>CM062635.1:23447328-24769828 GCA_025617555.3 Puccinia polysora
GATGCATGAATCAAGGAAATCCTTAGGCAATGCATGGCCCCCCCTCCAGCTCCTCCTCCAGCCCCCAGTCCGGCTCCCACTCTGGCTCCCAAACCTGATTCTTGGAATTTTTTGGACTTGGACAAAAGGCCCACAACTCTGTGCATCACTCCTTGGCCGCCACCGTCCCCCATAGTCATCTTGTGGTTTCCTCTTCTTGTGTCAAGTCCTCAAAGCAGTCCTTCTGAAGCACCTCCCTTGCTGCTGACCTCCCCTCTTCCAAGAAAGCCCAAGATCCTGGAGGTCCCCACCATGATGGCCCTCTTGGCAACCAACTCTGACAGCTTTTCCAAAAGGTCAACCTCAATGATTTGGGCTCTCCTCACAGCTCCTGGTGCGCAATCCTTGGCTTCCCAATGGGATCTCCTGGCAAAATCCTGGGAATTACTGGCATTGTCACGCAAGGAAATGGAAGAGATGATGAGAATGGCGTAGACACATTGCCCCCCCTTTTCTTCCTTCTCCATTACATGTATCTGCGCCTTCCTTAGTTCTAGAGAAATACATGCTTCCCATGCGTGCATTCCCTTCCAAGCTAGTCATCCTGTGAGAACAACCCACGCCCTGAGAAACAGAGTGAGAGGAAGATCCGCATCCGCACACTGTGAATGAAAGTGAGAGAAAAATCCGCTTCCGCACCTCCTGAGTTGCCAATGTTCCCCGCAAGGTACCTGGACCACCCAAGAAGAACTTTCACACAGTTCCCTGTACCCTTTCTACAAAATATAAATGGAAAACCGGCCAGCCCACCCACACAACCATCCAAGAGAGAGAGATATAATAAGGAAAACAAACATTCTGGGGTGCCTAGTTATTCCAGCTGTGAACCGGCTAGGACACCCCCTCACCAAGTCAAGCTTGTTCCGCAGTACCCCTGTCATACTTCCATCCTGTTACTCCCATTTGTAGAGAAAAAAAACAAACCAAGAAACATAACCAGAGAACAAACTAAAAAGTAAAAGAAAGGGAAAGAAAGAATTTTTTTCAGCGCTCCTCATCCCACTTCCTTGTCCCGCTTTCTGCTCCACCTTTTTTTTTCCTCTGGGGGGCTTTTCCTTGTGTATACAC
Source organism: Puccinia polysora (assembly GCA_025617555.3). NCBI lineage: Eukaryota > Fungi > Basidiomycota > Pucciniomycetes > Pucciniales > Pucciniaceae > Puccinia > Puccinia polysora. The sequence goes on from CM062635.1 coordinate 23,448,436, forward strand.
ACCTGGAATTTCTCCGCACCCATGTTCCTGCAATTTTAAAACCCAAATCCAGTACCAATTGGAGAAACCAATCAAATCAAAGAAAGAAGAAAACAAACATTCTGGGGTGTCTAGTTGTTCTGGCTGTGAACCATCTAGAGCACCCCCTCACCAAATCAGGCTTACTCTTCTTTCCTAGCGTCCCCCCCCCAAATTGGAAGCTTTTCCCCGCGGTTTTCATCCGTCTAATCCTCTGTAGAAGCGTTTCAGGCACGGGCTCCTCAGAAGCCAAACAGTCTAAGCCAACTGGGTCCTCCTTTGCTTTCAATGCTGGGCTACCATCCCCTGAGTCCGTTTGGTCTCCCACTGTCTTATCAAAAGCGGTGGACCCGTGTGCAAAAAAGTGCTTCACATGCAAATCCGCAACCTTCCGCTTCAGGGGTGCCCTGTCCAACACCTCAAGCTGATAACTTCCGCCCATTAACTTAGAGGTCACAGGGTATGGGCCATTCCATTGGTTAGAAAAAAGCCACCCCCATTGAGACTCCAGCCTCAGATTGTAAAGCAGCACCAGGTCCCCCTTTTACAATGGGTTGCGGAGGGGTTGGGAACAGCGCTTGTCCCAATACTGCACTGAGGCCGTCTGGGTTTTCCAAAGCCGTTCTGTGGCTTTTGTCAACCTTTCCTTGAGTCGCAGAAGCTGCTTGGCGCGGGCCTTGATAAGATCCGCAGAGGTCTTGACCTTACACCATTCAACACCCAAAATTTCTCCAGCTTGATGTCCACCAGAAGGACAGGCCGCTGCCCAAAGAGCAGCTTGTAGGGTGAATAACCTTTTGATTGCTTCACAGAGATCTGATCTGCAAAAAGAACCACCAGAAGCGCCTCCTGCCACTTCCTCCTGTCCTCTCCGCAAATTTTCACCTGTGAATCCTTGATGGGTTGGTGTCCCTGCTTGATCATTCCTGCACCTTCCAGTGTGGTGGTTATTTATGGACACGGAGGCAAGTAGGCTCAGCACTGAACATTCAACTTGGAGAGGCTCAGCTGTGGTTGGAAGTCCGCAGCACAATAGGCTCAGAGAAGGGCATTGGCGCACTGTCTATTTTGGAGTACATTAGCTGAGGGCTTGGCATTGGTGCAGCACACGCTTTTTGTGGGCACAATGACAAGAATGGGCCAGAGTTTTTGCCTTTTCCAGACATTGCGCGGTCTAAAATAATCTTCCTCCGCGGCGGTGGGTTTACTAATGCAGAAGCAAGTGATCAAAGCTAATTAGTGTGGATTAGGCTGATTATGGGATATGCACTGATATTGTTGAGTTCTGTGTGGCAATGAATGCTAAAGTTGAGGAGGCGTCCTGTGGGTTGTTGGGGATTTGTAGGTATGCTGCATGCGGGATTGGGAGTGATCCGCTAGGGAAGATCAACAAGGATCTTTTTTTAGTTATGCATTGGCGCAACCCAACTTTTAGGGGGAATTGGCAACAGGATTGTCAAATCTACTGAAGATTATCAGATTGGGTAAGGATTGGACTTTTGTTAAGGAGGATCAGTTCAAAAGCATGGAGGCGGTGGTGAAGAGGGGTCTTTCATTAGCAGTTCACATTCCTTTTTTGGAGTGGCTAAGGCGGGTAAGTGCGGAATTCACAGGGACAAGAGGGGTTGTTCTTTTTCTGCTTGCATTCTTTTGTTGTATATATGAGGAGGCTTTTCTTTTTTAGTTTTAGGGGAGGAGAGGAGTTTACAAGAGAGTATTTTATCATCATCAGATTTTACAATTTTCAGAGCTCATCATTATTGGAGAATATCACGGCAAATTATAGCTTTATTCTTTTCTTCTGTTATTTTGGAGTTTAGATACCAGCAAGAGTTCTTGGAGGTCATATTCAGGGAAATAGTTCAATTTCTGAGCTTGTTGGGGATTCCGCCTTGTTTATTTACTATTATTTCATTGCAAGTTAGCTTTAGTGGTTTCCGTCTCAGGTGCCAAAGCCAAGTTCAATTAGGAATTGCAGAGGTACAAGAGTGTGACTCAAGGGCTAGTGGGCTTTCCAGAACTTGGAGCAAGATTGTCCCGGAGAATTTACCAAACATACAATATCTTTCCACACTGGATAGTACTCTGTGACACAACCAAACTTTGCCCAGAAACTCTGAACTAATGTGATCAAGCGACCTCAAAACTTGGCACCCCTGTCCACTGTAACCAGGCAGAGAAATCCGTAGCGCACAAACCAATCTTCCTCCAAGAACTGGGCAACCTTTTCTGGCAACAAGTTCACCAAGGGGCATGCCTCCACCCATCCCAACAGGTCATCCCGCCCAACAAGCAAGTACGCAAACTTACCTGCTTTTATGTGCATCACATCAAGAGAAACCCGCCTGAACAATGCTTCCTCCCCCGTTGGGTGACCAACCTCCTTGGTCAGCCTCAAACTCTGCTGCTGGCATGCTTTGCACAACTTTACCCACTCCTGGACCGCGCTGTGGTATTTCAAACCTGTCCTATAGCCATCAGACTCACTTTTCCAGTGTAAAAACAGCTCAAACCCTCAAATTAACCTCAGGAATGGATTCTAAATTATAAATAACCCATAGTCACTCAGCCAGAGTACCCCCCTATCTCTCATGGATTAGAAGATACAGTCCAACAAAACTCCAACTGTGGAAAACTCATACTCAACCAGGTGTCAAATCTCTGTGGAAGGAATAAAGACAGACCTTGCAAAACCTCAAGTACATACCAGCAAAAGCTTACCCTCAACACCAGAACCATACACCAACCCTGTCACCTCAGCCAGAATACAGCAATACAGATACAGGAGGTAGTGCAACTAGTTCAGCTCCTGTCACCTCACCCAGAATGCATTCAAATAAACCTACACAAGGCCATGCAGAAGTATACAGGACATTATAGGCAGGAAGAAGTGAAACAAGCATCAACCAGATCCAAACAAACAAGCAAATACACACCACACAAGGCTATGCAGAAGTATACAGGGCTACCCAGAAATACATGCAAGCATCCAGAACCATGTAGTATCAAACAATCCCAGCACCACACACAAACTTTTGTAGTCAGAAGCATGTGATACCAAACAGCCCACCAGTACAAGGAACACAGGGGTACACAGCAATACATGCAGGAAGGCAAGACCATGTAGCAAAAAACAAACCACCAGTAATGCATAGAAATACAAAAAGGTAGAAGAAGTAGCAACAAAAAAACCACCAGTAATGCACAGAAATACATGAAGGTAGAAGCAAGTGGCACCAAAGAAAACACAAGTGGATTCACAGCAAAACATGTAGGGAGAAACAAGTAGCACCAGACCAACCAACATTAATGCACAGGAATATATTGTATCTGCACTTCACATCAGTTTATGCAGGGCTTTGCATGCATGAAACCCCTGTACCAGCTTTTTCCAACCAGCAGAAATGTCTCATGTAATTGGATTTCACTTTTCCTCACCAGAACAGGGAGAACTGTTGAGTTATTACGGGCATGAAGGAGCCCGGCTCTCAGTCAACCGGGGGAAGTCACCATTAATTCAGACCCCCGCTCTTGGAGGAGCTAGCCTGACTGAGATGACAGATCATCCCCAACGGATCTTTCTTATCATTCATCATCTCAACACACCTTCAAAACCTCAACCTCAGATACTCTGATTCAACTCTTTATTTTTCGTTTCTTCCTTCTATCTTGTTTCTTCATTTATCTTTTGTACTGCTCCTTCCCTCATCATCCTCCAACTCTCAACCCTCACTCAACCTGCAACTCAGGTCAAACATGCCTCAATGACTGCCTGGTGAGATTCATCACATCCAATTTCTTACTCATGATTCAAGCACTCATTCAAGCTGTGAACTACCAGCACCCACACCTCAACTCTTGAGCCAACCTCAGATCAATTCCATCTCATCTCCCTGATGCATTTTCATTTCCAGTCAAGTGCAGTCTCTTCCTGTTTGTTCTTTCACGTGTTCTCATTTTCTTAGACTGTTCTCCAGATTTTATTTCTCATTGTGATTGTTCTTCTCATCCTTCAGTCTTTTGTTAGGTCTTTAATCAATGAAATATCTTCAATAACCCTCAGGGACAGCCCTGAGCACCCCTGGGGGCAGGAATTTTGTATTTAAGGAGTGCTTCTCTGACCTATCCAAGTTGTATCAGAACTCACCTCTCCACACAGATCCAAAACCACCCTATCAGGCCCTCTTGGTCCATCCATCTGTGGTACCTACCCAGATAAATATTATTATTGAACCAATTATAAAGAAACAGGAATCAGAGACCATGTTATAACCCATCTTTAACAAATTAAACCACCCACTAGGTGCTTGAATAAGGGTTCTTCTGTGACCTAAATATTCAGCACCAGATTAAAGAAAAACCACCCCTTAATCAATAAATAACACTTACAAAGAAAGAGAGTACAACAAAAAGAAACTACCAACCTTTCCTCTACCCAGCCCCCTATTGGTAAACCATCCTTGGGTCCTCTCCTGAACCATCCCTTTGATAAACCTTTGAACCCTTTAATATTGGGATATTGGTTGAAATAACATATATCTGATCAATAATTAACCAATAATCCAATACATCTGGTCTATTCTTTTTCAAAAACTACCAATAAAAATTAATAACTAATATATTTCTGTTCTGAGACCTATTTCAAGTCTCAAAGAAACAAGCCATTAATTTAAATAAATTATTGTGCAGACTTACCATAGTAATAGAATGGCAGGCAACTCAAAACCACTCTTAGTCTTACTAATAGTCTAAAGGAGTAGAAGTAATACTAAATTCCCCTTCAAGGACTTCCAGCAAGCTATTTTCTACTTTATTTCTATAATCCCACAGGAGTCTCTAAAGCATGCAAGACTCCAGGCCACCAGAACCGTGCCTTCACCCTCCTCCACGTCTTGATTTTGCCCCAATGGCCAAGGTTGTCAGTCAAACACCTCAGGATCACTTCCTGATTTGTCCTAGTTGTTGCAACCACCAGAGGGCCGGGGGCACTCCACCACCACAATTGCCCGTCCTGGAGGTAGAAGTTCACGGCGCGCCACCTTTCCCACCGGATGACTGTATCCATTGTGCCTTTGGGGAACCGGAGATCCTGCAAATAAGAACATAAAACGGTGTAGTGTTGAGACTGAGGCAGGGGCAAGCAAACCCCCACCTCCACCACCGCTACTTAAATAACCAGAGATTCCACGTCTAACCGCTCCGCTCCCATGGATACTGCAACCGCGCATCTGGCATTGAAAATGCCTTCCCTGGAACGTGCACCACGCTAAAGGAACACCACCCACCGGGTCATCAGCGCATTTTGCAGCATTTTTGAATTTAGCATTTGCGCCAGGGCCTCTGTATCCACCAAGAGTTCAAACTGAACACCCCACAGGAGGTTTTGAAGCCTTTTCACAATCTTAGTAAATCCGCACATCTCCAACTTTGGTTGAGAATAGAAACTATCTGTCAAGGTAAATGTAACCAACTCATAAAACACCGGCCAATCCTTCCCATCCTCCTCCTGCGTCAGGACGCTTCCCGCACCAAACTTGCTAGAGTCAAAAGCCAGTTGTATCCCTCCGGTGTTGTAGTCAAGATCCCAGAGGACAATTTTGGGCTTTACTATCTCCTTGAGCTTTGCAAACGTGTTCTTGCACCCAGTAGTCCATTCCCACTTTTCCCCCTTTTGTTTCAAGGCTTGCAGGGGGCTTGCCACCTCTGCAAACCAGCCAATGAACATGCCAAAATAGCTGCACAACCCCAGGGACTGGAGAATATGCAAAAATTCCCGCAGAGTAGGCCACTCAAGAACCTTGTTCTGCTTCTTCTCCACAATACATCTCCAATTGGAAGCGACCAGGTTCCCCAAGGCCTCAAGCACTGGAACGCAGACCGCCAGATTCTTCACCAATACCATAAGCCCTGCTTCCTTGATCTGGAACAGGACCCATTCTAGCATTACCGTGTATTCCCAAATGAACAGGCGTACCGTAGGTGCCTCCACCCAGAAATGCAACCCCATAATCCATTTTTGGGCCCTTGATAACGGCATTGTTGATGAAGATCTGAAGGCCCTCTGGAAGATTGTTGTGAAGTATCCATGTTATCTGAGCTTGGTACACCTCCACCAACTTAGTTTCACCTTGCCCCAGCTGGGTCAGCCACATCCTTCCCAATCTGGTCTCAAACACAGTAATCAGGCGCAAATTAGGATGGAGTTCCCACTTATTGTAGCCACCCATAACACACGCGCCGGGCCATTGAAGCCAGGAATTCCTACACCTGCGGGGGCAAACCAGCTTCACGGATAGTGAAAAAGTTGAGACGCTGCAGATCATGAACAATCCATAGCAACTTCCCATCCTACTTGACAACCACAAAGATTGGGATAGAGTAACTCAATGCAGATTGCTCGTAGAGACCTGTCCTTACGCGCTTGCGCACCAACTCCAAGAAGGGTTCCCAAATGGTCTGAGGGATTGGAATTGGCTTGATCTTCCACGGCTTGTGCAGAACCGTGGGGATAACGTATGGATCACCAATGTTGCCTTTCAGAAGCCCTTGTTTTTCCAGGCCAAAGGCAAGGGTCTTCTCCCATAATACCAACACAGAACCCAGCAAATCCCTTTTTTCTGTGCTCAGCCACCCCGCAGGTCCAAAGTTAAGAGCATCAATCTGCTCATTGGTGATCCGTGCCAACAGTGTTAGCCAATTGGACTTCTTCAAGGGTGTCTCCCATGAGTCCTGGGACCAAGCAATTGAGCACAACGGTCCATTCATTCCCCGCAGCATTGGCTTGTTCCGTGGCCCAACCTTTGGTGCCACCAGCTTGTACTTTACAACGTTGAATCTTGCCATCCATACCCAACTGTCATCATTGTAAGTCCTAGCAATAACCAAACCAGGGCTTTTGCCTTTGCTCACAACTGTGGCACCATGGCAGGGGTTATGAAATGCAGAACCTCCCAGAGATGCACACTAAGGAAGGGAACTTACTTCTGTTACCCGCCCTTTCCGCCCTGCTCTGTTTCCCACCTGCTCCTTGCTAGTTGACCGCCCGCGCAGGGCCAGATCTTGCCCCACCTGGTAACCATGGCGGACTAGGAAAAATCCTCTGCAGTGTGACCCTTACAGTCAGCCCCCGCATTGGAATCTCCGTTGCCACACATTTCCAGCCTCCGCACCCATTTTCCCTTCCCATGGCTGCAGATCATTCTCTCAAAACTCCCACCAAAATGGTCTTTGTCCATTAACACTTCTGTTCCCACTTCCACAATGAAAGCCATCTGGGCCCAGAAATCAAACATGAATGGCTTACCCAGCATCACGTTTCCCATTGCACCAAAAGCAAAGATAAAGGCTTCCAAACCTTTGCAAACTCCACCTCCTCACCTTCCACTACCCCTTCCACATGGCACTCTCCACCATTCAATGCCTGGAGCCCCATTGTGCACTTTTTCCTCAGCAATCCCAGCTCATCCACCAGCCTTGACAAAAGTAAGTTGACCATTGACCCAATGTCCACAATTGTCCATACCTTCTGCCCTGCAATTATCATTTCAACATAAGCAAGCAGAACCAGCATGGACCTTGATTGGTACAGTTTGTGACCCAACTCCTCCTCTGCCACATTCATAAGCTTGACTGTGGTTGGAACCTGGCCTTGTCCGCACTCCCTCAACACTTGGACCATCTGTTTGACAACCACCAGGGACACTGCTTCTATTTCAAGCAGCGTTGGGGGTACCGGCGGTTCATTCCCCATCACGCTTGGCAAGATCTCTGTGGCTTTCTTCTTCCCCGCGGCACTTTCCAACTGTCTGTCTTCAGAAGGGGCGCTCTGGAATTCAGAAGAGGACTTCTCCTTTAATTGTCCCCAAGTTTGGAATTTATTGATCCCTTGCATCTGTAAACCCTCATTGCAACTGTTCACCCTACAACTGAGATATAGAGAGATGATTGTAAAGAGTTCTTCCAACCTGATCTGATGAGATCCAATGATGTGATGTTCCCCCCTCTGCCATCTGGGTTGAGGGTGCGGTTTAAGTAGCCTTCCCTTCAACGCTAATCTAGGTACAACCGCAAGTAAACAAGAATGATGAAATAAAACCCCTAAGTACAGAACCCTAGCCTACCTCTATCCTTCCATCCCCATCCCATGATCCATGTCCCATACCCCATATCCCATCTGTATTTCCTGCCTGCCGTCATGTCCACCCAGTTTGTCCTTCTTATGAAGCGGCCCTTGGGCTGCACCCAACTCAGAGCCCCCGCGCATGTCTTTATCCACCCAAAGCACCATTCCAGATTTCCAAGGTACATCCCTCCAATCCAATCCATGTGTCTTGCAACAAGAAATCTGTCCAATCCAATCCAATCCACCCTGCGTTTCCAGATGCCAAGCCCAATTTGACTGCTGCTGAGTCTGCAGCATGGCTTGCTGCGGCAAAGCCACACCCATTGCTGAGCCCGCTGCAACTGCTGATTGCGCAGGGCGCAGCCCAATCCAAATTGTGTCCATAAAAGACCACCACAGTGCGCGCACTTGCCCTCTGAATCAGTGATTGCTTGCTGACATCAACATCCATCTTCTCTACCGCAATTTGCTTGTTTTTTGCCAGCGGCCTCTCTTTGGCTTCCACCCTTTGCGCTTCCCAGGTCTCAGGCCCATTGAAAACCCCAAGCTTGACCTTGGTAGCGTTGGGCTGGGCCTTCACCCTTTCCCATATTTGTACCATTGGGGGGTTGGCCCATTGCAGAATCCACTGGTTTGCCTGGTGGAAATATGTACCTGAGGCCACATGGGCGCACCAATCCCTTGCCCATGTCCTGCGTGATATGGTTGCACAATGACTTCTAGGGCCCCTTCTCTCCGCAATACGTGCATGCGCAAACAATGAAACCCCCAGAAGACCCGCTGGGAGGTTGGGAGCCTTCTGCCATGTGAGGCGGCACGGCCGGCGGTTGTACCAGGGAAGCCAGAATTGTATGGGCCGTAGGGGCCTTGGTACAGTTAAGAAAGACTTGCAAATCCCAGAGGATCTCCGCCATCTCCCCCACCATTTGATCCGGATCCTGCTTAAGCCTTGGGGTTCAAGGAAATGTTGATGTCCCTGCGGCTGGTGCTTTGGCCAGAGCCGGTGTGGTGTTGTATTTATAACCTTGGTTCGAGAGCTGCATTGCAGGCTGCGCGCTCAGCAGTTGGGTAGGTCAGGCTCAGCATTTGGGCGCACGCGGTCTCAGCAGTGCCTGCTGAGGGCTCAGTAGCAGCCCCTGCGGTCTCAGCAGTAGGAATTGGGGGGCTCAGCACCAGTTGCGGGTCGGGCCTACTCCCAGGGCTCCGGGCCGCAACCCGCCCAGTAAACGCGGACCAAGTGATGGAGCCGGCCCAACCAAGCTCGCGGGTGGCTAGTCTGGAAGGCAAGGGCGGGGCAATTGGGGGTTAGGCGCGCGCAGGCGGACCTGCGGACCGCAAGGTCCGCCGACACGCGCGGGCGGGCAAACTGGGGGGCTCCAAGTAGGGCACGGCGGAGGGCCACACCATGAGAAGGAAAAACCGGGCTTACGTTGATATCGAGGGGCACAGGTTATGCGGCAAGGAATGGAGGGGTAGGGTTGGGCTAGGGTTATGTGCTTAGGGGTTGTGTTTCATTGTTCTTTCACGTTTGTGGTTGTACTTAGGTTAGTATTGAAGGGGGGGACCCAAGTCCTCACCCTCAACTCTGGGTTGGGTTATGATGAATTGATCAATCAATCTATGGGAGAAGGAAAGGAAAGGAAGAGGAAGGATTGGAGGAAGAAGAATACGTCTTTTTATCTCTCTTTTATCTCACTACACTTAAGAACTCATTGCATCCAACCTCCTTTCAGACGCCTAGATCAATAACTTCCAGACTTGCGGACAACTTAGGAGCGTAACTCTCCTTTACCTTCCACATCTGGGGGTCTGGCGGGGAAGTAATCTTTTTTCTAGGTCTCTCAAAGCTAGCGGGTGCAATGCTGCCCATAACTACCCCAGGATCAAATGTTCCACCCTTGTTCCCTCTCTGGCCGGGAGCTGGCGGGCCAACACCTCCACCACCGCCGACTACTTGGTCCAGCGGTTTTGCTCCTCCTTGGTTGGAGCCTTTGGAGGCGACTGAGGTTCCGCAACGGGTGTGGCTTAGGCAGCAGAACTTCCCCCATCTTCAATTCAACACCGCGGACATCAGGCGCTTTCTGGCAAGATTTGAGGATATTGTGGACTCCGAAAACGCGACGGGTGAGGACAAGGTCCACACAGTTGTTCTCTTTATTGCATACAAGAATATGCTCCGGGACGTGGAGGATATGGCAGGGTACAATGCTTGTGACTTGGGAAGGCTCCGGGGCAAGATGATGGCAAGGTGGGGGAAGCGCAAGCCCCGCTTTTGGGAGACGGACTTCAAGCAAGCGGTGGGTGAGGCAATTTCCCAAGGTGGGGTGCGGACGCGGAGCAATCTGTCCAAGTACAAGTCCCAGTTTGACCAAATTTATAGTTACCTAGAAAAGAACCAGGTGGTGGCGGGTCAGACGGGGGCCATGAAGCCGGTGTTCCTAGGTGGGCTTGCGCCGCAACTTTGCGCACGGGTCCAGCGTTACCTATTTGAGTGCAGGTTGGTAACAGGGTCAGTGGATGGTAGTGTTGCTCTCCTTCCAAGCCTGGGCGTAATCAACCAGGCGGTTGAGAGCAAGATAAACTTGGAAGAGCTGATCAAGGATACGGCCCGGTTGTTCCCGGCAAGTTCAAGGAAGCCAACGGCCTTTTCCACCCCTGCCCCAACGCCGGTACCGCTTGCGGATCCGCCGGCAACAGAACGGCCCGTAGCCCCTTTGCAGTCAATGGGAGTACCAGTGAACAAGGTAACAGACATGCTACGGGACTTGCGGATACTTATGAATCGGATGGCGGCCCAGCCAACGGCTCCGCCTCCGGCTTTCTCGCGCGATCTGCTGCCCCATGCAAGAGGGGCCTTTCAGCCCAGTAGCGGACCAACGGGGGGGTTTTCAGTTTTTCTGTGCACATATTGCGGCGATAAAAGTCATTGGAAGTCTGGTTGCGCGGACCTGACCAAGGACATGAACAAGGGGTTGGTTTGCGCGTCCGGGGAGACCTACATATTGCCGTTGGGCAAATGGGTGGAACTGGGGGCTGGTAAGCCACCGCCGGTGGAGCAGGTTAGGGTGAGGGCCCAACCTGCAGGGGCCACTCAGGTGTCCCTCAGGATTGTCACCGGGCCCAAAACTTGGCGGGCACCGCATGTGGAGGCGGAAGTTAGGACGTTGGCGGCAAACAAGCGGATTGTGTCGGAAAAGATGGACATGGATCCCAAGGAGCGGCCATTAAATCAAGCTTCAAGGGTTGGGGCGCAAGGGTTGGGGGGCAATGCGAAGGCAATCAGCTCTGGAGGAAGAAGGAAGGCCACGGAAATTGTTTGGCAAGTGATGGGGAGTGAGGTACCAATACCTCTCACTCTACGGGAGCTGGTTGCGGTCTCTCCGGTGGTTTTCAAGGAAATGGTCCAGGCGCTGAAGGAGCACGGGGGCGGCAGGATCCCGGCAACAGTGCAGCACATGAATGCGGCAATGGAGGAAGCGGAACAGGAGTTGTGCCGATCCAAAGCCGTGTTGGTGCCGCTTGCCTATGTCTCACTGAAGATTGCGGGAAAGAAAGTGTGGGCAATGGTGGAAAGCGGGTCAATGGTCAACCGCCTCCTGTTGAAACTGGTGGATGAGTTGGGCCTGGTGCGGAGGAAGTGTGCTATGGGCTTGCAGGCGCTCAATGGGGGGGGAATGTTGGGTAGATGGGGTGGTGGAGGAAGAAGAGGTAGAGGTGGCAAAGGTTTGGAAGCCTCTGTTGTTCCTCTTGGTTGAGTGCGGTGATGTGATTTTGGGTCAGCTGTTCATGTTTGGATTCCGGGCCCAAATGACTTTCAACGCGGAGGAAGGGACGGAGGCGCTGACGGTGGAGGACGCGTCCAGGGCAAGGTTTGAGACGACAATCTCCGACCACAGGAAGGGGAAATGGGTGCCATTGGCGGCAGTCGGCAAAGAGGCAGAGTCCAACGGTGGGGACAACCGCAAGGGCCTCCCTGCGGAGGGTTTTCCCTAGTTGACCATGGGTAACGTGCGGGGCAGGCTCCGGCCTTGTGCGGGCGGTCGACTAGGGAGGAGCAAAAGGCGGAAGGAAGTGCGCAGAGGGCGCAAGCGGCAGAAGTAAGTCCTCTTCCTCAGTATGCATGACCGGAAGGTACTGTGTTTCAAAAACCCTACCATAGTGCCATGCTTGTGAGCAAAGGCAAGAGCCGCGGGTTGATTTTTGCCAGGGTTCACGAAAACGACGGCGGGCGTGTAAGGATGGTTAGGTGCAACGCGGGGCGATACAAGCCTGTGGCGCAAAAGGTCCAGCCCCAGAACAAGCCCATGCTGCAGGGGCTGAACGGGCCTCTGAGGCCAATTTCCTGGTCTTGGGATCCCTGAGTGAGTCCGTTGAGGAAGTTTGGGTGGGTAACGCGGTCGGCGCGGATCACAAGCAAGAAAATTGAGGCGCTGAATTTTGGGCCAGCGGGGTGGTTGAGTACGGAGGAGAAGGATTTTTTAGCATTGGTGTTGGTGCTCCGCGAGAAGGCCCTCGCCTTTGGGCCCAACAAGCGCGGATTGCTGAAGGGCAAGGTTGGGGACCCCTATGTAATCCCCACGCTGCCGCACAAGCCCTGGCAAATCAAGCCAATTCCGATCCCTCAAAAACATGCGGGAACCCTTCTTGGAACTAGTCAGGGAGCGTGTGAGGACGGGGTTGTACAAGCAGTCGACATCAAGCTACTCTAGCCCAATTTTTGGGGTTGTTAAGCAGGAGGGGAAGTTGCTTGGGATTGTTCACAACCTGCAGCGGCTTAACTTGTTCACTATCCAGGACGCGGGATTGCCTCCGCGCGTGGACGAGTTCCTGGAATCAATGGCGGGGCGCGCGTGTTACGTTTTGGTCAATGTAATGGGGGGGTATGATCAGCGCAAGCTCCATCCCAACTTGTGGCCACTTACCCTGTTTGAGACAGGATTGGGAAGGATGCAGCTGACGTGGTTTCTGCAGGGGGTGACAAACTCGGTGGCGGTCTATCAAGCCCAGATGATGTGGATCCTGTGGGACAACATACCGGACGGGGTTCTGATCTTCATTGACAACACCAGCATCAAAGGACCAAAGACAGATTATGGGGGTGCGGTGCTAGAGGAGGCCCCAAAGATCTTCTGCTTCATCTGGGAGTACGCGCAGACATTAGAGCGGGTCTTGTTTTGAATTGAGGAGGCAGGGCTTATGGTATTGGGGGGTAAGTTGGCAGTTTGTGTTCTGGCTTTGGAAGTGCTAGGCCATGGGGTGGCTTTTGACGGCGGGAGAATTGTGGCGAAGGAACAAAACAAAGTCCTTGAATGGCCAACCCCGCGGACGCCCTTTCATATTCTCCAATTTCTGGGACTGTGCAGCTATGTTTGCATGTTCATCAAACGGTTCGCGGAAGTCCCAAGTCTGCTGCGGGCACTGACCTGGAAAGGTGCGGCATGGGAATGGACGGCACAGTGTGATGCTGCCTTCGCGAAGCTCAAGGAGATTGTGGGCCGCAACATTGTCCTCTGCAAACTCAACTACAACGCGGGAGGGATCCGCTTGGCCGTTGACTCTAGCGAGTTCAGCGCGGGCGGTGTCCTGACGCAGGAGGAGGATGGTAAGGATAGGCCGGTTCTCTATGAGTCCGTGAATTTTACAGCAATGGAGAGTCGGTACTTGCAGCCAAAGTTAGAATTATGCGGAGTCACCAAAATCATGCGGAGGCTTCAGCACCTGCTCTGGGAGGTGCACTTTGAGCTTCTGGTCAACGCGTAGGCCCTGGCAAGGATGATCAATTCTCGAACGCTACCAAATGCTCCTATGACTAGGTGGGTGGCGTTTCTCCAGCTCTTCACTTTTGGCGTAGTTCATGTTCCAGGGAAGGTGTTCACAATGCCCAACGCGCTGTCGCGGTATCCGCGGGAGGATCCGTTTAAGGGGGCGGAGCCCTTGGACGTGGAGTCTCTTTTTATTTGCGTGGGTATGATGGAGACGGAGGTTGCCCTTCCGCTGCAGCAGTCCGGGTGCTACGCAATCTTGTGCTCCTTCTTGCGGAATCTCCGGTTTCCCAAGGACGCGTCAGGAACAGAAATTTGGTGGGCAAAGCGGCGGGCAACCAACTTCTACATGCAGGACGGGCAACTGTGGCAACAAAGTACCCCGGTGCCTTTGGTGGTTGCAACATTGAGGAGGGACCAGGAGATGATTCTGAGGTTTCTCCACAACAACCTTGGGCACCGGGGTGAGATCAAAACGCGGAGGGGGGTGAAGGCAAGGTTCTTGTGGCCGGCTGTGGTGCGCGCGGTACGGGAATGGGTGAAGTCTTTCAAAGCGTGTCAACAGCGGAGTTCTAGGCTGCCCAGGGAGGTGGGTCACCCTACGGGGGAGGACGCATTGTTTGGGCGGGTCTCCCTTGAGGTGATCCACATAAAGGCAGGGAAGTTTGCGTACCTGCTGGTTGCGCGGGACAATCTGTCAGGTTGGGTCAAGGCTTGTCCTCTGGTGAAGTTGTTGGCGGAGAAGGTTTCTCAGTTATTGGAGGAAGATTGGTTTGCGCCATACAGTTTGCTTTGCTTGGTCACTGTTGACGGAGGCGCAGAGTTCCAGGGGCGCTTGATGGCACTGGTCCAGAGTTGCGGAGCTAAGTTTGGGCGGGTCACAGAATACTATCCGGAGGGTGCCGGGATGATTGAATGCGGCCATCAGCCCATTAAGGACGCCCTGGTAAAGGTGTGTGGGGAGGACGGTAAACGGTGGCAGGAGGCCCTTCCGGCGGTCCTTTTCGCGGACAGGATCCAGGTCAAATGCTCAACGGGCTACTTGCCTTACGAACTTCTCTACGGACAGCGTCTGGTACTTCCGGTGGACATTGAGCTTGAAACCTTCTTGGGCTTGGACTGGTGGAAGGTGAAGACCTCCACGGAACTCGTGGAAGCGCGCGCCAAAAAGCTTCTCCGACAGGACAAGACCCTGGCAAAGGCCGCTGAAAGGTTGCAGAAGACAAGGACGGCTTTGGTCTGGTATTGGGACAAGCGCTGCTCCCACCGCCTCTGGGATCCGCTGCAGAAGGGTGACTTGGTTTTGTTGTACAACCAGAGTCTGGAATCTCAGTGGGGAAAGCTTTTCACCAACCAATGGAACGGCCCCTTCCGCGTGGCATCCAAGTTTGAGGGCTGGAGCTACCAGCTTGAGGAATTGGATGGGGCGCCGCTCAAACGCAAGGCCACAGCCTAGCACGTGAAGCGTTTCTTCGCGCGCAGTTCCACCTCCTTCGACGAGACGGCTGGGGATGGCGCAAATGCGGGGGACGGCGTCGGAAGCTCAGGATCAGTGGATGGGCCGGATCCTTTGTCTGAGGAGGAGCCCGTGCGCGACGCGCCACCTTGGAGAAGTGAAAGGCTACAAACCGCTGGGGACATCTGTCAACTTGGGGGGGGACGCGAGTAGGGTAAAGGTCTGATTTGGTGAGGGGGTGTCCTAGCAGGTTCACAGCCGGAATAACTAGACACCCCAGAATGTCCGTTCTCCTACTTCTTTTATATTTGATTGGCCTCTTGGATTGGTACTGGTTTTGGTTATGATCAATCACAGGGACGCGGGTGCGGCGCTAGCCAGGTCCGTAAACCCAAGGACGAGCCCCACAGATTGGGAAATGGGGGACGAGGAGCGGAGGCCTTAAAAAAAAAAAAAAAATCCGCTTTTCTTGGGGTTTTGGTTTCCTTTTTTATGGGCTTGGTTCTTTTCCTTTTTTCCTCTTGGCGCAGGACACGTACGGGACAGGTCTGATTTGGTAAGGGGGTGTCCGAGCCGGTTCACAGCCGGAACAGCTAGACACCTCAGAATGTTTGTTTTCTCAACTTCCTTCTTCACCTCTCTTGGATGAATGTGCGCGTGCTGGTGTAGGATTGTTGCGTTTGTTGCAGGATTGGGTACGGGGAACTTCGTGGCAGTTCGGCTGGGGCGGTCCAGGTTCCTTCCGGGGAACTTTGTTGGCTCAGGATGCGGGTGTGGACTTTAATTTCACTCATCCTCACTCTTAACTCTGCCTTTATTCTCACTCCCACTCTCACTCAGGACGCGGGCACGGACCTCTTTCTCACTCACTCTTTCTCTCACTTGCGCGGATTGCTTTCAAGACGCGGATCTTGTGCGCAAGGGTTCTCACAAGCCCGGAGGCTACTCAGGACGGCGCGGCAAAAGTTTATTTCTTTGCAAAAAGGCGCGGAATAGGATACAAGATGAAAAGGAAGAAAGGGGGGAAATCTGTCTACGTCGGACAAGTCCCCATCACCTCCTCCGCGTCCGCACGAGCCACTTCAGCTAAAGTCCGGAAGGCCGCAAAGAGTCCCTGTTGGTTGCTGGTGGTGTGGGCGCGAGGGGTCGCCAGGAAACGCCAAAGGAGTCTGTCCGCGTTGTCCACCATTGCATCAAACCTTGCGAGCAGAATAGACAGGTAAACGGGGATATCTGGAATCTCGGGTGGGCTGGGAGGGGGTGGGACTGGTGAAGAAGGGGCCCCCGGTGGACCATTGGGGGGGCTCGGTCCAGCGGAAGGTGACAATGAGATAACAACCGGCAACGTGGGTGGCAGAGGGGTGCCCCGCGGGGCCAGGGGCCTCTTTTCCAAGTCCGAAAATTAAGGAGGAGCCGGATTTGGAGGAGGAGCTGGAGTTGGAGGAGGAGCCGGAGTTGGGGGAGGAGCCGGAGTTGGGGGAGGAGCCGGAGTTGGGGGAGGAGCCGGAGTTGGGGGAGGAGCCGGAGTTGGGGGAGGAGCCAGAGTTGGGGGAGGAGCCGGGGCTGGGGTAGGGACCGGAGGAGGGCCAGCGCCGCGTTGGAGGATTTCATCAATGCGCGGGTCCCTTGCTCCTTGCGTGACCCAAACGCGGTCCTCCCAGAGCCATAAGGTGGACTAATAAGCCGCAAAGTTTGGTTAGTCCTCCTTACATGGGGGCCCTGCGCGGCGGAATGAGGAGGCAGAGTGGCCGATTGGTCCTGGGGGGGGCGGGCACAAGGCAATCCGGGCAGAGTCCACAAGTCCTTGGAGATTGTTTCATTTTCCAAAACCACAAATGGGTCCGGACAGGCCCTCTTGCGCGGCGGGGGACGGGAACCAGATTGAGGAGGAGGAAGCCGCATTCCCTCGCCAAGCGAGCCGCGGCAATGGCCACAACGGCAAGAAGTGCAGGCGCGTTGACCAGGAACAATTGAGCACACAAGCCTGTTCTGGGCGCAGAAGTTGCATGGGACCATGATGGCAACGGAGCGGAAGGGGAGGAGGGGCTGGGGTGAGCTGGGGTGGGTTGGGGAGAGGTGGGTTGGTAGTGTGATGGAGGCGAGGCAGCAATGGGAGACCTCTGGGGACAGAACTCCACTTGGGGGGGGATGTGGTGTCGTATTTATAACCTTGGGTCAAGAGCTGCGTTGCAGGCTGCGCGCTCAGCAGTTGGGTAGGTCAGGCTCAGCATTTGGGTGCGCGCGGTCTCAGCAGTGCCTGCTGAGGGCTCAGCAGCAGCCGCTGCGGGCTCAGAAGTAGGAATTGCGGGGCTCAGCACCAGGTGCTGGTCAGGCCTACTCCAAGGGTGCCAGGCCGCGACCCGCCCAGGAAACGCGGACCAAGTGATGGAGCTGGCCCAACCAAGCTCGCGGGTGGCTAGTCCGGAAGGCAAGGGCAGGGCAATTGGGGGTTAGGCCCGTGCGGGCCAACCTGCCAACCGCAAGGTCCGAGGACGCGCGCGGGCAGGCAAACCGGGGGGCTCCGAGTAGGGCGCGGTGGAGGGCCACACCATGAGAAGGACAAACCGGGTGTACGTTGATATCAAGGGGCACGGGTTATGGGGCAAGGAATGGAGGGGTAGGGTTGGGCTAGGGTTCTGTGCTTAGGGGTTGTGTTTCATTGTTCTTTCACGTTTGTGGTTGTACTTAGGTTAGGGTTGAAGGGGGGGGGCCAAGTCCTCACCCTCAACTCTGGGTTGGGTTATGATGAATCAATTGATCAATCTATGGGAGAAGGAAAGGAAAGGAAGAGGAAGGATTGGAGGAAGAAGAATACGTCTTGTTATCTCTCTTTTATCTCACTACACTTAAGAACTCATTGCATCCAACCTCCTTTCAGACGCCTAGATCAATAACTTCCGGACTTGCGGACAACTTAGAAGCGTAACTCTCCTTTACCTTCCACACCGGTACCAAGAGCGTCACCGCCGGGTTTGTTTGTGCCATGTCTGAGATGAGCTCATCCAATTTCATTTTGCTTTCCACGGCCCACCAGATGACCAACAAGTCCAGAAGGGTCACAATGCTCCCGTCTAACAACCTCTTCACAAGGCCATGTTTGTAAAGGTATTGCTGCATCCGCAAGCAGAGTGACGGCGCAAGTCCTCCCAAAAACGCCCGCTTCATTGCCCCTGTTTCCCCCATGACAGCTTTGTTCTTTTACAGGTACCCATAAATACACTCAAACTTTGACATGTATTCCACCAATCCCTTGTGCTTCCAAACTCCTCCATGCTTGATTGCCTCTGCTGTGGCCCACTTTAAATTTCTTTCCTGGAAACAGGGCTTGCGCTTTCCCCACCTTGCCAACATCTCACTTTTCAGCCTTTCCCAGGCTTGCCTTTCATACACAACCATTTCCTCCACATCCTGAAGCTTCTCCTCCTCCGGGATGAACAGAAAGATTTTTTGAATCTTGTCCGCGCCCAACACCCCTTCAAAATCCCCAATACCCTCAAACCTGGAGAGGAACCGTTCCACGTCCGCAGTGCTGGACCAAAGATGAGGAAAGTCACTAGGCCTAACCCACACCCAACAAGGAACTTCAACCACCATATCCAACAACCCCCCCCCCCCCCCTGATGGTGGCAGAGCAAACGCGCTTGCCCTGGGGGCAGAAGCGGCTGATGGCGGGGCTGAGCTGGAGTGTTAGGAGTTGGTTTCAAAGGAGAAGCGGGTGGAATGTTTGATCCCGTTGCAGTGGTTGGAAGCATCCTGCGTACCTTTGAGAGACTTAAGACAAAAGGTTTTCCTGGCCAGACCCCCAGATGTGGAAAGTAAGAGAGAACTACTCTCCTATTTGTCCTTAAGTTTGGAAGCAATGATCTCAGTGTCTGTAAGGTTGAGGATGCTCCTTTATTTTTTCAGAGAGAGAGAGAGAGAGAGAGAGAGAGAGAGAGAGAGTAAAAAAGATCATGAATTCCTTCTCTTCCTTTTTCCTTTCCCATCCCAAGATCCAATGATAAGATGTCTATCGGAGCTGGGGTTGAGAGCATGGACTTTATGCCCACACTCTCAACCCTAACCCAAGTAACCTAAGTACAAGCGCAATGACAGCCCAACAACAAATGTAAAAGAAACCCTAGCCAAACTCTAATCCTAACCCCAATCCATTCCCTTCTGGCTTACCATTACTTACAACAAGTTTGTCCTTCTCATGATGCAGCCCTCCACCACAACCTACTCAGAGCCCCCCCCCCCCCTTGTCCATATCCGCCTTGCCCACTGCTTGATTTCCTGCCCCGCAGGTGGGCCTGCGCTTGCGCGCGCCCGGCCCATGCCTATAGCCCAGCATGCCTGGCCCTGCCTCCCCAAACTAGCTCCCCGCAAACCTGGTTGGGCAAACTCCATTCTTGGGTTTGTAATTTCCAAGCGGGCCGCGGCCTGCCACATCAAGCCCAACCCATGCCCAGTATGCCAAGCTCGCGGTGCCTACTGCTGAGCCCACTGCAGCTGCTGCTGAGCCCTCAGCAGCCACTTCTGAGACTGCGTGCATCCAAGTGCTGAGCCTGACCTACCAAATGCTGAGCGCACCGGCCGCAGTGCGGTTCCCAATCCCAGGCTATATAACAACACCACACCGGCTCCAAGCTCAGTGAACACCTATGCTTCATCATGGGGCCAACCCTGGAGGGTGCAAATTGAGTCAGGTGCCTGGGTATATTGAAACAACAAGAAACTCCCTGCTGACCATCATTGTCCAAGCCGGCACCAAACCCCTACATGTCTCACCCATTTCCCCCTCCCCCCTTCCCTATTTGCATTATGTCATTACGTCTGTCCATCACAAATACTCAATGTTTATTTGTCATCTTCCTAATTTCTTTTCCAAGTCTTTTTTAAATTCCTCTCCCCAAATTGCAAAATCCTCAAACCACTTCTCCTTCCCAAACCAGTATTTATCCACCCCAGAACCCCCTCCACCCGCCCTTCTTTTCCCCCACCTTGTTCTTGTTTCCTTTAACTCACTAGGTCCGTGCTGCTCCCTTCCCCCCCCCCCCCGCGCGCGTCTTGTCAGAGGATCTTTCCCTCATCACTGCTCTTGAATTTCTTTTGTATTAACAGGATTAGCTGTCAGATTGTGGCCGCGAGGCTAAGTAGGCACCCGCCCAGTCGGACCCTTTTTCATTAATTTTCAAAAGCATAGAGTTCAGAAGAGTGAGCCCTGATTTGTGTGTGACCGTTGTCCAAAGCCTAGGTAGCCCCTATTGGCTGATTGACTACATGAGAGCCAAAACAATACTGTGGCATGTGTTGAGTTCAGAGACTGTCAGGTCAGGATCAAGACTACAAAAAGGCACGGTATATTGAGATGACTCGATCAACCTGGGAGGAGAGGCCAGGAGAGACCGAACTCAGGGTGTGGCGGTAGAGATGAGAGGAGAATCGGTGAGTTGATTGCCAGTAGCAAAAGGAGCGGTTTAAGTAGTGACAACTAGAGAACCCATGAAAGTGGGTCTGAATGGATGAAGAAGAATATTCATGTGAGTCAACCCAGAAATCCGGGCAAGAATCACTTCAGAGAAAATGCTGATGACATGAGTCTGGACATGGACAAGTTGGTAAAAGGCCTGAGGTCACAACAGTGACAAACATGAGACATGAGTCACACACCAAAAACAACAGATCAATCTTTTGAACAGAGGGTTAATAAACAGCAATAACACTGACATAGACTGGAGATTGTAACCTGGAATAACTATCCACCATACATAGCAAGTACCCTAAAGCTTGTAAGGTGAGGTTGTAATAGATGAGAAAGATAGAGTGGGAATACAAGGATGAAAGATTAAGAGCAGAATAGTTCACTATCTCAACAGCATGGGCTTGTTCCGCAGTTGGTGACACTATGACTGCGGTGGTCTGGCACCATGCAATCCCGGGGATCCCGCTGAGGAAGAGCGAAGTAACTTGAAACAATTACTCTTAGGAGATGCACTCATGACGGACTAGTTTCAACATATCATACTTCTTGCATCGACACAGGCTTTGGAATTTGACATGCTCTACTTTTTCCGTACCGACGTGACATCGCATGACCTTTGACGTCTGTGAAGGAAAGATTGAAACAATAGGTGGTGAAGTTTTCCTTGCCTGCTACGCGCCGCGAGCGATTTCGTGAAAACATTCGGCGGAGGACTTCAGGGATGACTCCTTCGCCTGTCTCATCATCATGAGCCAGGGTCCATTTTTTCCGGGGTAGAAGGCTACGGCATACCCCCAGTTACCTGAGACATGTATGGTGACTGGCTTGGGACATGATATAAGAACTCGCCTAGTGGTCAACGAAGGCAACTTGTTGTGTTTACAGTCTTCCCCGCAGCAAAAGGCAACGGCATAGCTGTATACAATTTAAACCAGAAGATTCGGGGCATAAGCTTCTGCATACATCGCCGATTTCACGTGCTTCTCAAGGAGCCAGGAGTTCAATTCAATCCTTCCTTTTCCGCGACAATACCAGCAGTTCCGGATGGAGTGGCCGAAGGAAAAATCCATTGGAAATTGGAATTCATTGACCTTTCAAGGTCATGTAACTTGACTTGGTGCCAATCAGTGTTTCCCCCCCTGTATGTGCCATCGCCGCCTTTGTGGTCCATTCTTGCACGAGTGTGTAAGAAGGCGTCAAATATGTATGATCGCGGAACTTGCGAGTGTCCACATGATCAATAGCTTTCCCCCAATGCCCGTCAACACATTAGATACAGGTCCACCTTTCATGAGAGTCAGCGTTACGGGTTTCAATGCTGGACATCGAAACCCACACATTACCTGTTTAAAGAATGATCAGTTGGTGTACTCGTGGGCCGATTGCTGCAAGTACAAGGTCATGAATTCGACGGGGGACAAATCGAGGAGAGAAATAAGCGAGAGCTCGTTGGCTGACAGTTCCTAGTAGGTCCGATCAATTGTATGATCTAATTTCATCGGCCATTGGATCAGGCGCTCGTGTTCCGAAACCCAAAACCTGTCGTCGTAAGCAGGCCGGTGCCGACATCAAGGTATAGATATCCGTAGGTTCGCAAGGAGTATGGTTGAAAGATTGTCCCTCAGTCAAAAGCACCGAAAGAGGCTTCTTACGAAGACACTGCAAAAACCTTAATCTTTTGACTGCGATTATTGATAGATGTTTCGCCGAACGTCAAGCCTAGCACTGCAACAGTGGCACTATAATCCTGCATCATGGATTTTTATCGTGCCTTTATCTTTCCTGCATATAAAGTGACCCTAGATGACCTCATTTCCCAAACCGACTGTGAGTTCGCTCGAATCAAGTACATACTTTTATCTTGAGATTTCCTAGTATATTGGGTGATTATCTGTACCGAGTACATGATTCCTCGTTATTGTTGCCGTCGAGCGGGAAATTTGGCCCTATTATTAGGATGCACCTTCATTCTTCTATCAGGACTTTTCATATCACCAGCTCTATTGGTAACAGGGGCTTCCTTACCCCGTCCCGCTTATGAGGCCGGGGTCAACTTTGATGATTTGTTTGGGATCCCAACAAATCAGCTGCTGTCTGCGAGAGGCGAGTTCCTGGTTGCCTTCAGCTACCTAGAACGGATCAGCACCAAGGTTGATCAATCGAAACCTATCATCCCTTTATGTAGATCAGAAACTAGTTATTGGGGAAACAGCCAAAACTTTTGGAGACTCAACAAAGCGGATGCTTATATTGGATTTTGATGTGGGCAAATGACTTGGAATTGTGCACCACACTCAAAGGCTGACCACGAACTCTGCCCTTTCAAATCAAACGCACCAGGGAACACTGGTAGACTTTCACCCAAACCCAAACAAGGCTGTTCCTACAAGGTCTCTCAGAAAATTTTTCGAGGTGATCAACCGAGATGAAAAAACAAACGTACTGATTATCTCGGGAAGAGATCGATATTTCATGGAGGAGGAGTTCGGGATGTACGAGAATTTTATTCTCTCCGCAGAGCATGGAGCGTTCATCAAATATTCAAAGCAAGATGGGAAGGTAAGAGAATGGATCGACGTGGGGGAAGCGGCCAAGTTGAACAATGACTGGAAGCAGGGTGCTAAGCAGATCATAGCAAAAGGTCAGTGCAATTAACGCCTGATTAGATTTTTTGGATTTTAGCCTACCCTCAGCCTGCGTTGCCAGTGATCAAGGAAAACCAGATGAGGTCGCAAGGTTTGGGTTTAAAGACGGCCATCGAAACGAAGGAAACAGGAATTGTTTTCCATTATAGAGCATTAGAAGATGTGGACCCCAATCTAGCAAAGGAAATGGGTCAGTTAAACTTATTTTTTCATGCTTTTATTATCCAAACCTGGCACGCGTAGATTTTTGGTTTGTTAGGTTCCAGAAATCCTCGGAATCATTAGATAGAGTGATTCTCAGCTAGCTTAATCAGCAAACTGCTCAAACCTGGCAGGCAGACTGTGATGACTGCAGTAGCTTTCAACCTTTCAACCCCAGCAAGCCTGTTTGTAGGTTTGAGCACTTCTCGCTCAAGCCTATCAGAGAACATCGCTCTGCTGATCCGACCCAAGAACCCTTGAACTAGCAAATCAAAAGCTTCACGCGATGATACACTTGATTGGGAATTCAATGACAAAGGCTGACTCCCATGAGATACCGTTACTGCAGCCGATACGGTCCTTCGAGAGATAAAAAAGTTCCGAGAATTGCAAAAGGCAAAAGGATTGGAGCTAATTACAGAGCATGATGCATGTGCAATAGACACCAGGCCAAGCATATTCACCAAAGGCGTGATTGCCAAGCAGTTCTGGAAGCAAACACCTGATGCCGACGTTGTAATTTGCATCGGAGATGGTAAAACTGACGAAGATATTTTCCTCAAAATGAGGGAATATGCAACTGAAAGAGAACAAAGCACGAATCTCTTCACCTTTCATGTGAACCATGGAAAAAATAAGGAAACGAACGCTGAATTTCAGTTACCAGATGTGGAAGCTGTAGTATCTTTGCTTCGGACTCTGGCGGGAGTGAAGAGAGGAGATAATACTCTGGAGCGGTTTTATAAGTCTTTGATTATTAAAGAATTTATTGATACGCCTTACGAAAAGCTTCTACATTACGTTTCAACAGCTCAAAATCAAACGAGGGCCGTGCTATCCCCAATTTCTTCGATTATCCAAAAAACGACTCGCACTCCTTTGAATCGACTCTCCATCTTCCTAAAGAATGCTAAGTATACCTAATTTATCCATAGACCTGAGCCATTATTTATTATCTTCAGTGGCAAAATATGTGATTGGCTTTCCGCAATCTACTTTTTTGGCATTTCGTATTGGAAATTCTAACTAATTATCCCTTGGACCAAAAATTTTCAATAAATATTTGTATAGCCAATCCATCGCTCAAATTCAAGCGATGTTACCGCGGTGCATCTGACTTAAAATATTTGTTATAAGTAATCCAAAATCATTTCATTCAACTTGATTTCTCTTATATGAGTCCAATTGAATTTTTTGGGGTATTCACATGTGCAGAAAACCTAAATACCATGTAATGACCATCATTACATTTTTCAAAAACAAACCATGCTCTTTGAAAAATATTTTTATCTTCACTGATAAATTGCAATATCATAAAGTGGTAAAATATTTATCTTATCTTTTGAAGTAATTTTTAATTCATTCTAATTTAATTTAATTTTTTGAAATGATTCCCTACAATATAATTTTTACCATCAATTTATTTCCATCTAAAATGAAAAATTTCAAGTTCACTCATATTTTGAAATTCGATTCCTATATGATTTATGATCCAAAGATTTGATATATTTTTGGGAAATATTTCAAAATAATTCAAACAAATCTTGTACATCAATTAAATTTTGAGATAATATGAGTTTTTGTAGGAGTCCTTTGTGTTAGAATGTTGCAGCCTGGTGCAAAATCTACAGGGATTTCTAGATTATGATTTGAGGAATTTTGCAAAAATATTCCCTCAGTTGCAACAATAAGCAAAGAACATTGATATAATTCTAGAAAGATTTAATACAGAAACTTCCTACAGAAGAGAGTTTCCAAAGGCAGGGAGAAAAATGGATGATGGGTTTTTTGTATGAAAAAAGGAAGCATAAATCATCTTTCTTGAACATGAAGTGAATGAGAAAAAAATATTGGGAGAAAAATCCATGTGCAATCAGGGTAATCATAATTATTAAAGCTGAAATCTAAAAAATGTCATTTTTTCTTGTACAAACCCCCCAGTTTTGATGGCTGGTTTCAAGATAAACCCATACTTGAAATATAGCTTTCTCAAATTTGAAAAAATGGGTCCAAAAAATTGAATCAATTATTGTGAATAAATAACAAAATAAATTTAAATATTTAATACCACCCAAAGTCTATTCATGCAAGATTTGTTGGTTTGATAAAAAAATGAGAAAATTATTTCCAATGTTTTTATTCAGTTAAAATTGCAGTTTCCAAACCTCTAATATCATGATTTTCTTGAAATTCCCTTAGTCAGGGGAATTAAAAATAAATATAATTTTTGAATGAAATATCCAAATTCCTCATTATTTCCCTTATTGAATATAACTCCAATTTGGAAAAATCAAGGAATTTGTGCTATAATTTACATTCAATTCTTGCACAAAAAGAAGATCAAAATATTTCTGGGAGAATTAATTTAATGGAAAGAAAATTTGATATAAAATTTATGCAATTGATTTTTCATTTTCAGGAAGGCAGGAAATTACAGTGAATACTTTTTTGAATTCAATCACATTGGAAAACAAATAGGTTCACTTGGACCTAATTTTTGACAGAGCCCAGTTGAAAAAAGTAATTTTTTCTATTCTTGCTGAATTTTTTCAAATGTTGAGTTTCAATTCCCACCTTCAATGTTTGAAAAAAACACAAAATTCATAAAATTTGAAACAATTTGAAACAATATCCCCAATAAGTGATAATAGGGAACATCACAGTTAGCAAAGCTGCCATCAGAAACCCATCATTGCTTTTGAATAAACCCCCAATATCATAGGGTAGGCTCCTGAAATAAACATACCCCTGAACTAGTGTATTCAAAAACTTCAGATGGTGTTTTTCAAACATCAAAACAGAAATTCATGCATCTAAAAAGCACTCCAAACTCATCATCATTTATAATTCAAGCAAAAAGACATCTAATTCCCTCTACAAATGATCCCCACTCAATCCTCACCCCATTACCTTACTATTCTTTCTACTAACCCCCTGAATATTCTATCATGATTCAGAAGTCTCAAAAATTCTATCAAAATCTCTTAAACATCAACCTGACATCCTCCCATCACACCAACAAAAACAAGAAAATTTTTTCAGCCTCCTGGATGCCAAGACCCTTGCTATCCTTTAGGTACCAGAGGTGATATTTTAAATAATAAATATATTATTTAATAAGTGCAGCAAAAATCCGCAGAATACTTGGATTAAGCTTATTGCAAGGTTAAATGGTTTGGTTATTGTTTATTGTTTCAAATCAAAATTGATTATTAAAAATTTATAGAGGGGCCAAAATTATATTGGGGATCTTTAACAGATTGCTTCAGGGATTTCAGTATGAAAACACGTAGTCCTGGTTAGTTTGGGTTCTTTAGTTTAAAGATTATTATACCCAAAGATAATATGTATATAAAATACACAATGGAGTGGTAGTGCCTTGTAGTCAAGCTACCACGACAGAGAAAGGATAATAAGACTCACTGGTACATTATTAAATCCTTTGGGTATCTGTTTGGGAAGTGTACTGATGGGTTAAAACCTGTATACTGGGGTTATAAGGTTGTTCAGCAGTTTTAATTGATAAAAAGAGGTTTGAAGACGGATATTACTGATCAGAAATTGCCATAAATCACTTACTTATCTCTTATAAGTATTTGATTACCTTGGCACGGCGTCTGGATATGAATATTACTGGGTCTCTGCCCATCAACATCCTCAAAAGAGCTCTGTATTTATAGTTTTTTTGAGTCCCAATATGGTCCTTCTGAGGGTTGTAGGTGCTCAAAGGGACAGACACTAAGGCTAGCAGGGTAACCAGGGGTAGCCTTTCATGTGCCCTTGGTGCTATGGCCCGGGTAGCATCTACTTCCTTAGGGTATGGGAATTATTCTACCTTATAATGGACATTAGGACGTGTGAATAACACTAATCTGTCCTAATTATGTATTCTTTAATTAATTATCCTTAGTATATGTTCCCAGTAATATAATAATTATATTATTAGACATCTCTACGGACATTTTGATGTCAGGTAAGTTCTCATTATGTATTATATAACTGGAGTAAAATTCATAATATTGATTTTACTCTTTATTTTCGAGTTCCAGTTCATTTGTTAAGATAATTACTTAAAAATATAATTCATGAGAATTCATGTAATATTATTACATCATTATTTTCCTTAGTATGTCACAAAAATGTGGATGTATAGCAATTCTCAGAAAAGTATATTAAAGTATTTTAATATATTTTTTGAAGCTGTCATTGTCTTATTTTTGACATTCTTGATTATTTGCATTATATTAAATAAAAAATACTTTCAAGGATTATTTAGGTATTTTAATATAATATTATGTATATTTAGACAGTCTACTATCCACGGGAACCTTTATTACATATGTAACAAGTTCCCGTGTATGTTGTAGCCTGTTTACACGGTACCCCGGGCCGCCTGTCACTATGTCAGCCTGTAGTCCCGCGGCTGCGTACTTGTCAGAGGCCCGGGGATGCGTACACAACCTGGACGGGTTGACACGGCTGTATCTCAGGTCCGCGCGGGTGCTGTGGCTGCCGTGGCTGCGTGCGGAAATTGTGACAAAACACATTTCCACCCATAACTCCTAAAATATACACAACGCCTCAATTCTGACTGAATTTTAGGTGTGAAACGTTTGTGAAATATTTAATTGGCCAAAAAGCTCAATACTGGAGCCATATTATTTTGGTTCTTTTTTCCTTAATTATTTAAAAATATAAGGAGTTGGATTTCAAGGGTGGGGTCAGTGAGTGACCCTACCTAATTTTGGATGGAAAATCCATTTCTGTGATAATATTTATGGTTTTCCTACTCCTTCTCATTTTAGTTTTATTATTATTATTTTTATGTTATTTTAGTTACTTTTGCAGCTTGCTCTGCAATAGTAGCAAGCTGACAAATTTTCCAACCCAAATTGACAAAAAGAAATTGGTTTTATTTTCTTTGATATGTTCTTGAATTGATACCTTTAAAATAAATGGAAAGCCTTAAATAATACCCATCATTGAACAGACAAACAATAACTATCTAGTATGGATAACAATCTCACCTCTGGTATGAAATAAGCACAAGCAAAAATATTATTCACACTCTTTAAATTCAACTATCTGCTAACTTGGGAAAAATGAACCTTGAAAAAATGTCTCTAGGCAATCAAAAAGTCCAAAATTTGGAAGTATTAACCTAAACCATGATTCAAAACACAATTTGAAAACTAAAAAATAATCAAGCGCAGAAGTCTGAGACTTTCAAAAAAATTACATAATCTATAAATAAATAGTCATGCTCATCCTCTCAATCTGTTGAATGATATACTTGAAATTTAAGACATAACTTGAATAATTTCATTTTAAAACTCTCCATTAATATCAAATTAAACACTGCAGTTTTCCACAAAAAGCCTAAAGACCAAATGAATTCTTGAGAAAATGTCTTGGAAATTTCATTATCTAATGAAAGTTGACATTTTTCACAAATACCATAATCCATTCTCCTTTTCTACAATGAAACATTAGATCTTGTCTTTTCTTTCTAATTTCCCTCCCTTCTTGAATCTTTACCTGTTTTGTTGAGAATTCTTTTCCCACCCTTTTTGAGGTTTATCAAAAAATTCATCCTATTTCCCTTTCCCCATCAAACATAGTTTACTTTGTACAATAGGGCTTATTCTTGAACTGATATTATTTTCCTGCTGAAATCAAAATTCAGACTTTTACAATGAGAGCCTCAGATTGAAGAAAAAGTTTTTTCAATAAATAAAAAAGCCTATTATCTAAACAACAGCTGGTAGATCAATTCCGTGGGAAAGTGAAATAATATCAAATTGTATAGTTACTCAGGAGACTAACCTTGAATAATAAATTTCTAAACAACAGCTGGTAGATCAATTCCGTGGGAAAGTGAAATAATATCAAATTTTATAGTTACTCAGGAAACTAACCTTGAATAATCAATTACTAATAAAAGCCATCATAAGAATACCAACTAGAGTGATCTCAATCAAGGAATAAGTATTTCTATGATTCATTAATTAAATCATGCAAACTTGATCATTTATCTCATCTCATTTATTCAAGAAAAAAATCTTAACATCACCCTTGCCACCTGTTTCATCCCTTAATCAAATCTTTTCTGAAAAATCACTGAAAAAAGACTCTATGTTCATTTTAAAGGCTCAAAAAAATCATGATTACCATTGGATCCAGTGAGTAAAATCTGAAATTCTCAATCAGACCTGATGATGCATTGTATTTGTTTCCCATTGGTTTTAATTGAAATAGGAATATGTATTATATGATGACTTTTATTACTAATAAAAGCCATCATACTAATACCAAATAGAGTGTTCTGAATCAAGAAATAAGTATTTCTATGATTCATTAATTAAATCCTGCAAACTTGATCATTTATCTCATCTCATGTAGTGAAGAAAAAAATCTAAACATTGCCCTTTCCACCTGTTTCATCCCTTAATCAAATCTTTTCTGAAAATTCACTGAAAAAGACTCTATTTTCATCTTAAAGGCTTAAAAAAATCATGATTACCATCTGATCCATTGAGTACAATCTGAAATTATCAATCAGACCTGATGATGCATTGTATTTTTTTCCCGTTGGTTTAAATTGAAATGGGCATATGTATTATTTGATTCAAAAATAATTAAATATCTCAAAATAATAATTCATAATCCATCCTGTCTTCTCTCACCATTGATTTGTTGAGCTCAAGTGATTTGTTGCATTTTTCCTTCATTTCAATTATTATTATTTTTTCTGCTTTCAAAATATGCTTAAAAATTTCAACTGTAAATAATGACCCCTACCAGTACAAGTACTCTCCATTTGACTTGGTACTATTGCCTTGGAAAACTATCCCAATCACTCAATAGACATAACTTTCAAACCTCTGTCTACAGGAAAACATTTTTCACACAATGATGAATTTTATCTTTGCAAATATAGTGAAATATTTCTCCCTGAAAAATATTGGAGAGAGATCATTAGGAAAGTTGAGAAATCTAAAAGCTTATCCATCTGCCTTTGGAAGGTAAAATTCTGACCAAATATTGATGGATGATGGGTATTCCAGGTGAGATATATTTTGGGATTGAAATTAGAATGGTTAAGCATGTTGCCATGAAGCTTGAAGACACCAAACCCAAAGTTTATTTGACTTCAAAGCAAATTTTTACAAAACATTTACTCATCATGAGCCATGTTTTTATGAGAAATATTTATATGATAAGGGTCCAGTATGGATACTGGATGTTTGTTTTCAAATTGAGTCAAATTTTTTGAGGCATGGAATTGTGGATATGATGTATCAATTTTACCAGATAAAAAGCCATTGATGAAACAATTTTTTTTGTCAAATAAATCTATCCTGATTTTAAGATTTAATTTACTTGATTGACTTTGGTTTCACCTGATCTCACTCAAGAATTCTTTTAGTCACTTTGAAATCCTTAGAAGGATTGAGAAAAAAGGAACCA
Source organism: Puccinia polysora (assembly GCA_025617555.3). Classification (NCBI taxonomy): domain Eukaryota; kingdom Fungi; phylum Basidiomycota; class Pucciniomycetes; order Pucciniales; family Pucciniaceae; genus Puccinia; species Puccinia polysora. The sequence goes on from CM062635.1 coordinate 23,479,574, forward strand.
ACAATATAAAAAGAGGAAAAGCTAATATAGTTTTAATGATGAGGGTTGGATAAATGGATTTAATTATGTTGATAATATTTTGAGTAGTAATGCTTTTTTGAGACTGGTGGTTATATCATGAGAGATTTTGATGGCAGATATTTTTTCCAAGGTGGGCTAGAAATGGGGTGAGCTTGGTTGGTGGTGGGAGGGTAGAATTATGAGGCTTCATGATTGAGCATGTGCATAATTTGACAATAGATTCCAGAAAGGTTTGTCATTTCACCAATATCAAGTTCTTGTGCACCAGGTTAAAAATTCTAGAACTATTTTAAAATTCAATTTTGGTATATAATCTGACGTGTTTATTTTGAAGGAACTTAGGGCATCATTAAAATCAGGGATAAAGGTTTGCTTGATACAGCAGAATAGAGATCAATCATAAAAGCATTTCTTTTTAATTCAAAAAAGAAAATGCCACAAAGGATAGCTTGAAAGCCATTGAGAATAAAAATCTTCAAATTGGGAGATTTTGCTTTTTTGACAGATTATTTAAATTTTTGAATAAATGATATACCAATAAAAGAGGATCAATTACAGCTCCAAAAGAAAGTAGATTAATTACAATTCTCATTAAATGATTGAAGAATTTTGAGGGCATAGTGCCTAATTTTTCCTCCAATATTATTCACAAAGTGAGGGAAACTAATGATCTTTTTGAATTGTTTCTGAGAGGCTTCAATAGATATTTCAGGAATTCATGGATTGATTAAATGAAATATTTCCTGAAATACATGGGAAAAGGAGCGGGTAGAGAATTGGATTAATCTTTTGATATAAGAGTGAACTCCAACTATACTGAATTAATATTTTTCCAAAGTTAAAATGTTTCCTGACCAAAAAAAAAAAAAAAAAAAAAAACATTTTTTTCTTTTTATATTGCATCTAATTTTCAAGGATTTATTCAGCATTTGTGGCATCCCAGACCCAAGAAATCCAATAGGTTTTTCCCAATAAAATTATTTTGATGTGGAATTGACCAAACATTGCAATGTTTTTCTTGGAAAAGTATCAAGTCTTCTTCAGATTTGGATTGTTTCTGGCATTGATTTTGAATTTTTTTAAAGGATTCCAGAGACAGATAAGGTAATTAGAATATATGTATAATTTTTCAATCACAAGAATCACTGCTTGTTCTTTTTCTGTAAATATTACCCTTGGTCCTTGATAGATATTACAATATATCTTCAAAATTATTGGGGTCCACTTGTAGGTTTTTTTTTAGCCCAAACTAAATTCCCACCTTAAAAATTGCTCAATCCATGCTTACCTTTTCAAAAAATTCATGATTTGAGTGTTTTTTTTTTGCTAAAATCACAAATCTCTCAAAGAACGGCATAATTATATTAATTCTTATAATTAAACTTTGAAAGGAAGACTCAATAAAAAAGTTTGAATATAGACCATTAAGGTTGGGAAACAATTTTTAAGGCAAAGAGGAGTACCTGAAGTAGGGAAACACACATTTAAAGGATGTGTTGGGCCCCACAAGAAAACCTTGAAAGAGCATTCCCATACAAAAAATGTGTCAATATAAAAAATTAAGGTTTAAATTTTATTTTATGGTTTTGAGGATTGCCTAGGATGGGAACAGCACACCTCTTGAGGAAATTTTAGGCCCTCCAAGGGATTTCAACATTACTTGAGGCCTTTGGGGGATGAATGGAGGCCTCCAGAAACCCTGTGGGGTCTGTCTGGGGGATTATACTTTGGAGAATTTAATTAAGAAGAAAAATTGAGATAGTGAAAATTTAAAAAGCAATAAATATCAATTTTTTGGAATTAATGAAAATATCACACGAGATTTGAAAATTAAAGTTCATACAATTTAAGAAAAATGATAAAATGATAGAAATTCATTTTATTTAATCAAAACAGACCACTTCCACTGAAACATAAATAAATTTTTAAAAAAATAAACAAACATAAACAAATGGTCAATTTACCTATTTGATGAGGGGGATTAAAAAAATTTCAAAATGCTTCAAAAAAAAGCATAAATTACAGAAATAATTAGAAAAAATACAAAAAATCTATTTTTTTTGAAGAAAATTTCAGATTTTTTAGGGAATGGAAATAACTTTGTTCCAAGCATAAGAAAAATGGAAACAAGCAAAAATTCTATTTCACCAAGGGATTTAAAATATTTTGAATGATTTTAAAAAGTGTTCCATGGATTACAAAAATAAAAAAAAACAAATTTAAAAAAAAACCAAAATTTCCAGTGGGATATAAAGGTTTTCTTTGTTTGATAAGCAATAATGGTTTAAATTGATTTAAACTTTCTCTGTACTAGCTGGATTGGAATTGATTTATTGGTGATTATTCTTGTTTTTATGACCAAATCAACAGATTTTTGAAGCTGAAATTGATGAAATAGATTGAGGGACTAGTTTTTAATCATACAATTCCTCTGTTTTCTCCATAAAAATTTGAAAGGATATTTATGATAAAATTTCTATTTATTTGATTATTTGAACAAAAAAGGTAGAATAGACAAGTTTACAAAGACAATTATATATAAAAATGGATAATTTGTATGGGATGATGTGGAAGGGTGGATCATTTTGTTTTTTTTTTCATTTTGATTGACTGAGATGCATAAATGATGGGCTTGATGTTTTAAAAACACCTTTTTGAAATAAAACAGGAGAATCATTGTCTGTAACAAAGCCTCACTAATCCAATCACCTAAAAACCCCAAGACAGATTCTCTTCTTTTTTATTTTTTTTTAAAAAAAAATCAGGAATTGATTCCTTACCAACTCACCTGTATATGTTGCCCTATGGCCCTCACCCCCCCTACCTTAAAACCCCTGGAATGGTGGAGTAATCAAATAGCATGATGGAATTGATAACCAAGAAAACCAAAATGGCCCAATCCCAGGGGCTAAAGGATCAACTGGCTTAGCCATCTTTGAGATGTGTATGATAGGTTACCCAAGTAACTATGACACTAAAAGATACCTTTAAAGAAGCAGGAACATAATTGAACTCATTCAAATACTCAAACAGACAGAATGGGACAGATTGAAAATGGATAAAAAGCAAGATTAGAAAATGCACATCTTAAAGAACCACACAGGAGGATGAATGCCACTACACCAGTAAATAGAATGAACAAATTCAGCTTCCAAAACTCTTCCAGCCATATAACTGGATGGGAACTTGTATTCCTGACAAACAGAACAAAGAAAAGTAACCAAAAAAAAAAAGGCTGGAAACCATTGTGCCATCCAGAGCAGAATTGCAAATTTTAATGCCTTGATGGGCATTCATCCACTCCAACACACTCAAAAACCAGATTTACAAGCTTCCAAAATCTAAATTTTTATAGATATAAATCAAAGCCATAGCAAAAATAAATTAAAGGCTTCAAGGTGAACTGGTCATGGTGATGGCAGCCAATGTCATGAACTCAGGAAATGTAGGATTCTGTACTAAAAAATACATCATAAATGGCTAATAGACAATAAAAAAATCTGTTTCAAACAGTTGCATACCTATTTGGAAGCTAAAAAAAGCACCTGTTTGGTTGTTGTACATTTTATACCCAAGGAATTCAAAATTACTTCTGATTATAACAAAGAAAAGCTGGCAAATGCCCACCACTTCAGTTAATAAAACTTAATACTGATGAGATGGCTATTAGAAAGTATTCACATTAACAATAAAGCCATGTTTTTAGTGATTTTGTTTGCAACCAAGGACCTTGCTGACTTTGTTCTTTATTCAATTATTTACATAGATTAAAACTATCACAGGGAAAGTGAATCCAAACCATACCCAGACAAATATTAAAAATTTCTCAAGATGGAACAATTTGGAAAATTTTTCCATAAAAAAAGATTTAGAAGATGTGACAACAATAATATGATAAAGGAGTTTCCATCTGGTCTGGAAAAAATTGAAGAATGTTTATGCTGCAAGGAGGGGGTCAGGAAAAAGGAGGAGGTAATTAAAGATTACCATGAATCTTTATTTAGTTTACTTTTCCCCTTCCAGAAATCATTGATCCATACTAAGAAAACATCAAAACTCCAATATTAACTACAACAATCACTGAAAAGAACTTAAATGAACCAATTTCTCAAACACCAAGGAATAGGCCCACAGGTGATGGACATGAAACCCCCCCCCCCCCTCCCCACCCCTAGAAGAGGAAGATCTAGATAAAAACTTCCTCTCTTTCATTCAAATAGAATTCAAGCTATCAAAATAAATAACCCTGATGCTCTCAAATCACTTTTTTTGGAAAACTTGCCTCTTAATGCAGGAACCATGTATGATCCCCTACACCTTACTGCGCCCCCCCCCCCCACACACACACCATGACTGGTACACGTTCATTGGATATGAACAGATTCCCCAGAATTTATTTGAATGATAAAAGAACTAGATATATGCCAGGAAAAAAATACCATCCCATTTCTTAATAAAGCTCCCCAACAATTGTGAAATCTTAATAGCCAGGCAAAATACAAGACACAAAAGTCTTCAAAATCACATTGATAAATGTTGAAAGCGTGAAAATCTCAAACTTAGGTCTGAAGGACCTTGAGGACTGGTTTGCTATACATCATAACAGACAGATACTGTCACAAGGGCTGCTTAAATGAAAGCAGGGCTTGGAACAGAGGGGAATCTACTCTCAGTAGGCTTGGGGGAAGGATACTGGAAGATGCTACAGGGTGCAGGGTAGGACTGGATTGTAAGATAAGGTGCTGTTGAAAATTGTTGGGATGGATTCCTAGTAAGAATTAGTAAACTGATTTCTTGGGGAAAAATCAGCAAGAAGAAAGAGGAGGCCAGTTTAAATATAAAATAGGTTGGAACTACAAAAGAGGTACAAGTGATTGGAGCTCAGAATACATATGTGATTTCATGGGAACAGTCTGGCTAACAGAGAGGGCTGATCAGGTATGCTACTATCTTAGGTTAGGCTGCTTCTACATTGGGAAAGGTTACAGGTCTGGGCTGTCTAAGCTGGGAGAATACAGTTGAAGTATGTACAGTGTACATGGAGGTCATGAAACTATTTACTAAGTAGAGAGAGTATGTAATAAAATCTGCAATAGGGTGTACATAAGGATTCCCAAAAGGATAAACCATGACAGATTATGGGTTAAAAAGATTAATAAGGTTAGAGTATGTGCAGACCTTGGAGATTAAGTATGTGTAAGCCTATGGAGTCTATCTGCATACTTGAATGATGTTTAGACTATATGTAGATATGTAATGCATGAAGATCCTGAGGTATATAGTTACTGGAGACATATTGATATAAATCTCCTGAGCCTTGAGGTTGAAGTTCCTTGGAAGAAGATCAGCCCTGAGGGTTAGATTGGGTTTTCTGAGGTCAGATGCTGAGGTCAGACTGAGTTAGTTGTCAGTATGATAGTACCCCCTGGTGAATAGGAGGGCATCTCCTGATGACCATTCAAGGAGAGATTGAAGAGGCCATCCGGGTTGTTCCTTCAGCCATTTCTAACTTTATTTTTCCTTCCCCCTACCCACAACCATCACCACCGTCCACCCCATTACCATCATTATCTCCCTACAACAGATCACTTACACCAACCTACACAGTGGAGAAGACCAACAACTACCATCCATTCCAACAGTATTACCCAATTTTTGACAGGTGTACCAAGTTTGAAATAATCTGTACTACCAGTATCAAACATAACACCTCCAAATGTGACAGCTGTAGACAGTATTGAAGAATATATTATATGGATAAGCAAGTCAGGAAGACTGTAGGGCCAACCTTATTGGTCCTGGAGAAGAGCCAACCCTTTGAGGTGAAGGAGGCTCCAGATTATGATGCCATGACTGTGGGCTATTCATCCAGGATGGGTTAATCTTCAGGTAAGATTGCCATATTTCTTTGTTGGAGATGATTTATGTATTGATTTTGGGGCTGGCAGTTCAATTGATGCAGGAGTGGTTTCAGAAAGCGCAGGAAAAAAGAGATACTTTGTGTTGAACTGGGAGTTTGGCGCTAGATGGTACATCAAAGCCGCAAGAGTAGGAGCGCAGAGAAGCTTTTATAAGGTGGGGAACCCTGCACATTCATTCAGAAAGAAATGTTTTCAATGTGCCTCCAAAGAGAATGAAAAACAGGGAAGCCATGGGACCCATCAAACCTGTTGAAGAGATTGGCTGAGGCTCCATTGGTGAAGGTGTCAAATTGACCAATTGCAGCGTTGAAGAAGGATTTCAAAGTGTTGAATTGATCAGTCAAAGCATCAATGGTCAAACCGTCAAACCTCCCTGTAAAATTGTTGAAGCGGTTTTTCAAAGTGTCAAAGGTCAAAACGTCAAGCCTTTGCATCAAATTGTCAAAGAAAACCATCAAAGCGTTGAGGTTCAAACCATCAAATATTTGCGTCAAACAGTCACACAATATTGTCAAAGCTTCAAGTTTCAAGCTGTCAAAGAAGGTGGTCAAAGAATTGAGTTTTGAACCGTTGAAGTGTTGCATCAAAACATTGGGGAAGATGAAGATTCCAAAGGGAGTTTGGAGATGGAGTTGTGTAAAATGGGAGAAGATAGGGAATTAAAAAGAAGTTTAGGGAAAGGAACAGAGAAGGAGGCCATTTTTGAAGAAGGTGGCAATTCAGATGACTCTTTGGAGTTAGAAGATTTAAGGAACAAGATGAAAGACTTGGAGGTGAAGATGAAAGTGGTAGAGGATAGAAGAAATAAGAAGAAGGGAATTGAAAGGAGGAATGCTTCAGAGGTTTGGTTGGAGGAAATATAAAATGGGGAATGGTTTTAAGAGATGATGGAGGCAACTAGATTCAGAGAAGATTCAGTGTTGAATGAAGATCAAGTAAATCAATCTTTTGAAGTTTACATTAGAAATTCTAGAACTTTAAATTCTAATCTGCAGGAGGGCTTGAAGAAAGGATAGGGTAGTGAAATAAGGAAAGAAAAGTATAGATTTTTAGAGGCTAGAAAGAAAATATTTTTAGAGATAAAGAAAAGATTACCTGATGTTTTAGCTTTAGCTGGTCATACTTTTGAAATGGGGACTACTATAACAGGACCTTATTCTTATCAAGTTAAAAAATTGAAGCTAGTAAATACATGGATTTCTAGAGTAAAAGAGTTAGAAGATTTGATATTTGAAGCTATTTAAAGATTTGTTTATATGAGTTTTATTTTTTTTTTATTTTTTTTATTTTTTTGCTTTTTATTTTATATATATATATATAGATAGATATATATATAGATATATATTGAAAAAGAAATTGATTTTATTTTTCCTAAGTAGAGAAAACAAGAAGAAGTAAATGGGTTATATGATATGCTTGAAAGATATTTATTTTTTTATATATAATTAAAATGTTTCTTTTGAAGAGTTGATTTGGTTTATTTATTTTGAGGATATTTTTGGTTTTAAGGGATAGACTTTATGTAAATCTTGAAGTAAGGTAGGACAGTTGGTAAGATTAGATTGATTTTCCCAATTGGTTCATTCCTCATCATTTTGAAAGCCTTTCCATTCAACTAAGTAAATTAATTTCCCCCTCTTAAGTCTTGATTCAAGTATCTGAGACACTTTCCATTCTTCTTACCCATCAATTTTGACTGTTTCAGTTGGTGGTTGGTGCCTGGAAGACAGTGAGTTGTCCTGATATGGCTTGATTAGGGAGGAGTGGAACACAGGGTGAATAGTGGACCATTGTTGATGAAGTTGAAGCTTAAAGTAATCAAAAAGGTACCTAACCATTTCTCTGAAAGATTATGAGTTGGAAAATTAGTGTTGATATTTTTAGAAGAGAGCCAAACGTTGTTTCCAACAGCAAATTAGGCAAGAAAATAACTTCTTTTTAGGTCAGAATATCTTTTATATGTCTTAATTGACTTTTCCAATTCAACTCCTAGTTGTTTCTGATTCTGGTTAATCTGAGTTATGTAGTAGCCGGCAGGTTGGTTGTCTACTACATGGAGGCTTTCAAAGTTGGGTTGTTTTCCATAAATGGTGAAGAATAGAGATTGCTTAGTAGAAGTATGGGTCGAATTGTGGTAGGAAAATTCAGCAAGATGGATCCAGGTCTCCCAGTCATCCTGGTGATAACTGACATACATCCTAATAAATTTTTCTAGGATCCAATTTACCCATTCTGTTTGGCCAACAGTCTCAGGGTGGTAAGCTGTGGAGAAATTTCTTTTGATCTGTAATTTTTCACATACATTTTTCCAAAAGGAAGAGACAAATAAAGATCCTCTGTCACTTACAATGTCAGTTGGGATTCCATGTTTAGTTAAGAGATGAGAGATTAGCAGCTTAGCCAAATACACAGAGGAGATATGAGTCTTGGTTTTAATAAAGAGAGAAATTTTTGAAAAACAATCAACTACCACAAGGATTGAGTAGAATCCATTGGATAGTGGAAGTTGTGAGATGAATTTCATAGAGAAGGAAGTCCAAGGAGAGTCTGGAATTGGTAAGGGTTGGAGGTTTCAAAAATTCTTGTGGTTACTAGTTTTTTTTCTGCTGCAAAGGTAACAAGAAGAAACATAATCTTTGATAAAGGAAGTCATGTTTTCCCAATGGAAGTCTCTTATGACTAGATAAATTTTTTTGTCTTGTCCAGGACAACCAGAGAGAGGAGAATGGTGTTGTTTTTGGAGTATTTCAAGCTTGAGTTGTTCATCTTCTTTGGGGATTGCTATTCTATTTTGGAAAATAAGGATTCCAGTGTCTGTATTTATAAGGGAACTCTTTACTTTTTCCTTTTTGTGTAACTTCTGAATAATCTGTTGGTTTGATTTGTTGGAGATCTTGGATTGAATTGAGTTTTCCAAGTGTCCATAAACCTTTTTTGTGGAGATTAAGGAAATTCTAGAAGGTTCAAAGTCAGTCTGTTTCAAGAGTTTTTTGACATTTGCTGGATTCTTTTCTGCATAGGGCATCCCCCCTTGGGATAAACGTCCCCTCAGCATGACAAGACATCAGGCACTATGAAGTTCTTGCCAGGTCTGGAGACTATAGTAAATTCAAATTCAGACAGAAACTCAGCCCAACAGGCTTGGCAAAAAGTCAAGACTTTGTAGTTCATAAAATATTTCAGAGACAAATGATTAGTGGGAACTTCAAAAGGAGATGAAAGACTGAGGAGGTAAGCTCTCCATATCTTGATGGCCCATACAATAGCCAAAATTTACTTATTGTGGATTTCATAGTTCATTTCAGCGCTAACTAATTTTCTTCTGTCAAAAGCAATTCGGTGCTTGAATCCACCAGGAGAGGCTTGGGTGAGGACAGCCCCTAGGGAATAGTAACTAGCATTAGTATCCAAAAAGGTTTGTAAGGAAAAATCAAAATTTCTGAGAATAGGAGCCTTGGTAAATGCCAGTTTGAGGTCCTCAAACTTCTAGAGGGCCCCTGAGGACAAAGGAAAGATTGGTTCTGAACCAGTGAGAGCAGTGAGGAAATAGACCTTCCTGGAGTAGTTAATGAAACCTGCAATAAAAATTAGAAAAAACTGAAAAATGTTGCAAGGCCTTTTTTCATTGTTGCTGGCCAATCCATGATCTTTTTGAACTTGGATTTGTCCTTTTCAATTCCATCCATGGAGATAACATAGCCTAATTAGTCAACTGAGGATGCATGAAATTCACACTTAGAAGCTTTTCCACATAATTTTTTCTTCAAAAGTCTGCTTAACACTTCACACACATGAGCTGTATTTTCTTTTAAGTTTTTTGAAAAAATGAGGATTTAATTGAGGTGTAAAACCACAAAGATGGTTAGGATCTGCAAAAATATCAGCAACAAGACATTGGGAAGAGGAAGGGGCATTGTTCAGTCCAAAGGGCATGACCAAGTACTCAAAACTTCAAAACTGAGTTCTGAATGCTGTAAGATTCTCATCTGCTTCTTTGATTCAAACAAGATTATAAGAAACCCCTGGGGTCAATTTTGGAGAAAATTGTAGAGCCAGAGAAGACTGTTAATAATTGAGTCATGGGAGGAATAGGATACCTATTCTTTTGAGTAACAGTGTTAAGCTTGAAATATTCAACACACAATTTCAAACCACCATCCTTCATTTTCACAAAGAGGAAAGGTGCACCAGTTCTTGAAGTGCTGGGGAAAATTCAACCTTTCTTTATATTTTCCACTATATAGGCTTTTAGGGCCTCCTTCTCATGGCGACTGAGGGAGTAGATAGGCCCAACTGGAGGTAAATGGCCTTCCAGTTTGATATGGTGATTTTAAGCACGGTGAGGAGGGATTTTATCAGCTTTAAACTTGGAAAAAACATCTAAAAAGGTATGGTAAGCTTCCAGGACTCTCTCCATAACAGTTTCAATTTCATCAGTTTCCTCAACTTCATCTGGGCCTTCTGCAGCAGTCTGCTTTGGGCCAGAGTAAGAAGTGGAAATAATCATACGCAGTGTTTGAACGGATAGATCATCCTCTATATCCTCAAAGAATTTCAGAGAATTTCCAAAGAATATCCTGTTCACAGAAGTGGTTGTTGAACTCAAAGGAAATTGTTGTGAGTGCATAAATTCTAAAAATGGAGCAGGAGCAGTGACCTGCAGGTTCACTGGCAGAAGGTGAGTAGTGGCCAAAATGAGTTCAAAAGAAGGGGAATGATCCAAAGTTGGTTGGTGCCTTGGGGTGATCAATCCCAATTTCCAATTTACCTCTGGATTCCAGAAATGGAGGAAGTCAATACCTAGAATAATTTCTTCTTTTGGGGGATTATTAAATACAAAGAAATCCCATTCTAAGTTGGGGGATCGAGGTAAGGAAAATTTGAAGGAAACCTTGTGAGTGATTTCCTGGGAAGGTGAGTTAGAAGGACTGAAGGAAAATAAGAAAATAGAAGTGGTCAGAGGTTCAGGAGAAAGGGAAAAATTTGAAAAGATAGATTTGGAAGTAACATATTGAGTTGCTCCAGAGTCAACAAGTACACTATAGGCCTGATTATTGAGCAAACAAATAAACTGTAAGTCTTTAGTAGGCAGTGTGGATGATTTACCTCCCAAAGTATGTACTCAAATATTGGAGAGGTGATTGTCATGGAGCACCACATTTCCATCACCTAGTCTTTTCCCTGTTTGGGTTTAGCAGGGATGGGCTTCTGTTCAGGTTTGAAATCTGTTTTTTTTCTGCAGAGGCTAAATTTTTAAGCACCTCAACAATAGTTACACAAACCCTCTCTTTCTCTTCTAGCCTTTTCATTAGCCTTGAGGTGTCCATCTTCACCTACATTGGGATTAGGATGGTAAGTTGGAGCAGTATTAGTAGGGGGAGCCTTTTATTTCCCCTTGAACCTACATTGTTTACTGCGCTGTTGAGATTTTGGAGGAGTTGGAAAACTAGGTCCAGGTCTTGAGGATTGATGGGAGTTGAAAGAATTTTTCTGTATCCTTTCATGGTAGTGGGTATCATACTTAAGCACAACATCCACCAGGTCCTGCAAGGTTTCTTGAGGTCCATCATAACCAGCTAGTTGGTCCAACAGTCTGGCTGGAATTTCCTGTCTAAACTGAAAAAATAAAGCTTTATCACCCCATCCAGAGACCTTAGTCATAATTTTCCTGAACTCAGTGATATAATTAGTTGCATAACAAGTATCTTTCATTTTAAGAAAGTTTAACTCCTTTTCAGCACATTGTATTTCCATAAAATCCTCAAAAAAGGGTATGGAGCTGCTGGTTGAAAAAAACCAAGATTTCAGTAGAAAATCTGGCTCATGATTACCAATGTGAGCAAGATAAGGGTGGATCCATCAAATGGCATTTCCTGTAAGGTAAGAGACCTTAAGAAAGACTTTTTTTCTGACATTAGCAAAATCCCTCTCATCATTAGCACAGATGAGACCACAGGCTTGGGGGAAAGTTCTCAGCTTTTTTGGTTTTGTTCCATCAACCTTGTCTGGTTCATTCATAGATGGAGATTTAAATTTAGAAGATGGTCCATGGTCAGCAGTTTTAGATAGATGGGTCATTGCAGTGGTCATTTGCTGAAGAATTTAAAGCAGAGAAGGTTCAGTTGAAGGGCCCTGAGAGGTGGAAGGAATTTTAGTAGCTGGGGAAGGTGAAGGGATTTCTTTTTCATTAGAAGTTGGGCTAGGATTACCCTCTGGGGAGGGTGAATCCAAGGCACTCAAGATTCTGGAATCAAATCCTGAGTCCTCATCCTCATCATCTTCTTCATCTTCTCCTGGAATTGGGACCATGCTGGCATTATAAGCAGGAGAGTCCAGACCATGGTAGCCTGGGATTGGCAACTGTCCTGTAGCTCTTTGGAGGCTAGAATTTTCAGAAGAAGGAATGTTGGAAAGAGATACTTGGGTAATAGTCTCCAATAAGCCAGTATCCATAGGAGTGGAAGTGGTAGCCACTGTTTCTGGCAGGTTAGAAAAGGTTCTACTTGTTCCACAAGCTCTGGGAGTAGAAAGGTCAATAGGTTCAGTGATACCTCTCCCTCTGAAGCTACAGGTGACCACTGGGCTAGAGATTTGAGAAAGGAAAGCACGTTGTGGAGGCATTCTTATTTCTAAGAAAAATTAGTTACCCAAAGGTATTTCTTCACCTAGAACAAGAAAAGAAATTATTGAAAAAGATTATACCCCAATTACCTCAATTATTGGTTGAATTAGACGTTGAAGAAGCTTGTCAAAGCATCAAATTGAGGATTCAAATTTTCAAAGTAAGGAGTCAATGTTACTTAGAACAAGAAACCAAATTATTGAAAAACATTATACCCCAATTACCTTAATTATTGGTCATATTAGACATCAAAGAAGCTTTTCAAATCATCAAATTAAGGATTCAAAGTGTTGAAGTTTTGAGGCTTCAAAGAGTCAAAGCAAATTTCCAAGATGTCAAAGCAAAAACATTGAAGCATTGAAGAGGGGCTTAGACAATGGAAATTTGGGGGTTTTATGGAGGATTTATAGCAAGATAAGGGGTAAAATGAAAATGGCCACAACTCAATAGCCAATTCAACTTTGGGGAAGTTAACAAATCAAAAAGAAATTTTCACAACTCAATAGCAATATTTGGTGCTGTTAAATAGGGTAAGAATTGTTGGTGTTGAAGAAGGGATTATTGGGGAAGAAATCTGTTTAATGTCACAAGGGCTGCTGAAATGCAAGCAGAGCTTGGCACAGAGTGGACTCTACTCTCAGTAGGCTTGGTGGAAAGGATACTGGAAGATGCTACAAGGAGAAGAGTAGGACTGGATTTGAAGATAAGGTGCTGTTGACACTTGCTGCAATGAATTCCTGGTAATAAGTAGTAAACTTATTTCTTGGGGAACAATCAGGAAGAAGGAAGAGGAGGCAAGTTTAAATAGACAAGAGCTTGGAACTACAAAAGAGTTACAAGTGATTGGGGCTCAGAATACATATGTGATGTCATGGGAAAAGTCTAGGTAACAGAGAGGGCTGCCAGGTATGCTACTATCTTAGGTTAGGCTGCTTCTACATTGGGAAAGGTTACAGGTCTGGGCTGTCTAAGCTGGAAGAATACAGTTGAAGTATGTACAGTGTACATGGAGTTCATGAAACTATTTACTAAGTAGAGAGAGTATGTAATACAATCTGCAAGAGGGTGTACATAAGGATTCCCAAAAGGATAAACCATGACAGAGTATGGATTAGAAATAGTTAATAAGGTTAGAGTATTTGTAGACCTGGGAGTTTAAGTATGTGTAAGCCTACAGAGTCTATCTGCATACTTGTATGAGGTTTAGACTATATGTAGATCTGTACTGCATGAAGATCCTGAGGTATATAGTTACTGGAGAAATATTGATATAAGTCTCCTGAGCCTTGAGGTTGAAGCTCCTTGGAAAGAATATCAGGCCTGAGGGTTAGATTGGCTTTGCTGAGGTTAGATGCTGATGTTAGACAGAGTTAGGTGTCAGTATGACAGATACCCATGTAAATTTTCATGGATTATGATCTCCACCACTATATGTTGAACTCAGTGGTATAAACCTCTGCACACAGAGAGGTTAAGCCCCTAATCAGCCTATGTGAAAATTGTGGCTTTTTTCCAGCCTCTCCTCCCCATTTTGAACTTTTTTATACATCTAAGGGGAGAGGAACCACTATAGATCTTCTATGGTGAAAATTTGAATGTTGAAAAATTATTGGAAACCTTCATGAATCTGAATAAAACCTTGGGTTAGACCATCATACCCTGAAGGGCACCCTCAAACTGGATAGTTGGCCCATCTCACCCTTGTGGACAAAGCCCAAATGGAAAAGCTTAGATTCCCAAAGAGAAATAAGAAATCTTGAGTCCCTGAATGGAGGCTTAAAGGTGACTGATAATGTTCCAATGGCTGCCTCTCCAATAGCGGTCAATCTGAGAGAAGCCCAAAAGGGCTTCTGCGGGCTTTTCAAAATAAATTCCCATGAGACAAAGTCATGGTGGGACCCCAAAGTTCTACAACCATGTCAGCTTGCTACTATGTACAGAGAAACCTGTCAAAGTAACAAAAATACATAAAAAAATATATTAAGAAGTTTTCACCTTGCTACTATTGCAGAGCAAGCTGCAAAAGTACCAAAAAAACATGAAATATAAATATTACATTTGAATTAAGAAGTTGTAGGAAATCCATGAATATTCTTGCAGAAATGGATTCTCCACCCAAAATTAGGTAGGGTCACTAACTGACCCCACCCTTGAAATCCAACTCCTTATTTCTTTCAATAATTAAAAAACAGAAATGACCAAAATACCACGGCACCACTATGGGACCTTTTTGGCTAATTAAAAATTTCACACATATTGTCATGTATAGGTTTCACACCTAAAATTCAGTCAGAATTGAGGTGTTGTGTATATTTTAGGAGTTAAACAGGGAAATTTTTTGTGTCACAATTCCTGCACACAGCCGCGGCAACCAATACACCTGCGCGCGGCTGAGCAGCAGCAATGCCTCCCAGTCAGCATACCCTGACAAGCTGTGTACATAGCCACGGGACTACAGGCTGCCTGAGAAGCTCAGGTACCACTTAAATGTGCTACAACCTAGATGGGAACATTCCACATATGTAATATATGTCCCTGTGAATAGTAGATAGTCTAAAAATACATAAAAGTATATAAAAGTACTTAAATAAACTTTATACATATTTTTTATAAAATATAATTAAAAATACCAAAAATGCAGAAAATAAGATAACTACTATTTGTAAAAATAGACTTAAATAATTCAATATGCAATTTTGAGAACTTCAAGACATCAGTATCTCCGTGAAATACTAAGGGAACTGATGATATTAAAATATGAAATGAATTCTCATAACTTATATTTTTTATTAATTAATTTAAGTAAATCAACTGGATTTAGAAAATAAGGAGTAAAATCAATATAATGATTTTACTCCAAGCCGTCAATACATAATGAGAACCCACTTGACATCAGATTCCCCTAGATATTTCTATTAAGAGAATGATTAACATCCCGGGAATATTTACTAAAGACAATTACTTTAATTTATCCATATTATCTAGTGTTAATAACACTAATTTATCCATATTATCTAGTGTGAATAACACTAATTTATCCATATTATCTAGTGTGAATAACACTAATTTATCCATATTATCTAGTGTGACTAACACTAATTTATCCATATTATCTATTATTTGTGTTATTCACACATCCAAATATCAATTAAAAAGGTTGAATAATTCCCATACCCTGTGGAATTAGATGCTACTTGTGCTACAGCACCAAGAACACGTGAAAGCCTACCAATGGTTACCCTTCTAGCCTTAGCATCCATCCCTTTGAGCCCCTGTATCCCTCAGAAGGACAATATTGGGACCCAGAAATTTATAAATAAGGAGCTCTTTTGAGGATATTGATACCCAGAGACCCAGTTATATTAATATCCAGACACCATGCCAAGGTAATCAAGTACTTTTAAGAGATAATTAACTGATTTATGGCTTTAGTCTGATGAATAATATCCGTCCCCAACCCTTTGATCAATTTAAACTGCTGAAAAAACGTTTTAAGCCCAGTAATAGGTTTAACCCATCAGTACACATCCCAAACAGGTACCAAAAGGATTTAATAATATAGTAGTGGGTCTTATTATCCTTTTTCTGTCGTGGCAGCTTGGCTACAAGGCCCTGTCACACCACCATATATTTTATATATATATTATCTTTGGGAAATTTATCCTTTAAGAGTATAAATTAAAGGTTCCAAAGTAACCAGGTATATGTGTTTTCAAAGTGAATTCCCTGAAGAGAGGTGTCAAATATCCCCAATATTATTGTGGCCCCTCCATTAATTTATTTAATAATTAATTTATTAATATTGATTTATAATATTAAACCATAACCAAACCAATCCAACCTTCCAATAGCTTTATCTAAATATTTTACAGATTTTTGCTGCATTTATTGAATGATATATTTATTATTTATTCTATCACCTCTGGTATCTCAAGGACAGAAAGGGTCTTGGAATCTAGGAGGCTGACAGAATTATTGGGGAATCCATAAATATTGTTGCAGAAATAGATTCCCCACCCACAATAAGGTAGGTTCACTCACTGACCCCACCCTTGAAATACAACTCCTTCATATTTTAAATAATTAAATAAGAATTGACCAAAAGGTCACAGAAACAATATGGAACCTTCTGGCCAATTTAATATTTCACATATATTGTCACATATAGGTTCCACAACTAAAATTCATTCAGCATTTTGCTTTTTTTCCATGCCATATCAGTGGATAAGTCCTTATAAGGCACCCATTATTCATTCCAAGGTTCTTAAACTGCTTAAAAAGAGAGGTTGTCTGTGTGTAAATATCCCCAGTAATATAATAATGTGGCCCCATTTTTTATAACAAATTAAAACCCTTTTAACCAAATCAATTAAACCTTGCACCAGCTCTTGAACATATTTTTTATTTGAGCTTTTTAAGTTTTTATATTTGTAATCTTATTGTTATTATTATTCCAGTATTTTTATCACTCTCTGTAGCTTAAGGACTTCAAGGTTGCTGGTATCATAGAAATGATAACTGGGGGTCTTTCCAGGAAATATCCCTAAATAATTAATTTTTAATTATTTATTCCTTGTACCAGGCAAAGTATTTTTTTTAAAAAAAATAAGTAAAAATCCTTATAACCTATTTTTTGATTCTTTTATTCTTCCAGTGGATCTTAATACTAATGAAAAATTGATCAATTATTATTTGAACCTTATTAAACACAAAAAAGAAGAAAAAATCCATAACTTTTTGCCAATTATAATAAATCCTGAGCAACAACAGGAAAGGTTGCTTTACTGTAAACAAAAATTTATAAAAAACAAAGAACTTGAGATTGAAAGATTCATCAATTTTAACTCTTTATTAAGGCAATAAAAGGATTGGAAAATTTATCAAATAAAACTTTCTATCTATAAAAGAAATAACAAGGAAGTTAAAAAGAAAAAGAAAAATCACAAGAGTGAGCATTAAATTATTTTCTTTTAAAAATATTATGAAAATCACGGAAAATTACAAAAAAATATAAAAATTATTGTTTTATCAATGTTAGTGGACTTTTTTTTGGTGAACTCATTGACCAGGACTTTCTTGAGGAATTCCAAGACAGTGTACCATTGGATTTGCCCTTGGATTTATCCCAGGATCTGATTGGAACCCACTCTGACCCAGTTGGAATACCCCCCAAAGACAGTCTTGACCCCAACCAAGTGTTTTTACCGTTGAATTTAACTATAATTATGTTCAAATTTATATAAAAAATTGTTCAAAATAAAAAAATACTCAAAAAATATTTTTTTTTAATTTTTTTTTTTCAAAATTTACAGCAGAGACTTATACATTTTTTTTGCGCTATGTACCTAAATAGGTGAAACACCCGTGCAACTGGTAGAGCACCATCATATGGATCTCTGCCTGGAGGTACCTGCATGTGCAAGGAATCCAGTTGCAAATGCAATGAGGGGGCTTGAACCCGTGACCATAGCATTATGCGGGAAGAAAACGGCAAGGACTGTGGCCGCCAACTCAACCAACTCATCTTTGGAGATTCATCACTCACCCAATGTTTTATCCCAGGCAGACACCGGTCCTCCTATGCCACCCCAGCTGGACCCAAACAAGCAGGAAAGGGTCAAAATTTTAGTGAAGAGCACGTGAGCTACTGGGAACAATTCAAACTGGCTCAGACCCAAGAGGATTAGGCAGGTATGAGAAAAGCTATATCTCCGGCAAAGAGGTCCCAGATCTCTCTTCAAAATCTTATCCCAAGCAGGGAAGTAGAAGGTTATGTGCAGAGATGGAATCCTTGGGACAAGTTGGCTTCCTTAAAGGGAAACAATCCCAAAAAGAAGAGATCATCAGTCCATCAGAATTTAAGGAACCCAAAAGATTGGGACAATATAATATCCTTAGCCCAGAAGTGAAATTAATTGTACCACAATTAGATTTAGAATCTTTTATCCTCTTTTCTGTGAATTTGTCTCACAATCTTACTATTATTAGCAAGTGCTTTGATAAGGTATATTAGCAATTGAATAAGTTGAATCTGAACCTTAACAAAGTTATACAAACTCAGACCACCCTAACTAAGATTGATGAGCTAGAAGTAAAAGAAATAAAGGAAAGTATAAGCTTAAGTGAAATTGATCTAATGAAACATATTAGCAGTTTCCAATACACTATACAAGAAAAAATTCTTGTCTCAATGAATTAAATCAAGTAATAATTTAAGACAATAATTCATACTCCTTCAACTCATATAATCAATAAAATTAACTTTTTAAGTAAAAAAATTGACTTGGAACTAGGTATGATCAAGAATAATCTCAGAGATCTTAAAATCAATTTTACTAACCCTCCAGTTAATGACTTGGAAGAAGCTAGACCCACTAGATTCACCGGTACTCCTAGTATTACCTCTAGATCCAGAACAGCTAGGAATGAATCTTTGAATTGTAGTCTACACCTCAAGTAAAACAAGCTTTAAAGTCACTCCCTCCCATCACTGAATGGCCTGAATTCTCAGCAGAAGGAGAATATAACCATGTCAGTTTCATTAAGTTTATTTTTTACACTCTTGCCTCTTATGAACTCCCTGATACCATAGCTGTGGTAAGAGTACCCAGATTTTTTGAAGGAGTATCTCTTGATTGGTTCATTAATAAGAGGGAAGAAGTTGGATATTTGTCCTGGATTTCATGGAAATAATTAATCAAAGAAAAATTTGGTACCAGGATTTGGAAAAGAAAGATGCTGAAGAATTTTGAAACTTCCCAGTTTGATCAATCCAAGTAAAAACCTCACAAATGGTTTCTTCATCAGAAAAGAAGATTGAATTGTTTTTACCCCAATTCTGATAAGAAAGAGGTTACTGAGAGACTTCTCAACTTATTTCAGGGACAACTCAGCCATATTATAAGGTGCAGGATTCCCATGAACTCTGAACTTTCTACCTTGATAGGAGTATTAGAAGAAACCATTGATATGAATGTTCTTGAAGATAAAGTCAATAGACCCAGGGAACCAAAGATTCCCCTGCTTCTAATCCCACCAGCTTGGTAGTCAAGAAGACTCCAGAGACAAAGGAAAAGGTATGCTGGAATTGCAACCAGAAAGGACATGTAAGACCTGATTTTCCTCAACCCAGCAGAAGTATTAATACTAGTGAAGGAGAAGAGTATGATAATAATCCTGATTCCCAACTTGATGACACTGATGGATCACTCTCTGAGTGTGAATTGATGATTACTAACACCATAAATGTTATTGAAGGAATTATAGAATTGTCCCTGGAAATAAACTCTGTAAATAAAGATTCCAACTTACCACAAAAATGGAATCCCATCATGAAGATTCACCATGTCTCTGAAGCTAAAGCCTTTACCCTAACACCCTCTGCCAGTAAAAGTTACACTTCTGGAAAAACTTGCTATTCTACTGGTTTAATCCAAGGTTCCCCGGTAAATTTACTCTTAGATAGTGGAGCCTTTTGCTCTTGTGTTGGTTCAACTTATTTGGAAAAGAAAGATCTAAATTGGAAAATGAACTTATTACCAGTACCTCAGGCTAAGTTTAGCAGTTGTAACTCTTCCCTCAATTCTATTGGAGTATGGTCTTCTGATATCACACTCTCTCACTTTAAAATATCACTCAAACTGAAGATTGAATTTGTAGTGCTTTGAAATGGAATATGTGATTACTTCATTCTAGGAAAGGATTCTCTTTGCTTTTATGGTATAGATGTATTCCAAAGCTAAGGTAGATACTTTAATATAGGAGGAGACTGGAACAAGAAGTTCCAAATATGCAATTTCAATGCTCAAACTTCTGATTCAACCTATGAGAAACACTTGGAAATCTTTAACCAAGAATACTTCTCCCAAGCAGCTTTGAATTCTCTGCTCAGTGAAAACCAAAAATAGGATATTATCCAAGTTTGCTTTGAAAACCAGAATGCTTTCTGTACCAAGGACCACCCCATTGGTAATATCAAACAAAATGAAATGATTCTAAAGTTGACCATGAAACCTCCTTACCCCCCCAACCTCAGGAGACCGGCTTACCCTTCTATTCCAAAATCTAGAGCAGCTCTAGAAGCTCATGTCAAAGATTTAATTGACTTACAAGTCTCAATGAAAGTAGGATATAATGAAAAAGTGGAAATTACTACTCCAGTACTCATAGCTTGGCACAGTGATAAGTCTAGAATGGCTGGAGACTTTAGAAATCTGAATAAATATAGCCAAGCTGACTACTATCCTATCCCAATTATTGCCCATGCTTTGCACAACCTTTCAAAGGCTAAGTATATCAATACCATGGATATGCTGAAGGGCTTTCACCAGATACCTATCAGCCCTGATAGCTGGAAATTTATGACAATTATATGTCATTTGGGAATTTATCAGTATCTAAAGATGACTTTTGGTATCAAAAATGCTCCTTCTTACTTCCAGAGGATGATGGACACAGTCTTAGGATTATTCATCAGACAAGAATGGATGATGGTATACATTGATGATGTTATCATTTACTCTGATTACTGGAATACACACATGGATAAAGTAAGGCTATTCCTCAAAACTGTCTCTGCTGTGGGATTGAAAGTATCAATGAAAAAGTGAAACTTGGTTTATGGAGAACTCAGATCCTTAGGATATATTGTTTCTGGAATAACTCTAACTGCTGACAAAAGAAAGATAGCAGCTGTTATGAATAGGCCCATGCCCTAGAAAACACTGAACTTCTATCCTTTTTCAATTTTTGAATCTCCTACAAGAAGTACATACTTAAGTTTTCCCTTCTCACCAAGTTTTTGTATGAAATCTGCAACAAAAACACCTTTTTTGAGATGAATCATGAAAGGCTGAAAAATTATGAGGAAATTAAGATAGCTATGACTACAGATCCATTGTTGATTCAACCAGATTACTCTAAACCTTTCAAGGTCTATATAGATGCTAGCATGGAAGGACTAGGAGCTCCTTTACACTAAGAAGTCATGGAATTTGACAAACCAGTGAAGAAACCTATACTCTTCATATCCAGACAAGTAAAGGATACTTAGAAAAGGTATTGGGAAAGCCAAAAGGAGTTTCTTGCTTTAGTTTGGGCCCCTCAGAAACTCCATTATTACTTGGAAGGAAACAATTTTACAGTAATTACTGACTACAATGCTGTTAGGACTCTAATGATTATGAAGACTCCTATTAGGCACATGTTAAGGTGGCAGATAGCCATACAACAATATAGAGGCCAGATTACCATAGTTCACCAAGCTGGAGCTAAAAATAAGAATGCTGATAGTTTAAGCGGAAATTCTCTGCCCAATGGTCCAAGCAATCCTTCTCATGATCCAGAGGACAATGACATATTTCCTGTACTAAACATTGATATGATTGATATTGAAGCTCCCATTCTAGGAATCCACATTTGTGAACTGGATGGATCCCTTTTCAACTCAATCAAAGAGGCTTACAGCTCTGAAATGAAGACTCTAATCACCATTTTGGAAAGTACCTCACCACCATCAGAACTAGTTAACAGTTTACCTGAACCTCTCCTAAAGCCTTACAAAGCTGGAAGATTTACCATATGGGATGGTCTGGTATACTACAGGCATCAAAAATTAAGTGTTATAGTCATGACCAAAGAAGAGCATATCAAACTTATCCTAGCTGAGTTTCATGAAAACTGTTCATTTGGTCATTTATCTACTGATAGAACCCTGGATAAAGTCAAACAAACTTCTTGGTGGAACAGTTGGAGAGACTCCACAATCCATTATGTCTCTAGCTGTGAAACTTGCCAGAAGTCTAATAGGACTACTGGAAAAATTTTGGTCTCCTTCAAAAGATTGCTGAAACCAAGAAAAGTTGGGAGATCATCAATATGGACTTTGTAAAAGGATTACCCCCTGGAGGAGCTTATTCCTATAACTCAGTCCTAGTAATAGTAGATAGTTTTTCCAAGAAAGCAAAGTTTCTACCTAACCATAAGGAGGATAGTGCCATGGAAGTAGCATTGCTATTCTGGAATAGACTCATAGCTGATGTAGGAGTTCCTAAGATCATTATCAGTGATAGAAACCCCAAGTTTACCTCTGAGTTTAAGAGAAATCTTCATGATACGTTAGGAACTACCTTAGACTTCTCTACAGCCTATGATCCCCAGACAGATGGACTAGCTGAAAGAATGATCCAGAACTTAAAAGATAGGCTTAGAAGGTTCTGTTTCTTTTTCCTAGAATACAAGAATACTGATGGTTACTGCCATGATTGTGTTATCCTTCTACCAGAACTATAAATGGCTTATAATAGTAGCAAACACTCTAGTACTAAGGAAGCACCCTATACACTGGAAAGAGGATGGATTCCTAAGTTAACCAAGGATAACCTCAACCAAAAGCTAACCAATATTCATTCAACATCACTTTATTTCAAGAAAATGATAGATGTAGCCAAAAAACATGATTCCAACTTTGTTCAAGATGCTGTTGAATACAACCAACAGAGATGGGATTAAACTCACAAAGAACCTGATTTGAAAATTGGTGATCAAGTCTTAGTTTCTACCACCAATTTTACTAACCTAGATGGAAACAAGAAACTTAGACCTGCTTTTTTTGACCCTTTACCATCAAAAAGCTACATTTTAAGAATGCTGTAGAAGTAATCCTCAGTGATGAACTTTCCAGGAAACACCCCGTCTTCCCAGTGAGTCTTATCAAAAACTAACATCCTAGAGAAGGAGAACATACTCATTCACCAGAGATACCTGTTGCAGATGATCCTTAAAAAGACAAAGAGAAATTCAGCAAGATCCTCAAGGATAAGAAAGAGAGGATAAATGTAAAAGATTTCAGACTTTACCTGTTCATGTACAAAGGAGAGTCAGCTGATAAGAATGAATGGTTTCCTGAACACAATATCCCAGATGGACCTATAGACCTGAGAAATTACAGAGCCAGCAGGAGAAATTATACCCAAATTTATTTTCAGATATAGACATATCTTGGAGTGGGGGAATGTCATCTTGCTACTATGTACAGAGTAACCTGTCAAAGTAACAAAAATACAAAATAAAATAAAATTAATAAAATATTAAGAAGGAGTTGTAAATCCATAAATATTTTTTCAGAAATGGATTTCCCACCCAAAATAAGGTAGGCCGGGTCACTCACTGACCCCACCCTTGACATATAACTCCTTCATATTTTAAATAATTAAATAATAATTTACCAAAAGGTCAAGGCACCAATATGGCACCTTTTGGCCAATTTAATTCTTCACATATATTTTCACATATAGGTTTCACACCTAAAATTTGGTAAGAATTGTGGTTTTGTGTATATTTTAGGAGTTACACACGGAAACTTGTTATGTCACAATTCCCACACGCAGTCCTGCATCTCTACACAACCCCTATGTACCTGTAGCATCACATTCCCGCATACAGAAGTCCTGCACCCAGCCAATTTTGCCACGCACGCAGTGGATCCTACTCTGCGCACATCTGAATGGACTGATCCCCATGTCAGGATCAGTCGTGACAAATCTGACAGCAGGTACCACTCACAGAAGCAACAACCTAGTAGGGTTTACCAAGCATATGTGATAATGTGAAATATGCATTAAAAATGGTCCAAAAACCTTAAAAGCTCAATAAAAATATTATACAATTAATTTTAAATTATTTTGAATAATAAATCAAATATTGAAGGTTACCAAGAAACAAACAGATCCCAATCTTTGAAGACCACAAAAAACTAAAAGTAGTGGCCATAAAAATTATTAAGAATTATCTACGTGCTCAGAAGAGGATGGAAAATCAATAAATATCCACATCTGTCTACTTTAAATCAATACTAATAGCAAAAATGAAGGATAAGTGCAGAATGATCAGAATTACGCCATTAACAGATTAACAAATCCTGTGGCAAAAATATTACAGAAATCCAGCAGATCTGAAGACAGCTGATTGATAGCACCAAGTGAACATTCTTAACTCTCCCTTAATGTCTACTTTAAGGGTAATGTTAAGTTCACGGCTCATTGACCCGTGCACACGGTTTAAAAGGGGCTGTGTGGCATGCCACACGGTCCAATTAGGGCTGTGTACAACCCCCCATGGCTCACAGAGTTGTGGGGCCCACCCAGCCCGGTCCGCTGCCATGTGGACTTCCACACGACTACATTCAAGCCGTGTAGAGTTGTACACATCTCAATTCTAGTTGTGTGGCATCCCACACAGCACCAGACCGCAGTGAGCCAAAAAAAAGGAAAATGGATGAAAGGGTACTAACACAAACGTTAAACTAAATAAACCTTCCAAAAAAACATAAGTCAACCAAAAAATCAAAGAATGTTCATTTTTTGGTTAAAAATAAATAAATAAATAAATAAATAAATAAATAAATAAATAAATAAATAAATAAATAAATAAATAAATAAATAAATAAATAAATAAATAAATAAATAAATAAATAAATAAATAAATAAATAAATAAATAAATAAATAAATAAATAAATAAATAAATAAATAAATAAATAAATAAATAAATAAATAAATAAATAAATAAATAAATAAATAAATAAATAACAAAAAAAAACTGGTACTATCCAATGGAATAGCCCTAAAGTACAAAGACCCAGAAAAACACAAGTAACTGGACTAGCCCTAAACTAAAAACACCACAAAAAAGACAATTAACTTGACAAGCCCTAAAGTAAAAACACCAAAAAAAAGACAAGTAACTTGACAAGCCCTCAAGTAATTTCAACTTGACTAGCCCTAAAGTAAAATGGCCCAAAAATTACAGAATTCTTTTGACCAGCCCTAAAGTAAAAGTGCCCAAAAAAATACAAGTCTTTTGACCAGCCCTAAAGTAAAAGTGCCCAAAAAATACAAGTCTTTTGACAGGCCCTAAAGTAAAAACACCAAAAAAAAAGTTCAACTTGTGTTAAGCTGATCCCATCCCAAGCTTAACATAAGTTAAGCTTGTGGATTTTTTTAGGCCAAGCGCATGGGCAACCATCATCATCAATCATCTGCTCCATCTTTATCAATCATTGTCTCTCTCATCAATCATCATTTCAATCTGTTGCCATCAATCCCCCCTCCCTTCCCTTGGCCAGCTGTTGTGGTCTCCAAAGGCCATTGACACCAATGATCCCATCAAAATCTGCCATCCAACCTCATTGGATCCATCCAAATGATCCCAATCCAACACATCCAATCATATTTTTCACTTTAATTTCACTTGGGTTTCACTTTAATGTCTCTTTGGGATTGCTAGTTGTGGAACAACAGTCCCACAAAGTATGTGTTAATCCCAAATTTGGGTTGACAGAACCCAATTGTGGTCCAGGGGGTGCCCAAAATTCTGGCATGACTTCCAGGGGGTCGTGCACCCCCAAACAAGGCTCATTTGAGCCATGTACGGGGGTACACGGCTCAAATGGGCTGTGTTGGGGGGTTACATGGCTCCTACACAACCCCCCAGGGGTTTCGCGTGTTTGAAACGGCCCTTTGTAGTTGTCTTGGGGCCCCCACGGCTAATTTGAGCCATGTAGGGCCCTGCACTACTAACACATGGCTGGAGCCATGAATTTAACATCACACCTACTTAAAACCAATACTCATAGTAAAAATGAAGGATAAGTGCAGAATGAGCAGAATTACACTATTAACAGATTAACAGATCCTGGGGCTAAAATATTACAGAAATCCAGCAGATTTGAGGACAGCTGATTGATAGCACCAAGGGGACCTTCTAAACATGCCCTGATTGGCCTACCAGCCTCAGCCCATGAGCAAAAACCTCTTTATGTGCCATGAGAAACTCATTATCACCCCAAAAGGCATTTATACAGACCTTTTTGGATCCATTATTCCCCATCAGTTGTACCAGGATTTTATTATTTTCAATCAGACACCTTTTCATTTTTATTAAAGTGCTTATAAGGAGATAAGCAAGTGATTTATGGCCTAGTTTGCAGTATTATTATTAATTCCCAAAACTAACCAACCTGATTCATGGAAGTTTATTCTGGAAATCAACCCCAACTGCCCTGAAACCCGTTACCTGAATCTTTGCAGGCTTTTTCTGTGGATCATTGACTCATAGTGAGTGTTTCCCTTCCTTCCTTGGCCATTGTGCTGTTTTGCCCGGCCATATCAGTGGATGAGTCCTTATAAGGCACCCATCATTCATTCAAAGGTTCTTAAACTGCTTAAGGAGGAACCTTGAAGAGAGTTTGTATGTCTGTAAAGATCCCCAGTAATATAATACTGTGGCCCCATTTTTATAAAAAATTAAAACCCTTTTAACCAAACCAATTAAACCTTGCACCAGCTGTTGAGAATATTTGTTATTTGAGCTTTTCAATTTTTTATCTTTGTAATCTTATTATTATTATTATTCCAGTATTTTTATCACTCTCTGTAGCTAAAGGACTGCAAGGTTCCTGGTATCACAGAGCTGACAAACCAAGTCAGTAACAGCTCCCAAAGATGGATGATACTTTCAAAAACTGAGGAGACCTGCAAATGCTAAAAATAATGTAACAACTTCTTCCAAATGAAAGTCGGAGGGCTGAAGCTGACCCACTGGTGGTGCTAACTGGAGGAGTTGAACCAACAAATTGCCTTCAAAGCCCTGAAGGCTTTAAAAAAAAGCAGGGGGCCTTGTACTACCAATCAAATTACCTTATGTAACTTCTGCAACTGGGAAATCCAAACATGCTTTCCAGTTCTCTGATAAAAGGAAACTTTCTTTCCTCTAGCTACAGAGAGTGATTCCATTAAGGAATAATAATTTCCTTAAAAATAAAATTGTTTAAGAATCCAAGAGGGTAATTATTATTGGAATAAGTGCAAGGATTATATGGTTTGTTCCAAAATTTTTTCAATGTATTATAAAAGAGAAGCCACAGCCTTATACAAACTGGAGGTCATTAAAACCTCTCTTCAGGAGATTAAATTTGAATCTTGTTCCCTGGAACAATGGGTTCTTCATAAATTAACAGAAAGGGGTAAAACCCAATACAATGGTTGCTATGGCCATCCTATGATAAAAAAAAGCCAAAGGAGAGAGGAAATAACTTATTTCTTTGAGAACTCACTTCCTGGTTACCTGAAAGTTTTGACAGTTGAAGGTTCTCAGATCAAAAACCAGGGCCAAATTGGGGTCTCTGGCTTACCAGTGAAATTAAGTCACTATATCTGGCCTATGTTGTCTCAAATAAGTATTGACATTTTCACCATGAAAAAAAAATGATGGATTCTGTGGTTCATCTTAAAATATTTAGGGCTTATTTTGGATTTCATATTATTG
This sequence comes from Puccinia polysora, assembly GCA_025617555.3. Lineage (NCBI taxonomy): Eukaryota > Fungi > Basidiomycota > Pucciniomycetes > Pucciniales > Pucciniaceae > Puccinia > Puccinia polysora. The sequence goes on from CM062635.1 coordinate 23,507,460, forward strand.
GATAATAAAATTCAACTCTTTTTCAACTTGGTTGAAAATCAAAGTCAATCTAATTTCACTTTTGTGGAAAATGGAATTCAAACTGATTTACTACCAGGGCCAAAATGGCATCACAGGATGACCAGTTAATTAATTGGAATATGAAAATAAAACATTAAAATAAAGCATAACCATAAGATGGCTCAAATGTGAATATGGTGTGACTGACCTTAGAAATATTTAGGGAATTAATTTTCTCATGCATCCAACCCTTTATTTCACGCACTTTGATGTTGGCGCGCGGTCCTGCCCCTCTGGTATTCCATGCAAGAATCCTTTGTTTCATGCAACTTTCAAGAATTCATTTTTTCTTTGAAATCTTACTGCGCAGCCCCGTAGCAGGGGCTCTTAAACCCCTAACCAAAATCTTTGTTAATTTTGAAGGCATTAGAACCCCTTCAAAAATGCAATTAAAAAATGAAAAAATTCTGTAAAAACAAATTTTTGCATGGGTTTTTGGATCCTTATTTTGGCTATTTTAGTTGGGTTTTTTTGGTTATTTCAGCTGCCAGAACTTTTGAAAAAAAATTCAAAGATCCTTCTGATTTTTAAAAATTATTTTTTGGATGTATCCTTTCACCTTAAAAAATTCCTTCAAAAAACACAAAAAATCAAAAAAATCAATTTTTTTTTTGGACATTTGAATCCTTTTATTTTCCTTTTTATTTCATTTTTTGGGTAATTCAAGCTATCTCAAAGTTAAAAAAACATTCAAAGAGCATTCAAATATTTTTTATCATATTCCTTGGATGTATTATTTTACCTTAAAAAATTCCTTCAAAAAAGCAAAAAATTCAAAAAAATCAATTTTCTCGTTTGACTTTTGGATCCTTATGTTTGCCATTTTGACTTATTTTTTTGGTATTTCAAGCTTTGGGAACTTTAAGAGAACTATTCAAGAGATTTTTTTAAAAAAAAATCAGGATTTTTGGATTTCATTTTTGACCTTTAAAAATTTCACCAAAAAACAAAAAAATTTGAAAAATTCACTCTTCTTTGAGCCCTTCACATGCATATATTCAATATGACTGAAATTTTTTTCTTGGGAACACAAACCATGTTGAAGCTCCCCAGTTATCTTATAAACCACCCCCTTGACCTGTTCCACCCTCCCATCACCCCCACCACACCATCCCACTACCATACCATACCACATCACACCACACCATACCAAACCATACCATACCACACCATATCACACAACACAACACAACACAACACCACACAAACCACACCACATAAACCACACCACACCACACCACACCACACCACACCACATCACACCATACCACACCACACCACACCACACCACACCACACCACACCACACCACACCACACCACACCACACCACACCACACCACACCACACCACACCACACCACACCACACCACACCACACCACACCACACCACACCACACCACACCACACCACACCACACCACACCACACCACACCACACCACACCACACCACACCACACCACACCACACCACACCACACCACACCACACCACACCACACCACACCACACCACACCACACCACACCACACCACACCACACCACACCACACCACATCATACCACACCACACCACACCACACCACACCACACCACACCACACCACCAACCACTCATAAAAGCAACTTAACACTCCAGATACTTCCAAACAAGAAAATCTCTTTTTCCAATGGCTCAAGAAAAAATCCACACACTTTTCAGAACTCTTTCAACTGTTTCACAAGGCCCATCCTCCATTATCTCATCTAATCAAATTAGTGATCCAAATCCTCTTGCTTCTTATTCAACTACTCAAACTATTTATTCCACTCCTCTGGCCCCTCCTCCTGAGCTATCATATAATCAAAAGGAGTAGCTGGTTGAGGCTATCCAATCATGGGCAAATTCCCATGGATATGCCATATCTACCAGAGTATCAAATTGCAAGAATCAGGCCTAAACTTACCAATTTGATAAATCTGGGGAATATAAACCCAGCAAAGATACCTCCAAATCAAAAAAATCAAGAAAGACCAATTTTCCTTTCAGGTTATCAGGAAATTATTCAAAAAGATTTGGTTTTTGGTTGGTGAAGGTTATATTTCCAGAGCACAACCATCCACCTTCCATTGATCCTTCCACTCATCCCATCAACAGATGAATCAAAGTGGGGAAAAAGGAGGTGGTTAAAAATTTATCCAAAGCAGGAGTTCCCCCTTTAAAAATTTTCAACTCTCTTATACAAAACTCATCATCACCTATCCATACAAATCTCCCTCAAATTTACAACAAAAGATCCTAAATCCAAAAAAATGCCCTTGATGGCAAAACTCCTGGGAAGCACTCATACTGGAGCTCAGGAATTCTTCTTTTTACTAAAAAATGAAAAATTTTGATGTTCAAATTACTTCATTATTTATTTCACACCCTGATTCCATGATAATTCTCAACATTTTCCCTACTCTCATTATGATTGAATGTACATATAAAACCAAAAAAATTGGAATTCCCCTTCTTCATATTCTTTGGACAAACAATTCTGCTAGAAGCTTCTCAGTTGCATTCTGTTTATTATCTCAAGAAAAAATAAAAATATGATTGGGCCCTGACTCAACTTCAGGAAATCTTTGAAGATAAAGAACCTAGTGTGATTGTGGAATAAAAGGAACAAGCACTTATTAGCTCAATTGAATCAGTTTTCTCTTCCTCTAATCATCTTCTCTGTGTCTGGAACATTTTCAGGAATATTCAAACTCATTGCGGGTAGCTCTTTAAATCTGAAGATGAATGGAAGCTATTCCACAAACAATGGCATTTTTGGTCTAGTCAAAATCTGAATCAAGCTATGACAAAAACTTCACAAAAATTTCTATGGTCTGGAATCCTCCCACTTTTGACTACCTTCTGGAAAACTGGATTCCTCTAATAAGAAAATTTTTTCTCCTATTTGGAAAATAAATACTTTCACTTTGGAAAACAAGTACATCAAGAATAGAAGGTTCTCACTGCTACATTAAACGATTCATCAATTCTTCTATTAGCTCTTTCTATAATGTAGTTCAAAAAAATTACAGTTCCATCACCATCCAAACCCATGAGAGAGAAATTGAAGCCTCTCAGCAATAATTCAAGCATCTCATTGGTTTTCCTCACTGTGTGGATCATCTTCCTGGAAAGATCAGCCACTTTTCCCTCAAAATCATTCATTCATCTCATCAAGTTCCTGATTCTTCCACCAATTGTAACAACTTTGATTACTCTTCTTACATTGGTATACCATGTGTTCACAAAGTCAAATTGTCCATCAGAAAGCGTGAAATCTTCCACCTTGATGATTTTCATCCTCAATGGAATGTCAAAGCTCCCATCTCAGTAAGTTTTTCTCTTTTTTGGGGGGGATTCAAGCTCAAATAGATAATGTCCTGATTGATTATGATTTTCCTTTCTCCAGTTAACTGTGAGCCCTGAATCAACTGAAAATTCAGAAAAACTTGAAGTTCCAACAAAAGAGATTAATGAAAAACTATATTTAATTAAACTTTTTGAAGCATTCAGAAATTTGCCACCTGGAGAAAAGCTATATCATCTGGGTGAAAGCATGAAGCTGTACAGTGGAAGATATCAACTTACCCTGATTGAAGATCCAAATTTGACTCAAAGATCCAAAGTTAGAGAAAGAACCAAAGTATCAGCCAATGATTTCAAGAAGATCTCTCAGTCCTCAAGCAAAAGATATCCATCTTGTTTTGAATATTCAGAATAAACCAAGAGGAGAGGAAGGCCAAAGAACAAATTCATAGCAAATTTGAAGGTCAGTAACCAATTTTTTGGACAAAAAAATATATCAAATTCATAATTAATTTTTTTTTTCTTATTTTTTCAGGTTTCAAGAATTTTCAAGGCCATCCAAGGGAGGGGGAAGGGAAAAAAGAAGGGGGATTCAGAGGAAGATGTAATTTTATAACTATACTTATTTTTTCTTTCATTGGTTTTCTTTTGATGAGTCCTTCTCATTTTTTTAACATAGAGTGAATTTCTGACTGAAGAGGAATATTCAGAAGATGAAGAGGTTCCAGACTTGAATGAAATGGAAGATTCAGAAGATGAAGAGCTTCCAGATTTTGATGTAATTTAGATGGTGAGCTTTCATTTTTTTTTTTGGCTAATTTTTTGGATATTATTTTTCATGAATTTCCTCATTCAAAACTTTGTCAGAGGTAGAGGTCTGGAACCATTGTGAACTAGCGAGTTGCTTCTCCTGAATATGCTAAGTCACAGTTCTTCCTGCCAGCCTCTCCGTGCGCTTGTCTCAGAACCTCCCTGTGCCCTCCCTCTCTTACCCAGAGAGTGTTCCCCCAAATGCTCTCTCTTCTAGTCTTGTTCTCCTACTTTTCCAATTGGGTGTCTCAGTTCTTGGTGATCTTTTCCTCTCTCATTTCAATCTCACTTATTTCTCTACCTTTTCTTTCCTTTGTTCTTTCTTCTTTCCTTCCTTGTTCTCTTGAACTATCTGCTCTGCCAAATCTCAACCATTGATGCCTCCTCATCATCTCAATCTCATCAATTATAAGTCTCTGCCTGGTAAGAATCTTACTTCTCAAATCCCCTCAACAGAATCCAATCTGATCTTCTAGTTTATCCAGTCTGTCTCCTTGTGACCTTCTCCCAGCCTGTCTTCTCTCAATCTCCATTTTCCATCCTGAATAGCTAATTTCTCTGTCCAAGCTGCCATTCTCAACTTTCACTATTGGCTCAAGCTTTAGGATCTTTCTCTCATGTCTCTTTCTATGAACCTCTGTTTCTTTCAGATTCTTTGTCTCTTATATCTTTTTTTCTTTGTAAATCCTATTCTGGTTCTGAGTATTCTACAAATATAGCACAATCTCATCATGGTTAAAAGCCAAAGCCCTACAACCAAATCTAAACAAACAAACCATGATCAAACCAGCTGGGGCAGCCGACTACTTCCATGAGGTGGCGCTGAAATCTTCTGTTGAAGCCATTCCTTCTCTGAATGAAGAAAATTATTCAATATGGCAAGATAAGATGCTCATGTTATTTGATCTGAAAGATATCAATGAAGCTATTACTTGGAACTATGGCCCTCTTTCTACCAAACAAGACAGATAAATTCAAGCAATAATTCTATCAAAACTAGACAGCACAACCCAGGCCAATGTGGTAAACTCCTCCGGCATAACTTCATCTAAACTCCTATGGGCTGCAATAACCCAGAGATTTGCCTCTTCACAGACAGAAAATGGGGCAAGGGTATTTAATCACTTTCTTCACTGAGATCTCAATGAACACGCCATCAAGGGATTCATTACCAAAATGCAAAAGGCAATTACAAGGATGACTTATGTAGGAATTGAATCTCCCAAAGACATACTTGCATACTTAGTGCTCTTCAAGTTTCCTCCAATTCTCAAAAACCTCCCGCAGAAAATAATGCACATAGAAAAACATATGAAGGTGGACGTAGTTTTCAATCAACTTACCCAATACAATAACAAGAGAAAGGCACAATCTAATACCAACAAACCAGCAGTAGATTTCTCCCTGGTGTTGACTAAGACTAAGATCCACAAAGATGAGAAGAAGATGAAACTGAGATGCCAAGAAGAATACCATGATCCTAATGCTCCACACTCTGATTCCTCTTGCTTCCATCTGAATCCTCAAATTGCACTGGAATGGTGGATCAAACAACAAAATGAGTGGAAAAACAAATCCAAACAGACCCTGAACATCAGCTAACACGCTTTGTTAACCCTCTGGATCAACGCAGATAAAAATCCCAATCTACTTCTAGACTTGGGAGCAAATTTTCATATATTTAACAATCCAAAGTACTTTTCCAAAATCAAAATTCAAGAAGAATCAGAAGAAATCAAACCTGGAAAACTAGAAGCCAATCTCAAGATATGCGGAACTGGAATGGTAAAATTAGAATGGAAAGAATCTGTGATCACTCTCAAAGAATTTGTCTACATACTTTACATTGTTGTAAATCTCATCAGTCCCAGTCATCTTTTCAAGAAAGGCTGTAATCTCTCCCAAGTCCATGATAAATTCTCTGTCACTTGGGGTAATCAACTTTTACTGATAGGATTGATTGGAGATAAGTTATTTTTCATTGAAAAACCTCAATCAGCAGGTAAAAATCAAACTGTAAACCTTTCAAATCAATCTTGCACCCCTTCTCTTTCTCTACTTGATATTCAAAAGATGTATGGAAATGCCTCCATCTCTACTCTCAAGCCAATTGTGAAGGACCTTTAAACTAACAAAGAGCTCCATAAATTCCAATGCAACAGTTGTTTCATAAGTAAAATTACTAGATCTCCATTCTGTTGTGTTTCTAATCCCTCAAGTAAACCTTTAGACCAAATTCACCTTGACCTCATTGGCCCAATCTCACCACAATCTAAGGGGGGTCATCACTACATTTTCACTCTAGTAGAAAACTACTCAGGCTATTTAGCAGCGTTTCCTCTGACTTCTAAAGACAAGACTACTGAAGTGATGATAAACATTCTTGAAATCAAACCCAAGAGATTGAACTATTACCGTTCCACAATTTTCTCAGATAAAGGAACCAGATCCATTAACTCTACCTTCAAATATTTCTCCAAGGCTAAACCCATCAAGCTAAAAATGTTGGAACCTTTTCATTCACAAAACTATGGTCAAGCTGAGAGAGCTAATAGAAAAATTGTTGAATCTTCCTGTGCCATGTTCTCTTCAACCAGGTTGGCTAAGAACTACTGGCATATAGTAACTCAAAGCTGCTGCTTCATGCTTAATAAAATTCCTCAAGAAGGCAATCACCTATCTCCCTGGGAACTCATGTTTGGCAAGAGCCTCCCCGCTGATTATTTGAATCCTGTAGTTACTTCTGTTATATATCTTTCAAATTTCATTCAAAAAGGTCAAAAGTTTGACAAGAAGGGACTTGAGGGTATTTTGATTGGTTTCAACCCTACTTTCCACCCCTACCTTATTCTCAACTCACGTGGTGTGGTTGTTGAAACTAAACACGTAAGTTTCCTCAAAACTCAGCTGAACAAATTTACCTTTCTCAAATTTCTGGTTTTGGACCTATTTTCTCAATCTGAAATGGATGGCCACAAAACCAAATTCCCAAAAAACAACAAGCAATATATTATCAGGGAAATTAGCTCTGAATGTCTTGAATCAGACTCCAATTTGGAGGATACTAACTCCTTGGAGGCTCATTCTCCCAATCCTCCTCTACTTCATGTTCTGGAAAAAATAACCCAAAGGACCAATCTAAGACTGTGAAATGAAATCCAAAAATCTCAGAGATACTGCTTCCACCACTACTATGAACCCCCTTCTTATAAGATGGTGCAAAAAATTCCTGAATGGCCTAAATGTAAAAAAGCTTTGGAAGAAGAACTGAGCTCTATTGAATCTCAAGAGGTTTGGGAAGAGTACTATGACGTAAAAAATAATATCCCAAACACCACCTGGGTCTTCAAGGCAAAGAAAATTGTCATGGCAAGCCTGAAAAGTACAAGGCCCAACTGTGCGTGCAAGGATTTGACCAGGCTCAGGGTGTTGATTTTGACAAGACTTGGGCTCCAACTGGAAAACTTAGATCTCTGCGCCTTTCTCTGCTCCATGGTCTGAAGAATAAGGTGACCTTCACTCAATTTGATGTGAAGGGAGCTTTCCTTCATGCACCGCTGAATAAAACTGTTATAATTAGAACACCTGAAGGATCAAACAGAAAATCACCCTATCTAAAATTGAAGAAATCTCTCTACAGTCTCCACAAATCCCCTAAGAACTGGCACAAAACTCTTACTACCTGGATCAGATTGCAAGTCTTCCAAAAATATACCAGGGATCTTTCCTTGTAACTTAACTCTGAAATGGGGGAAGTTATTTACTTTCATGTCAACAATCTTATTCATGTTGGAAATTCAAATATCTTTGCTGCCAATTTTCTAAATAATTTCTTTAATTCTTCCTGCCACTCTCCAAACACTATCCTCAACATGTTGATGGAGATTGACAAGGACAATTCTCCTCAGTCAATCAAACCTTATTGAGCAAGGATTGGAAGAACTAGGTCTTGCTGATTGCAAGGACACCAATTCACCGCTAACTTAAAACTTCCACCTCAAACTGGCTTTGGATGAATATCATGCAGAATTCTCTCAGCTCAATATAAACTACCAATCTGCAATTGGACTCCCAAACCATCTTTCCCAATACGCTTGTCCAGATATCACATTTGCTGTTTCAAGTCTGGCTAGATTTAATATAAAGCCCGGTTTATCACACTGGAGGGGAGTGCGCAAGGTCTGGAAATATCTGAAAACCACCAGAAATCTCTAACTCACTCTCAAGTAAGATCCCTCCCACAAAATCATCTTGGGATACATTGACGCAACTTTGGGCAATGACCCCACATTCCGCAAATCTCAAACTGGGTACATTATTCTTCATTACAGAAGCCTGTTTATCTGGAAATCCACAAGAAAAAGAAAAATAACTTATTCTTCTACCAAATCAGAGCTCAATGCACTCCTGGAATGTTATCTGGAACTAAAATGGATTGCCCATCTTTTCAAAGAAATCTATCTTTCTCCTGAGTGTAAACCAACAATATACATTGATAACAAGGGCTTAGAAAATAAAATAAAGAAATTTGGGTTGCACTCCCAATTGCAAAACATCAATATTAAGACTAAAGACTTGCAAGAAGTTTTCTCTCTCTCCAAGTTGGACCTATTCCTTATCTCAACCAACAAGATGATAGCAGATTGTCTCACTAAAGCATCCTCCATCAATTCCCTCAAAAGTCCTCAACAAGAAGTGTTCACCTAATCCTTATTGAAAATCTTCTTTACATTTCCTCTCACCAGTCACAAGGGGTGTTAAGTCACAGTTCTTCCCCCAGGGGTCTCCGCTTGCTCCTCTCAGTACCTCCCCATGCGCTCCCTCTCTTACCTGGAGCAGGTTCCCCCAAATGCTTTCTCTTCTAGCCCCTTTCTCCTATTTTTCCAATTGGATCTCTCAGTTCTTGGTGATCTTTTCCTCTATCATTTCAATCTCACTTATTTCTCTACCTTTTCTTTCCTTTCTTCTTTCCTTTCTTGTTCTCTAAAACTATCTGGTACGCCAAATCTCAACCATACACGCCTCCTCATCACCTCAATCTCATTGATTATAAGTCTCTGCCTGGTAAGACTCTGACTTCTTGAATCCCCTCAACATAATCCAATCTGATCTTCTATTTCATCCATTCTGTCTCCTTGTGACCTTCTCCCAGCATGTCTTCTCTCAATCTCCATTGTGCATCCTGAATAACTCATTAATCTGTCCAAGCCACCTTTCTCAACATTCACTATTGGCTCAAGCTGTAGGATCTTTCTCTCATGTCTCTTTCTATGAAACTCTGTTTCTTTCAGATTCTTTGTCTCTTATATCTTTTGTTCTTTTTACAGCCTATGATAGTTCTGAGTCATCTAGAAATCTAGCCCAATCTTATCAGAATACAATCCTGGGACAATAATCAAGAGACTAAAGGTATCAAATGAAGAAGGTGATTCTCCTTACAATCCTCCTGGGGGGAAGCTATTAGAAGCCCCAATAATCAGTGAAAAAGTGAGTAAATTTGGTATTTCCTCATTTTTTTTTGGTTGAATTGAATTTAATTGATGAATTCAAAGAGGGATCAAGCACGAGCTTTTACCATAAAGTATTTTAGGAATTAGAAAATGAGGACGTCTGAGAGACTAGAAGACATGACATGGAAGAAAGTCAAAGCAGGCTGAAGAGAATAGAATCAGATTTCAAGACCTTTGAAGAAGAGACGTAGTGACTGTCTTATCAGACATAGAAGAGTTGATTGAGGAGTTGATGATTGGGAGCGTTTTGGATAGCACAAGTAGAATAAGAGATGAGATTGAAAATAAGGAGTAGAAAAAGAATAAGTAAGAAGATCAATAAAAATAAAGACAAATAGAAACAAAAGAAAAGGAGAAAGAAGACTAGAAATATTTGGTGATTTTGAGGCAAAAAATTAAAGAGAGTTGAAGTTGAGTTGAATTCAATATCCAGTGAAAATAGATGGTTGTCCGCATCTTCCCCCTCTCCCAGTACAGACTGGAAGCGCTAGAGATTAGTTCGCGGGTGTTTGAGCAGTGACAGTGAAGTGATATTTGAGTAAAAGAAGCAGAACAAGCGGGCTTCCCCGTGAGTACCTGAAATAGGAAGAAAGATCAATTTTCTACACCCCTTGTGTCTGGTAAGACTGAACTGGAGTGATTGATAAGATTAATTAGAGATGAAAGGGAATTTTGGGAAAAGCTTTGGTTAATCCGTCAGCAAGCATTGATGAGCTAGGAATTAATTTGACAACTAATTTATTAGCCTTGAGTTCTTCCCAAAGGGCCTTTGTTTTTATATTGATATGTTGAGTTTTAGAGTTGCAACCAAATTTCTTAAGTTTGTTGTCCAGGCCTTTATTATCTATCAGATGCAAATGGGGTTCTTCTTCTTTGGCCCACATTTCCGCGACAAGAGTTTTAATCCAGATTGCTTCCAAGAAAGAGTCCACCAAAGGATTCAGTTTGGCTTCAGTGGTCAAATGAGTAACTTTTCTTTGTTGATAGCTGCTCCAAGCAATAATTGAACGGCAAAGAAGAGTGAGATGACCGGATTGTGAGTGTTGAGGTGTAAGGTTGTTGCTACAAGTAGAATCACTATAGCAGATTAGTTGAGTTGAGTTGTTTCAAGCCTGGAGCGTAAGAGCAAGGTTTCTTGTGTGTTTGAGATATTTCCAACATTGTTTAACTTCTCTCCAATGGTGGATCCCAGGTTTTTTGAAAAAACAAGCTAAATTGGAGACTGCGAAGCTCAGATCAGGTCTAGTGAGGCATGCTATATAGTTCATAAGAAAAACTGTGGATCTGTAGTTGATGTTAAGGGTTTTGAATTCTTCATGCTCTTTGTCGGATGCAGGTTTTAAATTGGCGTCAGGAGTTAGAGGAAATGAAGAATTTTTGCAGTCTGAGAGCTTTAATTCTTCAAAACCATGATCTATGTGTTTGGGTTGAGAGAGAAGAATCTTGTTGCCTTCTTTGACATATTTCATTCCAAGTATTGTGTTTAGATTGTGATTGGAAGATTTGGGAAAATGTTTCAAAAATTATTCTTTAAAGTTGTTTCCATCACCAACTAAAATTAAGTTTTCCATGTGGAAGAATAAAACAGAGTTAGACTCAGAGTGTAAATAGAGACATGGATCAGCAGTGGATTCTTTGAATCCTTGGCTACAAATCCAAGAAGTTAATTTATTGAACCAGTTTGCAGGAGATTGTTTCAAACCATAAAGAGATTTCTTGAGCAATAAGTATTTGGCGGTTCTTTTGGAACCCTTGGGAGTTTTTATGATAATGGTTTCTTGAAGATCTCCATGGAGGAAAGCAGATTTAACGTCAAACTGAGTTATTGGAAGATAGAATGAAAGACCAAAGATAAGGGCTATTTTCAGAGAGGCAGCCTTTCCCGTAGGTGAGAATGTGTCTTGATAATCTAGGCCGTAAATTTTATTGAATCCTTGAATGCAAAGACAACTTTTGTATATTAGAGGGCCACCGTGGCAATTATCCTTAAGACAGTATACCCACATAGTGTTTAGGGGGTTAATAGGTTCTGGACCATGATAGTCTTCCCACAAGTTCATGGATTTGATTCCATCAAGCTCTACATCCATAGATGATTCCCAAAATGAGGAATCAGAGCATTTCTTGGCTTGTTCAAAGGATTCGGGAACAAAGTAGTGATGAAATCCATACCATTGAGGTTTATTTAATTTGGAACAATCCCTGAGAATTTGGACCAACCCATTAGGTAATTTAGGAACTAGCTCTTCATGAATTTTCTCTTCTACCTCATAATTGCTAGATGAAGAGATTTTGGTATTGCTTTCTGGAGTTGATTGAGGTTGAGAGCTTACAAGTGTCTCTAAATTGGGAATTTGAATTATTGGAACTTCATCCAGATTGGAAACTGGAGTAATCTCTTTTTCTATTGTGAGTTTGTTTTTTGATGAAGAAGAGTGATTTGGAGAGGATAAGATCTTGACATGCTTTGAACAAACAATTGAATTATTTGGGGTAAGTATTCTGTACGACAAAAGGAAAGGATTGTGACCCACAAGGGTTCCCATCTTTACCCTATCTCTGAATTTTTCACCTAAAGGAATATTCATATCTATATAGACTACATTTGATCCTATAGGTTGAAAGAATTCAATTGGGAGATTCTTCCCAGTAAAGAGCTTGTATGGATATTTGACATTCTTTGCCTTGGGGATTTGATTAATGGTTATACAGACCGATTTTGAAATCTCTGCCCACAGTTGGAGAGGCAGCTTGGAAGATCTGAGGGTGGTTTGGATTGCTTCAGCAATAGTTCTATTGGCTTGTTCTACCCTTCCGTTATGTTTGTGATGATAGGCTCTGTGATAAGATGTTGAATTGAATTTCCCTGTAAGAAGTTGGAAAACAGATTTGAACAAAATTCTCCTCTGCTGTCTGAACAAAAAGTAGATGGAAAGTAGCCTCTAGATTTATTTTCAAAATTCAGAATAGAAATGAGTTTATGGCAAGCATCTGATTTGTTTTTCAAAGGAATTCCTGACAAGTAACCCAAGAAGTTGTTGATTATAGTTAGGATGTATTTCATATTGTTGCAAGAAGTAGTTTTTATTGGACCCATCAAGTCAATGTGTATCTTTTCCATAGGTTTGGATGAAATTGATGCTGTATTTTTGAAAGGTGATTTAGTGACTTTTGCAAAGGCGCAATCTTTGCAGACAAACAATTTGATTTCTTTTTTGGGAATTTCAGGAAATAAGAACTTGAGTCAACGGGGATTGGCATGGCAGAGCAATAGATGGAGATTTATGAGTTTTTTGTTAGAGAAAACTTTTCTGTTAAGGTAAGACATTTTTGATCCGCAACCAATTGATTTAGGAAGGTTGGGGACAAAAAGATTCTTTTTGATAAATCCAGAGAAAGCCACTTTGCTACCATTGAGGAGTTGAAAGGATTGCCCTCTAGACTGTAGAACACAGTTTTTGTTAGTTATTAATTTTCTGGGACTGATTAAATTGACTACCAGATTAGGGACAAAGAAGCATTTTGTAAGCGTTACTTCAGACAACTTCCAATTCAGTTTGATGTTTCCTTTCCCTAGAATAGGAAGTTTCGCTCCTTCTTTCCCAGTACTTATAGATTTGCCTTCGCGGTTGGAGAACTTGATGAAGTATTCTTCGGAATTGAACATATGACACAAAGCTCCAGAGTCAAGAATGATTTGATGTTTGGCACTAATATCTTCAATCCACGTAGTGATCAGTGCATGATAATGTGCCACTTCCTTGTTTTTAGATTTGAATTGAGCTCTCCATTTTGCTTGGGCTTCCTTCCACCACTTGGGAGCTAGATGCTTGTGTTTATGCCAACATCTGTCTTCCGGATGATCTTGTGATTTAGGATTATGAAATCCTCTTTTGCATCTTTGATCTTTTGGAACAATTTGCTTTTGTCAATCCGACACAATTAGAGCAGTCTCAAGAGGTTTGGAGTCGCTTTGTTTTGCTTTGGTTTTGTTCATTAGTTGGGTTAGGTGATTGAAAACCAATTCTAAAGATATTTCTTTGTCAGAATGCATGATTTGTTGTTGAAGAGGATTTAGTTGGGAAAAAAATTTGAATAAGATTAAGTAAGCCATGATATCATCCGGTAAGTCAATTCCTACATCTACCATTTTCTTAATGGAAATTTTTGATTGAGTTATGAAAGACGCTATGTCTTTGGCTCTGAATTCTTGGGACAGGAATTTGTTGAAGATTCTTGCCCAATTTGCTGTTTGGGAGGAGGCAAAACGTTCCTTGATGCTCTTCCATAGTAATTTTTCCAAGTTTATGTTGAGAGAATTTACCACGTTTGCATGCATCACCAAATTGATTTTTGATAGTATAATGACCCTTACTTCCATGTCCTATTTCTTGCTTAGTTCTTTTGATTTGTCTTCCAGGGCGACTTTAACATTCTTTAACTCAAATAGAATTGATAATTTTTCCTTCCAGATTGAGTAATTTTCTTTTTTGAGAATTGGAATTGCTTCAAGAGCTGTCTTTAGCATAATTTGAGTGAATCCATCAAACAAAGTTGAGCTTGATCCCTCCATTGCAGTTAGCTGTTGAGAGTTTGGCTTTTAACTGTTTTGGTTGAATTGAATTTAATTGATGAATTTAAAGAGGGATCAAGCACAAGCTTTTACCATAGAGTGCTTTAGGACTTAGAAAATGAGGACGGCTGAGAGACTAGAAGACATGACATGGAAGAAAGTTGAGGCAGGCTGAAGAGAAGAGAATCAGATTTCAAGACCTTTGAAGAAGAGACGTAGTGACTGTCTTACCAGACATAGAAGAGTCAATTGAGGAGTTGATGATTGGGAGCGTTTTGGATATCACAAGTAGAATAAGAGATGAGATTGGAAATAAGGAGTAGAATAAGAAAAATTAAGAAGATGAATGAAAAGAAATAAAAATACAAACAAAAGAAAAAGAGAAAGAAGACTAGAAATATTTGGTGATTTTGAGGCAAAAAATTAAAGAGAGTTGAAGTCAATATCCAGTGAAAATAGATGGTTGTCCACATCTTCCCCCTCTCCCAGTACAGACAGGAAGCACTGGAGATTAGTTTGTGGGTGGTGGAGCAGTGACAGTGAAGTGATATTTGAGTAAAAGAAGCAGAACAAGTGGGCTGCCCCGTGAGTACCTGATGTAGGTAGAAAGATCAAGTTTCTACCATTTTTTCATTATTTCTGATTTCTTTTGTGTTTTTTCTCTAGGTTTTCTGCACATTATGTTATTCTTCTTCTGGAATATTTGACCAAGTATCAATTGAAGAAGTGAGTATTGTCTTTAGTCCATATTTTCGGTTATAAAAAATTCTGATTTTTGGTTTTAGTTCCAATTCAAAGATTCAATTTCCCCAAAAACAGCCATTCCACATATCTCCCATGTTCAAGATTTCATAGAAGATGGGAACTGTGGCTTGAGAACAGCAGCCATTGGCTTGGGGAGGATCTCAGAAGACTGGATTGAAGTCAGGAAAGAAATGGTGAAAGAGCTTGGTTAAAAACCAATTATCAAGGACACAAGATTACTGCGCAATATCTGGGTTGAAACTTTCCAAGAAGCAAGAAGGCAACTGAACCACCTTTATGGACCAGCTCCCATGAATATTTGGATGAAATTTTCATGCCATGTTTTCCTTCTGACTGAAAAATATAAGTGTCCAGTGGTTCTGTTTTCTTCTATAATGCCTTGCACTTATCTTCCTATGAATTCCCCTCCCACTCCAAATTCCAAAGCTTCTCCTATTTTGTTCATTATTTTAGAAGAATCCAAACATATATTCTCATTCATGTTCAAGTCTGTTTGTTGGTCAGCTCCCAGGTTAGATCCACTTTGGAAAAGCTTTGTGACAAAGGACTCCAAATCTTGGAAAACTATTGTTCAGAGAAATTTATATCCTGGTAATGAGGTTTTTTTCCCTCCACAAAAATCAATTAGAAAAATAAAACCAATTATATTTGAATAAATTTTAATATTTGTATCCATATTTGTTCTTTATTCTTATTGTTAATTTTTTGAATGAAGCTTGTAAGGTGTATGCAAGAATGCAGATGATCCTCAAAAAGTAATGATGAACTGTTTATTTATTTTTTTAACATTTTTTTAACATTGAAATTCTGGAATCTTGAATCACCCAAAAAAAACAATTATATAGGCCAACAAAAGGATTCAAAAATCCAGTGAGAAAAGTGAATTTTTTGAATTTTTTGGTTTCTTGATGGAATTTTGAGAGGTCAAAAATGACATCCAAATATCCTGAGAATTTTTTTGAAATTATCTTGAATATTTATATTAAAATTCTCAAAGCTTTAAACACCAAAAAAAATAAATCAAAATGGAAAACTTAAGGATACAAAAGTCTAATGAGAAAATTGAATTTTTTGATTTCTTTGCTTTTTTGAAGGAATTTTTTCAGGTAAAATAATACATCCAAAAAAAATGAAAAAAATATTTCAATTCTCTTTGAATGTTTTTTCAACTTTTTTATATCTTAAATTACCCATAAAAATGAAATGAAAAGGAAAATAAAAGGATTCAAATGTCCAAAGAAAAATTTGATTTTTCTGATTTTTTGTGTTTTTTGATGGAATTTTTTAAGGAGAAAAGATACATCCAAAAATATGAAAAAAATATTGAAAGACTCTTTAAATGTTTCTCAAAAGTTCTGGAAGCTGAAATAACCAAAAAAACTAACTTAAATAGCCAAAATAAGGATCCAAAAACCCATGCAAAAATTGGTTTTTACAGAATTCTTTCATCTTTTGATTGCATTTTTGAAGCGCTTCTAATGGCTCCAAAATTACCAAATATTTTGTTTAAGGGTGTAAGAAACCCTGCTACGGGGCTGCGCAGTCAGAATTCAAAAAAAAAAAGAATTCTTGAAAGTTGCGTGAAATAAAGTATTTTTGCATGAAATACCAAAGGGGCGCAACTGCATGCCAATAGGGTGTATCAAAGTTAACCAAACCTGCCATTTTTTAATGGTGGGTTTCAAACCAAATCTGCTATTTCAAACCTTCAATTAAAAATCAAAAAAAAACCACTTATTTCACATCAGACTTGTCAAATTTAACATGAAATAAGTGGGTTTTTTCAAATAAAGTATTTAAAGGCTTCTGCCACCTGTCCATGTCATCCACCCCTGACTTCCCACCTCCTTCTACCTCTGACCTCCTTGCAAATTTTTTTACCTCCAACCTCATCATAAAAAGATTCACCACTCTCATCACTTTATCACTCTCATCATCACTCTCAACATCACCCTCATCACTTGATTGCTCACCACTTTATTGCTCTCATTGCTTCATTGCTCTCATTGCTTCATTGCTCTCATCCCTCTACCTCAAACTTCATCCAAAGAATCCAATCATTGTTTTATTTCTCTTGTTACTTTATTTCTCTCATCACTTCATTCACTTTATCTTGCTTGTCACTTTATCCCTCTCATCACCTTATTTCCCTTACTCTTTCCAAATGGCCCCTCAGAAAACCTCCCCCCGCAAGTCCACACAAAAGTCCAACACACCAAAGCAAACATTGCCAAAGAACTCCACAACAAACAATCCTCCCCCATCAGCTTCCAAGGGCTCAAAAAATCCTCCCCCATCAGCTTCCAAGGGCTCAAGTCATCTCAAGAGAGCTGATCACATCATCCTGGTCAACTGGCTCAAAATTCCCTCAAACTATGATGCCTGCTTTGGATCCAACAATGAAACACATGTTGGCAAACCTCCATCCTCTAAGGTCAATGGTTATCTCCTCATGGCCAATGAACTCAAGAAAAAAAAAGGTAGGCTGGATCTGTCATCCAAACAGATGAGGGAGCAATTCAAGAATTATTGAGCCAAGTACAAAAAGGCCCACTCCATGTCAATCTCCACCGGCTTTGATATCACCGACTCTGAAAAAGCCAAGGGAATCAACTCTGTGGTTGCTAAGTTGGACTCTATTTGTCCTTTTTATATTCAAATGAATGAAATCTTTGGAAAAAAGGCCAACATCACCCCTTTAGCCACTTTTGATGCCCAACAATCCAATTCAGTCCATGCTGAGGACTTGGCTGGGGATGCTCAGCCTAGCAATGGTGATCCTGAATAAATCTTTTCTTGGAGTGGCACCCATCTGATGCCAACGGGGATATTCAAACGCAAACATCTCCAATCACGTCTACTTCCACGTTGATTGATGTGTCAAACCATACCTTGGACCCCTCCCCTCCTTCTTTGGATTGCTCTCTTCCTGGGTTGGCAGATCTCATCAACCTTGGTGATGCAGAACAAGATACTCCTCAGTCTCTATTACCCTCAACATTCATTCAAGTAAGGAACCAAGCTTTTTTCTCTTCTGTCTGGTTAATCCTGACTGATTTAGATTTTAAAAAACAGGCTCATCCATTCCAGAATGGTCAAAAGCTCAAGCCAATGGGGCCTCCCACATTGCCTTTGAACACCAGTGACAACTTTTAGACTCAAACCTCCTCTGCTAAGGGTAAAAAAAAGGCTTCCAATTCCATCAATATCAACCCCAAAAGTCATCAAAAGAGGAGAAACACTTCCCGTTTTTTGGGCTTTGAAGAAATCATGGAGAAGCAATATTCATGTAAGTCAATTGGTTGAGTATCCTTGCTTTCAAAACCATGCTCATTTCTTTTCCCCTGCAAAAAATAGTCAAATCACAAATTGAATCCAAAAAAATTGAGTTTGAAAAGCAAAAGTGGGATTTTCAACTGGCCATGGATGTTCAAAAGCAGAAAGCCAAGATTTTGTCTCATCAAAAAATATGGGATTCTGAGTGGAAGTTGAAACAGGATGAGCTAGAGTTTCAAAAAGATGAAAAGGATAAGGATTGACAGCAAGCCCAACTGGAAAAGGAGAGGGAACAACTTACAACCAAAAAAAAGGATAATGTATCAGTAGCCTTTGCTTGCATTGGTAGCAGTAGGAAATTAGATGAGATACAGAAGATAAATCAAATTCTGGGCTGGTAAATATATATTTTCATGGGTGAAAGAAAAACAAAAAAATTATTTTTGATTACAATGTTTGAGAGTATTCTTAACCCCACCAACACACAAATCTTTTTTGTTTTTATTTATATTTTTTTTAGAGTAAATTTAGCCATTATTCAAGTCCCTACAAGTGTTTCTGGTTTTTTTATTAATTTGAAGTGACATGGCCATTCTGGTATGGGTTGCTGTGTCCACAGCAGGAAAGTTACAGTGCTTGTACTTATTAGCTGTCCAAACCATTTTGACTATACCTTTTTGCTTGAAATAAATTCCAAATCCAAGGTCAGGAAAAACAAATTGGCCATCCAATACTTGATATTTGTCCGTATTTCCAATAAGTTGAACATTTGATTTCTTGGTTGGAACCACAAGTAAAAAGGAGTAGCCAGAGATGTTGCCTTTGTCAATATGAGGAGGGTTGTAAAAAGAATTCAAGGTGAAAGTGATGTGTGGGGAGAAATAAAAAGGTGTAGGCTTGGAACCAAATTCCAAAAAAGAGAAAGACGGGATTTTGTTGTCCTTCATGGCATCACGGTTTGCTTCACAGGAAAGTTTGGCCAAATTGCAAAACATTTGTCCTAGAATTTGGGATACTTTGTTGGCCTTAAGGTTGAGGAAAGCATACTCTTGAGGAGAATATCTAATGGATGATTTCTTCACATAACATCCAAATAACTCTGAAGGGTGCATCAATTTTTGCCATCCAACTGCCCACATTTTTCCACCCCAAGATCTTGAAGGACCAACTGGGTTGACAAATTTCTTTGACTGGTGAAGGAAAGTTGTCACAAAGTAGATGTCCTTCTTGTCTTGGTCAGAAAATTTCTCCAATGGGACAAATTTGATTATTGCAAGCAGGGCTTGATGATCAGATTGATTGAGGACAATTAGTTTTCCATGGTGGAAGAAATGGAACCATTTGATTGTTTTTTTTTTTGCTTGCTCAAACTCTTCCTGGGTTGGTTTTTGACTATTCTTTCTATTTTTGGAAAAAATTGAAGGGTACAGATTTAAAGGACGCGGTTTCTGACCAGACCAGACCACCTTTTCATTAATATCTTCCTCAGAAACCTCCAAAGATATTTTGGAATCTCTCATTTGATTCCTCTTTTGGCAAGGAGCCCTACTCTTCCCACCTCTCTGAATTTTTTCAAGCCATCTCCTTCCATCTTGTTACCTCCCAATCCTGTACTTGGATTGGGGTGTGGAACAAGAATAGATTTGAATGTTTATGTAACATTTTGAGGGGTGGGAGAAGAATAAGATGTTCCCCAAAAGCGGTCAAATGTTTTCCAAAAAAAAAAAAAAAAAAAAAAAAATGTCAGTCCAATATACATTGTTGGTGAAACATGATTGAATAAAAAAAAAAGAAACCAAACCTGGACTTGAACCCATGGACACTGGAAGGTGAATCCCCCCCAAAAAAATTGGCATGAGTGACCCATGCAACACACCAACAAGCAAAGTTATCAAAAAAATTAAAATAAAAAAAAACATACCTTCCATGGCAAAGAACACCTGAAATAATTAAAAAAGACCCTTTTGGCTTCCTGTGAAGTCCAGAGACAACCTAAAAAGAAAAAAATCAAAAAATATGGGAGGTCAGCACCAAAGAAAACTCCAAAAAATTGTGAAGGAAAAGACTCAATTGATAGCTTGATTGCTTGCCAAACAATCAATCAATCAATTGCAAAAAAATCAATCAATCAATTGCAAAACAATCAAAATTGATCAATTACCAATCACTTGATAAATCAAAACAATCAAAACCAATTGATCAATCAATCAAAACAATCAAAACCAATCAATTGATTTGGTTTCAATTGATTGATCAAAACCAAATTCATTGATCAATCAAAACCAAATCAATCAATCAATTGGTTGATTGATTCCTAATCAATTGGAGGGGGTTGGTTGAGAAAGGCAGGAGGAGGAGGAGGAAGGGGGGAGAAAGAGAAGGGAGGGGGATGGAATTGAGATGAGGTGGAGCTGAGAGAGAAGACCTGGGAGCAGTTCAAAGGAGAGGTAAGCAAGGGTGGATTATTGAGTGGAAAGAAAGAGGGAAGGGGACTCACTGATTCTGTTGGTGAGTTGGATGGTGGATGTTTTGGGGAGCTTGGTGAGGTTGATGAGGCTGGTGAGGTTGGAATGGTTGCTGAGGTGAAGGAGGTGATTTGATGAGGAGGAGGAAGGAAGGTGACCAGTGTGTGAGTGGGGTGAGGTGGAAGTGTTGGAGCAGTGAGGTGGAGGGGAGAGGTGGATGGGCTGGCAAGTGGTGGGGAATGAGGTGGAGGTTTTTTTGGATTTTGTCTAAGTCCACTAAGAAAAAAAAATGGACTGAGCCTGGATACTTGGGTGAACAACCAAAAAAAAACTTACTGTGAAGTTATTTTTCACCTATTTAAAAATCAAACATCGCTCATCAAAGCAAGAAAGGGTGAGAGGAAGAATCCTCTCTCTTGTAGAAGAAGATGAGGGACAAGATGAGACAGGGATGACTTGAGGTGGGTCAGGAATATCATCTTCAAATATTTCTTTCCATTCATCTTTGATGTTGGCCAAAAGATTATGAAGGATTACACAAGTGATAATCCAGTTGATGAGGATCTTCATGTCTTTGGGGTTTTGAAGCTGGTTTTTAATTTCCCTTAAGCTGGCCCATCTTTCTTTCAGGAATTCTATGGCATGCTCAATCCAAAACCGCAATTGGGCAAGATTATAGTTGAAATTGGTTTTTCCTTGATTGTTAGATGAAAAGTTCTGGTATGCTGGAACCATATATTTTCCACTAGCATAAGCTGAATTGCCCAGAAGGTATTGATTTTGGTCAAAGTAGTTCTCTGGTTGTTGGGCAATCTGCATCCAATTGAACACATATCAATCATGACAAGAACCTGGAAGGCTAGCATGGAGGGATATGAACTTCTTGTTGTTATCACAAAAAAGTTGTAGGTCCACGGAGTATCTAAAAAAAAAATATGAAACATATTTGGTCAGTGGTGTGATCAAAAGTTTTATCAAAGTCATTGGAAAAGAAATGAATCAGTTGCCTTTTTTTGCAATCAAAATAGTTGTTGCCATCTAGCTTGGGTTTTTGACTCAAGGGGATGGTGGTTCCATCAACAAACCCAATGCAACCAGGAACGCCTTTGGTCTCCATTACTTGAGATATCTCCTTGCGTTCTTCTTTTGTTGGCCAAGAAAGGACTGAGCAACAGAAAGATAGGATAGCAATTATGACTATTTTGGTGTATAAGTCAATGCTTCCATAACTGACTGAGAATAGATTTTCCAATTGATGAATTTCTGCTCCGTTTCCATTTGATCCCAATCTACAAAGAGCAACAGTGAGTTGATTTTCTGGATTGTGTTCAGGATCCCAAGAATTGTTCTGGAAGATGTGGTGGTCTTCAATCATCTCCAAAAGTTTCATGAATGAAGGCAAAAAAGTTTGGAATAGTTGCTGGAAGCTTAAGTTGGGGATGAGATTAAGCTTTTGCCTTTCATACATAGGGTTGTGGAGGGTGTGTATTCTTGGAACCATGTATTGCTTTTCCAACATAGAATTCAAGCCACCAAGTTGATTCCAAATTGGAGTCTGAATCAGAGTCTGAATGGGAGTCAAAAATTAGCAAAAGTTCAGTCAAATTTTTTGCATTTTCAACTTGCTGGCGGGAAGTTTGATTGGACATGTTGAGAAGGATGGTGATGTGATGTGGGGTGATGAGATCATGGGATTTGTGTGAAGATGGAGATGTGAAAATTGATAGAGATGTGAAGCAATGGAGATGAGATGTGTGTGATGCAATGGAGATGCAACCGGTATGGATTTCCTGATGTGGATGATGTGGATGGGTGTTTTAGATGTGATGGATGGTGGATGGATGATGATGCATAAATGGCAGGTTTCATGGCGGGTTTGATGTTTGAAATCCGCGATTTTCATGAAAGCTGCCATTTTGAAATACACCAGTTAGGGGGCATGTGTATTTCAGAAACCCGCCATTAAAAATGGTGGGTTTGGTCAAGAAAAATGGCAGGTTTGTAATGGCGGGTTTGCTAACTTTGATACACCCTAATGTCAAAATGCATGAAATAAAGGGTTGGATGCATGAGAAAAATTATTCCCAAATAAAAAATAAAAAAAAAAACATAAAAAATAAAAAATAAAAAATAAAAAATAAAAAATAAAAAATAAAAAATAAAAAATAAAAAATAAAAAATAAAAAATAAAAATTAAAAATTAAAAAATAAAAATTAAAAATTAAAAATTAAAAATTAAAAAAATAAAAATTAAAAATTAAAAATTAAAAAATAAAAAATAAAAAATTAAAAATTAAAAATTAAAAATTAAAAATTAAAAATTAAAAATTAAAAATTAAAAATTAAAAATTAAAAATTAAAAATAAAAAATTAAAAATTAAAAATTAAAATTAAAAATTAAAAATTAAAAATTAAAAATTAAAACAAAAATAAAGAATAAAGAATAAAGAATAAAGAATAAAGAATAAAGAATAAAGAATAAAGAATAAAGAATAAAGAATAAAGAATAAAGAATAAAGAATAAAGAATAAAGAATAAAGAATAAAGAATAAAGAATAAAGAATAAAGAATAAAGAATAAAGAATAAAGAATAAAGAATAAAGAATAAAGAATAAAGAATAAAGAATAAAGAATAAAGAATGACAGATAAAGTGTCACAATTCTCATTTAAAAAACTTTTTTCATGTAATTCTCAGGAATTTCCATTTTGATAAAAGAAAGCTCAAACTCTTGAAAAACTCTGACTGCCTTCATACTCTCAAAACTTAATGGTTTTGAACAATTTTTCCAAGGCAGAAAATTCAGAAGCCCTGATAGATTAGATAAGGTTGGATAGTTGTTATAATTATGGCCAGCAATCAGCTTAGGCAAATGAGCAGTATTTAAAGCAAAAGAAATGCTGGACACTGTGTGTCAATAATGGCAAATGGGGCTCTCACAATGGGGCAATATGTTGGATGAATTCGATTGGATGATGAATGAATGATGGAAAACAGCAGGGAGAAGAGCTCCTTAAGTACAAAAGATTGGCCTCTTGTGAGCCCATGATACAACAAGCCAAAGGGCAAATTTTCCGCCCCAAAAGAGCTCTACAGGCTCTACAGGCCTTGTTACTTGGTTTGGACTGCATCAGCCCACATGGCATTAGTCCCTGAACCCTTACAACCAGACTATTCCGGTCCATTCTTGTGTTTCCACCGTTACGGGGCTGAACCAGCCAATTGCTGTTCAGTCCCTTAGTTGGTTGTCTATTACAACCGGCCCTGATGGCATCATTACCCCTGTTACGGGCTGGTTGCCTCATGCATCCAGCCCCTGGCCCCTGAAATGGGCCAGGTGGGACCCAGGGCTCACCTGGGTCCGGTTTCAACCTCACATGGGGGGGTGTGACCAGCGGACATGCTGTCCCCCCCTCTATCTCTTACAAATACCTGGTGGGGGCGGTCAAATCCCCTCACCAGGGGCCCTGGGGGTCGATACCCCCAGGGCGTCGTCATGTAAATTGGCCTGGGAGGTGATCAGGCCCCCCCAGGCCCATCGCTCCTCCCCCTCGGTAAAGGGGGGGGGGAGAGCGCCCCTATCTGGTTTGGTCGCATTGACCGATCAATGGTGGGGGGGTGATGAAATCCCCCCCACCTGCCGGTCGCTACTCTTGCGGCCGGCGCCGCCACCTCCTTGGGCAAGGGGGTGGTCAAGTCCCCCCTGCCCTGACCGACCGCCTCGTTGCGGCCGGTCGCTGGCTGGTTCAACCCAGCCAGCCTGCCCCCTCCCCCTCGCGACGGCAAGCGAGGGGAGGGGGAGCGAGCCGGGGCCGCAAGCCCCGGCTCCGCGGCGCTGGTCGCCGGTCGCGACCAGCCGGGCCCGCGCGGCATCGCACCGCGCGGGATCCCTTTGCCGCGCAACAGTCCCGCGCGGGCCGTCGGGCCCCGCGTGGGCCGTGCCGAGGAACACAGGCGGCCCCGAACGGGCCGCGACGCGAGCAGCGGCCCCGAGCGGGCCGCGACGCGAGCAGCGGCCCCGAGCGGGCCGCGACGCGAGCAGCGGCCCCGAGCGGGCCGCGACACGGGCGGCAACCCTAATGGGCCGCCCCAAGCCCGAATTGTGAGAAAAGACTACTTTTGCGGGCCAGCCCGTCTGGCCAAGTATGTCCAAAATAAACCTTGGGCCCAATTATGCCCATACAAGCTCATCTGGCCGTATTTGCCCATATACCCCATCGGGCCCGTTAGGGCCCGTGTACCAATGGGTCTATTTCACGCGTTTTGAGGCCAGTTTCCCCAACTCTGTTGCATCCACATGGGCCTGTATGGTCCGTGTGTGTGTCCAATGGGCCTCAGAGGCCCATTTGTGCATCCCATTTGGATTACACTTATACATAGCACCCGCGTAAGTGCGTACGTATTTTAACAATAGTCTCATACCTGGTTTCAATTTTCCAAAGAATCATAGATAAATACTTCCAGAGTGTCCTTCTAGATTCAATTATTTTTTTATTGGTAAACCCAAGTGGGGTGTTTCCCCTTCTGACAATCCTTTTCAAAACTCTTTCTCCCCTCAAGCCTATCACTTTCAACTTGGTGAGAATTTATTTCATCAAGCTTCCAATCCCCAATTAATTTATACTCAATAAACCAATTTCTTGTTTTAATTGATTAATCAAATTGATTTATCTAAATCTTCAAGGATTGAATCCATTTTTTTTCTTGTATTTTACTTGGTTATGGAACCTTTGATTAGAACCCTATTCTTGGTATTTCAATATACTTCTTTCTGAATTGATCAATTCTGATTCCTAGAAACAAAGAAATTCCAAGTTATATATAAATCTCTTTATAATGATATCATTGATATCCTTTTTTTCCCATCCACATTATCAAACTATCTATCTCATTATAGTTTGATATTTTCTTATTAGGAATATATTTTTCATCTGAATAAAGATCTCTTTACCTCTTCCTCCATCACCTGCAGCACCTCTCTTGACTAAAATAAACCATGGTCCTTGAATTTGTTCTAGGCTGGAATTCAGTCTTTCAAGAAAAAAAACCATGCCAAAATCTTGAGAACTGCACAAACATACATTGATGCAACATCAAAACTATAGGATGAACCAGTTTGGGAGGAGGTTATGATCAAAACTATCCTTACATTTCCCTCCTTGCCCCCCTTTTACTTTTAATCAATCCTTCTAATTCACATAGAAAACTGAATTTGTCAATAAGGATTTTTAAAATAAAGAGAGGAAGATGCTGGGTTAGTTTAACTAATTAAAGAATTATTATCTCAGCCTTTTTTTAAGTAAAAGGGAAATAGATAAATAAAAAATCTATAAAAATGATATGGTTTACTGCTCCTTCTCAAAAATCAAGGGGGAAGGGGGGGGCAGGGGGGGGGAACAAAAGAATTGAGAAGGTAAAATGTGTACCCAACCAAGGTTTGATTGAAAAACTCACAGTTTGAAGTGTTTAGAAGAAACCAAGGAGAATTAATCCATCAAGATTTTAATTTATATTCTTAAAATCCTCATCATCAAAAAAACAAAAAATCAAATACCTGATCAGAATCATCAATTTCAAACAAGTTTTACCCATCAAAGGTTTTGAACAGTAAAAAAATTAATCTTTGAAAGCTCATGTACATATGTAGGTATGTAAGTGGTAGAGGATCTACTGTTGATTCAAAGGCAAATTGAAGGATTTCAGGAGCATCAAAGGTAATTAAGTCATCATTAACACATACAATCAGTGTGCCAGAGACTGGAGGAGCCCTGCCTGAGGCTTCTCCTTCCTTCCTTCCTTCCTTTATTTATTTTTATTCTTTTTTTTTAAAAAAAAATTCTTTGGGCTCAATGGATTGGTATCAATTAGGAAACTTGGACACTGACTTTGATGATGAAGGGTGGAAGTCAATCTGAGAATCATTTAACTGAAAACTGCGAACGGATCCCAGACTGAGTGACAAACGCTCCTTTCCGGAACCAGGCAAGATTCACGATACCGCCCCTCCTCAACTTGTTTATGATGATGATGATTCTGTGTTAATTTACAAAAAAAAAACCCTCAGTTTGGATTAAAAGTTATCATGATCCTCGAACACTTCAAATCATCGATCATCATTTGAAGGGGGGAAAAAACCCCCGGTTCATGGTTTTTTTTTTTCTTTGTAAAATCGTGACATTCAGATTACTTATTCAGATTCGATTCTACTATTCTTGTCGTCTATCTATACGTACATACTTATATCATCATCCAGAGCATCCTCGACCTCTTCTCGAATCATCGACCGTTCCTTATTTCTCATCCTAAATTAACTTAGTCTCTATTTTACAATCAATCATCTACTGAGGGTCACAAACCCTTCGGGTTTGGGTTTTTTCCTTATGTGTATGTAATTAAAGAATGCCTCAGTCATCTGATTTCATTTTGAAGTGCCTTCGGTTGATGGTCTCGTTGACTGATCGTATGTATGTACGTACATACACAACCTGTTCAGACTTTCTTTCATGAAGCCCAACATCAAATGTTAGCTTTCCCGGTTCTATTTCTTCGCAGGTTCCCAATTTAAATATCCTTTCGGCTGGCAAGTTTGTCTGATTTGTCTCGCTAAAAGTCAAAAACAACTCCATGTAATTTCTACTAGAATTGAGAAATGAACAGACCATACTCCACAGGCTTTGGAAGATTAAAATTTTCGACCGTCTGTTTTAATGTACAAGAATACAAACTTACACAAGTCAAGGACGACAAGTAAAAAACAGGTCAAGATTGAAATACAATATTTGTCCTGCCCCTGAGGACTAAAAAGTATGTGCAGGTTGGTCGAGACAAGAGATCCGGTTCAGAGCTGGTTATATCATCTTGGAAGGATGTGACCAAAGCTAGAATAATGATGAAACCTAGAATTTCACATCCACGCCCAAGCATGGCTACACTTCGGGTGAGAGCATAATCAAAATTTGACCTTCTTTGACCATCCCACCCTCTTGCGCTTTGACATCGGAAACGGTTCCGGCTTTCAAGGCTTTCATGACCACCTTCATTGGCAAAAGATAAAAACAAACGTATTACTCTTTCAGCTCGCTTTTTAGAGACAGGAGGGCTCGAGACGTTACCTCGGTTTTCATCGCTTCAAGCACAATTAGACCGTCGCCAACGTCCACCTTGTCTCCTATTTTGACCATGACCTTGATCACTTTCGAAGGCATCAGGGCCTGTACTGCATTGCCTGCATGGCTTTTATCAGATTCATCTTCTCCAAAAGGTTTCATCCATTTGGGCCAAGGGATCCCCAAGGCGGTAACAGTATCACCGGATAAAATGTGATGTTTTTCACTGAAAGTAGCTGAATTATCTTTGTGTTTGACGTGCACAGCAACATCTCGCTTGCCATCTATGATTGAGGCTACTGAGCAGGCCGGGCCATTTAATTCTAGAGAATAACGTGGGTCGAGGCAGATATGTACGTTGTGAGATGAGTTGCCGTCATCATGCTCTGATGAATTGAGAGTCACGTCAAAATTAAAACCCGCCGACGCATCGGGAGTTGCGATCAACTTCAAGTTAACCACATTAGGCGGAGTGACGGGAAGCGAGGGATCCTCGGTCAGCCGGCTGAACTCATACTGGCGAGAAACCTGATTTCCACCAAGTCTCCATCCATGCAGTTTGTTCCAAGGGCTGCTCTCGTCACTGCTTGTTCTAGACTTGAGTTCTTGCAAGGCAGAAAAAGTTGCGGCTTTGATGAGAGCATCCCGTGGAGGTTCAATAGATAGGGGTGGGAAAAGTTCTTGCTTATGCTTCTCGATGAAGCCAGTCTCTACTTCGCCGGCAACAAATGCTGGATGACTGCTGAGGTTCTTGAGAAATTCGATATTTGTAGACGGCCCGACAACCTGATACTCTTGGAGTTTCTTATTCAAAAGGCTAAGCGCCGTTGATCTATCCTTTGGAGAATGCACAACTAACTTGGCAATCATCGGATCATAATAAACTGTAGACCCCCGTTAGATTTTAGAAAGCTGTGACTGAAACCAATCTATGCCGCCACACTGACCACTAATCTCATCACCGCTTTCTGCACCAGTCTCGACTCTAACCGAAGCACTTTCTGTGGGGGTCTTGACATGTATCAATCGCCCAACATCTGGTAAAAAGTTTCTAGAGGATTTGAATTCAAACGATCAAAATCAGGCCTGTGGTTGAAAGATCAGTTGACTTTGGAATTGAAAGTTGATGCAGCATGCATACCGGCGCGGGTTTTCGGCGTAGATCCGGGCCTCAAAAGCGTGTCCAATGCATGGCAGTTGGCTTTGGGTTAATGGGATGGGATTTCCCGAAGCAATCTCAAGTTGCCATTGCACCAAGTCTTGTCCGGTAATCATCTCTGTGATAGGATGCTAGCGATTTAAATCACTGGTCAATGTATGCTGAGAAGAACGCCAAGATGCGCTGGACGCGAGTTACCTCAACTTGCAGTCTAACAGAAAAAAAGAGAACGGAAGGTTGTAGTCAACTCTCCGGTGAGCTTAGGGTCGCAGACATCAACCCACCTGGTATTCATCTCCATGTAATAGAAATTGCCAACCGAATCTAATATAAACTGCCCTTTTGAATGGATGGTCAGGGTAACAGCTGTAAAGCGATATTCGCGATCGTCGCATGTCCACAACACTGACCTCCACAGTACCGGCACCCACATAATTGACAGCTTTGGCGGCAGCCACCGCTTTCTCGCCTAGATTCAGTCTTAATTCTGCGGTTAAGCCTGGAGCTGGTGCCTCCTCAATGATTTTTTGATGCCTCCTTTGCACGGAACAGTCGCGCTCGTAGAGGTGGACGTAGTTACCGTGTGTATCGCCAAACCTAAAAATAAATTGGGAAATCAACGGGAGCAATCTAACCTAGCAAACAGACGTATCACCAGATTTACACCTGTAACTCAACGTGTCTTGGGTTGAGCAAGTACTTTTCGAGGAGGACCTAAGGATTTATAGGTAGTACATGCTTCAACGAAAGCTCAAACAGATAAATCATTCTTGGTAGATGTTATGAAGAAAAGTTCGCAAATCCGAGTTACTTACAGTACCATCACCAAAGCTTTGTTGACCTTCGCGCTTGGCACTCTCTAACTGGGATTCGAACTCGGATGGCTGGAATACAATCTTCATCCCTTTCCCCCCACCCCCTTTGATAGCTTTGATTAGGACGGGATAGCCTATCTTCTCTGCTTCCGATTTCAAAAAGTCGGAATCCTGGTTTTCTCCATGATAGCCTGGAACACAAGGTACGCCTGCAGACAACATAATCTAAGACGTCGACTGGGTTTAGCAAGATTTCGACTACGATGATACTGGCGTGACCGACCTCTTTCGATTCGCTTTTAGATCCCATGCTGATGATGGCCGAACTGGGTGGTCCAATAAAAATAATCCCAGCCTTTTTCAACGCATCAGAAAACTCGGCCCGCTCTATAGGGCGTGATGTGTTAGCTCCACGCGATGCGAGGGGGTTGACACCTTCGATGGAGGGGAGAATAGCAAGCCTACCGGAAAGAAAACCCCAGCCAGGGTGAACAGCCTATACAGCAGAGTGACTAGAAAGTCTAAGATAGAAGCATGGCGTGGCGACGGGACAAGAAATCGTCGAGACTGACTTCAGCCCCACTTTTGGTACAGATCTCAACGATTTTATCGATATTCAAGTAGCTTTCGATCGATGGAGCTGGACCGACTCTATAAGCCTCATCTGCCTAGAATCGAAACGAAGAGGTGCGCATATCATTAGAAAACGATCATTCAATCCAAAAGCGGCGGGTCAAGGGGAGATGTGAACTGGAGTAAGAGGCTGTACCAGTTTCACATGCCGGGAGTTTCGGTCCGCATCAGAGTAAATCGCGACCGTCTTGACGCCCAACTTTCTAGCCGTTCGGATGATCCGACAAGCTACTTCCCCACTGAAGAAAACGGAGTCAAATTTTCCAATCAAATTCAAGGTCGGGATGGCCACTGACCGATTGGAAATCAGGATCTTTTTGAACAGCGGCTTTGAGTCGACCTGTGAACTCCACGCTGAACGAGGGACGAAGTTAGTATCCGAAGATGAGGAAGATCATAGCCGAGAAGTGTCAAAGAGAACGAACGATTGAATAGGTCGACATGACTGCCGCTGTGGGTTTGTGCGACCGAGTTGAGACTCCTGGTCGAGTTCTTGGAGAGGGCAGCAGATCGTGGGCGATGATGACGAGGACGACAGTTTGAGGAGGAAATCGAGACCGCGCGGAATGATGAGGGGGTCGATCTGGCGCTTAGGCTTGAGTGAATCCTGATGATAGAGTTTCTGAGCATATTCAACGATGCAGGGTTCGTCGAGTTGAGTCTTGCTTGGGATGATGGATGAGGAGATGAGGTTGGAGTATTTACCAAGTTGGTCAGGAGGAACCTGCTTCACCCCGGGCTGTCACACACATCACCCGCTCACTATCTCTTCAGCCCTGGGTGTCACGCGAGCCTCGGGAATCGGTCAGCCAAGCTCGACGACTGTCACAGGGAGGCACTAGTGACGTCATGCTTGTCATGCGCCCCCCCGAGCCACACACCTGATCGACCGATCAACATATCACATTGCGTATGCTTGTACATGCAATCAACAAGCTATGGATTTCCTTTTCTTCAACAAGAGAATAACAAAACAAAGACCAGACACTAAGTAATACTGGATCCTTGAGAGCCTGATCCGCAGAGTAGGCAGGCTTCGTAGCAAGCGGAAAATAAATCGAGGAGAAGAATTGGGAATCATAATAGTACACGTCATGTTGCCTGAGAAAACGTTGACATCTTGGAGTTTCATCTTTCCAGAACCTTGTTTAAATTGATCGTTTATCCCTGATACGAGGATTGACTGTTTGACTATCATCGGATTTTAAATAGAAAGAAAAGAGAAGAAAAAAATAGAGAGAGGCATGCATGTTTGGTTTTGATCGATATGAGACACATGAGCTTCTAATCAGTCATCCATTCAAATCCACCACATCTGCTGATCTAATCCATCAAGCTTTTCCATCATCGATTGAATCTTCGATTGGTAGGCCTCCAAATCGTTTTGTCGCTCCTCCTCTGTTTGATCTCTGCCGGAAGAACCTGATGCTACTGTTGAGGCACCTTCATCGTCCATGTTGAGCCATAACTTGGCTCGGGATGCAACT
Source organism: Puccinia polysora (assembly GCA_025617555.3). Taxonomy (NCBI): domain Eukaryota; kingdom Fungi; phylum Basidiomycota; class Pucciniomycetes; order Pucciniales; family Pucciniaceae; genus Puccinia; species Puccinia polysora. The sequence goes on from CM062635.1 coordinate 23,539,440, forward strand.
ATTTTCATGGATAGTTATGGTTTTAGTTAGTTTTTGCAGATTTTTTTTTTTAAAAAAAAAAAACACTGATTCAGACATAATCCCATCCCACTTGCGTCTTTTCGTGTCTAACTTACCTATATCAGCGTACTAATAACGATTATTCACAATGAATAATTAGTGAACCTCTGTCAAACAGTATATTTTTTTGGTCGGTTTTTTTTTGGTGAGAATGACATACATAAGCAGGAGTAGCAAGTCCCACACTTCTGGTGGCTCTTTGAAAACCGGACGAAACTTTCGAGAAGGAAATCGAAGAAGAAAAATCTTTGAAAATCTTATCATCGAAGGCTCAAACGAGAAGAGAGATGTTTGAGAGCTGAACTGACTGGTTTGAATCAGGGCCTGAAGATCATCAGCCGAGAAATTCGCCTCATCCTTCAGGACCACGTACCTCGTCGGACGTGAAGTCCCTTGGAGTCCCGCCTGGGTCTGAGAAAAAAAATCGAATAAGAACGGATCACCAATATGATTATCGACTACCGTTCCGGCCGGCGCATTTCCAGATCTATCGCCATGTCCATTTCCAGGCGAAAGTCGCAAACGGTGGCTTTTGTTCATTTTTTTTTTTTTTTGAAAAAAAAAGGGGAGGAAATAAGGACAGCGGAAAAAAGAAGCCGGTGATCAATCCCTCACACATAAGACTGAATCAGAAGTCAAATTTTATTTTTCATGGGGAAACATACTTCTTCGCACAGACGATATACGTGACCTAAAACAAAATCATGAGAATCATTAATACGTCAAGGCCCGATTCATACTGCAGTTGACTGCTTTATTTTGGTGAGCTTTGGAACTTTTTGATTCATTTTGATTCACCCTCAGCCTCATCTCAACGCTTTAGAAAAAAATCAATAGAAAAAATGAAGGAAAATCTAAGATGTTTGAAAAACCTTGCAGTTATCAGGCCCCCCTGAAATTTTCTCGAGGGCAGCTTAATAGAAAAAAAAAATATGTATCCATTTTTTCGTTAATATTTCTCTTCAATCTTTGGGCGTATGAATTTTTTTTTCCCCTTACCCAAATAATAGGACAGGTTTTAGTGGAGCAAACAATCAAAAAAATCGATGAACTTACATTTTGCAGCTTTGAATTCTGTTTAGTTCAGTTGGATGATCATACCATGAAGTTTTGAACATATCAGAGTTCGATGGTTTTCACCAAATTCCGAATAAATTCAAAGCTTACCACTCTCCAAAACTTGGACAAACTCTCCATCCGACACACCATCTCTAAATATAATCAACTTTCTGGGATATTTTGTTGCCGCGTTTCTTTTTGCCCATTTTTGAAGTAAACTTAATAATAGGGTCCGGAAAAGTTGGATAGGCTATTTTTTCGGGGGGGGGGGGTTCGGATTTGAAATTCATAAAAGAAAAATAAGCAGGAAACCAATAGAAATTTCGGTCTCGTAGAAAAAAAAAGGACAAGTCGATCAAGTACCTCCTGAGAGCGTGGTCTGCCGTCCGCATCACTAGGTTCCAGCAGGGGTTGTACCCCGATCGCGGGTGCATACTTGAGCATACCACGGTCCAAGCTACCGACTAACGCGGCGATGGACGGTTTCATCTTACCCATGTTGTTATGGGTCAAATCAGCGCCTAAGAATCCCTCTTCTTTCGTCAGTTCATCGTCTTGATATAAAAATAAAGGAGTTAAGAAGGAAAGAAAAGGGAATAGAAGAGAAAAAGAAACCATACAAAACCCAGTCGAGCTACTCACCCACAATCATCGTGGGCTGACTACCAACGATAGATTCAAGAGCCGATAACTGGTGATTGATACCACCGATTTTCAGATTTCTATGTTAATGGATAGCCGCGAATAGATGCTTCGAGTCAGTTTTTTGTTTTCTGTCGGAATCATCAAAGCACGAGAGCAACCAACATTTTCAGAGCCAAGCTAGTCAGAGTTTTTTTTCAAAAAAAATGATCAGTGACTTCATATACTTGTAAATGTATCCTGAACGCCTCTTAAAATCTTGGACTTACTTTGATAGATATTGATCTTTGGGATTTTTCCTGACGTACAGGAGATTTCGAGTTTGAAATGAATTGATCAACTTATCACTCTGCATAGAATTTTCTTTTTTTTTCTTTCGTTTCTATAAACTATCATTCCACTTGGAGATTTCTTACATATGCTTTAAAACCATGCATTGGGTGGTAACACCGCGATTTGCAAAGGACTAAGGGGTCACAAATCCGTCAGCCCTTCAAACGGAAAACACTCAAAAAACCTGACTAAAATTCTATCCTATACTCACATCACCTTCCGCTTTGATGCTACTATACAGCGGACTCCGTTCGTCAGTGACGCATAAAAATAGCTGAGGTGGTACCGACCCAAACTTTTGCCATGCCGCTTTTCCGGCACTTTCTAAAGCGGTCCTGACGTGTCTCGAAGACGGACCTTGCAGGTGTATGACAGGCGGCTCGGCCTCAGCCACTTGAATGCCTTTCAAGTAAAACGCCAAGCAACAATCGGCTTCAGATTTGCAATTGACCCAGCATCAGCGTTCGCACGGCTCTCCACACACACACACCTAGTTGAATCAACTTTGATCTTAAGCCGCTTAAAAAATTCATGACGGCTGGGGGTGGGATCTTTTGATTGGTACAAATGAGTACCGCCCTGGAATTTAGATCGGATCATCATCATTATGTTTTGTTTGTTTTTTTTTTTCAAAAAAAAAAGTGATAAATAAATCGAGAAGGGAGAGACAGAATGAGCCTTCGAATGGGGCTGTTTTTGGAGAATCTCGGGGAAAGAAATCGCATCATCCAGACGGACCAAGATTTCAGAGAATGAGAAGTCAAAAACCGTAACCCCTTCTGGGCAATGTTCCACTGTCCATCCCTTACTTGCACTCTAAAACGCTCCCTGAATAATTAGAGTAGGTCAGCGAATCGAATAGACGATCACAGCTGAGTTTTTTGGATCGATCGGATCGCAGTACCAACCATCCAGTTGGAGGTCGCTTTATGAATGTACATATTAAGAGTATCGTGAAGAATACCAACCTGTATTCAACGGTCGGTGGTGGCAGTACGCGAGCTTCAGCGGTTACAAAGTCTGGGCTGACTCGGATCCCGTAGGCGCTCAACCTTGAAGGAAGTTCGGTCGCAGGGTTATCCCAAAGGGTTAAAACTTCATAACATCAATTCATTTTTTAAGAGCAGGTTAAAATTTCGGCACAAACAGCTTTTCATGTGGTCCGGTCATCAATTGACGGGCAAGCATAATCTGACCGAACCGGGCATGAGGTCTTTGGGATGTTTCGGTTGATTATGGGAGAAATAAGAAAAAGAAGGCACGAGTTAAGCCCATCTCAAATAGAGGCAACTTTGAGGATTCAAGCTCAATTTCTCACTTGATCGTTTGGAACTTTAAAGCACCAGATTGCTGTTCGGAGTTTAATTTTAATACATAGGGTTGACCCTAATTGCGAATGGTGAAGGTTGAGGGTAAATTTGTGAAGCCTTAAACTTTGAAACGATGTCTCTTTCTGATCACGACACAAATGAAAGAAGAGCGATGCGGCTGACCGGGCGAATCGAGCACAACTCCATCGGATAAACCTGAAAAATGATGAGTTTGAAGCAAGTTTAAATATCATGGGTACCTTGACATGATTTGAAGGCATATGGAATTGGAGCTGACAGTCTTTTTACCCTTTCCCATTGTTACCACGTTGGGTAAGGTTGGAAATCGTAAAGTAGTACCCCAGACCTGTTGAAAAAAGGCCTGGTACATACAGTGATAGTAAGTCGGTTAAGACTATCCTTCGATCGTTCAAGTTAAGATGGTAAGCCACTCACCTGAACAGAAACTGTTCCCGAATCAGTTTCGAAAGTTTCATTTATCGAATTGGTTAATGTGAAATGCTAAGAAGAGTAAGATAAACGATCGAAAATTGGTCAGTTTCTGAGGTGAGGTCTTTCGAGTAGAAGGAGGAGATAATTATACAAACGTCAATCGACTTGGTGATTCCTCGATCAGAAGCACCCCTTTTAATATTTATCTTGAATCTTTTGAGCATCCGATGTAGCTTCCTATATTCTTCCTCGTGTAACTGACATAACCGAGGAGGAGCAACATTCAAAATTCGACAACAAAGATCCGCCAACGTATTTGCGGGATTCTGTTGTGGTCGTGCATCCAAGAAGGCTGCACAAGTCATGTCGATGGCCAAAAATAAGTTGTCCGGCGGCGGTTGTAGGATCTTGGTATTTCCCATTCTCAAGTGAGTAATATAGCCGCCTGTAGAAATCAAGTTCTTCAGTCAAATTGAAGAGTTTGGCGTAAGCAATCACCAACTCACGTCTCAAAAGCACCCCAGCTCCGACAACTGACGATGGTGCTGAATCCGGGAAAAATGCTCTGGATGTCGATGGGCAGTCCGAAGCTAATAAGTATCGGGTAACAACATTCAATGCTTGTAGTGCCCGCCTCGATTTATTGATCAAGTTATTCCTGTGGGTCTCCGAAGCGTTCTTGATCGCTTGACCCTCAGGCCCAAATAAGAGATGGACAATGTCCGATGTTTTCCCCACGTGACTCTCCACTTTGGTTAACTGCCGGTTTATGAGAATTTTTTGGTCAATTTTTGAATGAAATCAGGATCACAAGTTCATCCGGAATAACTCACGATAAACTTAAAATTTTCCTCCTGGGGAGGAAGTTTGAAGCTGGGCACATTAACCTGTAGGAATTCGCCATCATGTTCAGCTTTATGAATCTTGATGGGCAAGCCTTATGATTGTGAATAACTTTGTGATGCTTACTGTGCCCTCCAAAGGAGCGAGCTCCTTATGACTGTATACCAATTTGTCTCCATCAAATACGGGGCCAATTCCATCGTCACCAACGAACTTTGAACGGATCTTTAAAAATATCCTTTTCTTTAACGCAATAGGGGGGCTATTGCCTTTTGAACATAGGATATCAATCTAAATTTATAGATTTTTCGCGGAGGGAGGATTATTGGAGGAGGGCAATGGCCATATCACGCTTTTAGTAATAAGCTTCTTGTACGGGGTCAAGATATCTTGGGCATTTAAGCCCTGAGCGTGTTACAAAACGGATTGCTCACATTGTAATGAAAGATGTCCCTTGGGCCAATCATTGTTAATTTAAACAAATTTAACTGGACATTCATTTTATGGCCAATTTGGCCGAAGCCATCGGCAGGGCGGTTCATCGGAATCAAAGACATTGATTAAGTTTTTTTTTTTTTGGCTCAGATTCGCTTTTGAGTTAAAATTAATAATATTTTGTGGCGAAGGTGATTGATTCAAGGCAGCTTATCAAGACTTCGTGCTAGGAAGAACTACCTTCGATCGCACATGAGGAAGGGGGAATCAAAACTGGCTCAGAAGCTGAGCTCTCTAAATACAAATCTTTGCTTCATTGATCGGCTTAGGGGTGAGTGGTATGATAGCCTTAAAGAAACGCGCCGATCGACCAACTGATCACCCTTTCAACGCGTAGAAAATCGGATGGAGCTATGCCATTGGTTAGAGAGCGAGGTATATAGGTGAAGGGACTTGCCAGACATCGAGATACATATGTATCTGAGTTCTCCATCTTGTGGCCGATTGATTGGAAGAATATGACTTGCCGTGCGTGCGTGAGAGGAAGTAAAAGTGTCATTGATGCAGGTTGGTACAACGAATAGACATGATCACGTGATGACCACTTGGATATCGCCGTGTTGCGGGAGGTTTCTCCAGCTCATTTCGAAAAGTTTCGACGAGTCATGAAGGCGGCCCGCAGAAATCGAAGTGTGCCAAGCTAACCTACGGTTCGAGATGGTCGAGCCTAGCAAGTCTCAGACTCTTTCATGGCTCGTTGCTGAGAAAAAAATATTTACATCGTCTTCATCTGTGAATAATCAAGCAGATGATTTTTTGGATGATCTTTGGCAATGGGGAAAGTGTGTCGGCGGATGTTTCGAGTTCGACACACGTCGTATCCTCACAAATTTTTTACGACGATGTATTGATGGTACGTAGTGGGAGGAGGCGTAATATAGCATACCTATCAGTCATATTTATCTATACGTGATGTGGTGGATCCCTGTCAGACTTGCGAGTCTTCCGCAAGCTTTCTCAAAATATCCACGAGCTCCCCGGTTACTGATTTGCTGGGCCAAGGGGACTTGGTGGCCAGTCCAACTGTAGAGGATATTCCTACCTGTCGAGATTCCCGCCACCAAGCAGATCGGAATTCGTTTGATCGTTTGGATAGGCAGCTTTCCTTACATAAAATGCGTGAGCTATTCTCCTGCGCTTTGTCACGGGGGCATGGCTTAATTCTGGAGGAAAGCGATGGCCTTCACGAAGGATACGATTGGTTATTGGGTCTGACGACGATGGCCCATATCCCTTTGAATGTTTTGAGCTCCGTTGAAGCTGACTGGGCTACGGGTAACAGTTGGCTTGCCTACTCCGGTTAAACTCAGTATAGTACTCGTTCCAACTTTTGCCATCCCTTGCCACGAAGAAGTGGCGAATCTATAGAGATTGAGTTCCGCCGGCCGATTCAGTGGCCATCTGATTACTTCAATCTTCGCCCAGCCCAAACTATTCAGGATGAGAGTTTACCCGGGGGAACTAGGTGTGCACAAGATGGCCTGGGTACTGATAGGTATCATCAAATCAGCATTCTTCTCGTGATGTCATCACTTACTCCTCATTCCCAAAAACTGGAGTGGCTAGTCGTCATTCAAGCGATTGGGGGGTTGGAGGACAAGCGAGGGAAAACTTGAGCTGTCTCATGTGGGTTGCGTAACCCCACCGGTTCTATCCAATGCGGCCAATAGTTTTCAGAAAGCTCACATGTGTTCGTTCATACCTCTTCAACATGTTTGCGTAACTCACTGGCAAAGGTTATAATAGGACCTCCATGTGATGACTCCTGACGAGCAGTTTGTTCAAGTTTGCAAAATCAAACTTGAACAACGCCGGGACCGGCCAAAACGTTCAAAGTTCCTCTCGGCCGAAGAGGCTATACAAATCTTGACGACGGCTCACCCATGAACTCGCAGTGCCCCGATCTCACGGTAACTTGTATCGAACTCATTTCCTGCGGCGATCAAATCCAATCTCTGATTCATTTTCCTACTGGTGTACCGCGAATCACTCTCGTTCACAGCTGGTATGTACCACCGACTTTTAAGCCACGAAGTCTCCCTTGCGAATTCTCATGATGGCGATGCTTGTCGGTCGCGTGGAATACAGATTAGTCGCCGAATGATGACTAGCAGCCTCCTCGGGTCATTTCCTCCTACCTTGGCCGCATACATCCTTCAACCAGGCTTGGTTTCAGATCTGGATCAACTCAATCCCAGATTTAGATTTCTGCTCATGATAGATTCCGCGAACGATTTATATGCGCGAAACCCATTAACACGTGAGACTTGGAATGATTCCGATGGAACAAGCGGTTACCGTTTTGGGAGATTCTTCGACGGGAGGGGGGTTATACAGCTAGTATAACATGAGAGAGTTCTCAGCCGGACAATCACCCGTCTGACCTACGTCTACCCCAGGTGGCTACGACAGGGTATCAGCGCTATCGAACCCAGCCGGTCAAACTTCGTCCACTTCCTTCGCACTCCCATCATTAATTAACGTCCATCGCTAGCCTCGAGGGCTCGTAATGACTCAAAACGCCTGAGTCCCCCCCATTCAAGACATTAGCTCGCCAGCGTGCAGTCCCGGGGGGTGGAACTTGCCCCAAGATGCGATGCCTCACAGTCAGCCGGTGCCGCTTCTGGCTGGCCTCGTTCTTGCTTCCTTACCTCATCAACACCGCCTTCCTGTCAAACCATGATCTCCTACAAAAACGTTTTCTCGGCCTTTCTGACGTAACATCTGTCGCCAAAGTAGAAGATCTGCAACGTGGGCTTACTGCCACCAAGCTGAAGTCACCACGTCCGACCACTCCAACGGTAGGTTTCGGGCCATTGCGTCCTTTATGAGCTGCCGCCTTCTTCCCGAGACCATCGATATGAGTTTGCTTAGCTCTCCTCAACATCGATCATTTTTTTCCTAAGGCACTCCATGCTGATTGGTTTCTGTTCAGGTTTTCCTAGTGAAAACCAGCGAATTGCATCACCAATATGATCATCTTCCGTCGCCACACCCAGCGATTAAAGACCACGATGCAAGCGCTGCCCCCCAACCATTTGCCAAACCTGACGCCAGCTCGAAACGTGAAGCAGCAAGCTTAGTTGACACCGGTCCGCAACATTTCAAAGAAATTCTTGCGAATTGGAAGGATCTCGCTAGAGCTAACAATCCAAGCTCATCACATTCCGCTACTGAGGCGTCAACTCGAGGCGAGGACTTGATCCAAACTAGGTCGAGCACTTTCTCGAACCTGCTGGAGGTCTGGAGGAAGGCACTCCGCTCTGGATCAGATGTGCAAAACTCTCTACCTGGACGTACCGCTCATCCTCATCTAGGAAAAACCGAAAATGGAGTGGTCATGAACAGGGCGAAGGTTGCTATGACGGTCACGAGCCCTCCAAATTTAGAGAAGAACATCGTCGGAGGTTCAACTTCAGGAGTAAGCAGGGTTGAAAAGACTGGCGGGCATCCGAAGCATGAATCCCATCAGGTCAAGCTGAGTGAATCAGCTAGCGCAATAGCGCTCGCGACCAATAAAAATTCCGAAGAGACGATCCTTGGGGGTTCAGCTTCAGAAGTCGAGAAGGTTGAAAAAGCTCGCGAGCGGTTGAAGCATGCATCCCACCGCACCAAGCTGATTGAGTCAACCGTCATCGCCAGTTATGTCCTACCTGAAGATGTGGCTCAGAAGTTATTGAGAAACGTGCGGTACCAGCAAATAAATAAGTTACAACCAGTAATTGCTGGACTTGACAGGTGGAGGCTGCACGTCTTAAGCATGATCTTCAACAAAAGCACGCCCAAGTTATACACTTTCCCAGTCCATCCGGCAAAGGTGGGCAAGGAAGTTACCGGAGCGAGTCTTGAAGGCACAAAAACATTCCGCAAGGACCCATCCGTACCAAAAAATCAGAACCTCCAGCTCGGTGTATCCGCGCATTCTGAAATAGGTAGCTATTTCCTCACATTCTTAGCCGTCGATTTTGAGTAGATGCTGTATGTACAGTTTAACCATGGGTAAGCTTCCGGCAGACTGAGCCTTCCCTGAACCTCTAGACTCGACCTCAGCCAAACCTTTGAAAGCTTTTTTGTTGGAAAACCCAAAAGCGCTGCCCCACAATCCCACCTCGCAAAACGAATTCTTCACAGGGCCTAAAGCAGGTGGGTATCTTTTCCTCATGCCATTCACCGAATCCAGGGTTCAACATTATAGCACAGTATCATGGTTGACTCTCAACTCGATTTTCTCTTGTCCTGGATCATCCATCAGCACCGTCACATGTTCCCGCTTTGCCTGATAATATATTAGTGCCAGAGCTCCGAAGCGATTTAATTACCAATCCACTGACCCGCCTGCAATATCAAGATCCTGAGGGTTTGATGCTCAAGAGTAGCGGGTCCATGCCAATTCGCAAACTCATTCTTCTGAATAGTATTCAAAAGTTGCAACAAAATAAGCAATACATGATTATCATTTCAAAACTGGGGGATAAGAAACCCTTGCTCGGGGTCACGCTACTTCAAACTAATAATTACTCAAAAACCCGCACGATAACCCAGCTTGTTTTAAACCCAGTTGTTTTTAGGGACCTCGCAATACTTTTTAAGGCACTGTTCAATCGTAATAGAGGATTTCAAAATTTTTTTGATGCTCGAGTGAGTGACCCTTCAAGAGAGTTTGCTTTAGTCAACACTCTCTGTTACCGATCATTCCCAAAACGCATTCTAACCGCCGGAAAGCTTCCGATTCAAGTCGGAAAGGTGATTTCGAGAGCTAATCTTGCGATTTATTCTCTTGACTCAACTAATTAGAAAGTCGCTCCACCACCAGGATTGAAATATTCAAGAGGTATGCTTGGAACAATTTCCCGTCAAACACGCCCCATCCAAGAGTTGGAAAGGTTTCCCAAAGCGCTCGCGTCACGCCCACCTTCCGGAGATGTGATTCCAATCAACAAATCGCCGTTTGAGTCACCTTCTCGTCCTGAAAGCCACATGAGTTCACATTCTTCGAATAATGAGGGTTCATCTCCAAGTTCGACTTTTTCCGGTCAACTCAATCATCAGATTACTCCTCTGACCAAAGACCGCGGTCCTTCTGCGGAGACGGGCGATAAGATGAGTTCTAGGATCGGCGCGGAGAGGCTCACGATTGTGCTCAGTATTATGCAGGTGATGACAGCAACTGCTCGTAAAGCTCTGAGTGCTATGTCTCATAAGCAGGCGTTGATAGCAAGCAGTAAGTTGAGAGCAAAAACTGGGGTTGTATTTATCAGGTGGAAATACAGCCAGCGAGAGCTGAAATTCCGTCTGGACCTTTGGGATTTAGAAACCAAACCACGCTCGAGTGATACCAGTGGAGTTTACCGCGTGATAAGCACGCTTGGATCTTGGTTGCAATCTAGTCGTGAGCATCCTAGGACTGTTCTACCTCAAGGCTCTCTTACTGGCAGGTGGCGAAGATTGATCACCGGTGAACCAAAGACTCCACCGCTTGGGCAGAGGATCGGTGAGGAAAGTAAGCCACCGGTCTCACAAAGTGGCCCACCTTTGAGCCAGATTGGGGATCACACTCTCAATAGTGCGGTTGGAGGATTGGTGAATGGCGAAGATTCCGGAACGATGAAGCCCAATGTTGAGGCGCCTCGTGTTCACCCCATCAAAGCACTACAAGTTAACCACCAGCTTGAAAATATGGGAAATCCTCAGGGGCCAGCGCAACATGAACGTACTCGGTCATCAATGATGTTAATATCAACACTTCGAAATCGAAGGCCATTTTCAAGCGTGGAACCGCTTAAAAACACTGATCTAGAAAGATCGCACTTGTCAAATCATCTGTTCGTAGGCCCTGAGATACTTCGCAAACGTTTTTGGGTTGGTACTGCTCTTCTTAGGCCCATAGGAAAGGCTCAAAGGATCTTTGAAGGGTTCGGATCGAATTTGCGTGATGCTCAAAACTCCTTCAAATCCGGGTTGTCTTCAAAAAAGTTAACTCCAGTCCAAAAATCCTCTCCGCCAACCTCTACTCCTCACTTTGGCCGAGTAGGTTCCTCTTGTTCAAAAATTCCTACAAACCTTTAAGCTACAATCATGAGTTTTTCGAACTAATTTTGCTTCGAGTCTAGGAGGAAAAGCCGGGGGGAATCGAAGGCCTTACTTCCGGAAGAATTGAAATTCAACCCACATCCCCTGAAGCCGCTGGGGCTAAAAGCAATTATGAGAAATCTCTCCATTCGAAAGAGGGTAGCAATCCACCTGATGTCCCATCACCCTCGCAAATACACCAACACGCAAAGGATGGTAAATATGTTGAATGTACCAGTTTTTAACAGCCAGACTTATGACATTCGCTCCTACCCCAGCTGAAACTATAGTATCTTCTTCTCCTGAAACCCGAGAGCCACCGAACTGGCCCTTAAACAAGGGTTTGAAATCACCGATAACCATGTCTTTGAGTAACGACAGACTGCCTTCAAAAAGAATATCTCAACAACCTCAACTAGGTAGATTTTGTATACATGCGGCGCGATCCAGTGGCATGAAGTTGATATTTTTGACATTTATAGCTCGCGCAGATTATCCAGAAGTATTGGAAAAGGATCCAATCATCATATCAGAAAATTCACAACCTCCGGCGGAAAAGTCCCTTCGGCAAAAGCTAGAGGGTATGCTTACGTATTCTCTTCTATGTGTCAAGAGGAAGGAAATCATTGAAGCTTTTTTAACTTGGACTCGTTTTTTTTTTTTTTTTTATCTTTAAAAAAAAACAGAATTGAACTACAATGATCAATACTTATCACCAGCCGTGGCACCCGAGAAACAAACACGGGGCCTTTTGCTGAAAGATCGCAGACGCAAACCTTCAACGACCCCTAAATGGTGGATTATATTGAAAAATCACCTGGCGAAACCATTTGAGGCCATTAAACGAATGTTTGTACTCTTGTGTTGGCATTGAGGTTTAATTGATCATTTCCAGATGACTCATGTGTGTTGCTTCTTTGTTCATCTAAAAATCTATTTCCGAAACCACGACGATTGCGTGACTGATTAAAAAATAGATTAACATTGAGTCACCACATGCGATCCAGTTCTCCTCCGATCTGAAATCGGAAATTCTCCTTGTGACTTCTACTTGAAGGTAATTTTTTCTTTTAAAAATTCGGTTTGATTGTAGATCTTGTTGGTTTAATTAGTCCAATTATTGAAATTCGGACTAAAGTTTTGTGAAAAATCAAGGTTCATACTTCAAGATGAATTTATGTAGATTATTGCTCAAACGTTTTTGATTTAGATAATGAAAAGGTGGGAAAAAGGTAAAACCAATTGCCAGGCCGTCCTTGTTGAAAATTTAATAACCCCATACTGCCCTGGAGTAACAACAAAATGATCTGATGGGTTGATACAAGTGAGGAATGAAAACACTGACCATTGATGATTATGGGACATGCCAAGCGTATTTCCATTTATTTCCCACAATAATCATTTGATTTTATTTTAAGGATCAACTTTTAATCCATGCTCAAGGCATTGGAGTGGCGCCTGGTGTGTGGAAAACTCAAGCCTGTAGTCTGGTTTTCAAATGATGATGCGTTTGTGAAATGCGGAAGCTGTAGATTTCAGTCAATTTAATGTTATTTAAGGTGGTGGTGTGTGGAAAACTCAAGCCTGTAGTCTGGTTTTCAAATGATGTTGCGTTTGTGAAATGTGGAAGCTGTAGATTTCAAACAATTTAATGTTATTTAAGGTGGTATTCATTTTTGAATTTGGCACTCTTTGTTCTTTATTATTTTTTTTTTCTTCTATGTGATTCTCATATCCTTCTTGGGCTCTATTCTATAATTTACACTGTATAATGATCTCTGGTATAGTTTCTTGTATTTCATAGTACATTTTGTTGTTTCTGGTTGTCATATTTCTTGCACAAAAGCAGTTCACATCTCTAAAATCTATCTCAAGAATCTACAGCAGAGGCAAAATCAATGTGAGAATGTTTGTCTTCAACTCTCTGAATTTGCTTCAAGCTGAGAAACAAATAGATCTCTAATCTGAACGTTCAACCCCAAACAATCCCCCTTGCACTGGTCTGTTTAAAAAAGGCTCAAGAACATACCAATCAACTCTTGGTACATATACTGATCATTTAGCTCCAGATTCTAATTTGGTACAAGCTGGTCTTATTTTTTGGCTTCAGTGGGATTTCTTGACCCATGAATTGAAGAATCAAATTGAGGTTTCTATTAGAACCCATTAAGCTCAAAAAATAAAGGACAGAAATAAATCAAAAACTTTATTTAATAATCAATCACAAAAAAATATAAAATGAGAAAACTTGATAATAAATTACAAAACTAAAAATAAAACTTGAATTCTAGATACCAAATTAATTAAAACAAAAAAATCATCAAAAAAAATTATTTTCTGGGATTGATGGCATTTAAAAAATCAGTCTAAAAAAATGCAATTGGTTTGAAATTTAAAACCTTTTTGAGGCCTCTTTGTGACTGCCACCATGGTTGATTGACTGCTGAATCTAATCTTCAAAATTTCAAAAGGTAATGGACCATTGCTAAGCCCAGATTGTTGAAGATCAAGCTAAGTTTCCAAAGTTTTGCAAACCTGAGATTTGTTGATTGTTAATAAGGCTCAACTTACTGGAATGGGTTTGAAAATTATCTTGAAAGGGAGATAGTTTTCATCTGCGTCAGAAATCAATGGGATTTTTTTAATAGAAAAATAATCTGACTTTGATCAAGTTTTGATATATTTTGAAATATAAAATCAGGGAAGAAATAAAAAATGTCTTCTCAGGAGGCAAGGCTTTGATTTGATTCTTCTTGATGTTATGAAAAAAATATCCAAGATCAAGTAAGACATTCTGATTATCAGGATTGCCAGAAAAGCAAATTTTTGAAACAAGGTACAAGCATGGTTAATATCTATAGAAAGGAGGATTTTTTGCCCAAGATTTTTCTTCAGCCTCCTAGATTCCAAGGGATTTCATCCCTTTCAGATAATAGAGCTTCTCTCATGTAAAAAAAGAAATCCTGAAAAATATACTAGTATCAAAAATGCAAGGATAAATGTTTTTTTTTTGGATTTAAATATATCCAAAGAACAAAAAATAAATAATTCTAGAAGGAGCCAAATAACTTTGGAATGCTGGTACCCTTATTTCTTATGGTCTTCTCACAGATGAAAAAATAAAATTTACAATCCTAAGCTTGCAGATGCTCAAAATGTAGATTAACCCTTTCAAGATAATGATCAAGATATGATTTGAGTATTCTGGTTAGAGACTCACTTGATGCATTATCAACAGCTCCAGGACAAATCAATCCCTTTCAAATTTATAAAACCAGATCTATGAAATAAATCATATCATTATTTTCAAGTTAAAAAGTTCAACCTTTTTTGATTCAAAAACTAAAACAAAATGTATAAATAGGCTTAATTTATTATTTCTTTTGAAAAAAGAGATGAATTATTGCATTTGGGAATTTTCCCTGGGGAAATTTTAAATTTTCAACCTCACAACCCCTGTTCAAAACCTAAAAATGGTGGCATGGCATGGTTTGAAATGGGTTTTAGTTGTGAACAGCAGCTGTAAGACTCCAAATAGTGCCAGCTGCAGGCAGTTCTGTGGAGGGGAAAGGTACTTTTTTGGGCTGCCCTGCTGAGTGTTACAAAAATAATTAAATGTCACCAGAATCAAGGTCCAGAAACTTGTGAATGAGGAATCAACAGGAAGGGATGAGTTTGATAGTAATTGGTAGCATTGGGACAACACTATCTGAGGCAAGATGGTGTGAAAGAAGACTTGGACAAAATAAGTTAGAGTTTGTTCAGAGTTCAATAGAACAAGGCAGTTGCAAGTAACAACACCCACAAGCTAATATCTCTGGTTTTCAGCAGAAGATTAGGAAAGATCAAATCAATCCCGACCAACCTCTAGGTTCTCAATGAACCTGCCCAACTCTCCACAATCAAGCGCTTGAAGGGTACCAGATAACTTTGGGTGGCTTTACAAAACAAAGAAATTTGTTTTATGAAGCTCTAGAAGCAAAACAACAGCAAATTTGAGCAAGAATAACCCAACACTTCTCAAAGGACTCAAGAGTAGCATGGCAAAACGCAACTTTGAGGAAATAAAGGGAGGTTTAACACTCCAGGTTTTAATCTCAATAAAACATTTTAGTCAAACGTGACTGATTCCAGAAGGACAATTAAAGAATGATCAAGAACAGTATGGTAAAAAAAAGGGATCAAGGAGTGGTATGACACACTCAAGAATTCAACCAAATGAATTCTTCTTCAACCAGAAATGCTATTGTTTGTTCATAAGGGATAAGGCCAAAGAGGGGGGGATCAGAGATTTGAGTTTGGAGGCTCAAAGATCAAGGGGCAATCATGGATATAGCCTGGATAAAAATGGTCAGATAAGGAGGGGCAGATGGATGCACTCCCCACATATTTCTTGATTCACTCAGATGATGGATGATAAAATGATATACTGGGACAAAGGCAGGGGAGAGATCCTCCTTTTATGGCCAAGGGAACCTGTACACTCTTTAGAAAGAGATAACACAAATGAAAATGGAAAATAAATATATATATATATATATATATATATTTAATGAGGGGATGAGGGAATTCCAGTCCTCCCTGCCAATCCTTCACAGACTTGGGTGAGAAGATATCACCCTCATCCGTTGCTTGTGTGCAATGAAAAAAAAAACACCCACCCCTGTCTAAAGTTCAAAGGGGGTGAGACTGAACCAGAGTAGGAGAGTATGGGAAGGAGAGTCAAAGGAGACAAGAGCAAATGGAGGGGGAAATTGCTGATGGTGCTGGAGAAATCAAGCAATGATGAGGTTGAGGGCACCAATCCCAGAGGATTGGCTCAATTGGTCAAGCCCCGCTTGTACAATTGAATCTTTATTGGATGTTGGCAGCAACAATGGTGAAGGAGGATGAATGGAGATGAGGGATGAAGGATTGATGGTGGTGGTGGGAGCGGCAATGGTGGTTGACAGTTGCTAGGGAAGATGCAATTGTTTGTTGCCTTGCTGAAGGAAAAGTGGAAAAGCAATGATTAGGCCAAAGATTTCCTGGAATGATGTGGCCAACATTTGTTGGCTAGCAGAGGGCAGAGCAAAAAAGCAGTGTTGAGGTTGAGGATTGCAATGGAGTATCTACTGAGATTGTCTTGATCTTGATCAAATGAGATTGGATGATGTGATGATTGCAATCATTCTTGTTTTTCAGTCCATTCATGATTGCTGTTGTTGCCATCTGTCTGTTTCAATGGCAATCATTGATAGCTTGAGTCTTCTGTTCATGGATGATGGGATAATTAAATGACAAGATGATTGGTGTGTGCATGCTTTCCCAAAAAATAGACAGATGCAGAGCACAATGAGAGGGAGTTGAAAACAGAGCCTGGAGACTTGAAAACCCCAGAGGGCCCTTCCTAGACTGCTAGGACATGTAGAATTTGGAGATAAAGAAAAAAAGAAGGTTTCCATACCCACACAAAAAATATTTTTTTATTTTATATATTTTTTTTCATGGTAGTATGAGAGATCATAAAACAATTTTTAAATTTGCCCTTTTCTTATGAGGTGTCCCAATTTGGTCACCACACCACTCAAAACCCATTTGATTCAACAAAGCAGGTTTGGAAACAATGGGAGGGATTAGAATCATTTCTCCCTCAACTACAAGATGAACCCATTGATTATTGTTGAAAAGCAAATGAAGATAGGATCTGATTGTTCTTTTACAACTGTTTTCATAGGAGTATAAGTCAAACATGAATCCAATGAAATTAAACATATTGGTCTTCCATAAATATCAGCTATTATTTGATGCATATCCAACTTTGAAAGCCATCAGGAAGTGGGAATCTTGTCATTGATGTTATAAACATCATGTCTTTTTTCTATCTTTTAAAAATCTTTACTACCACCAAGGATCTTAGAATAGGATGTCTTATTTTTCCTCAATGTTTCAATCATTTCTTTTTTTACCTTAAACCATCCATGCTCATCATACCCAAGCTATTTAAAAATGAATATAAATCCACAATTTTCATCACCAACCAGATCCCAAACCTTCCCAAGAATTTATGTAAGCTCATAGGTATTTGATTGAGGTAATTCACATTTGGTTCCTAAAATCAAAAATTACTTAGTCAAAATTCTAATCTTATTAAAGGAAACAACACTTCCCAAAGATGAGCTTCTGTTGGACTTGACAATTTCTTCTTCTTCTTCAGAAAAGGATTCTGATTCAAAATTAAAAGACCCCAATTCACTTTCAGTCTCTTCCTCTGAACTATGAATTTCAAATGAAGAACCTTCCTTGCACTACAGAAATCATTTTCCAATCAGTTCATTGAACCACAAAAATGAACATTTATCAAAATAAAATGCTTACTGTCTTTGGTCTTTTTGGTCCCCTTTTAAAACTTTTTTCAGTCTCTTCCTCTGAGCTATAAAATTATGATGAAGAACCTTCCTTGCACTACAGAAATCATTTTCCCATCTGTTCATTAAACCATGAAAATGAACATTTCTCAAAATAAAAGAATTACCCTCTTTGGTCTTTTTGGTCCCCTTTTAACCCTTTTTTCCCTCTTAATCTCTCTTTCAACATGTTAAAATTTTGACAGTTCACAAAAAGTTGATTTTGATTTTTTTTGACCTTGGTCAGACCTCAAAACCTTTGGCTCAAGCCTTGGCTTGGAAATCAAAGTGGCTTTATACTAAACCATAGACTTTAAAATCTCCAATCTAATATGTTGAGTTTGTTCCATAAGCATTGCATTCAACTTGTTGAACAATTGGGATTCTTCAAGCAATGTATCTGTATCAATCTGTCAAAAAGCAAGACAATATTCAATAATTAATGTTTCAATCCTTTAATTTCTGTCAATCCCATAATTGGTACCCTTCCAAAAACCCAAAAAAGAGAACTTACTTCACTGGAAGGTTTATAGTCCAAACTTTACTGAGGATGAAAATACTCAGGCACAATGGATCCTCTTGATGCTATTATTTCACCTAAAATGTGTGAACAAGGCAAGCCCATCATTTTTGAATATGAATTTGAGCACACCTTGCCTTCATGGTTGCACTTTAGCTTCTTGAATTGTTCCCCAATGATTTTAATTTCCTCAATCAACAATTTGTAACTAAAATGTGAATTTCTTTTGGAAGAACAGTTCCTCACTTTTTTTAGAGTTTTTAAGTGACACATGCACTGATTGGATTTGGATTTCAATAGTTCCTTCAAGGTGTTTACACACATCCAAAATGTTCCCCAAAGATCCCAAAACTAATTTTTTGAAAGTAGCATGGGCACCTTCTACCCCAGGCGTTGTTTTATTTCCAAAGTCCAGGTTGACACAAGTCCATGCCATTAAATATGGCTCTTTGATAAGGAAAATGTTATTCTCCATATACTCAAGAAAATCCTCTCAGTCTTTCAAGAAAAAATGTATACAAGCTTAAAAATCAGCATTCCCAGCAGAGATAAACAGAATCAGCAATAAATTGGCATACTCTGAGTTCTGCATCATTGGCTTCTGCCTCCCCCTTGGTTTTAGAGGACCCATAATTTTCCCACAGAGTGATAAAACTTTTCCATCATTCATTTTCATTACTGAAGCTCAATTGACAGTTTGCTTGAATGTTTTTAGAAAATTGTGAGGAGTACAATTGTCTGGATGACTCAGGGAAACTATGCTCTATAGCAAAAATAAGAGTTTTTTCATGGTCTGTGAAAAAGACTTTGAGGAGCCTCTTGGGATCATAAGCCAACTCCATTAATACATTCAAAGAACAATGGTTGAACATGTACGTTTCTTTTGTTATAGAAACAAAAGCCTTTGTAAAATGTTTCTTTTTGGCTGTAATTCCTAAAACATGCAATAGAGGGATTTTGTACCTATTTTTTTATAAGTACAATCCAACAAAGCAATATGATTGTATGTTTTTGAAAAGTTTTATACATTAAGGATGAGCCAAGAAAAGTTCCTCTAAGTCACCCTCTCCACCAAGCTTGGACCTGGAAACCCACTGGGATTCCTGGAGCATTTCTAATAGAACATCCATAACACCTTTCCCATCCAGTTCTTCCAGCTTTACCTTCTGCTTAGTGTTATGGATTTTTCTATTGTCAATGTATTCTCCACCATCAATTCTGCTCAATTTCCTTTCAATCTGAACCATATTGATCCCATCTTTCATCCCTTCCTTGAGTAGATCCAATGCGTACCCAGAGATTCTCCTCAGTTGAAGATGCACTGAGGGGCTTTCAGATGGTTGATGATTGTGTAGGCCATTTCTAATGGAGAGATGCCACGTGGGATCTGCTACTTTCCAACTTGAATGGATCATCAATTGACACCCAAGCTTCCTAGTGTGAGTTTTCCTTTGCCATTTGGTGAGGCATGGCCCTTCATATACCCCAAATCTATCACATGCTAGATCAAAATATTTGTCCTTCCTTGAATTGAATTTTGTCAATGCGCAGCCATGCATGGCTACCCATTTTTGAAAGTAAATATTGGCTCCTTTCCTATAAGGAAAGGCTCTCACAGGAGGAGGATCAAGAGGTTCTTGCACCCCTTAGTTTCATAGTTATACCCCACATGGTCACATTAGTGTATTTATAAAGCCATATCCTTCTCAGTAAAATGAAATATGAAATTTGAGCCACCACCTTTAGTCAATTACAGTTGGGAAAAAACATCTTTTTCCAGTTGTGAATAAAAATCTTGTTCCTCAATTTTAACCCTAGATGAGGATGCAATGGGGGCTTCCAATTTTTTCTTTTCAAACCCCCTACCTGAAACCCTAGATTCCATCAAAGCTTTGTTAACAAGCCTTTTAACTAAGTCTATTAACACAGCCATCTTTAAACTGGGAGGGCTTGGGCTTGCCACTGTTCCCATAAGACAACAAAATTCAACAGAAATTTAGTATTCAATTCAATTTTCAATCCAAAAACTCCAAACGTTTCCTCAATTTTGGGCTGAGAAAGATAAATTTATCCAACATGTGTGTGTTGTGTGTGTAGGCAGTTTTTGTCAAGAGTTTGTTTTGAAAATAGGCAGAGTTTTGATTCCAAATTTCAAATTTTCTTTTTGTGGTCCAATAATAGTCCCACATAGTATGCCAGATCCCCAAATTTAGGTTGACGGCACTCAAATGTGATCCAGCAATGCCTAGGTACACTAAATCCCCCCTCAAATGGCTCATTTGGGGCTATTTGGCCCCAAATGGGCCTGGAAAGCACGCACAACCCCCACTCACAACTTGCACATCCCCAATTGCAAAACCTTTCAGGTTTCAATCCCCCAATTGAAAATTAAAAAGTTTTTCAATTGGGGATTTGAAACCCCCCAGGGGATGCGCCAGTTGGGAGCAACTTTGCTTGCTCTTCATTGAGCTGTGAATTGCCGTTTGCAACCCATATGGGTTGTGAATGGCAATTCATGCCTGTTTGCAAACCTGAGGTCGCAAATTTAATTTTGGAATTTTTACTCAACAATCCAAGGTGTTTAAAAATTCAGTTAATTGAATAAAGAAATCATAATTATAAATAAAAATATGAAAGAAATCATTCCCATCGGAATGAGATTTACACATATTTCCCATCCCCCTTTGAATGTTTTTAAGGGGGAGGGGGAGGGGATGCAAGGTTCAGAAATGGGACCTGATAAGCTTTCATGCTAGATTTTGAGGACATTGAAGCTTCCAATCCTGAAGGCTATATTGAAACAGCATATTTCAAGGCCTTTGAAACCACTGGCAGTCCATGGTTTCAGAATATGGCCTTGCCTTTGAGGCTTTCAAAGACTGCAGTGAATTTTCCACCACTCCAAAAGATGGTCAGGCCATTGATGAAAAATGGCCTGGGTTGTCCTTCATTATATTTACATTTCAATTATAAATTCTTTTTCTTTTTGAATCATTTTTGGCTAGAGTTTTTTTCTCTTTATTTTTTCTTTCCATTATCTCTGAATCTTTCAATTTTTTGTGTTGGAAATATCCTGAGTTTTTTTTTTGAAACATGAAAAAAATCATCCAAACTCATAAGATGTTTTTAAAAAATTATTGTTAAAACATCTTGGATACATTTTGATAAATAATTTAATGTATTTTTGAGCTTCATGCCTTCCCCATGGAAATAAAACTGGAAGGGTAAGAACGCTCCAAAATACCATTTTCATTTCCACCAATCCCAAAAATATTTTTCAGATATCCCTAAGGAAACATTTAAATCAATTTATGAATTAAAAAATAAAAAAATTAAACCCCTCCCCCTCCACAAAAAAAAAGAAAATAAAAGAAAAAAGTAGCCAAAAATAAAAAATTCAATCCAAAATTACAAAGTAAATTCATGATTAATGGTAAAAAAAAATTCTTATTATGATTCATTAAGTAAAAGGAGGATTTTTTATCATTTGAAATTGATAAAAATTTCCTGAGATGATTCCACTTCTTCGATTCATTCCCATGAGTCCTCAATTTTAGACCATTATACTTATTACAAAATCTCCAAAGGTTATTGTGATTTCAAGTTAAATCCAGAGATATTTTTCCAAATTAACAAATCAACATACCAATATCCTTGTTTTGATATTTCATTCATAAAACTAAATTCCCAGGAATGCAGAAATTTCTCTGGTTTTCAATCTCAAGATTATCTTTCTGATATATACAATTCCCAGGCACTCTAACCATTTTCCAACCCCCAAGTTCAAGCACCTCAATAATGCAGAAAGGCTCCTTAGCCATATGAACAGCAGGGGGGCGGATAAGTTGGCACACTGAATTTTTAAATTCAAAAATAAGGAAATTTGATTATTTTTGAAAAAAAAATCTGAAAAGGAAAAAATTAACCTACATTTGAACCCTTTTGAATCAAAATAAATTGGACAAATATCAAAAATTCCTTACACTGTTTATTTAACATAGATGGATCTCTTCCTGAAAAACCAAAAACAATTCTTCTCAAAAACTTTTCAGATTTGTTTCTCATTCATTTTCAAAATTCAATACTCCCCAATAGGGTGTAACATGGTTAGAAAAACTTCCATTTTTTAATGGCAGGTTTCAAACCAAATCCACAATTTAAAACCTGCCATTAAAAAACTAAAAAACCACTCATTTCAAAACAGGGTTGTCAGAGTTACCTGCAAATTAGTGGGTTTTTTCAGATCTGGTATATCAATTCAATACTTTAAACAGGCACCACATCCCACCGCATAACTCTTCCTTCCTTCAAAAGTGTTCATCATCCATAAGATCTGGTTACTTGATCTAGGTATTATTTTGTTTTCTCATTATAAAAGTATTTTAACTTTCCAACTATCCATTCAAGCTTAAAATAAAATCTCAATTTGAGTCATCATCCAATCTCAATCCAACCAAAAACAGATCTAAAAACTGAAATCCCTGAACTTTGGCACCAATCCTTGTATCTTACTGGTCTCTTGACTAGTTGCAAATGTTCTTCAGATGAAATTCTATTAAATCTATAATTCTTCCAAAGAAATGGACCAAAACATTCAACTACAAATTATTGGATGGTAGTGTTAACCACTGGTGCATCTATCTCTCTCTATCTCTCAAAATTTATCTCAATGTGTTATAATAAACTCATCTGGCCTGATACTCTCTGACTCCTCTAGGCTTCCTAGAATTGGTGGCCATTGGCCTCATCCTCATCCTGCTAATGATTTAGTGATTGTGTACTAGTCCTTCCTCTGGCACCCTTCAAACAAACAATGAATTGTTCATATTTTCATGAAAACCCTCAAACCCATTGATGATGCCAATTTTTCCTCATCCCCATTGCAAAACCCATCCAAGCACCCACCCAGGACCAGCACCACCAGCACTACCATCACTCAAGATGATGTTGGTCAATCAGCCTTGAGACTCAAAACTTGCTTGCCAGCCATTTGAGCGGATTATTTTTGGTCCTCTTGAAACTATAAATAACACTCCCTTTCCTTCTTTGATTTCCACCCTTCCCCTTTTGTTCTCAGTCCAGTCACCCTCATCCATCCAATCATCCATCCATAAATGACCACATCATCCCCCCCAACTCAGACCTTGATCTCACGGTCTTACCCAATCATCCCTCTAACCTCAATGCCCATCACCCCCCTCACTCATCCCCCAAGTCAAAGCCAGATCATCCCAAGAATGACCCTGTTAATACCCCAACTAGGTGAGTTGAAGAAGTGCATGTGAAAGGTGCATCTTTGAGAGATCACACCAGTTAAAACACTGAAGTAGTGAGTTTAAGAAGCACTTGTGAAAGCAGAAGCTTTGATATATCACAACTGGAAGAAAGAGGAGGAAGGAAAGATACACAGGGATTTTTGGAGGAATGAAATGAGTTGAATGAATTGCAACAAGTGTCAGGTCTGCACTGATAAAACACCAACTAGGTGAGTTGAAAAAGCACTTGTGAAAGGGGAAGCTTCAAGAGATCACACCTGGGAATGGAGAAAGAAGTCACGATGAAGGAGTTTAAGAGAATTAGAGTTATAGATGATGGAAAAACACAAAAGATTGAGATGAGAAAGCTTTGTTTATAGACCTACCTGGAGGACAGAGATGGAAGGCAAGATACACAGGGCAAGTTAAAGGAATTGAATGAGTTGAATTAATAAATTCAGAAGTCTATTTCATCCAGGGGCCAAAGAAAAGTAGATCTCAAGTTTCAAAACAGATTAGGGTTTACAACTTTAATTATCACTACTACTCCCCACAGTTTTCAGTTCACACATGTTTGGTGTATGCAAGCAGAACCCAAATTTCTCAATTCTGAATACCCCCCCCCATTATCTTCAAATCCTGGGATGTGAGGTGGTGAAGTCCCAGTGATGCTTTATCTGGGTTATATAATGTAGTTTTAGACCAACTATTGACCAACTGAAGACCAACCAACAACAAAAAGACTCGAGGCAGACATAAACCTCAACCTGCCCTGGGGCCCAACTGTGTGTATCCTCAAGTTAGGTTTTGAAGAGCTTGTATCTACTGCCTACTATTTTAGTTGTTGTACCTGGCTCCTTTTTCTTCTTCACTCATTGTTGTGTCTTCTTCACTCACCTAATACCTTGTTCAGGTATTTATTCCATCTTGTTCTGTCTCCTTGGGTCCCAAGACCTGTGTCTCTCTTGCCATCACTTTCTTGCTATCATTTCAGGTCTGCTCTCTTTCTTTGTTTTCTTATTTTCTTCTCATCTCTTATTTTATCTTTGTTTGATCTCAATCTTTGGAGTGCTTGCTACCTGAAATATATTCACTCATTTTTGTGTCTTCTTCACTCACCTAATACCTTGTTCAGGTATTTATTCCATCTTGTTCTGTCTCCTTTGGTCCCAAGACCTGTGTCTCACTTGCCATCACTGGCTGTGTTAGCCTCCTGGATGCCAAGGTCCTTGCTATCCTTTAGCTACCAGAGGTGATAGAATAAATAATAAATATATTATTCAATAAATGCAGCAAAAATACATAAAATATTTGGATAAAGATTATTGCAAGGTTGGTTGGTTTGGATATGGTTTAATGTTATAAATAAATATTAATGAATTGATTATCAAGTAAATTAAAAGAGGGGCCACAATTATATTGGGGATCTTTAACACCCCTCTTCAGGGAATTCAGTATGAAAACATGTAGGCCTGGTTACTTTGGAACCTTTAATTTATATTATTAAAGGATATTTTGCCCAAGGATAATATGTATATAAAATACACAGTGGAGTGGCAGGGCTTTGTAACCAAGCTACCACTACAGAGAAAGGATAATAAGACTTACTGGTATATTATTAAATCCTTTGGGTACCTGTTTGGGACATGCACTGATGGGTTAAACCTGTATACTGGGGTTATGAGGTTGTTCAGCAGTTGAAATTGATAAAAAGGGTTAGGGACCTTATTTTCAAATTTCAGTTGATTTACTAAAATAATTACTTAAAAATATAAGTCATGGGTATTCATGTAATATTTTTACATCATTAGTTTTCTTAGTATTTCACAAAAATATTGATGTCTATAAATTCTCATAATAGTATATTAAAGTATTTTAATATATTCTTAGAAGTAGTAATTATCTTATTTTTGACATTTTTGGTACTTTGAATTATATTTAATAAAAAATACGTATAAAGTTTATTTAGGTATTTTTATATAAGTTTATGTATTTTTAGACTATCTAATATACACAGGAACATTTATTAAATATGTATAATGTTCCCGTGTAGGTTGTAGCATGTTTACGCGGTACCTAGGTTTCTCAGGATGCCTGTCACTTTGTCAACCCGTAGTCCTGCAGCTGCATACTTGTCAGAGGCCCGGGGATGCGTACACGGCTTTGAAAGGGTGACAGTGCTGTAGCTTGGCCGCGCCTGGGTGTATTGGCTGCCGCTGCTGTGTGCAGGAATTGTGACAGAACACATTTCCCTCTGTAACTCCTAAAATATACACAACACCTCAATTCTGACTGAATTTTAGGTGTGAAACCTATACGTGACAACACATGTGAAATATTTAGTTGGCCAAAAAGGTACCATACTGGTGCCATGGTATTTTGGTCTTTCCTTCCTTCATTATTTAAAAATGTAAGGAGTTGGATTTAAAGGGTGGGGTCAGCAAGTGACCCTACCTAATTTTGGGTGGAAAATACATTTTTGAAATAATATTTATGGTTTTCGTACTCCTTCTTAGGTTAATTTTAATATTATTATTTTTATGTTATTTCTGTTACTTTTGCAGCTTGCTCTGAAATAGTAGCAAGCTGACACGCTGGATATCATTTCAGGTATTTATTCCATCTTGTTCTGTCTCCTTTTGTCCCAAGACCTGAGTCTCACTTTCCATCACTTGCTGGCTATCATTTCAGGTTATGAGCCCAGTATAATACCAGCTGTGAAACAAAATAGGACAAGGAGATTCAATGCAGATCTTACTTCATCCTGAACTGTGGCAAACCCAATTGCAGAAACCTTCTTTTAATATCAATCACCTGCCTCACCAGTCTCTACTTCTATTGGTGACAAATAATCATCTTTCAAATCCTGATCTACTTCTGGAATCACTGTTCAAAATTTGCTCCTTGTGAATGAACCTCTCTCACTCAAATCAATACCTCAAAACACCATGGTAGACTCATCAGACTCATGGGGCATCCTTTGCAAAAAACTATCCAGGGCAAGAAAATTCTCCAGTTGGCATAACAATGTGTTGACTGCACTTGGATAAAAAGACTTGAATGATGTGATCTTAAAAACATACTCCAATCCTCCTCCTGAAATTAAACTCAAAAAGAAACAAGCTACTACTTTCATCTAATTACATCTTGATCAACAAAATTTCACTTGGTTTGTAAATGATTCTATCATTTACAAACCCAAAGAGCTCTGAGATTCCATTTGCAATCACTGCACTACCAAATCTCTCAAAAATGTGGTCAACCTCATGGACCGACTTTAAAACATCCCCTTTACCAAAGTAAATCTGCAGGAATCAATCAAAAAATTCCGAAAAAACTTCAGACTACTGTTAGAAATATCTTTTGAAAATCTAGACACCTCAACTATAAAAACCCTTTGGGCAATAATCATCCTCAAGCAACTTCCCCCATCTTTTGCCGTTATGCAATCTCTGCAATTTGCTCAATACAAAGGAAAACAAGCTAAGATCCCAATGGAAACTTTCATCTCCAATCTCAAACTTGAAATTCAAAGGCAATCCGATTCCATCCAAGAAACTCAAGCCACCTCTTCTTTCAATGTTTCTTGAAACATTCAATCAACCCAAAACAACTCCTCTAATAAAAATCCAAAACAACAACTGTTCTGTGAAAATGGAACCCATAATCCAAACACCACCCATTCAGCGGACCAGTGCCACCAATTACACTCTGAACTAGCTAATGCCTACCATCAAGCCACCCTCAGTCAAATTCAAGGAAAAAATTATCAAGGCAAGGCCAATCTCAGCATGGATAAAGCAAATCCAGATATGATTATTCTTGACAGTGGTGCCTCTGAGAATTGCCTCAAGCACCGCCATTACTTCTTGACTTTCCACAAGTGTCACTCTACCCTCTCCATGGCAAATGGATATCCACTACAGGTTGTGGGATTTGGAGAAGCTATAATACCGCTCACCACTGGCTCCTTAAAAATATCTCACACTCCACTTGTTCCAGGTCTCTCAAATTCACTAATCTCCACGGTACCCTACCTTCAGAAGGGCAAATCAATCAATCAAATCAATAATGGTGTTGAGTGCGTCAAGGGAGCCCATCAGCTGATGACCAGAAGATTCTCTGATAACGTTCTGGCCCTCAACCTGGCTCAAACCCTGGCTCTTGCTACCTGCTCTTTCCTTGATCTCCATCAAACAATGGGTCATCCAAACAACTCCTATATTCAAAAACTCTTCCCTAACCTACCAATCAAAGAAAACCACTGCGCAGAATGCCTTAAATCTAAAATGACCAGAACACCATTCTCTGGAAGCTTTGCCACTCCATCTTTCACCCTTGAATGCGTCCACATGGATCTGTGTGGACCTATCACTCCGGTCTCTAAGGCGGGGGAACAGGTACTTTCTTAAGATCATAGATGGCTTCAGCCGCTATGCCTTCATTTATCCCATGCGGAGTAAGTCCGACTCATATGACCACTTCATTATCTTCCTGAACAAATCTGAACAAACCACTGGACATAAAGTCCAATCTGTAGTATCCAACAACGGTGGGGATTTTTTCAACAAAAAATTCAAACACCTATTCCATGAAAAAGGAATCCAACACCTAACCACCTCTCCATATACCCCCCAACAAAACCCCTTCTCCAAACAAGTTAACCGTACCAAAATTGAGAAAACCAGGACCCTCCTTGCAACCAGTGGTCTTCCTCTTGAATTCTGGGGAAATGCGGTGACCACAGCCATTCTACTTGAAAATCCACCCTCCCACTCCTCTCTTAACTTTGCTACTCCCCATGAACATTGGATTGGTCACCCTGCAAAACTTGATCACTTGGCTCCTTTTGGCTGCAGGGTGATCCTCTACATCAAGTAGAAGTGGAGGAATTCAAAGTTTGGCCCCTCTGGAAGTGAAGGATTCCTCATTGGTTTTGACACTCACCACAAATCATTCAAAGTATGGATCCCATCCACCAATAAAATACATTGGTCTCACAATTTCAAGACCATCAAAAATTTATTTACTTTTAAATTAAATCTGTGAATGACTCATCTCCAAGAGGAATCCAAATCCTTTTTGACAATCTCCCTACTTCCATTGTCAACACCCCTACCTCCGTTGTTCCTAACACCTCCTTGTCTTCAGTCCACTACACCGCAGAATCAAACCCTGCCACTCAATCACTACATCCGGACTCCCAACAGACCCACGCTGCTCCTCTTGAGAATCCTAATGCCTCCAAACACCACACATACGTACCTCGGTATGACACCGCTCCAAATGAAGTAGGCTTGGATATTTCCACTAGCAGAATTATACCCACTAGAACCCAACACTGTGCAAATCACATCACCTCAGAACCCTCCGTTCTCAATGACCCAAAGACCATTTCTGAAGCTAAAAGATTGCCTGATTGGCCAGACTCAAAGGAAGCCATCACAAATGAAAAAGATAACTGTGAGCGCCATCAAGTCTGGGAGGTTGTTCCTAAGGCAACGGATGTTAGGGAGCTTGACACCACCTGGGTCCTGAAAACAAAGATGGATGCCAATGGAGCTTTCATCAAAAAGAAAACTTGCCTATGTGCTCATGGGTTTTGCCAAGTGGAAGGAATCAACTATTATCACACCTTTGCTCTAAGTGGTTGACTTGCAACCCTCCAGATTGTCCTGAGTCTGGTGGCTTCCTTTTATCTCAAACTATGTTGTATGGAAGTAAAATTTGCATTCTTAAATGGGATTCCAGAGGAAGAAATATTCATTAAAAATCCTGAAGAATTAGACATCCACATTCCCCCTGGACATGGAATTTGTTTGAAGAAATCTCTCTATGGACTCAAACAAAGCCCTTGGTGTTGGTTAACTGCCCTAACCACCTTCTTCTCATCCCTTAACTACAAGCCCTCTGAGGTAGATCCATGCTTATTTCTCCATTCAGATCCCAATAAGCTTGTTTTGATCTACATTCATGTTGATGACCTTGTTATTGGAGGAAGAAAAGAGGACGTCCTGGAATTCAAAGAAAACATGGAATCATGGTTTGAGATGGAAGATCTGGGTGAATTCCAATGGGTTCTTGGGATGCGGGTTACTTGAGATTGCAAAGCATGATTGATTCATCTACATCAAGATTGTTACATCTCCAACATGCTTGCAGAATATGGCATGAGCAATGGCAAACCAGCCTCCACCCCTCTTCCTTAACAACCATCCAAAATCCCCATTTCCAATAACCCTGTCAATTCCAATTTCAGCTATCAAAGAGGAGTTTGCCTCTTGAACTACCTTGTTCAGTGCACTAGGCCAGACCTTGCTTTTGCTTGGAGTTATCTATCTCAATTTCTAAACAATACTCCCATCACCCACCAACAACAATTCATGATCTCCCCCAGTACCTAAAACAAACAAAAGACCATGGAATAACTTTGGGGGGGGATCCTTTGACTGCATTCAAACTCAATGCATTCTGAAACGCAAATAATTCCTCCAGCAACAACCGCTGCTCATTCACTGGCAGTGCAGTTCTCCTAAATGGCCCTATCATTTGGAAATGCTTGAAGAAATTGGTAATAGCCCTCTCCACCACCAAGACAGAGAATTGATCTTGTTCCAAATAAGGTTGGGATCTGCTGTGGGCCTCACAGTTGCTTACCACCCTATCCATCCCGCTAAAAGCAAATTTTGTCACACCAACTCTTCACTGCAATAATCAAGGGGCCTATGCCCTCCTTGAGAACCCAGTCTATCAGCACCACACCCAAAACATCAATGTTTGACTGCAATGGCTTTGACACCATGTAGGGAATGGCAATTTTATTCTCACTTATGTTCCTACTGGCAAAAAAATAGCCAAAATTATGACAAAGATTTTCTCTCCACATTTCCACCAAAAATTTCTTCTTTAAAACAGAGTTATGCCCCTCAAGTCAGATTAGCAAGCAAGGGGGGGTGTAGTTTTAGACCAACTATTGACCAACTGAAGACCAACCAATGACAAAAAGACTTGATGCAGATGTGAACCTCAACCTACCCCAGGGCCCAACCATATGTATCCTCACATTAGGTTTTGAAGAGCTTTTATCTACTGCCTACTATTTTAGTAATTGTACCTGGCTCCTTTTTCTTCTTCACTGATTGTTGTTTCTTCTTCACTCACCTAGTAACTTGTTCAGGTATTTATTCCATCTTGTTCTGTCTCCTTTCGTACCAAGACCTGTGTCTCACTTGCCATCACTCGCTGACTATCATTTCAGGTCTGCTCTCTTTCTTTGTTTTCTTCTTTTCTTCTCATCTCTTATTTTCTCTTTTTTGGGTCTCAATCTTTGACATGCTTGCTACCTGAAATATATTCACTCATTTTTGTGTCTTCTTCACTCACCTAATAACTTTTTCAGGTATTTATTCCATCTCTTTCCGTCTCCTTTGGTCCCAAGACCTGTGTCTCACTTGCCATCACTTTCTGGCTATCATTTCAGGTATTTATTCCATCTTGTTCTGTCTCCTTTGTTCCCAAGACCTGTGTCTCACTCGCCATCACTTGCTGGCTATCATTTCAAAGATTTGGCGAAAAGATTGGACAGTTTGAAGGAGGTTTCAATGTAGGAATTGGGAATGGAACCCCCATCAATTTCCTCCCATATCCAGTGATATTTGACTTCAATGTGCTTGGAGGGAAATTGATACATGGGTTTTTGGGAAAGTAACAGAACCACCCTGTTTTTGAAGGAAACCAGAGGGAATAAAGGAAGTGAGTGCTGAATGTGTTTGAAAAAAGACACCAGCTAGGTTTCTTCCTGCAGGTCCTTGTAGAGGTCCTTGTATTCTGCCTCTGTGGTGGATTTTGAAACTGTCTCCTGCTTCTTTGAGCACCAGGGAAGAACAGAATTTCTTAACATCACCCCATACCCAGAGTAGGATTGGAGGTTTTCTGTGCAGTTCCCAAGGTTGGAATCTGTGTGTCACGCTTTGAGCTGAAGGATTATTGTCCTCCCACTTTGACATACCCTTTTCCTCAGTACTATCTACCTCAGTCCATAGGTGTGACAAACTAGAAGCACAACATCAATGGTGCCTTCCGCTCATCAACTCTGGCTCTCATAACAACCTTCCATTCTTGGCGACTGACTCAGCACCCACTTGCAAACCTTTCAGTCAACTCTACCTTGGTTGAACATCCATTTGGGCTCTGCCTTTTCACCCTGGGTATCAATAACCCTTGGGTTCACATTTCTGGTCACATGCTCTTGCTAGCTTTGCACCCATGCTAGTCAAGCCACCTCAACTGTATAGTTTGCCAATGGAATAGTCCCTTACCCTGCGTAAACTACAACTTCATATTTGCATTTCTTCTGACATCACTCCCTCATGTCTCAACCGTTACACTCCAATACATTTGTCCCCTATTGTCTTGCACTTACGCTAAGACCTTGGAAAAAATTCATCCTGTTATTTCATTTTTTACTCTGTGAATGTCATTTATTTCCTCATTGCTTGAAACTGTAGTTGACCATCCATCAGTTTGTATCTAGTCATTTTGGATTACCTTATACAGGCTACTCGGCTTGCCTGGGGATTGTTTCCTCAGTTAGTTAATTTCATACATTCTTGCATTTGCTAAATCCAGCCATCAAATTGGGCTTGGGTTTGGTTCCCTTCCATTGGGACATTCATCCCTCTTGCTGTGTGTTAAGTTTCTCCACCGTAAGTTTGCACTTTGCAGTTAGCCCTTGATACCTCACACTTGCCCTTGCACTCAGCTTTCCTTCTGCCCTCACAATCATCTAAGATGGCCCTATAGTATGTGGGGTGTTTTTGTGACAGTAAATTAACTAACTCAACTCATCTATTGTAGCTTGCCAACCTATAATAGATTTCTTGTACAATGTCCAGTATTTGCTCAACCAGGAATGCTTCTCTCACCCCTTACAATGATGATATCCATCAGGTATGGAGATCCAGCTTTTCTTGGGCCAGAAAACCTTTAGATCCTGTCCCTTCTTCTAAATCTCCTTTGGTTGAACCTCTTGATGATCCCCTTGCTCCCTCTTGGGAAGAAGTGGACCCTCTCAAAGAAATCAAAGACTCTTCCAATGAAAACTTGACTCATGGTAGATTGTGGGCTTGCACTAATGCTCCCAAACCTGGCGCTTTGACCCTACTCACAACTCTGATCCAGGCGCTTAAATAAAATGCCTTACAATCTTGTCTGAGTGGTCCTTGTTTTTGTACCCCAGGCATGAAGCAGCCTGATCATTTCACTGGGGAACACCCTCATGAGCTTAGATCCTACCTACAGTCCTGCAAAATCATCTTCTCAAAAAATGCTCACAATTTCCTTACTGATAGACCTAGAGTTATTTATGCATCTTCCTTCCTTGGTGGAAGTGTCTTGCAGTGGTTTGAACCCTACCTTGAACTATTAGATAACACAAGTCCCACTTGTATTCTCAACAATTGAGTTTGAGCAACAGCTGTACACCCTGTTTGGCAACTCTAATGAAGTTTGAAACGCTGAATAAAAACTCAATAATCTAGTCATGAAGGAAAATAGTAGAGCCTCTGTTTATATTTCCAATTTTTGAACTCTGCAGTCTCATATCCAATGGAACAAGGCAGCCCTTCTTATTCATTTTGAAAAGGGTTACTGGCATGCCTAATCAAACAACTTGCAGTTGGGGGACATAAGAAAACCTCCCTTCAGCAGTTAATTGACCAGGTGATTGAGCTTGATAATGGTTATAACAACAAGAACCACTCTTGACAAAACAATCATGGACCATCAACTTTGAGTCCAAAGGCAGACAACTCCTTGAAAAAATCCTTGAAGAATCCAAAGCAATCCAGACCAAATCCAACCTTGCACTCCAATCCATAAGGAAAGCCCGTCACAAAAACTCCAAAGTTCCTAGACAAAGAAACTGGGATGCTCCAGAATGAGGAATGTTTAAGGAGGGGAAAGAATGGGTTATTTATGTATTGTGGAGGTAAGCAAGATGTCAATAGTTGTAGAAGCGGCTAGCGCCTGAAGTGGCTAAACAGTCAAAAAATTAGCTTGTAGTTTTCCTGACACTTGCAAGGAAGGCTAAAAATTATCTAAATTACAGCAAGTCAATATTTGCACTTGCAAGTCACTAGGTGCTCCAAGTTTGATATTTGTCCTTTTCCACTCCAACAAATCCCCTTATTGAGTTCTACTCAATTCTGGCGCTAATGTTTCTTTTATAAGTGAATCTTACGCGTTCCAAGATAGATAGATTCCCTATCTATTTAGTAAGTAGTGCAACTGAGCTGTCTCATTGGGTTTCCCAAAAGGCAAAATGGACATTTGAATTTTGTAATTTCCCCAGCTTTGAATGGGATTTATTTGTCTTGGATATTCCCAGAATGGATGATATCATTCTAGGCCATGATTTCCTAGTCCAATGGAATCCAAATGTGAATTGGAAAGAAGGAGTAATTAAACTTTGAAACTTGCAACCCCAGGAAACTAACCCTTCCTTCAATCAGGAATTAAACAGCCTACCTGACACTGTCATTGAGTTGGATGACAATTTTCCGCCAGGAGATTTGCAATATCCTGACCTTCATTCCCAAGTTCCCTCTTCAGATTTAGGAGTTATTGCTTATTTTTCCGACTTACCTCTTCCTTGTTTCTTCAAAGAGAAACAGTCACCAAAAAAAAGGTGTATTTTTGAGCTCCCTAATCCTCTTGAATCATTCAAGCACTTCAAACCCCGTGCTCAAAGATGACAAGATTGAAGATTTAGAAATCATTCAAGAGTCTTTACCTTTGGTTTATCATGACTTTGCTGAGGTATTTTCAGCTGTAAAGGCAGATACAATTCCTCCATCCCGTTCTTGCAATCATAAGATTGAACTTACTGGCCCACCACTGGCACCCGGACCAGTCTACTCTCTCTTGAAGCAGGAATCAACCATGCTTCAAGAATAAATTGTGGAAAATTTATCAAAAGAATTTTTTCAACCAAGCAATTTGAACACCATTTCACCTGTCTTATTTTTTCCAAAGAAAGATGGCCAACTTTGCCTTTGGGTTGACTATAGGAAACTGAAACAGGTCACCCGGAAGAGTTCCTACCCAGTACCGCCTATGTTGCAGCTCCTCAATCTCTTCCATGGAGCTGCTTATTTCTCAAAGTTAGACCTTTGAGGCTCCTATAACCTAGTTTGCATTGAAAAAGGTCATGAGTATTTGACTGCAATGAGAACACTATTTGGCAGTTATGAGTATACCTTCATGCCTTTTGGCCTCTGAAATGCTCCTTCCACTTTTCAACATTTTT
This sequence comes from Puccinia polysora, assembly GCA_025617555.3. Lineage (NCBI taxonomy): Eukaryota > Fungi > Basidiomycota > Pucciniomycetes > Pucciniales > Pucciniaceae > Puccinia > Puccinia polysora. Next base: position 23,574,173 of record CM062635.1, read on the forward strand.
TCTGACCTTGTAGAGAAATATCTTGTGGTGTATCTTGACAATATACTATTCTAATCAAAGACTCTTGAGGATCAAATTGCACATGTGCAAGAGGTGCTGCAGCAACTTTGAAAGAATGACCTGTTTGCAAAATCCTTTAAGTGCAAATTTCATACTTCTTCTCTTCAATTTTTAGGTTTCATAGTCTTGCAGCAAGGACTATTGATGGATCCAGCCAAGAGCCAGCGCATATTGGACTGGCCCACACCTTCCTCTGTTACATACCTTCAAGTTTTCCTTGGTTTCAGTAATTTTTACAGAAGGCTTATTGAGCATTATGCCAGGAAAAGCATGAACCTTACTAAACTTTGTCCAAAAGATGCTCATTTTGTTTTCACAGAACAAGCTGAAGATGGAAAGTTTTTGGCTAATAAGGCCAGTGGATTTCAATCATCATATAAGCAAAGGAGAATGATAAAATGGAAGAACAAAGAAGGAGATGACAAAGAAGATAACAACTATGAACCTAATAAGGCCGGGTTACAAGTGAGGTCAGACACAGAGCGGTGTGAGCTATAGTTGAGGTCCAACGCAGGGTTGGTGGAATTGCGGTGAATGGTTGATGAGGGGTAAGGTTGAAGTGATTTGGCTTGAGGTTCAGCTGGAGAGATTGATGATCAGATTCTTGAGTTGGAAGGTGCCAAGATTGGAGAGAGTGGCGTACCTGATCCTAGTACCCTGGGTGTTGGTGGTGCAATCTCTTGGTTGCACGAGGACAGGAGACACCCAGGATCCAGGATCAGTGAGGTAGAGAAGTTTGAGCAGGACACTGGTCTTGAAGTTGGAGTATCTGCACTCAAGTTGCCAGTCCAGTTGTGCGGGTGCTGAGCACACAACATTGAAGACCAATAGAAGGTTAGTAGATAGATCATTCTCAGAATTATCAGGAATCCAAGATTCCAACATCCTCCCTAGCTGAGAATGCGTTCAGCAGAAGCCTATATTGGATAGAGAGGTGGTCAGTTTGAGACGGCTGAGCGGCTTGGTGAGGAAATCGGCCAGATTTGCTTGTGACGACACCTTTGTTAAGACAATGTTTCCTTTTTCAATCTCTTCTTGGATGTAGTGGAATTGGAGTTCCATATGTTTGGAGTGGAAAACGGAATGATTTGCCTGATTCAGGGCCAGTTTTATGGCACCCTTGTTATCTTCAAATAAAGTGGATGATTTTGATCCTCTTTCAGGGAAGACTTGATGTATTAGGGAGTTTAGCCATGAGATTTCCTTCACAGCATTGGCCGTGGCCTTGTATTCAGCCTCTGTTGTAGACAGAGATAGCGTCGGTTGGCGCCTGGATTTCCAGTTCACCAGGTTTCCCATCCACCTGATGGAGATTCCCAAGACTGATCTCCTAGTACTTGGAAAGGTCGCCCAATTGGCGTTGGCAAATGTGGAGAGGGTTTTATCATCATGATTGAGAAAGTTCAGCCCCCGGGTGGAGGTATATTTGAGGTAGTTGAGGGTCTTTAGGGCAGAATTGAAGTGATGGTGGGCCGGTTTATTCAAGAACTGCGCTAGATAGTTCACGCAGAATGTGATGTCAGGGCGTGTACAGCAGCTTAGATGGTTTAACTCTCCTATGATCTTCCGGTAGTTATGATTTGATTTCTCAAATTTGTGGTGTTCTTCATCAGATGCAGGTAGCAACTTTCCGCCAGGTTGAAAAGAAGTGGAATGCGTTTTGAACGCCGGGAGAATGTAGCTGGAAAGTAGATGTTGTATGTAGGTGCCTTGGTGCAGTTTGATACCTGTCGCAGTGGCTTCTACGTTCATCCCTAGTAGCAGCAAGGCTTGGCCAAGATCCTTGATGGTGAATCAAGATCCAAGCGCCGTAACAAATTCTTCCGGTCTCCTGCTGAAGATGGCTATGTCATCAACATGGACATAGAGCCAAGTGTCTTTGTTCCAGAACACGCAGTGATCAGCGTCGCAAAAATTGAATCCAGTGCTGAGGAGCCAGTCGGTCAGTGTAGTATACCAGGAAAAAGGTGCCTGCTTGAGTCCATAGAGCGCCTTAAGGAGCCTGAGCGTCTTACCAGGGGTGATGTGTATGTTTGAAGGCGGTTTGATGTAGAAAGTTTCTTTGATTGGTGCATTTAAGAATGCAGATTTGACGTTGACTTGATGGAATTTCAGGCCTTGAGACGCCGCGAAGGAGATGAGAACCCGTAGTGAAGCCTTGTTGCCAGTAGGTGAGAAGGTGTTGAGATAGTAACGGCCCCATTGTTGGTGGAAGCCCTGAGCACAAAGCCTGGCTTTGAACTAAGTGATTTGGTTCCTTGAGTCCTGTTTGGTTCTAAAAACCTACACGCAGTTGATGGGCACGGATTTGGCGGTTGAATCAACTTCTATCCAGAGGTCATAAGATATAAGGTTGAGTTCCTCTACAAGCATTGCTTTGATCCACTCATTGCAATACTTTGAGGCCAGGGCTTCTTTGAGGTTGGCTGGATCTTTGTATTCTGAGTCACAGATGAGATACAGTTGGGTTTGACCAACAGTGGAGTCTTTGCGGCGGGGACCCGGAAGAATGTTGTTGGGTGTTATGCAATCATAGGACGGAGTGGTCGGAGTTGGGGAGGAGCTTGTGAGTGAGATAGAGGAGTCAGGGTTGGAGTTGCTGGAGGGGGAGAGGGAAGTGTCAGCTTCAAATTTATCCAGAATGGAAAGAAAAGCAGGTCCGGAGTTGGTATCATGAGACACAGAAAGAGGAGAGGAAATGGAAGGAAAAATGGCTTTGCAGAAAACAACGTTTGCAGTTATGTATATTTTTAAAGTGGCAGGATCTAAGCATCTGTATGATGAAAAGTTGTTTACATGCCCCAGCAAAATGCACTTCTTGCTGGTGGGAGCCAGCTTTGATTTGCAAAGATGCTTAGGGATTAGGGAGTAGCCAAGGCATCCAAATGGTTTGAGGAAGTCCAGGTTGAAGTCTCTATTGAACCAGAGTTTGTAAGGAATTTTTTTTGATCTTGTGTGAGAAGGTAGAAGGTTGATTAGGTGCGTGGCCATGTTGACGGCCTCATCCCAGTAGGTGAGCGGCAGTTGACTTTGAGAGAGAAGGCATCAAGCTTTCTGGAGAATGGAGCGGTTTGATCGCTTGGATAGGCCATTCTGTTGAGGTGTATAGGCAGGGGAATAGTTCTGAACTATACCTCAAGATGAGCAGTAGTCCTTGAGTGTGGTTGATGTGAACTCCCCTCCGCTATCTGAGATTAGGGTTTTCACTTTCTTCATCATTTGTCTTTCGGCCATGGCAATGAAGTTGATTAGTGGCTTCTCAGCTTTGATTTTAGACTTGAGGAAGGATACGGCCTTGAAACCGGTGTGTTGATTGGTAATAGATAGGAAGTATAAGTTACTGGAGCGTGATTGAACAGATAGAGGACCCACTAGGTTGAAATGTAGGGCTTCCAGCGGGTCTTTCACTGCCTTGAAGTGGTGGTTGTATGGAGTGGCTGTACCCTTGCAAGTTTTGCATATTTTGCACAAGGCCTTGGGGTTCTTGTTGGAAAGCTTGAGAGTCTTCAAAACAGACGTATTTGGGTGCCCCAGTTGATGATGCCAATTGATTGTGTTGGAGTTGATTTTCAAGAACACACTGGGTTCCTCCTTGGGTTGTATGAATCTTACTCCGCACATTTTGGTCAGTTTGTTGTGAATGCTGCCTATGAAGGAGAAGTTTTCCAGGGTTATCTCAATTCCTGAGTGGCCAACCTTATTGAATACTGCCTTCCTTGACTTCAGCTGAGTGAGGGATATCAGGGACCGATTTAGAGATGGTATGAGGAGAACGTTTTCTAAGACCAATTCCTTTCCATCATGGTTCTTGATCACAGCACTGCCAATGTGAGTGGCTTTGAGACCAGTATTGGCAGCACCGGTGCCAACTTCAATGACTATGGGTTTGGGATGATGAAGATACTGCGGGTCATTGAGGATGTGATGACTTGATCCTGATTCAAGAACGGGCAGTTGGCTGGACTCTTTGGAGAAGGGATTTGTGAGGTAGAGTTGGGCATTGAAATGGAGCTTGGCAGCTTCAGTTCCAGGTAGTTGATCCTCGGAATTAAGATCAGATGAATTGAGATGGACAGCTGGCTTTGAGGAGCTATAGTCCGGGCAAAGGTGCAGATGAATAAACCAGCATTTACTTTCAGGGTGATCAGACAGTGGATTATGATGACCCTTTGAGCATGGGTGTTTGGGTTGAGGACAAGATTTTGATTTGAAGCCCGTTTTGACAAGAGCCGTGGGTTTAGGCGTGTCATGATTGACATCCTCAGGATTCTTACTTTGAGAAGTTTCAAGGTGGATGACTTCCCTCAACTTGTTTAGGACGTTTTTTGGATTTTGCAGGAGCTCATCGTTCAAGAGTATTGTATCAACAATGTGGTAGAAATTGCTTGGAAGTTTTGCCAGTATTGTGTAGCTTAGGATGTTGGGTGGGACCTTGAGGTTGAGGACTGACAACTCATTCATTGTTTTTTGGCATTCTTGAATGTATATCAAAAAATTGCTTTTGTATTGGGATTGGATGAAATTGAGCCAGATGCGGCCTTGGTTGTTGGTGGATTTGGAGGTATATCATTCCAGAAGGCTATTCCAGATCGCGTGAGGATCACCGTCATTGTCTTTGTTAATGACTGCATCAAAGGCCGTGTCTCCTAGATGTTGGATGATAACATTGGCAGCTTCATATAGCTTCTTCTTCTAAGGTGCGTTGAGAGGAGAGGGCGGTGGTTCAAGTATGTAGTTAAGAATGCCTTTGCGAGGTAAGTAGCTTCAAAGTTGGAGACTCCATGACGGAAAGTTCTCACCAGTGAGAAGAGGAAGGTTCAATTTGGTTTTGCTTGAGGCTTCTTTGTTGTCCAACATGATTCTTGTGACCTGGCCCTTGGGACTGTAAATCTGAAGATGGAAAGTTTTTGGCTAATAAGGCCAGTGAATTTCAATCATCAGATAAGCAAAGGAGAATGATAAAATGGAAGAACAAAGAAGGAGATGAAAACAAAGATAAAAACTATGAACCTAGTAAGGCCAGGTTACAAGTGAGGTCAGACACAGAGCCGTGTGAGCTATAGTTGAGGTCCAACGCAGGGTTGGCGGAATTGCGGTGAATGGTTCATGAGGGGTAAGGTTGAAGTGATTTGGCTTGAGGTTCAGCTGGAGAGATTGATGCTCAGATTCTTGAGTTGGAAGGTGCCAAGATTGGAGAGAGTGGCGTACCTGATCCTAGTACCCTGGGTGTTGGTGGTGCAATCTCTTGGTTGCACAAGGAGAGGAGACACCCAGGATCCAGGATCAGTGAGGTAGATAAGTTTGAGCAGGACACTGGTCTTGAAGTTGGAGTATCCGCACTCAAGTGGCCAGTCCAGTTGTGCGGGTGCTGAGCACACAACATTGAAGACCAATAGAAGGTTAGTAGATAGATCATTCTCAGCATTATCAGGAATCAAAGATTCCAAAACAAGCTGCTTTTGAGTTTGAAGCTCTGAAAAAAGCATTTACAACTGCTCCAATACTTGCTCACTTTAATGAGCTAGCTTGCACTATTGTAGAAACCAATGCAAGCAACTATGCAATTGCAGGAGTAATCTTGCAGCTTTTGTCCTCTTCTTCTATTTTACATCCCGTAGCTTTTGAGTCTTGCAAACTGCTCGCTGCAGAGCTCAATTACAAGATTCATGGCAAAGAACTTCTTGCAATTTTTTATTGCTTGAAAAAATGGCGTTCATACCTTTTGAGTCTTACAGAACCTTTTGAGGTCTTAACTGATCACAATTCTTTGAAATATTTCATGAGCTTAAAATTCCTTACACGCAGACAGGCAGGTTGGGAAGAATATCTCTCCAAGTTCAACTTTATGATCATGTACCATCCTGGGAAACAAGCAGTAGTCCCTGATGCTTTGTAACATTGGGGCAACGTTTACCCAGGAGGGGGGAGCAACTTTTCCAACAACAACCCTAAAAAGGCTAGTACACTTTTCTCAACCCAGTCTGCCAAACTCAGTTCAATCATCACTCACCTTCAAGATCTAGCTTCCAAACTACAACAAGCTCAACTCAAAAACCTCAAGTTTAGCAAACTTTGTAAGACTGAAAACTTATTAGATAGTGATTTTAGTATTGACAAAAATGATTATTTAGTTTATAAAAATTGTATAGTAGTACCAGATAATCCTTGCATTAAGTTAGAGATCTTTGATTCAAGGCATGATTGTCTGCTTGCCGGTCATTATGGGCAGGATAAAACCTACCAATTGATTGCATAAGACTTCTATTGGCCTGGTATGATCAATCAAGTAAAAAACTATGTAAACACGTTCTATGATTGCAATTGAAACAAGTCCTCAAAACATTGGAAGTATGGGCTGCTCCAGCCACTTCCAATTCTGCCAATTCCTTGGCGCTTGCTTTCTATGGATTTCATTTTGCAATTACCTATTTCTAGTGGTTATGATGCTATTTCAGTGGTAGTTGTTAAAATAAGTATGCACTTACGTGTGTGCTACGTATAAGTTTAATCCAAATGGGATGCACATGTGGGCCTCTGCGGCCCATTGGACACACACATGGACCATACGGGCCTGTGTGGATAACACGGATTTGGTGAAACTTGCCTCAAAATGGGTGAAACAGGCCTATTGGTACACAGACCCTATCGGGCCCAGTGGGGTATATGTACAAATACAGCCAGATGGGCTTGTATGGGAATAATAGGGCCCAAGGTTTCTTTTGGAAATACTTGGCCAGAAGGGCTGGCCGCCAAAGTATTTTAAACTCACTTTTTGGGCTTGGGGCTGCCCATTGGGGCCGCTGCCTGTTTGGGGCTGCTGCCCGTGTTGCAGCCCTCAGGGCCACTAGTCTCCCTCAGTTTGGCTCATGCGGGGACCGACGGCCTGCGCGGGGGTGTCGCGGCGGCTGAGGCATCCCGTGCAGTGCAATGCCGCGCAGGCCCGGCCAGTCGCAACCGGCAGTCAGCACTGCAGGATCAGGGGCCAGCGGCCCTGGCTCCCCTCCCTCCCCTTGCTTGCCATTGCAAGAGTGAAGAAGATGGCTGGCTGGGTTGAACCAGCCAGCGACCGGCCGCAGGAGGGCAACCGGTCAGGGCAAGGGGGATTTCATCACCCCCTTGCCCAGGAGGATGGCTGGGCCGGTTGCAGCAAGGCAACCGGCGGTGGGGGTGATTTGATCACCCCTCCACCATCAAAGCAAGGTGCAACAAAAGGGGCGCTCTCCCCCCCCCCTTTACCAAGGGGGAGGAGCAACGGACTGGAGGGGATTTGACCACCCCCCAGCCCACTTACCTTGACAACGCCCTGGGGGTATTGACCTCCAGCGCCCCTGCTAGAGGGATTTGACCGCCCCCTCCAGGGATTTGAGAGAAAGAGGGGGGGGGGCAGCATGTCTGCCGGTTACACCCCCCCCCATGTGAGTCTGAGACCGGACCCAGGTGTGTCCTGGGTCCCACATGGCCATTTGTATGGCCAGGGGCTAGTTGCATGAGGCAACCAGCCAGCATGTGTGGTAACAGGGCCGGTTGTAACAGAAAACCAGCCAGGGGTTTGAACAGCTAAGGGGCTGGTTCAGCCCCATTACGGTGGAAACACCAGAAATGACCAGAATAGGCTGGTTGTAAGGGTACAGGGACTGATGGCATGCGGGCCGATGTAGCCCAAAACAAGTAACAAGGCCTGTAGAGCCTGTAGAACTCTTTTGGGGCGGAAAATTTGCCTTTTGGCTTGTTGTATCATGGGCCCACAAGAGGCCAATCTTTTTTACTTAAGGAGCTCTTCTCCCTGCTGTTTTCCATCATTCATTCAAAATTCAATCAAATTCATCAACAATATCATCCAACGTATTTCACCACTGCAAGACCCCATTAGCAATTATTGACACAAGGTTTCCAGCATTTCTTTTCCTTTAAATACTGCTCATTTTCCTAAGCTAATTTCTGGCCATAAACATAACACATTATCAGTAACAACATCATCATTACTTACAAGCCATCTAGACCCTTGTACCTTACTCTGGAGAACCTCAAAGACCTCAAGTTTTCCAAGAAGATGTCCTATATCCCTGATGTTAGCTCCACCAAGATAGTTCTGAACAGTCAGAATGATAATGCTTGGGCTGTCCTTATGGATAGTGAGCTGGAAAACATCTGTTGTGGGGAGATAATGGATGCAGATGACACTTTGATCAGTTCAGAAGTGGAGAAAAAGTCTTATCATCTCATCCTTAGGCATCTTGATGAGAATCATGTGACATGGGTTGCTGATACTCTTAGGGAAGATGAGAGAAGGAGGGGCAGCATCCTTTGGAATTTTCTTAAGTCCAATTATGCCGGTGATTCTGTTCACCAGAAGGGTATAGTTTTCAATAAACTATTCAAGTTACAATATTAAAATTGTAAGCAGTTTGTTGCAGAGGCTAGGTATAGTATAGTCAAGTTTTAGTCATCAGGAATCAACATGGATCCTGAGTGTTTTTCACTCTTAATCCTTCAGAAGCTACAAAAGGAGTTTGATACTTTAGTCAGAATTATTTCTCAATTGGATCCTCTTCCTGGGGAGGAAGATGTGCTGAAGAGGATTGAAAAGGATGATCTTCAGTTCAAGATGAAGGGAGGCTCTGGAACAGCCCTTTTTGGAAAGACTGTAAAATCTTGCAAGAAGGCAAAAAAGGATTTGTCCAAGGTCTTATGCTATAATTGTCAGAATAAGGGGCATTATGCTAAGGATTGCAAGGAGGCAAAGAAGAGGAAGAATTCCAAAGAGAATGACAAGGAGGTCAACCTCACTATAGAAAACGTTGCAATGGTGGCCTTGGATGGTCCAATGGAAAAGGTTGTTGGGGAAGAAGGTCCCCACAAGAAGGCCAAAATTGATGAGGATCAAGAAATGGAATTTATTGATTATGAAGTGAGTAATATTAACCTCAAAGATGAGAAATTATCAGTGACTGATAAAGCTTCTTTCCTATTAGGAGGATTGAAGGAGGATGTTCTTGTTTTGATTGATTCTTGTTGTACAGATCACATGTTCTTTGAACCAAATTTACTTTTGAATCCTAGTGATTATGATGGAGTTTTAAATATTGGTCAGAAAGGCAAAACAATTCAGATTAAGGGAATTGGAAAAGTTATTCTTTCAAATCACTTGGGTTTCAAAATTTCTTTTGAGAAAGTGTTCTATGTACCAGAGTTGGCTTATAACCTTGTGTCTCTTGGAGTGTTGTGGAAAAAAGGTTTCCAGATTTGTTATCTTAAAGAAGATAGGTTTGTTATTGATATGGATGGGAGAACTGTTCTTAGTGGAAAAGTTTGGAATAAGCTTTTGTGTTCAAGCTTGTTCAAATTCTCATCTCTGAGCACTGTTGCTCACAATAGAAGTGGCCATAAGGTAAAGTACAGAAACTATGAGAGTTTTACCTTGGGGTCTAAGCCTAGAAATGTGTTCTCTAAGAGTAGAAATTGCACTGATGTTCCTAGAAAGGAATTATCCATTTATTTGGCAGGGCCATTCACAACAGAGTCCCTTGGTGAGGCAAAATACTTCATCAATTTAGTTGATACTGCAACTAATTATGTTTGGGTTAAACCAATTTGATCTAAGGATCAGACCACAGAGGCGGTTTCTGTAATCTTCAAAGTCTGGAAACAGAATGGTCTGATAAAGGCAATCAAGAGGGTTATTACCAATGGAGGTGGTGAATTTGTGAGTAAATAGTTTGAGAGGTTATTGAAAGATTATGGTATCATTCAAATAGTCACGACTGCAAGTACTCCACAGAATAATGGAATGGTTGAGAGAATGAATAGGACTCTACTGGACAAAGTCAGAACTATTATGTCTCAATCTGGTCTACCAAAGTTCTTATGGGCTGAGTTGATGTGTACACTCTTTCTGTTGCAAAACATTGTAAGTGTTAATGGGAAGAGTCGTCATTATCAGTTTTGGAAGTTGTACCCCAAAACATCACACCTAAGAACAATTGGTTGCTTGGTGTATTATAGGGTCCACCATAATGAGATGGTTGGAAAATTAGACCCTTGAGCCAGAACAGGGGAATTGTAGGCTATGATTTAATAAGTAAATCATATAGGATCTATTGTCCAGGGACAAGAAAGGTTATCTGTAGTAGGGATGTAAAATTTGATGAAAGTACCTTTCCACTCACAAGGAGTGAAGATGTTGTTGTGAATAAGTCACAGCAAGAAATAAAAGTAGCACATATTTAACCAGCAAAGGCTGAGGAAAATGTGGTTTTAAGAAGATGAAGAGTTGGCAGATGTGCAACCAGAGGTTTTAGTGCCTGCTTCAGGGGAGTCCGTTAATTTGGAACCTGATGAGCCTCCACCTCCAGTTAGAAGGAGTGGAAGGGTTAGATTTCCAGTTGATAATTACAGGGAATGGAAGTCCCATTACGCTGCCGCAGGATATGAGGAAGATACATTTCAGGAACAGTGTATGCTCAATGAAGTCCTGGAGTTGAGTTCAGAAATGGGTAAAAGGGTTAACTAAAATAGCTTTGGCCAAGCTATGAATTCTGATGAGAGAGAAAACTGGAAGAGTGCTATTTTTGAGGAATTTGATTCTCTGGAGAATAATAGTGTCTTTGAAGTGGTTAAGCAGGATTCTTTTCCAAAAGGAAAGACCATTGTGGGGTCTAGATTGGTGTTAAACAAGAAGCTTGACACAAATGGAGTTTTGAAAAGGTTCAAAGCTAGATGCATTGCACAGGGCTTCAAGTAGACAGAGAGTGTTGATTACCAAGAAACTTTCTCACCAACTGGAAGGCTGTCCACCTTCAGGTAAATCATTTCTCTGGCAGTGGAGCTGGGTGAAGAAATCAGACAAGCTGATTTTGTAACAGCATACTTGAATGCAAAACTTGGAGAGGAGGAGACTGTTTATATGTCAATCCCTGAGGGTTTTTGTGAATGGTAAGTAGAGAATAAACCAGAAACCATGAAGAAAATCTGTGGTAGAAGTTTTCTTTCAGAAGATAAAGGGGAATATGTCCTCAAGCTGTGTAGATCCCTGTATGGATTGAAGCAAGCAGCTAGGTTGTGGTATAATACCATGAGTGAGAAACTGATACAGATTGGTTTCAAGAAGTCTGAGGCCAAACCTTGTCTCTTTGTGAGAAAGGATGCAATTTTGTTTTTATGGGTTGATGAAATTATCATCATTGGAAATGGTAAAGAGAGAGTCATGGATACACTCAAAAAGGAATTCAAGATAAAAGATCTTGGTCTGGTGCAACAGGTGCTAGGAATGAAAGTCAGTAAGAGCAACAATGGTATTAAGTTAGACCAGAGCCACTATATGGAAGCTCTTCTTAAGCAATATGGCTTAGAAGATGCAAAGGAGTTTTGTACTCCCATGCAGTCAAACATTTGTTTAGAGAAGTCTACAGATGAGGAGTATCTGGAGTTTTTTCAATCTGGGAACCACTTCAGGTCAGCTTTTGGATTGATTAATTATTTGGGGCAGTGTAAAAGGCCCAATATTGCCTTTTCAATTGGTGTCTTGTTGCAACACTTAGAGAAGCCAAGCATGAGGCATTGGTCAGCGTTTAAGAGAGTTATGAGGTATCTGAAAGGAACGCACAGTCTGGGACTGTTGTTTAAAAAGTCAGAAAACTTTGATTTGTTTGGTTATTCCAATGCAAGTTAGGCAGATGGTAGCACTAGGGAATCAACAAGTAGTTTTGTATTCTTCTTAGGTAAGAATCTGGTGTCATGGATGTCCAAGAAGGTATCAGCAATAAGTCTTTCATCAACAGAGGCTGAGTATAGAGCCTACTTAGAAGCTTCACAGGAAGCAAAATGGTTGAGTAAAGTCTTAGGTGATACAAATAAGCCACAAGGGTTTGCGTGGTTGTATTCTGATAACCAGAGTGCCATTGCATTGGCGCCAAACCAAGTGTTCCATTCAAGAACAAAATATATCAATGTTCACTATAACTATATTCAAAACGCAGTTAACTGCAAGGAGATTGTAATGAGGTACATGCCCACTGGAGCAATCATTGCAGATATCTTGACTGAGGCTTTAGATAGGAACAAGCATCAAGGCTTTGTGACTAATATAAAGATGTCACCCCTTTAAGATTAAGGGGGTGTGTTAAAATACGTATGCACTAATGCATGTGCTATTTATGAGTGTAATCCAAATAGGATGCACACGTGGGCCTCTACGGCCCATTGGACACACACACAGACCATACGGGCCTGTGTGGATTTCATGGATTTTGGGAAACTGGCCTCAAAATGCGTGAAACAGGCCTATTGGTACACGGGCCCTATTGGGCCAGGTGGGGTATATGAGAAAATAAATCCAGATGGGCATTTATGGGCATAATTGGGCCCAAGCTTTATTTTGGACATACTTGGCCAGACGGGCTGGCCCGCCAAAGTATGTTAAACTCAATTTTCAGGCTTGGGGCGGCCCATTGGTTCCGCCGCCCGTGATGCAGCCCATTTGGGGCTGCTGCCCGTGTTGCGGCCGGCTTGGGGCCACTTGCCTCCCTTGGTTTGGCCCATGCAGGGCCCAACAGCCCGTGCGGGGCTGTTGCGGCGGCCAAGGGATTCTGCACGGTGCAATGCCGTGCAGGCCCGGCCAGTTGCGACTGGCAGTCAGCGCCGCGGGAGCAGGGGCCAGCGGCCCTGGCTCCCCTCCCTCCCCTTGCTCTCCATTGCAAGAGGGAAAGAGACGGCTGGCTGGGTTGAACCAGCCAGCAAACGGCCGCAGGAGGGCCACTGGTCAGGGTGAGGGGGATTTCATCACCCCCTTGCCCAGGAGGATGGCTGGTCTGGTCGCAGCAAGGCAACACTTTACCAAGGGGGAGGAGCAACAGACTGGAGGGGATTTGACCACCCCCCAGCCCACTTACCTTCACAACTCCCTGGGGGTATTGAACTCCAGCGCCCCTGGTAGGAGGATTTGACCACCTCCTCCAGGGATTTGAGAGAAAGAGGGGGGGGCTGCATGTTTGCTGGTTACACCCCCCCCCATGTGAGTCTGAGACCAGACCCAGGTGTGTCCTTGGTCCCACCTGGCCATTTTTATGGCCAGGGGCTAGTTGTATGAGGCAACCAGCCAGCATGTGAGGTAACAGGGACGGTTGTAACAGACAACCGGACAGGGGTTTGAACAGCTAAGGGGCTGGCTCAGCCCCATTACGGTGGAAACACCGGAAATGAACGGAATAGGCTGGTTTTAAGGGTACAGGGACTGATCCCATGCGGGCTGATGTAGCCCAAACAAAGTAACAAGGATTGTAGAGCCTGTAGAGCTCTTTTGGGGCGGAAAATTTGCCTTTTGGCTTGTTGTATCATGGGATCACAAGAGGCAAATCTTTTGTACTTAAGGAGCTCTTCTCCCTGCTGTTTTCCATCATTCATTCAACAATATTATCCAACGTATTTCCCCACTGTGAGAGCCCATTATCAATTTTTGAAACAAGGTTTCCAGCATTTCTTTTGCTTTAAATACTGTTCATTTGCCTAAGCTAATTGCTGGCCATAATTATAAAAGTAGTAGATTGCTTCTCAAAGATGGCTTTATTTCTTTGCAGTAATGTGACGGCCTCTTCTGAAGACTTAGATGATTTATTTATAGAATGTGTATTCTTGAAGCATGGTCTCCCTGATAAAATAAATACTGATCATGGATCTTTGTTTGTCTCTAGCTTCTGGACATTTCTGTGCCAAAATTTGAAGGTCACTCACAATTTATCAATGGCTTACCACCCAGAAACGGATGGGCAAACCAAGCAAGTCAATCAGATCCTTGAAAAGTATCTCCAAATGGAAATCTCCTACCAACAGAAAGACTGGTTGCAATGGCTCCAATTATCCAAATTTGGCTACAAAAACTCCACTCATTCCTCCACCAAACAGGCGCCCTTCCAGACTCTTTATAGTAGAAATTCAACTTTCTCTTCCCTTCACGTAGCAACTTCTCAACCTGCTACCAATTAACTTAACCACATCCAATCCCTTCAATTGAAACTTTGAACCAACCTCAAAGAAGATAACCAGTGCTACAAGGAACAAGCAGATTGACGTTGCACTTTGGCCCCAACCTTTTCAGTAGGAGATTGGGTATGGCTCAATTCTTGCAATATTTGCAGTAATTTCCCAATTTGTAAACTCTCCAAAAGAAAGCTTGGCCCCTTCAAAGTTGAATCAATTGTCTCCCCTAACGCCTTTAACCTCACCTTAACTGCAAAATGGAAAGGTATCCACCCGGTCTTTCACGTGTCTCTCCTAGAGCCAGCTTGAGTCCTATACCCAGGCAAGACTCATCCTCCTCCTGAACTGGTAAGCATCCACAATCAGTTAGAGTGGGAAGTAAGCCTTTTCCTGGATTCCAGGTTATGCAAAGGAAAGCTTCAATACCTTGTTAAATGGACTGGCTTCCAGTCCGACAAAGATTGCACCTTGTGGGAACCAGCCCATCACCTTTGCAACTCTTCCAATTTGGTTCAAGACTTCCATGAAAGTTACCCTTGCAAGCCTTGCCAATCATAGCTCCCATTCCATTCCATTTTTTCCATTCCAGTCCACATTTTCATCCCATTTCTTCCCATTAATCCCATCCCATTTCCTTTCCCTTTCTCAGAACTATCCCCTTTTTCTTTTTCACAATTTTATCCCTTCATGTTTTATTTTGAAATCATAATCCTATTTTCCTTAAAAAATAATAATAATAATAAAATAATAAAAATAATATATATAATTACAAAATACATTTCTACAAAGTATCCTTTATTTCTCTCTCCGCTTCCTCCCAATTATCATTCAATTCTTCTACCATCAACCTAAACTCTTCCAAATCTTTGTTTTCCACCAAAGAAGACAGCCTTTGCAAGATCATCACTTGCATCACCAGATGTCTCTCAAAGATCTCCTTGCACTTTGCAGTCTGAACTCTCTTTGGTCGGGTATTCCATCCACCTTCCTCCATGAGTTCCTTGTGAGCTCTCTTCCTTTGGTCCCTTGAAGAAACTTCCCCAACATTGCCAGTCAATTGCCTTGCATCAGTTTCAATCAGCCCTTTGACTCGCACCCCTTTCTCCTCATTTCATCCCTCCACCTCATCTCTTTCCGTTCCATTCCTTGCCATTCCACTCCTTCCTTCTATCCCTTTTCCTCCCTTTGCTCCGGCTCCACCTCCCTTTCAGTCATTGTTCTTTCTTCCCTTGCCTCTTTGACTGTCTGCGTTTCCTTGGCTCACACTTCACTTTGCACTTTGAACCCAATTGACCCAGTATATGGCAGCGGCGGCGGAAGAGTATTGGTGGTATATTGCCAAAATCATGGCAGCACTACAGCAACAAAGAATATATTAGTTCTATTTTTTCTTTCTTTTATTTTTTTTACTTATTTATAGTCTCTAAGCCTTGACTTACCAGGGTTCTGAATAACTAAGAACTCAATCTCTGGCACTGGCGGTATATGATAGTTGACTCGCGGCGCAGAGCTTCAACTTCACGCCTCCCTTCTGGACGCTGCTGGGACATCTACAACCGGCTTGCTACTTATAGGGAACGTGCAAGGAAACTTTGCAAACAGCATTGTTTGCACTTGTCTCAGATACCTTGCGTGGCTGTACTAGGGATGCATTGCTTTTTTTGTTGAATGCAGTTTTTGCAATGGTGGAATGACAATGACAACATAATTAATTATAAACCTATTTAAAAGCAAAGAAGTAATGTTAATGGGTATACAGTATTTGTAACAACTTTGGAATCAATGGGAAAATTGTCTGAACGCTTGCAGGAGCTTGCATCTTTATACCCAGGCAACTGTCATGCTTTGAGATTAAGGATTATTGTCCTCCCAACTTGACATACCCTTTTCCTCTGTACTATCTCCCTCAGTCCATAGGCCTGACAAACTAGAAGCACAAAATCAATGGTGCCTTTGGCTTATCAACTCTGGCTTGCATAACAACCTTCCATTCTTGGAAACTGACTCAGCACCCACTTGCAAACCTTTCAGTCAACTCTACCTTGGTTGACCATCCACTTGGGCTCTGCCTT
This sequence comes from Puccinia polysora, assembly GCA_025617555.3. Taxonomy (NCBI): domain Eukaryota; kingdom Fungi; phylum Basidiomycota; class Pucciniomycetes; order Pucciniales; family Pucciniaceae; genus Puccinia; species Puccinia polysora. Next base: position 23,590,276 of record CM062635.1, read on the forward strand.
TTCACCCTGGGCATGAATAACCCTTGGTTTCCCATTTCTGTTCACATGCTCTTGCGAGATTTGCACCCATGCTAGTCAAGCCACCTCAACTGTATAGTTTGCAAATGGACTAGTCCCTTGCCCTGCATAAACTACACCTTCATATTTGGATTGCTTCTGACATCACTTCCTCATGTCTCAACCGTTACACTCCAATACATTTGTCCCCTATTGTCTTGCACTTACGCTAAGACCTTGGAAACAATTCATCCTGTTATTTCATTTTGTACTACTTTCATGTCATTTATTGAATAATTTCTCAAAACTGTAGCTCACTGTCCATCAGGTTGTATCTAGTCATTTTGGATTACCTTATAAAGGCTACTCCGCTTGCCTGGGGATTGTTTCCTCAGTTAGTTAATTTCATACATTCTTGCTATTGCTAAATCCAGTCATCACATTGTGATTGTGTTTGGTTCCCTTCAATAGGAACATTCATACCTCTTGCTGTGTGTTAAGTTACTCCATCATAAGTTTGCACTTTGCAGTTAGACCTTGCTACCTTGCACTTGCCCTTGCACTCAGCTTTCCTTTTGCACTCGCAATCACCTAAGATTGCCCTATAGCGCATGGGGTGGTTGTGTGAAACTGTGTGGATCACAAGGTCTGGGGAGTCCAAGCCACTTAGCAAGAGTTTTTATTCCCGCGTACCCAAGAGATAGCATAAGAGATGGAGAACAGCATCCTAGTGGGCATTGTTTGGTTTCTTGAGGTGTTGGGCCAATTTAGACACCTCAAAGGGACTGCTGGGTATTGTTGAAACCAGTAGGCAGTTGAGAAGGCCAATGGCCTGACTTTAGTTGATTTCATACTGGGAGAAAGGTTGGTGCCCATTGTCTGTGGCTTATTGGAGCCTGGTGTTTGGAACTGCTTTTAATTCCTGCATGTTGTACCTTGCAAGAATGTGATCCAGGTATAGCTGCTGAGAAAATATCATGAGTTGACTGCCCTGTTGTAGGCAGAGACCCAGGAGAGTACAGGTGTTGCCAAGATCTTCCATCATGTGGTTAATGTTGATCAGAAACTTGAACCTGTTGATGTTGTGGATGAAAATAAACAGGTTTTCAACATATACATGAACAAAGAATTCCCATCCCATGGCATTGGAGAAAAAAATACAGGGTTCTTCTGTGGATGCTTCAAAGCCAATGGAACAGAGGAAGCATTTGAGATCAAAATACCAGACTCTGGGTGAATTTTTCAATCCATTGTAAAGACTACAAGGGATAATGGAATTATTTAGCAAATAGCTTTCTGGCCATAACTAGAAGGGGAATTTAGTTTACTACTACTCTTGAATAGATAGAGGTAAGCTAAGATTGTTTCTAATTGACTGCCCTTCTGAACTATAATAAGTCTGCACAATAACTTTTTTTAATTAATGGCTACATTCATTTGAGACTTAAAATAGGTCTCTAATCAGATCTATATTAATCATTAATAGTGATTTTTAGGAATTGGAAGACTATTAAAAGTTTGATTGGATTATTGGCAAGCTTCCACCAATTAATAATCAAGAATTTTTGACTTTTTCCGACTATTTTTCCAAATGACAATTAAAGGGTTGAAGGGTTGACTTAAAGGTGTTTAACCAGTTGGAGTACCCAAAAAATGGGTTTTCCCACAGGGATCTGGATGGAAAAAAATATTGTTTGGTTTTTCTGTTGTGCTACTCCTTTTTTATAATTTTACTGATTGAACAAAAAAAGGGTTTTCCTCTTAATTATAGGTGCTGGATAACAGGTCTTTTCTCAAGAAAACCTGGGTTTGGTTCAAATGGTCAATGAAAATTTTGTGTGTGATCCTTTATTTGCTTTCAAATTGATTCTGATTCACTGATAAGCTGGTACTGGTTATGCTGATGCCATGCTATCATAAGGGCAGATATATAAGACAAGATGCCATGATAGACAACTTGGATAGAGCAAAAGATCCCCCCTTAAATAGACAAATAATTCCTCAGGGGATGCTCAGGACTCCCCTGAGAAAGTTTCAAATCCTCTCTCTGCACTGTTGAAGCACAGGAGGGTACAATTACATGAGGAAACCTGTGTTACCACATGCTCCCTTGGGTGACTTGAGAGTGTGGCTTGTAGGTGCTGTGTGGTTGATATGGTGGCAAAATGAGTAACAGAGTGCTTCAGAGGATATTTAATAGGCCTTATCTGGCGGTTCAAGTTCCAAAAAGGTCATTTGTAATGATTTTTTATTGCTGGTTGGTGAGAATTGAGACATAATGGGCTGCATGAACCCCTACTTCCATTGGTGTGTATATGAGTGTTGTATGGTTGGATTGGTGGATAACTTAGTATCAGACTGATTCAGAGGGAGATTCAGAGGACCTATCTGGTGGTGAAATTTACAGAAAAGTCATGTGTACTGATTTTTTATTGCTGGTTGGTGAGAATTGAGACATACTTGACTGCATGAGCCCCTACTTTTGTTGTTGCATATATGTGTGTTTTATGGTTGGAATGGTGTAAAAATGAGCATCAGAGTGCTTCAGAGCACGGTTAAGAGTCCCTGAATTGTAATTAGTGATCCAGGAAGGTAGTTTAACTTGATTTCATAGTACTGGTTTTAGTGTAACATTGGTACTGGTATGGTTGAAGTCCTGCTGGTATGGGTATGTTGTTTTGTTGTGTGGTTATTTTAAGTATGATATTTTTTCATTAGATATTCATTTAATATTTTATAAATTAATCCTTGTGAAATAATCCAGCCTGTGCCAGGTTTTGGGTTGTTTGTGACAGGTGTTTGATATGGTTGAAGGGGTTTATCTGGTGATGTATTTGGACTTTGAGGTTGTTTTAAGTTCAAAACATAGTTTATGAGGGGTTTGGGATTGATTTTTGAGGTTAATTTGATAAAAAGGAATAATAATGAATAATAATAAGTTTCATGGCTATAGGACAGGTTTGGCTTACCACACTTTAGATGGACTATTTCAATTTGAGACAGAATCCCAATTGAACATCCATTTCAGCCAGGGGGTGGAGAAAAATTTCTTCCTTCTTGTTGCAAGTGAGAAAGGTGTTCTTGAAATCCATCTGGTGAATTTGGTAGCCTTTTGAAAACACTATGGCAATTGCCAAAAGCAGAGAAGTCAACAAACCAGTGGAAGCATAGGTAAGTTCATAGTTGTCTTCATTTTGCTTGCTGCCTTGTGCCCAGAGCTGCCCCTTGAATTTGAGCAGTTTTCCAAGTTTTTTTAATTTCTTCTTGAAATAACAGACTGTTTTGAGTAGCCTGGTGCCAATGGGGATGTGAAAAATTTCACAGACTTTCAGGCAGAACATAGAATATAGATTTACCTTGACAGCTTTGAGCCATTCAACACAGTCAGGAGATGCTCAGCCTGGATGTAGTTATTTTGTATGCCATTTTCAACCTCATTGTCTAAGAAATCTTTGAAAGTGGAAATCATAGCAACTGAAGCATTAACTTGTCTCTGGTGGGAAAGGATGAATGACTCATTAAGATTTGCACTGACAGTCTTGGAGGGATCATCTGAGGTAAGAACATAATACCATCTGGGCTGTAATTTTGCTGGAAGAGAACAAGGAGAAAAGGCTTCAGAAGACCCCAAAGGATCAGGTGTCTGAGGATGAGTCATGGAAAACTTGTGTACCGGGGTCTCAGGAATGGGAGAAGGGGTTGGAATTTAACCAATTGGAACTGGATTTTAAGGGGTTTTTATGGTCTCAGTATCTGGTAAGGGGTCAATTGTTTTGGCAAAGGGTAAGATTTCTTTAGAGGAAGATGAAAATTATAGAATTTTCAGCCTGGGAAATTTTTCTTTGAAAAATTTTAGGTTGTTGCTTCTAAAAACTAGGTTTTCAGTAGTCAGGAATCTCCATTTTGGAAGAAATTGTTGGTATCCTAAAAGGATTCAATTAACTGCAGTGTCACAAAATTTCCCTTCTTGCACTGCCTTTGGAATGTTTATGTACACCAGACATCCAAATGGTCTCAGCCAGTCCAGTTTGAATGGTCTGTCAAACCACATTTGGTATGGTGATTACCAGTTTGACTTTTTCCTTGGAGTAATGTTCTCAAGGAACACAGCCATCACCACAACCTCAGCCCAGTAGGATGGTGGAAAATTGGCCTGCTTCAGGAGATTATGCGCTTTCTCACTAGTGGTACAATTCTGTCTTTCTGCCACAGCATTCTGTTGAGGTGTGTGAGGGCTGGTAAAATGTATGGAAATATCATTTTAATGGAAGAATTTGATAAATTAATTAGATTTAAATTCCCCTCCAGCATCCATAACCACATTCAGAACTTTGAAATTTTTGATATTGGTAGTAGTTTGATAGGAAGAAAGGAAAGAGGAGAAAATTTCAGAATTGGAGGACAGGATGTACACAAATCTGTAGCCAGTGAACCAATCAGTTATTTTAAAGTAATATTGACCGCCCAACAAGGACTCTGGTGATATTTTCCCACTCAAATACATGCAAAAAATATCAAGGACCTTGTTAGCTTTAGGGAAAGTTAATTTGAAAGGGAGACAATGCAATTTGGATGTGAGAAAATGATTGCAGTGGAGAGATATCAAGTTAACCCCATACATCCTTCTTAGTGCTTTAAAACAAGGATGACATGTGGGCCTGTGCAATAGCTCAAAATGAGTATTTGGGGAGACTGAGAGTGGAGAGAAAACCAACCATTGTCCACCAGTACAAGATTCATTACAATCATGTTGTTGAAAATTTTGACCTTGAAAAGCTGAACAGACTCTTTTGTGAGTCAGAATTTAGTGTTGCTGATGTGCAGAAACTTGAAGCCATTCTGGAGGAGTCAACCAAGACTGCTCAGAGCCCCCTGAAGGCAAGTAATGTACAGGGATTTGGTATTTATTGATGAGCCATGAAAGGTCTTCAAAAATGCAAATCCATCTCCTTGGACTTGCACGTACTTTCTCCTTGCTATCTGCGCATCTGTTTTTTGTTCTCTAAATTCAACCAGAATGTACTTGCTGTTTAACATGTGATGGCTTTCTCCGCTGTAAAGTATGTCCTTTTCAAGTGGCAGTCTGATAGACATTTCCCTGAAAATACAGAAAAATGCTCCAGAGGACAAATGTGAATTTTCTGTTCTAGAGTCCAGCGGGACCTCACCAACATTGGCTTTGTTCTTTTTTTAGAAGCATTTTTCATTTTATTGCACTCTGACTCCTTGTTTTTGGTTTTTGAATTGTGACTCCCATTGGAACAGACTGGGTAATTGCAAGTTAAAGCTTTCAGAGAATTCTCTTCCATTTGGATGTTGGCATTGAGGGTATTTTTTTCTTTCCTTTTGGAGTCAAGCACTTCAATCAAACTTTCTGTTGTCAATGTTTTTTTGGGGAAAAGAATTTATTTGGTGAATTTCATGGAGTTTGGAGTTCAACTGACTAAATATTTGGCCATGCCGGGTTTTTAAAGATGATCAAACCTGTGAGATTCACTTCCAATTCTTAGTTAAAGCTCTGTGAGTGCATTGATATTGGAGTTAATTTAATTGAGAAAAGACTGGATTTCCTTGTTGAACAAAAATTCTAGGAATTTTGTATAGACTCTAGCTTAATTTTCTTTGTATTTTTATTTGTAATGTTAAACATGTAGATTTCAGAGTTTACTGGACTTTTGCTTGTTCTCCAAATTAACCAGATGTTGGTTTTTTTTGTATCCCATGTACAAGGTGAGTACTCTGGCTGTTTTTCTCTGTTCTTTTTAAAAGAAATCCTTTTCTTTCCCATCCTTTGGAGTGGATTTCATTGGATGAACAAATAAGTTGTTCATTCTGAGTTAGATCTTGATAGAGGCTTTCCAGATTTAGAAATTTTTGTCTCTGAGGATGAAGAGTGGTTTGAATTAATCTCTGGTGTTCATTGTGTGCATAAAACATTTTTCAGCAAGCTTTTCTCATAAAATGTTAAAAAATTGACTTGGTGAGTTGAAGAAGCGCTCATGAAAGGGGAATCTTCAAGAGATCAAACATTTTAAAACACCAACTAGGTGAGTTGAAGAAGCACTTGTGAAAGCAGAAGCTTCAAGATATTGTACCTGGCCATGGACAAAGAATTCACAATGAAGGATTTCAAGGGGAGTAGAGCTAGAGGTGAAGGAAAAATGAAAAAAGATTGAGATGAGAAAGCTTTGGTTATAGAATTACCTGGGGGAAAAAGGAGGAAGGCAAGATACGCAGTGAGATTTAGAGGAATGAATAAAGTTGGAAGCATCTGTCCCCCAGGTCCCAGGTTTCAAGAACACGTATATCTCAAGCTTCAAAATAGATTATGATTTAAAACTTTATTCATAACTACTACTCCCCGCAGTTTGAAGTGTGAACATGTGTTGCATATGAAATCAGAGCCCAAATTTCTCACTTCTCAATAGACCCAAAGATTGATATAGGTAGACAGACAGCTCTCCTCCCCCTTTGATGCAGGACCTTGGGAATTATGAATTGAAAACCCTTTCTTTCCATGCTTCCTAGAAATCTTGCACCATAAAGCCACCCATCATCATGGGATCAGCAACTGACAAACAACCAGCACCCTGACCCATGCTGGCCACCAAGCTTGGATCCCACCCCAAGAAATCAGGATAAAGCAAGGGATGAGGACAAGATGAAGAAACTTTTGCCAGATTTGACTCACTGTGAAAATCCCCAAACCCTTGTTGGAGGGTGAAAGATGCTTTCAAGATGAATATGAGACAATCCAGATTTGGGTGATCTTTATCTATATTAAGGTCTCATTCAATCCCTCATCTATCATATCCAAGTGAATAGTGAAATTTATGCTGAACCTGCCAAATATCTTTCTGTGTGTATTCCCATGTCTTTATTTCTCTCTCTCAAGAGAGAGAAAGAGATAGAAACAACAAGAGCAAAAACCACACCCATCACAAAGTTGATCTTGTCAGCTATTGATTTGAATATAACCAATCATGTACAGTGGGTAGACAAAAATAATGGGACTGATGCCCTTATTTTTGTTTTACCCTTTTTTTTTGCTCACATGTATATAGAGGAAAACAGGTTAAATTTTTTGTATTTCAGTAATTAAGCATCCTAGTTTTATGGTACAATGATTTTGAAATGTAAAAAAAACAAAAATTAAACCAAAAATGAAAAATGAAAAAGGGTCACAAATAGGCTTAAAATTGATGATTGATAAAAAAAAATATTGAAAAATAATTTACCATTGAAAATTGATGGGAGTTTCACAAGAGAGAAATACAATGGTAAGGAATGAGAAAAAAAAGAGATAGAAATCATTCTACCACTGGGTACAACCTCCATTGGCCTTGATGACTGCCTGCATGCAATAAGGCATTGATGTGATCAAAGTTTTGAGATTTTGACAAGGAAAGTCATCCCAGCCACTTTGGAGTTCCTTTTCCATCTCTAGGTTTGATTTTGGTCGATAAAGTTGTTGGATTTTATTTTTTAATATTTTCCATAAGTTTTCAATTGGATTGAGGTCAGGTGATTGAGCCGGCCAAACAAGTTTTTTGATGTTTTTAGAGTGTTTCCAGTCCTTGCTGCTCTTGGCCTTGTGGGCTGGGGCTCCATCTTCCATTAAGTAATAATCAGATCAATCAAAATTTTGGATCCATGGGCCAAGAGCCCCCTTGTACACAATTTAAATGAAGTCCTATGGGGTAGGTTGTTTTGGTGGCACGATAACAAGCAGTGAGGTGCTTTCCCCAATGAAAGAACCCCAAAACATGATAAAGGAACTCCCACTCTTTAATGTGGGGGCCAAACATTCTGACTTGAATCGCTCTTGAGGGGTTCTCCAGACCATTTTTTGTTGCAATTTTTTACCAATTTCAAAGCTTAATTCATCCATCAAAATTACCTTCTTCCAATCTCCAACGGTCCAGTTCAGGTGGTTTCAAGAAAAGGTAAGTTTTTTTTGTTTTTATCTTCATTAATATATGGCTTCTTGGCAGCCACTCTTGAAAAAAATCCCACTCATTGTCAAATTGTGCGGGTTGACACATCTTTCAAGATTGAATTATGGACCTTGGGTACCTTCAACTTGTGGCGCTGCTTGAGGATTTGGCAAAGCTCCCAAAGATCACAATTGGTTAGTTTGCAAGGTTTTCCAGGTTGTTTTTCAGAATTGACTGTACCTTGCTTACAGAATAAATGCAGGACATTATGAATCATGGTCCTTGGAATTGCCATATTTGATGCAATGATGTTCCCCAAGGTTCCGGCTTTGTACATTCCAACAATCCTGACCTTGAAATCATCTGTTAAGTTCTTTTCATTTTTAATTGTTAACAAAAAGTAAAAAAAATAAAAGAAAACAAAAAAATAGTATAAATCAATGAAAAAAAAACTTTCCAAAGTCATTTTCCAACGTGGTTGGAGGAGGTGAGGGTGGAAGTCAGAAGAGTGGATGGAGGGGAAGAGACCAATTTTTTCAACAGAAAATCAACCAGGTCTGTTGTTGAAAGGAGTCCCGCAAAGATGGTGGGTTGGTATGGAGTGGGCAGGTGTGGGCACTTTACAGAACAGTCCCATGACTTCTGTCTAGCCACTGTAAATATTTTACTTGTTATGAACTTCTCCTCTTCTTCTTCCAAAATCAATAAATCATGACCAAATATTTGGCTCCTGATCCTCAATTTCTGTTTTGATTACTCTTTCTAAAACCAGAAATTCTGGGCTAGGTTCAGTCTAGGTACAAATGAGGAAAAAAATGGGTGCAGGTAAAAAATGATGGAAATCTGGAGTTAGTATAAGGGACAGGGCTTCCTGTCAAGGCAGATAAAATAATGCAAGGAAATCTGACCAAAATTTCTGGAAGAATTTTATTTAAATCTTGGTCTATCTTTGTCTTTCCTTGGGTCTGTCTGTCTGCTTGATTGTTTTTCTGGGTCCCTCTGTCTTTCTGGTTCTTTCTCTCATTCCTTCTATCCACCAATTTTCTTTTCTGGTGAAGTTCCTGAGGTTTGTCTTTGTTTGGATTGATCTTACGCTTGATCTTGCTGTCCACCTTGGTCATAGTTTGTTCTTGGTCTGGTGGGGGGCATCTGAGGTTGAATGGTTGAAAGATCTGGAGGAGTTTATTGTCTTCTACTTCTGCGTCTTGATCTTCTTGATTGAGTGTGGTCTTCCTTTTAAGCTTGGTTGTGCCCTTGGTCTTTCCTGCTTTTCCTAGTGTCTAAATTTTGACTGGATTTCTGGCTGGTGGTCTGGCTGGCTGGCTGGCTGGCTGGCTGGCTGTCTGGCTGGCTGGCTGGCTGGCTGGCTGGCTGTCTGGCTGGCTGTCTGGCTGGCTGTCTGGCTGGCTGGCTGTCCAGTTCTTCTGGCTGGCATTCTGGCTGGCTGAATTATGGACAGTCTGGCTGACTGGATGGCTTTCTGACTTGCTTTCTGAATATCTGACTGTCTGGTGGTCTGGCTTCTATTTCTGGCTGACTTGCTGAATGACTGGCTTGCTTGCAAACTTACTGACTGGCTGACTGGCTAATTGGCTTGCACTCTGGCAGGCTGGCTGACTTGGTGGCAATCTGGAAGGCTGGTTGATGGGCTGGCTGCTGGCTGTATTGCTTGGACTGGCTGGCTGGTCTGAGCTTGATGGCTTTGTCTGCAGTTGCTGGCCGGCTTAATTGATTTTTGCTGGATATGGTCTGATATTGCTGTTTGGATCTAGGCTGGTTTCCTGAGTCTGGGTTGGCTGGCTGTTCTAGGCTGACTTGATCTAGGTAGGCTGGCTGGACTGGGCTTTCTTATCCTATCTTGATGGCTGGAAAGGTCCAACTGGCTGGCTTGGTTGGGGTCTGGTGGCCAGGGGGCTGACTGGCTGGTTCTGGGTTGGCTGGCTGGGTCTGGCTGACTGGCTAGGCCTTGGTTGTCTGGGTTGGACTTGGCTTCTGGTCTGTGTCTGGGCTGCGCAGGGGCTGGCTGGTTTGATTTGGGCTAGTTTGCTTGGTCTTGCCTGGCTAGCTTGGGCTGGGCTTTCTGGCTTTGTTGAGGCCTGTTGGCCAGGGGCTGGCTGGCTGTTTTTGGGTTGGCAGTCTGGGTATGGGTTGGCTGGCTAGGCCCAGTCTGGAGGTCTTGGATGCTTGGTCTGAGTCCAAGCTGGGCTGCTGGGATAGCTGGCTGTTTTGGCTGGGATATTGGGTTGGAAAAGTGGTTGCAGGGGTGTCTGCCCCGGAAACTCCTCCAAGTTATCCCAATTGGGATAACTCTGTGGGTTCCTGGTCTAGCTGGAGGTCTTGGGCTTTACTGGGCGATTGTAAACAGTCTTTTTGTTGTGCTTGCTAGTGGCCAGCGTCTCCCTTGTCTGGTCCGCTGGGTGTGTGGGCTGGGCTTGGCTGGGTGACTGGTTGACCTTGACCCTTGGTTTGGTTGGAAATGGATTTCTGGTTGATTCTTTTTAGTTGCAAGTGGTTTTCTTGTTCTGCGGTCAATGTGGTTGAGTGCTTGGTTACTGGTTTATGGCTGGATGGAGCTGGAGGTGTGTTTGCGCGGGGTTCTGGCCCACACAATTTCTCAGAGTTATCCCAATTGGGATAACTCCAAGCTGCAGTGGTTGCAGAAGGCAAATAAAATCACTAAATTGAGTTATCCCAATTTGGATAACTTCTGAGTGGTTGCAATTGAGTTGTTAAATGTGGAAAGCAAAAGAATTGACTGCATTTTTTTTTGGTCAGATTTCAAAAAATAAATGTAAAAAAAAAAAAAATAGAAAACCTCCAAATTTGTTTTTTGTTTTTAATTCTTTCTTTGGATGCATCCTACAACAATCAGCTTTGGACCAGCGCAAATAGAATTAACTAAGCAACTAATGATGAAAATCAGTGGGAGGAGAGCAAAGGCAAGGCTCAACGTAAAGAAAAAAAGATGAACAGATAGATCATAAGAATCCGTTGGGTTGATAGTTTTCTCAAGGAAAACCAATTTTCCTTTTGGTTTTCCCATGGTTGAATTGCAGGGTTCTGACTTGATGGCAGCTTTTATGGTCCTAAAAAATCCAGGAAACAATCTCATAGATGGTGGTGAGCATTGAAAATCATTGGGGTGTTTCCATGAATTGTCAGAATTTTGATCAATGGTTTTTTTTGAGTATAGTATATATGGTGCCCTTACCCTCAGAAAAATGGCCACCCATCAATCAAATTGATGTCCATCAGGATGAAAAAAATCTACCAACAACAATTGTGCAAGTAAAACATCAAGAACTGGCATGAGCTCATAACCATCCTTTGGATCTCAGGAACCAGGCAAACCCCACTCATCTACTAACCCAATTTACTCATCCTCTGCCAACCTTGATCACACTCATACTACCACCACTGCCAGCAGAAACCCATACCCCCCTCCCCCCTTTACTCAAACAAGCTAGCTGCCCTCATCATCATCCAACCAATTCTCACAATATCACCAACCCCCATCCCACAACTCAGGGCACCTCATTATAAGATCAACATCATCATAACTATAAATCAACATCCTCAATCATGATGATCATACCTCCCTTGGTCTCATCAGGGATCAGGATCTCTCCAGGTGTCTTGAAAATGCTAAAAAATGCCTCTCAATCAAATTCAGCAGTCTCAATCAATTTTTCCCACTCACCCCCAAACTGTGGTATTCTACACAGTCATCTCAGGTTCAGAAGCTCCCAAGGTTTGAGTTTGAAGCATACCAGCCATCCTACCTCTTCTGAGGGTGTGTGGATCTGGAGAGAGTCTTGGTGGCTTGGATTTGCAGTGGGATTCTAGGAATGAAGGCTTGTAGGGATTCATTTGCTGCTATGAGATCTGCAGATGAGTGGATTATAGATGGGGATGGGACTCATTGATGGTCAAAAATGCAGGAAAACACTAGGAATGGACAGCCAACTTTCTGCACAAGGGGGCTTGGTCATCAGCAGGGGATCCAATTGGGAGGAGTGATGTGGTCATGAGTGAGTGAGGCCAAGCAAGGATGAGGGTGAAGGATGAAGAGAGAGGAAAGGAAAATCAATGGTCAATATTTGTGAGGGGCTGGCTCACAACTGATAAGCTGGAGATGTTATCATTCATCCAAAGGGGAGAGAAGGAATGATGATGGGGAAAATAAGGGATGAGTGGGAAGAGCTTTGGGAGAAGCTGCCACTATTGAATGCAATGAGAAGTATTGAGAATCAATATTTCACAAGAAAAGGTGGTGGAGAAGCTGAATAGGCAGCCAGGAAGCCAATAAGTGGCTTTCTACCCCACTCAAAAATTAGGAAGGCTGATTCAGAGGAACCAACTATAGATCATATGAAGGAGAAGTAGGAGTGCCTAATGCAAGTTGATAAGAGCATAGAGGAGGAGGAGGACAAGGATGGAGAGGGTTTATTGAGGATCTAGGATGAGATTTTGATTAAGGTGGTGGTGGTTGTGATGAAAATGGTGGACTTCATGTTTGAAACCTGCCATTTTTTGAAAACCTGCTATTTTGAAATACACCATTTAAGGGGTATGTGTATTTCAGAAACCAGCCATTTTTAATTGCAAGTTTCTAATGGTGGGTTTTCTAACTCTTATAAACCATATATCTGTATTTTTGTCTTTTTAAGGTGGAAAATAATCCAGAAAATTGGTATGATCTATTTAAAAAGGGTATTTTGTTTCATTTGAAAATGTTAGCTATTTTCCAAAAAATTAGATGAGCCCCTACTCCAACCAACAAAACCAAAAATGTCCACAGGATTATTGAACCTCCACAGAAGAAAGATTTTTGATGTGAAAAAAATGCATAAATAAAATAGCTTCAGGAATATTTTCTGCTTGATTATGATTATTTTTCAGATACCCATATTGATTTTTGAATCAAAATATCATCAAAAAAATTAAAAAACCACATCAATCTAATTTGCCTTTTGCATGATTTGAAAAATTGAATTTGACTAGTTTTTTTTTTTAATTTCTATTCTCATTATTCTTCACAATTGAATACATTAAAAATAAAACTAACTGTAAAAAAATGGATATTTTTTCTCTTTCTTGAAAATTGCTCTTGGGAGTGTCATAACCAAATTGACTCAGTCTCCTCCGGCTTACTCAGCCCTCAGTCAACCTCAGCCCAGCTCAATCACACTCTACTACTGAACATCCTGAAGTATCTCCCTGCATATCCTGCAGCCTTTAGGTAATCTCCCAGGCACACCCTCTACCTCTCTATGGCTTGGTGCATCCTCATCTCTCCTTCAAACCCTATCTAGCATGAGAATTACATACAGTAAAACCATAGTACATACTCCTGGCTGGACAACCCATACTCCAGCTCAGTAAATGACCTGGCTGGACAACCCATACTCCAGCTCAGTACATGACCTTCCTGGACAGGCCCATTACTCAATCTGTCAATCTGCAACCTTCAACCCAATTGGTCCACATGTAATGCCATGGACCTCCCAACCCAGCACCAGTCATCCATTCCTCAAAGCCTCCTCTCAGCTCTCACATATACTGGGCACTCCTCTTCCCTTGGACTAATTCCTCCAAGGAATTAGTATACTACTTCTTATTGGATTCCCTCATCAGATCCTTCAGAGCCTTACTCCTGGACTCATCTCCTCATCCTTGTCCTTACTTTACATCCCCTCCTCATTTGCAATCAACCTCTTATCTCTATCCTGAGTTCTGTGAGCAGTAGTGCCTGTGCCATCAGCCCCTTGCACGCCAGGGGCAGTTGTGACAGGGAGATTGTTTTACCATTTTTTAATAATTGAAAAAAATAGTTCAATTATTTAACTGATAAATCAAGTTCCAGCTGAAATGAATTATAATATAATTTGAAATAAATGAATAGGTTTTTCTATTTTGATTGGAAAATTTGGCCTTCAAAATTATTCTAAAAATTAAAATACTTATTTTGGCCAATCAGTGGGAAGATTAACCCCCCCCCTGCACATGCCAAGATCAACTGACTAACAATACCAATAAAGAACATAGATCTGATTCCAATCCTGAAATTTTACATTTATCTCAACTTCTTCAGAGTGAATAAAAGGAGGTATTTTCATAATTATTTATAAAAAATTCATTTTTAATTTAATTCTATGGAAATTATTCTCAGATCTGAGAGATATATATTTATCAGCTTGTTTCAATAAAATTATTGAAAAAAAACCAAAATATTATTAATTAATTATGTTTGATCTTGTAATTTCATATTATTTTAAACAGTGATGATAAATTCACAAATCCCAGTTGTGTGTGAGTTGTGTAGGGCCCTGATTGGCCCAATGAACCCGTGGTGGCCCATACACGCATCAACATGTGTCCAAGGGGTTTTCCCAAACACGCACAACCCCCGGGGGGTTTTATACCCCCCATACACAGCATTTTTGGGTGGTGTACCCCCATACATGGCGGTTTTGAGGCGTTTTTGGGGGTACACAGCCGCCTGGGGGTTGTGCAAAATTTTTCTGGCCCCCCTGGACCACATTTGGGTTCCATCAACCCAAATTTGGGATCAACACATACTATGTGGAACTGTTGTACCACATCTAGGAATCCCAAAGTGACACCAAAGTGAAACTACATTGAAAAAAAGTGAAATAAAGTGAATATTTGAATCAAATCATTGAAAATAAAGGAAAATGCAAAAAAAAAATCCCACAAAATTGATCTTTCTCAACCTGAAAGTGAGCAAAGTTGGTAGTAGTTCAATTGAAAGTTGGATTGAATAATGAAGTAGCATTGCATTTTTTTTGCATTATGGGAACAGTGTCAAGCCCTCCTTTTTGTAACATGACTTCTTTGAAGGACTAAATTGATAGTGCCATGAAAAAAGCTGCGGAAAAGAAGGATTTGGGTAATGATACATTGGAAGCTCCAATAGCATCCTCATAAAGGGTGACAATTGAGGAAAAAAATGGTCCACAAATCAACATGACCTTAGGTGGTGAGTAAAATTTTATGTAACTCTGGTCTCTGCCTCATTTAATTTGATGGAAAATTATTGGTGGCTTGTAACTATGACTATGTAACTATGACAGATCCACTTTCCCCACCTCCTGTGTGAGCTTTTCCTACTAGGGAAGAGGAAAAAACATATTGTCAAACATGGGCAATGAAGCATTGTTACGCTTTAACAGTTTTCAACTCAAAGCATGATAAATATGTGGATTTAGGCTGTGATAGATATGGTTTGTAATCTGGGAAATTGCTCATCATACTTTCAAGGCAAACTCACAAAAGGAAGTTTGGGTGCAAGTTTTTAATCCGTGAATGTCACACAAAGGCAGATCCCTTGGAGAAAATCTCCTACAGAAATGATCAACATAACCATGAACTATCTCCACACCCCTCAGTGCATACTAACCTGAGGAGAATCTCTGCGGTAGCCGTAGAAGATTCAAAATAAGGCATGAAAGATGGTCTTAATACAATTCCGCTGAAAGGAAGATTAAGCAAAATCAATGGGGGTGAATACATTGATGACTGAACAATCTATAACACTAACAAAAAGGTAGTGCTAGAGGAAATGGTAGTGCTAGACAAAATAAATGGAAGAAGTGTTATGGAGGTCCTCTTTGAACAACTTGGTGATTCAGGTTGGGTTCATCAAGAAAAATTCAATGTAGAGGGTCAATTGGAGGCCCTATTCTTGACTCACCCCAATTAATTAAAGCTATGAAAACACTTCCATTTTATAGCTATGACGGATTTTACTTATAAAACAAATAAGTACAACATACCCCTATTGCATGTTTTAGGAAGTACAGGAAACCAGAAAACATTCACAAAAGCTCTTGTTTTTATAATGAAAGAAATGTTTGAGTTCTAAAGTTGGTCTGTGAATGCGCTAAAGGATTTGGCTTATGATCCTGAGAGACTTCCCAAAGTATTTTTGATTGACTGTGAAAAATCTTTGATCCATGCTCTAGAAAAAATTTTCCCAGAGTCAAAAAGACAGTGTTGTCAATGGCACTTTTCTAAAAACATACAAGCAAAATTTAAAGTGCGCTTTAATAATGATGTTGAAGGGTAGCATAGATTTATTTCTCTGTGGGCTAAGTATGGGTCCTCAAAAAACAAGGAGGAGGCAGAGGTCAATGATTCAGAAATTAGAGTAAGGGCCAAATCACTGCTTCTTCTGTTCATCTTCCAAGTTTTGGGTTGCTTAAATTATGGCTTGTATAAAGTGTTTCTTGGTAGACCGTGAGGATGTGATTGAGTATATGGATCATAATATCTTCTGTATCAAAGAGAAGTTTGCAATGGCTTGACCTTGAAAAAACCCTGACTTTGGTAATGAAATAAAGTCTTGGGTTGAAGGGGCCCATGCTACTCTCAAACAATTCCTTGTAAATTCTTGGGGAAACACTTTGTATTTTTGGAAAAACCTAGAGGGAAAAGTTTCCAATAAAATTAAATTGGTTCAGGCTTCCATTTACATCTCTTGAATTAAGATTGGAATAGTTCTTCCTACTGAAAAATTACAATTGAGATAATAGGTGTCTTTAAAGTCAATCAAACTTTTTTTGGATCAATTAGAGAGATTAAAGAGGAAACATGATGAGTAAGTGTGCACCAAGTCATTCTCAATTACTATGGATTTTCCCTTTTCCCACAAAATAGGTGACCTACTAGCGTCAAGAGGATCTGTTGTTCCGGAGGATGTTCATCCTTAGTGGAGGTTGGATTATGAACCTTGCAGTTCTAGTTCTGTAAGTTTGTTTAAGTTGGATTCTTGTACCTTTGGATTGTCCAAATCACTTTGTGATTCATTCTTTTTGATTAATGCTTTTTTATAAATGCTTTTTGAATGATGAGCCCTACTTGACTAATATTTGATCCTTTTGAATTTTTAAAGCTCAATGTTGATGAAATGCTCAATAATTCTCAGTTAGATGAGAATCTCAATGAAATGATCTTGAATAATCCTGAACAATATTATCAAGGGATGTTGAAGAACTTGATGAAGGAGACGGCAAATTATCAATTGAATCCAAGAATTGAACCTAAAGTCTTGCAATCAAGCAGAGGCCATCCAAAATTGACAGATACTGGGAAAGATCCTTCTTGATTTGAATAAATTTAAAAGCAACTTAAGCAGGAAAAGAGAAGTAGAAGGGCACCAAAGAAGAAAACACAAAATATTTCAAGTCTTTTCTTTTGTGAAAGGTTCATTTTTTTTAATAAACTGATGGAGAAATGGTTATAGTCCAAGTCAGGCTCTTCATCAGAATTTCATAGTTCAGAGGGAGAGACTGAAAGTTCATTGGATTCTGTGGCATTGTAATCTGATTCATTTTTGAAGGATAAAGAAGAATAAATTGAGGGTTCGAACAGAAGCTCATTGTTGGTAAGTTTTGATCCCTTGAATGAGATCAGAATTGTGGCTAGCTACTTTTTGTTTGTAGGAAGTGAATTACCTCAATCAAATAACTGAGAACTTACATAAGTTCTTGTGTGAGTTTTGTTACCCCTTTTGTGATGGAAATTGTGGATTTAGATTAATTTCTAAATTACTTGTTTATGACAACAATGGATGGGTTAATGTACAAAAGGAATTGGGTGAAACATTGAGGAAAAATAAGGGGTGCTATTCTAAGATCCTTGGGGGAAATAAAGAGATTGAAAAAATAGAAAAAATACTTGATGTTAATGAAATCAATGGAAAGATTCCCTCCTAAAAATGGCTTTCAAAGATTGATATGGGTCAGGTAATAGCGGATACTTATGGAAGACCAATATGTTTCATTTCATTGGATTCATGTTGTACTATTACTCCTATGAAGATGGGTTTAAAAGAAAAATCAGATCCTATGTTCATTTGCTTTTTTAACAACAACCATTTTCTCCAGATTGTACTTAAGGGAGATGTGATTCCAATCCCACCCATAGTTTTCAAAACACATTCCATGATTTCTAAAAAAGCAGCTTGTTATGTTGATCACCTCTACAATAAACTTTAGTTGTATTCTAACTTATAGATTAATTTGATCATTTTGATTTTGGTTCTGAGGATGTTATTGGAATTCTATTAATATAAAGGTTTATCACATTTTGAACATCATTATGTTGAGTTTTTTGAGTTAAGATCATTATGATGAGTTTTTTGAATGAGATTGTATTGTTAAGTCATTTCAACTTGTGTTGGGCTGGTCCCATAATAAGGAGTATTTTTACTTCTTGTGATGGGATCAGCTTAACACAACTTAAACTTGTTTTTTTGGTGTGTTTAATTTAGGGCTTGCCAAAAAACTTTTATATTTTTTGGCACTTTTACTTTAGGGATAGTCACAAGTTGAACTTTTATTTTTTGGAAATTTTAATTTAGGGCTATTCAAGTTGAACTTTTATTTTTTTTGGTGTTTTTACTTTAGGGGTAGTCAAGTTGAACTTGTATTTTTTTGGTGTTTTTACTTTAGGGCTAGTCAAGTTGAACTTGTATTTTTTTTGGTTGGTTGTCTTCAGTTTTTTTTGTTTTTTGTTTTTTTGTTTTTGTTTTAGGTTTTATTTTTGTTTTAGGTTTTGTTTTTTATTTTTTTAATTTTTTTTAATTGTTTTTTATTTTTTTAACTTGTTTTATCTTATTTCTTTTTTTTTGTTTTTTTTTTAACCAAAAATCAATATTTATTGATTTTTTGGGTGATTTCTGTTTTAATTGTATTTTTATTTTAGTCTATTATTATTATTATTATTATTATTATTATTATTATTATTATTATTATTATTATCATTATTATTATTATTATTATCATTATTATTATTATTATTATTATTATTTTGGCCCAAAAGACTTGTAGTTGTGTGGCATGGCTACACAACTACATTCAAGTCATGTAGATCCCCACACAACCCAAATGTGGTTGGGCTGGTTGTGTGGCACGGCACCGCAACTACATTCAAGTTGTGTAGAGCCCCACACAACCCAAATGTGGTTGGGCTGTAGGCCACACGGCACTGGAACGCCGTGTGGGGGCCGCACGACTACAACTGGGTTGTTTGGAGGCTACACAGCTCAAACGTAGCCGTGTTTCCATGCCACACAACTCAAATGAGTCATGTAGCCAAATCATTTGAGTTGTCAATTGAACATTGCCTGATTTTAAATTAATGATTATAATGATTTTCTAGGCTTGAGCCTTATCTTCCTGCCTAAAATTATTCAAAGCACATGATTCAACAAAATAATATGTATACATTAAAATAATCATTTGAGTTAATTATTTTGAACTTGATTTTTGGGACACTGATTAATAGAATGATTCCTCTCATTCTTATTTCTTATTTACTATTTTGATCACTTATTAATATAACAATGCTCTTCAGATATGATAATTTCATTTATTAATCAAACTTTCCACAGAAAAGAAATTAAAATCAGTTAAAAAAATGCATGTATATTTTTTTTTTAATATTTTATTAATGATATGATTCAAGAAGGTTGAAAATCCTGCCTCTTCATAGAGAAATTACAAAAATATCCCCAAAGGAAGGCCCGAATCTTCAATGAGAACCCTATTCTGATTATCAGGAGAATACCCATGAAAAAATTGAATCCAAAACAGATATGAGTCCTTATATGAAAAATTGATTTGATTTTCAAAACATTAAGCAAAGAAGTGGGTATGCTTTATTTTCCTTGAATCCAAGGCTTTTTTTCATTTTAATTTAAATTTGGTTTTTTCACATTGAGCAAAAACAGGACCATCATAAAATTATGTGTCCTAAAGAATGATAAATTTTTCATTAAATAAATGAGGAAATAAACCCAGAATCAACCTTTTGAAGTAAAGGGAAACCCAGTTCATTGGTTATAAGAGGCCTGGGTGACCTTCATTGAGTCATTTTAACATTTTTAAAATAATTTATAGTCTCTCAACCAGTTAATACTGTGGTCTTTGTGGATTTAAGGCAACCATGGGCTGTCTCAAGTTTTGATGGCTTCAGAAGGCCCTGAGTTCATTTCCAAAGTTTTCACTTCCATGAAAACAATTGAAACTAAATTTCATAACTACTTCCAATTACTGGAAGTACTTTGAAGCACTCAAAAAGGTCCAGAATTTCCCATGGAAAATTCCTGAAGCCCTTTCCCCACTTAAAACCCTCAGAGGGGTGGTGGGGGGGGCGCAAAATTTACATAAGTGGGAATAGAATGGAAATCTTTTTTAAATTTAAATTGTTTTTTCTCTTCTCTTCTTTTTTTTTAAAAAAAAAAATGAAATTGCTGATTGCAGGAATAACCCTTTTCTTATTTTATTTGCAGATATTTTTCCAAGAAAAACAAAGCTTCATTCTAAACTTTGGCAAAGAAGGTTTTTTCTCAAAATTAATATTTTTCCCTCAATCAGCCATTTAAAATATTCTGTTTTAACTCTGATATACTCCCATGGAAGTTTGGGAAACTAACATAAATCTTAACTGATGTATTTCAGAAATTTTTGTTTGAAAAGGGAAATGTTAAATTCACAACTCTTTGATTTGTGTACACAACTCTGTACACAACTCTTTGAGTTGTGCACACGACTCAATTGGCTGTGTGGCAGCCTAAACGACTCAAAGGAGCTGTGAGGCATGCTATACAACTCAAATGGGCTGTGTGGCATGCTACACAACTCAAATGGGCGGTTTGGCACGCTAAAAAACTAAAATCAAGTAGTGTACCTCCACTAAATAATAAATAATAAATAATAAATAATAATTATCAAATAATAAATAATAAATAATAAATAATAAATAATAAATAATAAGTAATAAGTAATAAATAATAAATAATAAATAATAAATAATAAATAATAAATAATAATTATCAAATAATAAATAATAAATAATAAATAATAAATAATAAATAATAAGTAATAAGTAATAAATAATAAATAATAAATAATAAATAATAAATAATAAATAATAAATAATAAATAATAAATAATAAATAATAAATAATAAATAATAAATAATAAATAATAAATAATAAATAATAAATAATAAATAATAAATAATAAATAATAAATAATAAATAATAAATAATAAATAATAAATAATAAATAATAAATAATAAATAATAAATAATAAATAATAAATAATAAATAATAAATAATAAATAATAAATAATAAATAATAAATAATAAATAATAAATAATAAATAATAAATAATAAATAATAAATAATAAATAATAAATAATAAATAATAAATAATAAATAATAAATAATAAATAATAAATAATAAATAATAAATAATAAATAATAAATAATAAATAATAAATAATAAATAATAAATAATAAATAATAAATAATAAATAATAAATAATAAATAATAAATAATAAATAATAAATAATAAATAATAAATAATAAATAATAAATAATAAATAATAAATAATAAATAATAAATAATAAATAATAAATAATAAATAATAAATAATAAATAATAAATAATAAATAATAAATAATAAATAATAAATAATAAATAATAAATAATAAATAATAAATAATAAATAATAAATAATAAATAATAAATAATAAATAATAAATAATAAATAATAAATAATAAATAATAAATAATAAATAATAAATAATAAATAATAAATAATAAATAATAAATAATAAATAATAAATAATAAATAATAAATAATAAATAATAAATAATAAATAATAAATAATAAATAATAAATAATAAATAATAAATAATAAATAATAAATAATAAATAATAAATAATAAATAATAAATAATAAATAATAAATAATAAATAATAAATAATAAATAATAAATAATAAATAATAAATAATAAATAATAAATAATAAATAATAAATAATAAATAATAAATAATAAATAATAAATAATAAATAATAAATAATAAATAATAAATAATAAATAATAAATAATAAATAATAAATAATAAATCATAAATCATAAATAATAAATAAAAATAGTAAATAGTAAATAGTAAATAATAAATAATAAATAACATGGTGGTGTACAGGGGTGCAAAAATCAAAAATGCCCATTATGGGGGGTATATGCCCCCCCATGGGTTGCGCGTGTTTTTAGAAACTATTTGCAGTAGTGTATGGGCGCCAACGCATTGAGGGGCCCTACACAAATCCCAAAGTTCATGTGGGGCCCTAGACGACTCCCACACAACTGGGGCCGTGAATTTAACATTACCATTTTGAAAAATAAAATCTGCAATTCATGAAAATCATCCATCAATTTGTAAAACACCTATCCACTCATTCAAGTCATTCCATCAATATTAAACTAATTCCCATTGAATCAAACATCAAAAAAAAAATTACAATTCTATTGCACCATAACTTCATTTCTTCACATCAGAAAAATTGCCATAAATAATAAAAAAGGCGCCAGCTAAATTCACACAAAAAGGTGTTTTTTGGCAGGTTTATAGTAATTTCTTTACTTTAATAATGCGTTTTGGCTCGCTCTCCAAACCCAGGAATTTGCAAGGTGTGAAATAGTGCCTACGGTGGGATAACACACCATTAGATGGAGGTTTTGGCCCCGAAAGGCTTTTTAACATCAATTGAGGCCCTGGGGGGCTAACTTAAGTCCTCCGAACCCCCTTTGGCGTCTTTCTGGGGAAGAATCTTTTTCAGAATTCAAATATGGACACCAATTGAGTAAATGTAATAATCAGAAATTCTATGAATATTAATTTTTTGTAAGGAATTCAAATCTGAACTCATATTTGGAAAAAATCTCTCCTTTGGTATTTCCCAACCCTTGAAAAACAAATATTTTCAAAGGAGTATAAATAAACAAATAAATATCAAAAACTAATTTCTTTGAATAAGAGTGGATATTTTGAGTGGGATTTAAATACTTTATACCAAAAATAAAAAGACACATAAAAACTTTAAATATAAATATTGTATGATTAGAATGCAAATATGTTCCAATATTTCAACAAAGAATTTGTTGTGATGTACACGTTGCACCAAGCAGTTGTAGATCAAAAGTCAGAGAAAACTGCATGCAATGGTTCAATTACCATGAAAAAACAATGATCAGTTGATTAAAATTGACATACCTGATGACAAACAGGAAATTTTTTCCCTGTTATGTCACTTGTAATCAGGTGATCATTGTTGTTTCATGGTGATTGTGGGTTTGATTACCCTTGACTGTGTTACCTTTTACCCCTCATTACAGGTTATGATCCCAGAACCGCAGCTTTAGCATCCTGATTGAATTTCATGCTAGAATTGATTAAAAAAAGAAAAAATAAAAAGATTATGGGGTTAAGGGAACACCAAATGGGTTCTTGTTGTTAGGGGAGTGTGGTGATTTTCACCTTACACCAAAAAGTTTTATATCAATTGTTAGAGCAACCTACATGCAATGGGTTGATTTAGGTTTGATTCCCACCAACTGCATTAACTTTTCCCCATCATTATAGAGTTCAGTGAGTAACATAAAAGGAATAATACAAATATATTTTCATTCCATTAGAAAAATTGATTTCATTTCAAGGAAATCATTTTTGATTTTGTCATCATCATCATGTTACTCAGTGAACTCTTTGTTGAACTGTTTAAAAATTTTCTCATTCTCCTCATAAAAAAAGTCTTTTTAGAATAACTGTGGGTCTTTTTAGATTTTGTGTAAGGTATTTAAATCCCACTCAAAATAGACAGTCTTTTTAAAAGAGATTAATTTTTTATATTTAATGATTTATTTATTTCTTTTTTTTACTTGATGGAGCTTATGTTTTTATATTGAGGCATATCACAATTCCCCTCATGAAATAGATGTATTCAGTTTTTTTTTATTTTTGGTAAAAATCTATTTACATTCCCATCATAAATATTTATTTTTCTTCAATGGAGTCTGTTTTTCATATTTTTTATAAGTATTTATGTATTGTATTTTTTTTTGTATATTTCAAAAAATTATAATTTCTGGAATGATATTGGTTTATGTGGCATATTTTTGTTACTCCTTTTTTTGGTGAAAGGGTATGTTTGATAGCCATCACATCCTGCAGAATGAATTTAAAATTTTTCAATTAATTCTTGCTATTCAAATTGCAGTTTATCTTTGTATATTTTACAAAAAAATGAGAAGAGAAGCTATCAATTTACTTGTAATTACTTCCTCCATCTGATATGGAAACATTCACTCAGATACCAATATATTTATTCACCATGCAAAAAAGGCTGCACCTGCTGGCAGGTGTAGCACCTGGAACTTGTTTTGGCTTGGTTTTTACTCTGAGAAAAATCTATTTATAACTTGAATAGGAACCTGAAAAACTTTTTTTTGTAACATTTCTTGATTATCCCAAGCAATTCTAGTGCATGCATGGAATATGGAACATTTAGAATTGTGGAGATTTTCAATTTTATTTGATGAACAAATTTGTGTATAACATCAATAAAAATTTATTTATTTCAATTATTTGTGAGATTCAATCAAATTTGAGTGGTTGTGTCAAATTTTCCTGATAATTAAGGGTTTCATCATTTTAAGTTTCAGAAAAGAAATTGAACTAATTTTGAAATAAAATGTTTTATTCATTCTTTGGAATTCATGTTTTTTTTTGGGAAATTTTAATGCTTTGGTAAATTTTCAGTCAAATCGTTCAATTCTTGGTCTAATTTTTTTCTTTTTTGTATTCATGTTTTTTCCTGTTAATAATATGATTGTGAATTAATTTATTTGTATTTTATTTATTTAATTCTACATGGTTTGACTTTAATTTAAATTAAGGGATGCCTTTTTATGTTATTATTGATTTAAAATTTGTGATTATTAAATTTTTTCAGTTTTTTTATTGAAGTTCTTTAATTTTATTTATTTTTGTATTTTTAAATTTATTTAGTGCATTCTTTTTTTAAAAAGACTTACCCTTAAATAAATATGTGGGTATTGTACATCCCTGTTATCTTCTGGAAACACCAGCATTTTCTTGAAGACACAGGTATTTCACAAAGTTTTTTTTATGAAATACCTGAAACCACATTCTTGTTAATTAGATTCCAAAAATGTTAAAGCAAATTGATATTATTTTGAGAAGATTAAATTCTCTAAAATTTTGAAAATGAATTCAAAATCTTGAACATTTTTTTTTTTGGGATTTGGTGGATGTATTCTTGACCACAATAAAGTGGATCCAGCATGAAACAAATTGAAAATAACACATCCTTTTGAATATTTTTTTTAATATCAGGAATGAAATTTTCTTTCTTTTAAGATACTTAGAATATAATCAAAAGATTTAAATAAAAGTTAATTTTTTAAAATCTACTGTTTTACCCCATAAAATAGTGATTACCATGAGAATAACTGCAAATAAAAGGGGTGGTCTACATTTTGAAATATTTTTTTTGTTACATTCAAATAAAAAACAATAAATATTGAGGCAAACATTATTAATTTTTTTAACAAAAATCCTTAAAGGGCTCTAAAATACAAACAGATTGGTATTGGAACAATTTCCATTACTTTTTCTTCCTTTTTATTCTTGGAAATATCAAAACAAAAGGATAAAAAGAACCTGCAAGCAGCCCCATTACCTGAATAATTTTTTAAAACTTCCCAGGGGATCATCAAAAATAATTCCTGTTCTTTTATGCTTGTTTTTTTCCTCAATTTATGTTCAAATTATTTTGCTTTGATTTTTTTTGTAGTTCTTAAAATTTCTTTCAATCCTTTTCTATTTTTATTTCAATAATCAATTTTTGGTAAAAAAAATGAAATTTCTTTTTTTCTTTGAAGTTTTATTTTGTTAACAACTGAATCATATTTTAGAATGTTGATGTTGCTCCTCAAACACCAGCTCATTCTCACTGAAAACCATGTTTGTGAAACACCATCAAACATTAAATTTTTTTAATACTCTGTGCACTGGTGTGCACTCCCATATAGTAGGGCAGGACCAATAATTTCAGCTGGCAGAACCCAAATGTGGTCAAGGATTTTCTTTTATTTTATTTTCTTTTTTTTATTTTTGTTATTTATTTTCAGTTTTTTTTATTTTTTTTATTTTTTTATTTTTTATTTTTTTTATTTTTTTTATTTTTTTTATTTTTTTATTTTTTTTATTTTTTTTATTTTTTTTATCTTTTTTATTTTTTTATTTTTTTTATTTTTTTTATTTTTTTTATTTTTTTTATTTGTTTTATTTTTTTTATTTTTTTTATTTTTTTTTATTTTTTATATTTTTTATATTTTTTATATTTTTTTTATATTTTTTATATTTTTTTATTTTTTTTATTTTTTTTATTTTTTTTATTTTTTTTATTTTTTTTATTTTTTTTATTTTTTTTATTTTTTTTATTTTTTTTATTTTTTTTATTTTTTTTATTTTTTTTATTTTTTTTATTTTTTTTACTTTTCTTCATTTTCTTCATTTTTTTTATTTTTGTTTTTTTCTTGATTTCTTGATTTTTTTGGCCAATGTTAAATTTGCAACCCAAAGGTTGCAAATGGTGGTGAATGGTCTTTCACATTCAAACCCCCAATTGCAACCCCTGGGGTTTGCAAACCCCCAATTGCAACCCCTGGAGGTTGCAAAACCCCAATTGCAACACCTGGAGGTTGAAAACCTCCAATCGCAACCCCTGGAGGTTGAAAACCCCCAATTTCAACCCCTGGAGGTTGCAAACCCCCAATTGCAACCCCTGGAAGTTTCAAACCCCGAATTGCAACCCCTGGAAGTTGCAAACCCCCAATTGCAGCCCCTGGGGGTTGCAAACCACCAATTGCAACTCCTGGGGATTGCAAACCCCCAATTGCAACTCCTGGGGGTTTGAAAATGCCAATTGCAACCCCTGGGGGTTGCAGTTGGGGTTGTGCATGTTTTCCAGGCCCATTTGGGGAAAAATAGCCCCAAATGGGCCATTTGAGGGGGGATTTGGGGTACCCAGGCACCCCTTGACCACATTTGATTCCTTTCAACCCAAATTTGGGGATGTGGCATACTATGTGGGACTATTGGACGAAAAAGTGAAACTTGGGAATCAATCATTCTGCCTATTGGCAAAAACTCTTGACACAAACCTCATACACAAACACCACATGCCTGTTGGATAAATTAATTTTTCTCAACCCAAAAGTGAGCAAATATTTGGAGTTATTGGATTTAAAATTGAATTGAATACTAAATTGCCATTAAATTTTTTTTTATTATGGGAACAGTGGCAAGCACAAGGCTATGTTAAAGGACTGAATTAAAAGTGTAATTAACACAGTTTTGGTGGAATATAGGGATTTGGGTAGGGATTTGGAAACAAAAACATTTTAAGCCCCAATTTCATCCTCATCTAGAGTCAAAATTGAGGAACAAGATGTTTCTTCACAACTGGAACAAGATGTTCTGTCATAAATTGAATTGACTAAAGGTGGTGGGTGACATTTCATATTTCATTTGAATGAATAGGATTTGGCTTGAGAAATACTAATGTAACCATTTAAATATGAAACTAAGGGTTTCCAGAACCTCTTGACCCTCCTCCTGTTAGAACCTTTGCTAGCAGGAAAGAAGCCAAGATTTACTTTCAAAAATGTGCATCCATGCATGGCTACTCATTGAAAACTTTATAATCAAGGAAAGAGAAATATGTTGATCTCACTTGTGACAGATATGGGGTTTATGAAGGGCCATGCCTCACCAAATTTCAAAGGGAAACGGCCATGCCTCACCAAATTTCAAAGGGAAACTCACACTAAAAAGGTTGGGTGTCAATTCATGATCTATGCAAGTAGGAAAGTAGCAGCTCCCACATGGCATCTCTCCATTAAAAATGGCCTCCACAATCATCAACCATCTGAAAGCCCTTCAGTGAAGTCTCAACTGGGCAAATCTCTGGGCAAGCTTTAGAGTTAATAAAGGAACAAATAAAAGATGGGCTCAATATGGTGCAACTTAAAAGGAAATTGATCAAGATTTAGGGAGGAGAATACATTGGTGGTAGAACAATCTATAACCCTAAGCAAAAGTTAAATCTTGCATAACTTGGTGGGAAAGATGTTATGGACGGTCTATTGGAAATTCTCCAGGAATCCCAGTGGGTTTTGAGGTCCAAATATTGTGGAGAGAGTCACTAAGAGGCCTTATTCTTGGCTCATTGTGATTCTATAAAACTTTGATAAAAATTCCATCACCTTGCTTTGTTGGATTGTACTTATAAAACAAATAGGTACAATATCTCTCTATTTCATCTTGTAGGAATGACTGCTAACAAAAAGACTTTTACAAAGGCTTTTCTTTTTATAATAAAATAAACTTATGAATTTTACAGTTGGGTGTTGAAAGCATTAAAGGAGTTGGCTTATGATACCAAGAGGCTTCCAAAAGTCTTTGTTACAGACCGTGAAAAGGCTCTGATTTGTGCTATTAAACACAGTTTTACTAAGTCATCCAGACAGTGTTGTACATTGCACTTGTCTAAAAACATTTAAGAAAACTGCATAGTGAGCTTCAGTAATGGCAATGAAGGTTGAAAAAGTTGTATGACTCTTTGGGGCAAGTATGGGGCCTCAAAAACCAAGGGGGAGGCAGAAGAAAATGATGCAGAACTCAGATCAAGCCAATTTATTGCTATTTTTATTAATCTCTTTTGGGGTTGCTTACTTTGAAACTTAAATACAGTGTTTCTTGAAAGACCATGAGGATTTAATTGAGTATATGGAAAAGAATATTTTTCCTATCAAAGAGAAATTTTCAATGGCTTGGGATGGTGTCAACCCAGACTTTAGAAATAAAACAACATCTTGCATAGAAGGGGCCCATCCAGCTTTCAAAAGATTACTACTGGGATCTTTTGGAAAAATTTTGAATGTGTGGAAACACCTTGAAGGAACTATTGAAAGTAAAATACAATTCGTCCCTGCAGCACCCAAAAACTCCTGAAAAAATTTGGGCACAGGTTTGCCAACAGAACTATCCCCTTTGAGTTAAAAATTGTCAATTGAGGAAATTAAACTCATTGGGGAACAATTCAAGAAGTTAAAGGGAAACCACAATGGCAAGGTGTGCTCAAAGTCATTTTCAAAAACAATTGGCTTGCCTTTTTCCCACATTTTAGGTGAAATAATAGCATAAAGAGGATATTTTGTGCCTGAGGATGTTCATCCTCAATGGGAGTTAGACTAAAAACTTTCCAATGAAGTAAGTAGGGTTTTTTGAAGGGTACCAATTATTGGATTCACAGATTGGTAATTGGATTGAATGATTGGTAATTGGATTGAAAGATTAATTATTTGCTTGAAAGATTAATTATTTGCTTGAAAGATTAATTATTTGCTTGAAAGATTAATTATTGGATTGACAAATTGCTAATTTTTTTGGTTTTTGATATTTTGAAACAGATCCAGAGCTTGATGGAGAATGTCAAATTTTTGGCAAGTGGAACTCCATCTATAGGGATTAACCTAATGAAGTTAGGTTAGAGATTCTAAGGTCAATGCTTGAGAATACAGCCTCTTTGATTGCAAAGCCAAGGCTTGAGCCAAAGTTGTTAAAGTCAAGCCATGCTTGACCCAAATTGAAAGCAACCCCTTGTGAACTTTCTAAATTGAAACACTTTGAAAGAGCCATTAAGGGGGAAAAAGGGTTAAAAGGGGACCCAAAAGACCAAAGATTGTACGCCTTTAATTTTGAAAATTTTATATTTTTGTTGGCTAACAAATGATGATTATATTACAAGTCCTTAGGCTCAGAATCTGAATTTCATAGTTCAGTTGAAGAAACTGAAAGTTCATTCGGGTCCTTGGCATTGGAATCTGATTCCTTTTTGAATGATGAAGAATAATAAATTGATGAGTCAAACAGAATCTCATCTTTGGTGATTGTTGATTACTTTAATGAGTTTAGAATTATGGCTAACTAATTTTTGACTGTAGGGAGTGAATTACATCAATCAAATACCTGAGAACTTACATAAGTTCTTGGGCAAGTTTTGGGATCCAGTTGGTGATGGAAATTGTGGATTTAGATTGATTGCTAAAGCACTTGGGTATGAAAAGCATGGTTGGTTTAATGTTTAAAAAGGATTGTTTGAAACATTGAGGAAAAATAAGACATGCTATTCTAAGATCCTTGGTGGCACTCAAGATGTTTAAAATATTGAAAAAAGACTTAATGTTAATGAAATCAATGAAAATATTTCATCTTCAAAATGGCTTTCAAAGTTGGACAAGGGTCAAATAATAGCAGATACTTATGGAAGGCCAATATTTTTCATCTCATTAGATTCATGTTGTACTTTTACTCCTATGAAAATGGGTGTAAAAGAACAACCAGATCCTATGTTCATTTGCTTTGTCAACAATAACCATTGGATCCAGCTTGTACTTAAGGGAGATGTGATTCCA
Organism: Puccinia polysora; assembly: GCA_025617555.3. Classification (NCBI taxonomy): domain Eukaryota; kingdom Fungi; phylum Basidiomycota; class Pucciniomycetes; order Pucciniales; family Pucciniaceae; genus Puccinia; species Puccinia polysora. Next base: position 23,620,599 of record CM062635.1, read on the forward strand.
ATTCTGCCCATAGTTTCCAAACAACTTTCCATGAAATCTCAAAAAGCGCCTCATTGGGTTGATCACCTCAAAGATCAACTTGAGTTGTAATCTAACTTATAGATTAATTTCATCATTTGGATTTGGGTTCTGATGCTGATCTTGTAATTCTATTAATATAAAGGTTTATCACATTTTTAAAAGCATTATGTTGAGCGTTTTGAGTTAAAATCATTATGTTGAGTGTTTTAACTTAACATCATTAGGGCGTATCAGAGTTAGAAAAACCGCCATTAGAAAACCGCCATTTTTTTATGAAACCCACCATTTTAAATGGCAGGTTTCTGAGAGACACATCTGGTGTATTTCAAAATCGCGGGTTTCATGAAAATGGCAGGTTTCAAAAATCAAACCCGCAATTTTCATACATCCACCATCCATTGAATGCAAAACACCCATCCACACCTCAACCTCAGCAAATCCATACCAATCCCATCTCCATCACATCACACACATCTCATCTCCATTGCTTCACATCTCCATCCATTCACATCTCCATCCGTTAACATCTTCATCCATTCACATCTCCATCAGTTCACATCTCTTGCTTCACATCTCCAACTTCACACAAATCCCATCATCATCTCATCACCCCACATCACATTGCCATCTTTCTCAAAATTTCTAATCAAACTTCCCAGCAGCAAGTTGAAAATGAAAAAAAGCTGACTGAACTTTTGTTACTATTTGACTCCCATTCAGACTCTGATTCAGACTCCAATTTGGAATCAACTTGGTTGGCTTTGAATTTTCTATTACAAAAGTGATACATGGTTCCAAGAAGAGAAACTCTCCACAACCCTATGTATGAAAGGCAAAAATTTCATCTCCTCCCCAACTTAAGCTTCCACAAACTGTTACAAACTCTATTGCCTTCATTCATGAAACTTTTGGAGATGATTGAAGCCCACCACATCTTCCAGAAAAATTCTCAGAATCCTCAAGGGGATCCAGCTATCCAACTGGCTGTTGCTCTTTGTAGATTGGGATCAAATGGAAATGGAGCAGAAATTCATCAATTAGAAAATCTATTCTCAGTTGGTTATGGAACCATTGACTCATACACAAAACAAGTTATGATTGCTATCCTATCTTTTCATTGCTCATTCCTTTCTTGGCTGACCAAAGAAGAACGTCAGGAGATATTTCAAGTAATGGAGACTGAAGGCTTTCCTGGTTGCATTGGTTTTTTTTGACAGAATAACCATCCCCTTGAGTCAAAACCCAAGCTAGATGGCAACCACCACTTTTATTGGAAAAAGAGGCAATTTATTCATTCTTTTCCAATGACTTTGATAAAACTTTGGATCACACACTGACCACATACATTGCATCTCTTTGTTTAGATACTCTGTGGCCCTACAACTTGTTTGCAATAACAACAAGAATTTCATATCCCTCCACGCTGGCCTTCTGGGTTCTTGTCATGATTCATATGTTTTCAATTGGATGCGGATTTCCCAACAACTGGAGAACTACTTTGACCAAGATCAATAACTTCTGGCAGATTTGGATTTTTGTAGTTGGAAATATGTAGTTCCAGCATAAGGGAATGTTTTGAATTTTTTTTCCAATGATCAAGGAAAAACCAATTTCAACTATCATCTTGCCCAATCCCAAGTTTGGATTGAGAATGCCATAGGAATCCTGAAAGGAAGATGGGCCAGCTTACAGGAGATGAAAAACAAGCTTCAAAATTCAAAGGAAATGAAGATCCTCATCAACTGGATTATCACTTGTGCAATCCTTCACAACCTTCTTGCCAACATCAAGGATGAATGCGAAAAAATGTTTGAAGAAGATATTCCTGATCCTCATCAAGTCATCCCTGTCTCATCTTCTACCTCATCTTTGGCCATGAGACAGCGGATTCTACCCCTCAAACTTGCTCACTTTGATTTGAAGCATTTGGTTTTTAAATAGGTGAAATATCTTTTTTGGTTTTAGTCGTTCAACCAAGCATTCAAGGCTGACTTGGAATTTTTTTTTTTTTTTTTTTTTGGTGGACTTAGACAAAAACAGAACCAAAACTTCCAAACCACCCGTCTCACCCCACCAAACCACCAGTCCACTCTCCTCCTCACCCACCACCGGTCCACTCTCCACCTCACCCTCCACCTCCACCTCACCCATCACCTCCACCTCACCCTCCACCTCCACCTCACCCACCACCTCCACCTCACCCACCATCACCACCTCACCTCACCTCACTCACTGCCTCTCCTCCTCCTTTGGTCAGCAACCCTGGTAAGCCCCCTCCCCCCTCTTCCTCTTCCTTCCCCTCAATGGTTGCTGATCCTTTTATCAATCAAACTTTAGGTCCCCCCTGACTGCCTTGCTCAATACCTCAGGTGAGCCCCTTCCATCCTCCCTCCCCCTCAACCCCTCCCCCTTGCTCCCAACTAACACCCCCCTTGCCTCCTTTGGCCAACCAAAAACTGGCTGCCCCCCCCCCTTTGCTTGCTTGGCCAACCGCACCCCCCCCTCCCCTCCTTCAGACGGCCAACCAAACTCCCCCCCCTTGCCTCCTTTGGCCAACCAACAACAGGCCGCCCCCCCCCCTTGCTTGCTTGGCCAACCACCCCCCCCTTGCTTGCTTGGCAGCCGCCCCCCCCCCCCTTGCTTGCTTGGCTGACGGCACCCCCCCCCTCCCCTCCTTCAGCCGGCCAACCAAACCCCCCCCCCTTGCCTCCTTTGGCCAACCAACAAAGGGCCTCCCCCCCCCCCCTTGCTCACTTGGCAGCCAGCCCCCCTTGCTTGCTTTTCCAACCAATGCCCCCCCTCCTCTCCTTTGGGCAACCCGCCCCGCCTCCCTCCATTGGCCAACGGAAGATGCCCCCCCCTTCTTTGGCAGAATGCCCCCCCTCCATCAGCCAACCCGCCCAGCCAACCCAACCGCCCCCCCCCCATTGGCTGACCAACCCGCTGACCAACCCGCCTCCCCCCCCCTCCTTAGCCAGGTGACCAAAGGTGAGCCCCATGACCCCCTTCTCCTTCTCCTCCTTCTTCTCATTGATTGATCCATGACTCTGACTGACCTTTTTTTTGGGGGGGCTATCATCATTGATGGACCAGTATTTATTTTTCTACTTTTTTTCATCTTCCACAATGATTGAAACATGGCTGATGATGGATTATTTTTTTTGGATTCCCCGCAATGCAACACCCATTTTGAACCCTGTTTCTTTCCATGCCTGCCATTTTTCTGCATGACCCATGCTTCTCCGGCCATGCTCCCAATTTTATAAAACAAATCAAATCCTGTCTTCATCCTCACCCCAAGAAAAGCAGTTGCATGGGAGGGAACAAGATGGAAGGAGATGCATTGAAAAACATGAAGAGAGGTGGAAAGCAGAGGGATGACCCTTGCTTCTCCCTCCATGCTCCAAATGTTATACAGCCAATTGAATCCTTTCTTGATCCTCACCCCAAGAAAAGCAGTTGCATGGGAGGGAACAATATGGAAGAAGATGTGTTGAAAAAAATAAAGAGAGGTGGAAAGCAGAGGGCTCTTTGGAAAAAGAGGGCCCAAATGATAGAATCCAAAATCTCTTTTGAAGTGGCTGAAAAAGGGTTTTTGGAAAGGATTCTATGGTTTAGACAAAAACTGCAACCTTTGGATTTGTACCCTGCTCTTGCTTCCAAAAAGAAAAAGAACAAAAAAAAGCCCACCCCTGAAGAGTTTGAACAGGCCAAACAGAAGACTTAAAACTTCCATTTCTTCACTGGTGGAAAAAGTGCCGTTCTTGACCAAACCAATCATCAATACTCTCTTGTGGCCATAATCAAATTTCTCCCTTTGAATAAACTCTGTGGGGAAGAGAAGAAGGACATCAACTTTGCAACAACTTTCCTTCACCAATCAAAAGGTTTTTCAACACTGTTGGCCCCTCAAGATCTTGGGGTGGGAATATGTGGGCTATTGGATGGAGAAAATCAATTCACCCTTCTGAACTGTTTGGCCAATATTTGAATAAAAAATCTATTCAAACTTCCCCTCAAGAGTATGCTTTCCTCAACCCTAGGTTAGACAAAGTCTCTCAAATCCTAGGCCAAATGTTTCAAAACTTAGCCAAACTTGCATTTGATTGCAACTGGGAAATAATGATGGACCACCACATTCCCTCCTTCTCTTCTTTGGAATTTGGATCCCGTCTCACCGCTTTTGACTATTCACCACATATCACTTTCACCTCCAATGGCTTCTACAACTGTCCCCATATTGACAAAGGCAACCTCTCAGACTATTTGTTTTAATTTGTGGTTCCAACAAGGAAATCAAATGGAAAAATGATTGAAAACAAGGATGAATATCAAGTATCTGATGGTAAATTTGTTTTTCCTGACTTAGGTTTTGGTATTGATTTCAAAGAAAAAGGTATTTTAAAAATGGTTTTGGCGGCAAATAAGTTCAAATAATGTACTTTTCCTGCTGTGTAAACTGCTTCTCATACAAGGATGGCTATGTCCATGCAAATCAACAAAACCACCAGGAACACCTGCAGAGACTTAAAAAGTTGGGAAATATACTCTAGAAAAAAAATGTAAATAAAAATGAAAAATATTTGTTTATTGGTGGAGTTTCAAATAGTCTCAAACTTTGTATTAATCAAAAATAAATTTTTATTTTTTTTTATTTATGAAATTTTTAAAGTAAATATATTTACAAGCCAAGCAAAATATTTTTTTTATATTTAAAATTTTTAAAGTAAATATATTTACAAGCCCAGCAATTGATTGATTTCCTTGATTTCATTCACAGTTCTACTGCTACCAATACATTCCATGGCTAAAGATAACCTATTTTTTTTTCTGTGGCTAGCCTTTCCCTCTCTTTTTGGAGTTGGACTTCATCTCAATCCTTCTCCTTTTCCTCTTTTTGAAACTTCAGCTCAGCCTGTTTAATTTTCCACTCAGCATCCAACTTTTGGTGATGAGCCAAACTCTCAGCTTTTTGCTTTTGACAATCCATAGCCAGTTGATGATCCCACTTCTCCTTTTCAAACTGAAGGTTTTCAGATTCAATTTGTGATTTCACTGTTTTTCAGAGGGGAATAGGAATGAGCTGGATTTTGAAAGAAAGGAGAATCTTTTAAATTTTGAATTGATTAAACTTAAAACTGGGAACTGAGATGATGAAGAGATAGTGAAAACAAGCTTAAATCAGAATAAGAGTGAGCATAAGAAAAGAACAGAACCACAAAAATCTGGCATCAAAGGATGAGGGCCATGGCAATTGGTGAGTAGGTCAATGGATGTGGAGGAACGGCAGTAGTTGAGGCGTGACAAGACAAATAAGGTGAGAGAGGAGCTGGAAGTAGATACTGGCCAGACATTGAGGTTAATCATGAGAAGAAATAAATACAAGAAGAAACAGATAATATTATCTCACTGGGCATGCACAGATGGTTGAAGGATAATTCAAGAAAGATATCCTTCAGGAAAGACAAACAAGGGCAAGCAACAGATCAATAGGCAATAAGAGACGACAAGATAAGAGAGATTATTTAGTTTGAGAAAGAACATGACATGAGATCCTTGAGTAGTTTTGAGGGATCATTTTCAGATGATGAGCCTTCCTCAGAGTTTGTGGAGAGTGTGAGGATGAGATGGAGAGAGGTACTCTATTTAGAGTGTCTTCACTCGCAGTGCGCCCGTGTAGCTACAGGCCATGAAAGACTTAACACCCTACCATGCCCAATGAGATAATACAGTTGAAGAGTACAAGAAAAATGAAAAAAGAAAAAAAAAGAAAGAAAAAGGGATAATAGGACAAGATTACAATGCATCTGAGCGTATGAAGGGAAACAGAAGGGAGATGCTCTGCGTGGAAGCTGCCTTGGTTAGTGCATCAGCTGGCATTTGCAAGGATTTAAGCAGTTTGATCTCAATTCTCTTTGCGCTGAGCTCTTCTCTCATTCCCTTAGTCTTCAAATACAGATGTCTTGTTTTCAAGTTTGATCCAAATTTGCAAAATTTGTTGTCTAATACACTATTGTCAATGTTCAAAGGGATAGTGTCCAAGGTTAAGGAAAAAATCTTGTTCATGAGAGCCTTGATCCACGTTGCTTCATGGAATGAGTCAACCAGCGCATTTAATTCTGCATCCATGGAGGACCAAGTGATATTCTTTTGTTTGCAACTTCTCCAGGATAAAAGGCTCCAATGATTACGCACAAGTAACCAGTTTGAGATTTTTGAGTACTGGGATTTTCTTCCCAGGATGCATCCAAATATACCCTGAGAGGTTCTGCTTGTGAAATATGTTTGAGTTCCAGCTGGTAATGTTGAGTGGCCTTGAGATATTTCCAGGTTTTCTTCAGTTCATTACAGTTAGTAAGTCCTGGTTTGACATTGAATTGGGCTAAACTCAATACCCCAAAACTGACATCTGGCATAGTTTAGCATGCTATGTGGTTAAGTGATCCTACTGCTGATCAATAGTTGATGTTCAGTGCCTTGAAGGCTTCATGTTCCTCCTTGGTAGTGGGCTTGAGTTGAAGATTCCAAGTGAGGGGAGTAGATGATCCTTTGCAGTCACTTAGGCCTAATTCATTGAGTCCATGTTGAATATGGTTTGGTTGACTGAGGAGTATTCTGTTGGCCATGACCTCTATCTTCATTCCAAGAATTGTATTAGGATCCTGACTAGTGGATCCCTTGAATTTATGTAGAAATTTCTGTTTGAATCATTGACCATCACCTACCAGGATTGAGTTGTCAACATGGAAGAAAAGTTGAGACTTTCTGTCTCCTGAAAAGTAGATTAATAAAAGCCAATCTCCTTGAACCAGGTAGTCAGAGTCTTGTACCAGTTCTTGGGAGACTGTTTCAGTCCATACAGAGACTTCTTTAGTCTGAGAAATCTTGAGGGTCAATTGGAGCCCTTGGTAGTTCTTATAATGACTTCCTCATTGATTTCAGAGTGTAAGAAAGCGCTCTTCACATTGACTTGGTGGACTTTTTGTGAGGACTTCAACACATATACTGGTAGAAGTCAAAGTGTGGAGGGTTTCCCTGTGGGAGCAAAAGTTTTGAAATAATCCACGCCTTCAATTTGATTGAAGCCTTTCACACAAAGATGTGCCTTATATTTTATTGGATCACCATGGCAATTTTCTTTTAGTTTGTAGATCCAAGTAGTTTGGAGAGGATTTGCGGGTTCAGGCCCTTCATATTCCTCCCAGACATCAAAGGACTCAATGGACAAAGGTTCCTTGTCCATTGCGCTGATCCACCTGTCGCATTCTTCACACCCTACCACATCTTCATAATTTTTGGGTTTTTAGTAGTGGAAGAAACCATATCTTTGAGGTGGCTTGATGGTGGAACAATCTCTGAAATTTCTGGTTGGTTGAATCACTTGCAATGCTTCCTGCGACTGAATCTGAGTATTCACCAGGGATACATCAACCCCAGCATTTGGGTCCTCAGCTTCCAATGATTTGAGACCAGACAGTGAGGTGCAATCTCCGTCTGAAGAAGATTCATCTCCTTCCCCGTCCAATATTCCCTGAAAGCAGGATTGTCTCTAGGTTGTTGCTTGGCCAAAAATTGATTTGTTGAGTCTTGCGCATTGCCCGTTCAAGAGTTGTCCCACCCGTTGTAGGTTGAGATTGTTAGGATTGAGTTGAGAGGATTTGCCATTTTCAAGAACTTCACATGTTTTGAGGAAATGACGGAATAAGATTTAGTTAAGATGCAATATGAACGGAAAATGTGATTGAAGCCTACTAGAATTCCTTCCTCCCCCTTTTCCTTAAATTTTTGGCCCTTTTCTTGTTGAGAGAGTAGATAGACGCCAGGGCTCCCAACTGGTTTCAGGTATGAATCCGGTAATGTATAGCCATGTATTTGGTGCCAAGGCAATTCCACATGGTCTTCTCTTGGGATCTCATTGAGCATTAGCAAACTTGCTTTGATTACTTTGTGCCACAGGTTAGCTGGAAGCTGAGCATATTTCAGGATATTCCTGGTGGATTCAATGATTTTCCTATTGGCCCATTCAGCCTTCCCATTGTGTTCTGGATGATACGGCTTGGAGAAAATCTGGAAAATGTAATTTTTGTTGTGAAAGGCTTGCAGTTTTTGATTGAAGAACTTGGACCCGCCATCTGAGCATACTTCTGATGGGTAGTATCCTCTGCAACAATACTCTTTCTCAATTAAATCAATGATGACCTCAGGAGTCTCCTTCTTAGAGACCAGTTGAAACGCCCCAATATATCCCGATGCACTGTCTACCAAGGTGAGAATAAAATGATGACCTCCCTTCAATTGCGGCTTGAGGGGAACCATGAGATCTAAATGAATTTGATTGAACTCCTCAATTGCCCTTTTTGAGGATTCTTTGAAAGGAAATTTTGTGATTTTACTCTTGACACAGTAGATGCACTCAAACCGCCTTTTCACTTCCAATGGAATATGTTTTGTAACCCCTTCAAGTCTAGTTATGGAGGCGTGGCCGTGATTGCAATGAATTTTGAACAGTTCTTCTTCTGGTGTCCGCATCAGGTGAGTTTTGTGATTAGCAAGATGAGCTCAATTGAACCGGGGAGTTTCTAACAAGTATAGATTGTCAATAATGGTCCCTCCAAACACCTTGTGCCTTTCCTTTGAGACCGTGAATTGGTTTTTTCTGGCTTGAAGTGTGCAGCCCAATTTTTTGAGAGCTCCTGCGCTCACCAAATTAATGGTGAGGATAGGTACATAGAATACATTGGAAAATTCAAGTGTGAAGTTGTCCCAGACAAGCTCAACTGTACCTCTGCCCTTTAATTCAAGTTCTGCTCCCTCCTTTCTGGTTTTGGTGAACTGGTGCTGATACGGTTACATTTCCTTAAAGTAGCAACTATTGTTGATCATATGAATTTAGGCACTACTGTCCAGGATGAACTTTGATTTTGAATCCCCGTGGTTGATCCACATTGACAGAAGAGCAAGATAATGCATCACTGGGTTTGTTTTTGATTGGTTTTTCCTAGATCTCCACTTTTCTTGCTCTTCCTTCCACCAATTGGGTGCAACTTCTGGATGTAGATGCCAATAATTTTTGGCAGAATGATGTTTGTCTTTTTTTGGGTTATGATATCCTTTGGTACACATCCAACGTTTTCCTTGCTTGTCAACGTGGTTAGTAACTGCTGGCTTTGAGCTGATCAGAGCCACTTTGGTCTGTGAGTGCTGGTTGTCTTGGGTTATCTGAGCCTTGGATTTGTTGTTAAGCTGAGTTAGATGGTTGATAACATACTCTACGGTAAGTTCCTTATCCGTCTGCATGATTTGGCATTTAAAATCCTTCATGACTTTGGGGAATTCAAAGAGTAGGAGATACGCCAGAATGTCATTTGGAAGAATGATCCCAACCTCAGAAATTTTCTTCAAGCAAACCTTAGTCTTAGTGATAAAGTCTTCAATCTTGTAGGATCCAAATTGCAAGTACAAGAAGTTGTTGACCACCCTAGCCCTGTTAGATGCTTGCAAAGAGGCATATTTGTCTATGATAGCCTCCCAAAGTAACTTTGCTGAGCTTTTATTTTGAGGATTAAAAATGTTGTTGTGTGTAGCATCTTCCAGACGGGAGATGATAAGCAATTTGATTTTGTTTTTTTAGATTGTTTTCCAATACAGAAGTTTTATCATTTATTTGCCGGGAGCATCCATGAACATCTAATATAGCATCCATTTTGTCCTTCCACACGCCATAGTTGTCTTTGCTGAGTCTAGGAATAGTTTCCAAAGCTTTCTTCAGAATTGCCTGCCAGAATCCCTTGGAGAATGAGCCAGTTTTCATTTCCCAGTTGTTTAAAAGTTAATTGACCTGTTTGAGGGTTGAGAATCAAACAAGCCTTTTTGGCTTTTGACCTTGTTAAATTTGTGAATTGATTAAACTTAAAACAGGGAAGCGAGATGATGAAGAGATAGTGAAAATAGCTGACATCAGAATAAGAGTGAGCATAAGAAAATAACAGAACCACAAACATCTGGCATCAAAGGATGAGGGCCATGGAAATTGGTGAGTAGGTCAATGGATGTGGAGGAACTTCAGTAGTTGAGGCGTTGTAAGACTCCAAACGGTGCTAGGCCATGGCAGTTCTGCGGAGTGGAAAGGTGCTGTTTAGGCTGCCCTCCTGAGTGTTACAAAAATATTTAAATGTAACCAAGATCAAGGTCCAGAACCTGGTAAATGAGGAATCAAGGAGTAGATGATAAGGATGATAATAGTTCGGTAGCAATGGAACAGCACTATCTGAGACAAGATTATGCAGGGAAAAACTTGAACAAAAGAAGTTAAAGTCCCCTTAGAGTTCAAAGAACAAAAGCTGTTGTGTGTAAACAATGCCCACACGCTAATAACTCTGGTTGTCAGCAGAAGATTGGGGATGATCAACTCAAACCCAAGCAACCTCCAGGTTCTCAATGAACCTGCCCAAATCTCCGCAATCAAGCACTTGAAGGGTACCAGATAACTGTGGGTGGCTGTACAGGACAAAGCACAATGTTTAAGAAGCTCTAAAACAAACAGTAACTGATTTGAAGCAAGGATAACCTCAACACTTCTCAAAGGACTCAAGAGTAGGCTGGCAGAATGCAACTCCAAAGAAGCTAAGGGGAGGTATAACACTCCAGGTCTTAAGCTTAATAAGACCTCTTCAATCAATTGTGATTGGCTCCAGAAAGGTGATCAGGGATCAGGACCAGTATGGTCAGAGAAAGGGATCAAGGAGTGGTATGACACACTCAAAAATTCCAACAGACAGAATTTTTTCTTCAACAAGCAAGGCTATTGGTTGGTGATAAGGATCAGGGATCAAGGGTTGAGTATGGAGGCTCAAGGATCAAAGGTGTGCTGATTTCATGCTGGATCGTTCCATGTTCTGATGATTTCCAATGATGATCAAAAAGGCAGGGGAGAGCCCCTCCTTATATGGGCAGGAGGCCCTGTTAGACTATATACAACGGATTCTACAAATAGAGCGGAAAAGGGAAGGCAACCATGTGGTCACTCGCTTCCGTCTGTGGATGGGCGCGCGTAACAATATCAGAGTCACCCACCCCTTGTCCAAAGGCGGAAGCGGGTGGGAGAGAGAAATGAACCAAACCGCCGCGGATGTCCGCGGGCGGTTGTTGGAACTCTTCCAAAGGCGGAAGCAGGTGGGAGAGTCCCAGGAAAGGTGACGGATGAAGTCCATGAGAGCGCGGATGGGCGGATAGGAGATTGGTTTGAGAAAGTTGAGTAAATCCTGACGGCCTTGAGATCCAAGACTGATAGATCAAGTGCAATGGGAGGTTTGACGGATCCAAGGATTTGCCAAATGCTTGGGGGTGCGGTCGGGATGGATTCAGTAAATCATGGATGAGCGCCGCGCGACGGTAGCAATGAGGAGATTGGGACGCGCGACGACAAAGATGAAGACACGCAACAACAAAGATGAGGACGTGCTATGACAACGGCGGAGATGACAAGCAACACGGATAAAGGACGCGCGACGCGCGCGGATGAAAGGAGCGCGGCGCGGCGCGCGACGCGGATAATGGAAGCGCAGCGCGCGCGGCGCGGCGCGCGGGTAAAGGACGGTTTGGATGAGCCTGAGGATAAGTTGTTCAGCCGGACGGTACGTTTGCGCAACAGTTTATGGATTGAGGTCTTAAGGCGGCCAGGGTGTCCAGGATGAGGCCTCACAGCGTGACAAGACAAAGAAGGTGAGAGAGGAGCTGGAAGTAGAGACTGGCCAGACATTGAGGTTAATCATTAGAATAAACAGATAATGTTATCTCACTGGGCACACACAGATGGTTGAAGGATAATTCAAGAAAGATATTCTTCAGGCAAGACAAACAAGGGGGAGTGACAGATCGATAGGCAATAAGAGACAACAAGATAAGAAAGATGATTGAGTTTGAGAAAGAATATGACATGAGATCCTTAAGTAGGTTTGAGGTATCATTTTCAGATGATGAGCCTTCCTCAGAGTTTGTTGAGAATGTGAGGATGAGATGGAGAGAGGTACTCTATTTAGAGTGTCTTCACTTGCAGTGTGCCCGTGTAGCCACAGGCCATGAAAGACTTAACAGAATCCAACATGCTTACTTGAATCTTGCTTCTCCATGATATCCTCAAAGCCAGAAAAGCTTGAAGTATTTCTCCTCTTTTGACTGCTATTTGGGTTGATGTTGATGGAATTTGAGGCCTTTTGCTTTCCCTTTGAGGAGGAGGTTTGTGTTGGAATGGTGTTGCTCTTGTTTGAAGGGGATGTGGGAGGCCCCATTGGCTTGAGTTTTTGGCCAAACAGGAATGGATGAGCCTGTTTTTTTACAATCTAAATCAGTCAGCATTAACTAGACAGAAGAGAAATAAACTTGGGTGCTTACTTGAGCAGATGTTGATGGTAGTGGAAATACAGGAATAACATCCTCCTCATTGGCCAAGTTCTCCAGTTCTTCCACCCCAGGTACAGAGCAATCAAAAGAAGGAAGTGATGGGTCAAAGGTCCTGTTTGACTCATCAATCAATGCTTAAGTAGATGCAATTAGAGCTGACTGTATTGTAATATCCTCCTTGGAATTTGATGGGGGCCACTCCAAGGCAAAGGTCTCATTAGGGTCCTCATTGCTAGGCTGAGCATCCATAGCCAAGTCCTCAGCGTTGACTGAATCAGATTGTTGGGAATCAAAAGCAAAAAGAGGGTTGATTTTGACCTTCTTTCCAAAGATTTCATCCATTTGAATGTAAAAAGGACAAATGGAGTCCAACTTATCAACCACCGAGTTGATTTGTTTGGCTTTGTTGGAGTTGGTGACACCAAAGCCAGTGGAGATTGACATGGAGTGGGCCTTTTTGAACTTGGCTCAATAATTCTTGAATCTCTCCCTCATCTGTTTGGATGACAGATCCAGCCTACCATTTGTTCTATTATTGAGTTCATTGGCCATCAGGAGACAACCATTGACCTTAGAGGATGGAGGTTGGCCAACACGTGTTTCATTGTATGATGCAAAGAAGGCATCATAGTTGGAGGTAATTTTGAGCCAGTTTACCAGGATGATGTGATCAGTTCTCTTTAGCTGACTTGAGCCTTTGGAAGCTGATGGGGGAGGATTGTTGGATGTTGATTTCCTGGGAGATGTTTGCTTTTTTCCATTGGTTTGTTTACTGGACTTGCGGGAGGATGATTGTGAAGGGGCCATTTAAAAAGAGTAAGAGGGATGAAGGGATGAAGCAATAAAGTGATGAAGGGATGTGATGAAAGCAGGGATGAGGGATGAAGCAATAAAGTGATGAAGGGATTTTATGAAAGCGGGTATGAGGGATGAAGCAATAAAGTGATAAATCAATCAAGTGATAAAGGAATGTGATGAAAGCAGGGATGAAGCAATGAAGCAATGAGAGGATGGATGTGATGAAAGCAATAAAGTGATGAGAGTGATGAAGCAAGGTGAGAGTGATGAAGTGATGAGGGGATGAGAGTGATGAAGTGATGAGATCAGTGAAAATCAAAGTTTTTGGATGAGGTTTGAGGTAGAGTTTTTCCAATGAGGACAGAGGTTGAAAACAGGGGTGATGATGTGGAATGACACGGTTGAGCTGGTGAAAACCTTTATATACTTTATTTGAAAAAGCCCATTTATTTCCAGGTAACTCTGACACATCTTATCTGAAATAAGTGGGTTTTTTTGATTTTTGATGGCGGGTTTGAAATGGCAGATTTGGGTTGAAACCCGCCATCAAAAAATGGCGGGTTTGCTTAACTCTGATACACCCTATTAAGATGAGTTTTTTGAATGAGATTTTATTGGTAAGTCATTTCAAATTGTGTCACGCTGATCCCATCATAAGGAGTATTTTTAGTTCTTGTGATGGGATCAGCTTAACACAAGTTGAACTTGTTTATTTTTTTTTGGTGTTTTTACTTTAGGGCTTGCCAAAAAATACCTTGTATTTTGTGGCACTTTTACTTTGGGGCTAGTCAAGTTGAAGTTGAATTTTTTTGGTGTTTTTACTTTAGGGCTAGTCAAGTTGGACTTGTATTTTTTGGGTGTTTTTACTTGAGGGCCTGTCAAGTTGAACTTTTATTTTTTTGGTGTTTTTACTTTAGGGCTAGTCAAGTTGAACTTACGTGTATTTTTTCATCAAGTTGAACTTACTTGTATTTTTTCAGGCATTTTTCATTTTTTTTTCCTTTTTTGGTACTCATATCTTTCCTTTTTTTTCTTCCTTTTTTGTTTTTTTTTTAATAAAACAAAATATTTATTTATTTCTTTTTATTTATTCTTGTTCATATTTATTTATTTTTGTTTATTTTTATTTATTTTCATTTGTTTTTATTCATATTTATTTGTTTTTATTTACTTTTCTTTTGTCTTTTATTTTTTTTATATTTTAATTTTATTTTTTTTTTCACAAATGGGTCATGAACCTCTGTTTGTGACCCTTTGTGGTCCCAAGCGGCCGTTCACAATGCTGAATTAGGTTGTGAGGGGCTGTTTGCGACTTGGCTGGGTTGCAAGTGGCATTTCACAACTGCAAAGGGTTGTGAGGGGCTGTTTTCAACTGGACTGGGTTGCAAGCGGCTGTTCAAAACTGGGAAGGGTTGCCAGAAGCTGTTTGAAACCCAAAATGGGTTGCAAATTGCGCCACATAACCCCTTTTTGGTAGTGAATGAGGGTCACAAGGTTGCAAATTTCACATTGTCCTTTTTAATTTTTTTTTTTTTTTTTGGTCTGGAATGATGGAAAACTTAGGCAGCTTAGTTTTCCATTGTTCCAGAGGGCATTGAGATTTTTTTTCTTTTTGATTTTTTTTTGTTCTGGCATGATGGTCACTTTAGGTTAAGTCTTCCATTGTTCCAGAGGGCATTGATTTTTTTCATTTTTTTATTTTATTTTTTTATTTTTATGACTTTGGTGGATGACTTAACAAACCTTTGTCAGATTTTTTATGTTGCTTTCCAAACACTATCTCATCATCACTACAAACTGTGTTTGTGAAACACCATCAAACATTCAATTCTTTCAAGCCTCAGTGCACTGGTGTGCACTCCCATATAGTAGGGTAGTACCAAGAATATCAGCTGGCAGAACCCAAATTTGGTCTGGGATTTTTTTTGATTCTTTTTTTTTTTGTAATTTTATTGATTTTTGATTTTTTTCTATTTTTTATTTTTATTTTAATTTTTATTTTATTTTTTTATTTTGTATTTTTTTTTCTGGTCTGGCATGATGGACAACTAAGGCTAAGTTGTCCATTGCTCCAGACAGCATTGAGATTTTTTTTTTTGATTTTATTTTTAATTTATTTTTTTATCTCCATCAACAGGGTGGAGAACATAGGCCAAGTTGTCCACCTCCCTTCAGTCATCCCCTGCATGCCTCCCTTATGGTCAGGGCAAGCCAGACAGGGGTCATTCTTTCCACAACCAACTGTGAGTCTGATGGACAAATTTGCCCAAGTTGTTCATTTTTCTGGCAATAAGAGGATTCACAAAAACAAAAAATAATAAATTTATATAAAAATATATATAAGAGAATAATGATAATAAAATAATTATAATCTAAAAAAATCCAAATGCCTGTGGGGGGGTGGACAACTTAACCTAAGTTGTCCACCATGTTAATGGAGAGAATAAAAAAATTAAAATTATAATTAAATTAAAAAAACAACATATTCAAAAAAATGAAAAAAATGAAAAAAATGAAAAAAAATAAATATAAATATAAAAAATAAAAAAAATAAAAAATAAATAAAAATAAATAAAAAATTAAAAAAATTAAAAAAAAAAATCAAAAAAAATCAAAGAAATCACAAAAAATCACAAAAATCACAAAACAATTTCATAAAAAAAATATCAAAAAAATAAATAAAATAAATAAATAAATAAAATAAAATAAATAAAATAAAATAAATAAAATAAAATAAATAAAATAAAATAAATAAAATAAAATAAAATAAATAAATCAATCAATAAATAAAAATAAATCAATAAATAAAAATAAATAAATAAAATATAAAATAAATAAAAATAAAAAAAATAAAAAAATAAAAAAAAAATCACAAAAAATCAAAAAAAAATCACAAAAAAATAAAAAAATAAAAATAAAAAATCAAAAAAATAAAAATCAAAAAAATCAAAAATCAAAAAAAAAAAATCAAAAAAAAAATCAAAAAAAAAAATCAAAAAAAAAAAAATCAAAAAAAAAAATCAAAAAAAAAAATCAAAAAAAAAAAATCAAAAAAAAAAATCAAAAAAAAAAAAATCAAAAAAAAAAATCAAAAAAAAAATCAAAAAAAAAAATCAAAAAAAAAATCAAAAAAAAAAATCAAAAAAAAAAAATCAAAAAAAAAATCAAAAAAAAAATCAAAAAAAAAAAATCAAAAAAAAAAAAATAAAAAAAAAAAAAAAAAAAAAAAAAAAAAAATAAAAAAAAGAAATCACAAAAAAATCAAAAAAAATTCAAAAAAAAATTCAAAAAAAAAAAAATTCTGGACTACATTTGGGTTCTGCAAGGTCAAATTATTGGTGCTACCCTACTATATGGGAGTGCACCCCAGTGGACTCAGTATCAAAAATTTAATGTTTGATGGTGTTTCACAAACATGGTTTGTAGGGAGGTTAAGCTTGTGTTTGAGGAGCAACATCAACATTCCAAAAGAATTTTTTTAAGTCTTCCACCAAAATACAAAAATTCAAAAAAATAAAATAGAGAATGCCAATGTTAAATTTTCAACCCAAAGGTTGCAAAAGGGCACAAAACGCTGTTTTGAACCAATGTGAGTTGCAAATGGCCGTTTTCAACCCATCTGAGTGGCAAACGGTTATTATATTTATATATTAACTTTTTTTAACTGAAAATAAAAAACTAAATAATTCAACAATATAAATATAAAAAAATACAATTAAATAAATTGAAATTAAATTAAATAAATAAATAAAAAATAATGATATAAAAAAATTTATTAATTAAATTAAAAAGAAAGATATGTAAAAAAATATTCTACTAATTGTTACTTTTTTATTTTTTTTCCCATTCACAACCCAAAACAGGTTGTGAACTGCCATTCCTAACCCATTATGGGTCTCAAGTTGTTCCACGCAACCCCTTTTAGGTAGTTAACAGCGGTGCAAGGTTGCAAATTTAACATTGGCCAATAGAAAAATAAAAAAAAGTCAAAATCAGAAATAAATCAAAAATAACAAAAATGAACATCACCATTTTTCTCATGACCCTTACTTTTAAATACATGAGTATTTTAGGACCCATGAAATTTTGCACACATGGGCATTTCCTTGGTCTGCATGGGCCACATATACTGGTGTAGTGAATCTAACCAAGATGAAGGGGGAATGCCACTGCACCACCAAGGTTCCTGCCAGCTGGAATTTTTTTTCCTGCCCTACTGTATAGGATTCCAAACCAGTGCAGTGAGTATCCTCAAATTGAATCTTTGATGATGCTTCACAAACACATTGATTAGTGAGGATGAGCTATTGTTGAAGGAGCAACATCAGAATTCTATAAAATTTTTCCCTCTCACCAAAAAAAATCTTAAAAATACAAAAAAACTTTTGTTTTTGTTAAAAAAAATGACCATTAAAAAAATAGAATTGAAATAAATTTCAAGAACTACAAAAAAAATCAAAGCAAAATAGTTTAAACATAAATTGAGAAAAAAACAAGCATAAAAGAATGGAAATTATCTTTCAAGACCCCCTGGCGAGTTTCAAAAGATAATTTAGGTACTGGGGCTGTTTTTATGTTATATTTATCTTTTTATTTTGATATTTCCAAGAAAACAAAAAGACAAAAAAAGTTATAAAAAATTTTCAATACCAATGTGTTTGTATGATAGAGCCCTTTAAGGATTTTCACTGAAACATTAATTTTATTTTACATAAAAAATAATCATTTTTTGTTACAATTTAACAAAAAAATGATTTCAAAATTTATACCACCCCGTTTACCACAACTTTTCTTTGCACTAATTTTCATGTTGATAAATATTTTATGGGGTAAAATATTTGATTAAAATGAAAAACCATTTGTTTTTTTTCAATCTTTTAATGATATTCTAAATAATTGACAAGAAAGGAACTTTGATTCCTGATGTTAAAACAAACAATATTGAAAAGGATGTGATTTTCAAAGTCCTTTTAAATTCAATAAAATTTCAAGAAGCCTTTAATACATCAAAAAATACCACTATATATATATATATATTGAATTTATGTTCAAACATTTCAATTATTTGAAGCACCAAAAACAATTGGCTCAGAAGTAAAAGGAAATATTACACAAATGCATTGATATTTTTTTTTTACTTTCTTGTTTTTTAGAAAGACTTTTGAAGGTCTCAAAATAATATGGAAAGCCTCAAAGATTTTTTATAAGCAATTTTCATAGCAATCTACAAGGCTGAAGTGTTATAAATTTCACAAAAAAAATACTTGAAATGCCTGTTTTCAAGGAAATTTCTGTGTTTCCAGAACATCAGAGACATGAATAATATCTTTGTTTCTAAGCATAGGGGTTGTGAAAAAAATAATGGTCAGAATAAAAAAAAATAAAAACCAAAAGCATTAACAAAAATCAAAAACAATCAAAAATGAAATGAAAATAAAAAAAAAAAATGGATAAATCAAAATTATAAAAATGAAAATTCAAAATCAAAGTGAAAATTAAAACAGAAGCAAAAAATCAAATTTTCATGAATTGATGAAAAACTCAATTCAAAAATAAAAAATTGAAAAAAAATTAAAAAAAAATCAAAAAAAAATAAAAAAAAAAATTGAAAAAATTAAAAAAAATTAAAAAAAAAATTAAAAAAAAAATTAAAAAAAAAATTAAAAAAAAATTAAAAAAAAAATTAAAAAAAAAATTAAAAAAAAATTGAAAAAAAAATTAAAGAAAATCAAAAAAAAAAATAATAAAAAAAAAGTTAAAAAATTATAAAAAAAATTCAAAAAATTCAAAAAAAAAATCAAAAAATTGAAAAAAAAATTAAAAAAAATTACAAAAAATTAAAAAAAATTAAAAATAAAAATAAAACTTGAAAGTAAATTTGATTTAATGTCCAATAATTTTTCATAGAATTGATTTTTTTCAAATTTGGGTTATGGATCTGAGGGAATCCAGCCAATTTTGTTTTGAAACTTTTCAAAGATAAAATTCTGAATTTTTCTTTTTCAAAAAATAGATTAGTATGGCCACTGGGATGAAATTCATTTTTGAAGGATAAATCAAAAACAACCAATTTATTCTATACGTAAGAATTAAATTTAGGTTTTTTCAATAAAATTGATAACATTTTGTTATGAAGCTTGATAAAAATCCATTACAATTTTCATGCAACACAGGTCTGAACCAAATTTTTCAACAGTTGTAAAATATATATATGACATTAACAATATATAAATAAATTCCCAATCCTTCCTTTTATGTAAATATTTCCAATTCAATTCATGCATTACATAAATAGGGTGTATCAAAGTTAACAAAACTGCCATTAGAAACCCATCATTTTTAATGGTGGGTTTCTGAAATACACGTACCCCCTAACTGGTGTATTTCAAAATGTTATTTTTCATGGAAATAGCGGGTTTTGAACATCAAACCCGCCACTATCATCCATCCACCATCCATTGAACAAAAAACACCCATCCAAACCTCCACCTCAGCTAATCCATACCAATCCCATCTGCATTGAATCACACACAACTCATCTCCATCACTTCACATCTCCATTGCTTCATATCCCCATTGCTTCAAATGTCCATCACATCAAACACATCCTATCATCATCTCATCACCCCACATCACATCACCATCTTTCCCCACTTGTCCAATCAAACTTCCCAGCAGCAAGTTGAAAACGCAAAAAAGGTAACTGAACTTTTTTTATTATTTGACTATGATTCAGACTACAATTTGGAATCCACTTGGTTAGCTTTGAATTCTCTATTGGAAAAGCAATATATGGTTCCACAAAGACAAACTCTCCACAAACTTATGTATGAAAGGCAAAACCTTTGCTCACTCCCCAACTTAAGCTTTCAGAAACTGTTCCAAACTTTATTGCCTTCATTCATGAAATTTTTGGAGATGATTGAAGACCACCTCATCTTCCAGAACAATTCTTGGAATCCTCAAAGCAATCCGGCTATCCAAATGGCCATTTCTCTTTGTAGATTGGGATCCAATGGAAATGGAGCAGAAATTCATTAATTATAAAAGCTATTCTTGGTCAGTTGTGGATCCATTAAAATATACACCAAAAAAATTATAATTGCTATCCTATCTTACCATCCCTTGGTCCTTTTTTGGCCAACCAAAGGAGAACGCAAGGAGATATCTCAAGTTATGTAGAATGAAGGCTTTCCTGGTTTCATTGGTTTTGTTGATGGAACCACTGTCCCCCTGAGTCAAAAACTCAAGCTAGATGGCAACCACTATTTTGATTGGAATAAAAGGCAATTGATTCATTTTTTTCCCAAATCCTTTGATAAAACTCTGACCAAATATGTTTTATCTGTTTGTATAGATACTCTGTGTCACTACAACTTGTTTGTGATAAAAAAAAGAAGTTCAAATCCCTCCATTCTGGCCTTCCAGGTTCTTGTCAAAATTCATATTTTTTCAATTGGATGGGGATTTCCCAACAACCAGAGAACTACTTTGACCAAGATCAATACCTTCTTGATAATTCAGCTAATGCTGGTGGTAAATAAATGTTTCCAACCTACCACAATGTTTCATTGAATGATCAAGACAAAAATGATTTCAACTATCATCTTGCCCAATCACAAGTTTGGATTGAGCATGCCATAGGAATCCTGAAATGAAGATGGGCCAGCTTATGGGAGATGTGAAACCAGCTACAAAATTTGAAAGATATGAAGTTCCTCATCAACTGGATTATCAGTTGTGTAATCCTTCACAAACTTATTGCTGATATCAAAGATGAATGGGACAAAATATTTGAAGAATATATTCCCAATCCTCCTCAAGCCATCCCTGTCTCATCTTCTACCTCATCTTCGGCCATGAGAGAGCAGATTTTACCCCTGACACTTGCTCACTTTGATGAGTAGCATTTGGTTTTTAAATACTTGAAATATTACATCACAGAATTTTTTTGGTTTTGGTTGTTCAACCAAGAATCCAAGGCTGACTCTGTTTTTTCTTTCTTTTTTTCTTTTTTTAAGGACTTAGACAAAAAACAAAACTTCCAAACCACCCACCTAACCCCACCAAACCACCAGTCCACCTTCACCAGTCCACTCCTTCCTCCTCCTCACCAAAAATCCTCACCCACCACCACCACCTCACCATCACCTCCACTTCACCAACCATCACCACCTCCACCTCACCTCACCTCACTCACTGCCTCCCCTCCTTTTTTGGTCAGCAACCCTGGTAAGCCCCCTGAAACCTCTTTCTCTTGTTGCCTCTCACCGGTTTCTGATCCTTTGATCATTCAACCTCTAGTTCCCCCCCACCTCCTTGCCCCATCCCTCAGGTGAGTCCCTCCCTGCCTCCTCCTCCTCCTCCTTTTCCTCCTCTCCCTGCCCCTTGGGGTCAATCTGCTATCAATTTCTTGATTGATTGCAAATCAATCAAGCAATTGATCACAAATTGATCAATCAATCTATTGCAAATCAATCAACCGATTGGTTTGTAATCAATTGAAAATCAATTGAGCAATTAATTGCAAACCAATTGCTCAATAAATTTTGAATCAATTGAGAAATTGATTTGCAATCAATCAGAAACTGATTTGCAATCAATTTCTCAATTGATTGGAAATTGATTGAGCAATTTCTTGCAAATCAATTGCTTGATTGAGCAATTAATCAAGCAATTGATGGCAGATCAATTGATCAATCAATAGCAGATCAATTGAGAAATCAATAGCAGATCAATCAAGCAATCAATAGCAGATCAATTGAGCAATCAATAGCAGAT
Source organism: Puccinia polysora (assembly GCA_025617555.3). Taxonomy (NCBI): domain Eukaryota; kingdom Fungi; phylum Basidiomycota; class Pucciniomycetes; order Pucciniales; family Pucciniaceae; genus Puccinia; species Puccinia polysora. Next base: position 23,642,598 of record CM062635.1, read on the forward strand.
CAATTAAGCAATCAATAGCAGATCAATAAAGCAATCAATAGCAGATCAATTAAGAAATCAATAGCAGATCAATCAAGCAATCAATAGCAGATAAATTGAGCAATCAATAGCAGATCAATTGAGCAATCAATCAATACCATATCAATTGAGCAATCAATAGCAGATCAATTAAGCAATCAATAGCAGATCAATCAAGCAATCAATAGCAGATCAATCAAGAAATCACTAGCAGATCAATTTAGAAATCAATAGCAGATTTATTGTGAGTGGCTGCCCCCCCCCTCCTCCTTCTCCTTCCAATTGTCATCAGATGAAGCTGATTATTTTTTCTTTTTTTTGGGGGGGGGGTGGTTCAGCTTTCACTGTTTTGTTTTTGTTTGTTTGTCAATCATCTAACTTGATTATAAAATAATACTGATTGTTTTTTTTGTTTTTTTGGAGGGTGATGATAAATTCACAACTCCCAGTCGTGTTGGAGTTGTGTAGGGCCCCTCAACGCGTGGGGGCCTATACACTACCCCAAAGGGTTGTTCAAAACACACGCAACCCCTAGGGGGGCATATACCCCCCATAATGGGCATTTTTGATTTTTGTACCCCTGTACACAACAATTTAGACCTTTGTACGGGGTTTTTACAATAATTCAGCTATTTTTATTCTATTTTATATGTTATATTTTATATTTTTGTTTTTTTTAAACCAAAAAATCAACATTTTTTGATTTTTTGGTTGATTTCTGTTTTTTTTTTTTTATTTTTTTTTAAGCCTGCGATTCTTTTAGTTGTGTGGCATGGAACACAACTATATTTAATTTATTTACAACCCTACACGACTTGAATGTATTTGTGCGTGGTGCAAAACAAAACTGAACCATGATGTGGGGGCTACACAACTGCATTCAAGTCATGTGGAGGCTACACAACTTGATTTTAGTTGTTTAGCATGCCACACAACTGAAATGGGACATGTGGCACGCTACACAACTCAAATGGGCTGTTTAGGATGCCACATGGCCCACTTGAGCTGTGTAGCATGCCACACGTCCTGTTTGAGTCATGTAGCATGCCACACGGCCCATTTAAGTTGTGGAGTGTGCCACATGGCCCATTTGAGTTGTATACACAACTCAAAGATTCATCAATTTAACATTATCCTTTTTTGGATGCCATGCAATGAAAACCAATTTTTACCCCTTGTTTTGTCAACCCCTGCCCCTTTTCTGGATTGCCAATGCTTCTCCCACTGCACTCAAAATGTTATACAACCGGATCAATTCCTTCTTGATCCTCACCCCAAGCACAGAAGGTGCCTTGGAGAGATCAAGATGGAAGGAGATGGTTTGAAAAACATAAAGAGAGGTGGCCAGCAGAGGGCTCTTTGGAAAAATAGGGCTCAAATGAGAGATTCTGAAATATCTTTGGATGTAAATGAAGATGGGTTTAACAAAATGGTGGTTTGTTCTTGAAAAAAACTACAACCTTTGGATTTTTACTCTGCTATTGCTGCCAAAAAAAAAAATCAAAATCCCTTCCCTAAAGAGTTTGAACAGGCCAAACAGAAGATCAAAAAATTCCATTTCTTCAGGTCTGGAAAAATGGCTGTTCTTGATTGTTCCAATAGCCACTCTCTGCTTGCAATAATCAAATTTTTCCAATTGAATAAAATCTCCAAGAAAGAAAAGAAGGAAATCAACTTGGTGAAAACTCTTCTTCACCAATCCAAAACATTTTTCAGCACTTTTACTACCTCAAGATCTTGGGGTGAAAAAATGTGGGCAATTGGATGGAAAAAATTGATGCACCCCACTTAATTATTCAGACAATATTTGAAGAAACTGCCATTCAATCTTCCCCTAAAGAGTATACTTTTCTCAACCTTAGGTTTGACAAAGAATCTCAAATCCTAGGCCAAATTTTCAGAAAATTAGCCAAACTTGCACACAATTCCAACCAAGAAACCATGATGGAAAAAAATATCCCCTCTTTCTCTTCATTGGAGTTTGGATCTGGCCTCAATACTTTCAACTGCTCCCCTCACATCACCTTCACCTCAGACTCCTTCTAAAACTCTCCCCATATTGAAAAAGGTGACTTCTCCTCCTATTCCTTTTTACTGGTGGTCCCAACCAAAAAAATCAAATGGACAAATTATTGAAAACAAGGAAAAATATTAAGTATCCAATGGCCAATTTTTTTTCCTGAATTGAGATTTGGAATAGATTTCAAAGAAAAAGGTATTGTTAAGATTGTTTGGGAAGCAAAAAAGTACAAGCACTTTAATTTTCCTGCTGTGGATACTGCCACCCATACTAGGATGGCTATGTATTTGCAAATGAACAAGATCACTCTCAGCACATTAAAAGACTTTAAAAGCAGTCAAATATATTCTAGACCAAAAAATGTAGATAAAAATAAAAAACATTTTTTCATTGGTGGGGTTTAAAATAGGATCAAACGTCTTTGTATTTGAAAATAATTTTTTTAAAAAAAAAAAATTATCAAAGCCAATATTTTACAAGCCAAGGAATTGAGTAATTTCCTTTATTTAATGAACAGTTTTACTGCTACCAATACATGCCATGGCTACCAATAACCTGTCTTTCTTTTCTGTGTCTAGCCTTTCCCTCTCCCTTTCAAGTTGGTATTCCTCTTGATCCTTCTCCTTTTCCTCTTTTTGAAACTCCAGCTCAGTTTGTTTCATTTGCCAATCAGAATCTAACTTTTGTTGATGAGCCAAACTGTCAGCTTTCTGCTTTTGACAATCCATAGCCAGTTAAATATCTCACTTCTTGTTTTCAAATTGAAGATTTTTGGATTCAATTTGTGATTTCACTGTTTTTTGGAGGGGAATAGGAATGAGCTTGATTTTGAAATCAAGAAGCATCAATTGATTCACTTCCTTGAATCTCTCTTCTCCATGATATCCTCAAATCCAGAGAAATTTGAAGTGTTTCTCCTCTTTTGACGGCTATTGGGGTTGAGTTTAATGGAATTGGAGGCCTTTTGCTTTCCCTTTGGAGAGGATGTTTGTGTGAGAACTTCATTTCTCTCATTTGAAGGGCATGTGGGAGGCCCCATTGGCTTGAGTATTCAGCCATTCAGGGAAAGATTAGCCTGTTTTTTAAAAATCTATATCAGTCAGGATTGACCAGAAAGAAGATAAAATAACTTGGTTCCTTGCCTCAGCAGATTTTGATGGTAATAGCAACACAGGAATAACTTGCTTCTGATTGGCCAAGTTTTTAAGTTCTTCCTCCCCAGAAAGAGAGCAATCAAAAGAAGGAAGTGAGGGGTCAAAGGAAGGGTTTGAATTTTTGATCAATGCCAATTAGATGTTATTGGAGCTGTTTCTTTTTGAATATCAACCTCCACATCAGATTGGGGCCGCTCATAGTTTTCATTGGGATCATCATTGGCTGAGCATTCACAGCCAGGTCCTCAGCACCAACTGAGTCTGATTTTTGGCCATAAAAAGTGGCTAAAGGGGTTATATTGGCTTTCTTTCCAAAGATTTCATCCATTTTAATATAAAAAGGACAAATGGAGTTCAACCTATCAACCATAGAGTTGATTCCCTTTGCTTTATCAGAGTTGGTGATACCAAGGCCAGTGGAGATTGAAATTGAGTGGGCTTTTTTGTACTTGTTTGGATATTTCTTGAATTTCTCCCGCATCTTTTTGGATGAAAGATACAGCCTAACTTTGGTTTTATTCTTCAGTTTATTGGCCATCAGGAGATAAAAATTTACCTTGGAGGATGGAGGTTGGCCAACTCCTGTTTCATTGTTGGATCCAAAGCAAGAATTGTAGTTGGATGGAATTTTGAGCCAGTTTACCAGGATGATGTGATCAGCTCTCTTGAGCTTACTTGAGCCTTGAGAAGCTGATGGGGGAGGGTTGTTGGATGTTGAGTTCCTGGGGTATGTTTGCTTTTTTCCATTGCTTTTTTCCATTGGATTGTTTAGTGCACTTGCGGGGGGAGGATTGCTGAGGGGCCATTGAAGAAGAGTAAGGGATGAAGCAATGAAGTGATGAGAGGATGGATGTGATGAAAGTGATAATGTGTGAGAAAGTGATGAGAATGATGGAGCAATGAGAGTGATGAGGTGATGAGGTGAGAAATCAATGAGAGTGATGAAGCAATGAGAGTGATAAAGTGATGAGGATAGCAATGAAGAGATGAAGAGTGATGAATCCAATTTTTGGATGAGGTTGGAGGTAAAATCTTTCCAATGAGGTTGGAGTTTGAAACTAGGGGTGATGATGTGGAATAATGGGTTGGGGTGGTGAAAGCCTTTAAATACTTTATCTGAAAAGACCCATTTATTTTTGGTAACTTTGAAACCTCTGATGTGAAATAAGTGGGTTTTTTTTTATTTTTAATGGCAGGTTTGAAATGGTGGATTTGGGTTGAACCCCAAGATTAAAAAATGACTGTTTTTCTTAACTTTGATACACCCTAATATTGTGAAGAAATATTCTGAGACAATTCAGGAATCAACTTGATGTTTGACTCCAAAACCAAAAAAAAATCAATAGAGGTTTCACTCACTATCCCAGGTGCTACACCTGCTGGCAGGTTCAGCCATTGTTTTCATGGTGACTTCTTATCCCAGGTTTTTGGTTATCAGCCCTTTTCTTTCTGGCCATGGAACAGTGAAAAAATATATCTGAAGTCATGGAGATGGAATATTTTACAGGCTGTGTTGGCTTTTTTGATTTTAAAACCATCACCTTCTTTGAAAAGCCAAAAATTGAAATAAACTATTTTCTTTTCTTGGGATAAAAGGCAACCCGCAATCTCATGCACAAATTTGTAGGATAATAATCTGAACATAAATTTTTCCTTTTTTAAAACATACAATATTTTGATTTTGATCTTCATGTAAATAAAAAGAGTTCCATTCCCTCCATTATAATATCCTATTTTCATACCATAAGTCATAATTTTTCAATTGGATGTGGACTATGAAAGAATACCAGAGGTTCTTTAACAGAGATTAATTCCTGCTGGAAAACGGAGCTTATGTGAGTTTTAAATATGTGGTTTCAGTGTAAAGGAATTTGTCTCCTGATGATAGAAATATTAAATATCTAAAATATCACCTGGCCCAATCAATATTGAAAATTGAGCACTCTATAGGATTCCTGAAAGTAAGATTATAAATCTTAAGAGAACTTCAGAAGAAGTTCTGAAATCCCAAATAAATAAAATATTCATCAACTGAATTATATTTTTTGTTATTCTTCACAATTAATTGGACACATTCAGACAAATGGGATCAAATAATTGAAGATGATATTCCTGATTCTCCTCAAGAAATTTGTTTCCCATCTCAACCTCATTGATTTAAAATTTTGAAGAGTTATTTCATCAAATATAGCTCAGTTTAATTCAAAATTTTTTATTCTCAAGCTGTTCAAAAAAAAACACTTCCCAAAAAAAGACTTCCCAAATCTTCCTCCCAGATTTTCTTTTTTTGATTTGTAAATTTTTGGAAAAGATCAACCTCACCAAGTCCTGCTCCAGTTAACCAGTCAAAACTTCCATGTTTATAATAATCATCAAATCCCCACATCAACTGCAATCATAGACTCACATAAAACTCCCCCTGGCACCACAACTATCCCAATAACCCTCACACTCCTGACAAGCATCCCAGACTCAAACTCACTGGCCAATCATAAACTAAGTCTTACAGAAATTTCCTATTCAAGGCATTGATCAATTTTCTTCACCTCCAGTAATCCTCAATACATCACCCCATTCATTCCTCAAAATTTAATCATGCCAAAAAGACCTCTTCCAATCTGGATATTTGATAATAAAAGCTAAAAATCCTTCTATTCTTCCCTCCCACCCTAATCTCCCCTGAAAATCAATTCACTTATTTTAAAATAATTTAAAATTGATGGATGAATTCAATATATTTTCTATCTGATAAAAAAATAAATTGTTGAATATTTTTATTCATATATTTTCTCTGTAGGAAAGTAATACTTGTGCCATCTTTTAAAACTCCAAGAATTTCTTCATAATCACCTTAATCCCAAACAAAAACATCATATTGCTGCTACCACCATCTCCCCCATCATCATTTTCAGTCTTCAATCACCTTATTTTCTGGTTATTTCTTTTATTTTTGTTTTTTTTTTCACAGAATACTGGTTTTTATCTTTGACATCCACAAAAAAATCCACCAAAAAACAATACAAAATGCATTCTGATAAAATAAAACTTCAATAAAATCCAAAGAAAAACACCTTTTTCCCATGCTTGTTGTTTGGATGCTTGTCTGCTTACTAAAATTATTATACATTTCAATTTTTATAAATTATTTATTGAAGCCAATTGAGGAATTTGGGAGTCTCAATCTATAATTTAAATTAATCTAGTGCAAAAAAGAAAAACAAAAAAAGCATAGGAATAGAATTCATATGAGTTTGAGTGGATGAAAGCTTTTCTAAGAAGTTTCAATTGAGATAAGCAAAAGGACTTCAAGCAAGAAGACTTTTTTATATGGTGCCTGAAAAACCTTTATACCATCTCATTCTACTCTGTCATCCAACATGAAAGCAAGAATATTTGGAATAATTAATATTTCAAATATCTCTAAGAAGCTTGAGATGTTTCCAATAATTTCCAAAAATCCAGCCTTCAAAATTTTACCATTATTCATAAGTTTAACCAAGCGTAAATTTTCAAAATTGTCAAGTGAGGGCAATTGTTCCAAACTTTTGGGGCCAAGAAGAATTATCAGGTTTGGGAAGCCTTCAATTCATAATTCCAATTTTTTTGGTACAATTTGGACCTCAAAAGCATGGGGTGCAAAGATTTGGGAAACAGGTGGGAAGAATTTTCTGAAAAATTCTTAAATTTTTTGCAGGTATTTTAAGTAATTTTCTTTCTTCACCTCTTCCAAGGAATAAAAATTAATCAATTTGAAATCAATCAAATTTTCTCATATATAAGTCCAAATTCTTTGAGCACTAGCAAGAATCATTTTTGAATCCAACCTGGAAATTAAAAATGAAAAAATATACCATGTTTTTCTTCATTGGAATTTGCAGAGATAATGACCCCTTTTGATTGCTGAACATATATCATATTCACCCATGATGATTTTTACAAATATTCTCAAATTTATTGTGCCAAACCTTTGTCAATTTAATTTTTTCTGTTGGCTCCAACTAAATAGTTGGTTGAGTCTTTTAAAACTCAGATATATCTTATTTCCCTGGAGGGTTATTTGGGCTTCCCAAATTTTAATCCAGAATTTATTTCAAGCAAAAAGAAATTTTTGAAAATATTTTTCCGCCAAAAAATGATAACAGTCTTGATTTCACACCCCTGGAGTCAGATATTAATAATTTTACAGATTTTTAAATTTAGATCAATCAATAAGCCCAAAGTATCAGCTGAGATTTACAAAAACAAAATATCTTCTTATGGAAAAAAAAGAAACAAGACTTTTATACTTTATAAATCAAAAATTTTATCAACCATAGTTTTAAAAAAGAACAGATTATTTTTTTTGATCCCCCCCCCCACCCCCACCCCCCTGTAAAAAGAAAAAAAAGAATAAATATATTTAATATCCAAGTATATGTTCAATTTCCTCAATTTTTCAAACTTTTTTAATGCCACCAACACAAATTATTTCCAATAATTCCATTTTTTAATCTAATCAAAGAAAATCTCTCTTATTCCTGTTCTCTTTGAACCTTCAGCTGATTTTCTTACCTGTTCTGTTTGGAATCATTTTTTTTTCTATTTAAATATGAGCTCATTATTGAAAATTCATCCCTCAATTTATGATTTAAACTGCCACCTGTTCCTTTCATAGTCACTATCTTCACTTTATATCTTGATTTTAAATGGTTTTCAAAATTCTATCCACATATTAGAATGAATACATGCTCCAAATGGTTTGATATTGTAGCAAGCTTTTTTGATATGAAAATCTAGACCATACTGACATTGTAGATTGATAAGAATTGTGAACAACCAGATAAATAATGAAAAAGATTAAAATAAAGAATCAAACTAGAAAGAATTGAAGAATACCAACAGGTGAAAATAGTTCTACATTCCAGATTATTGCCTCTAAACACACTAGGTAGAACTAGATGAGCAAAAAATCTATTAAGCTGGAAAAGGTCCTGAAAGAATCTTCTGACTGATCTGCCTGAGATGCACAATTTCCTGATTTTTAAATCAAGAGAAGATCAAACTCAATGTTGAGCTGAAGAGCTGATATAAAACTACAGTTAATTGGATTAGTTGGTGATCAAGTCCTAGTGGAAATTCTTGAGGTGTTGAAGATTGGAAAGAGCTGTTTAAGAATCACATTGAGATTTATTGAGAATAAGGGAACTGAGAGATTCAAAAGAGAGACTCAACCAGAGTGGGAAGCAGGAGGGAAAAGATTCAATCAGTGATATACAATTGAAACCTGGGGGCTTCCAGATTCATACTGTACAACATTCTCTTGATAAGAAAAGTAAAAAACATATAAATCATAACAGATAAAGAATAGTGATGAAATGAACAACAATTAATGAGGGAAACAATAAGAAGGAAAATTAACCTAAAAGAAATCAGAAACATCAAAATTCTGGCTCAACTCAGCATCAATAAAACTTAGGAACTGAAATAATGTTCCAGTTTGGTTATAGAAGTTTTGATAGTGGCATTTGTCAAGGTATCTTCCAAAATTTATTCCAATTCAATTAGTTTAATTTGGGTTTTGTTTTTGTTCCAATCATTTCTGAGAGTTTTTCACTTTATGTTGATATATTTGGCACGAGATTTTGGTCCAAAATTTTGTATCTTGTCATTGAGACCTATTTTTTCAATTAAGTGCATAGGAGGATCAAATTTTGAGCGCAATAGTTCTAAGATTAGGTGGTTTATCTATTTTCCTTCTAATTGGCTAGCAGACAGTCCATTACATTCAGATTCAGTTGAGGAATGGGTCATTCATCCTTGATTCTGGATTTTAAATTTAAATAGAATCCCTTTTAACAATGTGATGAATCTTGTTTAAGAAAGCAAAGTTTCTAGATCATTGCTGCAAGTAGCATTGCTATAAGTAACCAATTGATTGAATTTTCACTTAGATCCAAAAATTAAATTGAATTTTATTTTTGTGAGAAGTTAATTTCAAATGTGAACCACTTCTTTCCTGTGTTTAATACCAGGATTTTAAGAGAAATGGTCTAATCTTGACACAGAAAATCTGATTTCAAGTCAAGCAAGATTTTCTATGTAGTTGAGTTGACCAATGGGTGATTGATAGTTGGAATTCAATTTCTTTAACTGGCTTCTTTCTTCCTCATTTTCTGGTTGAAGGTGATTTCCAGAAGTGCAGTGATTCTTGAGGGGTTTGGATTGGTTAGATTCATTCCTTTGAGTCCTTTTTAATATGAATTGGCAAAGAAAGACTGATAAATTCTTCACCTTTTTCTAATTTCATACCAAAGAGATTCACCACTTTGTGTGCCAATGAATCCTTTAATTGATCTAAGAAAATCTTTTTGAAGGTTTCAACATTTCCAACTACCAACAGATCATCAATTTCAAATAAAGAAGCAGTGATTCCATTTTTATGGAGATACAGACAAGATTTGCAGTTGATTTCTTTGAATCCTGTACTTTTGATCCATTTGCTTGAAGTATTCTAGCAATTCATGGAAGCCTGTTTTAGACCATATAATTATTTATTTAAGTTTGAGGTATTTATATTTTATTTTTGAGCCAATTGGAGGTTTTATATATATACATTTTCTTCAAGATTAATATGCAAGAATGCCCCTTTTATATCAAATTGAATAATTTTAAATGTTTTGTTGATGGAATAGGTTACCAAAGCTCAAAGGGAGGCTATCTTTGAAGTAGGAGAACATGTTTCAAGTTATTCAATACAAACTTTCTGATTGAATCCTTTTACACAAACACAACCCTTAAGAGCAACAAGTCCACTATGGAGCTCTTGCTTAAAACAAAAAGACAACATGTTATCAATTGGTTTTCTAACTTCAGATTCATCAGCATCCTCCCATACACCCATATCTTCAATTGTGCCTAGCTCTTTGTTGACCAGAGGATGCCATATTTTAATTTCAAGAGATTCATGAATTTTTCTTGGCAGGTCAGATTGGTAGTATCCATAACTATTGGAAATTTCTATGTTAGCTTGATCTCTCAGTCTTGGCCTTAGATCATTAGGAAAGGATTAGTCATATTTTTCAGATTCAGATGTGTTGGATGCTTCCACTGGAGAGAGAAAAGTTTTCTTCTCTTTGTCAATTCCCTGAGATGGCTCTGGGAAGTTCAGGTGATTTCTCTGTGGGATGTACTGGATTTGAAACAGTTTATCCTTCTTCATTGTTGTTTAGTGAAAGTATTTCATTAAGCTGATTTTTAAGAACTTGGACATATTTTGTGTTTAAAACCTTTCAAGATTTGGTTGGAATCTTTTAGGGATGTAATCTTGGGATAAAGCCTATAAGAATTCCTTCTTTGCCTTTTTTTGAAGTTTATAGGTGATGCTTTTATCATTTATGAGGTAGATAATACATAATCAAATTTGCTTCACGTAATTGGGAGTTAAGCTTGTTTTATATAGCATTTTTGAGGGGGTTTTCATTCCTATTTCAGCAGCAACTTGATTCAAATCAATGAAAAAGCTTTTAATGAAATAATTTCAATAATTCTTTTGGAATTGAAGTTTATAAAAACATATCTTAAATGTTCCATGATTGTTTGATTAGCACACTCAGCCTTTCCATTGTGCTTATAATGATAAGGCTTTCTGATTAGATGATGTATGGATTTGGATTTGAAGAATTTTTCTAGAGTTTCATAGACAAATTACTGCTACCATTCAAAACTAGTTTTATTGAATATGTTTGCTTTTTCTTAGCTTTTTTTATATGAAAAAGATAATTTTAGCTTCTTCTAAACTTTTAGACAGAAAAGGAAAAGGGGAAATGGAGCCAGATTTATTGTTTAACATATTTAAAGGTTACCTGATTCCTCCTTTACTCATGGGACTTAGCAGTCCCATGAGATCTGGATGAAGGCAATCAAACGCTTTTTTGAGCTTGCATTTGTTCTTCTTTGAAAGAGAATTTGGTGATTTTCCCTTTTTTACAAGCAAAAAATTTGAAGGAAGACCAAGCTTATTTTTTAATGGTGTTCCCCAAGTGTCTTTCCATAATTTCTAAGCTTGCATGTCCCAATTTTTGTTGAAGTTCTTGTAGGTTTTCTTTACTTAAGTAGCACAATTTTTGGTTTGAAGTAGAATCCAAGCTGAGGTTCAGAAGATTATTGACTATATTTTAACCTATGATAGAATTTCCATTGGTATAAAAATCTAGACCAGGCTAACATTGGAGATTGATAAGAATTTCAAAAAAAAAACAGAGAAAGAATGAAACAGATTAAAACCAATGAGAAACAAGGCTATTAAGCTGGAAAATATCCTTAAAGGATCTTCTGACTGATCTGCCTGAGATGCACAATTTCCTGATTTTTGAAGTAAGAGAAGACCAATCTTGATCTTGAATTGAAGATTTGATATGAACCTAAAATTAACTGGATTATTTGGTTATCAATTCCAAGTGGGAAGTCTTGAGGTTTTGATGATTTTGAATAATCTGGTTGTGCATCACATTAAGATTGATTGAGAATAAGGGAACTGAGAGAGTCAAAAGAGAGCCCAAAACAGAGTGGGAAGCAGGGGGAAATAGATTCAACCAGTAACATGCCAGTGAAACCTTGTGGTTTCCAGACTCAGGCTGTAAAAAAAGCCCTTGAGCAAGATCTAAGCAAAGTAAAGAAATGATGAATCATAACAGATAAAGAAAAGGAATGAAATGAACAAAAATTAATGAGGAAAACAATCAGAAGGACAAGTAACCTAAAAGAAATCAGACAGATCAGCAGATATATTCAATTTTCTTGCAAAATTTTTTATTTTCAATAGTTTCATGAAGGACCCATAAGTGTGAAGTTTTTCTACTCTTTTGATATTTTTTGATGTTGGTTTCAAAGGAATCTTAGAAATTCTGCTTTAAATTCAATAAGGATCACTGTTTCTGAAAATCATCACTACATTTTGATAGTGGTCTGGTAGGTTTCATTGGCTTAATCTACCTATTTCTTGAACAAGTGTGTGGCTGTTTACAAGAAATTGGTGAATATCCATTAAGAAAGGAATGCTTAAGAAATTCCATACTGACTTGAGTAGAATTAGACTTCAAAGGATGGTTGGGTATTTGGAGAGGGGGCAGTTGATCAGGCTCATCTTCCTTGAGGTGGATAAAATTACGTAACCAATCAAAGATTAAAGACAGGTGATGGATCCAAGGATGCAATTTATGGATCCAAGAAAGGATCTGACTGATTTCAAAATTCTGTTGTGGATTTCCTTGGTGTGGAGATAGAGGGATGATCCTACTTATTATACAATACTTCCCATTCAAGGAGTTCATGGGGTCCTTAATTCCTACTTGTTATCTGATATTGGCAATTCAAGGATTTAAAGGGTTTAATAGTTCATGAGATCACTAGTTTGAGCACTGAAACATATTTCATTGGGATTGATGGACTCAGATCTTTGGGAATCAAAATCAGCTAGAGGGTTGATGTTTGCCTTCTTCCCAAAGATTTCACTCATTTGCTTGTAGAAGGGACACATTTATTCCAATTTCAAAATCCAATGGTTGATCCTCTTGGAATTGTTGCCATTGGTTATACAAAACCTGGTTTAGATTTAAATATAATGGGTTTTTTATCTTTCTTTTTTACTTTTACAAAGATTTCTTGAATTGTGACCTCATCTGATTTGATGACAAATATAGGCTACATTTTTTGTGCTAAATCTCATTTTGTCTGAGCAGGTAAAATTCAACCTTTGTACATAGGTGGAGGTTGGTTGCATTCTCCTGTTAATCTGATTTCAATTAAATTTTCCTCATTTTTTCCCGCTCAAACTTAATCATTAGTTTTATAGATGATTAAAAGATCCTAATTTTGTACTCTCCTTCAAAGCAGTTCCAAATAATTTTATTTATGAATTTTTTTTATTCATCTATGATTGTTTTAAATTATTAAATAGTTCCTTGAAGCCAATTCAATTCAACTTTGAATTTCTTTTTTTTCATATTTACTTATTTTCTTATCAAGTTTTAAATTTTCAAGGGTTCCCCACTCATAGTCTTTGAAGGAGGGATGTTTCATGCTGTCTTCATCACTTTGACATATTCTTTTCCTCATTACCATCCACCTCATTCCATAATCATGAATCAAATAAAGTGCAACATCAATGTTGCCTTCCACTTACTACCTCTAGCTTGTGTAACAACCTTCCAATCTCAGCAACTCAGTATATACTTGCAAATCTTTGAAGTTGACTCTAATCCAAGTCAACCATCCATTCAAGATTTGCTCTTCTAACCTGGGTATCATCAGCCCTTGGAATTCCATTCTCAGTCACACAATCACACTAGTTTGCACTCAAGCCTAGATAGCCGCATCAACTGTATATTTGCAAATGGACTAGTCCCTTTACCTGCATAAGCTACATCTTCATATTCACATTTTCTTAACATTTCATTCCTTCCTGTCTCATCCATTACATCTTTTGAAAATCATATTCTATTGTCATTCACCTGCGCTACAACCTTGGAAAAAATTATACTGTCATTTAATTTTCCCATTCCTTTCCTGTCATTCATTTATTCATTGATTTCTAGAAGTAGTTAGCCATCCATAAGTTTTTGTCTAGTCATCATTGGATTACCTTATAAATTCTATGCCGCCTGTCTGAAGAATTTCTCCTCAGTTAGTTAATCTCATACACTCTTGCATTTTGCTAAAACACATCATCAAATCAGGCTTGGCTTTAGTTCCCTTCAATTGGAAAACTTCATGCCTCTTGCTGTTTTTTGAGCCATAAAAACACCCTTTGCACTTTGTAGTTAGCTTTTCTACATCAAACTCAGCCCTTGCACTCACAATCATCTAAGATTTCCCTATAGTATGCAGGGTGGTTGTGTGACAGTAAATTAACTAACTCAATACTCTAGTGTATTTTGCCAGCTATAGTATATTTCTTTTAAAATTCCACATACTTGCTTGACCGGGAAATCTTCCCTCACCCCTTACAATTATAATATTCATTGGGTAGGGATATTCAGCGCTCCACAAGCCCAAAAATCCCTGGATCCAGTTCCTCCTTCTAAATCTCCTTTGGTTGAACCTCTCAACAAGCTCTGGTGGATCCTCTTGAGGAAATCAAAGACTCTGAACATTCTTCCAATGTAACATTTATTTTTGGTAGATCAAGGGTTTGCACTAGTGCTCCCAAGACAAAAGCTTTTACCCTTGTCTCTGCTTTGATCCAGGCTCCTAATCAAAATGCTTTGAAAACTAGCACAAGTGGTCCCAGGTTCCGTACTCCAGGCATGAAGAAACCAGATCACTTTACGGGAGGAAACTCCCATAAACTTAGATCTTACTTACAGTCTTGTAAAATCATCTTCTCAAACAATCCCCATAACCTTCCCTCCAATAGAAACAAGTTCATGTGCGCGCCTTCCCTCTTAGGAAGTAGAGACTTGCAGTGGTTTGAAATGTATCTCAAACTAATATCAAATACTAGTCCCACTTGTATTCTAAACAATTGGTATAAGTTGGAGCAGAAACTTTTCACCCTGTTCAGAAACCCCAACAAAGTTAAAAATGCCAAATACAAACTTAATAGCCTATTTATGAAAGATAATAGTAGGGTTTCTGTTTATATATCCCAATTTCAAACTCTTCATTCTTGCATCCAATGGAACAAGGAAGTGCTTTTATTTTACTTCAAAAAAGGTTTACTGCATGCTTAATTGAAAAGCTTGCAGTTGGGGGACATGAGACAACCTCCCTTTAGCAGCTAATCAACCCGGTGATTGAGCTTGATAATGGTTATCACAACAAGAACCGCTCTTGACAAAAAATTGATGGATTTTCAGCCTTGGCTCCAAAGACAGGTTACTCTTTGAAGAAACACTCAAAGAATCTCAAACACTGCAAACCAAATCCAGATCCAAACTCTAACCCAAAGGGGAAAAACGTTTCCAAAACTCCAAATTTCCTGGATAAGGAAACCAGGATGCTCTGGAATGAGGAAAGGCAAAGGAGGGAAAAGGAAGGGTTAAGTATGTATTGTGGAGGAAAACATGATTTCAATAGTTTTTCAAAGTGGCTAGGACTTTAAGTGGCTAGACAGTCAAAAAATTAGCTTGTATTTTTTCTGATACTTGCAAGGAAAACTACACATTATCTGAATCAAAGAAATTCAATCTTGGCACTTGCAAATCACTTGCTGCTCCAAGTTCAAGATTTGTCCCTTTCCATTCTGAAAACACTCCTTAACATGTTTTACTCAAATCCAGCGCTAATTTTTCTTTTATAAGTTCATCTTTTGCCAATTCCAAAAAGCTTAGGCTTCCAAGATAGATTATTTTCCCGTCTATTTAGTAAGTAGTGCAACCAAGCCATCTCATTGGGTTACCCATAAGGCAAAATTGACCTTTGCATTTTCCAATTTCCCCAGCTTTGAATGGGATTTATTTTTCCTGGACATCCTGGGAATGGACAACAGCATTCTAGGCCATGAATTTCTAGTTTACTGGAATCTAGATGTGAATTGGCAAGAAGGAGTAATTAACCTTCAAACCTTGCAACCCCAGGATACTAACCCTTCTCTCAAACATGAATTAAACAGCCTACCTGTTCCTTTCATTGATTTGGATGACAATTTTCTGCCAGGAGATTTGCAATATCCTGACCTTCATTCCCAAGTTCCCTCTTCAGATTTAAGAGTAATTGCTTATTTTTTCAACTTACCTCTTCCTTGTTTCTTTGAAGAGAAAAAGGGGCCTCCCAAAAGGTGTATTTTGAGCTACCTAATCCTCTCACATTTTGCAAGCACTTCAAATCCAGTCCTCAAAGATTACAAGAGCTGAAGATTTAGAAATCATTTGAGAGTCTTTATCATTGGTTAATCATGACTTTCCTGATTTCTTTTCAGCTTTAAAGGCAGATAAAATACCTCCTTCCCATTCTTAAGATCACAGGATCAAACTTACTGGCCCACCTCCAGCACCCAGACCAGTCTACTCTCTCTCAAAGCAAGAATCAACTGCGCTTCAAGAATACATTGCGTAAAATGTATTGAAAAGATTTCTTTGACCAAGTGATTTGAACACCTGCTTTCCCATCCTATTTTTACCAACGAAAGATGGCAGCCTTTCCCTTTGTGTTGAATACAGGAAGCTGAACCAGGTAACCCAGAAGAATGCCTATCCAGTACCACCTATGTTGCATCTCCTCACTCTCTTCCATTGAGCTGCATATTTCTCAAAGTTAGACCTTTGAGGCGCCTATAACCTAATTTTCATTGTGAAATTTCATGAGTATTTTAACTCAATGAGAACAAATTTTGGAAGTTCTGAGTATAATTTCTGGCCTTTTGGCCTCTGCAATGCTTCTTCTACTTTTGAACATTTTTTCAATGATAAATTTCCTGAACTTGTAGAGAAATACCTTGTGGTGTATCTGGATGATATACTTGTCTACTTGAAAATTCTTCAGAATCACATTGCACATGGGCAAGAGGTTCTGCAGCAACTTTGAAAGAATAACCTGTTTGCAAAAGCCTCTAAGTGCAAGTTTCATACTCATTCTCTTCAGTTTTCAGGTATCATAGTCTTGCAGCAAGGGCCATCAATGGACCCAGCCAAAATCCAACACATATTGGACTGGCCCGCGCCTTCTTCAGTCAAATCTCTTCAATTTTTCCTTAGATTTAGTCATTTTTAAAGGATTTCCATTGAGCATTAAGCCAAGAAGACCGTTAATCTTACTAATATTCTTCAAAAAGACTCTCATTTTGTTTTTACTGAACAAGCTGCTCTGGATTTTGAAGCTCTCAAGAAAGCTTTTACCACTTCTCCAATACTTGCTCATTTTAACAAGCTAGCTTGCACTATTGTGGAAACAGGCGCAAGCAACTATGCAATCACAGGATTAATCTTGCAGTTTTCTTCTTCTTCCTCTCTTTTTCATCCTGTAACCTTTGAGTCTCTCAAATTGCTTCCTGCTGAGCTTAATTATGAGATTCATGAAAAGGAACTTCTTGCAATTTTTTACTGCTTGAAGAAATGGTTTTCATACCTTTTGAGTCTTATAAAACCCTTTGAGATCTTAACTGATCACAATTCTTTCAAATATTTTATGAGCTCAAAAGTCCTTACATGCAGACAGGCACATTGTGCCAAATAACTCTACAAGTTTGACTTAACAATCACTTACCACCCCAGGAAACAAGCAGTAGTCCCTGATGCTTTATCATGTTGGAACAACGTTTACCCAGGGGGGGGAGCACCTTTGCCAATAACAATCCTGAAAACGTTAGGACACTCTTCTCCAATCAGTCTGCCCAACTCAGTTTGATCATGAACCACCTTTGAGACAAAGCTTGAAAAATTTGACAAGATCAACTCAATGATACCAAGTCTAAAAAATTTTGCAAGAGTGATAAATTATGAGATAGTGATTATAGTATTGACAATAATGGTTATTTATTCTAAAAAGATTGTATAGTAGTACCTGATAATTCTTGAATCAAATTAGATATATTTGAGTCTTGGCACAAATTTCCACTTGCTGGTCATCATGGGCAGTATAAAACCTACCAATTGATTTCACAAGACTTCTATTGGCCTGGCATGACCAAAGAAGCAAAAGACTATGTTAGCGGATGCTATGATTGTAATTGTAAAAAGTCCTCAAAATACTGGAAGTATTGGCCGCTCCAGTCACTTCCTGTGAAAATTATGGCCAGAAATCAGCTTAGTGGAAGGAGGAGCAGTAATTGAAGCAAAAAAATTCTGGACACCTTGTGCCTATAATAACCAATGGGCTCTCAGAATGGGGAAATATGTCAGATAATTGATTGGATGAATTCAAATGGATGGATGGAAAACAGCAGGGAGAAAAGCTCCTTAAGTATGAAAGATTGGCCTCTTGTGGGCCCATGATACAACAAGAGAAAAGGCAAAAATTCCGCCCCAAAAGAGCTCTACAGGCTCTACAAGCCCTGTTACTTGATTTGGGCTACCTCAGCCCGCATGGAGTCAGTCCCTGTACCCTTACAACCAGCCTATTCCGGTTTATTCTGATTTTTCCATCCTTACAGGTTTGAAACAGTCCTTTTCTGTTCAAACCCTTGGGCTGGTTGTCCTTACAACCAGCCCTGTTACCCCTATGACCTCACCCAACAGTCTGGTTGCCTCATTAAACCAGCCCCTGACCCCACAAATGGGCCAGGTGGTACCCAGGACACACCTGGTTATGCTCTCACAACTCACACCAAGGGGGGGGCGTCTAACCGGCAGACATTCCCCCCCTCTTTCTGTCAATTCCCTGGAGGGGGCAGTCAAATCCCCCTGCCAGGGCCCTGGAGGTCAATGCCCCCAGGGTGTTGCCATTGATAAGTGGACTGGGGGGTGTTAAGGTCCCCTCCAGTCCGTTGCTCCTCCCCCTCAGTAAAGGGGGGGGGGGGGGGGAGAGCGCCCCTCAATGGTGGTGGGGTGATCAGGTCCCCCCCACCACTGGTTGGCTTTCTGCAAACAGCCTGGATGCAGTTTTCTGGTGGGAGGGTGATAAAATCCCCCCCCCTCCACAAGTTGCCTTGTTGCAACTGGCCTAGCCATCTTGTTTGCTCCCTTGAGGCAATGGAGGGGAAAGAGGTCTTGCTCCCCTCACCCCTGCTGCAACCCAGGCTGGTTGCACCGGCAACAACCAAAGGGGGTGGAGGGACTCCAAATGAATCCCTCTGCCCCCCACAACAACCATGTGCAGGTCTTCAGGCCCAGAAACGGGCCAAATGCAAGAACCATCAGCCCAAAGCAGGCTGCAACATGGGCCGCGGCCCCAATGGGCTGCACCAGACCCAAGAACTCATTTGAACATAATTTGACGGGCCAGCCCAGCTGGCCAAGTATGTCCAAAATTCATAGAAGTCCCAATAATGCCCATCAAAGTCCATTTGGTTGGGGCGGCCAATCCATCCAAATGGGCCAATGATGGCCCACATACCAAATGACTTATTTCACGTGTTTTGAGGCCAGTTTCCCCAAATCTGTGACATCCACACAGGCCCGTGTGGTCTGTGTGGTTGTCCAATGGGCTGTAGAGGCTCATACATTTATCCCATTTGGATTACACCTATAGGTAGCACACACATGAGTGCATAAGTATTTTAGCACCTCCTATCCTGCTCATTCCTTGGCACTTGTTGTAAATGGATTTAATTTTGCAATTACCTATTTCTAGTGGTTATGATGCTATTTTAGGATTATTAGATTGCTTCCCAAAGATGGCTTTATTTATTTGAAGTACTGTGACTTCCTCTTTGCAAGACCTAGCTAATTTATTCATAGAATATGTATTTTTGAAACATGGCCTCCCTGATAATATAGCTAGTGATCATGGATTTTTGTTTTTCTCTAGCTTCTGGACCTTGCTATTCCAGCATTTTAATATCACTTTCAACTTATCAATGGCTTACCACCCCAAAACGGATGGGCAAACCAAGCAATTCAATCAAATTCTCAAACAGTATTTTTGAATGTACGTCTCCTATCAACTGGACAACTGGTTTCAATGGCTTCCATTAGCCAATTTTGCCTACAAAAACTCCACTCATTCCTCCACCAAACAGTTGCTCTTCCAGACTCTTTATGTTAAAAACCCAACTTTTGCTTCCATTCATGTAGCACCTTCTCAACCTCCTACCAATTATCTTACTCACATCCAATCCCTTCAATTGCAACTCCAATCCAAACTTGAAGCTGAAAATCAGAACTACAAGGAGCAAGCAGACAAACTTTGCACCATGGCACCAACCTTTGCAGTAGGAGATCAGGTATGGATTGATGCTTGCAACATTTGCAGTACTACTTTTCCAACCCAAAAACTCTCTGAAAGAAAACTTGGCCCATTCAAAGTCAAATCAGTCATCTCTCCCAAAATTTTCAAACTTTCTTTACCTGACAAATGGAAAGGTATCCACCCAGTCTTTCATGTGTCTCCCCTAGAGCCAGCTTGAGTCCTATACCCAGGCAAGACTCATACCCCTCCTGAACTGGTCAACGTCCAAGATCATTTAGAGTGGGAAGTAAGCCATATTCTGTATTCCAGATTACACAAAGGAAAACTTCAAGAACTTGTTGAATGGACTGGCTTCAAGTCAGAAAAAGATTGCACCTTGTGGGAACCAGCCCATCACCTTTGCAACTCCTCCAACTTGGTCCAATATTTTCATGCAAACTATCCTTGAAAAACTTGCAAAGTCTAATTCTATCCCATCCTATCCCATTCCATCTCACATTTCCATTTCTATTCTATCTCATCCAATCCTTTCACACCTCATTCAATTCCAGTCCATCCTATCTCATTCTTGTTTCTTAAACTTAATTCTGTTTCACTTTCATAAAAATCCTTATTCTTTTACCCTTCTTTATTTCTTTCTTTATCCTAACCTTTTTCATTCCTCAAAAAACAGTAATAACAATAATAATCATAAAATAGTGAAACAAATAAAACAATATAAAATACATTATAATTTTTCCTTTATTTCCTTTTCCACCTCTTCCCAATTCTCAGTTAATTCCCTCATCATTGATTTAAATTCATCCAGATCCTCATGATTTATCAACCCCATCATCTTTTTCAACACAAGAACTTGTGAAAACAACACCTTTCCAAAGATCTCCTTGCACTTTGCATTCCAAGCCCTCTTTGGTTGGGCATTCATTCATCTGCCTCCAGGAGTTCTTTTTTAGCCCTCTTCCTTTGACCTTGAAACAAACCTTTGCCAACATTGCCAGTTAGCCACCTTGCATCAGTCTCAACAAGCACCATGACTCACACTTGGATTCATTTACCTTGGTCTTCCATTCCATCTCTCCCAGTCCCATTCCTTTCCTCCTGCCCCTTCTTGTTTTCATCTTCCTCTCCATTTTCTCAATTCCTTTCTTCCTTTCCCATTCCTTTTCCTTGTTCCATTTCATTCTTTTCCTCCCTAGTTTCCTTGGTAATTGCCTTGCACTTTTCTTTGAACCTCAGAACTCATCTGACTTGCTTGAAATTTTTTTTGATGGTCCAAAATATGGTGGTGGTGATGGTGGTGTAATAGTAGTATATCTACGGAACCTTGGGAATACTACAAAAGACAGAAATTCCATTACATAAGTTTCATCTCATTCACTTAGTCAGTCTCTAAAATCACTCACCTGGTTTCTGCACTCTGAGAAATTCAATCTCTGGCACTGGTGGGATGTGATAAGTCACATGCAGAGAAGACCTTTTAATTTGGACTTCACTTTTGGATGCCTCTGGGGTATTGAACAACAACTCTATATTTAAGGGAAATGAGCAGGCCACCTTTCAAAGACAACATTGCTTGCATTTGCCTTGGAGACCACGGGCAGCAGTGCTTGGAATGCATCTCTTGTTGCAAAAAATGTAGTTCTCACATTGGCAAGTAGAGGATGACAACATAATTAATTTTAAATTTATTTTGAAAGCAATTAAGTTTAGTAAGAGGTATACAGTAGGGTACCAACTTTTGGAATCAATGGGAAATCATCTAAAAAGCTTTCAGGAGCTTGCGGCTTTATACACAGGCAACTGTCACGCTCCAAGGTTAAGGGTCATTTTTGAAAGAATAAGAGACTTAAAAAGGGAGCGTTTGATTTCAGCAAGGGGTGATCAAGGAAAAGAATCAGAAGGAATGAGAACATAGTTGAGCAGACACCTTAAAAAGAACCAGACAGCGTGTTGACTAGACAGAGCGGTAAAGAAGAAGAGAAAGGGTAAAAAAAAGGATAGAGGAGGATTGATCTGGTGTAATACTCTTGAAGTTGGTGATTGGTTGGTCTTGAGCTTGAGCTGTAGCGGTAGCTGGTGAATGAACTTGTTGATGTCGGGGAGGACTTGATTTTGGTTGAGGGATGATGGCGCGTCCGGGTGAATGAGGATGGCGGTTTGAGAGATCCTGGGGAGCAGACTTGCGGTCCTTCAGAATTGGAGCTTTGGCAGCGGTTGATTATGAGGGACGCGCGGGAAGAGAATGAAAACAGTGGTTTGAGAGCTTAGAAAGTAATAAATGAGGAATAAAATAACTGGAGATGGAATGGAAAACAAAGTAAAGGTAGAATAAAATAAAATAAAATAAAATGGAAATGATTTGAGCAAATACTTGAATACCAAAAGCCTCCCTTGCTCAAATTATTTTGATATGTTCAGAGCGTCCAACGCGCAACAAAGCGCTACTTGGGTTACCCGTTTGGTGAGTAAATCCGCCAGATTCTTCTTGGAAGACACTTTCTGAAGCTTGACCGTGTTTTTCAGAATTTTGCTACAGACATAGTGGAACCGCAATTCCATTTGTTTTGTGTGAAACGTGGCGTGATTAGCTTGGTTGAGCGCTAGTTTAATACAGCCTTTGTTGTCCTTGTGGATGATGGCTGGTCTGATAGCTTCTTCCGGCAGGAACTCGCTCATGAGCAATTTCACCCAGCTCACTTCCTTGATGGTGTTGCCCAGCGCCTTGTATTTGGCTTCAGTGGTGGATAAGGATAGGGTTGGCTGTTTCCTGCACTTCCAGGTGATGACGCTTCCGAGCCAGCAAATGACCAACCCAGAGACAGACCTCCTTGTGGTGGGACAGGTTGCCCAGTTGGCATCAACATACGCTTCAAGGCAAGGGGCAGAGGAGGAGGAGATGAAATTTATTCCCTGGCTTGAGCTGTGCTGGAGATATTGGAGGACGTGAAGGGCCGCTCAAAAGTGGTGAAGATTTGGTTTAACAAGAAATTGAGCCAGATAATTGACCGCAAAAGTGATTTTGGGTCTTGTGCATATACTGATATGATTGAGCTCACCAACAATCTTTCTATAGTTTGCGCCCGAAAGTAGAAACTTGTCATGGTCTTCCTTGCTTGAGGCATATAGCTTGCCGTGAGGTTTGAAGGGAGTCAAGAATGATTTGTGCGGGGGAAGCGCATATTGTCCACACACTTGGTTGATGTACAAGCTGTGGGAGAGCTTGGATCCATTTGGTAGGTGATTAACATTCATTCCAAGCAGTACGGAGGCCAGTCCCAGGTCCTTTATTTTGAATTTGCAGCTGAGTTGGCCAACAAAGACGTCCAGTTGGTCGCTGAATATTGCAATATTGTTGACATGAACATAGAGGTAAGTGGAATCTTTCCAGAAAATGCATTGGTCGGCCTTGCTCTTGTGGAAACCAAGATTGACTAGCCATCTGCTCAACGTTTTTTACCAGGCAACTGGTGCCTGTTTGAGACCGTACAAGGCCTTCTTCAGCTTGAGATGCTTTCCACTCGCCACGGAGATGTAGGGGGGAGGAGTGAGGTAGACTTCTTTGCGCAGCAGGGCGTTTAGAAAAGCAGCTTTCACGTTGAATTGATGGAATTTCAGTTTTAGATGAGCTGCAAGGGCAATGAGCATACGGAGGGAGGTCTTGTCCCCAGTGGGCGAGAAGGTGGAGGTGAAGTCAATGCCATATTGCTGGCTGAAGCCTTGAACGCATAGGCGGGCTTTGAAATCAACAATCTGGTTTTGCTCATCTTGTTTTGTTCAAAAAAACCCATATGCATTTAAGTCCTAGCTTGCCATTGGGGAGGTCAGACTCTTTCCAGACTTGATAGTTGAGCAGGTTGAGTTCTTCGTGCTTCATTGCTTCAAGCCACTCTTCTTGGTATTTTGAGTTGAGAGCCTCCTGGACTGACTTGGGGTCAGAATAGCTATTGTCAACAATGAGATAAATGGTGGGAAGACCTATTTTTGAGTTGAGACAACATGGATAGGGGATAATATTGTTGTGAGTTAGCCTGTCGTGAGACAGTTGATGAGCGGGGAGAGAGGAATTGACAGCGGATGTGGTGATAGAGTGAGGAGTGGTATGAGGGAATACAGGCGCAGGGGGAGAGTTGGCAGGAGGGACATTGGAGGAGTTCAGGGAGGAAGGAAGAGGAGCAGAAAGGAGGTCCAAAGAGTTATTGATGGGAGGGGGGAGAGGAGAAAAAGGGGTCAGCATGTGGTTGGAGCTGGTAGGACAAGGAGACGGTTTCAAGCCGGATAGAGAAGGAAAGCAGAGCTTGTCAAACGACGCGTATGCCGAGATGAAAATTTTGGAGGAATCCAGGTCAAGCAGTCTGAATGACAAAAAGTCATTGACGTACCCAAGCAGAATAGCTCTTTTTCTGGTGGGGAGGAGTTTGAAGGTTTGATCAGCTTTGGGAATGATGGCAAAGGCGGCGCAACCAAATGGCTGTAGGCAGTTGAGATTGAAAGATTTTCTGTGCCAAATGTTGTAAGGAACAATGTTGCCACAAGTTCTTGAAGGGAGAGTGTTAAGGATGTGGGTAGCGGTATTGACAGCCTCATCCCTGAATTCGAGCAGCAGATTACTTTGATTTAGCAGGCAACGTGCCTTCTCCAGAATTACGCAATTTGATCTCTTGGCCAATCCATTTTGCTGAGGATTGTAAGGGGGAGAGAAATGCTGAGAGATTCCTTTTTCAAGGCAGAAGGCGTGAAGATTGGAGGAGATGAACTCGCTGCCGTTTTCAGAAATTAGAAGCTTCACAGAGTGCCCAGTTTGACGTTTGGCTTGCGCCACAAAGTCTTTGATGGCTGAAAGCGCCTTGCTTTTCTGTTTGAGGATGGCCACGGAGCAATATCCGGAGAACTGATCCATGAGGGAGAGGAAGTATGAGAACCCCAAGTTTGAGGTGATGGAGAGAGGTCCAACAATGTCCAGATGGACAGCTTCAAGGAGGTTGGTGGCCCTTTTGAATTTATGATTGAAGGGAGTAGAAACTTGCTTGCAAGTCTTGCCGATTTGACTTCATTTCCCCCATCTCTCAACTTCTCCCTGTCCTAGCAGTCTAGGACAGGCCTCTTGCCTGTCTCTCCGCTTCGATCCCCCCCCTCCTATGTTCAACTCCTACTTGTCGCGCTTGCGGCCCTGACTTTTGGCAACGCGAGCAATTGTCAACCATCGATTTGATCTCCCCACTCCCACCAGTCGCTATTGATCATTGGCCCATCCATCCCGTCGCGCCCCCATCCACGGCTCTCAGTCAGATCACCGAACCTCAGACCAAGTCAATGATGTCTCACTGCTCCATGAACATGGTCTTCAACTCCCAACCCATTGGTACCTGTATCGTCTTTAAAGAATTTTATATCTCAGGAACCATGGCCCTCATCTTCTATCTCACCCTCCTATTCATCCTCTCAATTGGTTACGAGTACTTGAGATTGGCGAGTATCAGGTACAAGAGGATGATCAAGATCAAGCTCAGTACCGCTTCAATCTTGAAAAAACCTCCATCCTCGAGATCCTTGCAATCCCCATCCTCATCTTCTCCACCCAGGGTATCCTCCTCCAATCAATTGATTGAGGCTAGCTCTAAATTCACCACTATTTGGGGTCAGATGACCGTCCCTCGTTTGATTCAACTCACCCGGAGTCTCTTCTACGTCTCCAACGTTGCTCTATTATTCTTCCTCATGTTGGTTGTTATGACCTACAAGGCACAAATCATCGCGGCCGTTGGAACCTTCATCCCGCTGTCGCCGCCAATCAGGCGACAACAGCCGTTGTTGACACCCGCGACCGCTGTTGCGGGTGTCCATCTGGTTGCCCGCGGTCATTCTTGATGCGGGCAACATTTCTTTTTTTTCCTCTCATCTCATTTTTTTTTTTTTTATGTTTTCATTTTTCCGCACCTATTTGTAGTATCTCTTGTACATAGTATACAGGGCCTCATGTCTATAAAAGGAGGGGCTCTCCCCTGCCTTTTGGCCCAGGATCCTATCATCATCATCCTAGCATCCAATGAGACCATCATCATAATCAAACTTATCCGTGGGCATCCTTCCCCACTTATCTGAGCAATTTATCCGGGTATATCTATGATTGCCCCTTGATCCTTTGAGCCTCCATACTCAAACTCTGTCCCTTGTGACCTTGATCCTTATCACCAACCAATAGCCTTGCTGGTTGAAGAAGAATTCCTGTCTGTCTGAATTCTTGAGTGTGTTATACCACTCTGATCCTTTTTTCCGACCATACTGGTCTTGATCTCTCCTTGATCATCTTTCTGGAGCCAATCACGTTTGATTGAAGAGGTTTTATTAAGCTTAAAACCTGGAGTGTTATACCTCCCTTCTTCTTTAAGGTTGAATTTTGCCACGCTATTCTTGAGTCCATTGAGAAGTGTTGGGATATTCTTTCTCAAATTTGTTATTGATTTGCTTCTAGAGCTTCATAAACAAATTGCTTTTGTTTTGTTCAGCCTCCCACAGTTATCTGGTACCCTTCAAGCGCTTGATTGCGGAGAGTTGGGCAGGTTCATTGAGAACCTGGAGGTTGGTTGGGATTGAGTTGATCTTTCCTAATCAGCTGCTGACGACCAGAGTTATTAGCTTGTGGGCGTTGTTACTTACAACTGCCTTGTTCTATTGAACTCTGAACAAACCTTGACTTATTTGTTCAAGTCTTTACCTGCACCATCTTGCCTCAGATAGTGTTGTTTCCATCGCTACCGACAACTCTTATCCTCTTCCCTTACTTTGATTTCTCATCCATAAGGTTCTGGACCTTGATTCCGGTTACATTTAAATATTATTGTAACTCCTAGGAGGGCAGCCTAAACAGCACCTTTCCCCTCCACAGAACTGCCACGGCTTAGCACCGTTTGGAGTCTACAATGGTGGATCAAGCGTCAGAGTCGTCAGAGCATAGATTGAGGGTCTTGAGGGATTGAGCACTGGCGTGACCAAGACGCAGATGCCAGAGATTGTCCGGAGCCTTGAAAATCATTGTAGACTGATTGCATTGCAGGAATTTGGTTCCACAAAGTTCCGTTAATTTGTTGTTTGTGGTGCCTAAAAAACTAATCTTATCCAGCTTCACTTCAAAGCCTGAGTATCCAACTTTTGAGAATTTTGCCTTAGATGAGTTTAATTGGGTGAGAGAGATAAGGCACCAGTTGATGGACGGAATGAGAAGAGCATTTTGAAGAATGATGGTTGAGCCAAGATGATTGATGAGCTTGGCTGATCCAGAATGTGACGCTGTAAGGGAGTTGTTTGGAGAACCGGTTCCTACCTCAAGATGGATGGGAGTGCACTCAAACAGAACCTGGGGGTCATTGACAATGTGGTGGCTCGCGTCGGAGTCCAGGACTGGAAGGTGAGAGTCTTTTCTGTTAGACAACAGGTAGATTTGAGCGTTGAAGTGAAGCTTGGCACCTTTGGAGCTGCTTTCATCTTTGGCGGGTGGGCTTTCATTGACTGAGTGGAGATTGGATGAGGGGATCTTGTTCCATTTGGGTCTGAGGTGGGGATTGACAAACCAGCATTTACTCTCTGGGTGTTTGGCTAAGGGGTTGTGGTGTCCTTTTGAGCAGGGGTGCTTGGGCTTTTTCTTTGCGGTAGACTTTGCTGTGGACTTGTGTAGTGAGACTGATGGAGTCGTATCTAAAGACGGGTTGGCGTCCGGCAGCCAAGAGGATTTGAGGTGAAGAACCTTGCGGAGCTTGTTCAAGATACCAGTTGGATTTTGAAGGAGAGAGTTGTTGAGAATTAGAGAGTCAACAATGTGGTAGAATGAGCTGGGAAGTTTGGCAAGGATGTTGTAGCTGAGGATATTGGGGGGAACTTTGAGTCTAACAACTGTTAGTTTGTTCATGAGTTTCCTGCAGTCCTTGATGTAGGTTGTGAGATTTCCTTTGAAGAGGTAAAGGATGAAAGTGAGACAGATGCGGCCGCAATTATTAGAGGATTGCAAGGCGTATCATTCGAGAATAGCCTGCCAGATGGCATGGGGATTACCATTGTTGTCATCATTGACAATGGATTCAAAAGCCGCTTTGCCAAGATGTTGAATGATTACGTCTGCGGCTTTGTATATCTTCTTCTTTTGAGGCCCGTTCATGGGTGATGGAGGAGTTTCAACGGTCAACTCAAGAAGTCCTTTCCTGCGGAGATAACTCTTGATCCTGAGACTCCAAGATGGGAAGTTTGAGTCATTCAGAAGGGGAGTGTTGAGCTTTGACAGATTGGGTTGTTCTTACAAGTTGGAAATAGAGCCTATCTGGTCCAGTAAGTGAGGTGGGACTGTAAATCTGAAAGAATAAGAGACTTAAAAAGGGAGTGTTTGGTTTCAGCAAGGGGTTATCAAGGAAAAGAATCAGAAGGAATGAGAACATAGTTGAGTAGACACCTTAAAAAGGACCAGAAAGCGTGTTGACTAGACAGAGCGGTAAAGAAGAAGAGAAAGGGAGAAAGAAAGAATAGAGGAGGATTGATCTGGTGTAATACTCTTGAAGTTGGTGATTGGGTGAGCTTGAGCTTGAGCTGTAGCGGTAGCTGGTGAATGAACTTGTTGATGTTGGGGAGGACTTGATGTTGGTTGATGGATGATGGCGCATCCGGGTGAATGAGGATGGCGGTTTGAGAGATCCTGGGGAGCAGACTTGCGGTCCTTCAGAATTGGAGCTTTGGCGGCGGTTGATTATGAGGGATGCGCGGGAAGAGAATGAAAACAGCGGTTTGAGAGCTTAGAAAGTAATAAATGAGGAATAAAATAACTGGAGATGGAATGGAAAACAAAGTAAAGGTAGAATAAAATAAAACAAAATAAAATAAAATAAAATAAAATAAAATAAAATGGAAATTATTTGATCAAATACTTGAATACCAACAATTGTCTTTGTCACGTTGAAATATCCTTTTCCTCAGTAAAATCTACCTCAGTCCATAAACATGACACAAATAAAGCAGGCTTGCATAACAACCTTCCAATCTTGGCAACTCAGTATATACTTTCAAATCTTTGCAGTTAACTCTAATCCAAGTTGACCATCCATTTTAGCTTAGCTCTTCTACCCTGGGTATCATCAGCCCTTGGAATTCCATTCTCAGTCACAAAATTACACTAGTTTGCACTC
The DNA here is from genome assembly GCA_025617555.3 of Puccinia polysora. Classification (NCBI taxonomy): domain Eukaryota; kingdom Fungi; phylum Basidiomycota; class Pucciniomycetes; order Pucciniales; family Pucciniaceae; genus Puccinia; species Puccinia polysora. The sequence continues at coordinate 23,671,712 of CM062635.1, forward strand.
AAGCCTAGATGGCCACATCAACTGTGTAGTTTTCAAATGGACTAGTCCCTTTCCCTGCATAAGCTATATCTTCATATTTGCACTGTCTTCACATTTCATTCCTTCCTGTCTCATCCATTATGTCTTTGTACACTCATATTCTATTTTATTTCACCTGCGCTACAACCTTGGAAATGATTATGCTGTTATTTCATTTTCCCATTTTGTTCCTGTCATTCATTGCTTCATTGCTTTCTAGCTGTAGTTAGCCATCCATCAGGTTGTATCTAGTCACCATTGGATTAACTTATAAAGGCTATGCTCCCTGCCTGAAGATTGTCTCTTCAGTTTGTTAATTTCATACGTTCTTGCATTTTGCTAAAACATATCATCACCTCAGGCTTGGCTTTAGTTCCCTTCCATTGGAACACTTCATCCCTCTCACTGTTTGTTGAGCCATCAAACCACCATTTGCACTTTGTAGTTAGCTTTGCTACCTTGCACTCATCCCTTACACTCAGTTTCCTCCTTTCCCTCACAATCATCTAAGATTTCCCTGTAGTACGTGGGATGGTTGTGTGACAGGATGGAACAACTCCCCCCCCCCCCCCCGCTTTCAGAACCTTCAGAGGAGGGGGCACCATCACTTTCTTACCTGGGAAAGTTATGGATTCCGATCGGAGGGAGTCATGCACCAATTTCTTGGATTGGGTTGCGGTTTCATGCCTATCTTGGGTGGGAAAACACGCCAAGGGGCGCAAATTTATCCCAAAAGGGGGTTTTTTTTGATAAATTCATGCCATTTCCGCTTTTTTTTTTTTTTTTTTGAGTTTGAAAGTCATGAACCTATCGATTCCAAGGGTGTGCATCCATCCTTGGCCTTGAAATATTTTGGCTTTTTGAGAAACCGAAAAATATTAAACGATGGGAAGATCAAAGTGGGTTTGATTCCAACTGCTTTCTTTCGTGTAGGATGCTTGCTGCCTGAGATCTGACTCAATCCCCCGCTTTTCGTTCCAGTGGGCATGTCACAAGTTGATGGTGGATGCTCATACTGAGTTCTGTCGCCACCCTGTCGTTCGTCCCTCCGACGCCCCGCTGGATCCCTCATCCCGGCTGTCTTCATCCTCGCCGGCCCCCGCTGCAGTCCTGTTGACCATCCCACCATCCCGGCCAACCCCAAAACCATCCCGGCCATCAAGACTCGTTAGCATGTCTCGGTTCTACAATCCATGGCTTCAAGAGCAAGATTATCGTATACGTATAAGGGAAATACCCTGGGAGGTTTGTCTACCTTGCAGTCGCTAGTTTGAGCTTGGGGTCATCCATGCTGACTTGCTTGCACTCCGCCTGCTCATCTTGCTAGGGCTATCATCGAGCTTCACTCATTTCCGCCGAGGACCTCGCATTACTTCAAGCTACATCTAGCCAACCAAAACCAAAACAAGAACAAGTTTGGCTGGAAGTCAGTACGATCACACATCCCAACAGTGAACTTGCGAGCTAACTTGGGCTCGCTTTAGGACACCGAAAAATACGTCTCCCTGTATCTCAATCTACTTTCGAAACTTACTAGGGTGGATTGCCTGCAAGCAACGCTGGTCGATATGGGTGATATGATAGAAGGTACGGCGGAAATCTTGCTTCTAGCGATCATATCGACTCATCACTCCTTGGTCTTCGACAGATCATGAAGAACGACTTGAACTTTTTGTCAACCACATGCTTAGTCCTTACGGCGTCCTGACTCCTCATCTGGAATCGTCCGACTATTACGTTCGAACCAAATCTTTAGCCATCCTCAGTTTACTCCTAGAGTTCGTTTTCGATTGATACTTCACTCGAGATACCACAATGCTCACGAAACGCTTCCTATTCCTAGATTCCATCCCGCCCCCCCAGAAGACGTCCTATCATTGGTTGGACCTAAGGTTGCCCTTCTGACGAATTCCAGCGATTCTAACGAGCAGGAGCTCGGCATCGAGCTCGCGGAACATGTTTTGAGGCAGTCCGTCGCCAGGAAAACTTTTTGGTCCGCGTCGCGCACAGCTGGAGCGGATGATGATCATGGCCAACCCAGAGCTGGTGTTATTTCTAGGTTGGTCCCTCCTCGCACCCGCAAACTCAGCGTAATGCGCAGCATCTAAAACTCATCTCACCGCATCAACGACTCTTCAGCTTGGTTGATTTATTAAAAGGCGCCGGTCGCATGAATGCACAAATGCAATACCAACTGGCATTTTGCTTCTGGCTTTTGACGTTTGACCCTGAAATCGCGGCTCATTTCAACAAGTCAGTTATCCCGGTATTTGATTGAGTCTTTGCCCCTTATCACTAAACTAGCTTGCTCGGTAGGAGGTTTACCGTCATACCACTGTTGACCGCTTTGGCCAAAACCGCTGTGAAAGAAAAGGTTATCCGAGTCCTTGTGGCCACTTTCAGAGTTCGTCAATGCTCCTATTATGTTTTCGGTTTGAAAGATTATCAACACTCGACGCTCTACTCTTTAGAATTTGGCAGAAAAAGCACCAGAGACCACATTAGCCGCCATGCTAGTAGCCGGAAACCTGCTACCGCTCATTCAAAATTTTTCTGCGCGCAAATGGTCCGACGATGAATTGAAAGACGACATCGAATGGTTGAAGGAACAACTCGAAGACGCTAAAAGAAAAATGACGTCAGCACCTTGTTTCCTTCTTCATTTTGTATTTATTTTTGTTGAACTGTTTGTTCGTTTTACTACTTTGTGCATGCAGAACATACGATGAGTACTCGACTGAATTAGAATCAGGTTTACTTCGCTGGTCGCCTCCTCACACCTCCGATGAATTTTGGGCTCAAAATGCAGAGAAGCTCAACGAGAAGAATTATCAACAGCTCAAGTCAGTCTCATCGTACATACTTTACAGTTTACTTTCTTGACTGATTCTGGTTGTCTAAATGTTGCTCAACCATCAGGGCTATTATCGGACTGCTGTCAAGTGCTTCCGATCCTGTCGTGCTTGCGGTAGCAGCCAACGATTTGTCAAAATATGTGAAGTATTGTGATGTTGGGAAAAGGTACTACAACCATCAAGTTTATCCGTCTCGTTGGTTCATTGACCTCTGTTTCTCATTGACTCGCAGGCTAGCCGAACGATTGGGTGCCAAGAGCGCAGTAATGAAATTGATGGCACACGAAAATTCTGATGTTAAATACTGGGCCTTAGTCAGTGTTCAACAGCTCGTCAGCCAACCTTGGAGCCTCTAACAGGGCTTTACCCACGTTTACCCCTATCAAGCCCTGATTCCTCAGAGACATAAATTTGCATGCATCTATCCCATTCACTCCTGATTCCCAATTCAAGCCAGCGAACTTTGCATATTCCTTCAACCACGTGACCGACTTTGATGTTTATCCTACTGTATACTTTGACTTTAGCCTAATTTCCCAATTCTTCAAACATTTTTTCTTCATTTGATTGTTTGTGTTTTTAAAGACTTGAAAATAGATTCTTTCAATCATTAGAGTAGTAAGGGTTCCTAAGCGGCTGTTCCACCACTAGGGAACAAGATCAATTTTTCTTTGGTTGGGAGTTCAAAATTTTGGATTACTGTCCAAAATCACGAGCTTGGTAAAAATAATTTTTTCCATGAGTTAGCCTATATTAGCTTATCTGTGCAAAAGGTACTGAATGAAAATCAACTAACTGAACATCAAGTTCAATCGGAGCCAGCCTAAGGTCTTGTACTGCATGGCTCGCGCAGTACCTAGACTGCCGCAGGGGGAACTTGTGACCAAAACCTTAATTTGCCTGATCAGATGTGCAGGTTCGGCTGAAAGCTTTTTGTTTTTTTTTAAAAAAAAAAAAAAATAAACGGCTGAAAGCTCTTTTTGTTTTTTTTAAAAAAAAAATAAAAACTACCTTTCATCAATATCATGTTCTCTCCAAGGCATAGCATCTTGTACCAACACGTTCCAACGGAACTTTTTTGATTCAGCTTGGGATGGTAACCGACCCAGAAGAATTCGAAACAACAAGTTCAAGGGTTGTCAAACCCCATTTGAGCTTCTTATAGAGTGGATGAGCAGAGGGATAGAATCCCTAAGGGTTGGTCAAATATCAAAGTACATGTGTACGTACGTGTGCACTTAGAAAGGCAACACCAAAACTTTTGGCTCTCAGACACAAATGACCCATTCCTCATCCCACTGAATGAATTCGTAGTCGATTACTACTCAACGAGGTGGTTATTGTTAGATAGTTTTGGTGAGTCCTCAAACTTAGGGGAAGCTTGTCTCTAATTTGGGTGGATCCAGAATTACTGTTGTGAATCTTCCTTCCTTCGTTCCTTTTTTTTTTTTTTTTTTTTTACCGCTCACTCTTGCCAGTAGGAGCAAGGATGATCATGACATGTGAGACAGGTTTTAAAACTTATACACATGTACATGGGGGGAACCAAGTAACCGTAAGATCATGATTGATGCTGAGCAGCTATCAATCAAACACCTGATGTGATCCTCACAGCAAAATTCATGAAAATGGGATTAATGGAGGTATTCATAATCAATCTTGATTTAAAAGTATTTCAAATTATTCTATTTTAATGTTCAAGAAGACCTTTGATTTCAAACCCAACATGGGGCCCATAACTATTTTTATAGTTTTTTACTCCTGCTTGAGTGAAGGAAAACATTTGGCAGATTTTTGTTCAATTGATGCTGAGGCTTATTTAAGTATGAGTTTAGTTCATATACTCTCAAAACTTTTCTAATTATTTTCCAGATGATGGCAGCTGTGAGCCCATAACTAAAATCATACCAACTTGTGTCACAAGTGAAGCGTTTCATAAATCAAAAGAAGGGAGAAAGGTGGAAATACACAAAGTTTGGAGGGAGTTTATCATACAATAGAAGTAGAGAATCTCAACAGAAAAGTTCCATATTTTTGTATGACTGAAAGGAAAAGAGTGAGGATAATATAGGAAAAAAATAAAATTGGGAAGAATATGAGATTTGTGGAATTTTAACCTCACCACCAAAGGCTCTTCATTTCAAAGGCCTACACCATATTAACACTTCCTGACATATCAAGACTCCTTTGCAACTCAACTTAATTCTTTGGTTGAAAAAAAAAAGATACAAAGATAAAAATTTGACAAGAATTCATCTCAAGGTCTTTCAAAAGTCACCAGCTCAAAGCATTATTGTGATTTTTTTTCTTTAATTTCGGATAATAATCTTGTGATTCTGTGGCTTGAAGAACAAATCAAAAAAAAAATTATCAATTGTAAAATATTATTTAATGGATATTCATGAGAAGAAATACATTCTTTATTTGAAACTTCCAAATCAACTTCTGCCACCAAAGCTTTATATCAATAAACACATGCTTTTTAGGATGAAATATTTTTTTGATGATTCCAAGAATTTTTACCTAATCATAATTTAATGAGCTTCAACCTCCCAAGTTTATTTTATTGTTAATTGAAATGGTTAATGCATCTTTGAAGATGGATTTTCTTGAAAATCTCAAATTGATTTCTCTTTAAAATCCTATGAAAACTAATGGGATATTCTTTCTTTTTGCACCCAATTTTATTAAAAACCTCAAGATTGATACATTGATGGATTCAAATTCAAAATAAAAAAATAAATAAGATTCAGAAGGACCATCAATTTATCTAAACAGTTGTAAATTTAGAATTTCCTTTTTTTCAAAAAAAAAGACCATTCCCTTCTGGATAGATGCAAACATTTTGGTAAATTTTACCACCAAACAAATCCTGGAAAACTTCATTAAATTGGGATTCATGCATAAATTTTTTAAATTTTAATGAGGGCACTTTTTAAATTCATCACCAAGGAAATGAAATGTATATATCTAGGTTGTTGGGTATTTCACACCCCAAACCTGGAAATCATCAAATCTTCCCATTTTTGTGATTCCTTGCTAGCAAAAGCCTTTCAAAGCAGATATAATTGGGGAGCTGGACACAGTTCAGAATTATAGTGGAAAGAATCTACGTGCTGAAAATCATCCAAAATAATTAAACATATGGGAGATGTTTGAGAATTGGCAGTTGGAGGTGAATTGAGGGGCAAATAAGTTGATGGTATCAACTTGGATAAAACTACCACTGGCCTTTTGTATGTATCTGCAAGCAGAAAACCATGGCAAGGGAATTTCATCCAGTAATTTTGAGGGGCAGTTCCAGAAGTGTGGTTGAGATGTTTTCTTGCTTTGTCAAAATTTTCATCCCAGACTTGATCCATGAAGTTTTCATCCTTGAAGATAGAGTTGGATTCCATTTCCTTGATCATTTCCTGGCATATTGAGCTCCAATATTCAGATTGACAGCCCCAAATTGACTGCTACTGATCTAAACCCACAGTTCCCATCACCCATCACATCTTGAACATGTGAAATTTGTGGAATGGCTGTCTTAGGGAAAATGAAATTTTTATATGGATACTAAGGGGAAAAAAATGAGCATTATTTAAGATGAAATGTAAAAAAAAACTCATACTTACTTTATCAATAGCCACAACTTCAAAATTATCAGAAGATGAAAAAGACAATGTTGTGACCTTGAATGTCATCCCAGAAAACAAGGACAGGTTAATAAATGAACCATAAGGCAAGATTAATTCAGAAATTTATTCACCTTTTCTATTTCCAAGGGTGTGGATGTGGGAGAAAAGATTGGATTCCCTGGAGGCCTATAAGAAAATCATATTGAATATCAGATTATTCATATAGAAGAGCCCAAAAACGCGGACCTACCCCAAAAAGGGGTTTAAACATGGTATTTTGAGGTCAGACATTTGAGGGCCAAAGCAAGGTCAAAAAAATATGGAAGAAATATATTTGTGTTTCATTTGAAGTGCATTTTAAGAATTTAAACTCACTTTGTCCATAAAAAGAAGCAAAATAGTATCAGAAGTTGCTTCAAAACACACCCCAAAACAGACACTTCCCATTATTTTTGTAGATGAATCAATTTCTTTGGGGTGAATAATTGATCCTAAAAATCCCCAAATCATTTTTTTGGGCCCTTCAAAGTTCTTTCTAAAATACAGCAAACTGAAAATTTGCAAAATCTCATGGAAAAATAACAAAAAAAAGAATTGAAGATAATGTCTCATTTTTTATGTAAATCCCATTTTCTGGTGGGAAAGTGAAGTACTAAAATTCTGGAAAGATTTTAATTGAATGGCCTGCCATATTTGGAAACTTTTTTTGGCTTCAGATTTCTCAAAATAATCAAAGAAAAAAGATTAAAAGTGTGAAAAAATTTGAGACATGGAGCATTTATTTTTTCTTTCAGTCTTTTGAGGGCAATTCTGAAGGCCTTAAAAATGGCCAAAATTTTTCAGATTTATTTGACAGTGGTTTGAGATGCCCTCCTATCCCCTAGTTTTTTTGTTGACAACCCCCAAAAACTGTGTTTTTTCCAGTTTTATTGTGTGCATTGGGGATGTTGGGGGATGTTGTGGGGATTTCAAAACCACGTGATTTCCAGGTTTGGGAGTGTGAAAAACCCAACACCATATATATAATCAATTAATCAATTTCTATCATCTTTGATTTATTAAAAGAAGTTTTAGGGGTAAGAAGAATTCTGGCCCATGATTCAAGTTTTTCAAAATCAGAGAAATCCAATCTTTAGATTCCCTGCTTGGAAAGCTCTTCCAATTTGGATCTATTTTGGATTCAGCCCAGGATCAGAATTAAACTTTACAGAAACTAATTCCTTAGATTATGCTAAAAGGATGAGATTGATCAAGCGTGGGGATTGTATGTGTGTTTGGAATGAAGGGGGGAATAAGTGGATGAAACCAAGGGAGATAAAGGAAACACTGCTAATGAAGATTTTTGAGAAAAGAGGAAAACATCAAAAGGAAATTCTATCCAGAAATATATTGGATCTGGAGCTTATAAGTGTTTAAATCTCCTTCTTCTTTCTCCAAAAATTTCACCCCAGGAATCCTTGATTAAATTTTGGATGGAAAATGTTGGGTTGGAAGTTATTTCTTCAATTATATCCTGTCTTATCAGACTCCAATCATCAGATTCCTGGCCCCACTTATCAATTCTGCTCTGAATCTCTGATTTCCATCCTCAATAAAATCCTTAAAATGATGTAAAAGTTGAATGAAATTTATAATGTAGATAAAATAATTTCATGGAAAATGAAAAAAATAATTGAAGATTTTGGGGTTAAAGATAAAATCAAAGACTTGCTTACTCACATATTGAAAAATTGTAAAGAATGAATAAGATGATGAGGAAAAATAAAGCTTTATTCATTAAGAATGATGGTATTTATTTCATATAGTATGTGGGGAGGAAGCAGGAAATAACTCAGAATCATATTGCAGATGATATTATTTATGCAAAAGAGGTAAAAAAATTCAAGAGCAAGCTCAGAAAAGGGGTTTTTCTTTCAATTTTATGTTATATTTTTTTTAAAGGGTTAAAAATTTTGATGAACACCCACCAAAAAACTTGTAGGGCTTTCAAACAGATAATTACCAGCCTGTGGTATCAAAAATTTCAATTATTGGTCTTCAAAACCAAAAAAAGGTCAAAAAGGCATCCCAAACCCACCTTCATGATATTAATTTTGGTTTTAGTCTCAGTTTCAAGGGGAAAAATACCCTCAAAATAATTCAGAAGAAATGAATTTCAATTTTTAAGAGGCCTTTTAACTCCCTGCATCCTAAAAACTTTAAATAACCCAACATAGAATGGTTAAAAATTACTTTTTTTTTTATTGGTTTATTGAATGGAAAACACTAATCCTAAAAATACCCCAAGGATATTTTTGAATATTTTATTTTATTTTATAAATAACCATGTCATCAAAATGGAAAAACTATAAAAGAAAAATAAATCAAAATTAGGGTCCAAGATGCAGACCAATCCAGCTCCCATTTTTAATAGTGTAGAGAATCCTGTGGGATTTTATAAACAATGTAGCAAATAGCTTTCTGGCAGTCCTTGAGGGGGAATTTAATATACTTCTACTCCTTTAGAGTATTATTAAGACTAAGGTGGTTTTGAATTACCTGCCCTTCTAGTACCATAGTAATTCTGCACAATAATTTATTTAAATTAATGGCTGGTTTCTTTGAGACTTAAAATAGGTCTGAGATCAGACCTAGATTACTTATTAACTGTTATTGGTAGGTTTTTTGAAGAATGGACCAGGTGTATTGGATTATTGTTTAGTGGTTGATCAGATATATTTTATCTCAAACAATATCCCGATATTAAAGGGTTCAAGGGTTTATCAAAGGGATGGTTCAGGAGAGGACCCAAGGATGGGTTTACCCATGGGGGCTGGGTAGAGGAAAGGTTGGTATTTTCTTTTGGTTGTGCTCTCTTTCTTTGTAAGGGTTATTTTATTGATTTATGGGTGGTTCTTCTTTAATTTTGGTGCTGAATATTTAGGTCACAGAAGAACCCTTATTCAAGCACCTGTTGATTGGCTTAATTTGTCAAAGATGGGTAATCACTTGGTTTCTGATTTCTTGTTTCCTTTGTAACTGGTTCACTGATACTATTGATCTGGGTAGGTACCACAGATCACTACTGATAGGTTGATGGGGGTGAGTGGTATGATGGCCTGATACAACTTAGATAGGGCAGAGAGGCCCTTGTTAAATAGAAAATTCCTGCCCCCAGGGTTGCTCAAGGCTGCCCCCAGGGGTGCTCCAGGCTGCCCCTGAGCATTCTCCCTGTCCTGGTGAGGAACAGTGAGATACAGTTACATGAGACATTTCTGCTGGTTGGAAAAAGCTTGTACAGTTACATGAGGCATTTCTGCTGGTTTGGAAAAACTTTTACAGGGGTTTCATGCATGCAAAGCCCTGCATTAACTGCTGTTAAGTGCAGGTAAAATATATTCCTGTGCAGTATTGGTGGTTGGTTTGGTGCTACTTGATTCTTCCTACATGTGTTGCTGTGCATTTACTGGTGGTTTTTTTTGGTGCTACTTGCTTCTACCTTCCTGTATTTCTGTGAATTATTGGTGATTTTTTTTGTGCTGCATGGTCTTGAATGCCTGAATATGTTGCTGGGTAGCCCTGTGGTACTTGTACTGGTGGGTTTTTTGGTATCACATGCTTCTGACTACATAAATTGCTGTGTGGTGCAGGGGCTGTTTGGTACTGGTAATTTATTTGGTATCACATGCTACTGGCTGCATAAATTTCTGTGTGGTTCTGAGGTTCCTTGGTACTGGTAGTTTGTTTGGTATCACATGCTAATGGCTGAATAAATGGCTGTGTGGTGCTGAGGTTGTTTGGTGCTGGTAGTTTGTTTGGTTCTGGTTGAGGTTGGTTTCACTCCCTCCTGCCCATACTGCTCCTGTATACTTCTGCACAGCTTTCTGTATGTGTATTTGCTTGTTTTTTTTTTTTGGTTTTGGTTGAGACTGGTTTCACTTCCTCCTACATGTACTTTTCCTTTATACTTCTGCACAGCCTTCTGTATGTATATTTGCTTGCTTGTTGGGTGAGGTGACAGGAGCTGAACTAGTTGCACTGCCTCCTGTATCTGTATTGCTGTATTCTGGCTGAGGTGACAGGGTTGGTGTATGGTCCTGGTGTTGAGGGTAAGCTGTTACTGGTATTTAATTGCGTGTCTCCAAAGTATTTCTTTATGCCTTCCACAGAGCTGTGACACCTGTTTGGGTATGAGTTTGCCATATTTGAAAGCTTCTTGGGCTGTATCTTTTAATCCATGAGAGATAGGGGGGTACTTTGGCTGAATGACTATAGGTTATTTTTGGTTTAGAATCCATTTCTGAGGTCTATTTGAGGTTTTGAGCTGTTTTTGTACTGTAAAAGTGAGTCTGATGGCTATAGGACAGGCTTGGTCTACCACAATGGATTGAATTTTTGAAGAGGAATAAAATACTACAATACATCAATCAGAGTTGGAAAATTCTTCTCTGCTAAAAATAATATTCCAAGTCATATTTTTGACCTGATAATGAATCCATGGAATGCTTTTCAGCCTTTTCAATTATTTATTGATGTCACTGGTGGATCTTGAAAACCCTTTATTTTTAAATTTTTGTTGGCTTCAATAAAATTTAAAGGCTGAAAAGATTATGGAATGTGCTAGTAGTTAAATAGATTCTATGGATCTCCAAGATGGAAGGACATCCCATCTCAATTTTGGAATTCACTTTAAGATCAATCAAAACTCTGTATAAAAAAATTTAAATAATTCCCAAAAGTCTCAAGCTCTCAATTAATCTTCCTTCTAGAATGAAGCAAATATGATTCATAAGAACTCTCTTGATTTTTTTTTCAGAATTCCTCAAGATATCATGGATTCAGATTTATGATTTGAAGTAAAATTCATGGTTCTTTGTGTTGAATTGAGGCAAATTTGACCAGCTGTTCAAAAAGATTCACATCCTCAAATGTTTGATGAAATTTTGGTCAATGAAGCTTTCTGGAAATATTTCAAATTCTTGCACCTCACTTCAAATATGTCTGTTACAGTTGATCCTCATCTTCAGAATTTCTTACTTGTTGTTGGTGATGGTCTAAATATAATGCAGGGTTCAAACAAAGTATTGATTCCATAGCACATTGTTATTCATGGTCACAGTCAAGATCAATTAACATCATTTTTCAAGACTTGTACCTCTTCCACCTTGAAATTCATTATCTAACAAAATTTGTTATACTATGTTTAAATAATACATCCTTCTATAAGATAAATAAATTTGTTCTGAATTTAATACCTGGGAATCAAGGAAAAATTACTACAAAAACTTACTCAAGCCATGAATCTGTTGAGGATGACATAAAAAAGCTTTACCAACCAGAGTTCCTGAACCCATTACTCATTCCAAAATTTCCTCCCCATAGTTTAAATTTGAAATTTGGTGTCACACAACCACCCCACCTAATATAGGGAAATCTTGGATGATTATGAGCACAAATGGGAGAGTGCTTATAGCAAGGGGAATGCAAGTATAGAAAGGCTAACTTCCAATTGAAAATGGTTGGTTCAAACTCTCAACAAACTACAAGAGGAATGAAGTTTTTCAAATGGAGGAAATCCAAGGCAAAGCCCAATGTGATAAATTTGATCTCAGCAAAGGATTCTTAGAATGTATGAAATTAACTAACTGAGGAAACAATCTTCAGGCAGACTGCATGGTCCTTATAAGGTAACCAGGGTTGACTAGATACAACCTGATGGAAATTTGTCTACAGCTAGAGAGCAATGATGCAATGAATGACAGGGACTGAATGGGTCAATGAAATGTATAGTACAGTATGTCCAAGGTTTTAGGGTAAGACCAAACAACAAACACTGCAGGTACATGAACATGCTGGAGGAATGAATGACATGCAAGGAACTGTAAAGGTAATTTGAATGGACAGATATAGTTATGCAGGGTGTGGGACCAGTCCTAAAGTGGATGTTTTGACTGATATGGCTTTCAATAAAATATGCAAGCAAATGTGGCTGGCCTGACCAAGAATGGAATAGCTTAGTCCAAAGATGGAAGAAGCAAGGTTGATTGGATGGTCAACTGGTTGTTGGATGGAACTAAAAGAATTTCAGAGATAGACTGAGTTTCCCAAGTTGGTAGGTCACTTGTGTATAAGCCAGAGGTAGTAAGTGGATGTGCTAATAATAAGGTGTTTGCTTGTGTCACACTTATAGACTGAGGTAGAGGGTACTGAGGAATAGGATATTTCAAAAGGATGGTGTAGACAATAACCCTTGGACTTGGAGTGTGACAGTTGGGGCACCAATGATAATCTTGAGGAGTATGGATCATATGATTAGCCTGTGCAATGGGACTTGCTTTCTTGTGTTCAGATTGGTAAAAAAATATATATATATGGTGAATCCAGTGAGTTTGGTTGGGTTGTCAACTCCCCCTGGTCATGCAACAAGCTGTGGTTGATGACCAGACCAAATTGGTTGATGGGGCAATAGCCAAGGGGCCCCATCTTGTCAGGTCATCAACTCAAATTTGCCATTCATCAACTCAGAGCAAAAATACATTAGTTTGCGGCTGTTATGATCCTCATGACCACTATGACCAATAGGATGGCTTTCCATTGATGCCAAACTCTTGGCAGCTTCAGTTGAAAGCCGCCACGGCCAAGTTGATGGCACACCCCCATTGGTTGACCACCTGACAAGTGGCGGTGGATTAACCGCCACACAGCTTTGAGCACCTGCCAACCAGGGTTTAATAAAAAAACCACTGAGTTGACAACCCAGCCAAACTCAGTGGACACACCATACATAAAGATATTTGAAAACCTTTCAAATCAATGCACAAGCAGTTTCCTGTAAATTTGGCCCTCTCCTTGAAAATCAACAGATATCAGGCTCAGAAAATTTCAAATCTTGGTATTTATCTTCAGGATCCATTTTTCAGCCATTCCACGGTCAGTTATACAACTGTTCCCGGTAAACAAGTCCCCAAAACAAGTGGACCAAGTCCAGCAGGGTCATTCAATAAGGGTAGCTGTAATACAAAGACCAGACACCCACAGGTCTTTTGAACTTGATAATCTTGCTTACCATCAGGTTCTAGATTCCACTCATCCCGCACATCAATTCATTCTAGACATCTGTTTTTTTTTTTTTTTTTTTGCAATCATGTATTGCCTTCATCATGATCGTTGAATCATTTCTGAAATCTGTTTTTTAGTTATTTGTTTATTTTTGTATTTTTTTTTTTTTGTTTCTGGCAGATCCATCAATTTAATTCCAAACTTGATACATCTAACTCCCACCTTCTTACCATGGGTCTCCAACTTCGGGGACAATGCAGTAGTGTACGCATGTACATACATACCTACCAATACATAAACTTACACAATTGAATCACGTCTCATTGCTTTGAGCTTGTATGCGCGTCCTACCTACCCCGTTCCAATCAAATCATCTTGCCCCCGACTCCCTTCCACTAGTCATCATGACTCATGGATTCCCTCTCAGTTGGTTCCCAAGAAAAAGGGGGGGTTAAAAATGTGGCCCTACTTTTAGTTTTTTTCATCCCCCCCTTCCCCCCGCCCCCTTAAAGATGTAAGTGTGAAAAAACCTTCTAAGCCAGCCATCACCCAAGTTATTTTAATTTTTTTTTTACGATCTTGTTATATCGTGATGAACGAATCGAACGGGTTGATCCTACCTCGATCCTGCCAACCTACCCCAAAAGATAAAAGATAAACGGTTAAAGGGGAGAACAAAAGAAACAGATATGTACGTGGCTTTCGAACGAGAAAGCAAGCGATGAATTCGGTTTGTTCGATGATGGCTATCTCAAGTCTCGATGGCCAGGTGGTTCTCACACCGGTGGACGACTGTGCAGAGCCAAGACCACCCCAGTCGACCGGGCGATTCATTCAACCTTGAGGGGATCGACGAGTTAAATTATCTGAACCAGCTTCTAAGAATCAACAAACTCCAAGAAGTCACATCACGTCATCCTCGAGACTCCCCCCCCCCGGGGTCTCAAAAGTCTCTTGGGATGTTGGAATAATGGGATCGATGTGGGTAAGGATCTCTCCATGGACGGTCAGATCGACTCAAGCACTTTCATCGATCCTCCAAGAGGATCGCCCGATCGACCAAGACAAGAACAAGACAAAAAAAATTTAAGATAAATGCGTCTCAAGAGTTTGAAAAAAAAAGTAGGGTTGAGGGGAAAGATTCTCATGGATCAGAGGATCGAGCAGTCATTCACTCGAGGGTGGATCCTCCATCGGTTGGTGGGTTTCTTCGTTTTCGAAAGGTATAATTAACTAACTATGAGTGACGAGTACCAAGAGAAGCAAAAACGATCACAGTCGAGGAAGAAGCTCACAAAAAGCAAGAATGGATTCTTGAGTCGTCAAAGTTTGTACAAGATTTATAGAAGTTGTAAACAGCAAGGATCCTACGATCAGATAGTGCAACTTGGTACTTCCCTTTCTGCTTATCCTACCTTTTTTTTTCTTCGCGTCCTTATTACTATCATCAAAATCTTCAGCTTCGTCAAAATTGGTTCGATGGGAATCGGGTTTGATGGGTTGATTAGTTGATCTGCTTTCTCTACATTTTCTTCTCTTACTCGTTGAAACGTATATCCAGATAAGCCTCATGAACCGAGAAGAAGAAAAACTTATTTCTTTTTAGCAGAAGGAGTCATGAGATTCAAGGAATCTTTGATGATATCTAACTGATTCAAGGTACCCAAGATCTTAAGCGTGTCCGAGTTGAACTTTCCGACCACTTCGATCACACATCCTTGACTCTTGTCGTACAAATTTTGTAATCCGGTCCCCGATTTCCCAATGATCGCTGGCATCAAACTCCTCGGAACTTTCACCGTCACAATGTGGCTCTTACCCTCCCATCCTCCGAGTCTTCGTAACCTGTCCTGTATTCTACTTTCTATCCTCATAACTTCTTCTTCAGTACCCGAAATATTCCTTTTGGTATTTGTATGAATGACCAGAGAGAGAGAGAATGGATGGATTTAGTTTGAGTTTCGAGTTGAGTGAAGGATAAGAAAAAAATAATCATCTTTTTTGACGATCAGTGATGAACTAACCAAGGAATTTCAGTCAAGCCATCAAGTTGAACCTCTTGTAAATTCCAACTCAAAATGTTGGGTTGTTGAAGCTCTGGTTCATCGACATCAATCCGAGTGGATGGCAATCCTTGACGCTGATCGCTCGTAGATTGTTCGATCGAATTAAACGGATTCGGGATCTTAAGGTCACCGTGATCAATCCTTACTCCCTTGGGCAATCCTATGTAAAGAATGATAAAATTGAAAAAAAAAAATCGAAATGAATCCTAGAGATTCTTGACGAAACAAGGCTATTGTATTCTGGTACTAGGAAATCTAGAGATACTGACCTCGAATCAATCTGCCATTTTCACTTAATAGATGATGGTATTGGGCTGGTACAATGATAGTCTTGATGAATTTAGGAGCTCGATCAGATTTCTCCTTCACCACAATTTTGCTCTACATTTGTTTCAACAGGAAGGGGGGAAAAAAAGTTAAATTTCAAAAAGTACGTCGGCAAAAAGTTTATAGGAGGACGATTGGTCCAAAGTAGAAGAGAGAATTCATTAGATCGCGCACCTTCAATTCTTCAATAGCAGATAAACAAGATTCCTTGGATCCAATCACTTTAAAGATTTCATCTGGATTGACATCGTTCAGGTCGGATTGATTGATAGGTTGATCAGAAGTAGCCCATTGTGACCATCCAGGTGCAATGATCACAACATTATATTTATCTTGAAGAGCTTTTAATCCAAGAGCACTTCTTCCGATAATACTTGGTTGGTTATTCTTGGGTACATAGACCCCAATGGTGACTTGATTATTCAACCGTTCGACCTCCAGCTCTAGTTGCCGTTGTATCTTGGCAACCATACTTTTATCCCCCTTGATCTGAACGACATCGCTACCTTCATCACCACCCGTGAGTTTTGGGAAATGGACGAGTCTGGCAGCCGATTCATCTAATCCTGCAATCTTGACGATTTCACGCACTTATTGTGTACAGAAAGAACAAGAAGATGTCTCAAGTGAGCCTTTATGACACTCGCTCGATTGTCTAGTCTCCTACGCTCGAAGCACTGACATCTGGCTCCCGCTCGACCTAGCAACGCTTGATGATGAATCCTGGGAATCTTCATCTCAACAGAACTTTCGTCGTCTACGCCTTGAGCAATGCTATTGATCATCTTCTTAGCCGCCAAGATAGCAGGTTTCGAGCCTTTCAATGTCACACGACTCGTGAGGTCTGAGCTATCTAACTTATCAATATCCAGTGATTGTATTCCACTTTCTTCCCTGATCTTGTCTGCTTGGACACCTCCTTTACCGACGACTCTTGCAATCGAGCGGGTAGATATATCCATGGTCGCTACATTCCCTTGCTCGCGTTCATATTCCATGAGTTCGACCAACTAAAAATAATAATCAAACAAAAGCGCGTGAAACAGTCAGCCTGAGGTGATTCGTATGAGTGCCAAATTTGAGCTAAGGTGAATTCATTCACTTCTCGTCTGACTGCATCTACCCCCTTCTTAGGCCCACGAATCGTGATGTCTTGCTCACTACCGTTTCCCAGATTGTCTCCCTTCCGACCGGAGGGCATTCTGATATGGACCATATACGTATCCTGAGACGATAATATAAAGCGTGAATCGAAGTCGATACATTCCATGCATGAGTTCTATGGGTTCGGATCCGGTACTGACCTGAAGACGAGTGATGTACATTCCACCTTTACCTATCAAGGCGCCTCTGTCTAGCCCGGCCAGGATCGGCAAGTTCACAGTAACTTCATCGGCCTAATGAACGATATTTCCATTCCATCACCCATGAAGTTACGCTTTTAGATCAGACACAAGAAAAACTCACCAATCGTTCAGCTTGGGCCAAAATCCTTTTCTTCGCTTCTTCGACGTTTTCCATTCGACCGGAGACAGTGACCAAAACTTTTTGGTGATGGTTTTTACGTTTTTTAGGCTGGGCACTATCATCATGGGATGTGTTCTGAACTTGATCCGAAAAATTTACTTTCACGCCTAATTCCTCTCCTAATTTCGAGATCGTTGATCCTCGTTTTCCAACTAGATGACTGACTAATTTCGAATCTATTTCAAATTCAGTCGACTTGAGGAAGAAAGAAAGATGTAGAAACAAAAATTTATGCTCAGAGTTTACGCTAGCACCGCCCTTCCAAGATAAGCAAGACCTCCCAAACCAGCAAGGTTTTAATTGACTAACGTGTGAATGGATGGCTTCAGTTACTTTCGCCTCTTCAGCCATTCTTCTGATTTCCTTTTCGACCCGATCGACCTCATCCTTAGGACCTCGAATGGTAATGAGATCGGCTGAATCGGCTCTTCCTATTTGAACGCTTACTAACTTATCTTCGCCAATTATGACGTTGAGATTAGTTCGGTTGGGGCCGACGATGTGGCTGTGTAATTTTTCAGGTATCTCGAATTCGACTGTTTTCATTTCTGCCAATTCCTTTACCGAGTTCAAAAGTTCTTCTTTCACCTTACTCAAGGCCGAGCCAAGTTCAGCCTCGTTAGTACTCGTCTTTGGATCCTTACCAGCGATCGCCTTGCTGGCCACTAGCGCAACCGTGGAAGAAGAATCTTGATCGGATGGAAAAATTATCTCGATCCCGTTGTGATCCAACAATGCTTTCAGGCGTGGATTTTTTTTCTTCAAGATATGGCCATGTAGTAATTTGTCCACTTCAACGCTTAAGAAGTAGCCTGGCTTCATAGTATTTTTAATCAATGCTTCGATGGATGCTTTGACCGTTTTGATAGTTTCTGGATCTTTGCCAGCGATGTCGATGGTGGTGAAAGGCGAACCGCGGAGGGGCACGTAAATTTTAACCCCCTTTAAAGAGTACTCTTCTTGAATTTGTATCAGTTTCGTCTGATAAACCTTGGTTGACAAATAGGCGACTAGTGAGTTGGCATAGCCAACAGGATCCGATAATTTGGGGTGAACCATTTTAAGATCCAAACTCTCAACTGAAAATCCGTTCGCTATCGTCTAGCAATCGGTACGCAGGAGTTTTTGATCATGTTGATCCAATTTAGGAAACACGAGGTAAACATCTGTTGGGAAGATCAGAGGTTTGTATAATGGAGAATACTAACCACAACCAAACCAAGCGCCTGGACGTTAGACATATTCTCCCCACGGATCACAACTTTCTCACTCGAGTCACTCGCAGGCGGTAAAATGACTAAAGATCCTGTAGAATCTAAAATCTTTTCGATCGCTTTATGATCCAATAGCTTATGCTGACGTTTCGGGAGCTCGACTTCAACCTTGGCCACAGAATTGATCTATTGGAAGAAGAAGAAAAATGAATCACTCCAAGACTGTCAAAACGAGGAGAAGGGCGCCGCATACAGTCTTTTGATAGGTAGATTCAATCAGTTTCGAAGCATATTCGACTTGCTGTCGGTCTCCGGAAATAGTAATCGCAAGAGATTCCTTGGAAGCAGAGGCGCCTTTCGTCAAGTGAGACCCAACGTTTGCTTCAGGCTCGATCAGGCATAAATGAGAAGGCTGATCACTGAAAATTTGACTTAGAGTGGGTATGGTAACTTGACAGTTCAATTCATCCTCCTTAACTCCCAAGTCCTGGAGCAAGCCACGAAGAATGGCTTCGGATATCTTCAAAGGGCCACTCAATAAGGGGTAAACTTCCGCCGGAATAGAGGTGATCTTCCGATTGACCTTGTTGGTGTGCTCCCGAACAATCATCATTATACGGTCTTCGGCATCTAGTACCGATGATTCTTCGCCATTGATGGTGATTGGAACCATTTCCACTTCCTCTGAGCCATTTCCAATCTCATGCTCAGTGGGGGAGCCAACATTGGGCAACAGACGACTTTCATCTTTTGGTGGTAGATTGATGTTAGCACCCGTAAGTTCGATGATCTCCTTCAAGACTCGGCCTCTTTGTCCGATCACAAATGGTTTTACAGAGGCTGGTATCTTGATCACTTTTTCAATCTTTCGGGTTACTCTGGTAATTAACTCTTGACGGGCCCGAACGATTCGTTCATCAGGCGATAATGAGGCGGCTGCCTTGATAAGGGAAGGCGTCGAAGACGTAGAGGGTGGTAGGACGAACGGGGTCCGAAATATGATAGTAACTCGGTCTCTCGAAGTAGAAGATTCAACGGTAACGGTCGGATGCCTCTTTTGAATGACTCTGAGAACCTGTTGATGTGCAAGTATCGAGAAATAATTGACCAGGATCAAGATTGACATGGTTAATTAAGGACGCACAGAATGTGCAACATTTGGAAAGTGGCATTTGCCGGTTGAGGAAACCAAATGTTTCGACCTAGCATGGCGAGACTTACTTCTGGTAACGTTTTGGGGTCTTCCTCGCGTTTCTCACCGGCTGCCCGGGGGCCTTTCTCTCGATATTGAGAGGGAACTGGCCCAATGTGAATGCTAGGGAAAATAATAAAAGCAGCAAGAGACCGAACCGCCGATTTTGAAAACAATAAAGGTAAAAACTAAGATAGAAGTCGGAACTGTAACTGTGAACAGGTAACATGGAGCATGCGAAAGAGGGCGAACCTTGAAAGCAATAGGACCAATGTCTCGGTAAATTGATTGGCGTTAGAAAGATTGGCGTTTTGGAGGTTCCTGCCGAGTAGTCTAGAGCTGAGAGCTGGACCGGCACCCCAACCACCAGCAGTCTTGGGGGCAGCAGCAGGAGTACCGAGGGAAGGGAACGCAGTCTCAGAATCGAGGTCGGGTTGTTTCTTATCGCGACTATTCCTTGAGTAGTTCGAATTGGATCGATGGACACCGTTTGGACTCGGTTGGTGATCATCAGTGGCCGCCTGTCGGATTTCTTCATAGGAGAGGTGCTGATGGTGTTGGCGCATCAATTTCTCAGCCGAACTGATTACTTGGTCCGGTTCGATTGGGTGATGACCATTATTTTTAATACCTTCAATACCGCCATGATTATGGGTGGACGCATGTGTGCTCGAAGGCCCGAGGTCAGGAAAATCATTCATGGTGTCAGGTTGGAGCGACTGTGTATATCTGGCCTGGATGGAAGCCTAAAAGTTTTTCTGTTGATCAAATAGATCGGGGGAAAAGGCAAACACAGTTTAGTGATGGCCTTAAAACACTGGCGGAGAGAAGTTCGTGGCGGAGGGTCTCGTAGGCCAGAATCGACGGATCAGTAGATAGCAATAGTTTTTGTTTTTTTTCTTTAAAAAAAAAAACACGGACGATCAAGTTCTGCGTGGCCTTTTGTCGACAGAATGATCCGTAAGGGGTGTGTTCTTTTTCTCTAGTTTCAATGAACTGGGCCAAAAGTCAAGATCTGAAGGTCGATTGGGTGATTGATAGGAGAACCAGGGATACTCTCAGTTTGACTGATGGTGAACGGATTGAGTTCTTCGATCGAAGTTCTGATATCTCAATCTTGATTTTCGTAACCGACGCCAAGGCTTGGACATACGCCGACTGACGGATAGTTTTGCTTACGATCGAGGGATTCCAAACCGATTGGGATGAGTTTTGATGGTTGAAAGAGTGCTTTGGTTCAGTCCTAAAAGCGCTGGTTCGACGACGAAGATCCCCACAAATCGCAGTGCCTCAGACTTTGTGATCCCAAGAAGTGAGCGAGGGAGAAATCGACCAACTCTTGTTCTTTGAAATACCGGTTGTGATGGCGATCGGCCAAGTTCCGGGTCGTTATGTATGTTGTATCTTATCGTCAGGTTCGATGGTCTTTGGACGAAGAAGACTTCGAGTTCCAACCACAGTTTACACTGGCCAGCTCCGGGGGGCAGGCCGGGGGGAAAGGGGGGTCAGCAAGCTCTTACACTAAATCCAACTCGCAATTATAGTACATACACACACATACATATTTACATAACAGCAAATAAAAGCCAGGAGAGAAGGACGATTTGCCCTCAGCTCCAAACAACCGGGGTTTGTCTTCACTACCGTTTCAATTTTTGAACCCTTGTCGGAAGCCAAGACTTCTGGGTCCATCGTACGATCTACTTCAGTCCATCCAGCTTTTTAGCACCCTTAGCTAGTGGTATTGCGCCCAAATTTGGGTAATGGATTAAATAAATAAATAAAATGAGATTTTTTTTGTTTTTTTTTTTTGAATGACTTTAATCAAGTGGGAATTTTGGGGAATGAAGTAACATAAAAATAAAAAAATGATCCGAACAATTGTTCAAGTATTTCAACAGATAAGCAAGTACAACAAACTATATATCATGGAAACCTCAGTATGAAAGTTGAGTGATGGGTGGCATTCAAGACCTCACAGTAAACAATTTCATCAGTTCCAAATTGAATAATGTTTTCAGTTTTCTGTGAAACCATCAAACTTGTTGAATTTCTGGATCTACACCTTGACAATCCAACATGTGACTGCCCCTGCCTAAAAATTCCATCCTGAGGATCAAGACCAACATTTGAAATTGTCTGAACTTGTGATTTTTTAGTTTTCAAAGAAAATAAAGAATTGAATGGGAAGTTTTTCCAAATCATCTTTAAAGGCAGGAAACTTTCATGTGGTTCCAGAAATCAAGGGTATGCATGGAATTGCCAGCAATTTTCCTATGCAATCACCTGTAGCTATCTTGGTAAATATCACATTTGTTACCAATCTGACCACCTAAAATCAGGTTATATGTCAAAGAACAACTGTATGTTCCACATTCCTCAGCATGATTATAGGGGAACCCACTTTCAAATTTAAGCTATGAGGAGGAAAGTTTGGAAGAAATAATGAATTGAGGAACTCTTGCTGGTACAGACTTTAAGTGTCATCCTCAGCAGAATCATGGCTTGAGTAAACCTTTGTGATATTGCTTTACTCATTCCAAGGCATTTTATTCAGTATTAATGAAATAATCTTGTATACTGAGATATTATTGCAACATAGAATAGCACAATCAATGAGGTAACTGTTATCAAGGTAGTGGCTTTGTAAGTTTGGGAAAACAGTATTGATTAATATTTCTCAAGCATGATCTTCATTGTTTTCATGAAGAACCATGTTTTGAGGGAGAATTAATCTATTTGAAACTTTTAAAAAATTTAGATCATCCCCAACAGCAATAAAATAATTTTGATAATCAGGATCACCTGCAACAAGCATATTTGAAGTGAGTTGAAAAACTTGAAAATATCTACAGCATGCAGGATTCACCAAACTTTCATAAACTATTTTAAAATTTGTACCCTTTTTAACAACAGGTTGAATTTTCCCCACCACCATAAACCATTAATTTTCCTCCAAAAGTTAAATTAGAATGCATCAACTTGAAGTAGTCTCTTGACCAACTCAAGAACATACCTATGAGTTGTAGGTGATTCATCTCAAATTATCATAGAAGCTCTTTTGAGAGCTTTGACCTGTTGAGAGCTTCAATATTTTGAGAGCTTCACCCTTTTGATAGCTTCAATCTTTTGAGAGCTTAACCCTTTCAAGTATGCTTTAAAATTTATTTTTGATTCAACTTTCAGGGAACTCCAAAGTTGTGACAAGTGGTTCTTCCATTTGGCAGGTTCATGGTAGCTATGCTACTTCCAGAACATGACATACCTATTCTACCTGTTGATCTGATTGAAGCTAGCAAGAAGCTATAAAAAAATGTTTTTCCAGACCCACCAGGACCATTGATAAGTTAGTAAGAGGGTTTAGAAGAATTTCATACATTGACTATCCAGTCAAATATATACTTCTGTCTATTATTAAGAAGATGAATTTTTTAAAAATCTGGTTCACTTATAGCAGAACTTTGTTTATCTGCAAGGATACAGTTCCTGTTAATTTGTGTAACCTCCAATTCCTGATAAAATCTCAAAAGATAAGAAAAATATTCTTCATAATTTTTTCCACAGTTTCGAACTATAATTGGGATTATTAGTTTTAATAATTGATTTGTGATAACCCTTAGATCTGTGGTCTCAGAATGACTTAAATCTTCTTCCATGAAATTGAAGCAAAAATTACATGGTAAAAGTGGGTTTGGTGGATGAAAAATTTCCAATAGCATCCCTAAAAAATTTCTTAGTTAAAAATGGTGAATCTCCTCATCAGCTTTTTTAATTGTTGTTCATAAATGATTATCATTTTAAAGCAAACCCTTGGCCAAAGCTGCCTCTCTAAAAGTTGTATAGGAAATTGTTAAATATTTCTTTGCTCTCTTCATCTCAACTCTTATTCTTTTTATTTCTCTTTCTTTTACTTTCAATTTCTTTTACTTTCAACTTTTTCTTCTTTATTTTCTTTCTGCCTTGTGTGTTCTTTTCTTCATTCTTATTTCTGTTTTCTTTTCTTTATGTTTACAACTTCTTCATCCTCTAACTGTCCGGTACTCAGATTCTTTCATCTCCTCCTATCACTCATCTGTCACCATTCACTTTCACGCGCGTACTCTTGAACTCATAACCTAACCTCTTTACAAGGGGAGATCTAATGGGAGGAAGCTCTAACCAATAACTCGATCACCTTCTTGGAACTCAACGAATCCTCTTACTCAACACTCCGCGAATCTTGAAGTCTTCTATTCTTAATCACCAATCTTCTTCATTATCTCTCATCTATCTTTCTTTCATCTCTCTCTTCTTTTTCTTCATTTACTCTTTTCTTCCAATCTCTCGATCTCAAACTCAAATCTCACCACCAGGATCATCTTATCTCAAGTATGTCTGTCACGGCTGGTTTTCTACAAACTCTCTAACTTCAGATCTAACTCAAAGCCAATCTCTTATTAGCACACTAGCTCCTCAACCGCCAACACCATTACTCTTCTCTTCTTTCCAATGATTTCCTTCTTTCCTTCTTAAATTCATCCGCTTGATGTTGGTATTTTACAAATCTTCTTTTTCTTCTTTAAGACTCTTCTTTTCCTATTTTTACTCTCTTACTGATAACCTGCTCCTGCAGCCCTTTGTTCTTACATCTCTTTGAAATCAAACACAGAAATTTGTCACGGTTAAAAGCCAAAGATCAATCCCTACTACTCACCGGAACCATGGAGGGATCAAGCAACAGCGATGGATTTCAACAAATAATTCTCAAAGCGGCTCTCGAAGCGGTACCTGTCCTCACCGACAAAAACTACTCAATCTGGAAAGATAAAATGACTATTCTCTTAGAACTAAAAGGCGTTAAGGAAGCTCTTGAGGATGATTCCAAAACTCTCAAAACTACGGACAACATGGAAATCAGGGTCATCTTACTCTCGCGAATAGATTCTATTACCCATAATAATGTTGTTAATTCTACGAATATCTTGTCTGCCAAGCTGCTCTGGCTAACCATCAAGGAACGATTCGCCTCCTCTCAAACCGCCAATTGGGCCAGAATCTTCAACGAATTTCTTTATCACCAATTCAAAACCGATTCAATTAATCTTTTTATCACCGAAACAAAAATTTCCATGAAGAAAATGATTGATGTAGGAATTGACCTTCCTGACAATATTCTAGCCTATCTCATCCTTTTTAAATTCCCTTCTGCTCTTCAATCTCTACACCAACAAATAATGCATTCCGATAAAAATGTCTCTGTCAAACTTGTTCTGAATCATTTAACCCAACTCAACCATGAAACCAGATCAAAAGCCAAAGACTCCAAAACCTCTCTTGACACCGCTTGAGTTGTCTCTCGAAACGCCAAAAAGCCAGTGCCTCAAGAGCTCCGCTGCAAGAAAGGTCACCATAATCCCTTATCTCCTGATCACACCAAGGATAAGTGTTGGCACAAACACAAACACCTGGCTCCTGACTGGTGGAAAGAAGCTCAAGCCAATTGGCGAGCACAATTCAATTCCAATGCCAAAGGAAAAGAAGTCGCCCATTATCATGCTTTACTCACTACCTGGATCAAAGAAATCAACTCTCACAACCAGATTATTCTAGATCCCGGGGCATCCTGCCACATGTTTAACTCCGCAAGCTTTTTCATTGATCTCACTCAATGTTCTGAAGAAGAATCCATTAGTACTGGAAAGGAAGGTGCAAAGCTCCCTATTAGAGGAAAAGGTACAGTCCAACTGTCTTGGAAGGACACCACCGTCACGTTATCCAATTGCTTCTTTGTTCCCGATCTTTTCCTCAACCTCATCAGTCCTGGGGAACTTATAGTCTTGAAGAAATGCTCTTTAATCTCAAATGGAAGTTGAACTCAATGGTATTGAAGACCTTAAGGTATGGGATGACTACAATGGTCCTGAACCTGTCAATCCGTTGAATACGACCTGGGTCTATTGTCTTAAAGACAATTGCCATAGGGACCCTCTCATCTATAAAAGCAGGCTTTGCATCCAGGGATTCAATCAAATATATGGGCTAGACTATCTCAATACCTTTTCTCCCACGGGAAAAGCCGCCTCACTTCGCATTGCACTTCTCTTTGGACTCTACCACTCTCTACCTATTACTCAACTGGATGTCAAAAGTGCATTCCTGCACGCTCCACTGACCAATAATGTAATTATAAAACGTCCCAAAGGTTCGAAACGAACTGCTAAATATCTTACTCTCAACAAATCTCTGTACGGACTCAAGCAGGCCCCAGCAAATTGGTTCAACACACTCACCTCTTGGATTTGCGACCAAGGTTTTCACAAATCAATGTCAGATCCGTGTCTTTACATTCATCCCACAACCAACTCAGTCCTTTTCTTCCACTTTGATGATCTCATCCTCCTGGGTACGGGCAATGATTTCCTAACAAACTTTCTCAATTGCTTTCCAAACTCTAGCCATCACAAACCCAACACTATATTGGGCATGAAGTTCGAAAGACTCAAAGACTCTATCCTGTTGTCTCAACCCAAACACATTGAACACGGTCTCAAAGAATTGAAAATGACAGATTGCAAACCTTCCTCGGTTCCGCTCACTGTCAATAGTAATCTTGCTCCTGCCTCCAAAGAAGAACATCAAGAATTCCTCTCTCTTAATATTAATTATCGATTGGCTCTTTTCTTAATGAATTATATTGCGTGCTTAACTCGTCCGGATCTAAGCTACGCCGTTTCTAGTCTTTCTAGATTCTGCAAAAGACCCGGCATTCAACACTGGAGAGAAGTAAAGCGTTGCTGGGAATACTTGAACGCAACCAAAAATCTTAAATTATCACTTTTGGTTCGCAACACCAAGACTCAAATTCATTGCTATAGCGACGCAACCTGGGGGGATGATCTCAAAACCAGAAGGTCTCAATCTGGACACTTATCCCTACTTTTTGGTTCTCTCATTTCCTGGAGAAGTTACCGCCAAAGGAATGTCACTCATTCTACAACTGAAGCGGAACTCAATCCCCTTGTTGACTCTTTTCTTGAAGCAATTTGGATGAAGGACCTAGTATCTGAACTCTGGAAGAAAGATATAGAACCCAGCAAACACTACGTGGATAACAAAGGTCTCATCAACAAACTAAAAAAGTTTGGTTGTAACTCTAAAACTCGACACATTGACATCAAGAAGAAAGCCATTCGAGAAGAGTTGAAACGAGGCAGCTTAATCATAGATCTCATTCCATCTGAGAAGATGAATGCAGACAGGCTCACCAAGGCTTTGCCTCTGAATCTTCTGGCCAACCTTTCTGCTCTTATCAATCCTGACTTCACTCGCATCTCCAGCCCTACCAGACACGGGGGGTGTTAAATATTTCTTTGCTCTCTTCATCTCAACTCTTATTCTTTTTATTTCTCTTTCTTTTACTTTCAATTTCTTTTACTTTCAACTTCTTTTACTTTCAACTTTTTCTTCTTTATTTTCTTTCTGCCTTGTGTGTTCTTTTCTTCATTCTTATTTCTGTTTTCTTTTCTTTATGTTTACAACTTCTTCATCCTCTAACTGTCCGGTACTCAGATTCTTTTATCTCCTCCTATCACTCATCTGTCACCATTCACTTTCACGCGCGCACTTTCACGCGCGTACTCTTGAACTCATAACCTAACCTCTGTACAAGGGGAGATCTAATGGGAGGAAGCTCTAACCAATAACTCAATCACCTTCTTGGAACTCAACAAATCCTCTTACTCAACACTCCGCGAATCTTGAAGTCTTCTATTCTTAATCACCAATCTTCTTCATTATCTCTCATCTATCTTTCTTTCATCTCTCTCTTCTTTTTCTTCATTTACTCTTTTCTTCCAATCTCTCAATCTCAACCTCAAATCTCACCACCAGGATCATCTTATCTCAAGTATGTCTGTCACGGCTGGTTTTCTACAAACTCTCTAACTTCAGATCTAACTCGAAGCCAATCTCTTATTAGCACGCTAGCTCCTCAACCGCCAACACCATTAATCTTCTCTTCTTTCCAATGATTTCCTTCTTTCCTTCTGAAATTCATCCGCTTGATGTTGGTATTTTACAAATCTTCTTTTTCTTCTTTAAGACTCTTCTTTTCCTATTTTTATTCTCTTACTGATAACCTGCTCCTGCAGCCCTTTGTTCTTACATCTCTTTGAAATCAAACACAGAAATTTGTCAGAAATTACATTGAATTGATTTAGCCTCTTTAATGATAAGGTATTTAAATTTCACAGGAAATTTAAATTCATTCAACAAACTAAATGTGTTTCATTTGATGTTTTAATTTTTGGAATTGATGAAACATCTGTTGAAATAATTCAAAATTATTGAATTATCCTTTTGAAATAGATCTAAGTATTATCTTTCTATTATTTTTTATTCTTGGAAAAAAATTATTTGAATTCCATCAAAAATCTTGAATTTTCTTTAAAGAATTATGTTATTCATATTTTTTTATAATTATTTTGTGTACTGGATGATCTCTTTGCTTGCGCATTTTTAAGTATTTGAATTCCTAGAATCAATCAGGGTGTATCAAAGTTAACCAAACCCGCCATTTTTAATGGCAGGTTTCTGAAATACACATACCCCCTAACTGATGTATTTCAAAATGGGTTGTTTCATGGAAATGGCGGGTTTCAAACATCAAACCCGCCATTATCATCCATCCACCATCCATTGCATGAAAAACACCCATCCACAGCTCTACCTCAGAAAATCAATACCAATCCCATCTGCATCTCATCACAAATCTCATCTCCATTGCTTCAAATTCTCCATTGCATCACACACATCTCATCTCCATTCCTTCACATCTCCATCACTTCACTCACATCACACACATTACATCACCATCTTTCTCATCATGTCCAATCAAACTTCCCAGCAGCAACTTGAAAACACAAAAAAGCTGACTGAAATTTTTGTATTATTTGACTCTGATTCAGACTCCAATTTGGAATAAACTTGGTTAGCTTTGAATTCTCCATGGGAAAAGCAATGAATGGTTCCAAGAATACACACAATCCACAACCCTACGTATGAAAGGCAAAAGCTTCATCTCTTCCCCAACTCAAGCTTCCAGAAACTGTTCAGAACTTTATTGCCTTCATTCATGAAACTTCTGGAGATGATTGAAGACCACCACATCTTCCAGAAAAATTCTCAGAATCCTCAATTCAATCAAGCTATCCAACTTTCCGTTGCTCTTTTTAGATTGTGATCAAATGGAAATGGAGCAGCAATTCATTGATTAGAAAATCTATTCTGAGTTGGTTATGAAACCATTGACTTATACACCAAAAGAGTCATGATTGCTATCCTATCTTTCTGTTGCTCAGTCCTTTCTTGTCTAACCAAAGAAGAATGCAAGGAGATATCTCAAGTAATGGAGACTGAAGGATTTCTCAGTTGCATTGGTTTTGTTGATGGGACCACTATCTCCCTGAGCCAAAAACCAAAGCTAGATGGCAACAACTATTTTGATTGGAAAAAAAGGCAATTGATTCATTTATTTTCCAAAGCCTTTGATAAAACACTGACCAAATATGTTTTATCTGTTTGTATAGATACTCTGTGTCACTACCACTTTTTTCTGATAACAACAAGAAGCTCATATCCCTCCATTCTGGCCTTCCAGGTTCTTGTCATGATTCATATGTTTTCAATTGGATGTGGATTTCCCAACAACCAGAGAACTACTTTGAACAAGATAAATACCTTCTGGCCAATTGAGTTTATGCTAGCAGGAAATGTGTGGTTCCAGCATACCACAATGTTTCATCCAATGATCTAGCCAAAACAAATTTCAACTATCATCTTGCCCAATAAAGAATTTGGATTGAGCATGCCAAAGGAATCCTGAAAGGAAGGTGGGCCAGCTTACAGGAGAGGCAAAAACAGAAAATTTCAAAGAAATGAAGATCCTCATCAACTGGATTATCAGGTGTGTAATCCCTCACATCCTTCTGGCTAACATAAAAGATGAATAGGACAAGATATTTGAAGAAAATATTCCTGATCCTCCTCAACTCATCCCTGTCTCATCTGGTCCCTCATCTTCTGCCATGAGAGAGTGGATTCTACCCCTCACACTTTCTCACTTTGATGAGTAAAATTTGGTTTGAAAATAGGTAAAAATCACATCACTGTATCTTTATGTTTTGTTTGTTCAACCAAGAATTCTAGGCTGACTCAGGTTTTTTTTTGTTTTGGTGGATCTAGATAAAACAAAACAAAACCTCCACCTTATACCTCACCAATCACCAAACCACCCACCTCACCCCACATACTCACTGGTGTGGAAAGAGATTGTGTGGTCCATAAAATTCCCCGCAAAAATCCCACTCCAAGTTCTGGAAAGCCCACTAGCCCTTGAGTTTCACTCCTGTACCTCCACAAACTGAATGAAATCTGCTCCACAAGGAAAGTTACTACGGCCTGTAGTAGTTAAGAATCACTCCAAACTATTTTCTCCGCTATCCACAAAACTACTCTGCACTAAGCCAGAAACTACTTAGGCTAACACCCAATGAAGTAATAGAAAACAAACAAAGCAGAATACCCAACAAGCTCTGCACTTGACTTTTCCCTATTAAGACTCCAAGTTAATGAAGTAAGATAGTACTCTCAAGTAATCCTTTATTGTAGGCCAATCTCCTAGGATAATATCACATAAGATAGAATCAAATAACCTCCCTCCCCTCTCCCTTTCTGGTAAAGGAAATGTTCCCCTTATATATAAAACTCAAAAGCACTTCTCCAAAAGAATGTAAACCACAAAAAGAACAACTTTCCTCCTAACCACCTCCATGCATTCTGCATTGATCCTCCTCAACAATAGTCCAATCCCTTACCAAATCCAATTGCTTGCAGTAGGTTTGGAAATTATGTTCCCAATCTTCCTAACGGTTGAGTTGTGCCAATGCATAACTAACAACATATCCCAGTCAATCTTCCTTAGCAGACCTCTACCAATCCTGCATGCGGCATAACTAACAGATCACCAAAGACCCACATGCTGCCTCCTCAGATTTAGCTTTGATTGTCCCATAGTCCTCCAACCTCAATTCATAACCCATATTCTGGTTTGGTCTCTAGTACATAGCTTTGATCACTCGCTTCTGCACTTGTAAATCCATAGTTTGCAGAAGGGTAGATACGTTTGACCATGTTCATTGTCTGCAAATGGCAAAATTCTGGCCCATTCCTATCATTGTGCTGCAGAAAGCATGCGCCGCACCAATGCCAAGTCTTTGCTTTCCTACTCCAGCTAAGAAATTCTGCCAACGCGCTTTTACAAGCCTATTGTGCTGCAGACTTCCAACAACTACTGAGCCTACTTGCCTTTGTGTCTACAAATAGCCACAACATCCCCCACAACTTGAATTATGTACCCAGGATTCCCACGCTTCACCACAATAGATTACCCCTCCAAATACCCCACTCCCCTAACTCCTAAAACTATAACCAAGACCCCTCCTCCATAGAAACTCTTCACCATGGAATTGTGCAAATACTGTAAAAAAATGCAGAGAGCATGCACCTGAACTGCTGGTTGTCCAGCCTGCGACACCTGCTGTCTAGGCCACCATAGGTGTTTTTTTGTCGTGCCAACCCCTGGTTACTCACGGACTTGTCCTCCGCCTTGTCCTTGCTCTACCTCTGGTCCCTGCTGCAAAAATTGTTGTTGTGGCCCAATGGCCAACTTTGTGGTAGATGATGAGCCAATTGAAACAGAAAACTGGACTCAAGAGCCAGATTGCTCTGCCTCTCTGTCACATGTTGCAGAGGCCATGGACCAACTTTCTCCCCCTGCTTGACGCGCATATTTTGCTACTTCCGCTGCCTGGGGAGATGTCACTTGATCCTGGGGCCACTGACATAACCTAAATGTTGGACTTGGCCAAGTTCTGCATGGGCCCAACACTTCCCCTATCTTTGTTCAAGTGGCTACACCTCCAATACCTCCTCCAGTTGCACCCAGCATTCCCCTTTTCCAACCACCATCTCCTACTCTTCCAGCTCCCACTACACCAACTGCATGTCCCCTGACCACAACCCCTCCTGCGGAGGTTGAGTACCTGCACCTGGCTATTGTGATCAGCTTCAATTTGCCGCCAATACTCTGTAAGTTTTTTTTTTTTAATAACTCCTAAAAAATTCCAATAGCCACCAGCCCACTGCAGAGTTGCTTTTGCCCCCATTGCCGGTCCAAATATCTCCACATCTTTCTTCTCCAATCTTGAATCCATCACCTTTATTTTCCTTCCAATCCTCCAGCTCTTTCCCATCTAGGTTGAACCAATTCCTCCTGGTTTATCTTTACCATACAGCCATCCAAAGCAATGACAAAGACTGTGGTTGAGGAATTGAGGAAGCCAAAATCAACCAGTACCTCCGCAAATTGGACAAGCAGATATTGTCCATCTTCCAAAAATCAGTTGGGATCCCAGCTGCAGAGCGCTGCGAGCTCCTCTGTGAGAATCATTGCGCTGGTGGTGAGCTTTGCCGCCAACTCTGCCACGCCATCTTCCTTCCTTAGATTTTCCCTGATTATTCTACAAAAACTAAATAAATAGGAACTATAAAAAAAACTCTACCTAAAAAATTAAATTTTTGCCACGCTCCTTGCTTCTTGTATATATAATCCTTGAAATAAATATCATGCCTTGCCCTTCCCAGAAAGGAATCCGCTTTATTCTTGGCACCATCCTACAAAAGAGACACACACACAAAATAAAAGACTCTGCAACCCTATAGTGAGAACCCCTCCGTATCTGAGAGTGAGACAAAACTGAGACACCAAACCCAAGACAGAAATCTGGAACAAAAAAAACTCCATAAGACAAAAAGAAAACCAATCATACTAAACAGACTCCACAAACTAAAAGAGAAAAAAAAAACGACTCCAAAACTCTGCAAATAACACATCACCTAAGGGACCTGCACCACCCCAGACAAAGGCCTATAGAGACTAGAAATTCCATGCTGCTCCAGTGATCTGAGCTTCCCTGTCCCACACATCCCCCAACAACTTTGAACATTGAACCCAATGTTAATTCCTCCAAGGAATCCTCTCCAAACAACTCCTTCTCCTCTGCAGCCGGCTCCTCCACGTTTGCCATCTCCTGATATTCATCTCCCAAACCCATGGTTTTGTCAAAATCTGAAGTGCCCCGCATGTGGAACCTCTTTATGTGAGCTGCAGCCGCCTTCTGCTTAAGCAGAGTGCCATCCAAATCCTCCAACTGATAACTTCCACTAGGAAACTGACTCACAATCAAATAAGGGCTGTTCCAGCAATCCGCCAAAAGCTCACCCCACTGCATCTCCAAGCTCCAATTGTAAAGCAGAACAAGATCTCCCTTCCAAAACAGGTCCCACAGGTGATTGGAACAACGCTTGTCCCAGTACCAGTCTGACTTAGCACAACTGTCCCGCAGCCTCTTTGCCGCCTTTGACACCATCTCCTTTCTCCACAAGATTTGCTCCACCCATGCCACAACTAAGTCCTCCATGGTTTTAACCTTCCACCAGTTGATAGCAAGATAAGTGAGGTTTTTGATATCCACCGGAAGCACTGGCTGCTGCCCGTACAAACGTTTGTAAGGCAAATAACCCGTACCCCACTTGACCAATATCAAATCTGAAAACAACACAACTGGCAAGGTTTATTGCCACTTCTTCCTGCTATTTCCGCAGATCATGAACATTGCTTCCTTGATTGGCTGATTTCCTCTATCTACTGCCCCAGCTCCCTCCGGATAATACTCTGTAACCCGCCTAAAATTTGCACTGCAAGATTTGACTAGCTTCTCAAGATAACCCCAAAACTCTGCTCCGCCATCCACCATGATGAGCCACAAACACCCAAAATGGGCAAACCAATCCTCCTCCAAAAACCGTAATACTTTCTCTGCCAATAATTTAACCAATGGATGCGCCTCCACCCATCCCAAAAAGTTTTCCCAAGCCACAAGTAGATACAGAAATTTCCCTGCCTTGATATGGACCACATCCAGCAAGACCCTTCCAAAAAGAGCATCCTCTCCCGTTGGAATACCCACCTCCCAAGGCAACGTGGTACTCAGCTTCTGACAAGCCTTGCAACTCCTCACCCAATCTGGCACCATACATCCTAGACCCAGCCACCAGAACCTAGTCTTAACCCTTCTCAAGTTTCCCCCTCCCCCTGGTTCCCCATGTTGTCATGGAGGCTCCCCAACAAGTCCTCCTAATCTTCCTGCCTTGTGACCACAACCAGGGGTACTGGAAGTGCCTGTTCAATAACTGCCCATCCTGAAAAAAGAAATGCTGAAACTTCCAAAAAACCCATCTCACCTCCACTGGCCGCAAACTTTACAGAAAATGAAGTGTCCAAAGATACTCCTCCAATTCCTGAAACCTTCCAAACTGCTTCAAGGGAAGTTGAACAACCTCCGCAGCTGTTGCTGCCACTGTTAGAAGCCTCTTTGCCAAATCCAAATCCTTCTTTTCCTCATGCCAGACCTCCAGATACCATGATAAGGCATCTGGCATTGTAAACACCTCCCCAGGAACATGCCTGACCGTGAAATTGAACAGCTGTAAGTATGCAATCCACCAAGTCATAGGAGCATTGGGAAAAGTTGGGGAATTAATCATCCTAGCTGGTGCCTTGGCATCCACCAGGAGTTCAAATGTCACCCCCAAAACACATGCTGCAATCTCCGCACAATCCTTGTCACCCCACAAAACTCCAACTTGGGCTGCAAGTACCAAGCTTTGACCTCCAAAAAGGTTAACAACTTGTAAAGCACCTGCCTGTCTTTCCCTTCATCTTCCTGGGTCAGCACACTGCCCACACCAAACTTTTAGAGTCTAATGCCAGCCAGATTCCCCCCTTCTTGTAATTCAAGTCCTTCAATAGTATCTGCCACCCAACAATCTCCTTCAACTCCCAAAATGTGTGATTGCATTCCTCTGTCCAATTCCACTTGGCAACTTTCCAAATCAGCCTCTAAAGTGGGCTTGCTATCTCCGCAAATTTCTCAATGAAGATCCACACCCATCCACATAGACCTAGAAACTGGGAAACATGAGTAGCATTCCGCAGAGTAGGCCACTCTAGAAAGTTGTTGAATTTGGAATTAGTGATCTTTCTCCCTTTTGTGGAAGCTTTGTGACCAAGGACCTCTAAGGATAGAACGCATACCACAAACTTTTTACCCAAGAATGTCAATCCTGCTTCCTCAATCCAGAACAGGATCCTCTCCAAAGTCTGCGCAAATTCCCAAAAAAACCACCTGATCCCCAAATTACCCGCAATGGTCTCCCCGCCATAATCACTCTGAGGCCCTTTGGTGCCTTCTTCATTGATGAATATCCACACTGTTTCTGGAACATCATCCTGCAAAATCCACGTCATTTGTGCCTGATAAACTGCCACCAAATTAGTTGCCCCCTGTGGAAGCCACATCAACTGAAGTCACCCCAACCGCATCTTGAACACCATTATTGGGTGGGACTCTGGGTTTAGCTCCTGCTGGTTGCACCCCCCCATTACTTCTACCAACCCATAGCAGACTCTTCCTGTCATATTCTCCACAAACTCCTCCACCCGCAGAGGCAACCCAGTGTCTCTCATAGTGACTGAGTTTAAATTTTGCAGGTTGTGGACAATACGCAGACTCTTTCTGTCCTGTTTCAGTACCAAAAAATTGGACTGGAATAGCTAGAACAAGAAGGCTTGTGCAGACCTGTCTGCAATTCCTCCCTCACAAAATCTGTAAACTGATCCCTAACCAACTTTGAAATAGGAATGGGTTTAATTTTCCAAGGTTTGTGAGGCACTGTTGGTATCAGGTAGGGGTCTGCAATTTTGTGTTTGAGCAAACCCTGCTCCTCCGGAAAAAAAGACAGCACCTTCCTCCGCATGAAAATTACCGCTTTCAGAAAACATACTTCCTCCTCTTGCAACCATCCCTCCGGCCCAAAGTTGAGTTCCGCCATCTGCTCCTCCCTTATGCCTGTCAAATTCTCCTTCAGAATTGTGGGTTTCAGCGGCAACTCATATGGGTCCTGCAACCAACGGATTTGCCTCATTGGTTTGTTGAGGTCCTCCAGCATTGGCTAGTTCTGTGGTTGTACTTTTAAAGCAACTGGTTTGTACTTACCACCAAAAATCCGCACCTCAATCAACTTTGATCCTTTGGACGTCTCCTCCACTTGTAATTGTTTGCCTGCAACAAAATCTGGGTTGCTCAAAATTGTGGCACAAGGGTAGCTGCTTGTGCTAAAAACCATCAGAGGTGCATACAAAGAATGACTCACTTTTGATCTTATCCCTGCTTGCATAACCACTATGCCAATTCCTGCTCTCCTTCATTCTGTCCAAAGCACACTGCATTGTGCCATGGGGGTTACCCCTTGATCCTCAACTTTTTACCATCTGTGCAGGGAAAGAGCCTTCCCTTCACAGGAAAAACAACCAAAATCTAAAAATCCTCTGCCGGATTGTTGAGAATGGCACCTGTGAACAGAAAGCCGCTCCAATGTTCCCATCCCCCATTCTTGGGCCAACAAATGTTTGTTTTGTACTGCTTTGCCAAGGCGTCCACAACAGTAAGGAGTTCCTCCCGAGTATCCAGACAGAAGCCAAGAGATGCTTTGAAAGCAAAAAGGAATGGTCTACTAAGTATGAACTCCAACCCGCTTACTACCAAATACAACAGCGGAGCCAATACCTTAGCTACCTCCATCATCTCCTTCTCCACTACCCCTTTGACCACACATTCAAAACCTCCCAAAGTCTGCAACCCAATATTTGCCTTGTGTTGGATCAAACCTGCGCCCGTTGCCAACTTTAATGGAAGGACGTTCACCATTGAGTGGCTTCCAACCATCTCCCAACATCATTTGCCTCAAATCCCCATTTCCATGTATCCCAACAGGTAAATCATTGCACCACTTGCTCCCATAACGTCCGCCCCCGCATTGAGAGAACCAACCTTTGCCTGTTCCTTGGGTTTTGGGTTTTCCTCCTTATTTTCTGCATAATTTTTAAAGAGCGCAACCATCTCCTCTGCCATTACCAGCAAGATTGCCGCCAGCTCTTTCAAAGTTAGGGAAACTGGGTGATCTGTTTTGCAAATCCTCCTCACCACCTCTCCAGCCCTCCTGCCGGATCCCCCCCTTGAACTACCACTGCCTGATCTGGAGTTTTTGCAGAAGTAGGACCATTGATTTCCATTCTCCTCTTGTTGAAGCGGACCACCCTAACTTCTTCCAAAACTTCTGGGGGTTTCAAATTCAAGGGAAATGTGTACCCCACCAAATTTGATGCCTCCTTCTTCTCCTCCGCTGCCGCTTGAGCCAGATCTCTTGGTGACAGTTGATCTGGTAAGTACAGAATAGCTTCTCCAGAAGGGTAGAAATATTCCCTCCCATCCATCTTAACAATTTTACTCCACATGTTGAGATGGCCATCTTCTCAACAATAGCAGCATTGGAAAACGCAAGGCTTGCCATTGTTTCTTGCTGGTTCCCTCAATGGTGCCTGAGTTGGCCCATGTGTTGTTGATACCTTTGATGGCTCCAGGGCTGTTTTGGCTGGCTTTGCCGTAGCTTTCTTCCAAAAAAGACGCATCTTTTTAAAAATATCCAGCATTTCCACAGTTTATTTTGGCCTTACTGGCGTCTTTACCCTCTTCACCTGCACATCCCCCTCTGCCAGACCCTTTGGGTCTTCCTCCATAAGTTCCTCAAGTTCCAACTTGCCCAAAACCGCCGCTCAGATTTCCTTCATGTCGGGGAGTAGGGATACTCCTCTGTCCCACAAACTTTGAATTAATCCTGCATCATGGAGCTTCCTATGGACACTTCTGTGCAACTACAAGCTAAGCACATGCAAGAAAGTCCTCTTTACTGAAACCATATGCTCCACAAAAATCTTTTTGTGGACTAGGTACTTTAGAATGCAACCAAATTAGGAAAATTACACACCAAACAACCTCCTTGAGGAAAATCCTCCTTCCTTTGCTGTTTCCAATGCAAGACACTCAAGATCCACTTCTCAGAACCTTTGATTCTGTTCCCCCCACTTTTCCACTATTTCCCTGCACAATTTCTCCCAATCTTGCCCCCTATAACCCTCCATATCCTCCACATCCCAAAGGCCTTCCTCTTCTGGAATGAAGTTGACCATCTGATTGAACCAGTCAACATTGTTTGCACCCTTGCTGTTGGCTCCGTTCTCAAACTTTTCCAGGAATCAGTGGACATCCCATGGGCAGAATATGACTGCGGGATAATCCCTTGTCCTGATCTTTGCGCCTCTACCCCACTGCTCCTCTGGAAACTCTGGCGCCACATATGTCAATTGCCCACCCATGGTCACCCTTGGCGGGGCCCCACTGGAATTGTGGTTTGACGGGAGCACATTGAAAGGGTGGTGCTCTGACAGCTGCTGCCTGTCAATGGGTTGGAAGGGAGTTGCCCATTCTGGCTTTGTAATCTACAATCATCATTGGAATATTGAGGATAAGAAAAGATAAAAAATAAAAAAGATATAACTTGGCAGTTTGGAGACTCCTTTGAGATTGGGTAAAAAGTAGCAAATAGCTTGCTGGAATTCACTTGAGGGGGAATTTAGTACTACAACCATTGATATGATAGAGGAATACTAAGGGTTGTTTTGAATTGCCTGCCCCTCTAAGTACTATAGTAGTCTCACAACAATAAAAGAAAAGAGATTGGTGGCTGATTTTCAGATAGAGTTGCTACTATAGTAGTCTCTATCAGACCTAGGATCAAATTTTTCAAGCTTGATAGGAAGAAATGGTGGAACCAATGGGTAACTTGGAGGATAGAAGCTGAGTAAGGGAAGAATCCTTTATCCAGTCTTTATTCCTTATGTATTTTCTCTTGTTTTATTTGTTACTGATTGATACTCCTTTTATGTTACAGGGGATGAATGAATAATGTTGAAAATGGTTGATCCTATACTTCATAACTTAGGGTGATGGAGGTGGATGATTATAGGTGATGATGATGGGTAGTGATGATGATGGTTGATGATGGTCAAGGTAGATGATGATGATGGACAATGGTAAAGGTAGGTGATGATGATGGATGGTGATGATGATGATGTTCATGTTATGGGGGCATGGTGGTGATGTTAAAAGGTATGGGGTATTGGGTAAATAATGGTGGTGGTGGATGGTCATAAGTATGGGTTATTGGGCTGGGTCATGGTCAAAGGTATGTGGTATTGATGATGGATGGTCAAGGGTATTGGTGGTGGTTGATGATGTTGATGATGGTGATGGTGATGTTGTTGGTATGGGACATGGGATTGGTGATGGTCACAGTATGGGTTATGGGATGATGGATTGAGGATGGTCAAGTATGGACTAAGCGTGCCTAGGAGGCATGGTGATCCCTGGAGGGGAGGATGGGGGGATCTGCTGGGACCTGGATGGGGGAGAGAGGCCCTCTATTTATAGAAAATCCTGCCCTCAGGGCTGCCCCTGAGGGTCTCCCTGGTACAGCTGGTCAGAGGAGGAGGCTGTACAGGATATACATGCATGTACACCCTTGCATGAATTGCTGTGCTGCATTGATACAGGTCCCCCCTGCATAGATTACTTCTGTATAGTGGTGGTTGGTCATTTGTTTGGTCCTTCATGCAGTGTCTTGCATATATTTCTTCTGTATACAGCTGTTTGTTTGGTGCTGCATGCAGTGCCTTGCATATATTGCTCCTGTATACAGCTGTTTGTTTGGTGCTGCATGCAGGGTCTTGCATATATTAATTATGTATACTGCTGCAGGTTTATTTGGTGATGTATGGTTTTAATGTATGTGGTATGTACTTGGAGGCTTCCAGGGTATTTCCATGAACCTTCACTGGTCTGTGACACCTGGTAGAGGTATGGGTAGGCCAGGGTTGATTTGAGCTGTATCTTCTAAACCATGAGAGATAGAGGGGTACTTTGGCTGAGTGACTAGGGGTTATTTTTAGTTTAGAATCCATTTTTGAGGTCTGTTTGATGATTGGAGCTGTAATTATACTAGAAAACAAGTCTGATGGCTATAGGTTAGGTTTTGGAGCACCACAGCGGATGGTACCAGGTTTTCAACAGAGAAAGTACTTTCCCGGCCAGACCCCCAATTTGTGGAAAGAGATTTTTTGGTCTGTAAAATTCCCTGCAAAGATCCAACTCCAAGTTCCAGAAAGCCCACTAGCCTTTGAGCTTCACTCCTGTACCTCCTCAAACTGAATAAAATCCGCTCTGCTAGGAAAGTTACTATGGCCCGCAGCGGTTAAGAATCACTCCCAACTCTTTTCTCTGCTATCTGCAAAGCTACTCCACACTAAGCTGGAAACTAATTAGGCTAACATGCAATGAAGTAATAGTAAAAAAACAAAGTGGACTCCCCAAAAAGCTCTGCACTTGACTTTTCCCTATTAAGACTCCAAGTTACTTAAGTATGATAGTACTCTCAAGCAATCCTTTATTGTATGACAATCTCTTAAGACAAGATTCCATAAGATAGCATCCAATAACCACCCTCCCTTTTCAATTTCTGGTAAAGGAAAAGTTCCTCTTATATATACAACTCAAAAGCACTGCTCCAAAAGAATGTAAACCACAAAAAGAACAACTTTCCTCCTAACCACCTCCATGCATTCCCCAT
Organism: Puccinia polysora; assembly: GCA_025617555.3. NCBI lineage: Eukaryota > Fungi > Basidiomycota > Pucciniomycetes > Pucciniales > Pucciniaceae > Puccinia > Puccinia polysora. Next base: position 23,712,251 of record CM062635.1, read on the forward strand.
TGATCCTCCTCACCAATAGTACAATTCCTTACCCAATCCAATTGCTTGCAGTAGGTTTGGCAATTATTTCCCAATCTTCCTAACAATTGAGTTGCACTGGTGCATAACTAACAACAGATACCAGTCAATCTTCCTTAGCGTCCCTCAACCAATCCCGCATGCGGCATAACTCACAGATCCACAATAACCCACATGCCACCTCCTCAGCTTTAGTGTTGATTGTCCCATAGTCCCGCAACCTCAATGCATAACCCATAGTCCTGTCTGGTCTCTACTACATAGCTTTGATCACTTGCTTCCGCACTTGTAAATCCATAGTTTGCAGAAGGGTAGATAAATTTGACCACTTTAATTGTCCGCAAATGGCAAAACTATGGCCCATTCCTGTCATTGTGCCGCAGAAAGGGCCCGCTACACCAATGCCAAGTCTTGGCTTTCCTACTCTGGATTAGACAGTCCACAAACGCACTTTTCCAAGCCTATTTTGCTGCAGACTTCCAACCACTGCTCAGCCACTTTGAGTCAAATGTCCAGTGCTTAGCCTACTTGCCTTTGTGTCTATCAATAGCCACCATACCGGTCCACTCTGCCCTCCTCCTCACCCAACCACTTCTCTGCTCCTTCCTCCTCCTCACCCAAAATCCTCACCTTCAACTCAAAGTAACCCCCCCTCCTCCTTCAGTCAGTACACTATGTAAGCTTCCCCCCTCCTCTTCCTCCTGCTCATTGTTTAAAAATTGTAAAAAAACAATCAATTTGTGATTTAGGCCCTCCCAATTCTCCATTGAACAATTGTTTGCAATTGCCCCCTGCTCCTTGCCAGACCAGCCAGGTAAACTCCCCCCCTCCTCATTGCCTAAGGATAATCCACAATTGGAACAATTGTTAACAAACAATCAATTTTTGATTTAGACCCCCCCCAGTATCAATTGAACAAACAATTGCAAAACAACCCCCCAATCCTTGTTATTTGCTCACCCAGCCCCTCAAGCATCCATTGAATCAATTCCCCCCACTCCTTGATTGTTGCTTGACTGGCCCCCCAGCATTGATTGGACAAACAATCACAATCCCCCCAACCTCCTTGCTTGTTGCTCAACTGCTGTGGAAACTTTTGAGGTTATCCCTCACAAAGTTGTCCCTGATTGCGGATTCAATGGTTCTAGCGTCTGTAAGATTCAAGGATGCTCCTTTTCTTTTTCCTTCCTTTCCCCCCCCTCCCTGGTTGTCTTCCCTCCGCCCTGTGCTGAGGGGAGAGGCCTTTTACATCCCCTCCCCTCAGCCCTAACCTAGGTACAAGCACAAGAACAACCTGACAAAAATTTAAAGAAGAAGACCTAGACCCAGAACCCTAACCCATACCCTATCCCTTTAGCCCGCCTGCCTTTACACTCATCCAGTTTGTCCTCCCGTGGCGTGGCCCTCCGCCGTGCGCTACTTGGAGTTCACCGCGCCTGCCCGTGTCCACCCAATGCGTCATTGTGAATTTCCCAGTCCCGTGGCCAGCTTGCGCTTGCGCCTGGCTGTCCACACACATAGCCCCGCAATTTCCCCGTTCTTCCCTCCCCAAACTAGCCACTCAAGAACATGATTGGCCCAGCTCCATTCCTAAGTTGGGTATCCAAACGGGTCGCGGCCCGTCCCCCCCTTAGTCAGGCCAAAACGGCAGCCACGTGCTGGTCCGGCTGCGCCTACCGCTGAGCCTTGCAGCAACTGCTGCCAAGCCCACAGTGGCCACTGCTGAGAATGCGCTCTTCCCGACTGCTGAGCCTGACCAACCAAATGCTGAGCGCGCAGGCCGCAATGCAGTTCCCAATCCAAGGCTATATAATGACACCACACCGCCCCCCCCCAGCATCTTGCAATCCCCCACCACTCCTCAGTTGTCACTCACACGGACCCCCCAGCATTAATTGGGGAAAAATTTGCCCCCCACTCCTTGCTTGTGGCTTGACTGCCCCCCTCCCAGCATTGATTGGACAAAGGATTGAAACCCCCCAAACTCCTTGCTTGTTGCTCACCTGGCCCCCCAGCATTAATTGGAGCAATCCCCCCCCACTCCTTGATTTTTTCTCAACTTGCCCCCCCAGCATTAATCAGACAAAAAATAGCAATACCCAACCCACTCCTTGCTTTTAACTTGACTGGCACCCCCAGAATTGATTGGAGCAATACCCCCCCCACTCCTTGCTTGTTGCTTGACCAGTGTAAGACTCCAAACGTTGCTAGGCCGTGGCAGTTCTGTGGAGGGGAAAGGTGCTGTTTAGGCTGCCCTCCTGAGTGTTGCAAAAATATTTAAATGTAACCGAGATCAAGGTCCAGAACCTGGTAAATGAGGAATCAAGGAGTAGAGGATAAAGATGATAATAGTTTGGTAGCAACAGAACAGCACTATCTGAGACAAGAATATGCAGGGAAAAAATTGAACAAAAGAAGTTAAAGTCCCCTTAGAGTTCAAAGAACAAAAAGCTGTTGTATGTAAACAACGCCCACAAGCTAATAACTCTGGTCGTCAGCAGAAGATTGGGGATGATCAACTCAAACCCAAGCAAACTCCAGGTTCTCAATGAACCTGCCCAACTCTCCGCAATCAAGCGCTTGAAGGGTACCAGATAACTGAGGGTGGCTGTACAAGACAAAGCAAAATTTGTAAGAAGCTCTAGAACAAACAGTAACTGATTTGAAGCAAGGATAACCTCAACACTTCTCAAGGGACTCAAAAGTAGGCTGGCAGAATGCAACTCCAAAGAAGCTAAGGGGAGGTATAACACTTCAGGTCTTAAGCTTAATAAGACCTCTTCAATCAATCGTGATTGGCTCCAGAAAGGTGATCAGGGATCAGGACCAGTATGGTCAGAGAAAGGGATCAAGGAGTGGTATAACACACTCAAAAAAATTCCAACAGACAGAATTTTTCTTCAACCAGCAAGGCTATTGGTTGGTGATAAGGATCAGGGATCAAGAGTTTGAGTATGGAGGCTCAAGGATCAAGGGTGTGCTGATTTCATGCTGGATTATTCCATGCTCCGCTTATATGGGCAGGAGGCCCTGTTAGACTATGTAAAACGGATTCTACAAATAGAGCAAAAAAGGGAAGAAAATCATGTGGTCACTTGCGTCCGTCCGTGGATGGGCGCACGCAACAATACCAGAGTCACCCACCCCTCATCCAAAGGCGGACGGGGTGGGAAAGAGAAATGAACCAAACCGCCGCGGATGTCCGCGGGTGGTAGTTGGCACTCTTCACCCCTTGTCCAAAGGCGGAATTGGGTGGGAGAGCCCCAGGAAAGGTGACGGATGAAGTCCGTGAGAGCGCGGATGGGCGGATAGGAGATTGGCTTGAAACGGTTGAGTAAATCCTGACAGGCTTGAGATTCACAACTGATAGATCAAGTGAGATGGGAGATTTGACGGATCCAAGGATTTGCCAAATGCTTGGGGGTGTGGTCGGGATGGATTTGGTAAATCATGGATGAGAGCCGCGCAACGGTAGCAATGAGGAGATTGGGACGCCCACCCACAAAGATGAGGACACGTGACAACAAAGATGAGGACGCGCAATGACAACGGCAGAGATGACAAGCAACGCGCAATGGCAAGGATGATGAGCAACGCGGATGAAGGACGCGCAAGGCGCAAGGCGCGACGCGCGCGGATGAAGGACGGTTCTTTTGCGCAACAGTTTATGGGTTGAGGTCTTAAGGCGGCCAGGGTGTCCAGGATGGGGCACCACACCGGCCCCCCCAGTTGACGTTTCTGAATCAATTGATTGTCAAGGTATGTCATTTCCTCTTGTCTCTCTGGCATTGGATGCTCAAAATTGCTGAAATACATCAATAACAATCCCTCCGCCCCCAGAACAATTGATCCTCACCATGTCTTTCATCCCCCCCAATTCCTATCTACAATTCCCTTGGTATTTGATCTCATCTCATCTCTCTGGCCTTGGTTTATCTAATCCTCTCATCCCCCTCTGCCTCATTCTGACCAACCATTTTTTTGTTTTTTTGGTGATCATCATTGACTGGTATTTATTTTTCTATCTTTGTTGATCCTCCACAATGATTGAAAAATGGCTGATGATTATTTTTTCTTTGTTTTTTTTTATGGATTCCATGCAATGCAACAACACTTTTGACCCCTGGTTATTTTAATTCCTGCCCTTTTTCTGCATGATCCATGCTTCTCCCACCATGATCCCAATGTTATACAACAAAAAAAATCCCGTCTTGATCCTCACCCAAAGAAAAGTAGTTGCAGGGGAGGGAACAAGATGGAAGAAGATGCGGTGAAAAACATCAAGAGAGGTGGAAAGCAGAGGGCTCAACTGAGAGAATCTGAAATCTCTTTGGAAGTGGCTGAAGAAGAGATTGATTAAAAGATTCTATGGTCTAGAAAAAAACTGCAACCTTTGGATTTGTACCCTGCTCTTGCTGCCAAAAAGAAAAAGGACAATTGAAAAACCTCCCCTGAAGCGTTTGAACAGGCCAAAAAGAAGATCCAACAGTTCCATTTCTTCACTTTTGGAAAAGTTGAAGTTCTTGGCCAATCCAACCGCAACTCTCTGGTTGAAACAATCAAATTTTTTCCTTTGAATGAACTATCTGAGCAAGATAAGAAGGACCTCAACTTTGTGAAAATCTCCTTCACTGATCAAAGAAATTTGTCAACACTTTTGGTCCCTCAAGATCTTGGGGTGGAAAAATGTGGGCAATTGGATGGCAAAAATTGATTCACCCCTCTGAGTTATTCAGAAAATATTTGAAGAAAGCTTCCATTCAATCTTCCCTTCAAGAGTAGAATTTGCTCAAACTTAGGTTGGAAAAAGCCTCTAAAATCCTAGGTCAAATTTTCCAGAAATTAGCCAGACTGGCACATTATTCCAACCATTAAAAAATGATTGACAACAAATCCACTCTTTCACTTCATTGGAATTCGGATCCAAGTTCACTCCTTTCAATTTGACTTCCTTATACAATTATCCCCCCATTGAAAAAGGCAACATATCTTACTAATCCTTTCTACTGGTGGTTCCAACCAAACAATCAAATGGAAAAATTATTTATAGAAAGGACAAATGTCAAGTATCCAATGGCCAATTTGATTTTCCTGACTTGGATTTTGGCATTGGCTTCAAGCAAAAAGGTATTGTGAAAATGGTTTGGGCATAAAACAAGTAAAAGAACTGTACATTTCCTTCTGTGGAGACTGCCACCAATCCTAGCATGGCTATGTTTTTGAAAATTGAAAAGACTACTCTAAACACTTTCAAAGACTTGAAAAGCAGTCAAATATATTCTAGACCAAAAAATGTCAATTAAAATAGAATTTTTTTTCATTGGTGGGGTTGAAAATGTTGAGTTTTGGACTACATCTTCTTGTCTGCTCACCTCCCTCCTTTAGCGCACTCCAGTATTTTACTATTATTTTATATGATTAGAGAAATTTTAGACTTTTCTGACCAATCTATCTATATCATTGTATTTTTGTGATTCTTTTAATATTCATAACAACCTATATATGTCTTGATATGTGTAGTTATCCAGGCCACCTTATTATTTTATGTCTGGTACTTGTATTCTACTGGCCAATTTCTCTTACACATTTCACAGGATCTTGATACTCAAATTTCACCATCCTTAGCCCATGTGATTCTCTTACTAAACCTCCTTTCTCAACCATTTACCACCTCTCTTGTTTTATTGAATATTCTTACTTGTCAAAGTTCCCAAATTGTGGTTCCTATTTGTCCATAAATACTCCTTCTTTCTGATCCACTGAATGAAAAGCCATCAGATTCTTCCTCCTCTTATCCAGGCCTACTCACTGAGGCCCTACTGAATCTGGTCCCTTCTGGACCCCCTAAGTTGGATTGTAATCCCCTCCATCATCAGCCTCTCCTCTCCAATCCCTCCTTGTTCATCTTTCCAAGCCTTTATTCCAAAAGAAAATAGGCTCAAACATTATTCTATTTGAAAATAATTTTTTTGTTTTTATTTTTAAAATCTTTATCAAAGGAAATATTTTACAAGCCAAGCAATTGAGTCATTTCCTTTATTTCATCAACAGTTCTACTGCTACCAATACATTCCATGGCTACTTATAACCTATCTTTTTTCCATGGATAGTCTTTCCCTCTCCTTTTTTAGTTGCTCTTCCTTTTGATCCTTCTGCTTTTTTTTTTTTTGAAACTCCAGCTCAGCCTGTTTCATTTTCCACTCAGCATCCAAATTTTGTTGATCAACCAAACTCTCAGCTTTCTGCTTTTGACAATCCATAGCCAGTTGAAAATCCCACTTCTCCTTTTCAAATTGATATTTTTCAGATTCATTTTGGGATTTCACTGTTTTTTGGAGGTTAATGGGAATGAGCTTGATTTTGAAAGCAAGGAGAATACAATGTGCTTCCTTGAATCTTGCTTCTCCATGGTATACTCAAAGACAGAAAAAATTGAAGTGTTTCTCCTCTTTTGATGGCAATTGGGGTTGATGTTGATGGGATTTGAGGCCTTTTTCTTTCCTTTTGCAGAGGAGGTTTGTGTGGGAATTTCATTGCTCCAATTTGAAGGGGATGTGGTAAGCCCCATTGCCTTGAGTGTTTGGCCATTCAGGAATGGATGAGCCTGTTTTTTTAAAATCTAAATCAGTCAGGCTTAACCAGACAGAAGAGAAAAGAACTTTGTTCCTTACTTGAGCAGATGTTTATGGTAGTGGCAATACAGGAATAGCTTGCTCCTCATTGGCCAAGTCCTTAAGTTCTTCCACCCCAGGAAGAGCAAGATCCAAAGAAGGAAGTGAGGGGTCCAAGGAAGCGTTTGAATTGTTGATCAATGCTGATGTAGACGTGATTGGAGATGGTTCTGTTGGAATATCATCCTCCACATCAGATTTGGGCCACTCATAGGTTTTGTTGGGATCATCATTGCTAGGCTGAGAATCCACAAGCAAGTCCTTGGCATTTACTGAATCAGATTTTTGGCATCAAAGGCAGCTAAGGGGATGATGTTGGCCTTCTTTCCAAAGATTTAATCCATATTAATATAAAAAGGACAAATGGAGTCCAACTTATCAACCACTGAGTTGATTGCCTTGGCTTTATTGGAGTTGGTGATATCAAATCCAGTGAAGATTGACATTGAGTTGGCTTTTTTGCGCTTGGCTTGATAGTTCTTGAATTGCTCCTGAATCTGTTTGGATGAAAGATACAGCCTACATTTTGTTTTATTCTTCAGCTCATTGGCCATCAGGAGATAAAATTGAACCTTAAAGGATGGATCTTGGCAAACTTGTGTTTAATTTTCAGATCCAAAGCAAGCTTCAAAGTTGGAGGTAATTTCGATCCAGTTTACCAGGATGATTTGATCAGCGCTCCTGAGCTGACTTGAGAATATGGAAGCCAATGGGGGAGGATTGTTGGATGTTGAGTTCCTGGGGGATGTTTGCTTTGGTTGAGTGGACTTGCGGGTGGAGGTTTGCTGAGGGCCCATTTAAGAAGAGTAAGAGGGATGAAGGGATGAAGCAAAAAAGTGATGAATCAATGTGATGAAAGCAGGGATGCAGCAATGAAGCAATGAAGCAATGCAAGTTAGGATGTGATGAAAGGGGGGATGAAGTGATGAAGGTATGAAGCAATGAAGCAATGAGAGGATGGATCTGATTAAAGAAATAAAGTGATGAGAGTGATGAATCAAGGTGAGAGTGATGAAGTGATGAGGGGATGAGAGAAATGAAGTAATGAGGATAGCAATGAAGAGATGAGAGTGATGAAGTGATGAGAGGGATGAATCAATTTTTTTGGATGAGGTTGGAGGTAGAATTTTTCCAATGAGGTTTGAGGTTGAAACCAGGGGTGATGACATGGATTGATGGTTTGAGGAAGTGAAAGCCTTTGAATACTTTATTTTAAAAAACCAATTTATTTTCAGGTATCTCTGACACGTCTGATGTGAAATAAGTGCCTTTTTTGATTTTTAATGGCGGGCTTGAAATGGCCTATTTGGGTTGAAACCTGCAATTAAAGAATGGTGGTTTTGGTTAACTTTGATACACCCTATTAGGTATTTTTGGCATTTTTTTATGCTTTTTTAAATTTTTGAAAAAGTTATTGAAATTCAACAGGAACTATTCTATTTTGTGTAAAAATAAATGAATCCTTATCAATTTTCTTATTTTTTGTAAAAAGAATGAGGGTTTTCCCAAATCTGAGTTCATATTTGAATTCCTTGCCAAAAAACTGATATTTATTGTGTTTTTAAATAATTTTTTCACTCAATTGTTGCCCATATTTGAATGATCCAAAAGATTCTACCCCAGAGAGACCCCACAGGGAGTATAGAGGCCTTAATTTAGCCTCCCAGGGCTGAAATCAATGTTTACAGGCCTTTGGGGGCCCAAGATGCAATAAAATTGAATTTTTTCCCACCCAAAGCCCCCCTTTAAACCTTGAAGGCTTGATGCCTTACTGTGGTGAGAAATTGCACTAAAAGGCTTCATTTCAGCCAAAAAATTCCTACAATGATTCCTTTTTGCATTTTTTTAGGATTTATTTTTCTAAAATAAAGCCTTTTGGCCTGATTGGAATGATTTCTGTAATTTTATTGGTTTTACTTTAGCCTGGGCATAAATTTAATTTTAGGGGTATTTCAAATCTGAGATACCTGCACATATCTTCAAATTCATGTTTCATTTTTACCTTTCCAAAAGGTAAGGCTTTTAAGGAACAACCCAGGAATGATCAAGGAGGAAGTTTTTATCATGACTCCTCATTGAAATGGCAAGCCCATTCTGGTTTTGTCTATATATGGGATGACTGATTTTTACCAAAATTTTTTCATAATAGAAGGCTTTGGTTTTTTTCTTCTTGCACCTGACATTATCCATGCAAGAAGCTCCCATGTTTAAAATAAAACATGGAAAATACATCATGTGTCTTTCAACTGCTTGGAAATATTTAGGCTCTTTTAATTTGTCAGATATTTCTGCAAAAACAACTGTGTAAATTTCTTCAGATTTTCTTGGTTTTTTATCATGGTGAAGAATTACAAAGAAGTGAGTATAAGGCAGATCTCTCTTTTGGAATTCTATAACATTATTTTCTCCCATTCATAATCCAAATATTCCATCTTGAATATTTCATTTCTAATCTTATTTAGTCTTGAGTTGAAACCCCATGTTACTATATCTGTATATTTCATAAAACAAGTTGATCATTTGACTTATGAGATGGTTGATGGGACCACTTGTGAGAATGAAAGGGCCTGAGATACTGTATCAAATAATTATCTCTTATATTTTGAGCATGTTTGGAAACAGAATAGTTTCTCCTTTTTTGGTTATGGTGATGAATCTGTAAGCAATTTCCAAGTTTGGGGTTGTGATTTAGTTGACCATCAAGATAAGGATGATTATATGTGGTTGAATTTATCAAGCAATGGTAATAATAATTTTGAAGAAGTTCAAGAGGATGTGAGTGTTGTGATTTATTTTGAATCACCATGAAAGGAAATGAAGATGTTCTTCTATTTTAATTTGGAAAATGACTCATGGTTGTTTTATGCAGAGGAATCAAGGATATCAACAATAAATTCAAAATTTAGCTTGTGGTGTGGGAATATGAGGAAATGCAATGGAAGGTGATATTTATCTCTCAATGGAGGTGGTGTGTATGTTGAAAACCTTGCACCCAAATTGGTGCTTTCCATTCTTGTCTGTTACATGCCTTGCAGTGCCTTGATTAGATAGGTGTTGTTGTCATACATTTGTTAAACTTAAATTGTTCTCCTTGGTTAAATCCCCCTGTTGCTCTGAAATTGTTATGTTTTTTGTGTTTACAGTAAAATATTTGAAAATGGATTTATTAACATGGCTTTGTGTAGAAAAAAAACAGACACAAAACTTATTTAAAATAAGTAAATGCATGTTCATTTACATGGATCTGTGTGATATACTGGGGAAAAAAAACAGGAACAAATCTATATTGCACTTTTTGAAAAATTTACATTCAAAAAAAAAGTATTCAAAAAAAAATTACATTCAAAAAAAAAAAATTATTTTCAAAAAAAAACATCACATTCAGTAAAAATTCTAAATTCCAAAAAGAAATTTTTTTTATCTACATTCCAAAAAAAAAAAATAAGCATTCAGATTTTTGGCCCGCATAATTTACATAAGGGTGATGATACATTCACAACTCAAATGAGTCATGTACACAAGTCATGTGAGTTGTGCGGCCCGGTGTTGTGCAGCACAACACCCAGCTACATTGGAGTTGTGTGGGGCTGTACAGGACTCAAATTTAGTCGTGTTTGGTGCCATAAAACTACAATTGTTGTGGGCCAAAAAAATAAAAATAAAAATAAAAAAAATAAAAAACTAAAAAACAGAAATCAACCAAAACATCAAAAATGTTGATTTTCTGGTTTAAAGAAAAAAAATAAAACAAAAATAAGTAAAAATAAATAAAAATAAATAAAAAATAATAAAAACTGAAGACAACAAAAACACCAAAAATTAAATAAACAATGAAAGAGTCTATGGAGCAGCCCTAAAGTATAATTTCCCAAAAATACAAGTTCAACTTGACTAGCCCTAAAGTAAAAGTGCCAAAAAATACAATTTAAACTTGACAAGGCCTAAGGTAAAAACACCAAAAAAAAAGACAAGTAACTTGACAAGCCCTAAAGTCAAAACACCAAAAAAAAACAAGTTCAACTTGTGTTAAGCTGATCCAATCACAAGAACTAAAAATACTCATTATGATGGGATCAGCCCAAGACAAGTTGAACTGAGTTACCAATAAAATACCATTCAAAATACTCATCATAATGATTTGAACTCAAAACACTCAACATAATGATGTTCAAAATGTGATAACCCTTTATATTAATCAAATTAAAAGATCAGAATCAGAACCCAAAATCAAATGTTGAAATAAAAATGATTTCTATAAGTCAGAATACAACTCTAGTTGATCTTTGAGGTGATCAACCCAACAATAGGCTTTTTTGGAAATCATGAGACATGGTTTGGAAATTATGGGAAGTATTGGAATCACATCTCCCTTAAGTATAAGCTGGAACCAATGGTTATTATTAACAAATGAAATGAATATTGGTTCTGATGCTTCTTTTACCCCCATTTTCATAGGAGTATAAGTACAGCATGAATCCAATCAAATGAAACATATTGGTCTTCAATAAGTATCTGCTATTATTTGACCCATATATAAATTTGAAAGCCATTTTGAAGATGTAATATTTTCATTGATGTCATTAACATCAAGTCTTTTTTCTATATTTTTGGGATCTTTACTGCCCCCAAGGATCTTAGAATGGCACTTCTAATTTTTCCTCAATATTTCAAGCATTTATTTTTGTACTTGAAACCATCCCTGCTAATCATACCCAAATAATTGAGCACTGACTCTAAATCCACAATTTCCATCCCCAAGTGGATCCAAACCTCCCCCAAGAACTTATGTAAGTTCTCAGGTATTTGATTGAGGTAATTCACTTCCTACAATCAAAAATTAGTTAGAAAAAATTGTGATCTCATTAAAGGAAAAACACTCACCAAAGATGAGCTTCAGTTTGACTCCTCCATTTATTCATCTTCCTCCTTTGAAAAGGAATCTGATTCCAACAGAAGGGACCTGATGAAATTTCAGTCTCTTCCACTGAACAATGAAATTCAGATGAAGAGCCATCCTTGCACTACAGAAATCATTTTACCATCATTTCATTAAAACCAAAAACTGAACATTTCACAAAAGAAAAGAATTACACTCTTTTTCCTTTTCTTATTTGGTTCCCTTTTAATTCTCTTTTCCCACTTAATTTTCTTCTCAACATCTTTAAATCAAGAAGGATCTCTCTGGGTATCTATCAAAATTGGCCAACCTCTACTTGATTGAAAGACTTTTGGTTCAAGTCTGGGCTATAATAAATACTTTGCAGTCTTCTGAATCAAGGAATTCAACAGACTGCAATATTCTTGTTCAGGATGTCTCAAGATCATTGCATTGAGCTTCTCATGTAACTGAGAATTGTTGAGCATTTCATCAAAAGTGACCTTCCAAAATTCAAAAGGATCAAAAATTAGTAAAGTAGCAATCATCCATGAAAGATAATTAAGCAAAAGGCTTTAATAAAAAAGCATTAATCCCACTAAACCAACTTACAGAACTAGAAATTCAAGGGTAATAATCCAACCTCCACTGAGGATGAACATCCTCAGTAACAAAAGATCCTCTTGATGCTAGTAGGTCACCTATCTGGTGGGAACAGGGAAAACCCATAGTCTTGGAGTATGGCTTGGTGCACACTTCCCCATCATGGTTCCGCTTTAACCTCTGTAATTGTTCCACAACAAGTTTAATTGCCCCTAAAGACAACTTGTATCCCAATGGTAACAGTTCAGTGGGAAGTGTTGAGGTAAAACCTGCTAACATGATGCATCACCACAGTATGGAGGCTGTGCAGTTGAACCTAGACAAGTAATACCAAAGAACCCTGGCCGCCACAAGCTTCTTTAGCCTAGTTGGTAAAGGCAGCACTCTATTATATGTCTCAGTCAATCTGAGGTTGTTGGTTTGACTACCACCAGAAACATCTCCATTTTCAAAGTCTCAACAGGTTATGAGCTCAGAGCCTACCTGCCCGTTGTGGTGACCAAACCTGGACACTGCACTGGAAAAGGCCAAATTTTTTAAATTTTTTTTACACTCTTTTCCCCCATTCTTAATTCATCACCATTGAAAAAAAAATTGGAATTCCTTTTTCTGAATCAGATCCCTTCAGCCTTCAGATCCTCCAGCTTCACCATCTCCCAGCGGTTTAGGGATGGGTCCCTGTGGCATCCAACTTCCCAGGTCTTGCATTCAATCTCTATTCTCTTTGATTTGGTTCTTTTTTTGCCAAATGCATTGGTGAAGACCTGCTCCGCCCATTCCTCCCATCCATCAAACCAGCACTGGCCATTGTACCCTCATCAGCTTCATCCAGATTTTCCAAAGAAAATTGGCACTCTGGCTCAATCAACAATTCATACGTCTTGACCCAATCACCCATCATCACCCCACTGCTATCTTCATCATTTTCTTCATCTACAAGCTATCCACCGCCCTGTGGAAGCTCTATGCCTCCGCCCGCACCCATTGCATTGCCAGCCAGGCTTGAGCGCATCACACCCCTGAGTCAATCTACTACTATCCTCCTGCATCCAATCCATCACTCACTGAGCTGAAATCCTACAAGGCTGGCTTCTTGATCCTTGCCATATTTTCTCCCTCACTGGCCTTCAGACTGCTGATCTACCTCCAGTCAAAACTTGACCTTGGTCTTGATGCCTACCTCAACTCCAATTCAACCGTCCTCTTCTTACTGTCCTCATTGGTCAAGCCCTTGGCCCATTGTGGTGAACCATTTGGGACACCTTGGGAAAAGAATTCAAAAATTGTAAAAAAAAAAAAAAAAAAAAAAAAAAATGTCCTCATTGCGTCGCTCCTCCTCATCCTCATCCTCACGCGTCGCTCATCTTCATCCTCATTGTGTCTCTCATCCTCATCCTCATTGCGGTGCTCATCCTCATCCTCATCGCGTTGCTCCTCCTCATCCTTGCGCGTTGCTCATCCTCATCCTCATTGCGTTGCTCATCCTCATCCTTGCGCGTTGCTCATCCTCATCCTCGCGCGTCGCTCATCCTCATCCTCATTGCGTCGCTCATCCTCATCCTCATCCTTGCGCGTTGCTCATCCTCATTCTCATTGCGTCGCTCATCCTCATCCTCATTGCGTCGCTCCTCCTCATCCTCATTGCTCGCATCCTTCTCATCCTCATTGCTTGCATCCTTGATTGCTTCCTCACTTTCATCGCAACCATCAGTTGTTCATCATGACCCTCCCCATTGCTTGGCCATGCGCGAATCATTTCCTTCCCTCTCATCATCAATTCATTTATCATGGCGTCCTCATCATCACCACCATCACCGCTTGTGAGCAAGGATCATTGATCACATCAACCCCATTGCTCATCATCAAAACCATCCAATTTCTTTCTTTCTCACCCCCTCCAGATTTGAATGGGAGGGGGTGTTGCGTTGTTACTAGGTGTGCAAACATCCGCACGGACGTTTGCAAGCGACAGGCTGGGGTGAGAATCTCTCACCCCAGTCTGGAAGATTTGCAGAAGGGAACCAAGGCCTCCCCAAGCTTGAGCCTCATCATTGTGAAAAAAAAAATTTTTTTTTTGCTTTCATTTGTGTTATCCAATTGTAAATAGTCACAGGGCTCTCTAGCCTATAAAAGGGGAGGCTCTCCCCTGCTTTTTTCCATCATCAATTCTTCCAACTAATAAGAATTATGAGCTTCTGATTCAAGAGCTCCTTCCTTTGTGAAATTGATCACTTATCCGGATATATCTTTTGATTATCCCTTGATCCTTATCCCTTACCCTTGACTTTTTTTAAGTCCGAAACTCTGATCTGCCCTTCTGTGGCCCTGTTCCTTATCACCAACCATAGAATTTCTGGTTGAAGAAGAATTCATTAAATTGAATTCTTGAGTGTGTTATACCACTCGTGATTCCCTTTTTATGACCATTATTTGGTCTTGATCATTCATTTGATTGTCTTTCTGGACAATTCACGTTTGACTACGAGGTTTTCTTAAGTTTAAACCTGGAGTTTTAAACCTCCTGTTAATTATTCAAGTTGCATTCTGCCACACTATTCTTGAATCCTTGAGAAGTGTTGGGTTACTCTTAGTCCGAAATTGTTACTGTTTGTTTCAGTGATCCATAAACATATTGCATTGTCTTGTGCAGCCACCCACCATTATCTGGTACCCTTAAAGCGCTTGATTGCAGAGAGTTGGGAAGGTTCATTGAGAACCTGGAGGTTGATTGGGTTTGAGTTGATTGCTCCCAAGCACCTGCTGACAACCAGAGTTATTAGCATGTGGGCGCTGTTACTTACAACTGCTTTGTTCTATTGGACTCTGAGAAAACTTAAAATTATTTTGTTCAAAGTCTTTCTCCTCATCATCTTGGTTCAGGTAGTGCTGCTTCCCCCCCTCAGCTATTGTTGCTATCAACTTATCCCTATCCCATTTGATTCCTCATTAACAAAGGTTACTGGACCTTGATCCTGGTTACATTTAAATATTTTTGTAACACTCAGGAGGGCAGCCTAAAAAAGCACCTATCCCCTCCACAGAACTGCCAACTCCCTGCACCGTTTAGAGTCTTACATTTGGTCCCCCGGGCCGGGATCAAACCAGCAACCTTGGGATTTACAGTCCCAAATTTGTGGAATCAACTTTGAAATCCAATCTTTTTCTCTTTTTATGTTTTTCTTTTTTTTCTGTGTTTCTGTTATCATCTAGATCTGATCCGTGGAGGCAAATTGTTCCAGAAGTAAGTCCTCCAAATTGTGCACCATCAAGGGGTTTGATCCTAGTCATTTTTTTGTAAACCCTACCCTTGCCACACTTTTGAGACACTTTGGAAATCTGTTCTTTGGATCCCTTAGGAAATATTTTGTCAAAATGGAATCTATTGGTACCCCTTCTACCTCTGTTTGGGCCAAGATGATCTAGATCAAACCTCAGAACAAGAACTTATGCTTTAACGGTATGAATGTTGAACGGTTCCTGGATTCCTACAAGATGGCTGCTGAAGTGGACAGTGCTAGAAAATAAAACATGGCTTATCAACTGCAATTCTTTATCTCCTCTTATGAAGTCATGGAAGTGATTGAATCATTTGATGGATTTGAATCCCATGACTGGGTACTTCTTAAGGAGGCAATGATTGCCTACTGGGGCAAAATTGATATAGCTAGGTTCACTCTCCAAGATCTGGGTGCCCTAGTCTCTCATTGGACCTGCAATGGTGGTATCTCCTCAGCCTCTGATTATCAAGCTTTCAGAAAATATTGGGACCCTATCCAATCCTATCTTATCCAAAACAATCACATTGATACGGTGGACAAAATTCAAGTGCAATTTTTTCAGTCTTTCTCTCCAGGAGTGCAGGAAAGAATTAAGGATGAATTGGTGAAATCTGGATCCATGATCACTACAAGAGATAATTGGTTCAAGCTCCCTGCTTTCACGGTTCTTAGGAATATTGTGGATAAAGTAATGAAAGGTCAAACAGCTCTCACCTTTGAAAAACCTAGAATCACTGAACCAGTCCCTTCCCCCTCTTTTCAAGCATCTAAAAAAATCATGAATAAGATGGAAGCCAATTGCAGACCTAAACCAAATCCTCAGACCCACCGGGAAACACCTACTATTGATGAGATCACCAAACTCCTGCAAGCTTTTGAGAATAAAATGGATCAGAAACTCTCCTCTCTGGTTGTCCCTAAACCCTCCAACTCTGTTCATAGGTCAACCATGGTTTGCTATTATTGCCACCGAGAAGGTCATGGAACTGGTCGCTTTCCTGAACTCCAGAAGGACAAGGAGGAAATGTTGGTGGAACAGAAAGGGAGCAACTTCTTTCTGCCTAATGGTGCACTTATCCCTTTTGATTCATCTTGTCCAATTTGTCATGTGGTGGCCTCTTTCCAGCCTTCTGCTCCCAAGAAGGCATCCTTGGCCTCTTTTGATTTTCAATCTGCTTGTGGAACTCTTCAACCTTGGTATCCTCCTGCTGTCTCTTCTTCCAGCTTTTCTGGAACTTATCAATCTGATCCAGCTAGGAAACAACATGAAGAACCCAGACCTCATAAAGCTCCTCCTGTTCCATCTTCAATTCTTTGAAAACCTGTCAAACGTTGATCTTCACTGGAGCCTCCTTCTTCTGAGGTAGAAGACATGGAAGTAGAAAAGGAACCCCTCATGGATAGATTCCCAGAATACTCTGATCCTGCTCCTCTGCCATCCAAATCACCTTCACCAACTGATCCAGTTATAGTTCCAACCTCAACTGAACTTCCTCTTCCAACTCAACCCAAGGTTTGATTTGAAAGGGGAATTTCCAAAGACCACCCCAACGCTGTGGAAGGGGTATTAAAGAAAATCTCTGATCTTAAAATCCTTGATCTATCTGTGGCTGAACTCCTTTCCATCTCACCATCTGTGGCTGAAGGCATGAAGAAATGGGTTTCTTGGCGACATGTGGAGATTGGTCCTGATGAATTGAAAGTTTCCTCTGGAACCTTGATGGAAGACCCTGGTGGAACAGATCCTCCTTCTGATTCAAATCTTTATTCTTGTCCTCTTGGATTTTTACCATGCTCTCTAGGTGACTCATCCAAAACGGTTTCTCTACTTGTCGATTCTGGGTCCCAACTAAACTTAATTTTGGATGCAATGGCCTGCAAGCTCAATCTCAGTCCAAGCGTCAGCTTCAACTCTGCTGTTTATGGAATTGGGAATCAATCTTGTGAGTTGGTGGGTATTTCTGAGGATGTGCTAGTTCAAATTGGTCAAAATATTGTTGGAACCTGTCACTTTTGGATCACTTGTTTGGAAGGTCCTATGATTTTGGGTTGTCCTTTCTTAATAGACTTTGGAGCCACCCTGATGTTTTCTGATCAATTTGGGGAGAGAATTCTTCTTCCTGATGCTGATGGTAGGAAGATTGAATTTACTCTCTGTTCTTTGGATTCTGGTCGTTGGGAAAGAGATTTCCCTGGGTTTTCACCTAAATTGGTTCTGAAGGGGAAGCAGAAGGACTCTTCTAACTCCTCTCATTTTTTAGCAGAATAGTTGGTAATACTAATAGTTGTAGTTTTTCTAAGCCTCAGACTTCAACTACAGGGCTAACTTTTATCTCTGAGGCATATTTTTCATCCTTTTCATCTCTTTCTTCTTTTTCTTCTGATCTCAAAAATGTCCAAAATTGAAAACATGTTAAAACACAAAATTCAAAAAATATTTCTCTTCTCTCTGGTTCTGTTGTTTCTTCTTTTCCTTGTACTCTTATCACTGATCAATATTCCTCTAGCTCTGGTTTGATTCTCCACAATGAGTATAAACTAGATCCTGATCTCAATTCTTTTCTTAATGGTTTTGGTATGGAGGAGTATGGGCTCGAGTGGAGGCACTTGGGGTTTAAAGTAAGTCCTCCCAATTGTGCACCATCAGGGCATTCTTCTACCATAGTTTTTTAAACTCTAACTTGTGCCACACATGTGAGCAAAGCGTTATCTTTTGGATCCTCTTTTATGGAAAAGGCACCTTTCAAAAATTTTATTGAAAATTGAACTTGGAGGATGTTGGAATCTGGTCTCAGTTTTTGTACTCAGTTCTTGCTGGTGAATGCTTGGAGGAAACAAGAACTTCTCTCTTTTGCCACTAAGTATAATCCAGTTGCAAAAAAGGTCCAGCCTGTCAACCAACCCATGCCTCTCAATCTCAACCCTCCTCTCATGCGTCCTCCTCTATCTTGTGATCCTTATTGTGGTCTATCTCACTCTCTTACTGGCCCCTTTGTACCTTGTGGTCATGTCACTGAAGAACAATTGAAGGTGGTAAACTTTGGTCCAGATGGATGGCTTTTACCTGATGAGTTAAATTTGATCAAAAATATCTTATATCTAAGGGAAAAATCTATTGCATTCTGTGAAGAAGAGAGAGGTCTCTTGAAAGAATTCTATGGTCTCCCTTATATCATCCCTGTAGTTGAACATGATCCTTGGAAAAAGGAAAAGATCCCTATTCCTGCTGCAAAAGTTGACCAATTCATCAAGTTGGTCCGCAAACAAGTCCGTACCGGTCTATATGAACAGTCAACCTCCAGTTACTCTAGCCCTGTTTTCTGTGTCCTAAAGAGTAATGGTAAACTTAGAGTAGTTCATGATCTCCAACCTCTCAATAAAGTTACTATTAAGGACTCTGGTGTTCCTCCTGCCACTGAAGAATTTGTTGAATCTTACTCTGGGAGAGCCTGTTATGGTCTAGGAGACATCATGGGGGGTTATGAAAAACAATCTTTGCATCCTATTTCTCGCCCTCTCACTACTTTTGATACTCCTCTTGGTCGATTTCAACTGACTCGATTGCCTCAAGGTGCCACCAACTTGGTTGCAGTCTATCAGGCTCAGATGATGTGGATCCTCCAAGACAAAATCCCTGATCATGCTGGTATCTTTATTGATGATGGTGGAATTAAAGTTTCAGTTTCTGACTATGATAATGAGCTCTTACCTTGGCACTCAGGAATCCAACGATTTGTCTGGGAGTATGCTACTGTCTTGGAAAGAATTTTGTTTTGAATTGAGGAATCTGGCCTTACTGTCTCTGGATCAAAACTTGCTGCCTGCGTCCCTGCCTTGGAAATTGTTGGTCATATAGTCTGCAAGGACGGAAGAAGGATGGCACCCTCTAAAGTCAACAAAATCATCTCCTGGCCTACTCCAATAAATCCAACTGAAGTTAGAGGTTTCCTAGGTGTTGTAACCTATGCCAGGATCTTTATTCCCTCTTTATCCAAAATCTGTGCACCCTTGCGTTGTCTAACCAGAAAGGAAGCTGAATGGATTTGGACCCAAGATTGCAAACGATCATTTCAGTTGCTCAAAACTATTGTTGGCAATGACATAGTTTTGAAAAAGATCTCTCATGAGCCTGGAGCTGGAAAAATAAAATTGGCTGTTGACTCTAGTTATCAATCTTTTGGGGCTGTCTTTACCCAGAAAGATGAAAATGGTTTGGAACGCCCTGTTCTTTATGAATCTTTGCTATTTTTGGAAGTGGAATCTAGATACTCTCAGCCCAAACTGGAACTCTGTGGTGTGGCCAGAATGCTGAAGAAACTCCAAACAGTACTCTGGGGACAACATTTCAAATTGCAAGTTGAAGCTTGATCCATTGTGGAAATGATCAATGCTCCCAGTCTTCCAAATGCTCCAATGACTCACTGGGTAGCTTTTATCCAACTTTTCTCTTTTGATATTGTTCATAGGCCTGCAAAATCTTTTACTATGCCTGATGGTTTATCTAGAAGGCCTATTGGAGACAATGAATCGGATGTTGGAATGGATTTTGATGAGGAAGAAACTTTGATCGGCCCTGTTTTTGCTCTCTCCTCCCAAGATTACTCTGGTTTCCAACAAGGTTTCTGGCTTAAGTTAGAGCAGTACCTTTTAACTCTCCAAAGACCCCCTGATCTCTCTTCCAAAGAATTTCAATCCCTTAAAAGAAAGTCCTCTAGTTTCTTTGTCCAAGGTTCTAGGATTATGAAATGAGGAACTCCTTGTGCGCTTGTTTTGGTTACTATCCCGGCTAAGCAAGATTCAATCCTTGAAAGTCTCCATGAGGGCCTTGGTCATTGTGGGGAAACCAAAACTTATCAACAATTATCCAAAAGGTTCTGGGGGCCATCTCTGAAGAAATCTGTCTCTCAATGGTGCAAGAGTTGTGAAGTTTGTCAAAAAAGCAATCTTAGGCATCCAGCTGAAATTTTCTATCCTACTGGTGAGTCCAATGTCTTTGGAAAGGTTGCTATGGATGTGGTTCATATCAAGGCAGGTGGTGCTAAGTACCTCATTGTGGCTAGAGATGATTTTTCTGGATGGGTTGAAGCCAAATTCCTTGAGAACCTTAGTTCTGAATCTGTGGCAGCTTTCCTTCATGAGAATTGGACAATGTGTTACGGTTTGGCTCAATCTTATTCCACTGATGGTGGCTTGGAATTTGGTGGAAAACTTGCTGAAATGATCCAATTGCTCCCTGGACAACATAGAGTTACTACTCCCTATTATCCTGAAGGACAAGGCATGGTGGAAAGAGGCCATACTCCCTTGAAGGCTTCTCTGGTTAAACTGGCTGGTGAAAGTGGCAAGAATTTTCAAAAGTTTCTTCCCTTGGTCCTCTTCTCTGATCAAATTTCCACCAAGCAAACCACTGGCTACTCTCCTTATGAAATCATCTTTGGTCAAAGGGCTGTTCTTCCTCTTGATCTTGAAATGGAGTCTTTCTTGGGCATCTCTTGGGAGCAAGTTTCTTCAACTACTGATCTATTAGTTGCCAGATCAAAGAAACTGGAGCGGAGCAAAGATATTTGTAATGAAGCTTATCAGAAGATGGGGGAATCAAGAGCAAAATCAGTTCATTATTGGGAAGATAAACATCTAAATCAAATCAGAGATCCTTTAAACCCTGGTGATCTGGTATTGGCTTATAATCAATCTTTAGAGACTCAGTGGGGAAAACTTTTTTTGAATTGTTGGAATGGTCCTTATAGAGTGGTTTGTCAGGTTAGAGGTGGATCTTATGTTTTGGAAGAACTGGATGGTACTCAGTTGGCTAGAAGGTTCTCTGCTGATCAAGTTAAGAGATTTTATTGTTGTGGTGACAATTTGGGTTCAAAGTAAGTCCTCCCAATTGTGCACCACCAGGGTCTTCTGCTGCGTTTTGTTGTAAAAACTTTACTTTATGCCACATACGTGAGCACCTGGGACCCCTTTTCTTTTATCTTCTCCACATTTAGGCTCTTTTGAGCCTAAATTTGGAGAAGATAAATCCTCCTCTGTTTGGGTCAAGATGGTCAAGATCAAGCCTCAAAACAAGAACTTACGCTTCAATGGAAAAAATTTCAAACAATTCTTTGAATTCTATGAGATGGCTGCTGAAGCGTATGGTTCAATTGAACATGATATGGCTTATCAGTTAAGATTTTTTATCTCCTCTGATGAAGTTATGGAAGTGATTGAATTTTTTGATTGATTCAAAACTCATGAATGCAGGCTCATGAAGGAGGCTATGTTGGCTTATTGGGGAAAGTTAGATGTGGCTAGGTTTACCTTACAGGACTTGGATTCTATGGTTTCTCAATGGATCTCCAATGGTTGTGTCTCTTTAGCCTCTGATTATAATTCTTTTAGAAAATCTTGTGATCCTATTCAGTCTTACCTCCTCAGAAACAATCACATTAACATGGTTGACAAAATTTGAGTTTGGTTTTTCCAGTCTTGTTCTCCAGGAGTGCAGGAAAGGATTAGAGATGAATTAGTTAAATCTATATCCATGATTACTAATAGATATAATTGGTTCAAGCTCCCTGTTTTTCTGGTCCTAAGGAGTGCAGTGGATAAAGTGATGAAAGGTCAAACAGCTCTCACTTTTGAAAAAACTAGAGTCACTGAACCAGTACATGCTCCTTCCTTTAAAGAGTCTAATGAAACAATGAAAAAGATGAAAGCAAAATTTTAGACCTAAACCAAATACCCACGCCAATAAGGAAACTGCTACCATAGATGAGATCACTAAATTACTTCAGGCCTTTGAAAG
Organism: Puccinia polysora; assembly: GCA_025617555.3. Classification (NCBI taxonomy): domain Eukaryota; kingdom Fungi; phylum Basidiomycota; class Pucciniomycetes; order Pucciniales; family Pucciniaceae; genus Puccinia; species Puccinia polysora. Next base: position 23,734,490 of record CM062635.1, read on the forward strand.
CAAAATAGATCAGAAAATTTCTTCTTTAGCTACTTCTAAAACTTCTAACTCTGTTCCTAAAACCACTCTAGTCTGCTTTTACTGTCATAGGGAAGGCCATGGTACTGGGAGATGTCCTGAACTCCAGAAGGACAAGGAGGAAAAATTGGTGGAGCAGAAGGGAAAAAATTTCTTTCTTCCTAATGGTGCTTTGATCCCTTTTGATTTTTCTTGTCCAATCAATCATGTGGTGGCCTCTTATCAACCATTAACTCCCAAGAAGGAATCTTTGGTCTCCTTGGATTTTCAATCATCCTGCGGCACTCTACAACCTTGGTATCCTCCAGCTGTCACTTCTTCCAGCTTCTCTGGCACTTATCAGTCTGATCCAGCTAGGAAGGGCCATGAGGAACCCAAGCCTCACAATTATCCGCTGGTTCCATCTTCAATCCTTCAAAAAACCATCAAAAGTTGATCCTCACCTGAGCCCCCTTCCTCTGATGTGGGTAGAAATGGAAGTGGAAAAGGAACCACTTATGGAAAGGTTCCAGGACCAATCTGATCCTCCTCCTGTTCAATCTTTTTAAACTCCTCAACCTTCTGATCCTGTTCCAGCACCTGCTCAACCTGATCATCCTCCCTCCACCCAGCCCAAAGTTTGCTTCAAGACAGGCATTTCCAAGGATTACCCCAATGCTGTGGAAGGAGTATTAAGGAAAATCTCTGATTTGTCTGTGGCTGAACTACTGGCAATCTCTCCATCTGTTGCTGACGGGATGAAGAAATGGGTTTCTTGTTGACGTGTAGAGATTGGGCTGGAAAAATTAAAAGTTTCTTCTGGTACTTTTATGGAGGACTCTGGTGGAACAGATCCCTCTTCAGATGCCAACTTTTATTCCTGTCCTCTTGGTTTCCTCTCCTGCTATCTGGGTGACTCTGCTAAAACGATTTCTCTTCTGGTGGATTCTGGTTCCCAGCTCAATTTAATTTTGGGTTCCATGGCCTGAAAACTCAAACTCAGCCAAAGGGTCAGCTTTAACTCTGCTGTATATGTTATAGGGAATCAGCCATGAAAATTAGTTGGTATTTCTGAGGATGTCCTGGTTCAAATTGGACAAAATATTGTTGGCACCTGTCATTTCTGGATTACTCATTCGGATGGACCTATGATTTTGGGAAGGCCTTTCTTAATGGATTTTGGTGCAACCCTAATGTTTTCTGATCAAGTTGGGGATATAATTCTTCTCCCTGATGCTGATGGCAGGAAGATTTAAGTCACCCTTTTCTCCTTGGATTCTGGTCATTGGGAACAAGATTTTTCTGGTCATCCTCCCAAATTGGTTCTGAAAGGGAAACAGAAGGACACCTCTTCTTCCTCTCATTCTCATTTTTTATGGGATTAGTTGGTCCTACTAATAGTTGTAGTTCTTCCCAGCCTCAGAATTCAACTAAAGGATAAAATTCTGTCTCAGAGGCATATTTTGCTTTTTCCTCATCATTTCCTTCTCATCCAAATAAAATTAAAAATCAAAAACATGAAAAATCTGAAAATCCTAAAAATATTTCTTCTCTCTCTGGATCTTTTTTCTATTCTTTTACTTGTTATTTTCAGCCTGATCATTCTTCTCCTATTGCGGTTTTGAATCTCTGCTCTGAGTCTAAACTAGATCCCAATCTCAGTTCTCTTCTTGGTGGTTTTGGTATGAAGGAGTATGGCCTTAGGTGGAGGCAATTTGGGGTAGAAGTAAGTCCTCCCAATTTTGCACCATCAGGAGCTCCTACTACTGTCATTTTCAAAACCCTACCCTGTGCCACACATGTGAGCAATGTGTCATCTTTTGGACCCTCTTTTATGGAAAGGGCACCTTTCAAGGACATTGGGGAACTTTGATTTTGGAAGATGTTGGAACTTGGTCTCAGCTTTTGTAGTCAGGTATTGCTGGTAAATGCTTGGAGGAAGCAAGGATTTCACTCTTTTTCCACTAAGTATAAGCCAGTTGGAAAAAAGGTTCAGAAAGTCAACCAACCAATGACTCTCAACCTCAATCCTCCTCTTATGCATCCCCCTCTATCTTGTGATCCTTACTGTGGTTTATCTTGATCTATCACTGGTCCCTTTGTTCCTCATGGACATGTTACTGAAGAACATCTGAAGGTGGTCAACTTTGATCCAGATGGATGGCTTCTTCCTGATGAGTTAAATTTGATATAAAATGTTTTAGCTCTTAGAGAAAAATTGATTTCTTTCTGTGAAGAAGAGAGAGTTCTCTTGAAAGAATCCTATGGCCTACCTTATATCATTCCAGTAGTAGAAAATGATCCCTGGCAAAAGAAAAAGATCACTATCCCTGCTGCTAAGGTTGACAAATTAATCAATTTGGTCTGCAAACAATTCCGCGTTTATACAAGCATTCAACTTCCCGCTATTCCAGTACTGTCTTCTGTGTCCTCAAAAGCAATGGTAAACTCAGAATAGTTCATGATCTCCAGACTCTAAATAAGGTTACTATTAAAGACTCTGGTATTCCCCCTGCTACTGGAGAATTTTTTGAATCTTCCTCTGGGAGAGCTTGCTATGGTATAGGTGATATTATGGGTGGCTATGACAAATGATCCTTACATCTAATTTCTTGTCCTCTCACTACTTTCAATACTCCTCTTGGTCAATTCCAACTTACTATTTTTCCCCAAGGTGCCACCAATTTGGTTGCAGTCTATCAGGCTCAGGTGGTTTGGATCCTCCAGGATGAAATCCTTGATCATGCTGGTATCTTTATTGAAAATGGAGGAATTATTGAGTTTCTGTGAAAATCTTATATTATTCAAGAATAAAGAGGGCTGAGACATAGACAAAATCAGTTAAGAGAAAAGAAAACAGAAATATAAAGGAAAAAGAAAGAAGTTAAAAGTGATTCAAAAGAAGAACAAGCATTGAGCAATAGACAAATGTTGAGGACTTGTCAAGATCTTCTGTATATGGAATTGAGTATTGACATGAGTTGTGATGGCAATAATGTAAGGCTTTGAGAGAGATTTGGAAGAAGAGTTAGATCTTATTTTGTTAGAAGAAGACACGACAAGCATAAGTCTTACTAGTCAGATGTAGACAAGATGAGCTATTGAGAGTTAAGATTGAGGAGCATTGAGTAGTCGAGAGATGATTGGAGAAGATGAAGAAAGGGAAGATAATAAATAAAGAAGTAAAGAGAAAGAGATGAGATTGGAAGAAGGAAAGAGTTGAGTTGATTTGGAAGGACGTTTTTGTTGAGTCAAATTGATTTGGTTTGATCAAGATCTCATTTGGTGGAGCAGTGCTGAAGAGAGTAGAGATGAGGAACTAGAAGAGACATTGAAGTGACATGTGACAGAGATCAGGGATGCGCGGATGAGAATAGAGAGAGGATGTGGCATGTATCAGAATGTATAAGAGATGCGCAGATGTGACAGCATTAGTGAATAGAACAGAGAAGAAAGTGAAGGAAACTAGAAAAGAAAAGAGTAAGAAGTGAAAAAGAAGAAATAAATAATAAGAAGAATAACTAAAGAATAAGAAGAATAGAGAGAGTGATTTATTTGACACCCCCGTGACTTGTAAGACTGTAGTCGGAGTAGTGAAAGAGGGGTTGATCAACTGTAGGAGACCAATTAAAGAGCATAGAGGAAGAGCTTTAGTGAGCCCATCGGCTTTCATATCCGTAGAGGGGATTAATTCAATGTTAAGATTTCCAAGTTTCAGTTCTTCCCAAAGCGCTTTAGTTTTTATATTGATGTGGCGGGTTTTTGAATTGCAACCAAATTTCTTAAGCTTGTTGTCAAGGCCTTTGTTATCTATGAAGTGACAACTTGGAGTGAATTTTGATTTCCAGAGTTTGGCAACAAGTCCTCTCATCCAGATCGCTTCCAAAAAGGAATCAACCAGAGGATTGAGTTCTGCTTCTGTAGTAGAGTGGGTGACATTGCGTTGTTGGTAGCTACTCCAGGAAATGAGTGAATTAAAGAGAAGAGAAAGGTGGCCTGATTGAGATCGCCTAGTTTCCAGGTCATTGCTCCAGGTGGCATTGCTATAACATTGAATTTGAGAGTTGGTGTGGTTGACTTGTAAGGTGAGTTTGAGATCTTTCATAGACTTGAAGTATTTCCAACATCTCTTAACTTCTCCCCAGTGACAAATGCAAGGTTTTTTGCAGAATCTAGCGAGACTTGAGACAGCAAAGCTGAGGTCAGGGCAAGTTAGACAAGCTATTTAGTTGATGAGAAAAACTGCAGAGCAATAATTCATGTTCAACGCTTTAAATTCTTCATGTTCTTTGTCACTTGCAGGAGTAAGAGAGATATTGGAAGTGAGAGGAATGGAGGCCGGTTTGCAATCGGTCATTTTCAATTCCTCTAGTCCATGTTCAATATGCTTTGGTTGAGACAAGAGAATTTTATTGCCGGTGCGCTCGTATTTCATTCCAAGAATCGTGTTTGGTTCATGGTGACTGGATTTCAGAAATTGTTTGAGAAAGTTTTCTTTCAAGTTATCCCCAGAACCTAAGAGGATAAGGTCATTGAAATGAAAGAAAAGAACTGATATGGACGCGGAATGAATGTATAAGCAGGGATCTGAAATAGATTCATGGAATCCTTGCTCTCAAATCCATGAAGTGAGAGTGTTGAACCAGTTGGCGGGTGCTTGCTTCAAGCCGTAAAGTGATTTTCTAAGAATGAGGTATTTGGATTTTCTGTTTGATCCTTTAGGTCTTTTTATAATAACCTTGTCCGATAGAGGGGCGTGAAGAAAAGCGCTCTTCACATCAAACTGAGAAATAGGAAGAGAATGAAACAAACCAAAAAGAAGACCTATACGAAGAGAGGCGGCCTTCCCTGTAGGAGAAAAGGTGTCTTGGAAGTCTAAGCGATAGATTTGATCAAAACCTTGAACACGTAATCTACTTTTGTAGACTAAAGGATCACCGTGGCAGTTGTCCTTAAGGCAATAAACCCACGTCGTGTTGAGAGGATTTATGGGTTTGGGACCCTTGTAATCTTCCCAAACGCCTAGAGATTCAATGCCATTAAGTTCAACGTCCATGGAGTTTTCCCATTTCAAGCTGTCATTACATTTCTTTGCTTGTTTGAAGGTTCTGGGAACATAATAATGATGGTAACCGTATTGCTGAGGGGGATTCAAAGTGGATCAATCATGAAGAGAGTAGTTGGGTACTAGTTGTTCTGCTAGTTCTACAGAGCGATCAGATTTGGTGTTGGAAGGAGGATTTTCAAAAGAGTTTGGAGTGAGGATGGGAGGAGGAAGGTGATTGTTGGCAGGGGATTCAGGATAAGTTTTGTTTGTAGGTTGAGTAGGCAAGGAAAAATTTGGAGGAAGATCAAAAATGTTGTCCTCCATTTTGACTTGCAAACCATCATTGATAACATCTGAGTTAGAGGGATCCAGAGAAAGATTGTTGATTTTGAGAAAAGTGACGTGTTTGGAGGAAATAATGGTGTTGTCAGATTTGAGAATCCAATAAGATAAGAAGTTTGGATTGTAACCCACAAGGGTACCAGGGAGTCCACAATCTTTGAATTTTTTGCCGCGGTTGATTTTATTGTTGAGATAAACCACCTTGGATCCTATGGGGTGGAAATATTTGGTAGGAAGAGTCTTTCCGGTGAATATTTGATAAGGAGATTTAGATTTGGGAGTTTTGGGAATTTGATTTAAAGAGAGAGTGGCGGATTTGGCAACTTCTACCCAAAGATTGAGAGGAAGCTTAGAGCTTTGGAGGATGGCCCTCATAGATTCAGTTAAAGTACAATTAGCCCTCTCCACCTTGCCGTTGTGCTTGTGGTGATACGGTTTGGAGATCAAGTGCTGAATGGAGTTGATGTTGAAGAAATCTTTGAGTTCAGAGGAAGTGAATTCTCCACCGCCATCCGTGCAAACAGTGGCAGGAAATCAATCTCTTTTTTGCTTTTTGTGAATTAAGATTATCTTTAGTTGAAGACAAGCATTGGATTTGTATTGAAGAGGGATAGCCGCGATGTAACCGGAAAAATTATCAATGACAGTCATGATGTAATTCATGTCATTTTGAGAGGAGGGAGTAATGGGACTGATTAAATCTACGTGGAGCCGTTTAAAGGGTTTTGAAGCTAGTGATGACGTAATCTTAAAAGGAGTTTTGGAGATTTTGGAGAAGATGCAGTCTTTGCACTGGAAATCAGAAAGAGTTTTTGAGGATAAGGTGGGAAAGAGATTTTTGAGACAATATGGGTTAGCATGACCAAAAGATTGATGCAGAGATTTGAGTTGATTTTGCTCCGAGTCCTTAAGCACAAGATGACAAAATTTAGAGTCATTGCCGATTCGAGAAGGAGAGTTGAGCACAAAAAAATTTTCTTGAATGAAACCGGAGAAGGCCAATTTGGATTTGGAAAAGAGGAAAAACTGATTTTTGGAGTATGAGAAAAGGCAGTTCTTGGAGGAGATGAGTTCTCCCGGACTGATTAGATTAACTACAAGATCAGGTACGTAAAGGCAATTGCTTAATGTAACGGAAGACCCTTTCCAGGATAGTTTGACAATGCCTTTGCCCTTGATGGGTAGTCTAGCACCTTCTTTCCCGGTGTTGATAAAGTTGTCAGAGATTTGATTGTTGAGATGAGTGACAAAGAGTTGAGAGTTGAACATATGACACAAGGCACCAGAGTCAACAATAATTCAATTGTGCGAATTGATTTCTTCTATCGACGTGGAAAGAAGAGCCACATAATGAGCAACTTCCTTTGACTTAGATTGAGATTTAAGTTGAGCTCTCCAGCAGACTTGCGATTCTTTCCACCAATTGGGAGCAAGATGCTCATGAAGATGCCCACATTTATTTTCAGGATGGTTGGGAGATTGAGGATTATGATAGCCTCTTCTGCATCTGAGCTCAACGGGGATGGGTTTCTTATTTGGCCAAGAAGAGATAAGTGCAGTGTCTCCAAGCTTGGCTTCCTTGGATTTGACCTTGATTTTGTTGTCCAGCTGCGTGAGATTGTTTAGAACAAGATCCATTGTAACAATCTTGTCCGAGTGCATGATTTGCTGACGTAAAGAGTGGAGAGCGTGAGGAAATTTGAAGAGGATGAGATAGGCTAAGATATTGTCCGGTAAGTCAATTACAACATCAACCACCTTTTTGAGGGAAATCTTAGTCTTGGTGATGAAATGATTGATCGCATTGGGCTTAAATTGTAGATAGAGGAACTCATTGAAGACTTGGGCTTGGTTGGAGGTTTGCAAGGATGCAAAACGTTCTTTGATAGTTTTCCAGAGAAGTCAAGCCAAAGAAATGTTTGCCGGATTCACTACATTGTTGTGGGTAACAGAATCAATTCGTTAAAGAAGTATAACTTGGGTTTCCATATCATTGGTTGAGCTAAGAGCTTTCCAATTGTCCTCCAGGGCTTCCTTGATTCCTTTGAGCTCAAGAAGCATGGACATTTTTTCCTTTCAAATAGAATAGTTTTTGTTTGAAAGTATAGGTACAGCTTCAAGCGCAGCCTTGAGGATGATTTGTTGAAAGCCATCATTGCTTGATCTCTCTATTGCTTTGGTTAGGTTTGTTCGACGGAGTTTTGGCTTTTAACCGTATTGAGTTTCTGTGAAAAGCTTATATTATTCAAGAATAAAGAGGGCTGAGACATAGACAAAATAAGTTAAGAGAAACGAAAACAGAAATATAAAGGAAAAAGAAATAAGTTAAAAGGGATTCAAAAGAAGAACAAACATCAAGCAATAGACAAATGTTGAGGACTTTTCAAGATCTTCTGTATATGGAATTGAGTATTGACATGAGTTGTGATGGCGATAATGTAAGACTTTGAGAGAGATTTGGAAGAAGAGTTAGAACTTATTTGGTTAGAAGAAGACACAACAAGCATAAGTCTTACCAGTCAGATGTAGACAAGATGAGTTATTGAGAGTTAAGATTGAGAAGCATTGATTAGTCAAGAGATGATTGGAGAAGATGAAGAAAGGGAAGAAAATAAATAAAGAAGTAAAGAGAAAGAGATGAGATTGGAAGAAGGAAAGAGTTGAGTTAATTTGGAAGGATGTTTGTGTTGAGTCAAATTGATTTGGTTCAATGAAGATCTCATTTTGTGAAGCAGTGCTGAAGAGAGTAGAGATGAGGAACTAGAAGAGACATTGAAGTGACATGTGACAGAGATCAGGGATGCGCGGATGAGAATAGAGAGACAATGTGACATGTATCGGACTGTATAAGAGACGCGCAGATGTGACAGCATGAGTGAATAGAACAGAGAATAAAGTGAAGGAAACTAGAAAAGAAAAGAGTAAGAAGTGAAAAAGAAGAAATAAAGAATAAGAAGAATAACTAAAGAATAAGAAGAATAGAGATAGTTATTTATTTGACAGAATTAAAGGTCCAGTTTCTGGCTATAACAATGAGCTCTTACCTTGGCACTCAGGAATACTTTTATTTATCTGGGAATATGCAACCACTTTGGAAAGGATCTTGTTTCAAATTGAGGAGTCTGGTCTCACTGTCTCTGGATCCAAATTGACTTCCTGTGTCCCTGCTCTGGAAATTGTTGGTCATGTGGTCTGCAAAGAAGGAAGAAGAATGGCCCCATCCAAAGTCAAAAAAATCCTCTCTTGGCCCACTCAAATCAATCCTACTGAAGTCAGAGGTTTCTTAGGTGTTGTCATTTATGTTTGGATCTTCTTCCCTTCTCTATCTAAAATCTGTATTCAATTGCGTTGCTTAACCGGGAAGGAGGCTGAATGGCTTTGGACCCAATCTTGTGAACAATCATTCCAGAAGCTCAAAACAATTGTTGGGAAAGACATTGTCTTGAAGAAGATCACTTATGGACCTGGAGCTGGCAAGATCAAGCTGGCTGTTGATATGAGTTATCAATCTGTTGGGGCTCTCCTTACTCAGGAAGACAAGAATGGTTTGGATTTTCCTGCTCTGTATGAATCTCTTTTCTTTTCAGATGTGGAATCTAGGTACTCCCTGCTACAACTGGAACTTTTTGGTGTGGCCCAAATGTTGAAGAAGCTCCAAACTATTCTCTGGGTTCAAAACTTTGATTTAAAAGTCAACGCACAATCCATCATCAAAATGATCAATACCCCCAGCCTTCCAAATTCTCCAATGACTCTTTGGACTGCTTTTTTTCAGTTGTTCTCTTTTGATATTGTTCATAGGCCTGGAACGTCTTTCACCATGCCTGACAGTTTATCTTGATGTCCTCTTGGAGATGAAGAATTGGATGTTGGAGTGGATTTTGACAAGGAGGAACCTTTTATTCAACCTGTCTTCAGCTTTTCCTCTTAAAATTATTCTGGCTTCCAGCAAGGGTTCTGGCTTAAACTAGAGCAGTACCTTTCCACTCTCCAACAACCTCCTGATCTCTCAGCTAAAGATTTTCAATCCCTTAAAAGGAAGTTCTCAAACTTCTTTGTACAAGGTACTAGGCTTATGAAAAGAGGCAATCTTTGTGCTCTGATTGTTGTCACTATCCTTGCTAAAAAAGATTTGATCTTGGAAAGTCTCCATGAAGGACTTGGTCATTGTAGAGAAATGGAAACTTATCAACAAATATCCAAACAATTCTGGTGGCCATCTTTGAATAAATTTGTCTCTCAATGGTGTAAGAGTTGTGAGGTCTTTCAGAAACATGATCTTGGGTGCCCGGCCAAAATTTTCTATCCAACTGGGGAGTCCACTTTATTTGGAAGGATTTCTATGGATGTGGTTCACATTAAGGCTGGTGGAGCTAATTACCTCATTGTGGCTAGAGATGATTTTTATGGATGGGTTGAATCAAAGTTCCTCAAGAACCTCAGTTCTGAATCAGTGGCAGCTTTCCTCTATGAGACCTGGACAATGCGCTATGGCTTGGCCCAATCTTATTCAACTGATGGTGGCTCTGAGTTTGGTGGAAAACTGGCCAAAATGATCCAATTTCTTCCTGGTCAACATAGGGTGACCACTACTTATTATCCTGAAGGCCAAGGCATGGTGGAAAAAGGCCATGCTCCTTTGAAGGCTGCTCTTGTAAAACTGGCCGGTGAAAGTGGAAAGAATTGTTGAAAATTTCTTCCTCTGGTCCTTTTCTTTGATTGAATTTCAACTAAACAAACCACTGGCTACTCACCCTAAAGAATTATCTTTGGTCAAAGTGCTGTCCTTACTCTGGATCTGGAAATGTAATCTTTCTTAGGTATTTCTTGGGAACAGGTTTCTTCTACCACTGATCTATTAGTTGACCAATCTAAGCAAGTGGAGCGGAGTGAGGATGTTTGCAGTGAAGCTTGTCAGAAGATGATGGAATCCAGAGAAAAATTGGTTCAGTATTGGGAAGATAAACATTCAAAGCAGATCAGGGACCCTTTTAATCCTGGTGATCTTGTTTTATCTTATAATCAATCCTTGGAAACTCAGTGGGGAAAGCTTTTCTCTAATCCCTGGAATGGTCCTTATCAAGTGGTCTGTCAATTCAGAGGTGGATCATATGTTTTGAAGGAACTGGATGGTACTCAGATGGCCAGAAGGTTCTCTGCTGATCAGGTCAAGAAATTTCATTGTTGTGGAGGCAACTCAGATCAAAAGTAAGTCCTCCAAATTGTGCACCATCAGGGTCATCTGCTGCATCTTTGTTGTTTAAACTCTACTGTATGCCACATATGTGAGCTCCTGGGACGCCTCCTTTGTTTATCTCCGTCACTTCTAGGATTTTTCTTTGGATGGATCAAGATATTCTTGTCTAATCACCTTCAAGATCAAATTGCAATTCTTTGGTTCCAATCATCTTTCTTTATTTTTTTATATATTTCATCAAAGTGAGATGCAGAATAGGGAAAGTCTGTAGGTTGGGGAGAGATGTGGTGAACAAACCTGGACACTGCACTGGAAAAGGCCAAAATTTTTAAATTTTTTTTACACTTTTTTTCCTCATCCTTAATTCATCACCATTGAAAAAAAAAATTGGAATTCCTTTTTCTGAATCAGGTCCCTTCAGCCTTCAGATCCTCTAGCATTCAGATCCTCCAGCTTCCCCATCTCCCAGCGGTTTAGGGATGGGTCCCCGTGGCATCCAACTTCCCAGGTCTTGCGTTCATTCCCTCTTCTCTTTGCTTTGGTTCTTGTTTTGCCAAATGCACGGGTGAGGACCTGCTTGGCCTGATCCTCCCATCAATCACACCTGCACTGGCCATTGTACCCTCATCAGCTGCATCCAGATTTTCCAAAGAAAAGTGGCACTCTGGCTTGATCACCAATTCATCCATCTCAACCCATTCACCCAAAATCACCCTACTGCTATCTTCATCATCTTCTTCATCTACAAGCTATCCACCGCCCCATAGCAGCTTTATGCCTCCACCTGCACCCATTGCATTTCCAGCCAGGATCAATTGAATCACACCCCCAAGTCAATCTACTACTATCCTCCTGCCTCTGATCCATTGCTCACTGAGCTGAAATCCTATGAGGCTGGCTTCTTGATCCTTGCCATCTGTTCTCTCTCCCTGGCCGTCAGACTGCTGATCTACCTCCAGTCCAAACTTGAACTTGGTCTTGATGCCTACCTCAACTCCAACTTGACCATCCTCTTCTTACTCTCCTCATCTGTCAAGCCCTTGGCTCATCTCTAGAACCAATTTATCCAATGCGCCCAATACCACCAATCCCGACCACGCTTGTCAGATCCCATCCAAGCACAACAACCACTCTCATCCAAAATCTGATCCTTTCTAACAACCACAATCATACCTGGCCATTCTGTCTGTCCCCTGTCAGGTTGCCCCGCGGCTCCCCCGGGCCTTAAAATTGTTACAACCGCACGGCCACTGCTGTCTGCGCGGTCCCTCAGTTGTCATGATGGCCACCTGGGCGCATCTCCTGCTGCTCATCACCCGCAGCCATCATTGGCCCAGGCTGGTGAAATTTTGGGCCCTATGCATCTTTTTCTTAGAATGTGTCATGACTACCTGCTTTTTTAAGTTTTTTTCTTTTCTTTTTCTCTTCAACATTTGTTTTTGTTGTTTCTCATGATCAGACAACTTTTTTTAATTGTTTTTTTCACACTCTATCTATGTCATCTCTTGTAAATAGTCTACAGGGACCCATGGCCCATAAAAGGAGGGGATCTCCCCTACATTTTTTCAAACATCCATGGGAGTGCGTGCATATTCCCCCCAGTTAATATTTGAAATCTGATCCATCCTTATCCTGGGTATATCTATGCTTTCCCCTTGATCAATTGATCCTGAGTATTTTCCCCTCTGTGGTCTGATCCTCATCACCAGCCAATAGCCCTGCTGGTTTAAGAGAATTCTTTCTGTTGGAATTCTTGAGTGTGTTACACCACTCTATGATCCCTTTCTCTGACCATACTGGTCTTGATCCTTCCTTGATCATCTCTCTGGAGACAATCACGTTTGATTGAAGAGGTTTTATTAAGGTTAAAACCTGGAGTGTTATGACTCCTTTTATTTTTTTCAAAGTTGCATTCTGCCAGCCTACTCTTGAGTTCCTTGAGAAGTGTTGAGGTTATCCCTGTTCAAATCAGTTACTGTTTGCTTTTAGAGCTTCTCAAAACATCGTGCTTTGTCTTGTACGGCCAACCTCAGTTATCTGGTACCCTTCAAGCGTTTTATTGTGGACAGTTGGGTGGGTTCATTGAGAACCTGGGAGGTTGGTTGGGGTTTGAGTTGATCATCCCCAATCTTCTGCTGAAAACCAGAGTTATTAGCTTGTGGATGTTTTTTGCATACAACAGCTTTGATATTTTGAAATTTAAACAAAATTTAACTTCTTTAGTTCAAATATCCCACACATAATCTTGCCTCAGATAGTGCTGTTCCATTGCTACAAACTATTATCAAAATTCATCCTTTACTACTTGATTCCTCACTTAAAAAGTTCTGGACCGTGATATTGGTTACATTTAAGTATTTTTGTAACACTCAGGAGGGCATCCCAAACAGCACCTTTCCCCTCCACAGAACTGCCACAGCCTAGCACCATTTGGAGTCTTACAGCGTATACTTGCTTAAATAAGAGACTTGAATAAGATGTGAATGATTTCTGTAAGACCATCATCCCCTTTAAGCCTACCCTACAATCACAGGTTCAATCCCCGCACCAATCACACTTTCACCTGGGCATTTCTGTACCTATTTCTAAATCATGTAGCAAGGGGGGGTGTTAAGTTTAAACCTTCTAAAATGATGTATCACCACAGTACAGAGGCTGTGCAGTTGAACCTAGACCAGCAATACCAAACAACCCTGGAAGCAACAATCCTCTGTAGCCTAGTTGGTAAAGGCATCACTCTATTATGTGTCTCTGTCTATCTGAGGTTGTGGGTTCAACTCCCACCAGATGCATATTCATTTTAACAGTCTAAAAAAGAGGAAATATTCCTATATTTATTCAAGAGTTGGAAAGGGCAGCTTGAACAAATTAAATTTGATTGGAAACTGTTCCCTCTAGGCTTCTACAAACATCCAACATGTTTCCCAAAGAATTTTCAAGGAATTGGTAGAGAGGAGCATGGACCCCTTCAACCCAAGACATTTCTTTATTTCCAAAATCAGGTTTTTTGCAATTCCAAGCCATTAAAAACGTTTCTTTGATATGGAAGATGTTATGATAAATCTACTTGAGCACATCTGTAAGCTATAGCATGACAGCCTGTGGTAGCAAGGGTGTGCGCTTACCATTGTGAACACTCTGGATGGAGAGAGGGACTCTATCCTCAATGGTCCTCAATCTCCGTCTGGTCTTTCTTTTCTTCTTTTAGTTTGTTTTTCAATAGACATCTCTTCATTGTTTTTTCTTCTCTTTGTTATTTGTTTCTTTCATTCTTTCATCTCTCTTCACCCTATGACCACCATCACCATCCTCAGCACAAATCAACTCTCAAGTCTCAATATCACTCAAGTCAACTCCGATATAAGTTGGGATCAAACCATAAATCAAATCCTCAAGATCAATCCTCACTACTAATCTAGAAACATCAGCTGCCTATACGTAACTGGTGAGATCATTCCATGTTATCTTAACTTACGTGGAACTCAACTTGTTTCCCTTCTTTTCAGTCTCTCTCAACCTTTCCATTTCCTCCTACTGCTCTTTTTTCTAGCCATAGTCAAGCGCTGGTTACCTTTCTTCTGTGTTGGTTTTTCTTCATGTAATGCCCAAAAGCTGTCATAGGGTTATCTTCAAGATTCTCATGTTTTCTTCTCATTGTCTTCAAACAGCCTGCTGGTCTGAAATTCAAATCATGACTCAATAAGTTGTACGGTTAAAAGACAAAGGTTCTACCAATACAACCAGCAAGACAAAGTACTATGGCCTCTGGATCAGGATTCTTGTTGGATTCCTTCCGTCAAACAATGCTCAAAACAGCACTCAAAACAACCCCGTTACTAACCGAGGAAAATTACGGAATCTGGAAGGATAAGATGATGGCATTGCTCAAGCTCAGGGAAGTACTGGAAGCACTTGAATCAAACTCCAGAACCGTCGAGAGCCAGGACTGCAACAAGATTCAATTACTTCTCATATCAAAGGTGGATTTGATAACGCACAACAACGTCATTAGCGCAGCCAACATCAATTCTGAAAAATAGATATGGCAGGCTATCAATGAACAATTATCTTCCTCTCAAGCCTCAAACAGGGCAAGAATCTTTAATTATTTCCTACACATAACCTTCAAAGAAGATGAGATCACAAACTTTTTCACCAACTTCAAAACGGCCATCAAAAAGATGATCAACATTGGCATAGAATTACCGAACAACATTCTGGCGTATCTGACAATGTTCAAGTTTCCAGAAAACCTGCAGGACCTCAAAAGACAGCTCATGCATTGGGACAAGCAGATCTCCGTGAAATTTGTATGTAATTATCTCATTCAATACCACAAAAAAGTCAGGGCCGAACTCACTGAAAAAGGAACTTCAAGGGGAACCTCCGAAACAGCTCTGACCACGATGAGGACCAAGACAAAAAATCACCTGGACAGTAAATGTATTGAGGGGTATCACAATCCAAAACAAGATAAAAATCACTCCAAATCAGAATGCTTTCATCTTCATTCAGAAAAAGCCCCCAAATGGTGGAGAGAAAACCAAAGTAAATGGAAAGACAAACAATAAAAATCTCACGAGTCCGCTCACTTCCACGCCTTTGTAACTAGATGGATTGACTCTAAGGTAGGAGCGGAGAGAAACATCCTCATTGACAGTGGAGCCACTTCTCACATCTTCAACAAATCAAGATTCTTTACCACTCTCAAACTGTACTCTGGAGAGTTCATCACAACGGGAAAGGACGACACAAATTTGCCAATAAAAGGAATTGGAACAGTCAGATTGGAATGGAAAAACCACTTGATTACACTCTCTGACTGTTTATACGTTCCAGATATAGTTTTTAATCTTGTTAGTCCAGGGAAACTTGTTGAACAGGGATGCACTCTTGAAGCAAAGACAGGACATTTCAAAGTAAAAAAAGGAAAAGATACAGTCTGTTGCGGTTACATCATCAACAGTCTCTTTGTTCTATATAATCCATTCAAAGTGGGAGGAGAAAAAGAAGGATGTTTCTGGATGCAATTCAACAAACCAAGAACTCTTAAGGACCTTCACCTGACTTATGGTCACCCATCACTTGGTCAACAGTCCAAAATCAAAGGAGTTCAATGCAATGCCACTAGAATGGGCAGGTTTGAATGTAAAGATTGCCTCCTGTGCAAAATTACAAAATCCCCGTTCAAGGCTTCCTCCACATTGGCCACCAAACCGTTTGAGAAGATACAACTAGACTTGATTGGCCCTATAACGCCAGAATTTCATAGGCACGAGAAGTATATCCTGACGGTAGTGGAAAACTACTCTGGCTATATCTTGGGTATCCCTCTGACTTGCAAGGACAACACACCTTCTATACTGATCAAGGTCATTGAGAAACAAAAAAAAAGTGCGGCTATTACCCATCTACGGTGTGTTCAGATGGCGGTACCGAGTTCACTAATAAAAGGTTAGTACAATATCTCAAGGAGAAATTTATCAATTACCTGGTCACCAAGCCTCATCATCCCAAACACAATGGTAGGGCCAAAACAGCCAATCAAACTATTGTCAAAATTGTGAGATCATCCCTGAGCTTGGAAAAATTTCCCAAGAAATATTGGTCAGAGGTACTCAAGTCATGCTGCATTAGTCTTAATCAAATCCCAAAGGATGATCTAGAGCTCTCCCCTTGGGAACTCATCCAAAAGTGTTCACTCCCATCCAACTACCTACAACCACTTGGGATCACTGCAATTGCGCTAAATCAAAAATGGATCCAGGGCAAAAAATTCAACCCCAAAGGAATAGAAGGAAAACTGATTGGCTACAATCCAGATCTCCTATCCTACAGGATCCTATTGCCCAATGGTCACATCATGCTATCAAAACACATTTGATTTTTGAAGCAGACCATTGAGGACCTGGGGATTGTCTCAACTGTGGACATCAACTTCAGTCTATCTAAGCCTAGTGACAGTGCTCCTCAGCCCAAAACAGAAGAAGCCTAAGCCGCCTGTATGAATTATTGAGATCCACCCGCTGAAATCAACTCATCTGATGAAGAGTCCCCACCTTCCAATACTGAATCAAACTCAAGCTCACCATGCCCCTCTCCTCAACGGATTAGCCCTGAAGTCAGCAAAAGAAGACCGGAGGAAGTTGAAGAGCCTACCAAAACTCTCCGCAATTGGTCAACCATTAGACCTCTGCAAAGGTATGTTTTCCATCAATACTTCAAGCCTAAAACATTTGATCAAGAAGTTTGATGCAAGGATAGCGTGAAGTGGGGAGGAGCAATCAAAGGGGAGATAGATCAATGTGAAGCGCAGGAAGTTTGGGAAGACTATGAAGGTGATGAACCACCGAATCATTTGGAAACCATCTGGGTTTTCAAAATAAAAGATAATGCCCACAACAAGGTTTTCATTCACAAATCCCGGATCTGCATCAAGGGGTTCAATCAAGTATATGGCCTAGACTTTGATGAGACATTTGCTCCAACCGGAAAGATTGCATTGTTGAGAACTATCCTGTAATACGCCTTGAAACACAAACTCAAAATTTGCCAATACAAAATGAAGGCCGCATTTCTACATGCTCCTATAGAAGAAGAGGTGATCATCAAAACTCCTCAAGGTTGCAATTTATCCTTCAAATATCTCAGACTCAAGAAAAGCCTGTACGGACTCAAGCAATCACCAAAGAACTGGTATGAGACACTCACCAACTGGATCAAGTCAGTAGGATTTATGGAATCTGACAGCAACCCGTGTCTATACAAGTCAAAGGATAATTGGTAGTTTCTGTTTTTCCATGTTGACAACCTCATTCTAGTGGGAGATGGGAACCAATTTGAAAAAAAATTCAACACTTGATTCAAGAATTCCCAGACCCACAAACCGGAAACCATAAATGGTATGAAAATTGAATGGACAGCTACCAGTATCATGCTGATTCAACCCAAACACATCATGCACGGCCTGGAGGAACTGGGACTACTTGAATCTCGACCCTGCTCTACCCCACTAACTCCTCACTCTCAGCTTAGCAATGACTCAGATGAAGACTTTGAACTCTTCAAGAAAATCAAAATCACCTATAAATCAGCAATAGGACTGCTGAATTATATAGCTAGTCAAAATCAACCAGATCTGAGCTACTCTGTGTCCAGCCTAGCTTGCTTTCAGAAAAAGCCTGGATTAACGCACTGGAAAGAACTAAAGCGGACATGGCAATATCTCAAATTCACTAAAGATTTGAAGCTCACTCTCACCTTTGATAGATCAAAGGACCCTATCAAATGTTTCAGTGACACCTCCTGGGGTAAGGACCCCACTAGTCGCAAGTCCCAATTGGGAAATCTTTTTCTGGCTTTTGGCTCCCCTCTTTCCTGGAACAGTTACAAGCAATGTAACATCACATACTCTTCAACCAATTCCAAGCTCAACTCATTAATTTACTCCTACCTGGAGGGCAAGTGGCTTTGCCACTTGCTGGGTGAAGTCTTTCAAAGCAACCTAACTTCCTCAAAGCATCTCATAGACAACAAAGGTTTGGATGATAAACTCAGGAATTTTGGATCCAATTCCAAAAAAAGACACATGGACCTCAAGAAAAAGGGACTCAGAGAAGAGCTCAATGCCAAAGCACTTTCAATCCACCTAATTAGCACATCAGACATGCTTGCCAATCCCCTCACCAAGGCCGTCAATCTAAATCAACTGAAGAAGTTCACTTCTGTGATTTTCAATGATAACCTGGACTAATCTCCAGTTAAGGGAAGTGTAAGCTATAGCATGACCGCCTGTGGTAGCACGGGTGTGCGCGTACCACTGTGAACACTCTGGATAGAGAGAGGGAATCTATCCCCAATGGTCCTCAATCTCCGTCTTTTCTTTCTTTTCTTCTTTTATTTCGTTTTTCAATAGACATCTCTTCATTCTTTTTTTCTTCTCTTTGTTATTTTTTTCTTTCATTCTTTCATCTCTCTTCACCCTATGACCACGATCACTATCCTCAACACAAATCAACTCTCAAGTCTCAATATCCCTCAAGTTTACTCCAATATAAGTTGAAATCAAACCATCAATCCAATCCTCAAGATCAATCCTCACTACTTATCTAGAAACATCAGCTGCCTATATGTAACTGGTGAGATCATTTCATGTTATCTTAACTTATATGGAACTCAACTTTTTTCCCTTCTTTTCAGTCTCTCTCAACCTTTCTGTGTCCTCCTACTGCTCCTTTGTCTAGCCATAGTCAAGCGCTGGTTACCTTTCTTCTGTGTTGGTGTTTCTTCATGTAATGCTCAAAAGCTGTCATAGGGTTATCTTCAAGATCCTCATGTTTTCTTCTCATTGTCTTCAAACAGCCTGCTGGTCTGAAATTCAAATCATGACTCAATAAGTTATAAAATTGTCATAGTCTACCAAGAACCACTTTATACAAGTCATAATTTAGGAAACCAAAAACTAGGAAGATTAACAGTAGAGGCAGTGATTTGGCACTTACTCTAAGTTCTGAATCATTGAACTCTGCCCCTTCCTTGGTTTTAGAGGCCCCATACTTTTCCCAAAGATAAATAAAGCTTTGCCACCCTTCAAGGTCATTATTAAAGCAAACTTGACAGTTTTATTGGATGTTTTTAGACAAGTGCCACAAACAAAACTGTCTTCTTGACTCAGGGAAACTATGTTCTATAGCACAAATGAGAGATTTTTCATGGTCTGTCACAAAGGCTTTGGAAATTCTATCAGGATAATGAGCCAGCTCCTTTAGTGATTTTACAGACCAACTGTAGAAATCAAATTTTTATCTTGTTATAAAAAAAAGAGCTTTTGTGAAAGTTTTTTGGTTGGCTGTAATTCCTAAGACATGCAATAGGGGGATGTTGTAATTATTTTTTTCATAAGTACAATACAACATAGAAATATGATGGAATTTTTTGCAAAGCTTTAATGACTTGGGTTGGGCCAAGAATAGGGCCTCCAAGTAACCCTCTCCACTGAATTTTGCTCAATGAACCCAACCAGAATTACCAAGTTGTTCAAAGAGGACCTCCATAACACTTTCTCCCTTTAGTTCTGCAAGCATTAAGTTTTTCTTAGTGTTATAGATTGTTTGGTCATCAACACATTAGATGCCATCAATCTTTCTCAATTTTCTTTTGAGTTGAAGTGTATTGAGCCCATCATTCATGCCTTCTCTTAGATTCTCTAAGGACACCCCAGAGATTACCCTGAGTTGAGGATGCACTGAGGGGTGTGGAGATGGTTGATATTTATGTTGATCATGTCTGTAGGAGATTCACCACAAGGGTTCTGCCTTTGTGTGACTTGCATGGATTAAAAACTTGCACCAAACCTTCCTTGTGTGAGTTTGCCTTGACTTTTTGGTGAGCAATTTCCCAGAGTAGTAACCATGTCTATCACAGTCTAAATCTACATATTTATCACAATTTGAGTTGAAAACATTGAAAGAATATCCATGCTTTATTGCCAATGTTTGAGAATAGTTTTGTGCCTCTTCCCTAGTAGGAAAAGCTCTCACAGGAGGTGGTTCAAGTGTATCTGTCATATTTACATATTCATAGTTACATAGTCATATTTCAGTTTCCATCAAATTAAATGAGGCAAAGACCAGAGTAACATAAAATTTTACTCACCACCAGAGGTCATTTCAATTTGTGGAACATATTGTTCCTCAATTGTACCCATAGATGAGGATGAAATTGGGGCTTTGAATGTTTCATTACCCAAATCCTTCTTTTCTGCAGCTTTTTAAATGGCACTATCAATGTATTACTTCAACACAGCCATGTCAAAAAAAAGTAGGGCTTGCCACTGTTTGCATAATGAAAAAAAATACAATGCTACTTCATTATTGAATCCAACTTTCAATTGAAAAATTACAAAGTTTTCTCAGTTTTTAATTGAGAAAGATCAAGTTAATCAATGGGCAGTAAAAAAAATATTTTTCCATTTTCCAATGGGCAAGTTGAGAGTGTAATTTGTGGGACAGAGAAAATATCACAGGTTTTATTTGCCAAAGGCAATTATTGTGTTTGCAGTTTCACTTTAGGGTTCACTTTATGATTGCTAGGTGTGGTCCAATATTCTCACATAGTATGTGTTGATCCCAAATTTGGGTTGATATAACCCAAATGTGGCCCAGGGTGTCCCAAAAATTGTGGCATAACCCTGGGGGGTGGCATACCCCCAAACATGCATCAAAACATCTGTGTATGGGTGTACATGACCCAAATATGCTGTTTACGGGGGGCATACCACCCCCTGGTGGTTGAGCGTATTTGAAACAACACTTTGGACGTGTTCATGGGCCCCCAAGCGCAGTCGGAACCCCGTTTATGGGCCCTCACGCGCACTTTGGACACATGTTTGGGCCCCCATACGTACATTGTGCCATTTAGGGCCATAAACAACTCCCAAACAACTGGGAGTTGTGAATTTATCATCACCCTTGACATAAATAAACAGTTTGCACACACCCAGGAAAAAAAATATCAGTATTTACAAAGGGGGCAGGGCCAAATATTTTTGGTATTTAGGAGGTATTTCCAGAAATTGGTGACACCCTTCATCTGAACAATTCTTTTCTGGTGACCTCATTTGACTAGAATAGAATCACCCATTATTTCAATCTTTTGATATCCATCAACATTTGAATTAATCTAGCATACACCTCAGTATTTGAATGTTACAAACTCACAAGGGTATGACCCTTGGAGTTGAATTCTAAAAATACCATGAAAGTCTCAAGAAAGCTTATTGGTGGTTAAACATTATCAGTTCTTACTCTTAAATTCTGGTTTCTTTGTGGGAAAAAAAACATTAATCAAGATTAATGTTTATTTATTTTGGAAAGGCTTGAAAAAGAACCACTGTTTCACCCACCTACCCCATGTACTTAGGTAGAACATTAGTTGTGCATGGTAAAAAAAATAAAATTGCTTTAAAACTGAAAAGAAGTAGCTCAAATTTCACATTTTGAGTTTATGGAATTTGAGAACATCTTCAAGGTTTAGGCAGTAATTTTTTATTTAAAATAAAACTAGAACACCATGAAATATTTCAGCTCACTTGCTATAAAATTCCATAAAAGAATCTAGATTTGAAGCTCTTCAAAATCTATAGTTGAAGCTATCTCCATTCTGAAACCAATTTTTTTGTGCGCATTAACTGTGCAAAATTCACAGTTAATGTGCAGTGGAGCTTTTTTAAAGATTTACCCAAGCTTTTTTGGATCTTAGCCTGAACTTGGTCATATATTTGGATTTTCTAGCAAGTGTCATTAGATTTTTTGTGGTTGAACAAGCCAAATTGAATATTTGAATGAAGCAAAAAAAAGATAAAATCAACTGACTGGGGAGACTATTAAAACAGTGCAAAGCTTTCTGATTCTAAGAAAAATAGAGCTCTCTCTTGGTTTCAAGATTAAAACATGAGAAAATTCTACCCACAGTAAAATAAATATTTTCATCCAAAATAATACAGAAAAATTGCATGGTTCATGAATGCAAGAAAACAAAATTTTAGGGATTTTGAGTAGATTTGAGAGGAAAAATTGGTGTGGATTTGAAAATTGAAATGAATAATTATGCTAGTACAATCAGTTCTTGGTGATACTTGATTAGAATGATAAAAAAAGAATGCAAGAATGGAGATGGTGACAGGTAAAGGACTAAAACTGAATTGAAAGGGTTATTCTGGATAAAGTTTGAATTCCATAATTGATGATTTGAAGTAAATAAAAGTTTTTAAGGACCAATCAAAGTTTTTGATGGATGTTTTACAGGTATTTTCAATCATTTTTCTAGAAACTTCTGATATATTTCTGGTAATTTGGGTGACAAGTCCGCTTTTTTTGGGGGTTTCTTTCTTTGATTTTAGAGAAAAATTATGATTTTAATAAAATCAATACTGTGAATATCTCTAAAATAACTAAGTCATCATTTTGGAGGCTTGAAACTTCCCCAGTTATAAAATTTGAAAATACTTGAATCTTTGAGAAAGCATTCTTATCAGTAAATACTTGTCTCAACTTGGCCAATAAAATTTAATAATTTTAACAATAACCTTCAGTTAAAAATATTTTTATTAAATATAAAAAAATTCCATATTCATCTACTTTTCATTTTGCTGTTTTTGTGGATGCAAAAATTTTGTTTAAACCTACTACTGGAGATCCTGATAACCAAGAAAAGTGAATTATTTCTGGGTTTTAAAGTTTTTTTTTATTTCTATCCTCTCAACTCTGAGTCATCAAAACCTAGTAGCAAATTTTGACCTCTTGAGTTCAGAAATCCCAAAAATTGAGGAATGTTTATTTTCATCAATCCTGAGAAATAATCATCTGCAGCCTCCAAATTAATTGAAATTCTTATTTAAATTGATATTGGTGAGTTCTTCAAAAGTATTTAACAAATTTAAGAATAAAGTAGAAACCAATGTGATTTTAAATTTTTGCAGTACTTGTAAGTTTCCAAAGTTAGATGCATCAGAATCTACTCCCTCCTTCCAATCAAAAAAAAGAACCAATAGTTATTCTTGGAAATTCATTTGCAACAATGGAAATTGTGAAGTCAGAAATCTCTAATATACCATTGGTTAAGGATGTTACCAAATTTTTGAGAAGAATTGTTTATTTTGAGCATTTTTTTAATGGTTTTTGAGTGAGGAATAGTTCAAAAACCTATGCAGGGGCATCCAAGGTCAGAAGAGTCTTCACCTCAGTATGGCTCAATGTCACAACTGGCCCAGGAATGCAAGGGGCTGAATGCACAGGTGCTACTACTCATAGAACTCAATGATGATTTATTTGTATTGCAATGGATATGATGAGAGGATTGTTACAAAGGATGAAGAAATGGAGGGATGGGAAGAGCAGTACAGGAGGAGGTTGTTGAAGAAGGAGTTTTTCAATCCTATAAGAGTAACACCAGTAAGGGAAAAGCTGATATGAGTTACGCGGGCTGTTTGAAGGTTTTCTTGTGTTGAGATGACACCTAATGGCTGAGGAACTAACCAATAAGAATTTCACACTGCAATTTTAAGTGGTATTGTCTTCATCACTCTGGCATATCCCTTTCCCCAGTAACTTCTACCTCAGTCCACAAGTGTGAAGAAATAAAGCTCAAACTCAATAGTGCATTCTACTTACTAACTCCAGCTTGCACAAGTGACCTTCCAATCTTGGAAACTCAGTCTATACTTGCAATATTTGCAGTTAAATTTGATCTGGTTGACCATCCATTCAAGCTTTTCTCTTCTACCCCTGGATATCTCAAGCCCTTGGACTTCAATTCTCGGTAACTCAACTAAATTAATTTGCACCTATGCATAGATATCCAGATCAACTGCATAGTTCTGCCAATGGACTAGCTCCCTTCCCTGAATGATTAAATTGATTCATTTTAATGTTCTTCACATTTTTTTCCTTCCATGTCGTACCTATCAATCTTACGTACTCACACACTCTATTTTCTTGCACTTATGCTATGACCTTGGATAAAATTATACAGTTCATTTCATTTTCCTATTCCATTCCTGTCATTCATTGAATCATTGATTTCTAGCTGTAGATCAATTTCCATCAGGTTGGATCTACTCACCATTGGATTACCTTATAAGGACTATACTGTCTGCCTGAAGATTGTTCCCTCAGTTAGTTAAGTTCATATGTTCTTGCATTTTCTAAGTCAACTTATCACATTGGGGTTGGCCTTGGTTTCTTTAAATTTGAGCAATTAATCCCTCTTTCTGTTTGTTGATCCATCAAACCATCCATTTGCCCTTCAAATTCAGCCTTTAATCTTTCATTCTCCCTCACACTCAGCCTCTCCCATTTGCACTTGAAATCATCTAAAGATTTCCCTATAGTATGTGGGATGTTTGTGTGACAGTAATTTAACTAACTCAACTCATCTATTGTAGTTTACCACCTATAGCAGATTCATTTTGCAATTTCACCTGCCCACTTGACTGGGAATGCTGCCCTCACCCCTTACAATGATGATATCAAAAGGTTAGGGAGATCCAGTGCTCTGAAGGCCCAAAAACCCTTAGATCCTGTTCCTTCTTCTAAAGCTCCTTTTGTTGAACATCTTGAAAACCCCCTTGCTTCTTGGAGTCGCTCCAAAGCCTTGGTGGATACTCTTCAGGAACTCAAAGATTCCAAAAACTCCCCCAATGAAACCTTGGCTTGCCGTAGGTTAAGGTTTTGCAAAAATGCTCCCAAGTAAGGATTTAAAACACTTGTCTCTGCTCTGATCCAGCCTCTTAATCAAAATTCCTTGCAACCTAGCACAGGTGGTACTAGTTTTTGCACTCCAGGCATGAATCAGCCTGACCACTTTAGGGAGAAAATTCCCACAAGATTATATTCTATCTGCAGTCTTGTAAAATTATCTTCTCAAAAAATCCCAAAAACATTCCATCTATCCATCTTACTTCCTAGGAGGTAGACCCTTGCAGTGGTTAAAAACATACCTGAAACTATTATCCAATAAAAGTCCCACTTTTATCCTCAAAATTTTGGACAAGTTTGAACAAAAATTGTTCACCCTTTTTGGCAAACCCAACAAAGTGCAAAAAAACAAATACAAACTGAATGGTGTGGTGCTCAAATACTGTCCCATAGCCATCGGACTCACTTTTATAGTATAAAAACAACTCAAACTATCAAATTAGCCTCAGAAATGGATTTCAAATCAAAAATAAACTATACTCACTCAGCCAAAGTACCCCCCTATCTCTCATGGATTAGAAGATACAGCCTAAGAAACCTTCAAATGTGGCAAACTCATACCCAACCAGGTGTCACAGCTCTGTGGAAGATATAAAGACATACCTTGGAAACCCTAAAGTATATACCAGTTACAGCTAACCATCAACACCAGGACCATACACAAATCCTGTCATATCAACCAGAATACAAAAATTCAGATATAGGAGGTGGCGCAAAAAGTAAGATCCTGTCACCTCAGCCAGAAAAATGCAAGTATACACCCAGGAGGCTGTGCAGAAGTAATACAGGAACAATATATACAAGGGGATTTTCAGGAGCAATACAGGAACAATATATGCAGGAGAATGTGCAGAAGTAATACAGGAGGATGTGCAGAATTTTACAGGGGCAATAGATTCAGGAGGAAGTGAGACCAGTCTTAAAAAGAACAAACAAAAACCACCAGTATTTCACCGCAACACATGTAGGTAGAATAAAGTAGCCCTGCACAAACCACCAGTAAAGCACAGCAATACATATTATCTGAACTACACAGCCATTTATGCAAGGCTGTGCATGCATAAAACCCCTTTACAACCTTTTTCAACCAGCATAAATGCCTCATGTAACTGTACAGGCTTTTTCCAACCAACAGAAATGCCTCATGTAACTGTATCTCACTGTTCCTCACTAGAACAGGGAGCAACCTCAGGTCCAGCCTTGAGCACCCCCTGGGGCAGGATTTTTCTATTTAAGGAGGGCCTCTCTGCCCTATACAAGTTGTATCCACACATCACTCATCCCATCATCCCACCTCATCTGGCCCCCTTGGCCCATCCTATCAATCACCTACCCAGATAAATATTTTCAGTGATCTAATTATAGAGCAATAAATCAGAGACCAAGTTATAATCCATCTTTAAAAAATTAAACCAACAAAAAGGTGCTTGAATAAGGGTTCTTCTGTGACCTAAATATTCAGCACCAAATTGAAGACAAACCACCCATTAATTGATAAATAACTCTTACAAAGAAAGAGAGCACAACAAAAAAGCAACTACAAAACTTTCCTCTACCCAGGCCCCTGTGGGTAAACCCATACTTGGGTCCTCTCCTGAACCATCCCTTTGATAAACCCTTGAACCCTTTAAAATTGGGATATTAGTTAAGGTCACATATATCTGATCAAAACTAACCAATAATCAAATTAATCTGGTTCATTCTTCAACAAACCTACCAATAGAAGTTAATAGTTAATCTAGGTCTGATCTTAGAACCTTTTTTAAGTCTCAAAGAAACCAGCCATTAATTTAAATAAATTATTGTGCAGACTTACTATATTAATAAAATGGCAGGTAATTGAAAACCACCTTAGTCT
This sequence comes from Puccinia polysora, assembly GCA_025617555.3. Classification (NCBI taxonomy): domain Eukaryota; kingdom Fungi; phylum Basidiomycota; class Pucciniomycetes; order Pucciniales; family Pucciniaceae; genus Puccinia; species Puccinia polysora. Next base: position 23,761,186 of record CM062635.1, read on the forward strand.
TACTAATACTCTCAAGTAGTAAAATTAATACTAAATTTCCCTTGAAGGACTCCAAGCAAGCTATTTGATAAATTATTCATATTATCCCAGCAGATTCTCTACAATGGCCTAGTAATGAAGGATAATAGTAGGGTTTCTATTTATATCTCTAAATTTTGAACACTGCAGTCTTGTATCCAATCAAACAATGAAGAAATTTTATTTAATTTACAAAAGGGGTTGCCAGCACACCTAATTGAACAGCTTGCAGTTGGGGGAGGTAAGAAAACCTCCCTTCACCAGTTCCTAGATTAGGTGATTAAGCTTGATAATGGCTATTACAACAAGAACCTCTATTGAAAAAACAACAATGGATTGTCAGCCTTGGCCCCAAAGGCGGACAACTCTTCAAAGCAAAACATGAAGAATCTAAAAAACTCCAAAAAAAAACCAAATTCAAACTCCAACCCAAAGAGGAAAGCCCTTGCCAAATCTCCAATGTTTCTGGATAGGGAAACTGGCATTCTCCAGAACAAGGAAGGGCAAATAATGGAGAAGGAAGGGTTATTGTTGTTTTGTGGAGGAAAGCATGATGTAAATAGTTGTTAAAAGTGTTTAAGATTTCAAAAAATTAGCTTGTAGTTTTTCTAATACTTCCAAGGAAGACTACAAATTATCTAAATATCAGAGAAATTCAATCTTTGCACTTGCAAGTCACTTAATGCTCCAAGGTCAATATTTTTCCTTCTTCCATTCTGACAATAAACCTTATTGTGTTTCACTCAATTCCAGCGCTAATGTTTCTTTTACAAGTGTATTTTTTGCTACTTCCAAAAATATCATGTGTTTTGAGATAGATAAATTTCCCATCTATTTAGTAAGTAGTGAAAAAAATCTGTCTCATTGTGTTACCCATAAGACAAAATTGACCTTTGCACTCTCCAATTTCCCCAGCTTTGAATGGGACTTATTTGTCTTGGACATCCCCAGAATGGATGACACCATTCTGGGCCATGACTTTCTAATCTAATGGAATCTGGATACAAACTTGCAAGGAGGATTAATTAACCTTTAAAACTTGCAACCCCAGGAAATTAAATGTTTTTAAAACAGGAATAAACAGCCTACCTGACACTTTCATTGAGTTGGATGAAAACTTTCTGCCAGGATATTTGCAATATCCTGACCTTCATTCCAAAATCCCCTCTTCAGATTTAGGAGTTAATGCTTATTTTTCCAACTTACCTCTTCCTTGTTTCTTTGAAGAGAAAAAGGCTCCTAATAAAATGTTTATTTTAAGCTGCCTAATTTTCTTGAATTTTGAAAATAATTTGAACCCTGTGCTCAAGAATGATGGCAATATTCAAGATTTAGAAATCAATTGAGAGTCTTTGTTAGAGTATCATTAGACTCTACTTCCACTTTGCATCCCCATGCCTTGACCCCCTTGGATTTGGACACCTCCTGTCTATCCTACCCACACGCAACAACCCACTCACACAAACTCTGCACCACATCCCTCACCACAAAAAGACCTGTTCCTCCTCACCTGACTCAGCCCTGGACTCAGCCCACACCTCCAGTCCAACAATCTACAGTCAACTCCTCTCCCATCCTTTCCCCGTTCCCCCTCTTGACTCCACCCATCCTTTCCGTCTATTTGTAAACCCAATCCAGTTAGGACTTCCACCACTGACCCATTACCTATCTAGGAGGAGCAACCCTCACTCTCAAACCAGCCAGGAAGCAAGGATTGCAACTCAAGGACGTACAAGGTAACCTCACTATCCTGCCCCCTTGTTTCACACATTCCTTGCTTGTCTATGTCCTGTTTGCTTTCCTCATCCACTAATTTCCTTCCTACAACATTTTCCACAAGCTGTTGTACCTGTTCAATTAATTTCTATATTTAACTCCTTATCTGTGACTGCAATAAAGAGTTCTGTAATTCTCACAGTCTTTAACTTTGTTTTAACATGAGTTTGCTGAGGTATTTTGTGCTGTAAATGCAGATGAGCTACCTCCTTCCTGCTTCTATGATCACAGGATTGAAATTACTGGGCCACCTCTGGCACCTGGACCATTATACTCTCCCTAAAATCAGTAATTTACCAAGATTCAAGAATAAATTTCAAAAAATCTATCAAAAGGATTTCTTTGACCAAAAAATTCAAACACCGTCTTGCCTGTACTATTTTCTCTAATACAAACAGCAGCATTTTCCTCTTTTTTGACTACAGGAAACTGAAATGGGTAACCCTGAAAAATTCCTGTCCAGTACCTCATATGTTGCAACTTCTTACTCTCTTCAATGAAGCTGCTTATTTCTCAAAGTTAGAACTTTTAGGTGCCTATTACCTGATGTTAATTGAAAAATGCCATGATTATTTAACCAAAATGAGAACATGGTTTGTCAGTTATGAGTATACTGTCATTCCTTTTAGACTCTGAAATGCTCCTTCCACTTTTCAACATGTTTTCAATGAAATTTTTTCTGACCTTGTAGGGAAGTACCTTGTGGTGTATATTTATGATATACTTATCTACTCCAAAAATATTGAGGGTCACATTGCACATTTGCAAAAGGTTCTGCAGAAAATTTTAAATAATAACCTGTTTGCAAAAGCCTCCAAGTGCAAATTTCACACTCTCCTCTTCAATTTTTAGGTGTTATAGTTTTTAAACAAGGACTATGCATGTACCCATCCAAAAGCCAATGTATATTGGAATTGCCTGCACCTTCCTTAGTCAAATCCCTTCAGGTTTTCCTTGGATTTAGTAATTTTTACAGGAGTTTTATTGAGCAATATGCCAAGAATACAATTAATCTTACTAATTTTCTTTGAAGAGACACTCATTTTATTTTTACTTAAAAAGCCACTTTGGAGTTTAAAACTCAGAAAAAAGCTTTTACCACTGCTTAACTACTTGCTCAATTCAAAGAGCTAGCTTGAATTATTGTGGAAAATGATGCAAGCAACTATTAAATTGCAGGAGTAAGCCATAAGTCTTCTCCTCTTCCAATCTTTTTCATCCCATAGCCTTTGAGTCTTGCAAAATGATTGCTTCAGAACCTAACTATGAGATTCATGACAAGGAACTTCTTGCAATTATTTATTGGTTGAAGAAATGGTTTTCATACTTTTTGAGTCTCATGGAACCTTATGAGGTCTTAAATGATCACAATTCTCTTAAAAATTTCATGAGATCAAAAGTCCTTACACACAGACAGGTACATTGGGCCAAGTACCTCCTCAACATAAAATTCATGATCACCTATTACCCTGGGAAACAAGGGGTAGCCCCTGTTGCTTTGTCATGTTGGGAAAATATTGACCCAGGGGGGGAGAAACTTTGCCAATAACAACCCTAAAAACATTAGGACACTATTCTCTAATCAGTCTTCCCAACTCAGTTTTATCATCACCCACCCTTGAGAAAAACATTTCAAACTTCAAAAAGCCAAACTGAAAAACCCCAAGTGTGATGATATCAACAAGTGATTACAGTATTGAAAAAATGGTTATTTAGTGTATAAATATTGTATAGGAGTACCTGATAATCCTTGAATTAAGTAATATACCTTCAATTCTTGGCACAAATCTCCTCTTTCTGGTCATTATTGTCAGGATAAAACCTAAAAGTTGATTTCACAAGAATTATACTGGCCTGGTATGACCAAAGAATTAAAAGACTATGTCAGCCCATTCTATGATTTCAATTTTAACAAGTCCTCAAAAAACCAGAAGTATTGGCTGCTCCAGCCTCTTCCAATTCCCCCTATTCCTTGGCACTTTTTGTTGATGGATTTTATTTCTCAATTACCTATTTCTAGTGGTTATGATGCTATTTTAGTAGTGGTAGATTGCTTCTCAAAGATTGCTTTATTTATTTGCAGTACTGTGACCCCCTCTTGGGAAGAACTAGCTAATCTATTCATAGAACATTTCTTTTTGAATAATGGTCTCCCCAATGATATATTGAGTGATTCTGGAGCTTTGTTTATCTCTAGGTTTTGGACTTCTTGCTGCCAGTATTTGAAGATTCCTTGCAATTTATCAACAGCCTACCACCTGGAAATGGATGGAAGGACCAAGCAAGTCAAAAATATTCCCAAACAGTATATTTGAATTTACATCTCCCATCAACAGTAAAACTGGTCAAGATGGCTTCCACTAGCAGAATTTGCATACAAAAACCCCACTCATTCCTCCACAAAGCAGTTTCCCTTTCAGAATATTTATGGAAGAAACCCAAATTTTGACTCTGTTCACATAGCAACTTCTCAACCAGCCACAAACCATCCAACCCTAATCAAATCCTTACAATTGCAGCTTCAATACAATCTTGAAGCAGAAAACCAGTGCTACAAGGAGCAAGCAGACCAACTTTGCACTAAGGCACCAAACTTTGCAGCAGGAGATCAGGTATGGCTCAATGCTCACAACATTTGCAGCACTTGCCCAAACCAAAAACTCTCTGAGAAGAAACTTGGCTCCTTCAAAATCAAATCAGTCATCTACCCTAATGCATTCAAACTTTCATTACCTGCAAAATTGAAGTTTATCAACCCGGTATTTCATGTGTCTCTCCTAGAGCCCACTTGAGTCCTTTACCTGGGAAGGAATCATCCCCCTCCTGAACCGGTCAATTTCCAAGATCATTTAAAGTGGGCAGTAATCCGTATTCTGGATTCCAGTTGCAAAAAGGAAAAAAGCAATACCTTGTTTAATGGACTGGATTCCAGTCCAATGATGATCACACCCTGGAGGAATAAGCCAATCAAATTTGCAACTCTCCTGACTTGGCTCAAGATTTCCATGAAAACTACTCTTGCAAACCTTGCAAATTTTATCCCTTTCCATCCTCCAATTCCATCCCATTCCATCCAATCCAATCCCCTTGAATTTCTTAATTTCATTCCATCCTATCTATCGTTGTGTTTTTCTGTTTCAATTCTTTGCATTTCTTAAAACCATTAACTTCATATTTCCAATATCTTCAGTTCGTTCCTTTCTTTGATATTTATTAAGCAAATTCTTATTCTTCAAAGAATAAAACAATAGACTAAAATAGAAATAATATCAAAAAATATATATATAAATTATAAAACTTCTTTTAGTTTTTCTTCTACATTTTCCCAATTTTCATTCAACTCCCTCAAAATCATATTAAAATCTTCAAGATCTTCATCATTTACTAAACCAGAAATATGTTGCATCAAATGAACTTGTTCAATCAAATAATATCTAAAGATCTCTTTTCATTTTGCAGTCTGAGCAGTCTTTGGTCTGGAATTCAATTCATCTTCTTTGAGTAGTTCCTCATGGGATCTCTTCTGTTAATTATGCAAGAAAACTTTCTGATTCAAGAGCCTTGCATCTGTCTTGATTGGCACCACCACTTGGAATTTGGTTTTTTTTACTTGGCCTCCCATTCCATTTCTTTCCATCTCATTTCCTTAAGTTTCATTACTTCCATCTCCTTCCCCCCATTCCACTCCATTTCCTTCCTTGTTTATGTTTCCTTCTTCTTCCCTTGTTTCCTCTGTGATAACCTCAGCTCACTCTTTACCTTCCACCTTGGCCTCCACTTGACTCATCTGAAACCTGGTTTGTGGTCCAAAAAACAGCGGTGGTGGTGGTGGTGTATTAGTGGTGTATCTTTGAAACCATGGTAACAATAAAAAGAAAAAAATACCATTTAATTAGTTCTAACTCCATTTATTTAATTTTTATCCAACATTTCTCACCTGGTTCTTGCACTCCAAGTAATTTGATCTCTGGAACTGGAGGGATGTGATAATGCACTCTTGGTACAGACCTATGAGTTTGGCCCTCACTTGATGAAGCCTTCTGGGTATCAAAAATTGGCTTTCTATTTAAAGTGAACAAACAGGCCACCTTAAAAAGGCAACACTGTTTGAACTTGCCTCAAATCCCACGTGAAGCAGTACTTGGTACAAAATGGTCATTTTTGCAAAAATAGTTGTTGCAGCTGCAAGACAAGGATGAAAACATACTTAACTTATATTCATTTAATTGATTACCAAGTGTATAAGGGTATGTAGTAAGGTAAAAACTTGAATTGAAGGGAGTTCATCAAGGATGCTTGCAGGAGATTTTGGCTTCAGAACAGGAAACTGTCAGGCTCCAAGGTTAAGGGTTATTGTCTTCATCACTTTGGCATATCCCTTTCCTCAGTACCATCTACCTCAGTCCACAAGTGTGACACAAATAAAACACAACATCAATGGTGCATTCCATTTGCTACCTTGTGTAAAAGATTTAAAGAATTGAGAAACCAGGACCAGGCTGATTCATTTCAGATTCAAGGAAAGGGTTAGAAGCCATGAACACAAGAAGAACAGATCACAAAACAGAAATGAACAGAAGGAAAACAAACAGAGACTGATAGTTCTACAGGCCAGGTTATGACCTCTAAAGAGATTAAGTATAACAGAGAAGCTTGAGGATTTGTTGTTGACTGATCAGACCGGGGTACTGAGCTGAGAGAGTCAATAGATTAGTTCAGAGGAATGTTGAGTTGATCATTTGTTCAGTCTAGTCTTTGGGTTCAGATGATTTGGTGATTGAAGTCGAGTAGGTGAAGCTGGCCAAGTGGTTGAGTTTGAGTCTGAGGTTGAAGGACAGAGGATAGTTGTTTGTCTTTTATGTGTTGAGTTGAGAGGTCGCGTGAGAGTCATAAGTGACAGGTACATCTGGTACACAAGATAGGTGACAGCTCAACACAGGAAAATTGGATGGTCAACAACTTGACATACTGAGACAATGAAGTACGCAACACATGAGACATGAAATATATGGGAAAGAAGAAAAAGAAACACGGCAAAACATCTCACATTTAAGGTAAAAATGAGATAGGAACATCAACACGCTGGCTCAACTCAACATCCCAAAGAGCTTAGCTCCCTACATACCTGGTAAGCCGGATTGGCTGGTTTGGTGAGAGCATCTGCAAGCATGTCATGGCAGGAGATGAGTTTAACACTGATTAGTCAGTCATTCAAGGTGTTCCTTATACTCTTAAGTTTGATGTCTATGTAATTTGCATGAGACTTGCAACCAAATTTCTTGATTTTGTCAACAAGGCCTTTTTTGTCAACGAGGTGCATTGGATGTCCAAGAGATAACAAACTCCAGATTTCCGTCAGAAGATGGTGAAGCCAACGGCCTTTGAGATGACTTGCTGAGAGGGTGTTACATTCTGATTTGGTGGAGGAAAAAGCTATGCTCTGTTGCTTTCTGCTAGTCCAGTAGATTGGACAACCCTTGAAGAGAGATATAAAACCGGTCTGCAAAAGTCTGGTGACAGGGTCATCCCCACAGGTTGCATTGCTGTAGGTAACAAGATGGTTTGAAATTGATTTTGATTGGAACTTTAGTTTGTAGTCGATTTTCTTCAGCAGGTATTGCCATACATGAATTACCTCCTTCCAGTGGGTAATCCCTGGTCTTTCACAGAAGCTCGCTAGGTTTGATACAGCAAAGCTGATATCTGGTCTAGCCAGGTTTGCAATGAAATTCAGCCTACCAATTTGGGATCGGTAATTCTTTCCCAATTCTTCAAATGCTTTTATTTCATTGGGTGTTGCTGGTTTCAGTTGCAGACCCAAAGTGCAAGGATTTTTCAGCAGCTTAGCGTCCAGGAGATTCAATTCTTCAAGACTTTTTTGATATGATTTGGTAGTGAGAGACTGATTGAGTTTGGAGTGACTTCCACCTTCATTCCAAGTAGAGTGCTGACCTTATGCGCTGAAGAGTCCTTGAATTTTGAAAGAAACCAATTCTTAAAGTCTCTGGTGTTCCCAAAAACAATTAAATTGTCTACATGAAAGAAGAGAGCAGTGGTTTGATCTTTGTGGAGGTAGAGACATGGATTGCTGTTGCTCTCCTTGAAACCATTTTCCTTAATCCACTCACTCAGGGTCTTGTACCAATTCAGTGGCGCTTGTATCAACCTGTACAATGATTTCTTCAGCTTGAAATGTTTGGAGGTTTGTTTTGAGCCAGCTGGAGTTTTGATGTAAACGTCCTTGCTCAGCGGAGGGTGTAAAAATTCCCCTGTGGGAGCAAACGTGTCAAAGTAGTCAATGCCAAATTGTTGGTTGAATCCTTGTACACAGACACAAGCCTTGAGAGTGGTGTCCCCGGTGTGTAGGTCCTGTTTGCATCAAAAGGCCCAGGTGGTGTCAAGGGGATTGGTGACTTCCAACTCATTGGCATCTTCCCAAACCCCAAGTTCCTCTATTGTGTCTAGTTCTTTGTTGACAGGAGGTACCCAGGTGGGATTTTTCAATGCTTTGTGGATGTTCTTTGGTACGTTGGAGTGGTAGTACCCGTATTGCTGGGGAGGCTTAAGTTGAATTCTATTGCGTAAATTAGGTCTAAGGGTTTTGAGAACCTTGGTGTCTGAGCTGTCCAATTTGGAGCAGTCTGACTCCGTGGTGGGTTCAATGAAAGGTTTGACATTATCCTGGAGTTCAATGACGGTTGCGTCATTACCGGCTTGCGTTGTGGTGTCATTATATAGCCTCGGGTCGGGGACTGCGTCGCGGCCTGCGCGCTCAGCATCTGGTAGGTTAGGCTCAGCAGTGGGGGTGCGCCGGTCCTCAGCAGTAGCCGCTGCGGGTTCAGCAGTAGCCGCTGCGGGCTCAGCAGTGGGTGCGGCGGGATTGAGCACGCGACTGCGGGCCGGGCCTGACTAAGGGAGGCGGGCCGCGACCCGCTTGGATGTCCGACTCACGGATGGAGCTGGGCCGATCAGGTTCTCGGAACGGCTAGTCGGGGGGTGGAAAAGCGGGGCGACAGCGGGGCTATATGCGTGGGCAGCCGCGCGCAAGCGCGGGCCGGCCACGGGACGGGAAATCCACGACGGCGCGTCGGGTGGATGCGCGTAAGCGCGGCGAACTTTGGGTATCGCGCGGCGGAGGGCTGCGCCACGAAAAGACAAACCGGATGCGCGTAATGGCAGGCAAGCTGGCGGGGGTAGGGTATGGGTATGGGTTGGGGGATGGGTCAGGTTTCTGGGTCTAGGGTTCCTTCTTCATGGTTGCCAGTCTGTCTTTGTGCTTGTACTTAGGTTAGGGTTGAGGGGGAGGGCTCAAATACCTTTCCCCTTGACTCCGGGTTGTAGGGAGGAGGATCTCATCATCCATCAATCTATATATCTCTATCTCTCTCTCTCTCTCTCTCGGGGAAAAGGAAAGGAAGCATTCTTGGTCTTACAGACGCTAGAACCATTGATCCCGTAACTAGGGACAACTTTGTGAGGGATAACCTCAAAAGTTTCCACATCTGGGGGTCTGGCCGGGAATTTTTGATCCATTCTCAGTCTCTTGAAGATTACGCAGAATGCTACCGACAACTGCTCCAGGATCCAATGCTCCCCTTCCCTACCCTCCACGCCCGACTCCCATCTCTGCTGCTCAACCCCCTCCGCCGCCGTCTGCTCATGCTCCTAGAGTTAGCGGGTTCGCTCCTCCCTCGGAAGGGTCGTCAGACATGGTGGCAGAGGCCCCTCGCCGCGTTTGGTTGAGGCCGAGGGATTTCCCTCATCTTCGGTTCAGTACCTCGGATGTCAAGCGGTTCCTTTCTAGGTTTGAAGGGATCGCGGACTCGGAGGGCGCTTCGGGCGCGGATAAGGTTCGGACTATTGTGCTGTTCATTACCGAGGAGGAGAAGCTGCGGGCCGTGGAAGAAATGGTTGGATACGAGAGGCAAGACTGGGGGAAGTTGAAAAGCAAGATGTTGGCGAGATGGGGAAAGCGTGAACCCCGGTTTCGGGAAAGCGACTTCAATTGAGCTGCGGAGGAGGCAATCGAGAATGGCGGGGTGCAATCGCGCGAAGGATTAGTGGAATATATGTCAAGGTTTGAGCGAATCTACGGGTACCTTGCAAAGAACGAGGTTGTCGCGGGTCAGACGGGTGCCATGAAGCGGGCGTTTCTGGGGGGTCTCGCGCCCCAGCTCCGTTCCAGAGTGCAACAATACCTGTACAACCACGGCCTGGTTAAGAGGTCGCTGGATGGGAGCGTCGCGATTCTCCCCTATCTTTTGGTTATCCGTCAAGCCGTGGAAAGCGAAATTGATTTGGACAAGCTCATCGCGGATACGGCACGAACGTACCCGTCTTCCTCCAAGAAATTAATCACGATCTCGGGGCCGGCCCCCAACCAAACTTTGGCCGCGCGGCCGCCAATGCCCTCTCATGCCGGACTTTCCCAGCAGTCTCTGGGACCATCAGTTGGGGAGATAACAGAGATTCTGCGGGACATAAGGGTTTTCCTCAACCGGACGTCGGCTCCTAAAGCTCCGGCAGCCGCAGCGTTTCCGGCGGCTCCTTCTCAACCGCGCGCGGTGCCGCCTCACATGGCGGAGGGGTTCCAGCCCCCTAGCGGATCATCCAGATTGTACGGGTCGCCGCGATGTTCATATTGCGGGGAGAGAGGGCACTGGAAGTCAGTTTGTGAGGATCTCACTCGGGACATGGACAAAGGACTTGTTCGCGCATCCGGGATGACGTACATATTTCCGACGGGTGAATTGGTGGACCTGACCAAGGACAAGCCGCCACCAATGGTGCAAGTGCGGGAAAGAGCGAAGGCTAAAACCAAGACTGCTCGGGTCTTGCTTGGGATTGTCACCGCGCCCGGAACCTGGGTAGCGCCGAGAGTGGAGGCCAAAGTCAGGGCATTGGCGAAGAATGAGCGTATTGCAATGGATGTTGACGAGCGACCAACGGCCTCAAAGCCAGTCGTGCAAGTACCAATTTCGGACGGGCCGTCCTCTAATTCCGCGGGAAAAAAGAGGGCCGCGGACATTGTCCAAAGGGTAATGGGGAACGACTCACCAATACCCCTGACCCTACGAGAGCTAGCGGCGGTGTCCCCCGCGGTCGTCAACGAGATGGTCCAGGCCTTGAAAGATTGCGGTCAGGGTTGGGTGCCGACAACGGTTCAGCGGGTTAACGTGGCGAGGAGGAAATGGATCCCGAGCCGTGCCGGTCAAAGTTGGTATCCGTCCCGCTTGCTTATGTCGCAATGACCATCGCCGGGCGGAAGGTGTGGGCGATGGTGGATAGCGGGTTGATGGTCAACCTGCTCCCATCAAGGTTGGTGGACGAGCTTGGTCTGGTGCGGAGGAAGTGTGTGATGGGCCTTTGGGCGTTAAATGGCGGGGAATGCCGCGTGGATGGAGTAGTAGAGGCGGAGGAGGTGGAAGTTGCCAAGGTCTGTAAGCCTCTGTCATTTTTCTCAGTGGAATGCGGAGACGTGATTCTAGGACGGCCATTCATGTTTGGGTTCCGAGCCCAAATGGCCTTCAATGCCAAGGAAGGAACGGAGGCGCTGACCGTCGAAGACTCGCTTGGAGCGCGGTTCGAGACGACAATCTGCGATCACGGGAGAGGGAAATGGGTACAGGACCCAATGTCTGGCGGCAACGAAGAGTCCGGCGCGGGGGTTGACCGTAAGGGTTACCCTGCGGAGGATTTTTCCTAGTCAGCCGCGGGAACCGTGCGGAGCAGGCTCCGGCTCAGCACGGGCGGCCGATAGGTGAGGAGCAAGCGGGGGAGGGCGCGCGTGGGGCGCAGGTGCCAGAAGTAAGTCCCATTCCTCAGCATGCATTGCCGGAAGGCGCTACGCTTCGAAAACCCTATCATTGTGCCACAGTCGTGAGCAAAGGCGAAAGCCCCGGTCTGGTCATTACTAGGACTTACAACGGCGACAATCGGGTCTGGATGGCGCGGTGTAACGCGGGAAAGTACAAACCGGTAGCGCGGAAAGTCCATCCGCGGAACGAGCCAATGCCTCAGGGGCTCAACGGACCCTTACGACCAATCGCGTGGTCCCGCGACCCGTGGGAGACGCCCCTTAGGAAGAATGGTTGGGTAACGCGGTCGGCGCGAATCACGGACGAGCGGGTGGACGCCCTTAACTTCGGACCAACGGGATGGCTGAGTGCGGAGGAGATGGATCTGCTGGTGTCGGTATTGGTGATGAGGGAGAAGGTGCTTGCTTTCGGACCGGACGAGCGCGGGTAGTCGAGGTGGCGATGGGAAGGGACCTCTGGGGACAGAACTCAAGTTGGGGGGGGATGTGGTGTCATTATATAGCCTCGGGTTGGGGACTGCGTTGCGGCCTGCGCGCTCAGCATCTGGTAGGTTAGGCTCAGCAGTGGGGGTGCGCCGGTCCTCAGCAGTAGCCGCTGCGGGTTCAGCAGTAGCCGCTGCGGGCTCAGCAGTGGGCGCGGCGGGATTGAGAAAGCGACTGCGGGCCGGGCCTGACTAAGGGAGGCGGGCTGCGACCCGCTTGGATGTCCGACTCACGGATGGAGCTGGGCCAATCAGGTTCTCGGAACGGCTAGTTGGGGGGGGAAAAGCGGGGCGACAGCGGGGCTATATGCGTGGGCAGCCGCGCGCAAGCGCGGGCCGGCCATGGGACGGGAAATCCACGACGGCGCGTCGGGTGGATGCGCGTAAGCGCGGTGAACTTTGGGTATCGCGCGGCGGAGGGCCGCGCCACGAAAAGACGAACCGGATGCGCGTAATGGCAGGCGAGCTGGCGGGGGTAGGGTATGGGTATGGGTTGGGGGATGGGTCAGGGTTCTGGGTCTAGGGTTCCTTCTTCATGGTTGCCAGTCTGTCTTTGTGCTTGTACTTAGGTTAGGGTTGAGGGGGAGGGCTCAAATACCTTTCCCCTTGACTCCGGGTTGTAGGGAGGAGGATATCATCATCCATTGATCTATATATCTCTATCTCTCTCTCTCTCTCTCTCGGGGAAAAGGAAAGGAAGCATTCTTGGTCTTACAGACGCTAGAACCATCGATCCCGTAACTAGGGACAACTTCGTGAGGGATAACCTCAAAAGTTTCCACAGCGTACCTTTAAGATTCTCATTCTGATTTGGTTGAGTTACTTCCTTGGCTGCTGCCTTGCTGGCGGGAACTTCAAGGTTGGTCAATGATGGTTTATTGATAAACTTAACGTGCTTTATTTCTATGATTTTCCCGCTTCTGGATAGAATTTTATAAGAGAAGAGGCAAGGGTTGTAGCCTAGGAGAATCCCTTCCTTCCCTTTTTCACTCAGTTTTGAGGGGATTTTGGTGTTGCTGAGTAAGTAGACTACTGGAGAACCTATGGGCTGGAGGTAGTTTGAGGGTAAGTCGGTTTTTTGAAGCATTTTCCACGGCGTCTCTCCGTCTTTTTTGGAAGGAATTTGATTAAGAGAAAAGCAACAGATTTGTATTACTACTTGCAAGTAGTTTCTGGGTATGGAAGTCAAACTGAAAATGGAGCAAACTGACTCCATGATTGTCCGTTTGGCTTGTTCTGCCTTCCCATTGTGCTGTGAGTGGTAAGGCTTGCTGATGATGTGTTTTATAGCTTTAGACCTGAAGAATTGATAGAGATCTTCATTCAAAAATTCACCTCCACCGCTGGAGATGACCTTGGAGGGATATCTAAGTAATTTCTTGGCTTTGTTTTCAATAACAAATTTGATTGTGTTGGAGGCAGCGTCCTTGGAGGGAAGTGGAAATGAGGAGAGATAGCCCAACTTGTTGTCAACAATGGGAAGAGAATATTGCATCCCCCCTTTGCTGGTTGGATTCAAGGGCCCCATCAGGTCCAAGTGAAGTCGGTCAAAAACCCTTGAGGCAGGGGCTTGAGTACTGTCAAAAGTAATTCTTGAGATTTTTGCCTTGTTGCAAGCTAGAAATTGAAAGTTGCTTGTTAGAGTTTTACCAATGCTATGACCTAGATGTTTTTCCATGCGCTTGATGCTAGCGTGACCAAGTTTTCTGTGGAGACTAGTTATGTATGTTTGTGTTAAGTAACACTGAAGAGGCTGTGATTGGCTTGAGGCGCCAAACTTTATGAGAAGAAGATTATTCTCTATGACCCCAGTCAGTAGCAATCTACCATTGAAGCAGAGGGAGAAAGAGGACGGTTTGGTTTTGGTGTTAACTTGTAATACGCAACCTTTGTTTATCAGTGCTCCAATAGAGATGAGTTTAACAGTAGCTTCCGGAACCCAAGCTGCATTATCTAAGCGTATTTGTTTAGCTCGGTCTGAGATTTCTATGGTGCCAACCCCTTTGATGGATAGTCCTTCTCCTCTTTTTCCTGTTTTAATGGTATTGTCTCCTGAGTGTTCTGCCAGAGTGATGAAGAAATTTTTGCTTCAAAACATGTGAATCAAGCATCCGCTTTCAAGAATGTAACGGTCTTCAGAGTCTGTTTTTGCCTTGTCCGCAGCGCAGTAGAAACTGTAGAAGTGGGATTCTTCTTGTGGTTTCTTCTTAGGTCCCCGTCTTGCTTTGTTTGGTGGGTTATCAGGTTTCAGTTCAGGAAATTCAATCCAGCAGGAGGACTGAGAGTGGGACTTCACCGCCGGATTGTGCTTTCCGTCCAGGCATCTTGGGTAATTTGACTATCTTTGATGATTGGAGTGATACAAGGCTGAGTTGGTGTCGGACGTCTCGGGAAATTTTGCCTGAACTTTGTTCTTGTGTTGAACCACATGGTCAAGTACTAGGGAAACAGAGAGTTGCAATCCTGAATGCATGATTTGAGAGCGGATGGCCTTGAGTGACTTGGGCAGTTTGAATAAAATCAGATAACTGAGGATGTTGGCCGGCAGCTCAATTCCAAATTCTTCAAGTTTTCCTAAATGGGTTCTTACTGAGGTTACAAAGCTTTTGATTTCATTTTGGTCAAAAGCCAGATAAAGAAAATTAAATAAGGTTTGAGATTGATTGGCCGCTTGACTGGAGGCAAAGTGGTTCTTTGCAGCCAGCCAGATCAGCTTGGTCAAATCTTCATTCTCTGAGCTTATGATGTTGGTGTGGGTTGCTGGATCTAGTTTAGACATGATGTATCCAGCCATCTTGTTGTTGTCTGAGATTTCAGTATATAGATCATTTGAGTTGATGAGGCCAAGGATTCCACACATTTTGAACGATTGTTCCATCTTCTTTTGCCAGATTGAATAGTTTTTTTTGGTGAGTAGTGGAGTGGATTCCTTGAGAGACTTCAGTTCCAGGGCCTTAAAGTTACCTTCTCCTCCTCCTCCTGGTCCAGGTGTTTCAGTAATTCAATTTGTGCCGGATGAGCTGGGGTGATCCATCTTTTTCTTTCAACCGTGTAAAAGATTTAAAGAATTGAGAAACCAGGACCATGCTGATTCATTTCAGATTCAAGGAAAGGGTTAGAAGCCATGAACACGAGAAGAACAGATCACAAAACAGAAATGAACAGAAGGAAAAAAAAACAGAGACTGATAGTTCTACAGGCCCGGTTATGACCTCTAAAGAGATCAAGTAGAACAGAGCAGCTTGAGGATTTTTTGTTGACTGATCCAACCGGGGTACTGAGCTGAGAGATTAAATAGATTAGTTCAGAGGAATTTTGATTTGATCATTTGTTCAGTCTAGTCTTTGGGTTCAGATGATTCAGTGATCAAAGTTGAGTAGGTGAAGCTGGCCAAGTGGTTGAGTTTGAGTCTGAGGTTGAAGGACAGAGGATAGTTGTTTGTCTTTTATGTGTTGAGTCAAGAGGTCGCGTGAGAGTTGTAAGTGACAGGTACACCTGGTACACAAGATAGGTGACAGCTCAACACAGGACAATTGGACGGTCAAAAACTTGACATACTGAGACAAAGAAGTACGCAACACATGAGGCATGAAATATATGGGAAAGAAGAAAAAGAAACACGGCAACACATCTGACATTTAAGATAAAAATGAGATAGGAAAATCAACACCTTGGGCTTGTGCAAGTGACCTTCCAATCTTGGAAAATCATTCTATACTTGCACTCTTCGCAGTTAATTTTGATCTGGCTGACCATCCATTTGAGCTTTTATGTTCTACCCCTGGGTATCTCAAGCCCTCAGACTACCATTCTTGGTCATGAAACTAAATAAATTGGAACCTACACATAGATAGACGCATGAAATGTATATTACCACCAATGGACTAGCTCCCTTCCCTGAATGATTAAATTGATTCATTTTAATTTTATTCACATTTTGTTCCTTCCATGTTTCACCCATCAATCTTATGTACTTGCACACTCTATTTTCTTGCACTTATGCTATGACCTTGGATAAAATTTTAGAGGTAATTTCATTTGCAAATTCCATTCCTGTCATTCATTGCATCATTGCTCTCTATCTGTAGAAAAATTTCCATCAGGTTGCATCTGGTCACAATTGTATTACCTTATAAGTACTATACCCTCTGCCTGAATATTGTTCCCTCAGTTATTCAATTTAATATGTTCTTGCCTTTGCTAAGTCAAGTCATCACATTAAGATTTGCCTTGGTTTCTTTCCATTGGAAGAATTAATCCTTCTTGCTGTTTTTTGAGCCATCAAACCATCCATTTTCACTTTTTAGTTAGCCTTGCTATCTTTCATTCTCCTTTGCACTCAGTTTCTCCAATTTTTGCACATGATCATCTAAATATTGCCCTATAGTAAATGGGGTGGTTTTTTTAAAAATAAGTAGTAGACTGATTCATTGGGGGGAATTATTCCAGGAGGGAAGGAGAGGCCAGTATATTTGAGAAATGAGAAGGAGGCCTTGAGGGATGAGTGGATGGTGATACAGGTTGGAGTTCCCATGGTATCATATGTTGAATTATTGTGCTGGAGCCTCTAGTTGACTGATTGGGTGATGGCCTGTTCAGGAAGGTTTGACATGTACTGATCTGGAGTCCTGGAATGATGTACTGAACATAAGTTTGAGAGTATGTATTATTTATATACAAATTATGTGATATTTACTAACTCATCTAACAACTGGGTTGAGGAGAGATAGAAGATGCACCAATCCATAGAGAAAGAGGGAGGTCCTGGGAAGGTTTACTGAATCACATGACAAAGTGGTAAGTTGTGAATGGAAATAGATATTGTACCATACAGGGAGAGGGTGAACCTGGTAGAAGAAGTTGGAGACTGCAATATATGCAGGAGTACTATCCAGTGGAAGGTAAAGGTGTAAGAGAAGTTGAGTTTGAGCTGAGAGTGAAGCTTATCAAATTTTGGATTGGTTTAGTTGACATATTTTAAACTGTGTTTATGACAATGCACAGGCAAAAACTGAAACAGTTGAAAATTTTTTTCCCAACAGATTAGTTTGATGCAAGCCTGGGCTGAAAAAGATCCAAAAACAAGATATAAAATAACAAAGATCAAAAGAAATTCTAAAATAACTGAATTAAAACAGTTACCAGCAAGGAATCAATGAGTTCAACTGCTTAAAACCCTTAGCCTCTAGTAAAAAGGCCTTTGCTACAATAGTGAAGAGAACCATGTTGAAGAAAATAATGATTAATGAATAATGAATTTTCTACCCTTTTAATAATTCTAGAATTGTTTCCTATCTATATTAACCATCCATTTTTAAATTATATCCATCATCTTTGCATCTTAAAACAAATTAATAAAAAGCAATCCATAGTATTTTCTTTTTTTGTGAAACATCTTTATCTCCAGGAATTTCCTTCATTTAGCCTCTCTTTCTTCCAACTTTAAAATCTAATTGCCATTGTGAGAGACCTCAAGTCTCTCTTCATTGCTCATTTGACAGCCAAAGAGCCCAAAATCCTCCCAAAATACCCCATTTCCTCAAATTGTAAATTTAAAAATCAATCAAAAATGGAGATGACTTTCAAAAACACATAACTTATAATTTTTAAATTTTGAAGAAATTATAAGCTGTAATATAATTTTAATAAATTGATGAATTAAAAAAATTAAAAGAAAACTGTTGAAGTGAAGATAAAAAGGCAAATGAGTACAAAATTTGTTTGATCATATGCATGTATTTATATCTAGATAAATTTATGTTAGTTATAATGAATATTTCAAGTATCTATATATAATTTATTATTTTTTTGTAAGCTTGATAAATGAATTTTTGAAATAATTATTTCCAAAAATATCATAAAATGAAGTAAAAATAAATTATGTATTAAATCAAATAAAATTGTAAAAATGGAAATTTTGGAATTTCTGCAATGTTGACAAGGATTAGGTGGGTAATTAAAATCAAAGCCTTGAAACAAGTTCAGATATTTCCAACTTATGTGATCTTTTTCTCAATATTTTCAATGATTATTGCAAATTCACCTGTTACATTAAACAACTCAATTCAAAATTACTTTTTTTATTCTTGAATCAAGTATCCAACTTGATTCCAAGTGTACATTATATTATATGTTCAAGGGTTCAGGAGGAGGATGATTTTTTGAAAAGGTATGAAACATGAGTGGTCTCTAGGAAAGATGAATGAAAAAATTGTTTAAAATTTTCTTTTCAAAGGAAGGGATAATTTGTAAGGTTTTTTGACAAAGAACTGCTTCAAATTTGAAAGACACCTATTGATTTTTGAAGATTTCCTTCCAGTTATTTACAAAGAAAATATTTGTGAGAGTTTTCATAAATTCTGTGAAAAAGAGCTTTCAATCCCAATTTATCTTCCCCACTGACCAACTTTTACCACTACTGTGAATAACTCTGTGACTGATCTCTCACCAACTTTGTACTCCACCTTTTGTATCCAGTCTCAAACCTTCTCATCCATTCTCTGATCCCTTCACTCTCTTTCATCCTTTCCACAGATCCCCTGTGAAAAATCTCTTCCAAATAAACTTTCCTCCCTTCAATAAATTTCCAACCTACCATCAAATCACCATTGAGCTACTGCTCACATCCACCATTCTTACAAGGTTACTCTCAAATTGCCTCCTTTAAATTCTTTTGTTGATGAGAGGCTATCAACTTGATCTCAAATGAATTATTTAATTAAACCCCTCCTCTTCAGTTTGTTCTTCCCATCAAATCAGTTCTATCCCTTCAAACTGTCAGCTGTTTTTACCCCTAAGAATTTTTTGGAAAATCATCCATTTTTTCGGTTCATTGCTGAAATAGTATGGTGATATAAGTGAAACTTCCTCAAAATGTTTTTCTCTCACCTTTTCTCACTTTGTGCCCATTAATTATCAGTCTTTTGGTCTGGTAAATGTTAACATTTTTAAAATTCTCAAAATAATTATTTTCCCATTTTAAAAATAGGGGAAATATTTTTTATTTTTCAAGATTTTTCTTGATGAATCTAGTTAGAATCCTTGAGATTTTCTCAATTTTTCTGCCAAAGGATTTTGATGTTAGACCATTTTTCTTGTGAATTTTTGAAATTTTATAAAAAAAATAAAATGAAAGTTTCATTCCTTCCATAAATAGTGGGAATATTTCAATTTTCTTTTCAAGGATAATTGGTATTATTGTAAAGGTACCAGGTACTTGGAAAATGATGGACAATTTATCTATTCATCTCACTGGTGATCATAATAAATAAAAGTTTAATATTCAAGAATCTGATTAATTGATTCAGTTTTATCAGCCATCAAAGGCTTATAATCTTTCAAGGGTGTATCAAAGTTAGCAAACCCGCCATTAGAAACCCGCCATTTTTATTGGCCAAACCCGCCATTAAAAATGGCGGGTTTCTGAAATACACATACCCCCTAACTGGTGTATTTCAAAATGGCAGTTTTCATGAAAATGGTAGATTTCAAACATAAAACCCCGCCATTAAAACCTCCATTTATGCATCATCAGCCATTGACCATCTATCACATCTAAAACACCCATCCACATCAGCAAATCCATACCGGTTGCATCTGAATTGCATCACACACATCTCATCTCCATTGCTTTGCATCTCCATCTTCACACAAATCCCATAACCATCTAATCACCCCACATCACATCCATCTCCATTGCATCACACACATCTCGTCTCCATTGCTTCAAATCTCTATCAATTTTCACATCTCCATCTTCACACAAATCCCATCATCATCTCATCACCCCACATCACATCACCATCTTTCTCAACATGTCCAATCAGACTTCCTGCCAGCAAGTTAAAAATGCAAAAAATCTGACTGAAATTTTGCTACTGTTTGACTCCCATTCAGACTCTGATTCAGACTCCAATTTGGAATTAACTTTGTTATCTTTGAATTTGCTGTTGGAAAAGCAACACATGGTTCCAAGAATATACACCCTCCACAATCCTATGTATGAAAGGCAAAAGCTTCATCTCATCCCCAACTTAAGCTTCCGGCAA
Organism: Puccinia polysora; assembly: GCA_025617555.3. Lineage (NCBI taxonomy): Eukaryota > Fungi > Basidiomycota > Pucciniomycetes > Pucciniales > Pucciniaceae > Puccinia > Puccinia polysora. Next base: position 23,781,327 of record CM062635.1, read on the forward strand.
CTATTCTGAACTTTGTTGCCTTCATTCATGAAAATTTTTGAGATGATTGAAGACCACCACATCTTCCAGGAAAATTCTCAGAATCCTCAACGCTATCCAGCCATCCAACTTGCTGTGGCTCTTTGTAGATTGGGATCAAATGGAAATGCAGCAACAATTCATCCATTGGAAAATCTATTCTCAGTCAGTTATGGAAGCATTGACTTATACACCAAAAGAGTCATGGTTGCTATCCTATCTTTCCATCTCTCAGTCCTTTCTTCACCAACCAAAGAAGAATGCAAGAAGATATCTCAAGCAACGGAGACCAAAGGCTTTCCTGGTTGCATTTGATTAGTTGATGGAACCACCATCCCCTTGAGTCAAAAACTCAAGCTAGATGGCAACCACTATTTTGATTGCAAAAAAAGGAAACTGATTCATTTCTTTTCCAATGACTTTGATAACACCTTTGATCACACCACTGACCAAATATGTTTCATTTTTTTTTTTTAGATACTCTGTGGCCCCAAAACTTGTTTGTGATAATAACAAGAAGTTCATATCCCTCCACGCTGGCCTTCCAGGTTCTTTTCATGATTCATACGTGTTCAATTGGATGCAGATTTCCCAATAACCAGAGAAATACTTTGACCACAATCAATACCTTCTGGCCAATTCAGCTTATGCTAGTGGGATATATGTGGTTCCAGCATACTGGAATGTTTTATCCAATGATCAAGGAAAAACTGATTTCAAATATCATCTTGCACAATCACAAGTTTGGATTGAGCATGTTATAGGAGTCCTGAAAGGAAGATGGGCCAGCTTAAGGGAAATGCAAAACCAGCTTCAAACCCCCAAAGACATGAAGTTCCTCATCAAATGGATTATCACTTGTGTGATCCTTCACAATATTTTGGCCGACATCAAAGATGAATGGGACAAAATATTTGAAGATGATATTCCTGATCCACCTCAAGTCATCCCTGTTAAATCTTGTCCCTCATCTTCTTCTATGATAGAACAGATTATTCCTCTCACCCTTGCTAGCTTTGATGATTAATGTTTTATTTCAAGTTAGGTAAAAAATCCCTTCACCAAATTTTATGGTTTTGGTTGTTCACCCAAGATTCCTAGGCTGTGTCAGCCTCCTGGATGCCAAGATCCTTGCTATCCTTTAGCTACCAAAGGTGATAGAATAAATAATAAATATATTGTTCAATAAATGCAGCAAAAAAACTTTAAAACATTTGGATAAAGCTTATTGCAAGGTTAATTGGTTTGGATATGGTTTATTGTTATAAATCAATATTAATAAATTGATTATTAAGTAAATTAAAAGAGGTGCCACAATTATATTGGGGATCTTTAACAAATCTCTTCAGGGAATTCAGTATGAAAACACGTAGGCCTTGTTACTTTGGAACCTTTAATTTATATTCTTAAAGGATATTTTGCCCAAAGATAATATGTATATAAAATACATGGTGGAGTGGAAGGGCTTTGTAACCAAGCTTCCACGACAGAGAAAGGACAATAAGACTCACTGGTATATTATTAAATCCTTTGGGTACCTTTTTGGGACATGCACTTATGGGTTAAACCTGTTTACTGGGGTTATAAGGTTGTTCAGCAGTTTAAATTGATAAAAATGGTTGGGGACGGATATTATTAGTCAGACTAAATCCATAAATCACTTACTTATCTCTTATAAGTATTTTATTACCTTGGAACGGTGTCTGGATGTAAATATAACTGGGTCTCTGGGTATCAATATCCTCAAAAGAGCTCTTTATTTATAGCTTTTTGAGTCCCAATATTGTCCTTCTGAGGGGTACAGGGGCTCAAAGGGACAGACACTGAGGCTAGCAGGGTGACCAGTGGCATCCTGTCAAGTTTTCTTGGTGCTGTAGCACGGGTAGCATCTAATTCCACAGGGTATGGGAATTATTCTACTTTATAATTGATGTTTGGAAGTGTGAATAACACTAATCTGTCCTTTTTATTTATTATTTAATTAATTATCCTTAGTAAATGTTCCAAGTAGGTTAATCATTATTTTAATAGAAATTCCTATGGGAATTCTGATGTCAGGTGAGTTCTCATTATGTATTCAATAATTGGAGTAAAGTCATGATATTGATTTTACTCCTGATTTTTGATTTTCAGTTGATTTACTGAAATAATTACTTAAAAATATAAGTCATGGGTATTCATGTAATATTTTTACATCATTAGTTTTCTTAATATCTCACAAAAATATTTATGTCTAGAAATTCTCATAATAGTATATTAAAGTATTTTAATATATTGTTAGAAGTAGTCATTTTCTTATTTTCGACATTTTTGGTACTTTGAATTATATTTAATAAAAAATATGTATAAAGGTTATTTAGGTATTTTTATATAATTTTATGTATTTTTAGACTATTTACCATCCACGGGAACATTTATTACATATGTAGAATGTTCCCGTGTAGTCTGTAGAATGTTTAGGCGGTACCTAGGTTTCTCAGGCGGCCTGTCACTTTGTCAACCCGTAGTCCCACAGCTGCGTACTTGTCAGAGGCCTGGGGCTGTGTACACGGCTTTGACAGGGTGACAGTGCTGTAGCTCAGCTGCGTGCGGGTGTATTGGCTGCCGCTGCTGCGTGCGGGAATTGTGACAGAACACATTCCTTTCTGTAACTCCTAAAATATACAAAACACCTCAATTCTGACTGGATTTTAGGTGTGAAACCTATACGTGACAATACATGTTAAATATTTAATTGGCCAAAAAGTTCAACAGTGGTGCTGTGGTATTTTGGTCTTCCTTTCCTAAATTATTTAAAAATACAAGGAGTTTGATTTCAAGGGTGGGGTCAGTGAGTGACCCTACCTAATGTTGGGTGGAGAATCCATTTTTGCAATAATATTCATGGCTTTCCTACTCCTTCTTAGGTTAATTTTATTATTATTATTTTTATGTTATTTCTGTTACTTTTGCAGCTTGCTCTGCAATAGTAGCAAGCTTCCAGGCTGAGTCTGTTTTTTTTTTTCATTTGGTGGGGTGGACTTAGCCAAAACAGACTAAAAACTTGCAAACCCCCCACCTCACCCCACCAAACCACTGGTCAAACCACCCACCTCACCCCACCAAACCACTGGTTGTTCCACTCCTTCCTCCTCCTCACTAACCACCTCCTCCTCACTAACCACCTCCTCCTCACCCATCCCCTCCACCTCACCCACCACCTCCCCTCCTCATTTGGTTGGCCTCCCTGGTAAGCTTCCCCCCCTCCTCCTCATCCTCCCCATCATCCAATGCTCATCCCTTGATTAATCCACCTCCATCCCCCTTCAGGCCCCGCCACCCCCTTGGTTGATTCCCCAGGTAAGCTCCCCCCTCCCTCCTCCTCATTCCCCTTTTCACTCCCTCTCACCCCCTCTCACTCCCTCTCACTCACTCAACGACACCCCCCTCTCCCCCTCCCTTGGTCTCCCTCCCATCTCACTTGTCTTGCCGGCCCCACCCCCCCTTGCTCCCTTGGCCAACCCTGCCGCCCCCCTCCTTTGCTTGCTTGGCCAACCCCGCCGGCCCCCCCCCCAACTTACTTGCTTGGCCAACCAACAGCCCCCCCCACCCTGCTTGCTTGGGAAACCATTTCCGGCCCCAACCCACCTCGCTCGCTTGGCCAACCATTGCCAGCCCCCCCACCTTGCTTGCTTGGCCAACAGATGCCGGCCCCCCCCCACCTTGCTTGCTTGGCCAACCAATTCCCCCCCCACCTTGCTTGCTTGGCCAACCAATGCCGGCCCCCCACCTTGCTTGCTTGGCCAACCAATGGCCCCCCCCACCTTGCTTGCTTGGCCAACAAATGCCGGCCCTCCCCCACCTTGCTTGCTTGGCCGACCAATGCTGGCCCCCCCATCTTGCTTGCTTGTCCAACCAAAGCCGCCCCCCCCCCCCCTGCTTGCTTGGCCAACCAAAGTGGCCCTGCTGGCCCCCCCCCCCCTCACTTGCTTGGCCAACCAACGCCTGCAGCTGACCAACCCCCCCCCTTACCTGTTTTCAGGGCCCTGCCTACCTGGCACCAGGCCCAACCCCAACTCAATTTGAAGGCCCGGCCCAATTCCCTCACACCCCGGTAAGTTTTGTTTTTTCTTTGGGTGCTGATGTGATTTTTTTTTTTTTTTTTTGGTGATCACATTTCTGGTGAACTTGAGATCAAGTCCAGGTTTTGTTTCATTTTTTTTTATCCAATCTTGTTTCACTGATGATGTCCATTTGACTGGCTGTTTTTTTTTTTTGGTTTTTTTTTTCAATCCCTCAACCGCTATTGGTGAATGTCCAATTCTTCTCCCACCTGCCTCAAAATTTTGCAAAAAGCAATCAAATCCCATCTTGTTCCTCACCTCAATCAGAGTATATGGATGGGGGGAATCAATGTGGAAGGAGATGGATTGACCAACATAATGAAAGGTGGGAAGAATAGGGCCTGTCACCAAAAGAGGATTCAAATGACAGATTCTGAAATATCTTTGGAGGTTGCTGAGGAATTTATTAATGAAAATGTGGTCTGGTCTGGTTGGAAACCGCGTCCTTTGGATCTGTACCCTTCAATTCTTGCCAAAAAGAAAAATAATAGTCAAAAACCCACCCAGGAAGAGTTTGAGAAAGCAAAACAGACAATCAAACAGCTCCATTTCTTCCACAGTGGAAAAGTAATTGTCCTTTATCAATCTTATCAACAATCCCTGGTGGCAATAATTGAATTTTTTCCCTTGGATAAACTCTCAGAACAAGATAAGAAGGACATCAACTTTGTCATCACTTTCCTTCATGGTTCAAAAAAATTTGTCAACCCAGTTGGTCCTTCAAGATCTTGGGGTGGAAAAATGTGGGCAGTTGGATGGCCAAAATTGATGCACCCTTTGGAGTTATCTGTAAGTTATGTGAAGAAATCATCTATTAGATCTTCTCCTCAAGAGTATGCTTTCCTCAACCTTAAGGCCAACAAAGTATCCCAAATTCTAGGATAAATGTTTTTCCATTTGGCCAAACTTTCCTTTGAATTGAATCATGATACCATGAAGGACAACAACATCCCCTCTTTCTCTTTGTTGGAATTTGGTTCCAAGCCTACACCTTTTTATTGCTCCCCACACATCACTTTCACCTCAGATTCTTTTTACAACTCTCCTTGTATCAACAAAGGAAACATATCTGGCTAATCCTTTTTACTCGTGGTTCCAAAAAAGAAATCAAATGGTTGACTTATTGAAAATACAGAAAAATATCAAGTATTGGATGGAAAATTTGTTTTTCCTGAACTTGGCTTTGGAATGGATTTCAAGCAAAAAGGTATAGTCAAAATGGTTTGGGCGGCTAATAAGTAAAAGCACTTTACCTTTCCTGCTGTGGACACAGCAACCCATACCAGAATGGACATGTCACTTCAAATTAATAAAACTACTAGAAACACTTGTAGGGACTTGAATAATGGCCAAATTTACTCTGGAAAAAAAATATAAATAAAAACAAAAAAAATCTGTATGCTGGTGGGGTTAAGAATACTCTCAAACATTGTAATAAAAAATAATTTTTTTGTTTTTCTTTCACCCATGCAAATATATTTACAACCCCAGCATCTGAGTTATCTGCTGTATTTCATCTGCTTTTCTACTGCTACCAATGCAAGGCAAGGCTACTGATAACTTATCCTTTTTTTTGGTTGCAAGTTGTTCCCTCTCCTTTTCCAGTGGTTCTTTCTGTTGATCCTTCTCCTTTTCCTCTTTTTGAGATTCTAGCTCAGCCTTTTTCAACTTCCAGTCAGCATCACATTTTTGTTGATGAGCCAAACTCTTGGCTTTCTGTTTTTGAACATCCATGGCCAGTTGACAATCCCACTTTTTCTTTTCAAACTCAAGTTTTTGGGATTCAATTTGTGATTTGACTGTTTTTTGCAGGGGAAAGAAATGAGCATGATTTGAAAGCAAGGATATTCAACCAATGGACCTACATGAATCTTGCTTCTCCATGATTTCTTCAAAGCCTGAAAAACCAGAAGTGTTTCTCCTCTTTTGATGACTTTTGGGGTTGATATTGATGGAATTGGAGGCCTTTTGCTCACCCTTGGCAGAGGAGTTTTTAGTCTTAAAGTTGTCACTAGTGTTGGAAGGCAATGTGGGAGTCCCCATTGGCTTGAGTTTTTGGCCATTCAGGAATGGATGAGCCTGCTTTTTTACAATCTAAATCAGTCAGCATTAACCATACAGAAGAGAAAAGAGCTTGGTTCCTTACTTTAACAAATGTTGAGGGTAATGGAGACTGAGGAGTATCTTGTTCCCCATCAGCAAGGTTGATGAGATCTGCTAACCCAGGAAGAGAGCAATCCAAAGAAGGAGGGGAGGGGTCCCAGGTATGGTTTGACACATCAATCAATGCAGAATTAGATGTGATTGGAGCTGATCGCATTTGAATATCCTCCTTGGCATCGGATGGGGGACACTTCAAGCCAAAGGTTTCTTCAGGATCACCATTGCTAGGCTGAGCATCCCCAGCCAAGTCCTCAGCATTGACTGAATTGGATTGTTGGGCATCAAAAGCGGCCAAAGGGGTGATGTTGGCCTTCTATCCAAAGATTTCATCCATTTGAATATAAAAAGGACAAATGGAGTCCAACTTATCAACCACTGAGTTGATTCCCTTGGCTTTGTCAGAGTTGGTGATACCAAAGCCAGTGGAAATTGACGTGGAGTGGGCCTTTTTGTACTTGGATTGATAATTCTTGAGTTGCTCCCTCATCTGTTTGGATGACAGATCCAGCCTTCCTTTTGTTTTATTCTTGAGTTCATTGGCCATCAGGAGACAACCATTGACCTTAGAGGATGGAGGTTGGCCAACACGTGTTTCATTGTATGATGCAAAGAAGGCATCATAGTTGGAGGGAATTTTGACCCAGTTGACCAGGATGATGTGATCAGCTTTCTTGAGCTGACTTGAGCCCTTGGAAGCTAATGGGGGAGGATTGTTTGTTGTGGAGTTCCTTGGCAATTTTTGCTTTGGTGTGTTGCACTTTTGTGTGGACTTGCAGGGGGAGGTTTGCTGAGGGGCCATTTGTAAAGAGTAAGGGCAATAAGGTGATGAGAGGGATAAAGTGAAAAGCAAGATAAATTGATGGGATATATGAAGTGATGAGAGATATAAAGTGACAAGATCAATAAAAAAATGATTAGATTCTTTGTATGAGGTTGGGGGTAGAGTGATGAGAGCAATGAAGCAATGAGAGAGATAAATCAATGAGAGCCATGAAGAAATGAAGGGATGAGAGCAATAAAGTGGTGAGTGATCAAGTGATTAGGGTGATAAATTGATGAGAGTGATGATGAGATTGATAAAGTGATGAGATTGGTGAATCTTATGATGATGAGGCTGGAGGTAAAAAAATTTGCAATGAGGTTGGAGTTAGAAGGAGTTGGGAAGCCAGGGGTGGATGCGTTGTACAGGTGGCAGAAGCCTTTCAATACTTTATTTGAAGAAAACCTCTTATTTCATGTTAACTTTGACACTTCTGATGTGAAATAAGTGGGTTTTTTTGATTTTCAATGGCGGGTTTGAAATGGCCAATTTGGGTTGAAACCTGCCATTAAAAAAAAGCAGGTTTGTTTAAATTTTATACGCCCTAATATTAATTTTTAGTAAGCTAGAATTTATGGGATAGTAATTGTCAGAAGCTTGAAAGAAATAATGGATCAAAATTTCCAAAAATTTTGTTGGTAGCTCATGATTGGATAGTTCATGATTCACAAAAATATTCTGAAGACCTTGAAAACCTGGGCTATTATTTATTTCAATAAACATTGATATACTTGAGAAGATATCTACTAAAAATTCAATAGATTCATAAAATTTCATGAAAAGAAATTAAGAAACAAACCCATGGTTCCAACATTCCAAGGATTATGTGGAAGTGGATATTACTGAAGCACCTCATACTTATGGCAACCATTGATTTTGGTTCTGATTAAAATCATTGCAATCATTTATACAATAATTTAATTAATTTGTCATACAATGCTAATGGAAGTGTTTTTCTATGAGCTGGTAGGTTTTATCCAAGACATGACTCCTAAATAAAAATTAATTCTGACAATATTTCAAGATATCTAACTTAATTTGAGGATTTTTATAGAATATTATTAAATTTTGATATATTAATACATTTTATTTATTTTTAGAGTAGTGCTTTGAATTAGATTTTCATTTATTTAAAATATTAAGGAATTTTTATTTTTTAGACTGAGCTTCTTGAAGTTCAATCAAATTATTTAAAATATTTCCAATCAATAAATTTAAACTTTAAATAAGGTTTAAGACAGTTTCCTGAAATATTTAAGAGTTTTGGAAGTGTTTCCCCCTCAATTTGGACAAATAGTTTTTCAAAATCAAAAAAAATCTGGTAAAAATTAAAATTTAATCATCTGGTAGTGCTATAAAATTGAATTCCAAGACAGTATGAATCTCAAATTAGGGTGTATCAAAGTTAGCAAATCCACCATTAGAAGCCTGCCTTTTTTTCACAAAATCTTTGATTTTTAATGTTGGGTTTCTGAAATACACTTACCCCTTAACTGGTGTATTTTAAAATGACATATTTCATGGAAATGGCAGATTTCAAAAATCAAATCTGCCATTTATGCAGCATCATCCATCCACCATCTGTGGAATTCAAAACACCCATACACACTTCTACATCATCCATATCAAAACCCACACCTTATACCAGCACCTCATACACCTCCTCATCACTTCAAATCACAAACACCACCCCTCCCCAAACTCTTCACTTCTTGGAATGTCAAAACTGACCTCCAGGAAGCTAGTTTAAAATGGAATCAAGCTGACTGAACCTTTATTACTATTTGACTCCAATTCAGACTTTTATTTCAAATCTTACTGGTTATCCTTGAATTCTCTATTTGAAAACCACTATTTAATCCCCCAAAAACATAAATTTAACCATCCTATGTACAAAAGGCCCAAGCTCCATCTCCTCTCTGACTTAAGCTTTGATAAAATCTTTCAAACTTCTTTAGCATCATTCATGAAACCTTTGGAGATGATTGAGAACCATCCTGTCTTCCAGAATGAATCTTGGAAGCCCCGACGCAATCCTGCTATCCAAATTGCTGTTGCTCTTTGTTGTTTTTGATCCAATGTTAATGGTGATTCTTTTCATCAATTGTAAAATATTTTATCTATTGGATATGGAAAAGTCAACTTGTACACTCAATGTGTTATCACTTCTTTCATAGGATTTTGTTTCTCACTTCTATGCTGACCAACAAAGGAAGAGTGCATCAAAATAACACAGGTCATGGGGGCTGAAGGTATTCAAGGTTGTATTGGATTTTTTGATGGAAACACCATTGCTTTGAGTCAAAAACCCAAGCTTGATGGAAACCACTACTTTGATTGGAAGAAAAGGCAATCCAATTTATTAATAGAAAATTTTTTTACACAAAACTGACCAACCATGCTTCCTCTGTTCATATAGATACTCCATTTCTGTTCAAAGTTTTTAATACAACAACAAAAAGTTCATTGCCTTACATGCAGGCCTTCCAGTTTCCTTTCATGATTCTTATGTCTTCAGCCAAATGAATATTTCTCAGCAACCTTGGAGCTACTTTGCTGAAGACCAATACCTTCTGGCTGACTCTACTTATGCCAGTGGTAAATATGTGGTTCCAGCATACCACAATGTTTCATCCAATGATCAATCCAAAACTGATTCCAACTATCATCTAGCCCAATCACAAGTTTGGATTGTGAATGCCATAGGAGTCCTGAAATGAATATGAGCCAGCTTAAGATAAATGCAAAGCCAGCTCCAAAATACAAAAGACATGGAGGTGCTCATCAACTAGATTTTCTGCTGTGTTATTCTCCATAACTTATTGGCCAACATGAAAGATGAATGGGATGAAATCTCTGAAGATGATATTCCTGATCCTCCTCAAATCATTCCAGTATTATCTTGTCAATCCTCTTTTGCAATGGGAGAGAAAATTCAACCTCTCACCCTAGCTCAGTTTGAATCATGATGGTCTGATTTCAGACTTGGTGAAGAGACAAACACACAAGTATGTATTTTTATTTATTTATTTTTTTAATCCCACACTGAATTACTTGATCTTATCAGTCATCCACTAGTGGAAACAAGTCACCCCCACCACTGCGATCTTACTCCTCATCTCCTGCTCATTGGACTCAACCACTCACCCTTTTCCTCCTCCTCCGCTCCAACACCCACCTCACCACACCCCCAAACCACCATCACTGTCTCAATCTCAAGTTCAGTCACCTTATCTCAACTCCATTTTTGATTTCCTTGTTAAAAATCCCCCCTCTAATCTCCCATCTATGTTTCCAGCCCACCCAGGTATTCCCTCCCCCCTCCCTGTAAATCCACCCCCCCCCCTTGTTGCACTTGTGCTAACTGCTGCCCTCCTTGGCCAACTGCACCTCCCCCTTTGGCTCCTCCCTTCTGGGCCCACCAGACCCCCCCATGGCCAATGCCAAAGCAACTGCTTCCCCATCCTTGGCCCATTAACCTGCCCCCCCATCCTTGACAACCTCAACCAATTGACCAGCCCCCGCCCCCATTGGCAACAATTGGCCAGCCCCCCCCATCTACAACCAATTGACCGGCTGTCCCCCCCATCTCCAACCAACAACGGGCCCCTCCCCATCTGCAACCAGAAACCACTGCCCCCATCTCTGACCAATTGACCACCCCGCCCACCCCATCTCTGACCAACAACCCCCCCCCTCTCCTTGAGTGAGCAACCCAGCCTCCCCCCCACCCTTGGCCAAACAACCCACTGAGTGATGAAACTCCCCCCGCTTCTTCCTTGGCCAAAGCAATGGCACAATCCTCCCTGCTCCCACCGCCACTATCATTTCCACCATCCTGCCCAAAGCCTATTAGCAATGTGGTGAAGCCTGGAACCAAAAATTGGTGAGTGAAATTACCCCCATTTCTTCCTTGGATGTCCCCCCTGCTTCATTTTCCCTATGGTGTCTGTTAACTTGATTATACAATCAGGATCACATCCATTGGGGGAGTTATTCATTCCAATCCTTGGATTTTCCCCCTGCTTTATTTTCCCTGTGGTGTCTTTTGACTTGATTATACAATCATGATCACATCCATTGGGGGGGTGATTCAGTACAGTCCTTGGATACTTCACCCTGCCTTATTTATGTTTTTTTTTTGAGTTCCTCTTTGAATCAGTTACTATTAGTTTAAGCTGAAGAAAAAGAGCTTAAAGAGGAAAATGAAGAAGAGTAGGAATTTGAATTTTCTGGGGAAAAGAAGTAACCAATCCATTTACTTTTTCTGCATCACAGCAAGTATGCAAGTTGATCCAAACCCAAGGGAGATTCACATCACTGAATCCACCCTAAATTTTTACAACAAGGTCAACATTGGGCATGCAATCACTCACCCAATCAACAAAACTGCTTTCTGTCTTGCTGATTGGTTACCTCCTCTGAAATTTCTTCTGAGGATAAAATTGGATGGAAAAGTTTTGCTTTCCATCTACTACCCCGCACTACACACCTTCAACCTGTGAAAACAAACTTGGCCCTGATTTCTGGAGTGATATGGGCTGATTGATGGAGAAATTAAAGCAACCAAGAATTTTTTAGACAATATGGTTCAGCCACAAAAATCTGCAAGGCTATGAGAAGAATTGGATTCCAGCATCAAGCAGAAAAAGACAAAATCATGGTGGCTGGAGAGAGGCTTTCAAAAATACTCAGAGAATTTTCTCCAGAAATTTTTGAGGAGTGTCAGAGGGAACTCATTAAAAATAAAATTCCTTACATGAACCATATGGAGTATGATGAAGAATACAGGAGTTCTGATTTTTCTTCCTTCTTAACCTTCACCCTTTATGAGTTTAAAAAACTCCCCCATCAAGATTCTGATTTTAATGCCTGGACTTTGGTAGGATGGATTCCCATCTTCAATTGCAAGAGTATAGCCAATGAAATTTTCACTGATATTTTGGCTGATGGTAATTTAAATATGATTTGAGGGCAGTTTGAATTTACGGATTATCAGGTATATCTTGATTTTTCTAAATTTTCAGGGGTTACATTAGCTTTTTTCAAATCCAAAGATTTTACTCATCAAACTTGTTGAGGATTATCAACATCCACAAATTATACACAAATAGGCTTCTCTTATCAAATATCCAAAAAAAAAAATGGCACTAGCAGTCCATAAATATCTTTATGGAACTTCAACATTCTCAAAAATTGGCGGATATGAAGACAGATAAAAAATTCTTGTGAATAATTTAATTTGGATTTTTTTGTGAATGAATAGAAGTATATTCAAACACATTTACAATCTAAAAAGCTGAGGAATCTTTTCAATCTCCATCATTGGTCAACCACTACTTACACAAGCAATTGCAAATGTTAACCTGCTCATTTTCTCTGATTGAGTGCAATCTTTTTACTTTTCCTCTTTCTGAAAATCCAACTCATCTTTTTTCATATTCCTTTCAGCATCAATCTTATTCTGTTGGGCTGCTTCATCTGCCTCTATTTTTTTCTCCTGAGCTATAAGCTCTAATCTCTGTTTGTTCTCTTCAATTTCCAGATTATGCTCCCACTTCTCCCTCTAAAAGTCAAGTTTTTTGCTTTCTACAAGATTTTTTGCTATTTTTCAAAGTCAATAAATAAATTTGATTTGAATTTTTGGGAAGATTTAGCAATCCAATTTATTTTCCTTACTTCAATCTTGCTTGTCAATTATTTCTTCAAATCCTCCAAACCTTGAAGTTTTTCTACTCTTTTGATGATTTTTTGGGTTGATTTTAATTGAATTGGAGGCCTTGCACTTTCCCTTGGCTGAGGTTGATGGAAATTGACTGCCTTCACTCAGATTGGAAGGTTATTTAGGGGGCCCCACTGGCTTAAGCTTTCTGTTATTTTCAAGAAAAGGATGAGGCTTTTCATATGAAATCAGTTAAAATTCACTATTCAAGAAAATAAAACCCATACTTACTTGAGGTGAGGTATGTTTGGATTTTGAATTGGGAAAATCTTCCCCCACTTTGGTAGTATCATTGAGCTCATCCATGCTAGGAAGTGATGGATCCAGTAAAGTTTTTGAGATGCTTGTGGACTGGATGGGGGCTGATTGAGCTGTAATTTAAGCAGCATCATTCTTGGTGGCTGATTCTGGCTCTGATTGTGGCCAATTGTATGTTTCCTTGTTATTGGGTTCACTAGGCTGATTATCATTGAGAAGTGGCTCCATATCATTTGAATCTTCTGTTTGAATTGAACTCATCCAGAGGGGTGATATTTGCTTTTCTACTAAATATTTCATCCATGTGGTTGTAGAAAGGGCAGAGTGAATCCAATTTCTTGAGCACAGAGTTTATCCCCTATGATTTATTGGCATCAGTTATGCCAAACCCAGTTGAGATGAAAATGGAGTGGGCTTTTGTGTACTTGGCCCAGTAGTTCTTAAATTGCTCCCGCATTGCTTTGAAGAAAATTTCAGCCTATCTTTTGTTTTTTTCTTGAGCTCATTGGAAATCAGGAGATAACCATTTAACTTTGAAGACAGGGGTCAACCAGCTCTTGTTTCTTTGTTGGTCCCAAAGCAAGCAGCATAGTTTTTTGCAACTTTGAGACAGTTTACCAGGATTTGTTGATCTTCTTTCTTGAGTTGGCCAGATGATTAGGAAGCTGAAGGAGGAGGATTGTTTGTTTTTTAATTTCTTGGGGATGTTTTTTTTGGTAGGTGCTCATTGGTTTTGGATTGCTGAGGGGCCATTTTGATAGGGTGAGGTTTAATAGGATAGTGTGATGAGCAGTGAGGATGATGAGATGTCCAAGGAGGTTGGAGTTGGATGGGAGTGGGAAGCAAGGATGAGATGTACGAGGAGGTTGGAGTTGGATGGAAGTGGGAAGCAAGGATGAGCAGTGAGGATAATGAGATTTCAAAGGATGTTGGAGTTGGATGAAAGTGGAAAGAAATTATGAGCAGTGAGGATGATGAGATGTCTGAGGAGGTTGGAGTTGGATGGTATTGGGAAGCAAGGATGAGATTTCCAAGGAGGTTGGATTTGTATGGAAGGTTGGAGTTGGATGGAAGTGGGAAGCAAGGAATTGATGGTGTGGTTCAGGGTGTATTTGATGATGTGGGTACCTTTATATACTTTAATAGAAAAAACCCAATGATTTAATGTTAAATTTGAAATGTCTGATCTGAAATTGGTGGGTTTTTTGATTTTTAATGGCTGGTTTGAAATGGCCAATTTGGGTTGAAACCTGCCATTAAAAAATGGTGGGTTTGGTTAACTTTGATACATCCTATTTCCTGTTTATGATTGAAGAATTTCTTTCTCATAACATATTGAAAGATTAATGACCAGTTAAAAATTGAAAGATTTATGTATAAATCAATATCTATAAACAAAATTTCTGTGAGAATTGGAAAATTATGCAATGCTCATTATCAAAAATCTGATAATTTGTTTAGGCAGATTGTAAATTTTCACATTTCAAAGACACAGGTTAAATTTAGTTTTAAGGATAACATTGAGGAATAACTTCTGAAATTTCCTAATCACCAGAATCAATTTTGAGGATTTTACAAGCTAGTTTTTTTTAATGAGCAAGTATGGGTGTGAATTGAAAAGCTCCTTCAGATTTTCAAACCTTAAATTTAGTTTTTATTAAATAAAATTTGATTACGTTTTCAAAGGAGGTTGGTGAAACTATATTAATAAGAACTTTGGAATTTAAACTTTGGATTCTATTTAATTTTAGAAAGTTGTGAAAACTATAAATTATAAATTTCATTTTATTTTAATAAAAAATTTATTATATAACCATCAATTCATAATACAAGTAAAAATTCTGCAAGATCTCAAAAAAATTCATTGAAAAAATTTTGGAAAGCAGTAGGAGCATTCCAAAGGCTGAAAGTTACAACAGTACAATTTTAGCTGCCTAGATAAAATTTTCCTAGCCATGAAAAATTCATTGAATTTAGCTATTTGAATTGAATTATAGTCTCATAAAATTTAAAAATTTGATTGATGAGTAGCTTGTGGGAAAAGAAATTGAAGATTTGTGGCATAGGTTGCACTGCATAGGCATCATCTTGAGTAACCCAATTTAGATTTATGTGGCCAGTACAAAAACACAGGCTTGAATTTCTCCTGGTAATGATAGGGTTGGGGAATCATTATTTGAACCAATTGTTGCAATAAATCCTTTTTCTAAATCTTCTTCTATGTAGCCTTAAAATTTGAAAGTTTTTTTTGCTATGAAAGAGAATAGATAGGAGCTTTCACAGGAGCTGGGTCAATAAGTAAAACATTATTGTTTTAAAGTTTATGAAGAGGTATTTATCTGTATTTTATTTCTGAAAATGAATAAGTCATTTCATTATAAGCTGGTAATCAAAATTATTCAAATGTTTTTAAACATTCTATTTTTTCATCAATTGAAAGAAGCAGATTCACAGTTGGAAGTGGATGCAAAAAGATAATAGATCTCAAAATACACCTTTGAATGGTTTCCTGATCCTTTTGAATGAAGGTGAAAATATTTGATCTTTTGAGATAAGAGATAAATCCAATTTAATTCCAAGAGGGTGATTGGAAAATTAATTCTAGATATTTCTTATTTTCTCAAACAAGTTTATCATTAAAATTAATCAAATCATGAGGTAGGCTGTTGAATTCTGATTCATCAGAATAGAGAAAAGCCAATGAGGGATTGATTTTTTGATTATTTAATAATCCTTCTTTCAAATTTACCTCCACAGTTAAATTATATAAATTTTTGTGTCCAAGTATGGTATCATCAAGACCAGTGGAAACCAAGAAAAATAAATTGCATTTGAAGCTTGGAAAAGAGAGCAGTAATGTTTCTTTTGTGATGGTTAAACAAACCAGTGGAATGGCTCAGATTTTCTACTTGATAAATTCAGAGGGTCTCAGTCTAAATCCATGCATTCAAAATTAATAAATCTACAGTTCTTTTTCAAACAAGGTATCATTTTAGATTTTTTTTTTTGGCTAAATTCATACTTTTTTTTATCTTTTGAAAGGAAGGGTGAAGGCATGAATATGAAAATTCATTTGACTGAATTAATGACTTTTGGTGGGGGTTTTACCAACCCCAGGAAGGTGTTGAAGATTTAAAAAGTCATGCCACTTGAAACAAAAAAGGCATTAATGTAGAAACTTGAGCTTTGGAACACCTTTTACTGAGCTAATTCAACATGGAAAAAAACAGTATCAGTTTCTTTTACAGAATTCAAATATGAGACCAGATTTTAATATATATATATATATATATATATATATATATAACAAAAATAAGAAAAATGATGAAGGATTGATTTCTTTACTCAGAATTGAATTTTTGAAGTGGGATGTAAATCCAATGGTACCAAACATGATTAAAACTAAAAAAAATGAATCATGAGTTACTATTTGTTGAGATCTTCCTATTAGTTTGTGGGCTAGGTGACAAGTGTGACACCATCCAATGATGTATGAGATACCCTAAGAAAAAAAAAAGTGTAAGTTTGGGAATCAAACTTGATGCGTTCCCAGAATTGAAGCATTATTTTTTCTATGATTCAAGATTCCCAATCTCCCCCTGTATCTTTCTCCTTCTTCTTCCTTTTTTTTTTTTTTTTGTTCTTTCCTATTTACTAATGTTATTTCCTTCAAAATATAAAAAATTGAGGATGAAAGATATAGAAAACTTGAAGGGTATGGACAGGACCCTGGCATTCAGTGAGATCAATGATAAGTACTGACAGAACACTGATTTCTTGGATCTCTCCTTCCACACCTCCACCACTTACTCAACCCAGCATCTAGGCAGTCAACCCAAGATTCTTATCCTTTGATCTAACCAACCAACTTGCCACATGACTCCTCAATCCATCCCAAAGTTTCCCATCTTGGGATTCTAGTCTTGAAAGAATGTGAATGTGTGTTGCCCATGGCTTTGGTGGAACCATAAAATCTTTAGCTTTGTGTTCCAATCTAAATGCTCTCCTCACAAGGCTACAAGTCTTGGGTGTTTATGATTCTATACTAATCAGTTATAGATCCAGTGACTTCTTTATCTTTAATCTGTGTGGCCTCTTGTTGTTCTTGCCAAGTTGGTTGTTGTTCAAGTGAGTGAGTGACCAGTCATACTTTGGTTATCCTCGACCGTTTCATCTTGTGACCATCCTACTGGATAGCACTCAAGTCAGACTTAGTACCATCAATATTTTATTCATCTCAACTGCTATTCACTGTTCTACTCCACCACTTTCCAGAGCCCTGCTTGTATCTCGTCTATTTCAGCTGGGCCTGATGAAGAATTAAATTAACTATCAGTTCTTCAATTCACCACACCGAAGTGTCTCTTGAGCCCGTCCTTGAGCCTGTCTCCTGATCCGCTACGCTTTGCGTTATAAGCTTCTCAACACCTTGGCCTCTTTAACCTGGCCCTCATCCGGTCCTAATCTTATCTGTCAATCATGCACAGGCCTGCGCTTATGACTATAAAGCCAAGCTCCATTCAGTTCACCCTTGTCAGAGCCCCCCTCCACTTTTTTTTCTTTCTTGCGAGTCTTTGGTCCCAAAAACAACCGAGAAACAGAGATCAAGCCCTCTTTTCCGACACCCAATCACTTCCTATCCTCAATTTCTTAGTAAATTATTCATCATTTCAGGTAATTTAAGTTTATATCCTTTCTCGACGCGATTCAAAATTGACTAAACTGTAAACAAATCAGGGTGACTCTCAGAATCGCTTGCACTACGTAGCCAACGTGAAAGTACTTCACCTCAAATACGAAATCACTTCATAAGCTCCCAAGACACCCTTCCTCACGTGTGCAATACAATTTTTTAAATGACACTCTGGAGTGGACCGAGTCAAAAAAATGTAGTCGAGTCTAAACTAAACCCTTGGGATGAAGATCCTGTACATCCGTCGACACTTTTTTGATATTGGCTATTCCACGCCCCTACTACGATGCTATGTGTAAAATTCTTTAGAACGGTTCAAAAAATCCAGGACACTCTCTATTACCCTTGCTGGATTTTTTGTTTTTTTTTGGAAGCGGACTTGCGCATCGACCACCTTGGTGGTTGTTCGTTTGCGACGGGAGACCTTACGACCGATGTATAAGTATCTCAAGCTCTCATTGATTCAGAAGATAATCAATGAGTCCTTTAGAATCTCTGGTCCCAATTTTTCAGCCTCGTTTCGAATGCTCGATTCGGTTGACTGCCGTTGAATTCGGGGGTAAAAAAAAAGACAGGAATGGGGGTAGAGTATAATGGCTAGTCAGAATTTCTATCCAGTTTCGAGATAGTCATGGATTGATGAGCGAATGATCTCACTTGAATATTCACAACCTCTCCCTTGAAATCTAAGAGACGAATGACAAAAGCTTCATTTTTCTGGGATGGGCGTTTGTCTGAAGAAGGTTCTGTTTCGAACGTGATGACGTTTTTCTGGCTCTTATCGATAATCGATACGCAGTCCTCAAGAGATTTCCAGCCAAAGGTTAACTGAGTAATCCAACATTTCAACTCTTCAGTATTCTTTTCAAGCCAAGTAAAGAGTATATCTTGGTGAAATGGTAACAATTGGATTCGAGGGCCTGTGAAAACAAACACTTACGGGATCTAGCAAAAAACTAGGGGAGTATTCTCCTTTATATTTCATCTTTGGACAAGAGTGAATGTAATAGCCTAGGGAAGTTCATTATCACCAACATCAGACGACTGGAAAGATGCTAGAAGAAAGATGGAATGGAATGAATCGAGATTCGACTCACTGACCCAGATAATACCAATCGAACCGATGATCGAACTTTGAACGATTCCAATCCTTGACCCATCCAATCTCTCTTAAGGCGCTCAATCTACCCAAACCATGTCTAGAATAATCTGGATCCCAAACCAGATAGACGCTGCTGATACCCAAAGGCAGTATATCGATCACTGAGATTGCTATCAACTTTTCGTCCAGAAACCAACATGCATGCTTGGCCACTGAGGTATCTGACGGAAAGGGGTTGGAGCATAAGAAGTTGTCAAACGATTTTTTCGTGACTTTCTCCGGTTCGTCATTGTGTACCTGACCAAGGCGAAAAAAGGAAAAAGAAAAAGAAACAAGTGATTAGCTGATTAAATTGAGGTGCTTGACGACTTGGGTAAATGTCTTCGGGATAAAAAAGATGGGTTGATGATTTGATACTCAGATTACCTCAATTTGATACCTTTTGTAGAGCGCAAACTTTTCTTCTGTGAACTCGGCCGGTTCCAATTTGATCTGGTTTTGCTCGATCAATCGGAGTTAACCATTCAGGTTAGTCTTAGAGTATATCAACCAAAAAAACAAAAAAAGAGAGAAGCTCAAGAGGTATCCAAGAGCTGACAGACAAAGGCGAACCTCGAATTGGTGCTCCCTTTTAATCGAGTTTGATCGCTCGGTGTGTTCGACAGCGTCGAAAACTTTGACCAAGTCGAATGGGGCCTTGGGCTTGTGATCTTGATTGGATCCGACAGAAGGATTGGCGGCTTCTCCTTCGATGAATTTTTTCCATCGATAGGCCGCTTGTCTAAATTATCAATCAGAGAGTGATGACATGTTCGACTCAACTATTCGAATGGTTCTGTGACAATAACCATGCGCTTCTCTAGTGTTTGCGGCTCATACGACTATTCCTGTCTATGTTCACGATGACACGAGTAAGCACACACCTTTGACTACGAGACGCCTGAAAACCTGAAGCTGAACATCTAATCGAGTAAGGTGGACAGCATGTCTGAGCTCGATCAGGTAAATAAACGTACGACCCTGAGCGCCTCCAACCCCGATCGATCATGAGCTGATAGAGCTGCCACGTTACCATCGATGATCGTCAGTACAGTACATGACGTCAAAGGCAGCCCGGAACACGTTGGAAGGAACTGGTGGATTTGACCCCCTCACAAGCAACAAGCAACTGGTTCTTCAAAGAAGCCTCAACATCAATCGTTGGGGGGGGGGGGCCGGGGAGCAGAATGGAGATGGAAATGGAAGATGGGATGACGGACCTCTGGAGTGAGTCTATGAGCCCAAACTCCATAGGCGTGACTGGACTCAGGCTCGGCATGACAGTATCCACAGGAAGATAGCTGATCTCCGAATGGTTCGAGGACAGAAGTTGGTGCTGGGTCGTCGGTCTTGACACTCATTCTGGCATCCCCACAGCTTTACTTATTCCGAATTCAAATTCCCAGATCAGAAGCTGAGCTGATGAAGAGAACCGACCGACACGAGAGAAATCAGAGATCTCTTGGTCGACAGCTCAAGTTGGGATTGTCTGTCTCCACACCCAATAAATATTTATTTATGTAACTACACCCACCTACCACGAGCGAAGACGGCTGGTGGCCGATGGTCATGCACAGTGGATGAGTTGGGGTCACATGGTCCTGTCACCAGGCGAAGTCTCCGCCAGGCCATGCCATCCTAGGGGGGGGGGGCATCTGGGGGACCGCCCACCTTCGGCTGTAGTCGTCACTCGCACTCGCACTCGCAACTAGGCAGGCCTAGGTCAGCCACCACCAGCCACTGCGAGCCGCGACCGCATCATGCGCCTACACCATCACTTATAATCTGCCATGCGGGAGCTTCGCGTCAGCTTCAACCTACTGGGCACCACCCACCCAGCCAAGAAAATCCAACGCAGGCCAAGCAAACTGTCGGTCCTCGGGGTTCCACCATCAAGCCGTGCGCCCCGAGCCTAACGAGGCTGCATGCGACCCCACTAAGATCGACTGCGACAGATCTCAATAGAGAAAAATCAAACGTAAAGATAAGTGTGGATGAAATACATTCCCAGTCGAGGGCCGGCTGTGAGTTATCAATGAATGAATCCCGATCGAGTATCTTCCACAACATTGTAAACGTCGTCTTCAAAAAAAAAAAAAAAAAAAAAAAAAAAAGTATAGGAATCAGGAATTCGAAAATATCATGTGTTGCCACACGCAGCACATCGATCACGTTTGAAGAAAAAAGGGAATCGTTATTGACAGTTTGAGATCGGGAGGGTAAGATAATCAAAAACACAGACATGCTCTCAGACATCAAAATCAGTTTAACGAACGGATCAACTCATTTCAAATACTTGGGTATAGGACAAGATCCCCGGGTTAGGAAGTGAATGAAGCCTGAGAGGTCTGACTAGATCCGGAGAAGGCCCAGGCCGAATTCAAGCCAAAAAAAAAAAAAAAAAAAGAATTTACTGTAATCACGCAAATTTTTGAAATTGGTGTGATTTCACCAAGTTCCTTAGGTTAAAATGATGCCAACTTTGGAAATCGACATGGTTGTAGTAACTTAGTCTTGACTGTAATCACGCCAACTGAGGTGCTTTCCCACGCCAGGAAGGCATGTAATGTCAGGAGTCATATAAAAACAAATAAACACTGTCGGTTTCGAACCCAAAAGTTCAGACTCTTTAAATGATTGATGCTCTTACCACTTTTCCCTCAACCTGATGAGCCACAGCAAAGTAACCAAAACTACCATCCCTTGGGGGATCACAGACAGATTCCACATGATTTGAAAAAAAACAAATGGGAGCTGAGAAATAAATCTTATAATCCTCTTTGGCCTCACAGAAATTTATGAATTTGAGGATGAATGGAATTGGATAGAAGGATTTGAAGATGATTGAAATGAAATAGAAGAGCTTGGAGATGATTGAAACTGGTTGCATTGCTTGATTGAATTAAGCCTGAAGGTTGTTTTCAGTAGAATTGGAACTCCCAGATTGAGCTCCCAAGGCTAGAATTGCCCTCTCTTCTGATTCAGATTTTGTTCTATCATAGTTTTTTTTTTCTTGAACTTCATATTATAACCTTATGGCTTGGATTTTATTCCTTCTCAATTCTTCTTTGATTTATTACAGATCTTCTTTTTGCTTTAAATGTTGCCATGCCTTTGTATTTCCCCCATGTTTCTAGATCTTGTCTTTGCTTCAGATCTTCAGAAACCTTTTGATCTGAATCCTGTCTTGCCTTCAGATCTTCAGCATCATTTTAATTCAAATCTTGTCTTTCCTTCAGATCTTCAGCATCCTTCCTTTCCCTCTCCAATCTTGCTCTTTTTTTCTGGTTTCTCTTTGGATCTGTTGATAATTGTATTAATAAGCATCCCTCCTTATCATTTTGTCTGGTTCTTCATAAGTTCCCTCCTGATTTTCTCCTGTTATTAATAAGCAGGCCTGCTGATTTTTTACTTTTCCTCAAGTTTCCTTTGAATCTCCAAATCCCTGTTTCTTTCTATTTCATTTTCCTGACTCATCATTTCCCTCTCCTTTTGTGGTTGCCTGATTCTTTATTGAAAGCTCTGTTCATCAATCTCAAAACATGAAGGCTCCCTTCTTATTGAATACCAACTGGTCTTGTGAGCTGGGGCTGGGGGCCTTCCACTGGTGGATTTCAGAGATTATCTCAAGCATGCCAACTCTTTTCAACTTTTAGCTTGCCAGAAAGAAACCTTTAAAATTTTTATAAAATCTGTAGTTGCCTATCTGCTGGAAGATCAATGAAACTGCCACAAATAAATTTTAGCTGTTCTTCAAACTTTTGGAATAAAAATGAAGATTATGAATCATTGTATTCAGTAGTCACATGTAGATTCCACTGTGCATAAAATTTTCTGGGCTCAAGTAGGCTTTCAGAGTGCCTGATGTAATCTGAAATCTAACTGTAAGGGATGCACATAGACCTGAAAAGATTTCTTGTGCATGGTTTGTTTTTTGCTTGAGGGATATCAAAATATTTTCCTTTGAATTTTTTCAATTCATGATGAGAAAAATTACTGTGATAATTATCAAATACATCTGAGAAATTCATCAATCTTTTCAATGATTGGCTAGCTAAGGTGGTTTTTATATCTTCTTCTTATTCTTTTTTTTAGATTCAATATTTCCATTGTGATACTTCCATCAAGCATAAAAATATTCCCTACATAATTAACCAGGCATTATTTAATATATGGATGGGCACCTTGAACCCTTGGTCTAGTTGTATTTCCCAGATGTAAGTGGTTTGAAGTTTAAAGGGCTAAAATATTTTTCTCATGCTTGATCCAGCCTTTAATCCTGATTCACTGTGACAAATCCAGTTATAATTTCCTGAGGGAGTCCCAGTTTGACCAATCATATTCATAATCCTTCATGTTTCTTGACCCAAAAAATGTGTTCCAACAAGAAATAAATGAATCCCAAATATCCTCAGATCTAAAAACTCTTTTGCATCTGGCCAATATATTCTTTTTGGTATGGAAAGTGCAAAGGAGGAGAACACTTTGATGACAGAGTTTTTCAATGAAATGGTCATCCTATCAAATAATTTTTAATCAGAATCACTTTATTCTTGGGAATCATCCCCAAATTTATCTTCAATCAAATTAATAGGATCCAAATCCCTGTCTGTTACAAATAGTTTGGGGATCTCTTCTTCAGCCAAAATCAATCTGAGATGCAAACAATCCCAAGTGTCACACAATCAACCAATGTCCTATAGGGAAATCTTAGATGAATTTGAGCACAAAAGAGGAAACTGAGTCCAAGGGTTAAGTGCAAGATAGGAAAGCTAACTGCAAAGTGCAAACCGTGGTTTGGAAGCTCAACAAAAAGCAAGAGGGATGAATTGTTCCAATGGAAGGGAACTAAAGCCAAGCTCAATGTCATGACTAGATTTAGCAAAATGCAGGAATTTATGAAATTAACTAAATGAGGAGACAATCTTCAGGAAGGCAATGTAGCCTTTATTCTTGAGATTTGAGTTGAATGCTCTGGTTAAAATTCTTAGAGAGGATGAGGATGGAAATCTTATCACGCTAAGAGGAGCGGATCTGGGAGTCAAAGGGGCACTCCGGTTTATGGTGAGTCAGAACAGATGAATGAATTTCACTAGATCAGACACAGAATTAAATAGAGTAAATACAATATGGCTGACTAGTAGTTAAGAAGAGAAGATAAAATTGAATACAAATTATTCAATACAAAACCATTAGAGTCCACGCTAGTTGGAGGACCACTTCAGGCTGTCCTGAGACAGATGAGCATCAAGGATTCAAGATAAAGAACCCACTAGAATGGTGAATGCCTAGAATAATATAAAGAGGTCACTAGACAAGAACGTTCATGAGCAAGACAATAAAGATAAGCCACTAGGAAAAATGAGAAAGATATAACTAGAACTATAACTAACCCTGTATAGTATAAATTACACACAAGAAAAAGTCACTCAAGAGCTGATAATAAATATTGATTGTACTCAAGGTTTAGGCAAGACACATAAGAGGTTAAAATTCTAAAGTTTGTAAGTTAATCCAATGGTGACTAGATACAAACTGATGGGCAGCTATCTAAAGCTAGGGAGCAATGATGCAATGAATGACAGGAACATAATGGGAAAATGAAATAACAGTACAGTTGTTTCCAAGGGTGTAGCATAGGTGAGAGACAATAGAACATGAGTGTAAAGAGATGTAATGGATGAGACAAGGAGGGAATGAAATGCAAGGACAATGCAAATGAATGGATATAGTTATGCAGGGAAAGGGGCTATTCTATTTGAAAACTATACAGTTAATGTGGATATCTAGGCATGGGTGCAAACTAGTGTGATTGCCTGACCAAGAATGTAAGTACAAGGGTTGATGATACCCAGGGTAGAAGAGAAAAGATTGAATGGATGGTTGAATTGGATTAGAGTTAACTGAAAATATTTTCAAGTATATAATGAGCGGCTGAGATTGGAAGGTTGTTACTTTCATGACCAAAGTCCTGACACTACTTCAACTCAACTAATCCAAACTTTCATCCAATTCATTCTCAGATCAAATCCAACACCACCTACTTCTGTACCTTCCACTGGATAGTACTACTGCATACCTTGAAGTCTCCATCTTCTTCCACCAAGAATATATGCTCTATGTCCATGTACACCTCACCACTGTGTCATGTGATTCAGTTAATCTTCCCAGGATCTCTACTTCTCTCTCTATGACTTCTTAAACCCTGTATCTCTCCTTGACCCAATTGGTATATGAGTTAGTAAATATTGCACTTAGTATATACATAGTAAATACTCTCCACTGTCTGTTCAGCCCATACCCCCAGGACTCCAGATCAGTACATGTCAAAAATTCATGGACAGGCCCATCACCCAATCAGTCAACTACATCCTCCAGCTCAATCATTCAACATGTAATACCATGGGAACTCCAACCTGCAACACCAGCCACTCATCCCTGAAGGAATCCTTCTCAGTTTTAACATACACTGGCCACTCATTCCATCCTGGAATAATTCACTTCAAGGAATTAGCATACTACTTCTTACTGGTTAGTCCCTCTGCAAATAGGTTTCATCTCAGCACAAGAAATCCTTCACCCAGCCTGCTTAACTCATATCACCTTTTCCCTTCCTGGTGTTACTCTTATAGGATTCAACAACCCCTCCTGGACTTCTCCATTCCATCCTTCCATCTTCTTTTCTCTTGTACTCCTCCTCTCATCTTCTTCATTGCAATTCCAACAAATCATCCTTGAGTTCTATGATCAAGTAGTAGTGCATGTGCCTTTAGCCCCTTGCAAACCAGGGGCAGTTGTCACAGTTACCCAAGATGGAGGTAGTAAGCAGATGGCACCAGTTATGTTGTGCTTTATTTGTTTCATGCTTATGGACTGAGGTAGACGGTACTGACAAAAAGGATATTCAAAAATGATGGAGACAATGAATCTTAAAATTGGAGCATGACAGTTTCCCGGGTATAAAGCTGCAAGCTCCTGCAAGCATTTAGATGATTTCTCATCAATTCCAAAAGTTGTTACCTTCTGTAGACACTTACATAATACTTGATTGCTTGAATAAAATTTAGAATTAATTATGTTTTCACCCTCTTCTAGCCATTGTGAAAACTGTATCTGCTGAAACAAGAGATGTGTTCCAAGCACTGCTGCCCATGGTCTTCAAGGCAAGTGCAAGCAATTTTGTCTTTGAAAATTAGCTTTTTTGTTTCCCTTAAATAGCAAACTGTTGGTCAATAACCCAGAGACGTCCACAAGTGAAGTCCAAAGTTGAAGATCTTCTCTGCGGGTGAATTATCACATTCCACCAGTACCAGAGATAAGATTCCTTGGAGTGCAGATCCCAGGTGAGTGAGTTTAGGGATGGACTGAATTGAATAAAATTAAACTAATATCATGAAATTTTTTTCTCTCATAGTACTACCCAGGTTATGTAGGTATACTACCAATATGCCACCACCACCACCATACTTTGGACTTTTGACCAAATTTCAGGTGGTTCAGATGGTGTCCAAAGTGCAAAGTGAACTGAAAGGCAAGGAACAGGTTGAAGCCATTCCCAAGGAGACAAGGACAGAACAGAATGAAATTGAAGGAGGAAATGGAGCCCAATGGGGGGAGGGAGGAACTCTTTGAGGAAGATGAATGGAATGCTTTCCCAAAGAGGTCTTGGACTGCAAAGTTCAAGGAGATCTTTGGGAAGGTTTTAATTGCACAAGTTCTTCTGTTGAAAAGGATTTCAGGTTTAAAATAATGATGAAGATCTTGTTGAATTTAAATCAATGGTGATGGAGTTTACTGAACATTGGGAAGAAGTGGAGAAGGAAATCAAGGAAAATGTTTGAGGCATTTTTATTATTTTTTATTTGAATATTTTATTAATTATAAATATATATATATATATATATATATATATAGGGTGTTATTTTTCTCACACATCCAACCCTTTATTTCAGGTATTTTGACCTTGTTGCACGATTGCGCCCCTTTGATATTTCACACAAGTTTCAAGATTTAATTTTTTTGAATTCTTACTCCGCAGCCCTGTAGCAGGGGGTATCAAAACCCTGAAAAAAATCTTTGATAATATTGAGGCATTAGAACCCCTTCAAAAATGCAATTGAAAAACAAAAAAATTCTGTAAGAAAAGTTTTTTGCATGGGTTTTTGGATTCTTATTTTGCCTTTTTTTTTTTTTTTTTTTTTTTTTTTTTTGGTTAATTCAGCTGCCATAAATTTTGAAAAATTTCAAAGAGCTTTCAAATATTTTTTTCATATTTTTTGGATGTATCCTTTCACCTTAAAAAATTCCTTCAAAAAACACAAAAAATCAAAAACATCAAAATTAGCTTTGGAAGTTTGAATCCTTTTATTTTCCTTTTTATTTCATTTTTTGGCTGATTTAAGCTTTCCCAAAGTTATACCAACATTTAAGGAGAATTTTATTATTTTTTTCAGATTTTTTGTATGTACTATTTCACCTTGAGAAATTCCTTTAAAAAAGCAAAACATTCAAAAAATTAAATTTTCTAATTGGACTTTTTGATTCTTATGTTTGCCATTTTGACTGATTTTTTTTTGGTTTTTCAAGCTTTGAGAATTGTAGAAAATTTATTAAAGAGATTTTTAATTATTTTTTCAGAATTTTTGGATGCAATTTTTGACATTAAAAAATTCCATCAAAAAACAAAAACATTCAATAAATTCACTCTTCTTTGAGCCCTTCACATGCATATATTCAATATTAATGGAAATATTTTCCTGGGACCACCACCCATCTTGAAGCGCTCCAATTATCTTATAAACCACCCCCCTTGACCTGTTCCACCCTCCCATCACCCCCCACCACACCACACCACACCACACCACACCACACCACACCACACCACACCACACCACACCACACCACACCACACCACACCACACCACACCACACCACACCACACCACACCACACCACACCACACCACACCACACCACACCACACCACACCACACCACACCACACCACACCACACCACACCACACCACACCACACCACACCACACCACACCACACCACACCACACCACACCACACCACACCACACCACACCACACCACACCACACTACACCACACCACACCACACTACACCACACCACACTACACCACACCACACCACACCACACCACACCACACCACACCACACCACACCACACCACACCACACCACACCACACCACACTTCACCTCACCTCACCACATCTCCTAACACCACACCACCAACCAATCATCAAAAAAACTCAACACTCCAGATACTTCCAAACAAGAACATCTCTTTTTCCAATGGCTCATGAAAAAATCCACCCTCTTTTCAGAACTGTTTCAACTGTTTCACCAGGCCCATCCTCCATTATCTCATCTAATCAAACTAGTGATTCAACTTCTCTTTCTCCTTCTTCATATAATCAAAATCTTGATTCCACCTTTCTTGGCCCTACTCCTGAGCTATCATATAATCAAAAGGAGGAGCTGGTTGAGGCTATCAAATCATGGGAAATTTCCCATGGATATGCCATATCTACCAGATTATAAAATTGCAAGAATCAGGCCTACTCTTATCAATGTGATAAATCTGGGGAATATAAAACCAGCAAAGATACCACCAAATAAAAAAAAATAAAGAAGATCAATTAGGGTGTATCAAAGTTAAGCAAACCCGCCATTTTATAATGGCGGGTTTTGATCCAAATCTGCCATTTAAAACACGCCATTAAAAATCAAAAAAACTCAATTATTTCACATCAGACATGTCAAATTTACCTTAAAATAAATGGGTTTTCTCAAATAAAGTATTCAAAGGCTTTCACCAACCAAACCAATTATTAAACATCATCACACCTGGTTTAAACCTCTGACCTCATTGGAAAAATTCTAACTCCAACCTCATCCAAACATTTGATTCATTGCTCTTCATCTCTTCATTGCTATCCTCATCACTTAATCACTCTCATCGCTTCATCACTCTCATCACTTTCTCACACATTATTGCTTTCATCACATCCATCATCTCATTACTTCATTGCTTCATTGATTACTCTTTTTAAACTGCCCCTCAGCAATCCTACCCCCTGCAAGTCCATTAAAAAATCCAATGGAAAAAAGAAAAAATCCCCCAGGAACTCAAAACCCAAAAATCCTCCCCCATCAGCTTCCAAAGGCTCAATTAAGCTCAAGAGAGCTGATCACATCATCCTGTTAAACTGGCTCAAAATTCCACCCAAGTACAATGCTTGCTTTGGATCCAAAAATGAAACACAAGTTGGCCAACCTCCTTCCTCTAAGGTTAATGGTTATCTCCTGATGGCCAATGAACTGAAGAATAAAACCAAAGTTAGGCTGGATCATTCATCCAAACAGATGTGGGAGCAATTCAGGAACTGTTGAACCAAGTACAATAAAGCCCACTCAATGTCAATCTCCACTGGCTTTGGTATCACCAACTCTGATAAAGCAAAGGAAATCAACTCAGTTGTTGATAAGTTGGACTCCATTTTTCCTTTTTATGTTCAAATGGGGGAAATCTTTGGAAAGAAGGCCAATCTGACCCCTTTAGCCGCTTTTGATGCCCAAAGATCAGATGCAGTTGATGCTGAGGATCTGGCTGTGGATGCTCAGCCTAGCAGTGATGATCCCAATGAAACCTATGAGTGGCCTCAATCTGATGTGGAGGAGGATATTCCAAAAGAAACAGCTCCAATCACATCTACATCAGAATTGACCAATGATTCAAAAACTTCCTTGGACCCCTCACTTCCTTCTTTCAATTGCTCTCTTCCTGGGGTGGAAGAACTTAACAAATTGGAAATTGAGGAACAAGTTAGTCATGTATTGCCACTACCATCAACATCTGCTCAAGTAAGGAACCAAGTTCTCTTCTCTTCTGTATTGTTAATCCTGACTGATTTAGATTGTAAAAAAACTGGCTCATCCAGTCCTGAATGACTGAATCCTCAAGCCAATGGGGCCTCCCACATACCTTTCAAATGAGAGCAATGAAATTCCCACAAAAACATCCTCTGCAAAGGTAAAGAAAAAGGCCTCCAATTCCATCAAGATCAACCCCAATAGCCATCAAAAGAGGAGAAACACTTCAAATTTATCTGGCTTGGAGGATATCATGGAGAAGAAAGATTTAAGTAATTGAATTGATTGATCCTCCTTGCTTTCAAAATCAACCTCATTCCTATTCCCCTCCAAAAAACAGCAAAATCACAGATTGAATCTGAAAAACTTCAATTTGAAAAGGGGAAGTGGAATTTTCAACTGGCTATGGATTTTAAGAAGCAGAAAGTTGAGAGTTTGGATCATCAACAAAAGCTGGATGCTGAGTGGCAAATGAAACATGCTGACATGGAGTTTAAAAAAGAGGAAAAGTAGAAGGATCAAGAGGAAGACCAAATTTAAAAGGAGAGGGAAAGGCTAGCCATGAAAAAAAGATAGGTTATTGGTAGCCATGGATTTTATTGGTAGCAGTAGTACTGTTGATGAAAAAAAAGGAAATTAATTGATTGCATGGCTTGTAAAATATTTGCTTTGATAAAAAGTTTAAAAATAAAAACAAAAAATTATTTTCAAATACAACAATGTTTGAGCCTTTCTTTAACCCCACCAATGAAAAAATGTTTTTTATTTTTATTTGTATCTTTTGATCTTGAATATATTTGACCGCTTTTCAAGTCTTTGCAAGTGTTGAGAGTTGTCTTGTTAATTTGCAAAGAAATAGCCATCCTAGTATGGGTGGCAGTATCCATGGCAGGAAAAGTAAAATGATTGTACTTGTTTGCTGCCCAAACCATTTTTAAAATACCTTTTTCTTGGAAATCTATTCCAAATCCCAACTCAGGGAAGAAAAATTGGCCATTGGATACTTGATATTTTTCCTCTTTGTTGATAATTTTCCCATTCAACTTTTTGGTTGGGACCACCAGTAAAAAGGAATAGGAGGAGAAATCACCTTTTTCAAGATGGGGAGAGTTGTAGAAGGAGTCTGAGGTGAAGGTGATGTGAGGGGAGCACTCAAAAGGAGTGAGGCCAGATCCAAATTCCTATGAAGAGAAAGAGGGAATATTGTTGTCCAGCATGGTTTCTTGGTTGTAATTTTGTGCCAGTCTGGCTAATTTTCTGAAAATCTAGGCCTAAAATTTGTGATAACTTGTCAGACCTAAGGTTCAAAAATTTAAACCCCTGGGGGAAAGATTGAATAGCTGATTTCTTAAAATAGCTCCCAAAACATTCAGAAGGGTGCATTCATTTTTGCCATCCAATTGCCCACATTTTTAAAAACCAAGATCTTGAGGGACCAAACGGGTTGACAAAATTTTTTGATTGGTGAAAGAATGTTGTGACCAAGTTGAGGTCCTTCTTTTCTTGCTGGGATAGTTTATTCAATGGTAAAAATTTAATTATTTCAACCAGAGAGTGGCATTTGGAACAATCAAGAATAGCATCTTTTCCAGAGCTGAAGAGATGGAATTTTTGAATCTTCTGTTTGGCTTGTCAAAACTATTCAGGGGTGGGTTTTTGAGGTTTCTTTTTGGCAGAAATAGAAGAGTTGAAGGGAAAACAGATAATTTCTTTATGACAAAAAACACCAAGACAGAATATTGAGTTAGATAATAGACCCAGACAGGTTTAAGCAACAAGGAAATGATTTGAACTAGATTTCCAGAAGAATATCTTAAAGAACAGTATGAGCCCGTATTCCCCTTGGGAAGCGCATCAAAAAAAAATTCAAGGTAAGTGAATAGAACCATAGAAAGAATAAGGAAAGAGACAATAGGTGACCAATGAAAAAAGAAGGATAACAGTGGTCAGACAGTTTATCATACAAAACTAAATACGGTTCAATCTTGAGGTATTTAGTAGAGAGAGAGAGGTTGCGACACAAGGTTGGTCAGTTGGTGGAGAGAGGTGGAGTGAGTAGGTGAGTTCAGGCAAAGAAGAAAATGGAGTCATAGGAGAGAAGTTAAGACAGAGAGATTGGAAAAGGATTGAGGAAGGTTGGTTGTCCCAGGAGACTGAAATAGAAAGGTTGCAATGATGGAAGCAGGGGAATTATGTGACAGGTAGATATGAGGTGACAGCCTATGTGAAGCTCTGCCGCCATATATAGTATACCAATGAAAAACTCAACACCCCCCGGAGTTTGGTGGGATTAACTGAAACAGGCCTTCAGGAGTAGATCCAAGGATTTACAATCACTTGCTTTGGACAAAAAATTCCCAGTCATATTGATTGAGGGAATGAGGACAACCTTGATCTCCTGTGTTTTCAGGCTTTCACGTAGGACTTTTGCTTTAACGTTGAGATGTTTAGTCTTGGAGTGAGAGCCAAAATTTTTTAGTTTATCAAGAAGGCTGGAGTTTTCTATATTAAATATGGAGGGATCAAGTTTAAAGTTCCACAGTTTGCTGATGAGATGCTTCATCCAGAGGTTTTCTTGGTATGCATCTGCAAGAGCATTCATTTTGGATTTGGTTGAGGAAAGAGCAATGTTGCATTGTTGACCGCTATTCCAGGACAGAGGACATGACTTCCAAAGACACAAGTATCCGGTTTAAGATTTTCTACAATTGTGGTTGTCTCCCCAGGTGGTGTTGGAGTAGTAGATGATTTCTTGATGATTGTCTTTGGAGGGCGACAGGTTTAGGTTGAAGTGTGAGGTACTGTTTAGGTACTTGAGGCAGTGGAGAACCTCTTTCCATTGTTGGATACCAGGATTGTTGTTGAATCAAGAGAGAATAGACACAGCGGGGGCCAAGTCTGGTCGCGTTTTGCAGGCTAGAAAATTGAGTATGCCAGTAAAGCGCCTATAGTTGACTCCTAATCTATTGAACTTGTCAATTTCATTGGAGGTGGGATTCATGAGACAGACACCAGGAGTTAAGGGGGTTAGTATGGTTCTTGAGTTATTCAGATTCAGCTCCTTGAGTGTTTTTTCAATAAGTTTATTTTGGTTAAGCTTGATGGAGACTTTGTTGATAATTATTTCCATCCCAAGAATTGTGTCCAGATGGTGGGCAGAGAAATTGGGAAAACTATTGAGAATTTTTTTTTCAAATAGTTCCACATCACCAACAACAATTAGATCATCAACATGGAAGAAGACAAAAGTTTGAGACTCTCCACTCATAAACAAGCACGGATCAGAGTCAGAAGGAGAGAAGTGAATTTCTTTGAGCCATTTGGTAAGTGTTTCATACCAGTTGATAGGGGATTGTTTAAGACCATAGAGAGATTTCTTAAGTTTCAAGAATGCTGATTTTCTTGAGGAATGTCTAGGAGTTTTTATATAGATATTTTCCTTTAATGGAGCATGTAGGAAGGCTCCCTTCACATTGAACTGTCTGATTTTTAGGGATTTATCAATAAATAGGATCAGAAGAGCCAAAAGGGAAGAGAATCTTCCTGTGGGGGCATATTTCTCAAAGTAGTCTACACTGTACGTCTGTTGAAAACCTTGAATGCATAGTCTCTTCTTCTTCCTTTCAGGGGAACTAGAGGTGGCGGGCTTGGTTTTCAACACTAGCACGGTGTTCAGGTAGTTTTTGGGAGTGAAGGAACAGTCCTCCCATATGTCTTGGCTTTTGATGTTTTCAAATTCTTCTCTTATGGCATTGGAGTAGGTGTGATCATCTTGAGAGAGATATGAATATTTAATTGGTTTAATATTGGTGGATCTTGGTCAAAGGGTGTATGTTTTGGAAGTGGAGATGGAATTGGTCAATGGAGGTTTGTTGTCTTGATCTTCATCCTGTTCTTCTAGTTTGTCATTAATATTACTCAGTGACAAAGTGTCAGAACAGGAGTGAAAATAAGGATCTATTGATCCTTCCAACTTTTCCAAGGTCTCTTCCTCTGAATTGATTTCCTTAGTTTGGAGAAGAGCAGGAGGAGGGTTAGTAGGAGAGACTTGTTCATAATCATTGTAAATCAAGGGGAGTTTGGAACTATTGTCTTTAGGGTTGTATTTGAGGAACGTAATGTGTCTTGAATCAATGATTCTGCCGCTTTCTAAAAGAATTTGATAGGATTGTAGTTCTTTTTTGTATCCAATTAGGGTTCCAGGAAGACCTTTTGGAGCCTGTTTGGAGCGTGGCATTCCCAGAGGAGCTAAGACTATCAAATTTATTCAAATAGGCTTAAAGAATTTTAAGGGTAATTATTTATTTTTAAAAATTTTATAAGGTGAAGGATTGCTCTTGTGTGATGGGATTTGATTCAGTGCAAGGGTGATGGACTTAATCACTTCATGAAACAGGTGTTTATTGATACCAGACTCCTCTTGCATGCTTCTAAGAGATTTGATGATGGTGCAATTGAATTGTTTTGCAAGACCATTTTGTTTGGGCATATAGGGATTGGAATGTCTTAAACGAATAAGGTTCTTCTCACAGAAATCTTTCATAGTCTGATTTGCAAACTCCTTACCTCTATCAGAATGGATGACCTGAGGGAAATAAACAAATCGCTTGGTTTCCATTCTGATGATGTGAATTAGGGTATATGGTATATTGCTTTTATTTTTTATGGGTATGGCCAAACAGAATCTTGAGCAACTGTCAACCACCGTCATGAAGTATCTGTGTCCTGCCACGGAGCTGACTATGGGACCAACGGTGTCTAGGTGGATTTCTTGGAAGGGACTTTTGCCTTTTCTGTGGGAATGTTTGAAGCTTGATTGAGTGATTTTGCTGGTTGCGCAGGATTTACAAGGTGATTCTGTTTTCACAGGTAGATTAAGTTTGTTGAATAGTTGGCTGTAGCTCACATGTCCTAACAATTTGTGTAGGAATTCTGAGTATGATAATAAAGAAGATTTTTCCATTTCAAGAGCTTTTAAAACGGGCAAATTGTTTTGGTAATATCCAAAGTACAAGATTTCCTGGTTGTCACTTATTTGAAAGTTTTTCTTGTTAAAGTTAATAGACAGTCCTTCTAACATCAGACATCTGGTGGAGAGTAGATTGGTGGAGAGATCCGGAACAAAGAGAGAATCGGGAAGGGTCAGCTTTCCATTTCTAAGCCTGATCACAGCAGTTCCAGTTCCTTTTATCTTGAATCTTTTGTCTTTTGAGCCAGTTCTTATGCTTCCTATTTCTTCAGTGGTAAGTGAAGTGAAGTACAAAGGTTTGGACAGCATGTGAGCAGAAGAGCCAGTGTCTAAGACAAATGGGATGGAGGATTAGTCTGAGGCTTGGTGATAGAAACAACTGAGGGTAGTTGACACACCGTTTTGTTTTTTGTGATATTCTTCTTTCAGCTCTGGGTGAAGAGCCCAACAGTTGGCCGGGGAATGGAAAGAGTTGGGGTTGTGTTTGCTGTTCTTACATCTGGGAATGGGTTTACTGTCTAGGCTTCTCCCAGTGGTGACGAGCGCAGAAGGGAGGGAGTTTTATTCCTTGAACTTGGGTTTTTGGTTGTTGAGGTGTATTATGACGTGGTCTAGAACTCTCTTGGGGTTGATGGAGTCTCTATTGTGGGTGATTTGGTCTTTAATGTTACTCATGTGGGGAGGAAGTTTGTGGAGGAGCATATTGGCCAAGATTTCTTGAGGAAGATCTATACCAACTTTGTGCAGTCTCCTTATGGCAATTTTGGCAGCAGTAATAAACCCAGGTCCGTCCTTTGGGTTGAAAGTAAGGTTCTGAAGGTTTTCAAACACACGTGATCTGTTGGAAGCTTCAGAGGACGCAAAAAAATTAAGGATGGCTTTCCAGATGCTTTTTGCATCTTTTTCATTTTTGATGGTGATAATATTGGCGTGTACTGAGGCATCTAGTTTGGAGGTGATGATGGACCGAAGGTAGATATTGTTCATTTTGGATAGAGTTCCATTCTCTGAGATGAATTTGTTTCTGAGGCCTTGGATATCAAGAATATTTTCTATTCTTGTTCTCCATAATGAAAAGTGGTTGTGGGTCAACAAAGGAATTGATTCAATGGCGGTTTTTAGGATGGTTTGTTGCAATTTGTCTGTCATGGTGTGAGGAAAAGGTGAGGATGAATTGTTGTCCAATTTTGACTGTTAATTGTGAAGGGAGAATGGATAATTTATTTATGACAAAAAACACCAAGACAGAATCTTTAGTTGGATAATAGACCCAGACAGGTTTAAGAAACAAGGAAATGATTTGAACTAGATCACCAGAAGAATATCTTAAAGAACAGTATGAGCCCGTATTCCCCTTGGGAAGCGCATCAAAAAAAAAAGTCAAGGTAAGTGAATAGAACCAAAGAAAGAATAAGGAAAGAGACAATAGGTGACTGATGACAAATGAAGGATAACAGTGGTCAGACAGTTGATCATACCAAACTAAATATGGTTCAACCTTGAGGTATTGAGTAGAGAGAGAGAGGTTGTGATACAATGTTGGTCAGTCGGTGGAGAGAGGTGGAGTGAGTAGGTGAGTTCAGGCAAAGAAGAAAATGGAGTTTTAGGAGAGAAGTTAAGACGGAGAGATTGGAAAAGGATTGAGTAAGGTTGGTTGTCCCAGGAGACTGAAATAGAAAGGTTGCAATGATGGAAGCAGGGGAATTATGTGACAGGCAGATATGAGGTGACAGGCTATGTGAATCTCTGCCTCCATATATAGTATACCAATGAAAAACTCAACAAGGGTAAAATCCAAAGGTTGTAGTTCTTGTCAAGACCAAACCACATCTTGTTAAACCCATCTTCATTTACTTCCACAGAGATTTCAGAATCTCTCATTTGAGACCTCTTATTTCCACCTCTCTTTATGTTGTTCAATCTATCTCCTTCAATCTTTATCCCACCCATGCACCTGCTGTGCTTGGGGTGAGGATCAAGAAGGAGAATATGTGGTTGTATAACATTTTGAGTGGGGTGGGAGAAGCATTGGTGGTCCAGAAAGGGAGCAGGAGTTGAAAGAACAAGGGGTCAAAAGCTGTTTGCATCGCATGGCATCCAAAAAAACAAAGAAAAAAAACAATGATTAGTTTGATATAATCAAGGTAGATGGTCAACAAAAAACAAAAAAAAACAAAAATATACTAGAGGTGGGGGGACTTGGTTGGCCATGCTGAAGGTGGGAGCTGTTAAAATATGTATGCACCTACGCATGTGCTACGTACAAGTTTAATCCAAATGGGATGCACATATGGGCCTTTCCGGCCCATTGGACACTCACACGGACCATATGGGCCTGCG
Organism: Puccinia polysora; assembly: GCA_025617555.3. Taxonomy (NCBI): domain Eukaryota; kingdom Fungi; phylum Basidiomycota; class Pucciniomycetes; order Pucciniales; family Pucciniaceae; genus Puccinia; species Puccinia polysora. Next base: position 23,818,452 of record CM062635.1, read on the forward strand.
TGGATGTCACGGATTTGGGGAAACTGGCCTCAAAACGCGTGAAACAGGCCTATTGGTACACGGGCTCTAACAGGCCCGGTGAGGTATATGGGTAAATACAGCCAGATGGGCTTGCATGGGCATAATTGGGCCCAACGTTTATTTTGGACATACTTGGCCAGATGGGCTGGCCCGCCAAAGTATAATTTACTTAGTTTTTGGGCTTGGGGCTGACAATTTGGGCCGCCGGGTGTGTTGCAGCCCGGTTGGGGCTGCCGCCCGTGTTGCGGACCGTTTGAGACTGCTGTTTATGCCTTTGGCCCATCTATGGGGCCCAACAGCCCATGCGGGGCCATTTTAGGGGGTAGGGGGACTCAAAATGGAGCCCCCCCACCCCAGTTGCGGCTGTTGAGCCCGTAGCGGCCACCGCGGGGCTGGAGGCCCTGGCTCCTCCACCTCCCCTTGCTTGCCATTGCAAGGAGGAGGGGGAGGGCTGGCTATATGGAACCAGCCAGCAACCAGTCATGGTGGGGGGGACTTGATCACCCCCCCACCAAAGGTGGCGGCTAGGCCGGTTGCATCAAGGCAACCGGCGGTGGGGGGGAATCGACCACCCCCCACCAAGGAAGGGGTTCTCTCCCCCCCCTTTACCAAGGGGGAGGAGCGCCAGGCTGGAGGGGACCTGACCACCCCCCAGCCCACCTAGCGTGACGGCACCCTGGGGGTATTGACCCCCAGGGCCCCTGGTAGGGGGGTTTGACTGCCCCCTCCAGGGATCTGTGAGAAGGAGGGGGGGGACAGCATGTCTGCTGTTTAATGACGGGGAAAAGGTAAGGCAGTCAGTGGGAGTCGAACCCACCTCTGCCCATTGCATGCGGGATGCTCTAAACATTGAGCTATAAACGCTTGGTGCAAGGTGTACATCACAAAACCCCCCCATACACCAAGCACCCATTTGGCGTGCCCTTTTTACCCCATAGTCATGTGTTTTTGTTCAATTTTATAGCGTGATATTCAGCGTGAATCAGGATGTTCTAGCTGCAGTGCTGGGCTCATAACCTGTAATGACGGGGAAAAGGTAAGGCAGTCAGTGGGAGTCAAACACACATCTGCCCATTGCATGCGGGATGCTCTAACCATTGAGCTATAACTGCTTGGTGGGAGGTGTACATCACAACACGCTGGTCACACCCCCCCATGTGTGTCTGAGACCGGACCCAGGTGTATTGTGGGTCCCTCCTGGCCATTTGTATGGCCAGGGGCTGGTTGCATGAGGAAACCAGCCAGCATGTGAGGTAACAGGCCTGTTGTAATAGACAACCGGCCAGGGTTTTGAACAGCTAAGGGGCTGGTTCAGCCCAATTGAGGTGGAAACACCAGAAAGAACCCAAATAGGCTGGTTGTAAGGGTACAGGGACCAATGCCATGTGGGCTGATGTAGCCCAAACCAAGTAGCAATGCCTGTAGAGCCTGTAGAGATTTTTTGGGGAGGAAAATTTGCCTTTTGGCTTGTTTTTTTATGGGCTCACAAGAGGCCAATCTTTTGTACTTAAGGAGCTCTTCTCCCTGCTGTTTTCCATCATCCATTCATCATCCAATCAAATTCATCACCAATACCATCCAACATATTGCCCCATTGTGAGAGCCCATCAGCAATTATTGACACAAGGTGTCCAGCATTTCTTTTGCTTCAAATACTGCTCATTTGCCTAAGCTAATTGCTGGCCATAATTATAACACATTATCAGTAACAAAATCATCATTACTTTCAAGCCATCTAGACCCTTGTACCTTACTCTGGAGAACCTCAAAGACCTCAAGTTTTCCAAGAAGATGTCCTATATCCCTGATGTTAGCTCCACCAAGATAGTTCTGAACATTCAGAATTATAATGCTTGGGCTGTCATTATGGATAGTGAGCTGGATAAGATGTGTTTTGGGGAGATAATAGATGCAGATGACACTTTGATCAGTTCAGAAGTGGAGAAAAAGTCTTATCATCTCATCCTTAGGCATCTTGATGAGAATCATGTGAAATGGGTTGCCAATAATCTTAGGGAGGATGAGAGAAGGAGGGGCAGCATCCTTTGGAAATTGCTTAAGTCCAAGTATGCTGGTGATTCTGTTCACCAGAAGGGTATAGCTTTCAATAAACTGTTCAAGTTACAATATTCAAATTGTAAACAGTTTGTTGCAGAGGCTAGGTATAGCATAGCCAAGTTTAAGTCATCAGGACTTAACATGGATCCTGAGTGTTTGTCACTCTTAATCCTTCAGAAGATACCAAAGGAGTTTGATTCTTTATTCAGAATTATTTCTCAATGGGATCCTCTTCCTGGGGAGGAGGATGTACTGAAAAGGATTGAAAAGGATGATCTTCAGTTCAAGATGAAGGGGGGTTCTGGAACAGACCTTGTTCGAAAGACTGTAAAATCTTGAAAGAAGGCAAAAAAGGATTTGTCCAAGGTCTTATGCTATAATTGTCAGAATAAGGGGCATTATGCTAAGGATTGCAAGGAGGCAAAGAAGAGGAAGAAGTCCAAAGAGAATGACAAGGAGGTCAATCTCACTACTGAAAACATTGCAATGGTAGCATTTGATGGTCCAATGGAAATGGTTGTTGGGGAAGAAGGTCCCAACAAGAAGGCCAAAATTGATGAGGATCAAGAAATGGACTTGATTGATTACAAAGTGAGTAATCTAAACCTCAAAGATGAGAACTTATCAGTGAATGATGAAGCTTCTTTCCTATTAGGAGGATTGAAGGAGGATGTTCTTGTTTTGATTGATTCTGGCTGTACAGATAACATGTTCTTTGAACCAAATTTATTTTTAAATCTTAGTGATTATGATGGAGTTGTAAATATTGGTCAGAAAGGCAGAACAATTCAGATTAAAGGAATTGTAAAAGTTATTCTTTCAAATCACTTGGGATTCAAAATTTCTTTTGAGAAAGTGTTCCATGTACCAGAGTTGCCTTATAACCTTGTGTCCCTTGGAGTGTTGTGGAAAAAAGGTTTCCAGATTTGTTATCTTAAAGAAGATAGGTTTGTTATTGATATGAATGGGAGAACTGTTCTTAGTGGACAGGTTTGGAACAAGCTTTTGTGTGCAAGCTTGTTCAAAATCTCAGCTTTGAGCACTGTTGCTCACAATAGAAGTGGCCATAAGGTAAAGAAAAGCAACTGTGAGAGTTGTACCTTGTGTTCTAAGACTAGAAATGTGTTCTCAAAGAGTGGAGATTTCACTGATGTTCCTAGAGAGGAATTCTCTATTGATTTGGCAGGGCCATTCACACTGGAGTCCCTTGGTGGGGCAAGATAATTCATCAATTTAGTTGATACTGCAACTAATTATGTTTGGGTTAAACCAATTTGATCTAAGGATCAGACCACAGAGAAGGTTTCTGTAATCTTCAAAGTCTGAAAACAGAATGGTCTAATGAAGGAGATCAAGAGGTTTATCACCAATGGAGGTGATGAATTTGTGAGTAAAGAGTTTGAGAGGTTATTGAAAGATTATGGTATCATTCATATAGTCACTACTGCAAGTACTCCACAAAATAATGGAATAGTTGAGAGAATGAATAGGACTTTACCCAACAAGGTCAGAAATATTATGTCTCAATCTTTTCTACCAAAGTTCTTATGGGCTGAGTTGATGTGTACAGTCTGTCTGTTGCACAAAATTGTAAGTGTTAACGGGAAGAGTCCTCATTATCAGTTTTTGAAGTTGTACCCCAAAACATCACACCTAAGAACAATTGGTTGCTTGGTGTATTATAATTTCCACCATAATGAGATGGTTGGAAAATTAGACCCTAGAGCCAGAACAGGGGCACTTGTAGGCTATGATTTAATAAGTAAATCATATAAGATCTATTGTCCAGGGACAAGAAAGGTTATCCATAGTAGGGATGTAAAATTTGATGACAGTACCTTTCCACTCAAAAGTAGTGAAGATGTTTAATAATAATTTGATGTAGTTTCTTGGAGCTCAGAACCAGCAGACTAAACACAAAAGTCAGAAAACACAGAGATCAGGAATGGAAATAGAAGAAGATGAAGAAGATGTAGAAACCAACAGCTTAGGTCTATTTGATCGACAAGGAGGAGATCAAAGGGCACAAGGCGTGGGCAGAGTAAAAGTAATGAGGTTTGTTAAATTGAGGAATTGAGTGAACACAAAACTGGAGACTGAGAAGACAAAGACAAGTCAATGAGAGATTGAATCTGGTGAGACAAATCGCAGCGTGAGAGCAACAAACATTCAGCCAAGTGAGGTGAGATTGATAGAGGTGAACAGGCGCTGAGTGTTTGGGAATATGGACGGGTAAGTTGGGTTGATAGGACTAATGAAGAAGCAGAATCAAAGAAGATTGACAGGACTGGAAAAGGTCAGATCAATGAGATGGAAAGTATGAAACCGTAGATGAACACAATATCTCACTGGGCACACGGACAGGACAGGTTGAGTTGTGAGAAGGATTGAGTCGAGCAAGGAAAGAACAGAAATAAGAAATAGAATGAAACTAGTTGAGTGAAAATGTTAAGTTGGAGGTGAAGGTTGAGTCAGATGAGGTTGAGTCGAATGGGAAAAATGAGAATGACCAGCAGACAAGAATCGAGAGGATCCGATGAAGTTTTGTGATGAGAAGAGATGAGGAAATGAACCGGGTGCACTTCAATCTTAGGAGTGAAGTGTCTTCACCCATGAAGTGACATTGAGCGCGGCAATGGGTACAAGTAAGGAGATGAAGTTAGTGTAAAACTTAACACCCCTCCATGCCCGATGAGATATTGGGAGGAATGCGAGAAGAGTCAAAAAAAGGAAATAACAGCAATATGCTTTGAATGGAAGAAGCCTTGGTTAGTGAGTCAGCTTTCATATCCGTAGATCTCACTAGCTTAATTTCGATTTTGTTGTTTGCTAATTCGTCTCTCATCCCCTTAGTCTTCAAGTCCAAATGGCGCGTTTTCGAGTTTGATCCGAACTTTCTAATTTTATTGTCCAGACCACTGTTATCTATGTGAAGAGGTATAGATTTGGGCGACGTTGCGAATATTTCATCCATCAGGGCTTTGATCCATGTCGCTTCGTGATATGAATCAACCAGCGCGTTTAGTTCAGCATCCGTGGAAGACCACGTTATATTCTTTTGCTTACAACTGTTCCAAGAAACGAGACTACCAAAGGTTACACAGAGATATCCCGTTTGAGACTTTCGAGTGTTGGGATCATCCGCCCAGGAAGCATCTGAGAATACTTCCAGAGCATTTGATTGAGGTCAATACTTGAGCTCGAGTTGGTAGTGTTGTGTATATTTGAGATACTTCCACGTTTTCTTCAACTCGTTCCAGTGTGTGATGCCGGGTTTGGTGTTAAACCGAGCTAAACTCGAGACGGCAAAGCTGACGTTGGGTCTCGTGAAACAGGCTATTTGGTTGAGGAGCCCTATAACGGATCTGTAGTTGATATTCAGAGCTTTGAATTGCTCATGTTTGTCATCTGAGGCCGGGGTAAGTTGCAGGTTTCGAGTAAGCGGAGTGGATGAGCCTTTACAGCTTGTCAGCCCCAATTCTTCGAGCCCATGTTGAATGTGATTTGGTTGGCTGAGAAGGATCCGATCTGTTTTGACCTCAATCTTCATTCCAAGTATAGTGTTGGGGTCTTGACTTGCGGATCCCTTGAATTTTTCCAGGAATTTTGCTTTGAAGTTCTCTCCGTTCCCTACCAGAATCAAATCGTCAACATGGAAGAACAACCTGGATTTTCCGTCGTTCGATAAATATAGACAGGGATCGCAGGCGGATTTGTAGAAACCAATTTCTTTGAACCATGATGTTAATGTTTCATACCAATTTTTGGGGGATTGCTTCAATCCATAGAGAGATTTTTTTAATTTGAGATATTTTGACTTTCGCTTCGAACCTTTTGGAGTTCGAATGAAGACTTCCTTGTCTATTTCTGAATGCAAGAACGCACTTTTTACGTTGAATTGAAGGACTTTCTGAGAGGATTTCAGGGAGTACACAAGCAGAAGTCGGAGAGTTGAAGGTTTTCCCGTGGGCGCAAAAGTCTCAAAATAGTCTAGTCCCTCGATTTGACTAAATCCTTGCACGCAGAGGCGCACCTTATACTTTACTGGGTCACCATGGCAGTTTTCTTTTAGCCGGTAGATCCAGGTAGTTCAAAGCGGGTTTGCCAGATCAGGTCCGTCATATTCCTCCCAGACGCCAAATAACTCGATGGATGAAAGCTCCGTGTCCATTGTGTTGATCCACTTCAGACTTTCTTTGCATGTGACAGCATCATTGTAACTTTTTGGTTTGTAGTAATGAAAGAACCCATAGCGCTGAGGCGGTTTGATTGAGGATTGGTCTCGAAGGTTTCTAAGTGGTTGAGTGGGAGGTGCAGGGTCAGACTGCTTTTGTCGCAACGTTGATCTGCTCGTAACAGGCTCGGGGACAGAATTCTCTTGGAAATCCACTGAATCTTCCGACTCTGGATCTTGCTGAGATTTGTCGCACTCCAATGCTGAATCTGAGTCTTCATTTGGTTCTGATCGAAACTTTGTGAAGGCAGGATTATTTGGGCGTTCCGTCTGCGGGTCTCCCAATCTTTCCGGTTCATTGATGCGCTGGTCGATCTCTTCATTGTCTGATGTGATTGAAAGATTCGAGTTTTGAGGATTAGGCATCTTTAGGAACTTGATGTGCTTTGTAGAAATGATAGAGTTAGATTTAGTTAGGATTCGATAAGAGTGGAAGACCGGATTGAAGCCTACTAGGATTCCTTCCTCTCCCTTCTCCTTGAACTTATAACCTTTATCTCTCCTTGTGAGAAGGTAAACGCAAGGACATCCCACGGGTTTCAGATATGATCTAGGCAGGGAATGCCCATGTACTTGGAACCAGGGGGATTTGGAGTTGGTCTCTCTGGGAATTTGATTCAACATGAAGGCGCTCGATTTGATAATCTCGTGCCACTGATTTGCTGAAATTTGACTGTCCTTTAGTATGGTTCTTGCCGACTCTGAGATGGTTCGGTTCGCTCGCTCTGCCTTCCCATTATGCTCAGGATGATACGGTTTGGATACCACTCGCCAAATGTGATGTTCATCGTAGTAATTTTGTAGTTTTCAATTCACGAATTCAGATCCACCGTCCAAACATACCTCGGAAGGATAATACCCGCTTTTTTTATTCTCCTTTTCGATTAGATCAATGATAACTTCAGAGGTTTCTTCCTTAGATCCCAGAGGAAAGGCCCCAATGTATCCTGAAGCGCTATCAACAAGAGTGAGAATGTACCAATGCCCCGCCTTTGACTGAGGTTTGAGTGGTCCCATAAGGTCCAAGTGAATCCGCTCAAAAACTCTTTTTGCTTTAGTGGATGTTTCCTTGAAGGACGATTTAGTTATTTTGCTCTTGACACAGAAGATGCATTCAAACTTTCTTTTGACTTCAGACGAAATGTGTTTTGTGAATTGTTTGAGTCTTGACAGTGACGCGTGCCCATAGTTTTGATGAATGTCCATGAGCTCGTCCTCCTGGGTAACATCCAGATTTGCAGAGTGAGCTTGAATCAGATTTTGATCAAAGTTAGGCGTTTCTAGGGAGTAAAGATTGTTTACAATCGTGCCGTTGAACAGTCTTACACCGTCTTTTGACACCTCGAATCCATGCTTGCCAGCTTTCAGCGAGCATCCGGCTTGATTTAAAGCACCGGCGCTAATCAGATTAATTGTCAGGTTCGGAACGTAGAAAACATTGGACAGTTCAAGCGTGAAATTCCCCCAGACAAGTATTGCCATTCCTTTACCTTTAATCTCAAGTTCTGCGTCTCTCTTTCCGGTTTTGATGGTCTGGTCTTCACAGGGCAACAGTTCCTTGAAATATCTACTGTTGTTAATCATGTTTATTGACGCGCCGCTATCGAGGATAAATTTTGAGTTAGAGTTACCGTGGTCAATCCACATTGAAAGAAGAGCAAGGTAGTGAGCCACAGGATTATTTTTGGTTTGCGTTCTACGAGACTTCCACTTCGCTTGGTCTTCTTTCAACCAATCAGGCGCAACCTCTGGATGAAGATGCCAGCAGCTGTTGGCCAAATGGTGCTTATCTTGCTTGGGATTGTGGTAACCCTCAGTATCTCTCTTTCTTTCGCCTTGTTTTTCGGAGTTATTTGACCCACTGGTTTTGTGATTAGTAAGAGCCACTTCCGTCTTTGAATGTTGAATGTTTTGAGACGTTTTTGCTTGAGATTCGTTATTCAATTGGGTAAGGTGATTCAATACATATTCCACTGTGAGTTCCTTGTCCGTGTGCATAATTTGGCGTTTGAAGTCCTTCATAGATTCGGGGAATTTAAAAAGTAGGTGGTATGCCAGAATGTCGTTGGGAAGAATAATTCCAACTTCCGACAATTTCTTGAGGCTCAATTTTGCCTTGGTGATAAAGTCCTTGATCTCGTCCGACACAAATCGCAAGTATAGGAAATCGTTGAAAACCCTCGCCCTGTTTGAAGCCTGGGACGATGTGTATTTGTTGATAATCGCCTTCCAGAGTAGTTTAGCAGAGTTCTTATTAGTAGGTGTGACGATGTTATCGTGCGTAGCTGCCTCAAGCCTGGAGATTATCAGGAGCTTGATTTCGTCGTTGACGTCATTTTCTAGCGTTGAAACATCATTTTTAATTGATTTTGAGCATCCACAAACGTCGAGGATGGCATCCATTTTGTCCTTCCAAACGCCATAGTTGTCATCGCTCAGTCTGGGGATTGTGTCAAGAGCTGACTTCAGAATGGCCTGCCTGAACCCTTCCAACATGGCTGAGTTAGTTCTTCCAGTTTGGTCGTAGCAGTTTGAAGTTTGAGGTTGAGTCGAGACCTTTCGGCTTTTGAACGTGTTAAATTGAGGAATTGAGTGAACACAAAACTGGAGACTGAGAAGACAAAGACAAGTCAATGAGAGATTGAATCTGGTGAGACAAATCGCAGCGTGAGAGCAACAAACATTCAGCCAAATGAGGTGAGATTGATAGAGGTGAACAGGCGCTGAGTGTTTGGGAATATGGACGGGTAAGTTGGGTTGATAGGACTAATGAAGAAGCAGAATCAAAGAAGATTGACAGGACTGGAAAAGGTCAGATCAATGAGATGGAAAGTATGAAACCGTAGATGAACACAATATCTCACCGGGCACACGGGCAGGACAGGTTGAGTTGTGAGAAGGATTGAGTCAAGCAAGGAAAGAACAGAAATAAGAAATAGAATGAAACTAGTCGAGTGAAAATGTTAAGTTGGAGGTGAAGGTTGAGTCAGATGAGGTTGAGTCGAATGGGAAAAATGAGAATGACCAGCAGACAAGAATCAAGAGGATCCGATGAAGTTTTGTGATGAGAAGAGATGAGGAAATGAACCGGGTGCACTTCAATCTTAGGAGTGAAGTGTCTTCACCCGTGAAGTGACATTGAGCGCGGCAATGGGTACAAGTCAGGAGATGAAGTTAGTGTAAAACTTAACAAGGTTGAGTTGGCATAGATGGTAACTGCCAACAGCGGAGCTAGGTTGTCAGAGATGTTGAGTTGAGGGCCTTGAGGATCAATCTCTTACCAGGAAAGTATTCAGAGTGGCCTTTTCTTGGTTCAGCAAGATTGGAGGGATAGTTTGAGTTGTGGTGACGTGCGTCTTGAGTTAGGATTCAAGAGTTGAGAGTCAAGTCTTGATCAGTTTGGGAGTTGGAGAAAAACGAGGAGAAAAGAAGAAAGAGGAAGAAAGAGGAAAGAAGAAAAGAAGAAGGAAGAGAGAGTTCAAGGAAGAGAAGGAAAGAGTTGAGATAGATAGGAAAAGATGTATGATTGGGAGATGGATAATCAAGATCAAGATCCGGAGAAGGTGAAGCAAGAAAAGAGAAGGTCCCAAGTCCCCCAAGGGATTGCGGGAGGTCCACCGGGGCGGTAAGGCGCGCATAGCTACTGAGAGAACGGCAGAGAAGAAGAGAGAGATTGAGGTGCAATCTTAACACCCCACGTGACTGGTGAGAGGATGATCTGAAAGGAAGATTTTCTTCTTCTGAAGGTCCAAGGATGTCATTGAGGAGGCCTTTGTAAGAGAGTCGGAAATCATGGAATTACTTTGAACGAGATTAAGAGTGAACTCTTTGTTAGTGTAGTCCTCACGTAGTCCCTTGGTTTTGATATCAATGTGTCTAGATTTCAAATGAGAGCCAAATTTTTTTAATTTTGTTGTCCAATCCTTTATTGTCAATGTGTAGAGTAGGTCTAGGTTCAGTGATTTGATAAATCTCACTAATGAGATGTCTAATGCACTTGATTTCCAGGTAGCAGTCGAGAAGCGCATTCAATTTGGATTCAGTGGAGGAATAGGTGATATTCCTTTGTCTGGTGGAGTTCCAGATAACTGGACTTCCGTAGTGAAATATAATGTAGCCAGTTTGAGACTTGCGGAAGATTGGATTGTTGCCCCAAGTGGTGTCACTGAAACTCAACAGGACTTCTTGTTCGGGATTGTATTTGATAACATATTTGAGATTCTTAGTTGTTTTTAGATACTTCCATACTTTCTTAACCTACCTCCAGTGGGTCATGCCCGGTTTGACATTGAATCTTGCCAAGCTCGACACAGAGAAAGCTATGTCCGGTTGAGAGTATTGAGCGAGGTGGTTGAGAAGGCCGATTGCAGATCTGTAGTTGACATTAAGTTGACAGAATTCGGCATGATCCGCATTGGAAGCGGGTTCGAGGTTGAGGTTTTGAGTCAGTGGAATATTAGTATCTTTACAGGAGGATAAACCAAGTTCCTCAAGCCCGCAAGCAATGTGGTTAGGCTGACTTAAGAGAATTTGGTTGTCTTTAATTTCCATAAGCATGCCGAGGATAGTATTGGGCGGATGACATGATGAATTCTTGAATTGCTCAAGAAATTTTGCTTCAAATTTGTTAGAATTGCCTACATGGATTAGATCGTCAACGTGAAAGTAAATAATTTCCCCCATTTTTGAATTCAGGTGAGACAGGGATTGCTGGTCGATTCAAGATACCCTTGAGACTTGATCCATGACGTCAATGTTTTGTCCCAGTTCTTGGGGGACTTTTTCAACCCGTAGAGAGACTTTTTTAGTTTTAGATAGGGGGATTTCCTGTTTCATCCTTCTGGGGTCCTTATGATGACAGTCTCATCGATCAGTGCATGGAGAAAGGCGCCTTTCACATCAAATTGGGTGAGCTTCAATTTCATCTTCAGACTATATGCAAGAGCCACTTGGAGTGACCCAAGTTTGCCTGTTGGTGCCCATGTTTCATTGTAGTCAATCCCTAATGCTTGATTGAATCCTTGAACGCAAAGTCAAGCCTTGTATTTGACAGGGTCTCCATGGCAATTCTCTTTTACCTTGAAGACCCAAGTAGTATTCAAGATATTGTTGGAGACTCCGTAGTATTCTTCCCAGACGTCTTGAAGTTCAATAGAGTCTATCTCTTCTTCAGCGGCTTTCTTCCACTTGGGCCATTTGGCACATTTCTGCGCTGCTTTGTAGGAAGGGGGCTTGTAGTAGTGGTAGAACCCATATCTTTGAGGCTTTCTTGATTCTTGTCTAGGCCTTTGAGAGCTGGGTTGGACGGGAGGATCAGGGACAGGAGAAGGAGAAGGTAGTGAAGGATGGGGGTTGGAAGACAAGGAATCAATAGATTCAGAGTGTTCTTGATCTGAGTCAGATTCTGATGGTTCATTTTGAGATTCTCGGAAGGCGTATTGTTTTTTGATTGAGGAAAAATCCGATTCATTTGATTCAAAATTAGATTGACTGAAGATATTGATACCCGGTGATTTGAGGAGGGGGAAGTCGTTGAGGGAGTTCTTGAGAAACTGTACATGTTTGGTTTCAACAAGAGCACCAGATGAGTTGAGAATCAGGTAGGAATGAAAAACGGGGTTGAACCCAACTAGGATCCCTTCTAATCCTTTCTCATCAAATTTTCTACCTTTTTGAAGCCAATTCGCAAGATAGACAATGGGAGATCCTACAGGTTTCAGATAATTAGTGGGTAGTTTCTTGTTAAACATGAGCTCCCAAGGGGATTGATTGTTACCTTCCCTAGGGACTTGATTGAGCATGAAGCAACAGATTCTGATCACAATATGCCAATACCCTTTGTTCAATCTTGAAGATGAGAAGGTGGCTTGGGCGGATTCAATAATTGTTTGTTTAACTCGTTCAGCTTGGCCATTGTGTTGGGAATTGTAGGGCTCAGAAGTTAAAAGTTTGATGTGTTTTGACTTGGCAAATTCCTTTAGAGTATTATTGTTGAACTCGGTGCCTTTGTCTGAGAAGATTTCAGTGGGATAGTAGTTGAGCCGCTTGTATTCCGTCTCGAGTAAGTTGATGATGACGTTGGGGGTCTCTTCTTTAGATTGGAGAGGAAGGCCAGTAAGATAAACGGTGAAGTTATTGACTAGAGTCAAGATGTACTTGTGGCCTGCTTTAGACTGAGGAGTGATCGGACCTATCAAATCCAGGTGGATTCGTTCCAAGGGTTTTGAGGATGGCGTCGAGGTGGCTGAGAAAGGAGCCCTTGTGATTTTACTTTGTACGCACCCATTGCATTGGAATTTACTTAGTTCCTCTTTTGAATATTGATCTTTAACTAGAGTTTTGAGCATTGAGATTGACGCATGTCCGTACATCTTATGAAGATTGGATAGGGAAGGGGTCTCAAGAGAAGAGCTAGGTGTGGAGTGATTCAGAAGATTAACCAATAGATTGTCTCCAACATTTTGTGGCTTCTCAATTACGAATAGATTATCTTGAATTAGCCCCTTAAGTACTGTCTCCTTGCCTTGGGTGATGTGGAATTGGTCTTGTTTTTGTGTGAGATAACATCCCTTTTTCGCCAGGAGACCGGGACTAATTAGATTGACCACTATATCAGGGACGTACATGCATTCTTTGAGCGTGATGACAGAATTGTTCCACTCGAGCCGAACCATGCCCGTTCCCCAAACCTTAAGATTTGCTTTGAGTTTGCCAGTCTTGACTTCATCCAGTTCATCCTGTAGGTTAATCAAGGTAAAGTACTTCAGGTTGTTGAATATGTATGTTTGCGCGGGAATCTAGGAGGAGGTTGGGTGTATTATCTGTATTGATCCAGAGGGTGAGTAGTGCGTGGTAATTGATAGTAGGAGTCTTTTTGTTTCTATTTTTCCATTCCTTTTGCTGCTCGACCCACCATTCTGGCGCGATTTGAGGGTGGAGATGAAAACATGAGGATTCAGGGTGTGGTGCATTTGGGTCATGGAAGCCTTCTTTGCACCTAATGCAAACCTTCCTATCTTCTATCTTCCTTATCCGGCGGTTTGCCTTTCATGGTTACCAAGGAAACATCTGGAGTCGACTTGCCCATCTTGTGTTGTGCCTTTTGCTCATTGTTGAACTGCGTTAGGTGATTGAACACCACTTCAACCGTGATTAGCTTCTCGCCGTGCATGATATGTTGTTTCAGGTTCTCCAGAGAAGGAGGGAATTTGAAGAGAATCAAATATGCCAGTATATCGTTTGGTAAGTCTATCCCTACATCGGCCATACGAGTAAGAGCTTTTCAAATTTCTGTTATAAATCCTTCAATGGCGTGTTTGTTAAATGGGGCATGTAGAAATTGGTTAAATATATGGGCTTGGTTGGCGGTTTCAGACGAGGCAAATCTCCAGGTGATCTCAGCCCAGAGAAATTTTGCGGATTTTATGTTTGTAGCATTGATTACATTAGAATGAGTAGTGCTGTCAAGTTTGGATAGAATGATGGCCCAAATTTCTTGATCTTGCTTTGTGGGTAGTTGACCCAAATTCATGTTCATAACGTCTTTGATGTCTTTGAGGTCAAACAACATCATCATTTTATTGCACCAAATTGAGTAATTATCCTTGTTGAGCTGGGGAATAGCATCAACAGAAGCCTTGAGTGCAACCTGGTGAAAGTAATTGTTGGCTCCCGCTGGTTCGTTCATTTTTGATATCATAGAGTTGCTTTCGGCTTTTAACCGTAATAATAATTTGATGTAGTTTCTTGGAGCTCAGAACCAGCAGACTAAACACAAAAGTCAGAAAACACAGAGATCAGGAATGGAAATAGAAGAAGATGAAGAAGATGTAGAAACCAAAAGCTTAGGTCTATTTGATCGACAAGGAGGAGATCAAAGGGCACAAGGCGTGGGCAGAGTAAAAGTAATGAGGTTGAGTTGGCATAGATGGTAACTGCCAACAGCGGAGCTAGGTTGTCAGAGATGTTGAGTTGAGGGCCTTGAGGATCAATCTCTTACCAGGCAAGTATTCAGAGTGGCCTTTTCTTGGTTCAGAAAGATTGGAGGGATAGCTTGAGTTGTGGTGACGTGCGTCTTGAGTTAGGATTTGAGAGTTGAGAGTCAAGTCTTGATAAGTTTGGGAGTTGGAGAAAAACAAGGAGAAAAGAAGAAAGAGGAAGAAAGAGGAAAGAAGAAAAGAAGAAGGAAGGGAGAGGTTGAGGAAGAGAAGGAAAGAGTTGAGATAGATGGGAAAAGATGTATGATCGGGAGATGGATAATCAAGATCAAGATCCGGAGAAGGTGAAGCAAGAAAAGAGAAGGTCCCAAGTCCCCTGAGGGATTGCGGGAGGTCCACCGGGGCGGTAAGGCGCACATAGCTACTGAGAGAACGGCAGAGAAGAAGAGAGAGATTGAGGTGCAATCTTAACAATGTTGTTGTGAATAAGTCACATCAAGAAATATAATTAGCACCTATTTCACCAGCAAAGGCTGTGGAAAATGTGGTTCCAGAAGAAGAAGAGATGGCAGATGTTCAACCAGAGGGTTCAGTGCCTGCTTCAGGGGAGTCCGTTAATTTGGAACCTGATGAGCCTCCACCTCCAGTTAGAAGGAGTGGTAGGGTTAGAGTACCAGTTGATAGGTAAGGGAAATGGAAGTCCCATTATGCTGCCGCAGGATATGAGGAAGATAAATTTCAGGAACAGTGTATTCTCAATGAAGTCCTGGAGTTGAGTTCAGAAATGGACAACAGGGTTAACCCAAATAGCTTTGGCCAAGCTATGAATTCTGATGAGAGAGCCAACTGGAAGAGTGCTATTTTTGAGGAATTTGATTCTCTAGAAAATAATAGTGTCTTTGAAGTGGTTAAGCGGGATTCTGTTCCAAAAGGAAAGACCATTGTGGGGTCTAGGTTGGTGTTAAACAAGAAGTTTGACACAAATGGAGTTTTAAAAATATTCAAAGCTAGATGCGTTGCACAGGGCTTCAAGCAAAGAGAGGGTATTGATTACCAAGAAACTTGATCACCAACTGGAAGGCTGTCCACCTTCAGGTACATAATTGCTCTGGCAGTAGAGTTGGGTGAAGAAATCAGACAAGCTGATTTTGTAACAGCATACTTGAATGCAAGACTTGGAGAGGAGGTGACTGTTTATATGTCAATCCCTGATGGTTTTTGTGAATGATTAGTAGAGACTAAACCACAAACCATGAAGAAAATCTGTGTTAGAAGTTTTCTTTCAGCAGATAAAGGGGAATATGTCCTCAAGCTGTGTAGATCCCTTTATGGATTGAAGCAAGCAGCTAGGTTGTGGTATAATACCATGAGTGAGAAACTGATACAGATTGGTTTCAAGACATCTGAGGCCAAGCATTGTCTTTTTGTAATAAAGGATGCAATTTTGTTTGTATGGGTTGATGACATTATCATCATTGGAAATGGTAAAGAGAGATTCATGGAGACACTCAAAAAGGAATTCAAGATAAAAGATCTTGGTCTGGCGCAACAGGTGCTAGGAATGAAATTCAGTAAGAGAAAGAATGGTATTAAGTTAGACCAGAGCCACTACGTAGCAGCTCTTCTTAAGAAATATGGCTTAGAAGATGCAAAGGAGTCTGGTACTCCCATGCAGTCAAACAGTTGTTTAGAGAAGTCTACAGATGAGGAGTATCTGGAGTTTGTTCAATCTGGGAACAACTACAGATCAGCTATTGGATTGCTTGATTATTTGGGGAAGTGTACAAGGCCCAATATTGCTTTTGAAATTGGTGTCTTGTTGAAACACTTAGAGAAACCAAGCATGAGACATTGGTCAGCGTTGTGGTGTCAATTTATAGACACGGATTGGGAACTGCGTCGCGGCTGCATGCTCAGCATTGGGGGCAAGCAGGCTCAGCACTAGGGTATGCGGAGTGCTCAGCAGCAGCCGCTGTTTGGCTCCGCACCTGGTGGACGGGTCGGGCTCAGCATTGAATGCGGCATGGGCGGCGATCCTCCCCAGAGATCGGATTCAGAAGGTAGTGCGCTTGACTAGGTTTGCGTGCGCGCCGGTTTGGATACATAGGGGCGGAGCAATCCGCGGGCTATGAAGGAATGGATGAGCGCACGCGCAAGCGCGCCGATCATGCCGGATATTACCAAACACCCACGACGGGCGCGGACAAACGGATACGGAAAGGCGCGGGGGGCTCTGAGTAGGGCGCGGTGGGAGGACCGCGTCATGAGAAGGACAAACCGGATGGACGGAACGGCGTACGGATGATGGGGGAGTTTTGGTACGGAGGAGGTGGGGAGAGGAGGCTAGGGTTTCTGTTTTGAGATTGTTTTCTGTTTTGTTGTCATACTGTTATTTGCGCGTGTACTTAGGTTAGGGTTGAGAGGGAGGACTTATCCTCACTCTCAACTCCGGGTTGGAGGAGGGGGGGAGGCATCGGAGATAGATGCCGAAGAGGAGAACATCACATCATCAGATTGAATCACTCATCTCACCAGGAGATTAAGGGAACTCATACCGGATACACATCCAGGTGGAAAGTTCTTAGGATTGAAGGATTGGCGATTTCTCTCTCTACTTTTCTTTATCTCTCTATCTCTTATTTCTATTTCTCATTTAAGTGCAACTTTGGACATCCTCATCTCCTTTCAAACGCAGGGAACCATTAACTTCCAAACCTTGGGACAATTATAGGGGGATAACCTTTATTCTTTCCACATCTGGGGGTCTGGCCGGGAACTAACCTTCCGTTTCTTGTCTTTCAAAGGTAACTGGGCTCAATGTCCTATTCATACCTCCCTACAGTCGCTCCTTCTTCTTCTTCTCCTTCTCCTTCCCTCTCCGGGTCCGCTACTCCAACCCCACTCTCATCTTCCATCCCTCCTCCTCCCCCTCCCTCCACTCAACACAGGAAAAGCTACGCCATTCCTCCATTGGTCTCCAGTGACCATGAACCCACTCGTCCGGTTTGCATCAGGCCGCGCGACTACCTCACATCCGATTCAACACTGCGGATGTGGAGCAATTCATCTCCAGATACAAAGGTATTGCAGATGCGGAAGGTGCGTTGGATGCTGACAAGGCCCGGCTGGTCGTCCTGTTCATTATGGACAAAGAGAAGCTCCGGGATGTGGAGGAAATGGAAGGCTACAAGAATCAAGATTGGCCAAAACTGAAGGCGGAGATCCTAACGCGGTGGGGTAGGCGCGAACCTCAATTCCGGGAAAGCGATTTCGACCGCATGGCCTGATTGAAGGATTGGCAATTTATCTCTCTACTTTTCTTTATCTCTCTATCTCTTATTTCTATTTCTCATTTAAGTGCAACTTTGGACATCCTCATCTCCTTTCAAACGCAGGGAACCATTAACTTCCAAACCTTGGGACAATTATAGGGGGATAACCTTTATTCTTTCCACAGCGTTTAAGGGAGTTATGAGCTATCTTAAAGGAACGCACAGTCTGGGACTGTTGTTTACAAATTCAGCAAACTTTGATTTGGTTGGTTATTCCAATGCAACTTGGGCAGATGGTAACACTAGGGAATCAACAAGTTGTTTCATATTCTTCTAAGTTAAGAATGTGGTGTCATGGATTTCCAAGAAGGTATTGGAAATAAGTCTTTCATCAACAGAGGCTGAGCATAGAGCTTACTTAGCAGCTTCACAGGAAGCAAAATGGTTGAGAAAAGTCTTAGAGGATACACATAAGCCACAAGGGTTTGCGTTGTTTTATTCTGATAAGCAGAGTGCCATTGCATTGGCGCAAAACCAAGTGTTCCATTCAAGAACAAAGCATATCAATGTTCACTATAACTATATTTGCAATGCAGTTAACTGCAAGGAAATTGTGTTGAGGTAAATGCCCACTGGAGCAATGACTGTGGATATCTTGACTCAGGCTTTAGATAGGAACAAACATCAAGGCTTTGTGACTAACATGCGGATGTCACCCAATTTGAATTAAGGGGGTGTGTTAAAATACGTATGCACCTACGCGTGTGCTACGTACAAGTGTAATCCAAATTGGATGCACATATGGCCCTTTCCAGCCAATTGGACACTCACACGGACAATACGAGCCTGTGTGGATGTCAGGGATTTGGGGAAACTGGCCTCAAAAAGCGTGAAACAGGCCTATTGGTACACGGGCCCTATCGGGCCAGGTGAGGTATATGGGCAAATACAGTCAGATGGGATTGTAGGGGCATAATTGGGCCCAAGGTTTATTTTGGACATACTTGGCCAGACGGGCTGGACCGCCAAAGTATTGTTTACTTAGTTTTTGGGCTTGGGGAGGCCCATTGGGGCTGCCGCCCGTGTTGCAGCCCGGTTGGGGCCGCTGTTTTTGCCTTTGGCCTGTATATGGGGCCCAAAGGCCCGCACGGGGCTGTTGTAGGGGGTAGGGGGACTCAAAATGGAGCCCCCCCACCCCAGTCGTGGCTGTTGAGCCCATTGCGGCCGCCGCGGGGCTGGAGGCCCCGGCTCCTCCCCCTCCCCTTGCTTGCCATTGCAAGGAGGAGGGGGAGGACTGGCTGGATGGAACCAGCCAGCAACCGGTTGCAAGGAGCAACCAGTCATGGTGGGGGGGACTTGATCACACCCCCACCAAAGGTGGCGGCTAGGCCGGTTGCATTGAGGCGGCCGGCGGTGGGGGGGAATCGACCACCCCCCACCAAGGAAGGGGCGCTCTCCCCCCCCCCTTTACCAAGGGGGAGGAGCAATGAGCTTGAGGGGACCTAACCACCCCCCAGCCCACCTAGCGTGACAATGCCCTGGGGGTATTGACCCCCAGGGCCCCTGGTAGGGGGGTTTGACCACCCCCTCCAGGGATCTGTGAGAAGGAGGGGGGGGAAGGCATGTCTGCTGGTTACACCCCCCCATGTGTGTCTGAGACCGGACCCAGGTGTATCCTGGGTCCCTCCTGGCCATTTTTATGGCCAGGGGCTGTTTGCATGAGGCAACAAGCCAGCATGTGAGGTAACAGGCTGGTTGTAATAGACAACCGGCCAGGGTTTTGAACAGCTAAGGGGCTGGTTCAGCCCCATTGAGGTGGAAACACCAGAAAGAACCAGAATAGGCTGGTTGCAAGGGTACGGGGACTGATGCCATGTGGACTGATGTAGCCCAAACCAAGTAACAAGGCCTGTAGAGCCTGTAGAGTTCTTTTGGGGCGGAAAATTTGCCTTTTGGCTTGTTGTATCATGGGCTCACAAGAGGCAAATATTTTGTACTTAAGGAGCTTTTCTCCCTGCTATTTTCCATCATCCATTTATCATCCAATTGAATTCATCACCAATATCATCCAACGTATTGCCCCATTGTGAGAGCCCATCAGCAATTATTGACACAAGGTGTCCAGAATTTCTTTTGCTTTAAATACTTCTCATTTGCCTAAGCTAATTGCTGGCCATAATTATAACAGGAGCAGGCTTGGTTGACAAGGCAGGAGGTGGGGGGGGCTTGGTTGGCCGTGCTGAAGGTGGGGGCGGGCTTGGTTGGCCAGGCTGGAGGTGGGGAGGGCTTGGTTGGCCTGGATGGTGGTGGGAGGGCTCTGTTGGCCGGGAAGGAGGTGGGGGGGCTTGGTCAGCCGGGAAGGAGATGGGGGGGGGCTTTGTTGGCCAGGTAGGAGGTGGTGGCAGGCTTGGTTGGCCGGGAAGGAGGTGGGAAGGGCTTGGTTGGCAGGGCTGGTGGTGGTGGGGGCTTGGTCCACCGTGCAGGAGGTGGGAAGGGCTTGGTCAGCCAGGCTGGTGGTGGTGGAAGGGGGCTTGGTCAGCCAAGCTTGTGGTAGGGGGGGGGGCTTGGTTGGCCAGGGTGAAGGTGGGGAGGGCTCAGTTGGTTGGGCAGGAGGTGGGGGGCGGCTTGGTTGGCCAGGCTGGATGTGAAAAGGGCTTGGTTTTTTGTGAAGGAGGTTTGAAGGGCTCAGTAAGCCGGGCTGGAGGTGGGGGCAGGTGCTTGGTTGGCCAGGCAAGAGGGAGAGGAGGGGTTGCTTGGTCAGCCAGGCAGGAGGGAGAGGGAGGGGTGGGCAGCAACCAAGAGGGTGGGGGGCGGGCATTGACCAAGCAAGATGGGGGGGCTGACACCAAGCAAGAGGGGGGGGGGGGCAGGAAGCAAGCAAGGGAAGCAAGGGGGGAGACCAAGAGGAGGGAGGGGCCAAGTCAGCAAGAGCCAAGTCAGCAAGGGCCAAGTCAGCAAGAGAGGGAGGGAAAAGGAGGATGAGGAGGAGGGGGGGGAGCTTACCTGGGTTACCAACCAAGGGAGGAGGGGAGTTGATGGGTGAGGGGGAGGTGGAGGGTGAGGAGGAGGAAGAGGGTGAGGAGGAGGAAGTAATGGGTGGTGGGTGAGGTGGAGAAGTAAGTAAGAGTGGGTGAGAGGGAGGGAAAAGGAGGATGAGGAGGAGGGGGGGGGAGCTTACCTGGGGTGCCAACCAAAGGAGGAGGGGAGGTGATCAGTGAGGTGGAGGTGAGGTGGAGGTGGAGGGTGAGGAGGAGGAGGGGAGGTGATTGTTGAGGTGGAGGAGGGGAGGTGATTGGTGAGGTGGAGGTTGAGGATGAGGATGAGGAGGGGAGGTGGGTGGGTGTTTTGGAAGTTTTGGTTTTGTTTTGTCTAAGTCCATCAAAAATAAAATAAAAAACCAAGTCAGCCTACAATTCCTGGTTGAAAAACCAAAACCAACAAAAATATATGTGATTTTTTAACTATTCTAAAACCAAAGGCTACTCATTGAAGTGAGAATGTGTAAGGGGTAGAATCCCCTCTCTCATGGCAGAAGATGAGGGACCAAATGAGACTAGGATGACTTGAGGAGGATCAGGAATATTTTCTTTAAATGTTTCCTCTCATTCATCTTTGATGTCAGCCAGAAGGTTGTGAAGGATTACACAGGTGATAATCCAGTTGATGAGGAACTTCATATCTTTGGGGTTTTGAAGCTGGTTTCACATTTCCCTTAAGCTGGCCCATCTTCCTTTCAGGACTCCAATTGTCAGCTTGCTACTATTGCAGAGCAAGCTGCAAAAGTAACTAAAATAATATAAAAATAATAATAATACAACTAACCTAAGAAGGAGTAGGAAAACCATAAGAATTATTAAAGAAATGGATTTTCCACCCAAAATTAGGTAGGTTCACTCACTGACCCCACCCTTGAAATCCAACTCCTTATATTTTTAAATACTTAAGGAAAAAAGAACCAAAATACTACGGCTCCAGTATTGAGCTTTTTGGCCAATTAAATATTTCACACACATTTTCACGTATAGGTTTCACACCTAAAATTCAGTCAGAATTGAGGTGTTGTGTATATTTTAGGAGTTACGGGCGGAAATGTGTTTTGTCACAATTTCCGCATGCAGCCGCGGCAGCCAAAGCACCGGCGCGCAGCTGAGATACAGCCGTGTCAACCCCTCAAGGTCGTGTACGCAGACCCGGGCCTCTGACAAGTACGCAGCCGCGGGACTATGGGCTGACAGAGTGACAGGCGGCTCAGGTACCGCGTAAACAGGCTACAACATACACGGGAACTTTCTACAAATGTAATAAAGGTTTCCGTGGATAGTAGACTGTCTAAACATACATAATATTATATAAAAATACATAAATAATCCTTACACGTATGTTTTATTTAATATAATGCAAAGTACCAAGAATGTCGAAAATAAGACAATGACAACTTCAAAAAATATATTAAAATACTTTGATATACTTTTATGAGAATTGCTATACATCAATATATTTGTGAAATACTAAGGAAGATAATGATGTAATAATATTACATGAATTCTCATGACTTATATTTTTAAGTAATTATCTTAACAAATCAACTGGAACTCGAAAATAAAGAGTAAAATCAATATTATGACTTTTACTCCAGTTATATAATACATAATGAGAACTTACCTGATATCAAAATGTCCGTAGAGATGTCTAATAATATAATTATTAGATTACTGGGAACATATACTAAAAATAATTAATTGAATAATACATAAATAGGACAGATTAGTGTTATTCACACGTCCTAATGTCCATTATAAGGTGGAATAATTCCCATACCCTAAGGAATTAGATGCTACCCGGGCTATAGCACCAAGAAAATATGACAGGCTACCCCTGGTTACCATGCTAGCCTTAGTTTCCTTCCCTTTGAGCACCTAAAACCCTCAGAAGAACCATATGGGGACTCCAAAAACTATAAATACAGAGCTCTTTTGAGGATGTTGATGGGCAGAGACCCAGTAATATTCATATCCAGACGCCATGCAAAGGTAATCAAATACTTATAAGAGATAAGGAAGTGATTTATGACAATGTCTGATCATTAACATCCGTCTTCAAACCTCTTTTTATCAAATAAAACTGCTGAACAACCTTATAACCCCAGTATACAGGTTTACCCCATCAGTACACGTCCCAAACAGATACCCCAAGGATTTAATAATTTACCAGTGAGTTTTATTATCCTTTCTCTGTCGTGGTAGCTTGGCTACAAGGCCCTACCACTCCATTGTGTATTTTATATACATATTATCTTTGGGTAAAATATTCTTTAAACTAAAGAACCCAAAGTAACCAGGACTACGTGTTTTCATACTGAAATCCCTGAAGAGAGGTGTTAAAGATCCCCAATATAATTGTGGCCCCTCTATAAATATTTAATAATCAATTTTGATTCAAAAAATTAAACAATAACCAAACCATTTAACCTTGCAATAAGCTTAATCCAAGTATTCTACGGATTTTTGCTGCATTTATTAAATAATATATTTATTATTTACTCTATCACCTCTGGTAGCTAAAGGATAGCAAGGGTCTTGGAATACAGCAGGCTGAAACCAATGGCATGCTCAATCCAAAATTGTGATTGGGAAAGATGATAGTTGAATTTGGTTTTGGATTGATCATTGGATGAAACATTGTGGTATGCTGGAACCACATATTTCCCACTAGCATAAGCTGAATTGGCCAAAAGGTATTGATCTTGCTCAACGTAGTTATCTGGGTTTGGGCAATCCACATCCAATCAAAAACATATGAATCATGACAAGAACCTGGAAGGCCAGCATGGAGGTATATGAACTTCTTGTTAGATTACATAATTGCCATGAGAAGTTGATTGACTGGTATGTGCCACCCACATCATAGAATGCTGGGATAAGTAAACCTCTTCTGGGGTGATCAGCCAAATAGATATGAATCAACTGCTCCTTACTCAACAGTGCACTTACCTCAATTGGTGCAAGCATCACTCATATAAAGAGTCTGAGGTTGTGAGTTCAAATCCCACAGTGTTCATTTGTTTTCATATGACTTCTGACACTTCTTGTTGTTATCAAAAACAAGTTTTGGTGACACAGAGCATTTAGAAAAGCCAATAAAACATATTTTGTCAGTGTGTTATCAAAGGCTTTGGAAAAGAAATGAATCAATTTCCTTTTTTCCAATCAAAATAGTGGTTTCCATCTAACTTAGGTTTTTGAATCAAGGGGATAGTGGTTCCATTAACAAAACCAATGCAACCAGGAAAGCCTTTGGTCTCCATCACTTTAGATATCTCCTTGGGTTCTTCTTTGGTTGGTTTTCCAAGAAAGAACTGAGGGACAGAAAGATAGGATAGAAATCATTACTTGTTTGGTGTATAAGTCAATGGTTCCATAACCAACTGAGAATAGATTTTCTAATTTATGAATTTCTGCTCCATTTCCATTTGATCCCAATCTACAAAGAGCAACAGCCTTTTTTTAGCTTTATTTCATTGAGGATTCTGAAAATTGTTCTGGAAGATGTGGTGCTCTTCAATCATCTCCAGAAGTTTGATGAATGAAGGCAATGGAGTTTGAAATGGTTGCTAGAAGCTTAAGTTGGGGAGTAGATGAATCTTTTGCCTTTCATACATACCTTTGGGGAGAGTTTGTCTTTGTGGAACTATGTTTCCTTTTTCCAATAGAGAATTCAAAGCTAACCAAGTTGATTCCAAATTGGAGTCTGAATCAGAGTCAAATAATAAAAAAAGTTTAGCCAGGTTTGTTGCATTTTCAACTTGCTGCCAGGAAGTTTGATTGTAAATGTTGAAAAAGAGGATGATGGTATTTGTGTGGAGCAATGGAGATTTGAGCAATGGAGATGTGAAGTGATGGATATGAGATGTGTGTGATGCAATGGAGATGGGAACAGCATGGATTTTCTGAGGTGGAGATGTGGATGGGTGTTTTGCATGCAAGAATGTGTGTGATGTGATAAAGATGTGAAGTGATGGAGATTTGAAACAATGGAGATGAGATGTGTCTGATTCAATGGAAATTGGATTGGCATGGATTTGCAGAGGTGGAGTTGTGGATGGGTGTTTTGTTTTGAATGCAATGGATGGTGGATGGATGATAATGGCAGGTTTGATTTTTGAAACCAGCCATGTTCATGAAACCTGCCATTTTGACACCAGTTAGGGGGTATGTGTATTTAAGAAACCCACCATTGAAAATTGCAATTTTGGTCAAAAAAATGGCGGTTTTCTAATGTCAGTTTTGCTAACTTTGATACAACCTATTGTCCTTCCAGATTATTAGAGAATTTTTCAAAAAGATTGGATTTTTGGTTAGTAAAAATTATATTTCCAGAGCACAACCATCTACCTTCCATTGATCCTTCAACTCATCCCATCCACAGAAGAATCCAAGGGGAGCAAAAGGAGGTTTTTGAAAATTTATTGAAAGCTGGATTTTCCCCTTTAAAAATTTTCAATGCGCTTATACAAAACTCATAATCACCTATTCATAAAAATCTCCCTAAAATATACAAAAAAAGATCCCAAATACAAAAAAATTTCCCTTTATGGAAAAACCCCTGTGGAAGCACTCATAATGGAACTTGGGATTTCTTCTTTTTACTTCAACATGAAAAATGTGGATGGTCCAATTATTTCATTATTCATTTCACACCCTGATTCCATGAAACTTCTCATATTTTTGCCTACTCTCATTTTGATGGAATGTAAATAGAAAACCCACAAATTTGGAATTCCCCTTCTTCATATTATTGGGGTAAAAAATTCTTCTAGAAGCTTCTTAGTTGCCTTCTGTTTTTGATCCCAAGGGAAGAAACAGAACTATGATTGGGCCATGACTGAAATTAAGGAAACCTTTGAAGATAAAGAACCTAGTGTCATTGTGACAGACAAGGAACAAGCAATTATTAGTTCAATTGACTCAGTTTTCCCTTCCTCTCATCATCTTCTCTGTGTCTGGAAAATTTTCAAGAATATTCAAATGCATTGCAGGAACCACTTCAAATCTGAAGATGAATGGAAGCTATTCCAGAAACAATGGCATCATTTGGTCTATTCAAAATCTGAATCAAGCTATCACAAAAACTTCACAAAATGTTCTCTGGTCTAGAATCCTCCCACTTCTGACTAACTTCTGGAAAACTGGATTCCTCTAATAAGAAAATTTGTCTCCTATTTGGCAAAAAAATACTTCCACTTTGGAAACACAAGTACATCCAGAATAAAAGGTTCTCACTCCTACATTAAACAATTCATCAATTCTTCTATTGGCTCTCTCTATAATTTAGTTCAAAAAATTTACAGTTCCATCACCATCCAAACCCATGAGTGAGCCATTGAAGCCTCTCAGCAAGAATTTAAGAATCTCATTGGTTTTCATCACTGTGTGGATCATCTTTCTGGAATGATCAGCCACTTTAACCTCAAAATAATTCATTCATTTCATCAAGTTCCTGATTCTTCCACCAATTGCAACAGCTGTAATTACTCTTCTTAAATGGGGATCCCATGTGTTCACAAAGTCAAATTGGGCATCCGAAAGGGTGAACTCTTCCAAATTTATGATTTTCATCCTCAATGGCATGTCAAATCTCCCATTGCTGTGGTAGACCAAACCTGTCCTATAGCCATCAGACTCACTATTCTAGTGTAAAAACAGCTCAAACCCTCAAATTAACCTCAGAAATGGATTCTACATCACAAATAACCTATAGTCACTGAGCCAAAGTACCCCTCTATCCCTCATGGATTAGAAGATACAGCCCAAAAAACCTCCAACTGTGGCAAACTCATACCCAACCGGGTGTCACAGCTCTGTGGAAGGCATAAAGACAGACCTTGAAAACCCTCAAGTACATACCAGTAACAGCTTACCCTCAACACCAGAACCATACACCAACCCTGTCACCTCAGCCAGAAGATAGCAATACAGACACAGGGGGCAGTGCAAGTAGTTCAGTTCCTGTCACCTCACTCAAAATACAAGCACATATACATACAGAAGGCTGTGAAGAAGTATACAGGAGTAGTATAGGCATTAGGAAGTGAAACCAGTCTCAACCAGAACCAAACAAAAAAGCAAATATACATACAGAAAGCAGTGCAGAAGTATACAGGAGAAGTATAGGCAGGGTAAAATGGAACCAGTCTCAACCAGAACCAAAAAAAAAAGCAAATATACATACAGAAGCTTTGAAGAAGTATTCAGGAGAAGTATAGGCAGGGGAAAGTGGAACCAGTCTCAACCAGAACAGAATAAACTACAAGTAACACCCACCCCAGCACCACACAGAAATTTATGTAGTCAGAAGCATGTGATGCCAAGCAAACCACAAGTACAAGTACCACAGGGATACCCAGAAATATATGCAGGCAGCCAGAACCATGAAGTAACAACAAACACAGCACCACACAGCAATTTATGCAGCCAGTAGCATGTTATCCCAAAAAAACCACCAGTACAAGTACCACAGGCCTACCCAGCAATATATGCAGGCAGTCAAGACCATGCAGCACCAAATAAACCATTGGTGATTGAACAGCAATACATGCAGGAAGAACAGTATGTACAAAATAAGCAACTAGCACCAGACCAACCTTATCCGCACCTCAAAGCAACTTATGCAAGGTTTTTCAGGCATTAAAACCCTGTAAAATCTTTCCCAACCAGCAGAATTGCCTCAGTTTCTTGCAGTGTCTTTTGTCCAACCAGCAGAATTGCCTCAGTTTCATGCAGTTTCTTTTTACAACCAGCTAAAATATCTCATGTGCCTGTATCCCATTGTAACAGGGGAAGCCCCAGGGCACCCTCAGGGGAAGCCCTGAGAATCCCTTGAGGACCAGATTTTCTATTTAAGGATGGCCTCTCTGCCCTATACAAGTTTTATCAGCATGCCATCCATGCCCTTCAGATGCCATCTGGCCTATCAGCACTCACCTACCCCAATCCAACCCATCCATCTGTGGTACCTCCCCAGATAAGTATTATTAGTGGACCAATTATAAAGAAAAATTGAAAAAGAAACCAAGTCATAACCCATTTTTAACCAATTAAAACCACCTACCAGGTGCTTGAATAAGGGTTCTTCTGTGACATAAATATTCAGCACCAGATTAAAGAAAAGCCACCCCCTTTAATTAATAAATAACCCTTACAAAGAAAGAGAGCAAAACAAAAAGAAACTACCAAACTTTCCTCTACCCAGCCCCCTGTGGGTAAACCCATTGTTGGGTCCTCTCCTGAACCATCCCTTTAGTAAACCCTTGAACCCTTTAATATTGGGATATGGTTTGAGATAAAATATATCTGTTCAACCACTAAACAATAATCCAATATATCTAGTCTATTCTTCAACAAACCCTACCAAGAAAAATTAATAAATAATCAAGGTCTGATCTGAGACCTATTTTAAGTCTCAAAGAAACTAGCCATTAATTTAAATAAATAGTTGCGCAGACTTACTATAGTACTAGAAGGGCAGGCAATTCAAAACCACTCTTAGTTTTACTAATACTCTAAAGGAGTAGAATTAATACTAAATTCCCCTTCAAGGACTGCCAGAAAGCTATTTGCTACTTTACATATGTAATCCCACAGGAGTCTCTACAATTGGTGTCCCAACAGTGGCCTGTTTCCTTTAGATTTTATTAGTTATTAAACCATAACATATTGGTGGATCATTAGCCTCAAGAATTAAATCAACATTCAGAAGGCAGAAAGAAGAAACCCATACCAGATAATTGAAGACCTCAAGGACCGCCTCAGAGGGATTGAAGATAATAACCAAGAAGCCCTATCTTCAATAATCAGGATGAAGAAAGAACTGCAAGAAAAAACCAAAATAACCAGTGGATCCCAGGATAAACTAGAGAAAGACCAGGAGAGAAGTCAGAATCAGCCAGACCCTGGAAGAGAAGCAATGGGTAACCTGCCAAGATTTTCAAACTCCTCAACCAAATTCTTGAAGAAAAAAACAGCACATGGAATTCCAGAAACCCCATACACCCAACCAAGAGCCAGATTTCAGACCCCAACCCCAATATCAGCATATGGAAAAATACCAGCAGAAACCATTGAAGAGTCAAAAAAACCCTCCTTAAGCCCAGGAATAAATATATATCCCCGAGCTAGAGAAGAAGGAAGAAGAGCTACTAGGAGCCAATATACTGAAAGAACCCCAGCCAGAAGCCCAGTCCAGGATAACTCAATAATAAAAAATGATGAACAAAATGGAGTATTATTAAAATGAAAGAAAGTGAACCTTGAATTTGATGGGACAGAAGTGGAAAAGTTCATTAAAATATTAGAGAAACTGGCAAGGTTTCAGAAGGAAGTAGGGATAGATATAGCTCTACAGTTACCTTTTCTAGTACAAGACAAGAAGATCAGGGAGTATATTGAGGAAATGGAAGGACATGAATATGGGAACTGGGAAATCTTGAAGAAGGAATTGAAAAGGAAATGGGGCACACCTACCACCCATAGAAGGTTCAATGAAGAATCCATACCAAGGCTGCTCAGACATACTCAAGAGAAGGGAGGCATCAAGACTAAATATGACTTCAAGAAGTTCATTGGAAGTTATGAGGAAATGTTTATTTATTTCATCAGAATGGGTTATGACAACACCAACTGGGAAAGTGGATAAAACCTTTGGAAAGCCTTGTCCACTGATCTTAGGAGGGAAGTTAACAGGGAATTGGCCCATGAAGGAAGAATCAAGATTGCAAGAGATGGAAGATACCTCCCACCAGATTGGGAGACCTTGAAGGAATTTGTGGAAATGACCTTTGCCTTAAGGGATGTGGATGAAGAAGAAATCCCAAAACCTATTTTCAAGAACTTTGTAGAGACCAAGAAAGAATTCAAGTTTAAGCAACTGGGAGTGGATCAGCTCTTGAAAATGAAGGAAGAAATCACAAAACTCACTGTGGCTTTAAATCAGAAGCAGGCACCTCCTCACTTTGATAGGATCAACCAAGGGATGTCACAAAACTATAGACCCTCATCTCCCAGTGAAAGACCCAGATGGCCAATCAGATGTTACTATTGCAAGGATGAACTCCATACCCAAGTTAACTTTCCAGAATTGACAGAAGACATAAAGGGCAGGAGGGTGTTCAAACAAGGACCCAACTACTACTTCCCTAACAGAGAACCCATACCTTATAGCCAGCAGGAAAGTTTCAGAGATCAGGTCAAGAAATTTTCAGAGGCTCAACAAGTCCCAAAATTGGAGGAACGCCAGAAGCATGAGGAAATAACCAATGTCGAAGCATTCTTGAAGACTGGAAATTGGGAAGCCTGGACACCACCAGA
Organism: Puccinia polysora; assembly: GCA_025617555.3. Taxonomy (NCBI): domain Eukaryota; kingdom Fungi; phylum Basidiomycota; class Pucciniomycetes; order Pucciniales; family Pucciniaceae; genus Puccinia; species Puccinia polysora. The sequence goes on from CM062635.1 coordinate 23,848,336, forward strand.
GGTAAATTTGAAGGAATCTCAAGTTCAATGGGGAATGAGAAGATCACAAAGGTAGGCTAGAAATCCACCAGAGAAGTATAACACCCAGGAGGCTCCATTAGTAGACCCAGGAACTTCAGCTCCAACTAAAGAAATATCCCCAGAACCAAGGAAGAGGAAGACAAGCTATCCAGGAGCAAGGGTGGAAATGGACCATGATTCTGAAAATGAAGGAGAACCCCCCAAAGAACCTGCCAAGGAACCTGTGACTGAACCTGTGAAGAGGAAGCAAGTAAAGTCAGAACCAGTGGATACTCAGGAAGGAACCAAGATGGAAGAAATTTCGAAGAAGAAGATATTAAAGCAGAACTTTAACCTTACCTTGGAGGAGCTCCTTTCAGTTGCACCAATTTTTTTCCAGAAGTTAAAAGATATGAACCCTGAAGGAACCTTTGATTTGAATAAAGCCTCTAGATCAACAACCGGTAAAAACAATAGAAGGATAAATGGATGTTAGCACCACTTTTTAGACTATTCAGATGATGAATAACTATGCTCTATAGGCAACAACCTCACCTATGCTTGTCCACTGGCAATCATTGACATATGGATTAAGGGGAAGAAGATGAAGGCTCTGGTGGACCCTGGTGCTGAGTTAAATTTCATACCAGAACATTTGGCCATTCAGACAGGCTTGGTGTCCAGAGAACTATTCATGAAGGTTACAGGAATTGGAGGCCACTCTACTCCACTAATTGGATTGGCTGAGAGAAAAGTATTTGAAATCACACATGGGGAACCAAAGTTTGCCCACTTCTTCATAGCTAAAGGATCAATTCACATAGTACTTGGAAGACCCTTCTTGGTGGATCATAACATCAGGCTGGAGCTATCCAAGCATAAAGGGGAAGTCCTGAGCTATGAGATAGCAGAAGGAGAAAGATTATGCATCCCAATTTGTTCACCAGACCAAGCAGGATTGCAGGTCACGTCACCTAGGAGACCAATGGGGATGAACAGTATTACAGAAAACTTAGAGGAAGAAGAAGCCTGGCACAGTGGATAGAAGATACTAGAAATACACCTTGAAGGCTTACCAGACCCCTGGGAAAATAAAATCATCACGCCTGAAACACCAGAAGAAAGAGGATGGGAGGAGTTGTTGAATAAAAAAGAAGCTGAGGAAACCCCAGAAATGTTTCATTAAGTATTTGGGGGATTCTGGACCAACCTTGAAGACATGGAAGGAACCAATTGGGAAGAATTACTTTGAGTGGGATTGGACAACTCAGAGTTTATGGAACTACTCAACAATCACACTGGAAATATCCTTCTAATTCATGGACAATGGCCATCTCACCATGGGAAAGTCCCATGGATTGTCAGGTATTGTTTATACTAAGGGGAAGATTGGGCCAAATCCTGGGTTAGCCATATGATCATGATGGACCAAGTCATACCAGACCATGTCAGATGGTCAGGTTACTTGGGAGAATAGTTCCTCTTGTTTCACCTTAAAGATGCAGCAGTAAGCCTTCAGTTTATTTTGAAGTGCCAAGGGAATGGGTGGGAAATTTTCATTCTAACTGTAAAACATATAGTATCTAAAACAAAAGTAAAGCAAACAAAGGTTCAGTGCTTTGTCATGGCTCATCTACCTTTATTCCAAAAAAAAAAAAAGAAAAAAAAAAGAAAAAAAAGAAAGAAAAAAAGAAAAAAAAGAAAAAAAAAGAAAAAAAAAGAAAAAAAAAGAAAAAAAAAAAGAAAAAAAAAGAAAAAAAAAAGAAAAAAAAAGAAAAAAAAAGAAAAAAAAAGAAAAAAAAAGAAAAAAAAAGAAAAAAAAAAGAAAAAAAAAGAAAAAAAAGAAAAAAAAAGAAAAAAAAGAAAAAAGATGAAAAAAATGTGATAAGCCTGAATTTCTTGATAAGAATAAAACCAGCAACTACATACAAGATGGTTAGAGATGTAGTGCAAGAAATTGAAGAAGTGATGAAAGTCATAGACCCTACCCAGCCTTTATCAATTCTAAGTCCAACCACACTATAGGACAATGAAGAAATCTTGATCTAGACTACCTCTATTGATGACACTGGAATACCTCTGAGAATAAACAGGAGAAGGAGTCAAAACAAAAGAGATGAAGAATGAAGCTCGTGTTGAGAAGGGGATCGCACCAAATTGGAAAAGGTTTGGCAGTGAGTGGGCGATCTATCTTCTTGAGAGTGTTCGAACGTTGACGATTGAAAGTTGAGATCAAGTTGTTGAACACTTCCGAAATAGAAAAGAAGATGGTCGACGAGTCTCTTCTTTGTGATTTGTTTGAACTTCAGACTAAGTACCCTTGCCGCGCGGAGTGGGTGATGCATATTGAATGCGAGTTTTGAATACAAGCTGACCCGGATTGGTAGGGCGCGCGTATAAAAGGAAAAGGAGAATAAAGTGATGAGAAAGATAAAGAAGAAAAGAGAAAGAAGAAAATAAGAAACATGGCAAAAGAAAATCATAATAATGCAGCACTATGGTGCAGCAATATGTCAACAAAATGAAAAAAAAATGAAAAAAATGAAAAAAATGAAAAAAAATGAAAAAAAATGAAAAAAAATGAAAAAAAATGAAAAAAAATGAAAAAAAATGAAAAAAAAAAAGAAAAAAAAAGAAATAAAAAGAAAAAAAAAGAAAAAGAGAAAACTCACTGATGATAAACCTAACTGATAAGGTTTCTTCTCAACATAAACATCATAAAAAAGGAAAAAGAAAGATATTCATTGCAAATATACATAAATATATATATTTACTTATAAGTATGTACAAATAAAATAAAATAAAATAAAATAAAATAAAATAAAAAATAAAAAATGGGGATATTCATTGCAACTATATATATAAATATTTTAATACAAAAACATATATTTTACTTATGAGTATGTACAAAATATATATATATATATAAAGGGCATATAAAATTGTTTGCTAAAAAAACCCCTGAAAAAAACCCCAAAATAATAATAATAATAATAATCTTTTGTTTGTATTTACTTCCCAAAAAATATTAAAAGAGTAAGCACAAAAGAGGAGGACTCACCAACAACAAACCCGAATGGGCCCCTCAAAAATTCAAAAAGAATGGCCCCAAAACAATTAACAGGAAGGGGGTAGCTACCAGCCTTGGAAAGGAAGGCATTGTGCGACTCCCCCACCTATGGACTTTTCAACAACAAGGGAATGGGTCAGAATCTGGCCTAAAAAAACAGAAGGGGGAAAAGAAAGGAAGAACTTACCAATGCAACAACGGGGGGGAAAGGGCTGCTAACAGCTCTGGGAAAGGAGGCATTGCGGAGCCCCTCACCTATTGATATTTCAACAACAAACAAAGAGGGTCAGAAGCTGCCCTGGCAACAAAAAAAAGAGATAGAGAGAAAGAAAGAACTCGCCAAAGCTTTAAGAGGATTACGACGACAGCCAGGATGGTTTATTGGATGGAGGGGGGAGGTAACCGCTTGCTGGCCCTCTTTAAATAGACATGGGGTGTCAGCCTCCTGGATGCCAAGACCCTTGCTATCCTTTAGCTACCAGAGGTGATAGAGTAAATAATAAATATATTATTTAATAAATGCAGCAAAAATCCGTAAAATATTTGGATTAAGCTTATTGCAAGGTTAAGTGGCTTGGTTATTGTTTATTGTTTTAAATAAATATGAATAAATTGATTATTAAATATTTTTATAGAGGGGCCACAATTATATTGGGGATTGTTAACACCTCTCTTCAGGGATTTCAGTATGAAAACACGGAGTCCTGGTTACTTTGGGCTCTTTAGTTTAAAGAATATTTTACCCAAAGATAATATGTATATAAAATATAAAGTGGAGTGGTAGGGCCTTGTAGCCAAGCTACCACGACAGAGAAAGGATAATAAGACTTACTGGTATATTATTAGATCCTTTGAGTATCTGTTTGAGACGTGTACTGATGGGTTAAACCTGTATACTGCGGTTATAAGGTTGTTCAGCAGTTTTAATTGATAAAAAGAGGTTGAGGACGGGTACTACTGATCAGAAATTGCCATAAATCACTTACTTATCTCTTATAAGTACTTCATTACCTTGGCACGGCGTCTGGATATGAATATTATGTAAAAGTATAAAAGAACTGTTAAACCTGAACCAGGCTATTTGGATTCCAAGGATCAGTTCAGAGCATGAAAAACAGCCAGAGAAGAGAAACAATCATAGAGATGAAAGATAACAAACAGTTATGGCGTCTCTACAGATAGGATAATGGCCCAGAGAGGACTAAGTAGAGAAGATGAAAGACACTGTAGAGGAAGAGACTAATCCGCCCAGAAAAATAGAAGACTGCAGAGCAATGAGATGTTCAGTTCCTGATGTTGAGTTGACAAGTCTGTTAAGAACCTACCGTAGGTTGGAATGAAGTACTTGTTGATAATAGTTAATTGATTCTTCTTAGGTGATCCAATGGTGTGGTCAAAGAGTTGGAGATCAAGTCTGAGATCGGTTGTAAGTGCAAGTCCAAGTATGAACGTGATGAGATGAGACTAGAGTTCAAAAGAACATGACAGAGATGAGGAGGAACAGAGATGAGAAAATAGAGAACAGAGCGTGAGAAAGATAGAAGGAGACACCAAGGGCAGTCTTTCACACGGTCTGCTCAAAAGTTGTTCTGGCAGGTGACAGGACTAGTGACAGGCATTGAATCTCCTATGCTCAAGGGGAGGTATGTCTTGACAGTACATAAAAAGAAAGAAATAAGAATAAAAGAAAAGGAAATAAGACAATTATCAACATGCCCGCTCAACTCAACATCAGTTTAACTTAAAAAACCCTATATGCTTAGAGAGCCGCTCAACTGAAGATGTGCTGGCAGCCTTGGTGAGAGAGTCAGCCAACATGTCTTGCAAAGAAATGAGCTTTATGTCAATAATTTGTTTGTTCCAGTCATTCCTTAAGATCTTCAACTTGATGTCTATATACTTGGCATGTGATTTGCATCCAAACTTCTTAATTTTATCATTCAGCCCCTTATTATCAATGAGATGTATTGGTGGTAGAGTTTGAGTTCGCCAAACTTTGCTAATCAAGTGGTTGATCTACCCCCCTTCAAGGTGACTGGCTGACAAGGCATTGCATTCCAACTTGGTAGAGGATTGTGATATGCACCTCTGACGTTGGCTGGTCAAGTAGATTGGAGACCCTTTAAACAGACAGAAAAAACCTGTTTGGGATAGTCTGGTGATTGGATCATCCCCACATGTAGCATTGCTATAGACAACCAACCGCATTGCCGAAGTTCCTGCCCAAAAAACCAGCTGGTAATTGATTGTTTTCAAAAGGTACCTCCAGACATGTTCTAGTTCTTTCCAATGCTGGATTCCTGGCTCTTCTGAGAAATGGGCTAGGTTTAAAACGGCAAAACTGATATCCGGCCAAGCCAAAGTTGCAATAAAGTTCAGTCGACCTATTGGTGAGCGATAGCTTTTCCCCAGTTCCTTGAAGGCTTTGATTTCCAGTTGAGAGGCGGGTTTGAGATGTAGACCAGATGTGCACGGATTGTTCAAAGGTTTAGCATCGAGCAGGTTCATTTCCTACAGACCCTTTTTAATATGATTTGGAAGAGACAAGGCAATAAAATCTTTCCCCACTTCTACCTTCATTCCCAATAAAGTATCCACTTCATGGGCCAAAGAATCTTTGAACTTATCTAAGAACTTCTTTTTGAAATCTTCAACATTCCCTACCACTACTAAGTCATTGATGTGGAAGAAAAGAGCCGTGACTTTATCACAATTCAGATAGAGACAAGGATTGCTGTTGCTTTCTTCAAAATCATTTTCTTTGATCCACAAGCTGAGGGTTTTGTACCAGTTCAGGGGCGCCTGCTTAAGGCCGTATAACAATTTCTTCAACTTAAGGTACTTAGAGGTCCTTTTCAATCCTGTTGGAGTCTTGATGAACACATCTTCCTCCAGGAGAGCGTGAAGAAACGCTCCTTTCACATTGAACTGAAGGATTTTCAGATTTCTGTCAATGGAGTAGCTAATTAGAGCCCATAGGGAGGCAACTTTACCTGTAGGTGCAAAGGTATCAAAGTAATCAATGCCATACCTCTGATTGAAGCCTTGGACACACACCCTGGCCTTCAAAGACCATTCTCCAGTATGAAGGTCTCGCTTACTCCGGAAAGCCCAGGTTGTGTCAAGTGGATTGACAACTTCATTCTCATTTTCATCCTCCCATACATCAAGATCTTCAATTGTTCCAAGTTCCTTCTCAATGGAAGGAACCCAAATAGGTTGCTTGAGAGCCTCGTGAATATTTTTTGGTACAGACTCAGAGTAGTACCCAAATTGTTCCGGAGCTTTAAGTTTGGTGCAATCACTTAGTGATGGCTTCAGAGTTTGTAGGATTTCTGAATCCAAAAGATTTTCGTCGGAAGAGCAGGAAGAGCTGGTGTCTTCCAAGTCGCTGATGAGAGGCTTTTGATCTTTGGTAACTTCTGGAATTGTTTCTACATTGGTGGTATCGCCAACAACTTCTTCTGTAGGAGTAACCAGGTCAAAGGGGACTGCGTCATTGAGAGAGATGTCATTTGTGATCTGGTTCTTGAGAAACCAAACATGTTTGGTTTCAATTATCTTACCCATTTTGGATAGAATCTTGTAAGAGTGAAACCAAGGATTATATCCAATAAGCATCCCTTCATCACCTTTTTCTTCCAACTTAGATCTACTGTTGTTGTCCTGAATCAGAAAAACAACTCCAGACCAAATTGGTTTGAGATAATCGACCGGGAGCTTGGTTTTGTGCATCATGTACCAAGGAGAGTTTTCCCCTTTTTAAGACCAAATTTGGTTCAGGGCCAGGCAGCAGCTCTGGATAACTACATGCCATTAATTCTTTGGTATTTTAGTTGAGCTGAAGATTGATTGCATAGACTCCATGATTGTATGGTTGGACCTCTCAGCCTTTCCGTTGTGTTGAGAGTGATAAGGCTCACTGAAAAGATGATTGATGGAGTTTGATTTGAAGAATTGCCTCAGAGTTTTGTTCACAAATTCCCCACCTCCGTCAGATACTACTTTGATTGGATATTTCCCTTGCTTCCTTGCTTTGTTTTGAATGACAAATTTAATGGTTTCAGCAGCTGCATCCTTTGAAGGGAGCGGGAAAGCCAAGAGATACCCAGATTTTTTATCAACAATAGTCAGTGAGTATTTCTTTCCTCCTTTGCTGACCAGATCAAAGGGTCCCATAAGGTTCAGATGAAGTCAATCAAAAACATTGGCAGCAGGGGCTTGATTATTAGAAAAAGGGATCTTGTCAATTTTGCTCTTTTTGCAAGCTAGACATTCAAAGATATTCCTGGAGCCTTTTTCAATTGATAACCCTAGATGCTTCTCCATCCTCCCAAGACTTGCGTGACCTAATTTAAGGTGAAGATCTTGCAATTCATCTTGAGTTAGAGAACATGAGAAACTTGGCTTAGCTGCGGTGGCTGTCAGAGCCGATAAGACAGGAATCGATGAATTGTCAACATGGATCATGAGAAAATTGTTCTCAATGCGTCCAGTTAAAACTTCAGCGCCTGCTTGATGGAGAGTAAAACTAGCTGGTTCCAATTTTGAGTTAACCTTGAGACCGCATCCCTTCACCAGTAGAGCTCCAAGTGACACCAGGTTAACAGAGGCTTCCGGGACCCACGCAGCATTCTGGAGATGAATCGTCCTGCTGTTGCACAAGAGCTCAGCAGTACCAATTCTGTGAATAGCCAATCCTTCACCCTTCTTGCCAGTCTTGATGAATCCCTTTTTGGTTCCTTTGGTAAGTGATTTGAAGGACATTTCATTGTGAAACATGTGGATAGAACATCCACTTTCCAGGATGAACCAATTTGTGTGAAGGTTATTGAGGTGATTGAAGGCGCAGAAGAACAAGTAGTAATGAGACTCAGGCTGTTGCTTCTTCTTGGCATAGAGTTTTGGTTTGTTAGGAGGTTGATCAGGTCGTAGCTCAGGGAATTTGGCCCAGCGGGATGATGGAGGATGCGACTTGACAAGTGAGTTATGCTTTCCATTTTCGCACTTTGGAGGATCAGATTCTTTCTGACTACTGGTGTGATACATAACGACATTGGTGTCTGAGGTAGTTCCAGCTGCTTTGGATTGAACTTCATTCTTGTGCTGGACTAAGTGATTTAAGACCAACGTTACAGAAAGTTCTCCGCCGGAATGCATAATTTGTGAACTTATTTACTTCAGAGACTTGGGCAGTTTGAAGAGAATGAGATAACTGAGAATGTCATTAGGTAAGTCTATTCCTACTTTGTCCAGCTTTCCCAAGTGAGTCTTTACGGAGGTAACGAATCCATCAATGTTGTTTTGATCAAAACCCAGGTACAGGAAATTAAAGAACATCCTTGCTTGATTAGCTGCCTGACTGGATGCAAAATGATTCTTTGCAGCCCGCCAAATCAGCCTGGATGAATCTTAATTTTCCGGCGTAATGATGTTGGTGTGCGTTCCAGGTTCCAACTTTGACATTAGGTAGCCTGCCATCTTGTCATTGTTGGGAATTTTGACAGAATGGTTGTCAGACTTGATTAGTTCCAGAATGCCTCGCATCTTGAAGAGTTGTTCCATCTTTTTCCTCCAGATGGAATAGTTGGTTTCAGAAAGAAGCAGGGTAGATTCCATGAGGGATTTGAGAGACAGTGCCTTGAAATTGCATTTGACTCCCGGTCCAGGTGATGCAGTAGTTCTAGCCAGATCGGTTGAGCTTGAGTGATCCATTTGTGGCTTTTAACCGTGTAAAAGTATAAAAGAACTGTTAAACATGAACCAGGCTATTTGGATTCCAAGGATCAGTTCAGAGCATGACAAACAGCCAGAGAAGAGAAAAAATCATAGAGATGAAAAATAACAAACAGTTATGGCGTCTCTACAGATAGGATAATGGCCCAGAGAGGACTAAGTAGAGAAGATGAAAGACACTGTAGAGGAAGAGACTAATCCGCCCAGAAAAATAGAAGACTGCAGAGCAATGAGATGTTCAGTTCCTGATGTTGAGTTGACAAGTCTGTTAAAAACCTACTGCAGGTTGGAATGAAGTACTTTTTGATAATAGTTAATTGATTCTTCTTAGGTAATCCAATGGTGTGGTCGAAGAGTTGGAGATCAAGTCTGAGATCGGTTGTAAGTGCAAGTGCAAGTATGAACGTGATGAGATGAGACTAGAGTGCAAACGAACATGACAGAGATGAGGAGGAACAGAGATGAGAAAATAGAGAACAGAGCATGAGAAAGATAGAAGGAGACACCAAGGGCAGTATTTCACACAGTCTGCTCGAAAGTTGTTCTGGCAGGTGACAGGACTAGTGACAGGCATTGAATCTCCTATGCTCAAGGGGAGGTATGTCTTGAAAGTAAATAAAAAGAAAGAAATAAGAATAAAAGAAAAGGAAATAAGACAATTATCAACATATTACTGGGTCTCTGCCCATCAACATCCTCAAAAGAGCTCTTTATTTATAGCTTTTGGTGTCCCAATATTGTCCTTCTGAGGGTTGTAGGTGCTCAAAGGGACAAACACTAAGGCTAGCAGGGTAACCAGGGGTAGCCTGTCATGTGTTCTTGGTGCTATAGCATGGGTAGAATCTAATTCCACAGGATATGGGAATTATTCCACTTTATAATAGACATTAGGACGTGTGAATAACACTAATCTGTCTTATTTATGTATTATTTAATTAATTATACTTAGTAAATGTTCCCAATAGTTTAATAATTATATAAATAGACATTTCTATGGACATCTTGATGTCAGGTAAGTTCTCATTATGTATTATATAAATGGAGTAAAAGTCATAATATTGATTTTACTCTTTATTTTTGAGTTCCAGTTAATTTACTAAGATAATTACTGAAAAATATAATTCATGTGAATTCATGTAATATTTTTACATCATTATCTTTCTTATTATGTCACGAAGGTATTGATGTATAGCAATTCTCATAAAAGTATATTAAAGTATTTTAATATATTTTTAGAAGTTGTCATTGTCTTATTTTCGACATTCTTGGCACTTTGAATTATATTAAACAAAAAATATGTATAAGAATGATTTATGTATTTTTAGACTTTCTAATATCCACAGGAACATTTATTACATATGTTGGAAGTTCCCGTGTATGTTTTAGCATGTTTACGCGGTACCTGAGCCTCTCAGGCTGCCTGTCACTCTGTCAACCCATAGTCCCGCGGCTGCGTACTTGTCAGAGGCCCGGGGCTGCGCACAAAACCTTGACGGAGGGACAAGGCTTTATCTCAGCCGCGCGCGGGTGCATTGGCTGCCACGGCTGCGTGCGGGAATTGTGACAAAACACATTTCTGCCCGTAACTCCTAAAATATACACAACACCTCAATTCTGACTGAATTTTAGGTGTGAAACCCATACGTGACAATGTGTATGAAATCTTTAATTGGCCAAAAAGCTCAATAATGGAGCCGCAGTATTTTGGTTTTTCTTTCCTTAATTATTTAAAAATATAAGGAGTTGGATTTCAAGGGTGGGGTCAGCGGGTGACCCTACCTAATTTTGGATGGAGAACCCATTCCTGTAATAATATTTAAGGTTTTCCTACTCCTTCTCAGTTTAATTGTATTATTATTATTTTTATGTTATTTTTGCTACTTTTGCAGCTTGCTCTGAAATAGTAGCAAGCTGACATGGGGGAGGGGAAGAACCTGCTCCTGACCACTAACTTTCTCCGACCAACAGTCCGACAAATTTTGGAATGACAGGGCGGTGCTATCTGTAATGGCGGCAGCAGAAGCACCTGCTGGTCAGAAAAACAAACAAAAAAAGGAAGAAAGAAGAAAAAAGAAAAAGGGGATTGGGACCCCTGTATTAGCTTATGATCAATCAACCCACTGCAAAGAACAAAAAACATCATAACATAAAAAAAGGGGGGGACTCACCGGTCCCTTTTTTTGAGTTTTGAGCCTCTCTTGGATTGGACGCGCTGGTTGTTGGGATTTACATCATCTGGAAGGATCAAAGAAGAAAATAAAATATATTAATTAAAAAAAACTAAACAAAAAAATCAGTCAATCAATCAATTTGAAACTTACCCTATACACCACCTGCATTGACCAATGAAAATAATGAGATTGATTAAAAAAAATCAATAATAATAAAAATCAGTCAACCAATTTCAATGCTGGGAAGTACTTTCACCACCAATTGCAGAAAAAAAAAGAAAAAAAGGGGGGCGCGAAATGAGAGGAAAGCTACTCACGCCACAAAACAAGGGCGGCCATCATCACAACAACCTTCATCTGATCAGGGCAATTGAGTTGGATGATCAAATCATTATCCGGTCAATTGCACAAACTCATTGCAATGCGCCTTCTGCCCAGCCTGCGCCATTCGGAAGGAAGAATAATAATAAAATAAATAAGATCAATTAGATAAATTAAATAAATAAATAAATTGACAATTCAACCAAAATACAGATCAATCACTTCAACCGCACGCAATGGCCCCAGGCCCCTATTTTTTTGAGTGCCTGCGTCAAATCCAGGGTGTTGTGATGTAAACCTTTCACCAAGAAGTTATAGCTCAATGGTTAGAGCATCCCGCATGCAATGTGAAGATGTGGGTTCGACTCCCACTGACTGCGTTACCTTTTCCCCGTCATTACAGGTTATGAGCCCAGCACTGCAGCCGTAGCATCCTGATTCACGCTGAACATCACGCTCAAAAATTGAATAAAAACACATGACTATGGGGTAAAAAGGGCGCGCCAAATGGGTGCTTGGTGTATGGGGGGGGTGTTGTGATGTACACCTTGCACCAAGCGGTGATAGCTCAATGGTTAGAGCATCCCGCATGCAATGGGCAGATGTGGGTTTGACTCCCACTGACTGCAGAAATACAGGGAATCACCAAATGATTAAACACCTTGTGCTGTATCTTTTCACAACCCAATATTTGAAGGAAGACCGCCGCCATAATGATTGATCTGGTTGCAGGTATTGAGGGTCAAGGAAAGCCGCAAAATTGACTACCTTGCGCAGTAGTTCCCATCTTTGTACAACTTCCCGTGCCCCTTGCGCGCCTTTCTTGCCTTTGTACCCTCCTGGGCACCTTGCGCCGCGTCTGCTCTTTGAAAGCAACCCCCAACCGCCCGCATCCAAAACCTGCGCGCATCTGCAAAAAGAAAAAGAGACACACTGCCGTCAAGACTGAATCAAGCGCGGAGGATATAAAAAATATACAAATAAAAATACACACACACACACACATATATATATATATATATAGAACAAGACTCTTAAGCATGAGTATAAACTGCAAACCACAAGAAATATATATATATATATATATAAAATAAACAACAAGGCTCCTAAGCAAGAGCCCAAACTGCTAAGTCCTTCAATATAGAAAAATTTATAAATAGCTAAACTCCTAAGCAGTGTTTAAAATGCCAATACATATGAAATAAACAGGGATAAAAAATAAAAAGAAATATAAAATATATAAAAATATATAAAAAAATAAAAAAAGCGGCTGTATAAAAAAAACAGGGGGCTCCAAACCAAGAGCCTAAAATTCTAAATGAATCATTACACAGAACAATCAGAAGAACAAAAATCCTAAGCAAGGGTTTAAACTGCTGAAAAATTGAAAAAAAAAATAAATAAAAAAAGAAAAATAATAATAATAAATAAAAAAATAAGATAAAAAAAGGGGAAATAAATGAAAAAAATAATAAATAAATAAATAAATAAATAAATAAATAAATAAAGAGAATAAATGAAAATATAATTTCATCAAGAACATTATTAATGTATAAAGAATTCAAACCAAAGAGAACATGGAATACCAGGAAGAAAGAAGGCCCTGAAGACATCAAGACTGGCTTAACTTAAAATTGGACCCAATTGAAGATTTCAAGATGTGTCAAGGTATCAAGAAAAAGGGATCAATTAATCTTCAGCTAAAGATTTCTGATTGAAGGCATTGTAGTAGTTGTCAAAGGGTGATGTTATCTATCAGGTTTGAATAGATGCTAACAGGGTTTCATGGCTTGAAAATCAAGAAACAATTTGAGGAGAATAGGGAGGATCTAGAGTAAAATGATTTTTCTTTGGCCATAAGGTACCATAGTATATGGAGAAGGGAAAAGAAGATTGAAATTTAGAAACAATTTGATGAGAGGAGAATCTTTTTTTGGCTATGAATAACCATAGTATATGAAGAACAGAAAAGAAGATTGAAATTCAAATCATAGGAACAGAAAAAAATGCCAAAACATGTATTTAACCAGAAGAACCCTACTATAATTCCACAACCAAGAAGAATGGAAAGGATTGAATTATACTTTTAATTGCTACATTGGAACAATCAAGAAAGAATTAAGAGGAGAATATTTTGAGATAAGCAATCAAGATTTCAACAGGACCAACTGGATCACTAGGATTCTCTGGACCTTTGTTTTATTTCATATGTGATTATTAGTTTTTATCATTATTTATGTCTCTCAAGATCAAGAACAAGAAGAAGAAGGAGAAGGAGAAGAAGAAGTAGAAGAAGAAGAAGAAGTAGAAGAAGAAGAAGAAGGATAGGATGTGGATTCTGATGTCTATGGACAGGAATACTGTGGACAGCATTAAGTATGGGGGGGATGTGGTAGACCAAACCCGTTCTATAGCCATCAGACTCACCATCCCAGGGTAGCAACAGCTCAAAACCTCAAAGTAACCTCAGAAATGGATTCTAAATCAAAAAAAATCTATAGTAACTCAGCCAAAGTACCCCTCTATCCCTCATGGATTAAAAGATACAGCCCAACAAACCTCCAACTGTGGCAAACTCATACCCAACCAGGTGTCACAGCTCTGTGGAAGGTATAAAGAAAGACCTTGAAAACCCTCAAGTACATACCAGTAACAGCTTACCCTCAACACCAGAACCATACACCAACCCTGTCACCTCATCCAGAAGATAGCAATACAGAAACAGGAGGCAGTGCAAGTAGTTCAGCTCCTGTCACCTCACCCAAAATACAAGCAAATATACATACAGAACGCTGTGGAGAAGTATACAGGAACAGTATAGGAATGAGGAAGTGAAACCATTCTCAACCAGAACCAAAAAAACAAGCAAATATACATACAGAAAGCTTTGCAGAAGTATACCGGAGCAGTATAGGCAGGGGACAATGGAACCAGTCTCAACCAGAACCAAACAAAAAAGCAAATATACATACAGAAGATGTGCAGAAGTATACAGGAGCATTATAGGAAGGGGAAAGTGGAACCAGTCTCAACCAGAACCAAACAAACTACCAGTAACAACCCACCCCAGTACCACACAGCAATTCATGTAGTCAAAAGCATGTGATACAAAGAAAACCACCAGTACAAGTACCACAGGGATACCCAGAAATATATGCAGGCAGCCAGAACCATGCAGTAACAACAACCACAGAAACACACAGCAATTTATGCAGCAAGTAGCATGTGATGCAAAACAAACTACCAGTACAAGTACCACAGGCCTACCCAGCAATATATGCAGGCAGTCAAGACCATGAAGCACCAAATAAACCACAAGTGAATGCACAGAAATAAATGCAGGAAGAACAGTCAGTACCAAATAAGCAACCAGCACCAGACCAACCTTATCAGCACCTCACAGCAATTTATGCAAGGTTGTGCAGGCATGAAAACCCTGTACAATCTTTCCCAATCAGCAGAATTGCCCCAGTTTGTTGCAGTGTCTTTTGTCCAACCAGCAGAATTGCCTCAGTTTCATGCAGTGTCTTTTTCCAAACAGCTAAACTGTCTCATGTGCCTGTATCCCACTGTAACAGGGGAAGCCCCAGGGAACCCTCAGGGGCAGCCCTCAGCATCCCCTGAGGACCAGATTTTCTATTTAAGGAGGGCCTCTCTGCCCTATCCAAGTTGTATCAGCATGCCATCCATGCCCTTCAGATGCCAGCTGGCCTATCAGCACTCACCTAACCCACTCCAACCCATCCATCTGTGGTACCTACCCAGATAAATATTATTAGTGAACCAATTATAAAGAAACAGGAAATCAGAAACCAAGTTATAAACCATCTTTAACCAATTAAAAATACCCACCAGGTGCTTGAATAAGGGTTCTTCTGTGACTTAAATATTCTGCACCAGATTAAAGAAAAGCCACCCCCTTTTATCAATAAATAACCCTTAAAAAGAAAGAGAGCACAAAAAAAGAAACTAACAACCTTTCCTCTACCCAGCCCCCTGTGGGTTAACCCATCCTTGGATCCTCTCCTGAGCCATCCCTTTGATAAACCCTTGAACCCTTTAATATTTGGATATTTCTTAAGATCACATATATATGATCAATTATTAACCAATAATCCAATAAATCTGGTCTATTCTTCAACAAACCCTACCAATAACAATTAATAACTAATCTAGGTCTGATCTGAGACCTATTTTAAGTCTCAATGAAACCAGCCATTAATTTAAGTAAATTATTCTGCAGACTTACTATAGTACTAGAAGGGCAGGAAATTCAAAACCATTCTTAGTTTTACTAATACTTTAAATTATTAGAAGTAATACTAAATTCCCGTTCAAGGAATTCCAGAAAGCTATTTTCTACTTTATTCATATCATCCCACAGGAGTCTCTAAATTGCATTAAGTTTTTCCCTTTTTTTACTTTGGTATTCAAGTTCAAATGATCAATTTCCTGATTGATTTTGATTTTCCTTTCTACAATTTACTGTGAACCCTGAATCAACTGAAGACTCAGAAAACTTGAAGTTCAAACCAAATAAATAAATGAAAACCTATATTTCACAAAAATGTTTGAAGAATTCAGCAGGTTGCCACCTGGAGAACAGCCATATTATCTGGGAGAAAGCATGAAGCTGTACAGGGGAAGATATTAACCTACCCCAATTGAAGAGCCAAATTCCACTCAAATATTCAAAGCAAGAGGAAGAACAAAAGGAGCAGCCCATAAGTTCAAGATGATTTCTCAGTCCTCAAACAAAAAAGATCCATCTGGCTTTGAATATTTAGAAGAAACCACAAGGAGAGGAAGTTGCAAGGAGAAATTAATAGCAAATTCAAAGGTCAGTCACCATTTTTTTGGAAGATAAAAATATCAACTTTCATAATAATTTTTTTTCTTTTGTGTTCAGGTTTCAAGAAGATGCAAGGCCATCAAAGGGAAGGGGAAGGGAAAATAGAAGGAAGAATCAGAGGAAGAGGTGATTTAATAACCATACTTATTTTTTCTGCCATGGGTTGGTTTTTTCAATGAGTCCTTGTTAATTTTATAACATAGAGTGAGTTTTGGACTGAAGAGGAATATTCAGAAGGTGATGAGCGGCCAGATTTGGATGAAGGGGAAGATTCAGAAGATGAAGAGCTTCCAGATGTGGATGTAATTAAGATGGTGAGATTTAATTTTCTTTTATCTTTGGCTAATTTTTTGGATATTATATTTCATTAATTGTTTCATTGAAAAGTTTATCAGAGGTCTGGAAACATTTTGAATAAGAAAGTTTATTCTCCTGAAGACAATGTGAGTACAAGAATCAAGAAACTAAAGGTATCCAATAAAAATGGTGATTCTCCTTACCATCCTCCTGGGAAGAAGGTATTAGCGGCCCCAATAATCAGTGAGAAAGTGAGTACATTTGGCTTTTTGTCATTTTTTAATTTTGTCCTATTTGTTTTGGGTTTTTCCTCTAGGTTTCCTGCACATTATGTTATGCTTCTTCTGGAATACTTGACCAAGTATCAATTGAAGAAGTGAGTATTGTCTTTAGTCCATATTTTCAGTTATAAAAAATTCTGATTTTTGGTTTTTGTTCCAATAAAAAGATTTCATTTCCCCAAAATAAGCCATTCCACATAACTCACATGTTAAAGATGCCATAGGGGATGGGAAATAAGGCTTTAGAGCAGAAGCAATTTGTTTGGGGAGGAAGTAAGAAGAATGGATTGAAGTCAGGAAAGAAATGGTGAAAGAGCTTGATTCAAACCCAATCTTCAAGAAAACAACATTACTCCATGATATCTGGGTTGAAACTTTCCAAGAAGCAAGAAGGCAACTGAACCACCTTTATGACCCAGCTCCCATAAATATGTGGATGAAATTTCCATGCCATGGTCTCCTTCTGGCTGAAACATATAATTATTCAGTGGTTTTTTTATTCTTTCATGACTTGCACTTATCTTCCTCTGAATTCTAATCCCACTAAAAATTCAAAATCTTCTCCTATTTTCTTCATTATTTTAGGAGAATCCAAACATATAGTCTCATTCAAGTTCAAGTCTGATCATTGGTCAGCTCCCAGGTTAGATCCACTTTGGAAAAGCTTTGCAACAAAGCATTCCAAATGTTGGATAACCATTTTTTAGAGAAATTTGGATATTTTTAATGAGGTTTTTTTCCCTCCACAAAAATCAAGTATAAAAATTAAACCAATCATAGTTGAATAAATTTTAATATTTTTATCCATATTTGTTCTTTATTTTTGATTTATTGAATGAAGTTTGTAAAGTGTATGAAAGAATGCAGATGGTCTTTAAAAAGTATTCATGTTTTTTTAACATCTTGAAAGCTTGAATCATACAAAAAATAAATTATAAAGGCCAACAAAAGGATTCAAAAATCCAATGAGAAAAGTGAATTTTTCAAATGTTTTTGTTTCTTGATGGAATTTTTAAAGGTCAAAAATGAAATCCAAAGATTCTGAAAAAATTTTAAAAATCTATTTAATAATTGTTTTAAATTGATAAAATCTTGAAACAACCAAAAAAATTAATGATAAAGGCAAATAAAAGGATCCTAAATTCCAATGAGAAAATTGAATTTTCCAATTTTTTTGCTTTTTTGAAGGAATTTCTTAAGGTAAAATAATACATCCAAAAAATGTGGGAAAAATATTTGAACTCTTCCTAACTGTTTTTTTAACTGTGTGATAGCTTGAATCACCCTAAAAAAATGAAATAAAAAGGAAAATAAAAGGATTCAAATTTCCAAAGAGAAATTTGATTTTTTTTGAATTTTTGGGTTTCTTAAAGGAACTTTTTAAGGTGAAAGGATATATCCAAAAAATATGAAAAAAAATAGAAATATCTTTGAATGTTGGTTCAAATTTATGGCAGCTGAAATAGCCAAAAAAAAGAAATTCACATAGCCAAAATAAGTATCCAAATACCCATGCAAAAAATTTTTTATGGCATTTTTTCATTTTTTCATTGCATTTTTGAAGGGGTTCTGATGCCTCAAAAATTACTGAAGTATTTGATTAAGGGTTTCAGAACCCTGGTCACAGGGCTGTGGATGAACAATTCCAAAAAAATGAATTCTTGGAACATGCATGAAATAAAGTATTTTTGCATGAAATATCAAAGGGGCACAACAGCGTGACAACATAAAAATGCAAGAAATAAAGGTTTGCATGCGTGAGAACAATAATGACCTATATATATATATATTATTTGAAAAAATTAAAAGGGTTATTCTAACAGAATAAGGAGAGAAATAAGAAAATGTGGAAAACAAGGATTTTTTATGAAAGTGAAAAGGAGGTAAACAAAAATGAGGTAGAATGGGATGGAATTGAAAGAGATGGGATAGGAAGTTGTGATGACCAATATGGGACACCTCAGGAAAAAGGGGAATTATTTTTTAAAAAAAAAGAAAAAAAACTTAAAATTACTTCCTGTGTCACTATGGGCACTCTTTCTCTTTTGATTCTTCCAGCTTCTTCTTGTCCTAACAGTCTAGGAATGGCTTCTCCAGGCCTTTCAAACCAACAGATCCCTTGTTCAACTACTCCTTACTGCGCTCACGGCACCAATTTTCGGACAAGCGCAACCAATCATCATCATCCTTGCCAATAATCTCCATTTCCACTTTTAACATTGGTCAAAATGACCCACAATGCCCCCCCTTCAACCGGTTGGCCATCAAAGGTTGTTGTCACCCATCATTATCCCATCTGACTGTCACCAGCAAAACAACAGCCCGCCAACAACTCCCTCATGCATCATCAACTTTGGTTTGTTCACCTGACAACCAGCAAGCTGTTGCTTGTGGCCGTGGGTGGGGCCATTGGTCATCAGCTTTCCCATTGCTCATTGGCCATCTCAATACCACAATCAAAATACCTCGTCCATCTGTGAGGCCATTGCCACCATTGCCTGCCAACATGCAAATGGTCATCCTACCTCATCCTCCGTTCTCCAACCGCCCCATTTGACTGGCAAGTCACCAAAAAAATCAGTAATTGATCACCCTGCATCCATCACGCAAGGCCACTTCCAACTTTGCCAGCCAGCTTGCAGACAGCCATTCTCAGCCTCTCAATATCTCCTACCAATGGATCCAATTTAGTCTGGTCAGAGAAATTGATCCCAATCAAGGATAAATCAAGTTCTTAACAGCCACCCCCTCCTGTTCCCAATCATCCACCTATCCCATATCTGCTCTTGCGGTTTCACTGCGGTTAACTGTTGACCTTGCAGTTTGCTTTCATCTTCCACCACAACTTTTCATCCGCTGTTGCACAGAACCTCATTTGCTTCCTGCAGTCTGGTTTCCTTTACCATCTTTTTTTCTTATGTTGCGCTTCATCTTTCACTATGCTTGATTGTTTTCATCTGATCCAAAATAAACAAAAAAAAATTCTGCACTCATTTGTAGTTATCTGTGGTAATTAGTCTACAGGGCCTCTTGCCTATAAAAGGAGGGGCTCTCCCCTGCCTTTTGCAAGATGGATCCATCTTTTCATCCATGATCCTTGATCCATCTATCATCATCTTCTAAGAAATAAATACATGGGGCCCTTCCCCTTTATCCAAGCATTTTATCCTGGGTATATCTATGCTTGCCCCTTGATTTTTGAGCCTCAATACTCAAATCTTGATCCATCCCTCTGTGGCGTTGTTCTTTATCACCAACCAATAGCCTTGCTGATTGAAGAAAAACTCATTTGATTTAATTCTTGAGTGTGTTATACCACTCTTTGATCCCTCTTTTGAACATACTGGTCTTGATCATTCTTTGATTATCATTCCAGAACCAGTCATGTTTTACTGAGAGGTCTCTTTAAGCTTGAAAATTAGAGTGTTAAACCTCCCCATATTTCTTTAAAGTTCAATTCCCCCATGCTATTCTTGAGTCCCTTGCAAAGGGGCAGTTTATTCTTGTTCACACTTTTTACTGCATTTCTTCTGGAGCTTCATCATACAAATTGCTTTGTTTTTTTCAGCCATCCACAGTTATCTGGTACTCTTCAAGCGCTTGATTGCGGAGAGTTGGCCAGTTTTATTGATAACCTGGAGGTTGGTTGGGATTGAGTTTATCTTTCCTAATCTTCTGCTGACAACCAGAGTTATTAGCTTGTGGGCATTGTTACTTAAAACTGCCTTGTTCTATTGAACTCTGAAAAAACTTTGAATTATTTTTTTCAAGTCTTTTCCCGCACCATCTTTCATCAGATAGTGTTTTTTCCTTGCTACCAACTAATTTAAAACTCATCCCTTCCATTGATTTCTCATTCATAAGGTTCTGGACCTTGATTCTGGTTAAGTTTAAATATTTTTGTAACACTCAGGGGGGCAGCCTAAACAGCACCTTTCCCCTCCACAGAACTTCCTGAGGCTCAGCACCTTTTGGAGTCTTACATTTGGTCCCCAGGGCGGGATCAAACCAGCAACCTTGAAATTTGCAGTCCCAATGCGTTTGGAATCAACTTCAAAATATAATCCTTTTTTTTTCTTTGTTTCTCTTTTCTCAGATCTGATCCACGGAGGCAACTTATCTCAGAAGTAAGTCCTCCCAATTTTGCAATGCTTGGGCAAGATTCTTGTCATTTTTCATGAAAACCTACTCTTGCCACACTTGTGAGCCACTTTGGAAATCTGCTCTTTGGATACTCTAGGAACTCTGTTATTCAAAATGGCATCTACCTGTACTCCCACCACCTCTGCTTGACCTAGGATTGTCAAGATCAAACCTCAGAAAAAGAACTTAGGGTTCAATGGGGTAAATGTTGAACCGTTCTGGGACTCTTACAAAATGGCTTCTGAAGTGGATGTGGAAAGTGAATATAACATGGCCTATCAGTTATGATTATTTATCTCCTCTTATGAATTCATGGAAGTAATCAAGTCATTCAATGGGTTACAATCCCATAACTGGATGCTTTCAAGGGAAGCAATGTTGGCATATTGGGGGAAAATAGATGTAGCTTGATTTACTTTGCAGGACCTGGAAAATCTTGTTGCTCAATGGATCTGCAATGGTGGTGTCTCTTAAGCCTCTGACTACCAGTCTTTTATAAAGTCATGGGATCCAATCCAGAATTGTCTTATCCAAAAAAATAAAATCAATACAGTGGACAAATTTTGAGTGCAATTTTTCCAATCTTTTTTGCTAGCAGTGCAGGAAAGGATTAGGGATTAATTGGTCAAGTTTGGATCAATGATCACTACCAGGGATAATTGATTCAAGCTCTCTGTTTTCCTTGTCCTTAGGATTAATTTGGATGAAGTTATGAAAGGTCAAACTGCTTTAACTTTTGAAAATCCTAGAACCACTGAACCAGTCCATACTCCTTATTTCAAAGAGCCCAAAAAAATAATGAATAACATGGAGGCATATTGCAGGCCAAAATCAAATCCTCAGTCCAACCAGGAATCTCCTACTATAGACAAAATCACCAAAATACTCCAAGCTTTTGAGAGAAAAATCAATCAAAAGATTTCTTCTCTTGCTACTCCTAAACCCTCTACTTCTGTCCCTAAATCCACTCTGGTCTGTTACTACTGTCATATGGAAGGCCATGGAAACGGAAAATTTCTTGAACTCCAGAAGGATAAGGAGGAAACGTTGGTGTAGCAGAAGGGGAACTATTTCTTTCTTCCTAATGTGCTCTGATATCTTTTGATTCATCTTGCCCTATTTGTCATGTGGCAGCCTCTTATCAGCCACCATCCCCTATGAAGGCATCTTTTGCTTCTTTCAGTTTTCCATCTTCATGTGGTAGCCTTCAACCTTTGTATCCTCCAGCCATTGCCTCCTCCTATCTTTCTGGGGCTTATCAATCTGATCCAGATAGGAAACAACACAAGGAACCTAAACCTCATCAAGCTCCTTCCTTGCCAACTTCAATTCTTCAAAAACCAGTTAAACGTTGATCCTCACCTGATCCTCCTTCCTCTGATGTAGAAGACATGGAGGTGGAAAAGGAAACACTCATGGAAAGTTTTCAAGATCACTCTGATCCTACTTCCTCATCTAAATTAACTCAACCTTCTGATCTTGTTCCTGCTTCACCAGAACTGCCTCCCTCCACCCAGCCCAAAGTTTGGTTAGATAGGGGAATTTCATAGGACCACCCCAAGGCTGTGGAAGTGGTATTGAAGAAAATTTCAATCTCAAAATTCCTGATCTATCTGTTTATAAACTGCTTTCAATCTCTTCATCTGTTGCTGAAGGAATAAAGAGATGGTTCTCTTGTTGAATTGTGGAAATTGGTCCTGACAAAATGAAGGTTTCCCCTGGTACTTTGATGGAGGACTCTGGTTGAACAAGTCCTTTCTCAGATTCCAAACTTTACTCCTGTCCTCTTGGTTTTCTTCCTTTTTATCTTGGTGATTCAGCTAAAAATGTCTCTCCTCTTGTGGATTATGGATCTCAGCTCAATTTAATTTTGGATTCTATGACCTGCAAACTCAAGCTTAGTCCTAGGGTCAGCTTCAATTATGTGATTTATGGGATAGGGAATCAATCTTGTGAATTGTTTGGTATTGCTAAAGATGTCCCAGTTAGGATTTTTCAAAAAATTTTTGGAACTTGTCATTTTTCAATGACTTTTTTGGAAGGTCCTATGATATGGGGTTGACCATTCTTGATGAATTTTGGCGCTACTCTGATGTTTTCTGATCAATTTGGGGAGAGAATTTGCCTCCCTGAGGCTGATGGTAGAAAGATTGAAGTTCTGCTTTATTCTTTGGATTATGGTTGTTAGGAAAGAGATTTACCTGGTAATCCTCCTAAATTGTCTTTAAAGGGGAAGCCAAAGGATAATTCTAATTCCTCTCATTTTTTATGGGAAAATTTGATCCTACTGATAGCTGTAGTTCTTCTCTGCCTTGGACTTCAACTCAAGGATCAAATATCATCCCTGAGGCTTATTTCTCTTTTTTCTCATCATTTTCTTCTGATCTGGAAATTATTAAAAATCAAAAACATGTTAAAATAGAAAATTCCAAAAATATTTCTTCTCTCTCTCAATCTGTTATGTATTCTTTTCCTTTTACTCTTAGGTCTGATCAATCTATTCTCAGTTTCATTTTGAATCTCCGCAATGAGTATAAACTAGATCCTGATCTTGATTCTATTCTTGGTGGCTTTGGTATGGAAGAATATGGGCTTCAGTGGAGGCAATTTGGGGTAGAAGGAAGTCCTCACAATTTTGCACTGCTAGGGAAACCTTCTACCGTCATTTTTAAAACGCTAACTTGTGCCGCATATGTGAGCAATGTATTATATCCTGGTTCTCCCTTTATGGAAAATGCAAACTTCAAGGATATTGCAGAACATTGGATGTAGAATACGTTGGAACTTGGTCTCAGTTTTTGTAATAAAGTTTTTCTGGTCAAATCTTGGAGGAAACAAGAACTCCTCTCTTTTGCTACCAAGTATAAACCAGTGGCAAAACAGTTCCAACCAGTCACCCAGCCTATGCCTCTCAACCTCAATCCTCCTCTTATGCATCCTCCCTTAACTTGTGATCCTTACTGTTGTTTATCTCAATCTCTTACTGGTCCCTTTGTGCCCAATTGTTGTGTCAGCAAAGAACATTTGAAGGTTGTCAACCTTGTTCCAGATAGATGGCTTCTTCCTAATGATTTAAATTTGATCAAAAATTTATTATCTCTAAGGGAAAAATCTATTGCTTTCTGTGAAGAAGAGAGAGGTCTCTTAAAAGAATCCTATGGTATTCCCTATATCATCCCTGTAGTTGAAAATGATCCTTGGCAAAAGAAAAAAGATCCCAATCGCTGCTGCTAAATTCAACAAATTTATCAAGTTATTCCGCCAAAAAGTTTGTAATGGTCTGAATTAGAAGTCAAATTCCAGTTATTCCAGCCCTGTCTCCTGTGTCCTCAAGAGTAATGGTAAACTTAGAATAGTTCATTATCTTCAACCCCTTAAAAAAGTTACTATTAAAGACTCTGGTATTCCTCCTGCTACTGAAGAATTTGTTGAGTCTTTCTCTGGGAGAGCTTGCTATGGTCTTGGAGACATTATGGGCTGTTATGATGAACAATCCTTAAATACTATCTCTTGACTTCTCACTACTTTTGATACTCCTTTTGGTTGATTTCAACTTACTCAATTGCCCCAGGGTGCCACCAATTTGGTTGCAGTCTACCAGGCTCAGATAATGTGGATCCTCCAGGATGAAATCCCCGATCATGCTGGTATCTTTATTGAAAATGGAGGAATTAAAGGTCCAGCTTCTGACTATGATAATGAACTCTTATCTTGGAATCCAGGAATTTGTTGATTCATCTGGGAATATGCTACTACTTTGGAAAGGATTCTGTTTCAAATCAAGGATTCTGGACTTACTGTCTCTGGATCCAAATTGGCTGCGGGTGTCCCTGCTCTGGAAATTGTTGGTCATATTGTCTGGAAGTAAGGAAGAAGGATGGCACCAGCCCAATTCAACAATATCATCTCTTGGCCCACTCCAATCAATCCTACCAAAGTTAGAGGCTTCCTAGGTGTTTCAACTTATGTTTTAATATTTATCCCATCTTCATTCCAAAATATGTGCACCTTTTCTTCATCTAAAAAGGAAAGATACTGAATGGATTTGGACCCAAGAGTGTGAAAATTACTTTCAGTTACTCAAAATGATTGTTGGTAAAGACATAATTTTTGAAAGATCTCTTATGGACCTAAAGCTGGCAAGATCAAGCTGGCTGTCAATCCTAGTTATCAATCTGTTGTTTCTGTTCTTCATCAGAAAGATGAAAATGGCTGGTACCATCCTGCTCTCTATGAATCTTTGCTATTTTCAGATTTAGAATCCAGATACTCCCAACTAAAACTGGAACTCTGTGGTGTGGCTCAAATGATGAAGAATCTCCAAACCATTCTCTGGGGTCAAAATTTCAAATTGGAAGTTGATTCTCAGTTCATCATTGAAATGATCAATGTTCCTAGTCTCACAAATTCTCCTATGACTTGTTGGGTGGCCTTTACCCAGCTTTTTCCTTTTGATATTATTTGAAGGCCTGGAAAATGTTTCACCATGCCTGATGGTTCATCTCAACATCCCCTTGGGGATGAAAAATCTGATGTTGGAATCAATTTGGATGAAGAAGAAAATTTGATCAATCCTGTCTTCTTTTTCTCCTCTCAGGATTTTTCTGGCTTTCAACAAGGTTTCTGGGTTAAATTAGAGCAGTAACTTTTAAATCTTCAAAAACCTCCAGATCTCTCTGCTAAAGAATTTTTATCTCTTAAAAGAAAGTCCTCTAATTTATTTTGAAAAGGCTCTAGGCTTATGAAAAGAGGAAATACTTTTTTTTTTTTTTACTATCCCTTCTAAACAAGATTCAATCCTTGAAAGTCTCTATGAAGGTCTTGGTCATTGTGGGTAAACTGAAACTTATCCACAATTATCCAAAAAATTCTGGTGGCCATCTCTGAAGAAATCCTTTGCTCAATGGTGAAAAAGTTGTGGAGTTTGTCAGAAAATTGATTTTAGGCATCCAGCTGAAATTTTCTATCCTACTTGGGAGTTCACTTTATTTGGAAGGATTTCTATGGATGTTGTTCATATTTAGACAGGTGGTTCTAAGTACCTCATTGTGGCTAGAGATGATTTTCCTGGATTGTTTTAAGCAAAATTTCTTCAGAACCTTAGCTCTGAATCAGTGGCAGCTTTTGTCTATGAGACTTGGACCATGGTTAATTGCTTGTCTCAATCCTACTCTACTGATGGTGGCTCTGAATTTTGCGGCAAACTTGCTGAAAGATTCAATCTCTTCCTGGACAACATAGAGTTACTAATCCTTATTATCCTGATGGCCAAGACATGGTGGAACAAGGCCATTCTCCTTTGAAGGCTGCACTTGTTAAACTGGCTGGTGAAAGTGGCAATAATTTTCCCAAATTCCTTCCTCTTGTTCTCTTCTCTGATCAAATCTCAACCAAAAAGACCACTGCCTACTCACCTTATGAAATCATCTTTGGTCAAAGAGCAGTTCTTCCTATGTATCTGGAAATGGAATCCTTCTGAGGTATCTAATGGGATGAGGTGTCTTCAACCACTGATCTATCAGTTGCCAGATGTAAGCAACTGGAGAAAAGTAAAGATGTTTGTGAGAAAGCATATCAGGGGATGATGGAATTAAGAGGAAAATTGGTTCAGTATTGGAAGATAAGCACTTAAATCAAATCAGGGATCCCTTAAATCCTGGTGATATCTTTTTAGCTTATGATTGATCTTTGGAAAACCAGTGGGGAAAGCTCTTCTCCAATTGCTGGAATGGTCCTTATTGGGTGGTTTTCCAAGTAAGAGGCGGATCTTATTTTTTGGAAGAGAATGATGGTGCCCAGTTTTCCAAAAGGTTCTCTGCTGATCAATTTAAGAATTTTCATTGTCCTGGAGGCAAGATATCTCAGAAGTAAGTCCTACCAATTGTGCACCACAAGGGTCATTTTGTGCCTTTTTGTTGTGAAACTCTACTGTATTCCACATACCTGAGCACCTGTGACACCTTCTTTGTTTTATCTCTGCCACTTCTAGGGCTCTTTTGGATGGATCAAGATATTTTTAAACTCTTCAATCACTCTCAAAATCAAGAAATGGCCATTCTTCCATCTCAATTTATTCTTATTCCTCCTTTTTGTAATATCTTCAAAATCAAGATGCAGACTAGGGACAGTCTTTAAGTTGGGGAGAGATGTGGTGAAAAATCCAGGACATCTCAGGAAAAATGGGATTTTTTTTTTAAGAAAAAAAAATTGAAATTACTTCCTGTGTCACTATGGGCACTCTTTCTCTTTCAATGATCTCAGCTTCTTCTTGTTCTAAAAATCTAGGAAAGGATTCTCCAGGCCTTTCAAACCCCCAGATCCCTTTTTCAACTCCTTCTTATTGCGCTGGGGGAACCAATTTTTGGACAAGAGCAAGCAATCATCATCATCCTTGCCAATCATCTCCATTGCCACTGACACCATTGGTCGAAACAACCCACAATGCCCCCCCTTCAACTGGTTGGCCATCAAAGGTTGTTTTCACCCATCATTATCCCATCCAACATTCACCAAAACAACAACAGCCCACCAACAACTCCCTCATCCATCATCACCTTTGGTTTGTTGACCTGACAACCAGAATGCTGTTGCTTGCAGAAGTTGGTGCCGCGGTTGTTCATCAGCGTTCCCATTGCTGATTGGCCATCTCAATCCCTCATCCTTCTGCAAGGCCGTTGCCACCGTTGCCTGCCAACATGCAAATGGTAATCCTACCTCAACCCTAACACCAATATTCTCTGACCGCCCCATTTGATGGGAAAGTCACCAAAAAAAATCACCAATTGATCACCCCGCATCCATTGGGTAAGGCCACCACCACTGTTGCCAGCCAGCTTGCAGATAGCTATTCTCACCCTCTCAATCTCTCCCACCAATGAATGGGATTTGGTCTGGTTGGAGAAATTGATCCCAACCAAGGATCAATCCAGCTCTTCACAGCCACCCCCTCCTGTTCCCAATCATCCACCTATCCCGTATGTTCTCTTGCAGTTGTCACCGTGGTTCACCTTTGCCCTTACAGTTTGCGGTAATTGGCCAGCTGCTGCCATCTTCCACCACAAAATTTCCTCTGCTATTGCACAGATGCTGTGGTGTCGTTATATAGTGTTGTATTGGGAACTGCACCAAGTTTGGTGCGCTCAGAATTTGATAGGTCAGGCTCAGCACTCAGAAGCGCGCAGTCTCAGCAGTGACTGCTGCGGGCTCAGCAGGAGCCGCAGCAAGAGCGGGATCAACAGTAGGGACCGCGGGAATTGGCATACTGGGCATGAATAGGGCTTGATTGGATGTGGTGGGCCACGGCCCGCTTGGACATTACGGACCCAAGAATGGAGCTGGCCCAACCAGGTTTGTGGGCAGCTAGTTCAGGGAAGTAGGGAGGGGCAATTGGGGCTATGGGCACAGGCCAACCCGCGGGGCAGGGAATCATGCAGCATGCAAAGCCAATATGGACAAGCGGGGGGCTCTGAGTAGGGCAGGGCAGAGGGCCGCGTCATGAGAAGGAAAAACTGGATGTAAGTAATGGTAAGCATGAAGGGAATGGGTTAGGGTTGGGCTAGGGTTCTAGGCTAGGGTTCTGGGATTAGGGTTTCTTTTACATTTGTTGTTGGGCTGTTATTGCGCTTGTACTTAGGTAAGGGTTCAGAGGGTGGGAATATAGTCCATGCTCTCAACCCCAGATCTGGGGGGGGGGAATCTTATCTTATATTTATGATTGAATCTGGGGTACAAGGGAAAAGAAGATGAAGGGAAGGAATTCATCATCTTTTTTTTACTCTCTTTCTCTCTCTCTCTTAACAACAAAGGAGCATCCTTAACCTTACAGAGCAGAAATCATCAACTTCCAAACTCAAGGACAAATAAGGGGGGTAGCACACTCTTAGTTTCCACAATGCTCATACGCTACCCGCAGTCTGGTTTCCTTTTCCATCTTTTTTTTCTATGTTGCACTTCATCTGTCACTATGCTTGGTTGTGATCCAACAAAAAAATAAAATTCTGCACTCATTTGTATTTATCTCTTGTAATTAGTCTACAGGGCCTCTTGCCCATAAAAGGGGGGGCTATCTGCTTCCTTTTGCCAGATGGATCCATCTTATCATCCATGATCCTTGATCCATCTATGATTATCATCTAAGCAATAAATACATTGGACCCTTCCCCTTTATCCAAGCATTTCATCCTGGGTATATCTATGATTTCCCCTTGATCTTTCAGCCTCCAATATACTCAAATCTTTATCCATCCCTCTGTGGCCTTGTTTGTTATCACCAACCAATAGCCTTTCTGGTTGAAGAAGAATTTATTTGATTGAATTCTTGAGTGTGTTATACCACTCTTTGATCCCTCTTTTGACCATACTGGTCTTGATCATTCTTTGATTATCATTCTGGAACCAGTCATGTTTTACTGAGAGGTTTTTTAAGCTTGAAACATGAAGTGTTAAACCTCCCTGTATTTCTTTAAAGTTAAATTCCGCCATGCGATTCTTGAGTCCCTTGAGAAGTGCTGGGTTATTATTGTTCAAACTTGTTACTGCATTGCTTCTAGAGCTTCATAAAACAAATTGCTTTGTTTTTTAAAGGCAACCACAGTTATCTGTTACCCTTCAAGCATTTGATTGCAAAGATTTTGGCAGTTTCTTTGAGAACCTGGAGGTTGGTTGGGATTGAGTTGATCTTTCCTAATGTTCTGCTGAAGACCAGAGTTATTAGCTTGTGGGCATTGTTACTTAAAACTGCCTTGTTCTATGGAACTCTGAACAAACTTTGACTTATTTTGTTCAAGTATTTTCCCGCACCATCCTGCCTCAGATAGTTTTGTTTCCTTGCTACCAAATACTTTAAAACTCATCCCTTCCATTGATTTCTCATTCATAAGGTTCTGGACCTTGATTCTGGTTAAATTTAAATATTTTTGTAACACTCAGGGGGGCAGCCTAAACAGAACCTTTCCCCTCCACAGAACTTCCTGAGGATCAACACCTTTTGGAGTCTTACAATGGAAATTTGGAATGGGATTTGATGGGATAGAATTAAGCTTTGGAAAGTTTTGCATGAAATTCTCAAACCAAGTCTGGAGAATTGCAAAGGTGATGGGCTGGTTCCCACAAGGTGCAATATTTGTTTGACTGGAAGCCAGTCCATTTGACAAGGTATTGATGTTTTCCTTTGCATAACCTGGAATCCAGAATAAGGCTTACTTCCCACTCTAAATAATCTTTGAAATCAACCTGTTCAGGGGGGGGATGAGCTTTCCCCTGGCATACAACCCAAGCTGGCCCTAGGAGAGACACATGAAAATCCAGGTGGATACCTTTCAATTTTGCAGGTAAGGAAAGTTTGAAAGTGTTGGGAAAGATGAATGATTCAACTTTGAAGGGTCCAAGTTTTCTTTCAGACAGTTTTTGGGTTATACAAGTACTGCAAATGTTGCAAGTGTTGAGCCATACCTTATCTCCTACTGTGATGGTTGGTGCCTTAGTGCAAAGTGGGTCTGCTTGCTCCTTTCAGCGCTTGTTTGCTGCTTCAAGGTTGGATTGAAGTTTCAATTGAAGAGATTTGATGTGGTCAAGATAATTGGTAGCAGGTTGAGAAGGTTCCTAAAAATGGAAGCAAAAGTTGGGCTTCTACCATAAAGAGTCTGGAAGGGAAACTGTTTGGTGGAAAAATGAGTGGAATTGTTTTAGGCAAATTTGGCCAATGGGGGCTATTGCTACCAGTTTTCCTGTTTATAGGAGAAATTAATTTGAAGATAATTCTTGAGAATCTAATTAACTTGCTTTGTTTGCCCATCCCTTTCTAGGTGGTAAGCCATTGATAAGTCGCAAGTGATCTTCAAGTGCTGGCATAGAAAGGTCCAAAATCTAGAGACAAACAAAGATCCAAAATCACTAAGTATATTATTGGGGAGACCATTTTTTTGAAAATACATATCCTATGAATAAATTATCTAGATCTTCCAAAGAGGTTGTCACAGTACTGCAAAGAAAAAAAGCCATCTTTCAGAAGCAATCTAATACTACTAGAATAGCATCATAACCAATAGAAATAGTTAATTGAGAAATGAAATCCATTGAGAACAAGTGCCAAGGAATAGGCAGGATAGGAAGGGGCTCAAGAAGCTCATGCTTTTGGTGTTTTGAGGAATTGTTACAATGGCAACAATAGCACGGGCTAACATTGTCTTTTACTTCCTTGGTCATACCAGGCCAATAGAATTCTTGTGCAATCAACTGGTAGGTTTTATCCTCCCCATGATGACCAGCAGGTTGAGAGTTGATCCAAGAATCAAAGATATCAAACTTAATGCAAGGATTATCAGGTACTACTATGAAATCTTTATAGAATAAATAACCATTTTTGTCAAAACTGTAATCATTATCTAATAATTTTTCACTCTTGCAAAGTTTTTTATACTTAGGGTTGTTGAGTTGGGCTTTTCAAATTTCAGAAGCTTTGTCTCAAAGGTGGGTGAAAATTAAATTTAGTTGCGTAGACTGATTGGAGAAGAGTTTCCGAACATTTTTAGGATTTTTATTGTGAAAGGTGCCCCCCCCTGGGTAAAGGTTGTCCCAACATGATAAGGCATCAGGTACTACTGCTTGTTTCCTAGGGCGGTACTTGATTGTAAAGTTGAATTCAGAGAGGTATTTGGACCAAAATGCCTGTCTGTGTGTAAGGACTTTTGATCTCATGCAATATTTAAGGGAATTGTGATCATTTAAGATCTCAAAGGGTTCCATAAGGCTCATAAGGTATGAAAAACATTTATTCAAGCAATAAAAAATTGCAAGAAATTCCTATTCATGAATCTCATAGTTAAGCTCCTCAGAAAGCAATTTGAAAGACTCAAAGGCTACAGGGTGGAATAGTGAAAAAGAAGAAGAAAACTGCAAGATGACTACTGAAATTGCATACTTTCTTGCTCCAGTTTCCACAATAGTGCAAGCTAGCTTGTTAAGATGAGCAAGTATTGGAGCAGTGATAAATTCCTTTTTTAGAGCTTCAAACTCCAAAGCAGTTTCTTCAGTAAAAACAAAATGAATGTTTTTTTTAGAAGGTAAGTAAGATTCACAGTCTTCTAGGCGTAATACTCAATAACCTCCTGTGAAAATTAATGAAACCAAGGAAAAATTGTGAGGTTTTGACCAAATAAGGTGTGGGCCAGTCCAATATGCATTGACCCTTGCCTGGGTCCATCAATAGTACTTGCTGCAAGACTATGAAACCTAAAAACCAAAGAGAATGAGTATTAAATTTGAACTTAGAGAATTTTGAAAAAAGGTTATTCTTTCAATGTTTCTGCAGCTCCTCTTGCACATGTGCAATGTGATCCTGAAGAGTCTTTGATTAGACAAATATTTTATCAAGGTATACCACAAGGTATTTCTCTACAAGGTCAGCAAGAATTTCATTGAAAAAATGTTGAAAATTAGAAGGAGTGTTGCAAAGGCCAAAAGGAATGAAATCATAATCATAACTGCAAAACCTTGTTCTTATTGTTGTAAAATACTAATGCCCTTTTGAAATGAAAATCAGGTCATAGGCACCTCAAAGTTCTATTTGAGAAATAAGAAGCTCCATGGAAGTAAGTGAGGAGGTGAAACATAGGTAGTACTGGGTAGGAATTTGTCCTGGTTACCTGTTTGAGTTTCCTGTATTTGAAACAAAGGCAAAGGCCTCCATCTTTCTTTGGGATGAAAAGGATGGGCAAGGCAGTTTTTGAATTTCTTGTCAAAAGAAATTCTTTCAATACATTTTCTGCAATCTATTCTTGAAGCCCAACTTATTCTTTCTTTGAGAGACAGTATACTGGTCTGGGTGCAGGAGGTGGGCCAGTAAATTTGATCCTCTTATCATAAGAATAGGAATGATCTAGTTTATCTGCTTTTAAAGCTGAAAAGAAATCAGTGAATTTATGATACACCAAAGTTAAACACTCTCAAATGATTTCTAAATCTTCAATCTTGTCATCTTTGAGCACCAGATTGGAAGTGAATGCACAATGCAATAGGATTAAGGAGGTAAAAATACAACTTTTGGTAGGAGCCTGTTTCTCTTTGAAGAAACAAGGAAGAGGTAAGTTGGAAAAATAATGAAGAAATCCTAAATCTGATGAGGAAACTTGGGAATGAAGTTCAGGATAGTGCAAATTTCCTGGCGGAAAATTGTCATCCAATTCAATGACAGTGTCAGGTAGGCTGTTTAATTCCTGTTTGAAAAAAGGGTTAGTTTCCTGGGTTTGCAAGGTTCAAAGGTTAATTATTCCTTCTTTCCAATTCACATCTGGATTCCAGTAAACTTGGAAGTTGTGGCCTAGAATGGTGGTGTCCATTACAGGGATATCTAAAACAAACAAATACCATCCAAAGCTGGGGAAATTGGAGAATGCAAAGGTCCATCTTGCCATATGGGTAACCCAAAGAGACAGCTTGGTTGCACCACTTACTAAATAGATGGGAAAATTATCTACCTAGGAAAATGTAAGATTTTTGGAAGCTGAAAAAGATTAACTTATAAGGAAAATGAGCACCAGAATTGAGTAAAAAACAATAAGGGGTGTTGTCAGAATGGAAAAGGAAAAATCTTGAAATCAGAGCACCAAGTGACTTGCAAGTGAAAAGAAATTCTTGCGCTAATTTACACAATGAGTAGTTTTCCCAGAAAGTATTGGAAAAACTAAAATTTAATTTTTTGACTGTCTAGCTGCTTCATGTGCAAGCCGCTTTGCAAGAATATTGAATCTTCTTTTCCTCCACAATACATACATAAACCCTCTTTTAACTCCTTTTCTGTTGCTTGTTATTTAGCATCCAGTTTCTTTATCCAGGAACTTTGAATTTTCAGCAAAGGCTTTCCCCTTTGGGTTGAAGTTAAAAATTGGATTGGGTTTAAAGTGTTTTTGATTTTTTGAATGTTTCTTTGAAGAGTTGTCTGCCTTTGGAGTCAAAGTTGAAAATCCATGGTTGTTTTGTCAAGAGAAGTTCTTCTTGTGATAGCAATTATCAAGCTCAATCACCGGGTTGATTAGCTTCTGAAGTGAGAATGTCATATGTCCCCCAACTTCAAGCTGTTCAATTAGGAATTCTGGTAAACCCTTTCAAAAGTTGAATAAAAGTGCTGCCTTTTTCCATTTAATGCAAGATTGCAGAGTTCAATAATGAGAGATATAAACAGAAAACCTACTATTCTCCTTAATAACTACACTATTAAGTTTTTATTTGTGTTTCAAACTTTGTTGGGGTCACAGAACAGGGTGGAAGGTTTCTGCTCAAAATTTTCCAAATTTTTGAGAATACAAGTGGGACTAGTATTTGAAAATAGTTTGAGGTATGGTTTGAACCACTGAAAAGCTCTACCTCCTATAAAGGAAAACACATAAATGACTTCATGTCTGTTGGAGGGAAAGTTATTGGGATTTTTTGAGAAGATGATTCTTCCTGAATGTAAGTAGGATCTAAGTTTATAGGAATGTTCCCCCATAAAATGGTGACACTTATTCATGCTCCCAGTGCAAAAACTGGGACTGCTCATGCTATATTGCAAAGCATTTTGCTTTAGAGCCTAGATCAAATCCAACATAATGGTCAAATTTTTGGCCTTGGGAGCACTAGTGCAAACCCTTGATCTAGCATGGGTCAAGTTTCATTGGGCAAATTTTCAGTCTTTAATTTACTTGAGAGTATTGACTGGAGCATCTTGTTGGAGTGCAAGGGGGTTGTTGTTGGGCTCAACCAAAGGAGATTTAGAAGAAGGAACTCAATCTAGGGGTTTTTGGGCCTGTGAAGCCAGGAATCTCCTTACCATATGGATTTCATGATTATAGGGGGTGAGGGAAGCTTTCCTGGTTGAGAACGTACATGAAATTGTAAAACAAAATCTACTATAGCTTGCAAACTACAATGGAGGATTGAGTTAGCTAATTTTCTATCACAAACTCACCCCAAGCACTATAGGGCAATCGTAGATGATTGTGAGCACAAAGGAGAAAAATGAGTGCAAGCAATTTGTGTGAGATATCAAAGCTAACCAAAAATTGCAAACCATGGTTCAGGAGCTCAAAAACCAGCTAGAGGGATGAATTTTTCAAATGGAAGGGAACTAAAGCCAAGAACAATGTGATGACTGGATTCAGAAAAATTCAAGAACATATGAAATTAACTAAATGAGGAGACAATATTCAGGAAGAAAATATAGACTTTATAATGTAATACAATGGTTAATAGATACAAACTGATGGAATGCCATCTAAATCTAGGGAGCAATGATGCAATGAATGAAAGGAACCCAATTGGAAAATTAAATAACCATACAGTTTTTTCCAAGTCTGTAGGGTAGGTGCAAGAGAATAGAACATGAGTGTACATAGACATAATGGATGAGACAAGGAGGGAATGACATGTGAGGAAATTGCAAAAAAAAGGATTTAGTTATGCAGGCAAAGGGGATAGTCCATTTGGAAGCTATACAGTTAATGCAGCAATCTAGGCATGGGTGAAAACTAGTCTGATTTTCTGACCAAGAATGGAATTCCAAGGGTTGATGATATCCAGGATAGGTGTGAAAAGCTCGAATGGATGGTTGACTTGGATTAGAGTTGACTGCAAATATTTTTAAGTATATAATGATTCTCAAAGATTGGGAGGTTGTTACCCAAGCCAGAGGTAGTAAGGGGACGGAACCATTGATGTTGTGCTTTATTTTTTGACGCTTATGGACTGAGGTAGATGGTACTGGGGAAAAGGATATGTCAAAAGGGTATGTCAAAATGATGAATAAAATGGCCCTGAACCTTTGAGAATCATACCAAGAATACAATTCTTGGTTTTCATGGATCATCAGGAAAAGTTTTATTGAGTGTTATCAGCCTGTTGAAGAAATTCCAACAAAGTGAAAAAAGGGATATCTATAGCATTTTTTCATCTATGTGAAATCTATTATGCATACATGGTGGAATATTCTAGCCAAAGATAATGATGAAGGTTGAGAGAGTAAAAAGCCTTCCAGATCTCCCGGTGATGATGTCATCAGGGAATGTATCCATTCATCAGATCCCATATGGCCATGGCCATGGTGGGTTAGCCATCAGCTATCTTCAAAACCTTGTCAATACTAGAGAAAATTTATATTATTTCTTTTATTTTTCCTTTTTGGATCTAATTATAGTCATTTAATAGAGGTTTACTCTCCAAAAAACTCAATCTTTGGAGCTGGAATTTTTTGGTAATTTTCTCAAGGAATATTGTGAAGAAATTGGGCACCACCTGTAAAATCTATCAGAACTGTAGGTTCTTGCCTTCATGGCTCCAATAGTTATAATTAAAAAGCCACCTTGAAAATTCAACATTGTTTGCATTTGCATTGATTTCCAACACCTGCATTACTTTGGACACACTAGCAATCATGCCTTTTGAAAAAACTTTTTCATCAAAAAGTTTGCATAAACATGACAGATTAGAGTAGTGGTAAAATTAATTAAGGTTATATATAGGGTATCAGGTAGTGATTATATTGAGAAATGGGAAAATATTACCCAAAGCTTGCAGGAGCTGTCAAATTTTATAACTAGGCAGCTGTCATGATTCCAACTTGGTTTTTTTTGTTTAAACTTAATTTGAAATATCCCCTGTCATCAGTATCAGACACCTCAGTTTAGTAGAATAACACCAAAGATAATACTAACAATAAAATGAAGTCTGCTTACTAATTTTGGCATTAAAATCAAGGAACCATCTAGTTGAACCAACTTAATCATTACTTTCACTTGCACTAGATATTTTCAGTATCATCTAAAAATATTAAAAATTGAACCTGAAATTGCGCTTGCACCCTTGAACTTGTCATTCTGCTGATGTACAGACTTCAAACCTGGCTACTACTTATATCTTTTTAAATTAAACCTCAAAAAATCAGTTTGGACCATGTATAGCTAACAAAATTTTGATGAATCTCCTAAATAAACAATAACTATTATTATCAGGACTCAGTCCACATTTTTCATTTGAAATTTTGCTACACTCATTTTCAAGTTGCATTAGAAATTTTTGGAATCCTTGCATTTAAATTTTTTCATTTCTTGCTTTTCTTATTGAACCTCAATGAAATGATTTCATTTATTCTGGAATTAGAATGAAGTAATTTCTGATTTTCTATTCCCATCTGGAGGGGAAATCTATCAGGTCATATATATTCATTTTCAACACAATGTACATAGATTACCTTAAAATGCATGTCCCTTCACCCAAAGATTGTTTTCTTGGTAAATTAATTTCTTATTTTCTTGAACTCTTGCTGACACTAAGTCTTTAAGTCATGCGTTCCCTCAGTTTCTTCTGTGAAAAATCCATCTTGCACCTTGCAATTGAATTTGAGCATCAATTTGGAGCTTCAAAGGAGATTCTGACTAAATTTGAGGTTTCTTGTAACATTGGTCATTCTCATTTGCACTGCATCCACCTAGCCCTTGCCCCTCTTGGTATGTGGGATGGGTGTTTGAAACCTATTCTAAATAATTTTAGGGCATCCTGGTTCCCTTCTTGAATGAAAATCCTATCAAGAATGCCATATCCTGGTATAAACTTTGTGAGATTGCATGTTTTACCTCATATTTTGGTAGTGGTAATATGGATCTTTCCAGAAAATTCTACTTCTTTATTCTTTATTCTTCATTCTTCATTCTTCATTCTTTATTCTTTATTTTTTATTTTTTATTTTTTATTTTTTATTTTTTATTTTTTATTTTTTATTTTTTATTCTCTATTCTTTATTCTTTATTCTTTATTCTTCATTCTTTATTCTTTATTCTTTATTCTTTATTCTTCATTCTTCATTCTTCATTCTTTATTCTTTATTCTTCATTCTTCATTCTTTATTCTTTATTCTTTATTCTTTATTCTTTATTCTCTATTCTTTATTCTTTATTCTTTATTCTTTATTCTTTATTCTTTATTATTCATTCTTCATTCTTCATTCTTTATTCTTTATTCTTTATTCTTTATTCTTTATTCTTTATTCTTTATTCTCTATTCTCTATTCTTTATTCTTTATTCTTTATTCTTTGTTCTCTATTCTTTATTCTTTATTCTTTATTCTTTATTCTTTATTCTTTATTCTTTATTCTTTATTCTTTATTCTTTATTCTTTATTCTTTATTCTCTATTCTTTATTCTTTATTCTTTATTCTTTATTCTTTATTCTTTATTCTTTATTCTTTATTCTTTATTCTTTATTCTTTATTCTTTATTCTTTATTCTTTATTCTTTCTTTTTTAATATTTATTCTTTATTCTTTATTCTTTATTCTTTATTCTTTATTTTTTACTTTTTATTCTTTATTCTTTATTCTTTATTCTTTATTCTTTATTTTTTATTTTTTACTATTTATTCTTTATTCTTTATTATTTATTATTTATTATTTACTTTTTATTATTTATTATTTCTTATTTCTTATTTCTTATTTCTGATTTCTGATTTATTATTTATTATTTATTATTTCTTATTTATTAATTATTATTTATTATTTATTATTTATTATTTATTATTTATTATTTATTATTTATTATTTATTATTTATTATTTATTATTTATTATTTATTATTTATTATTTATTATTTATTATTTATTATTTATTATTTATTATTTATTATTTATTATTTATTATTTATTATTTATTATTTATTATTTATTATTTATTATTTATTATTTATTATTTATTATTTATTATTTATTATTTATTATTTATTATTTATTATTTATTATTTATTATTTATTATTTATTATTTATTATTTATTATTTATTATTTATTATTTATTATTTATTATTTATTATTTATTATTTATTATTTATTATTTATTATTTATTATTTATTATTTATTATTTATTATTTATTATTTATTATTTATTATTTATTATTTATTATTTATTATTTATTATTTATTATTTATTATTTATTATTTATTATTTATTATTTATTATTTATTATTTATTATTTATTATTTATTATTTATTATTTATTATTTATTATTTATTATTTATTATTTATTATTTATTATTTATTATTTATTATTTATTATTTATTATTTATTATTTATTATTTATTATTTATTATTTATTATTTATTATTTATTATTTATTATTTATTATTTATTATTTATTATTTATTATTTATTATTTATTATTTATATTTATTATTTATTATTTATTATTTATTATTTATTATTTATTATTTATTATTTATTATTTATTATTTATTATTTATTATTTATTATTTATTATTTATTATTTATTATTTATTATTTATTATTTATTATTTATTATTTATTATTTATTATTTATTATTTATTATTTATTATTTATTATTTATTATTTATTATTTATTATTTATTATTTATTATTTATTATTTATTATTTATTATTATTTATTTATTATTATTATTTATTATTTATTATCTATTATTTATTATTTATTATTATATTATTTATTTATTATTTATTATTTATTATTTATTATTTATTATTTATTATTTATTATTTATTATTTATTATTTATTATTTATTATTTATTATTTATTATTATTATTTATTATTTATTATTTATTATTTATTATTTATTATTTATTATTATTATTTTATTTATTATTTATTATTTTTATTATTTATTATTTATTATTTATTATTTATTATTTATTATTTATTATTTATTATTTATTATTTATTATTTATTATTTATTATTTATTATTTATTATTTATTATTTATTATTTATTATTTATTATTTATTATTTATTATTTATTATTTATTATTTATTATTTATTATTTATTATTTATTATTTATTATTTATTATTTATTATTTATTATTTATTATTTATTATTTATTATTTATTATTTATTATTTATTATTTATTATTTATTATTTATTATTTATTATTTATTATTTATTATTTATTATTTATTATTTATTATTTATTATTTATTATTTATTATTTATTATTTATTATTTATTATTTATTATTATTTATTATTTATTATTTATTATTTATTATTTATTATTTATTATTTATTATTTATTATTTATTATTTATTATTTATTTTTATTATTTATTATTTATTATTTATTATTTATTATTTATTATTTATTATTTATTATTTATTATTTATTATTTATTATTTATTATTTATTATTTATTATTTATTATTTATTATTTATTATTTATTATTTATTATTTATTATTTATTATTTATTATTTATTATTTATTATTTATTATTATATATTATTATTTATTATTTATTATTTATTATTTATTATTTATTTATTTATTATTTATTATTTATTATTTATTATTTATTTATTATTTATTATTTATTATTTATTTATTATTTATTATTTATTATTTATTTATTATTTATTATTTATTATTATTATTTATTATTTATTATTTATTATTTATTATTTATTATTTATTATTTATTATTTATTATTTATTATTTATTATTTATTATTTATTATTTATTATTTATTATTTATTATTTATTATTTATTATTTATTATTTATTATTTATTATTTATTATTTATTATTTATTATTTATTATTTATTATTTATTATTTATGATTTATTATTATTATTATTATTTATTATTTATTATTTATTATTTATTATTTATTATTTATTATTTATTATTTATTATTTATTATTTATTATTTATTATTTATTATTTATTATTTATTATTTATTATTTATTATTTATTATTTATTATTTATTATTTATTATTTATTATTTATTATTTATTATTTATTATTTATTATTTATTATTTATTATTTATTATTTATTATTTATTATTTATTATTTATTATTTATTATTTATTATTTATTATTTATTATTTATTATTTATTATTTATTATTTATTATTTATTATTTATTATTTATTATTTATTATTTATTATTTATTATTTATTATTTATTATTTATTATTTATTATTTATTATTTATTATTTATTATTTATTATTTATTATTTATTATTTATTATTTATTATTTATTATTTATTATTTATTATTTATTATTTATTATTTATTATTTATTATTTATTATTTATTATTTATTATTTATTATTTATTATTTATTATTTATTATTTATTATTTATTATATTATTTATTATTTATTATTTATTATTTATTATTTATTATTTATTATTTATTATTTATTATTTATTATTTATTATTTATTATTTATTATTTATTATTTATTATTATTATTATTTTATTATTTATTATTTATTATTTATTATTTATTATTTATTATTTATTATTTATTATTAAGTATTTATTATTTATTATTTATTATTTATAATCTATTATTTATTATTTATTATGTATTATGTATTATTTATTATTTATTATTTATTATTTATTATTTATTATTTATTATTTATTATTTATTATTTATTATTTATTATTTATTATTTATTATTTATTATTCATTATTTATTATTTATTATTTATTATTTATTATTTATTATTTATTATTTATTATTTATTATTTATTATTTATTATTTATTATTTATTATTTATTATTTATTATTTATTATTTATTATTTATTATTTATTATTTATTATTTATTATTTATTATTTATTATTTATTATTTATTATTTATTATTTATTATTTATTATTTATTATTTATATTTATTATTTATTATTTATTATTTATTATTTATATTTATTATTTATTATTTATTATTTATTATTTATTATTTATTATTTATTATTTATTATTTATTATTTATTATTTATTATTTATTATTTATTATTATATTTATTATTATTATTTATTATTTATTATTTATTATTTATTATTTATTATTTATTATTTATTATTTATTATTATTATTTATTATTTATTATTTATTATTTATTATTTATTATTTATTATTTATTATTTATTATTTATTATTTATTATTTATTATTTATTATTTATTATTTATTATTTATTATTTATTATTTATTATTTATTATTTATTATTTATTATTTATTATTTATTATTATTATTTATTATTTATTATTTATTATTTATTATTTATTATTTATTATTTATTATTTATTATTTAT
This sequence comes from Puccinia polysora, assembly GCA_025617555.3. NCBI lineage: Eukaryota > Fungi > Basidiomycota > Pucciniomycetes > Pucciniales > Pucciniaceae > Puccinia > Puccinia polysora. The sequence continues at coordinate 23,890,320 of CM062635.1, forward strand.
TATTTATTATTTATTATTTATTTATTATTTATTATTTATTATTTATTATTTATTATTTATTATTTATTTATTTATTATCTATAATTTATTATTTATTATTTATCATGTATTATTTATTATTTATTATTTATATTTATTATTTATTATTTATTAAATTTATTATTTATTATTTATTATTAAGTATTTATTATTTATTATTTATTATCTATAATCTATTATTTATTATTTATTATGTATTATTTATTATTTATTATTTATTATTTATTATTTATTATTTATTATTTATTATTTATTATTTATTATTTATTATTTATTATTTATTATTTATTATTTATTATTTATTATTTATTATTTATTATTTATTATTTATTATTTATTATTTATTATTATTATTTATTATTTATTATTTATTATTTATTATTTATGATTTATTATTAATTATTAATTATTTATTATTTATTATTTATTATTTATTATTTATTATTTATTATTTATTATTTATTATTTATTATTTATTATTTTATTATTTATTATTTATTATTATATTTATTATTTATTATTTATTATTTATTATTTATATTTATTATTTATTATTTATTATTTATTATTTATTATTTATTATTTATTATTTATTATTTATTATTTATTATTTATTATTTATTATTTATTATTTATTATTTATTATTTATTATTTATTATTTATTATTTATTATTTATTATTTATTATTTATTATTTATTATTTATTATTTATTATTTATTATTTATTATTTATTATTTATTATTTATTATTTATTATTTATTATTTATTATTTATTATTTATTATTTATTATTTATTATTTATTATTTATTATTTATTATTTATTATTTATTATTTATTATTTATTATTTATTATTTATTATTTATTATTTATTATTTATTATTTATTATTTATTATTTATTATTTATTCATTATTATTCATTATTCATTATTCATTATTTATCATTTAGTATTTACTAGTATATTCCCCCAAATTTGTGGAGGCATGGCATTTGCCCAGTGCAGTATTGGCTTTTCCTGGTGCAGTATTTGACTTTGCCTGGTGTCAATGCAAGAGATGCATATACAAAAAAAATAGATAAATGAATAAAACTCCAAGGACCTTGACGCTTGGTGAGGTGTGGGAAGTTTTTCAATGTTTTTATAGAAGTAGATCTTTTTTTATTTACTCTTTGTTTTTTTATTTATCATTTTTATCTGTTTTAAATTATTTTATTATATACTCCTCCTCTTTTGTCCATTTATCAAAAGAATTCACTATTTATTCATTTCACACGCCCTCCCAAGGCTTTTCACAAGCCTATAGGACCCAAATTTACCTTCCAATCCAGGAAAATTCATGAACCACAGGCAAGAAATTTGTCCAAGTCCATCTCACATGAATCAACTCATGACATTTTTTTCAAGTGAAATTAGGCTTGGAGGGATTCTATGAGTTAGAAAACATGCCAAAACATATGAATTTATGCAAACAGGCACCAATTTTTTATTTTTGTGTTTTGGAAAACTTCATGCCCATTTGGGATAATTTGATTCCATTCATCATTTTTCCAGGCTTTGAGTTTTCAAGGCATTAATTTATCAATCACAAAGGCACAAATTTATCCTGGGAAAATCAATTCAATAGGATGTTTTTTTAGAATACATGATATAATTTTACAGTCAATGTGTCCACTGTGCCTGCATTTTTGTCAGTTGACAAGATCCTCAGTAATGGTAGATAGCAGGGGGGGGGGGGGAATCAAAAAGAAAATCCTGAATTCTTGTTTTCCCTTCCCAGGGTTGTTTTCTACTTCCCACAAAACAGGCAGGTGGGTGTTGGTAGGTTTTTCAATTGACCCTGCTTAACCTGAACCACCCTCTTTCAATTCCCCCAAAATTGCTGATTCATCATTCTCACTCAAAAATCAATCAATAGACTTTTTTTTTTATTTTTTTCTGATATTTTTTACTTTTTTTTTTTAGTCCAAATTATTCCCTGTCCAATCTTTGGGAAAGTGGACAGACAACTTAGGTAGAATTTCCAAAAATCTGGGAAGTGCAACAAAGAATTTGTGCCAGGTAGACAGTTAATGTGAAAAATGTAGCCAGAAAATCCAGGAAGGTGGACATTCATATCTATGTATATACAACTGTTTCTGGTAAACAAGTCCACAAAACAAGTGGACCAAGTCCGGTGGACTTTTTTACTGGGTCTTGTGGCCTTGTTTGCTTGACAACAGGCCTTATTTTGGTTGAAAATGATCATTTCAAGCAAATCATGCCTTTTGACAAGGGTGGGAAGGCCTGTGGTCAACAGGATTGGCCACAAGGTCTGCCACAATATCAATCTTTCATCTACCACACAATATCTTCCCAATAAATTTTAGTTCTTCTTGTTGTCATTGTAATCAATCACAGTTTAGTTAGCCTAAGAAAAAGAGCTAAACCCATCGAGGTTTTTTTTATTTATTTATTTGTTTATTTTTGTTGGCCAAAAACCACAGTGGCCGCTTGACTTGTCCTAGGGACTTCCTACCTTTGTTAAGTGGACTTGAGCAATTTTCAACGGGTCTTCAATCCCTTGTTGAGAGGCCTCATTCTGTTGATGACTGGCCTTGGACTGCTTGAACAGGGGTCTTGATTAGGTGTCATGTGTCCTTCCTCACTTGAAAACTGGACAGGGTTTGCTGGTCCACTGGACTTGTTTACCGGGAACAACGGTACCTTTTGTGGTGCTTCGGCGAGTGCTCTGGGGAGTGGGCCATGCACCGATCAAGTCACGATAGGATGAGGTCCCGTGTCTGATGGGATCGCCCAAGGACAGCAAGATGTGTGCCGACGATGTCATACACATGTTGTAGTTTGCATTAATGTATCCTTTACAAAGTAGATTACGCATGCATTCATTATCAGATCTTAGTACGACATGTGAAATCATTAGCACTAAAAAACAAAAACAAAAACTAGACGTCATCGCTTGGGATGACGTCATCGAATGGGACCATGACCATACGTAGAGTCATGCGCCCGCTTCTGGACGATCAGATTGACCCGGTGGGTTTGAGTTTGTCCGTCCAAACAGTCGAGCCAAGGAGGGGAGAAGGACCTCGTCGAGGTGGCAGATTAAAACCAAACCCAAGCGAAGAGGTTCAGTGTAGGAATTCGGGAGTCCCCCTTCAGGTTCGAATCTTAGAATTCTAAAGGAACGTTTTAGTCGCATCCTGATTCAGAACCCATCAAGGAGTGGATGGATGCAAATTTGTTTGAATGAACACATTATCACTCAGGAGGATTTCAGCTCATACCACCCGCAACTTCAGTCGTCCAACTACTCATCACACTACTCTCAGAGCATCGAACCCTCGAGGCTCTTATAACTTGGGTAGAAACGCCGTTAACTGCCATCGTACCATTATGCTGTCTGATAATCTCAACGCGACGGGCTTGAGCCCAAAAGAATCACGAAACTTGGAGGTTCGATCGGAGCGAGAGGATGAGAAGATCATCGTGCGTTGCCTCAAGGAGGTGGGCAAACCATCTTCGCCTACACGTTTGCTTCACTCTAAGATCACCTTTCAATCTAACGCACTCTACCCTGTCAAATTCTCAGTTGTACAGCTGCAAACCAACCGAAGCAAGCTACGAGATGTATGCAGAGAATGCGACATTTCATGACCCAGTCGTAAGCGCTATTGAAGAGCCTTCTAACAAATCATCCGTAGGAGTAATAATCTATTATTTCTTGTGACCCTGCGACTCCATACTAGACAATAGCTACCCCCTTGCAAACCATCAAATCGCAGTTTAATGGGATGCCAAAGATGTTTAGTAGTTCGACTATTGACAAATTCGAAGTACTCGAAAGTCCAGCTAGCTTACCCAGTCCACCTGGACCCGACCAATTCACCATCATTAATCAAGACGTGTCCTGTAAGAAAAACCACTCCTTCTATCCTTGAAATTCGCTTCCAAGGCCAATCTGCAACCTGATTTTTCTTTTTGAAAACTGCGAGGTTTAGATTACCGTGATGGTAAGAAGCTCAAGACGTTGAACTCACTTTTGACTTTGGAACGGGACCCGAAGGGGAAGGTCATTAAGCATACCGAAGAATGGTCTCACGAAAAAGTCACTGGTGAGTCTAGTATGAACTATTTCAATTTAACTGAGGAGAAGAAAAGGCGACAAATATGAATAATTTATGGAAAGAAACAAAATTCTGAGTATGTTGTTCTCGCTCTCGAACGCATCAAAATATCGATGCAGATCAATCGGATGGGTTCTTTGGTCAATTGAATGAATGGCGAAAGAAATTCGCTGGGGAAGTCATCGGGAAATTGGTATCCGATAAGCCTCCAAACGATAAGAAAGAATGATCAATACTAACCCTTCTGGGAAAAAATTCCCCACGAAAGTGGGGTTTTTTATGCTAATTTTAGGTTTTAAATGAATCATGAAATTTGTTTAAAAGAAGATAAAAAAACGTGTAACTCAAAGATCTCAGATCGCTTAACAAGCAATATAACTTGATTTTTAGCTGTCTAATATCGCGGTAATATTCCAGAGAAAAATCATCTGGAAAGAAAGATTCAAGAATAGATGGACTGAGTCTTAATGAATGTCTGTATTTGATTTTAGTCACTTAATTCGTTTAGAAATAGATGTCAGCTTGCTAATGTTTACAGAGAAAACTTTCAAAAGTACCAAAGATAATTAAAAAAAGAAAAAAGAAAAAGATAATAAATTATGATAACACAAGCAAGGAGTGAGAAAATTCCAAATTTTATTGAAAATTTGGATTCTGCACCCAAATTTAGGCGGGGGGTCACTCGCTGACCACACCTTTGAATTCTTAGTCCCTAAAACCTTAGAATAAAATGTTAGGGCAGTGTTAAATTAATGGCCCTGGGTTGAAAATGGGTGTGAAATGCTGTTCATGACTCATATGAGTTGTGGACGCAGGTTCACAACTCAACCAGTTGCAAGCAAAGTTGTTTACAATTTGCACATCCTCTGGGGGGTTGAGAAATGCCTGTTTGCGGCCCAAAAGGGTTTCAAACAGGTAGTTTGCACCCAATCTGGGCCACAAACAATTATTTTGTGACCCCCCAGGGGATGCACAAGTTGTAAATGGGGTTTCACATGTTTTCCCTGGAGCTTTTGACCCATTTGGGGCGAAAAATTTCCAAATGGGCCATTTCAGGGGGGAATTAGGGGTACCTAGGCACGCCTGAACCACATTTGAGTGCCTTCAACCCAAATTTGGGAATGTGGCATACATTTTGGGACTATCATTGGACCACAAAAATAAATTGGGATTGCATTCTGGCTATTGGCAAAACAAATGATTTTCAAAAACAGTACACAACACTTGCTCATTGGATAATTTTCTTTTTCTCAACCAAAACATGAGAAGAATTTGGAGTTTTTAAATTGACCATTGCATTGAATAATCAAGTCCAGTTGATTTTTGTGGTTTGTGGGATTTGTGGCAAGCCCAAACCCCCCTGGTTTCAACATGACTGCATTGAAGGACTTAATTGAAATTGTTGTTAAGAAAGCTATGGCAGAAGCTGGGGATTTGGGAAATGAAACATTGGAAGGCCCAATTGAATCCTCATCTAAGGTTAAAATTGGGGAAAAGGATGTTTCATACATGGAATTGACTGGTGGTGGTTTGCAAAATTTAATGTACCATTGATTGATTTGGTTTGATGGGAACTAATTTAACTGTGGCAGTGGTAACTATGTAACTATGATGTTTCAGAACCCCTTTAACCCTCTCCTGTGAGAGCCTTTCCTAGTAGGAAAGAAGACAAGAAATATTTTCAAAAATGGGCAGCCGTTCATGGCTACACATTGAAAACATTCAAGTCAAAAAGGGATAGATAACTTGAACTATATTTTGAAAGACATGGACTATAAAAAGGGCCCTGGCTCACCAAAATCCAAAGGAAAAGTCAAACAAGGAAGGTTGGGTTTCAATTCATGATCTGTTCAAGTTGAAAAATGGAATATCCCACATGGCACCTCTCCATTAGAAATAACCAACACAATAATAAACTATCAGCAAGCCCCTCAGTGAAGCCTCAACTGAGGAGAATATCTGGTTTTTCTTTATATCAAATCAAGGAAGGCATCAAAGATGTGCTCAATACTGTCAGCCATGAGAATAATAAAGTTTTCCAAATGTCTCCAAAACTCAAATGTCTTGTTGGTATAGTGGTCAAGAACTGAGTTCATCTTCCATTATCTGAAACCAAGGTCACTTTTTCAACCCACTCTAGATACAAGAATAAATAATAATAAAGAGGTTCATAGTTATATACAATTTTTGATAATATTTTGTAATATTTTGTAAGTATGTTTTTATGAGTATTGATAATGGAATTAAAAGATTGATAACATATATTATTAAGATGGAGATCCAATTTAACTTTAAAAGAAGTAATGAGGACTCGCATTTTTAGCAACTATTGATATAGAAGTTCCCAATGTGTCCCATTCTTTTGGGAATAATTTATAGTAATTATATTAAACCGTACTCTCTACTCTGTATAGATAGATTGCATAATTTTAATCTGATCCCTCTTTGGGATGTATTAATAATTTAATATACTCTACTGAGCCTTGAGTGCGTCCAAAAAGAGGGCCCTGTCATAATTTGTAAGGTATAAACCTTTTAATATAATTGCCAAGAGTATAAATACTCTATATGTATAATGTATGCCAAGGTAAGAGGAATTAAGGGTTAGGTAAATGAAAAGGCTATCAACTTAAATTTAAAGGGAGGTATGTAATCATTATGAGGTTTTCTGGGACTTCTAAACCGTCCATCTGATTGATTTTTAAGTCCTAGGATCAAATAGTTACTCCTTTTGTATGTAAATTGAAACCTTACATTGAAATTTCCCCCCCAATGAGTACTAGTACCCTATTCCTCATTGGGTATGATATAATGAGGTACTGACCCCTTGAGGAAAAAACCAGGGAGAACCTGGAACTCCCCTGAAAATCACTTGAGTCCCCTGAGGGCTCCTGTTACCTGAAAAGAGGAGGTTATTTACCCTATAGCCCCTCCATCAGTTATATTTTATTATTTATTTGTAAGAGAATACAGCTAGAGTTAACAGGCCCATTCAGCTTAGTCTCAAGAGGAGGTTGACTGGGTATATAAAATTTTGTATTATAATCAATTAATAATCTTATTGGAAACTCCAATTTTGAGTGGAAGGTCTAAATTGGAGTAGTAGCCCATGTGTGTTACTACTATAAAGGGTGTGAGCTTATTGAAAAGCAAGGCTCCTTTGAGCTTCATTTATTTGGATCCAGGCCCCTTACCTTCTTATAAAGGTATAAGGTGTGGTTTTTTTTACTCACAATACCTTGTTATTGTTTGAGTGTGTATTGGTTTTGCTTCTGTTTTGTTTATTTAAGTCATTAACTGATTAAATTATTGGTTTTGTCTTAATTTTGCAGGTTTAAACAAGGCCCAGGTATAGCAGTAGAGGTTAAATCCCTGAAAAATAAAGTCTAAATCAAAAGGAAATTGAGCAAGATTGATGGGGGAGAATAAGTTGACAATATAAAAATCTATATAACCAAGTGCAAGGTAAAAGCAGCTGAGCTTTATGGCAAAAGTGTTATGGATGTTCTATTTGAAATGCTCCCAAAAATTCAGGTGGTCTCCCAGTAAAAATTAATTCAAGAGGGTCACTTAGAGGCCCTGTGATTGGCTAATCCTGAGTCAGAAAAACTTTTTAAAAAATTCCATCATATTGCTTTGTTGAATTGTAAAAACAAAATAGGTACAAAATACCTCTATTGCATGTTGTAGGAATGAAAGCCAACAGGAATAATTTTACAAAGGCTTTTGTTTTTATAAAAAGGAAATGTTTGAGTTCTACAGTTGGGAATTGACTGCACTAAAGGAGTTGGCTTATGATCAAGAGAGGATTCCCAAATTCTTTTTGATGTACTATGAAAAAGATCTGATTTTTGCAATTAACCATAGTTTCCCTGAGTCATCCAGACAGTTGTGCTCTTTGAAAATTTCTAAAAATATTCAAGGAAATCACAAAGTTTGCTTCAGTAATTATGATGAAAGATGGAAAATTTATATTGCTCTGTGGGGAAAGTATGGGACCTCTAAAACCAAGGGGGAGGCAGAAGTCAATGATTCAGAACTCAGAGTAGGAAAATTTATTTCTTTTCCTGTTCATCTCTTCTGGGATTACCTATGTTGAAACTTGCATACAGTGTTTCTTGAAGGAATGTGAGGATGTGCTTGAGTATATGGAAATCAACATTTTCCCTATCAAAGAGACATTTTTAATGGTGTGGGTTGTGTAAAATCTGACTTTGGAAATAAAAAATGTCTTGGGTAGAATGGGCCCTTGCCACTTTAAAAAATTACTTGTGGGATCTTCAGAAACATATTGGATTTGTGTAAACACATGGAAGGAACCATTGATAGCCACATAAAATCAGTGTGTGCATTTCTTAACAAATCTTGGATAGATTTAGAAACTTTTCTTCCACAAGAGATTTTACCTTTGGTTTAAAAATTGTCAATTGAGGGAATTAAACTCTTTGGTAACAATTTGAGAAGTTAAAGAGCAACCATAATGGAAATCTGTGCACAAAATCATATTCAAAGACAATGGGCTTGCCGTGTTCTCACATCTTACGTGAAATGCTAGCATTGAAAGGATCTGTTGTTCCTGGGGATGTTTATCCTGAGTGGGGGTTGGACTAAAAACCTTTCAGTTCACTAATTTGGATTGTTGATTTGTTGGATTGTTTGAATTGCTTTTTGATGAAGGCTTTTTGATTGATGATTTCTGAATGATTTTACTAATGATTTATTATTTTGCTTTCTGAAAGCTTGAAATTTATCCAGTGCTTGATTCATCTCAATTGTTTGACAAGCTCATTTTGATTGTTATGGGACAACCTGAAAAAATTAAAGTTCATATTTTTAATGTTGAGGTTAAACCTGCTAACATGATGTATCACCACAGTATGGAGGCTGTGCAGTTAAACCTAGACTAGTAATACCAAACAACCCTGGCAGCCACTTGTGTCTGTAGCCTAGTTGGTAAAGGCAGAACTCCACTATGCATCTCAGTCTATCTGAGGTCATGCGTTTGACTCTGACCAGACACCTCTTCATTTTCACACTATCAACAAGTTATGAGCCCAGAGCCTACCTGAGCATATACTTGCTTACTTAAGAGAATTGATTAAGATGTGAATGCTTTCTGTAAGATCATAATCCCCATTAAGCATAAAATACAATCAGGGATAAATCCCCACAGTGATCACATTGTCACCTTGTCAGCTTGCTACTATTGCAGAGAAAGCTGCAAAAGTAACTAAAATAACATAAAAATAATAATAATACAACTAACCTGAGAAGGAGTAGGAAACCATAAATATTATTACAGAAATGGATTCTCCATCCAAAATTAGGTAGGGTCACTCACTGACCCCACCCTTGAAATCCAACTCCTTATATTTTTAAATAATTAAGGAAAAAAGAACCAAAATACTACGGCTCCAGTATTGAGCTTTTTGTCCAATTAAATATTTCACACACATTGTCACGTATAGGTTTCACACCTAAAATTAAGTCAGAATTGAGGTGTTGTGTATATTTGAGGAGTTACGGGCAGAAATGTGTTTTGTCACAATTCCCGCACACAGCCGCGGCAGCCACAGCACCCGCGCGCAGCTGAGATACAGCTGTGTCAACCCGTCAGGGTTGTGTACGCAGCCCCGGGCCTCTGACAAGTACGCAGCCGCGGGACTACGGGCTGACATAGTGACAGGAGGCCCGGGTACCGCATAAACAGGCTACAACATACACGGGAACTTGGTACATATGTAATAAAGGTTCCCGTGGATAGTAGACTGTCTAAATATACATAATATTATGTAAAAATACCTAAATAATATTTACACGTATTTTTTATTTAATATAATGCAAAGAATCAAGAATGTCAAAAATAAGACAATGACAGCTTCAAAAAAATATATTAAAATACTTTAATATACATTTATGAGAATTACTATACATCAACATCTTCGTGACATACTAAGGAAAATAATTATGTAATAATATTACATGAATTCTCATGACTTATATTTTTAAGTAATTATCTTAACAAATCAACTGGAACTTGTAGATAAAGAGTAAAAACAATATTATGACCTTTTACTCCAGTTATATGATACATAATGAGAACTTAACTGACATCAAAATGTCCGTAGAGATGTCTAATAATATAATTATTATATTACAGGGAACGTATACTAAGGATAAATAATTAAATAATACATAAATAGGACAGATTGGTGTTATTCACACGTCCTAATGTCCATCATAAGATAGAATAATTCCCATACCCTAAGGAATTAGATGCTACCCGGGCTATAGCACCAAGGGCACATGACGGGCTACCCCTGGTTACCCTGCTAGCCTTAGTGTCCGTCCCTTTGAGCACCTACAACCCTCAGAAGGACCATATTGGGACCCCAAAAGCTATAAATACAGAGCTCTTTTGAGGATGTTGTTGGGCAGAGACCCAGTAATATTCATATCCAGACGCCGTGCCAAGGTAATCAAATACTTATAAGAGATAAGTAAGTGATTTATGGCAATGTCTGATCAGTAATATCCGTCTTCAAACCTCTTTTTATCAATTAAAACTGCTGAACAACCTTATAACCCCAGTATACAGGTTTAACCCATCAGTACACGTCCCAAACAGATACCCAAAGGATTTAATAATATACCAGTGAGTCTTATTATCCTTTCTCTGTCGTGGTAGCTTGGCTACAAGGCCCTACCACTCCATTGTGTATTTTATATACATATTATCTTTGGTGATAATAATCTTTAAACTAAAGAACCCAAAGTAACCAGCACTACGTGTTTTCATACTGAAATCCCTGAAGAGAGGTGTTAAAGATCCCCAATATAATTTTGGCCCCTCTATAAATATTTCATAATCAATTTTGATTTGAAACAATAAACCATAACAAAACCATTTAACCTTGCAATAAGCTTAATCCAAGTATTCTATGGATTTTTGCTGCAATTATTAAATAATATATTTATTATTTACAATATAACCTCTGGTATCTAAAGGATAGCAAGGGTCTTGGAATCCAGGAGGCTGAAAATTGGGGTTCTTCCTGGGAAATATTTCATTTTATTATATTTAATACCTTGGACCAGAAACTTTAACAAAAAAATAAAATCAAAGATAAATTTATCTGACTTTATAACCGTGATTTATTATTAAATTCTTTGGCAGTGGATTTAAAAACCAATGCATAATTAATAATCTATTATCTAAATCTTTTAAAGATAAGAAAAGAAGAATACATTAAAAATTATAAACCTACCGGTTGGAAAGCTTTAACTACAGCTGAGCAACTTAATATTTCTTCTGCACGCAAACACCTAGATAAACTCCTTGAACAAGAAGATCTTGAAAGGCGTATCAACTTTCAGGCTCTATTAAGAAAACATAAAGCTTGGAAAAAATACAGCATAAATTACTTTTTGAAATATAAAATTAAGTACACAACTTGCATCACCATTTATTTTTTAAAAAACTAATATTAATATATTTTATTAAACCAAAAAAATACACCTTTTTTTACCAGTGAACCCTCCTGTACCAGAAACCACCGCCACTGAAGTGGATCTATTAGATCAGGAAGTTCCAGACCTCTCCGGACGCCCTGAAAATATTGATTGGACGGGTGAAGACCTCATTGGAACCCACCAAGTACCCGTAGGATTACCTACTAGAGATCAATTCAACCCCAATAAGGTCTTAGTACCTTTGAATATCAATTTAAGTGAGTTTTGAAACAAAACTTATTTTTACGGATTTTTTCTGTAAAAACACTTATAAACATATTATTCTGAAAATTATCAGACGTAACACGAGAGCCTCAGGAAGAATTCCTTCCTATGGATCTTTGCCAACAGATCTCAGTAACTGTGAGACCACCAGTAAGGACAACAATGAAGGGATTAGAACCTATGAACCAAATGTTGATGAGAAAGGAGCAGCACCAACCACTTCGGCCCTCTCCCAACCTAGAGCCAGAGAAAGTAGCAGAATCAAGCAACCCTCCTTTAAAAGAAGATTCCCTGCAGCCACCCTAGCAGAATCTGGCCAAGGAGTCCAGGATCAAAGAACTAGTCAAAGAGCACGTGAAATATTGGGAAGAATTCACAGAAGCCCAAGCCAAGGAGGACATGGTATCCATGAAAAAGATAATCTCCCAGGCAAAAGCCACCCAGATAGCTCTTCAGAAACTGATTCCAAGGAAAGAGGTAGAATCCTACGTAGAAAAGTGGAATCCGTGGGATCAATTAGCGCAACTGAAAGGCAAAGGATCAGGAAAGAAGAGATCATCTTCCCATCCCAAGCCAAAGGGAAAGAAAGACTTGGACCAGATAATATCACTAGCTCAAAAGTGGAAAAGGGTTTACAACAATTAGCCTCTAACTCTGATCCCAAACAGACCTCTGATGTAATTACTTCCTTTTCTAATGATATGCGTCATAATTTTAAAATTGTTTGTGAAAATTTGGACGGGGTTTACACCCAAATGGATAAATTAACCTCAGTAGTAGCCAAATTAATTAATAACCAAACAAAGACACTAGGAATGGAAGAGATTAAAGAACACACAGAGCAATTATTGGTGACAATTAATCAAGGTAGGATCAAACAAACTCAAACAATTGAGAATATGTTATCCAGAATACAAGAAGATTTTATTATGTCTTTCCACCCCTTAAAAGAAGAATTGGCAACCACCACTAACAGTTCTATTCTATCCCTTAGTGAAAAATTGGATGTGCTCAATAAAAAAGTGGACCTGCAACTTAATCTGATCAAAAATGATCTTAGAGACTTAAAATTTTGTCTGACCAACCCCTTGGGGAGTACTACAGAGGAACCAAAGCCTCCCAGACAAACTACTACTTCTTATGCACCACCCTTATTAGGAATACATAGGAGTGACACCTTTAGGCCTAGTCCTACTCCTGAGATGGAGCAACCCCTCAAACTGTTACCACCTATCTCTGAATGGCCCAAGTTCTGAGGAGAAGGAGAATACAATCATATAAATTTTTTAAAATTTATTGATGACACCATTAACTCTTATGACTTACCAGAAGCTATAGCTGTAGTCCAGTTACCCAGACTATTTGAAGGAGAAGCATTGGACTGGTTTATCAGTAAGAGAGAAGAAGTAGGATCCTTACCATGGAATTCTTGGAAAATTCTGATCAAAGAACGATTTGGTTCTAGAATGTGGAAAAGGAAAATGATGAAAAATTTCGAAAATTCCTCATTTGGCCCCTCCAAGGACAAACCTCACAAATGGTGCTTGGAACAGAAAAAAAGATTGGATTGCTTCTATCCAGATGCTGATAAAGAGGAAGTAAATGAAAGACTTCTCAACCTGTGTCCTGGCAATCTTAACCATAGCGTAAGATGTAGGATGAGCATGGATGAGGACTTGCCTACTCTAAACAATGTGTTAGAAGAAGTAATAGACATGAATGGGTTGGACAAGAAAGCCCCTTCTAGACCCAAAGAGAACTATACTGTTAACAAAACCAGAGAACAACCTCCTCTGATAAATGCCTCTGACAATAAGAAACCTAATGAGAATAGGGATAAAGAGAGGACGCCTGCAACTTGTTGGAATTGTAAAAAAACTGGGCATATGAGACAAGACTGTCCATTATCAAGAAGGAAGATAGCAGTCTTGGAAGGAGAACAGGAGGTTGAAGAGAATCAGAACTATGAAGATATAGCTGATACTGAAGGATCTCTTTCTGAATGTGAATTGATCTTGACCAACCCTGTTAATGTTATAGAAGGGGATATAGGTACTTCTGCAGAGATCAATAACATTCATGGGGATTCTAGCCTACCCCAAAAATGGGATCCTACTATAATTCCTGGCCACATTATGGATGTCAAACCATTAACACTTAAACCTATGAGTGGAAAAATTTATACCACTGGTCAAACGTGCTATGCAACTGGGTTGTATAAAAACAGACCCATAAGGTTATTGCTGGATAGTGGAGCCTTTTGTTCATGTGTCTGTGCGGAATTCTTAAACAAATGGGACCCTAATTGGAGGGAACACCTTCTACCTGTCCCAAAAGCCAAATTCAGTTCTTGCAACTCTACTATGAATGCTATTGGAGTATGGACTGCTCTTATAATATTACCTCACACTAAAGGATCATTGAGAATAAAAGTAAAGTTTGTATTATTACTCAGCGGTCTGTGTGACTACCTGATACTGGGTAATGATGCCTTATGTCTATATGGTATAGACTTGTTCCAGAGCAGAGGAAGATACTTCACAGGAGGAGATACTTGGGATAAGAAGTTTAAGATATGCACTATTCAGTCTAACTTCCTCTCCTCTATTTACCAAAAGCATTTAGAAGACTTTCATCAAGAATATTTCTCTCAAGCAGCTCTGAATACAAAACTTTCTGAGGAACAGAAGAAAGATATATTAAAAATCTGCTTTGAGAACCAGAATGCTTTCTGTACTAAAGACCATCCTATTGGTGATATTAAAGGACATGATATGGTATTAACATTGACCATTCAGCCTCCTTATCCTCCTAACTTAAGAATAACAGCCTATCTGTCTAGTCCTAAGTCTAGAAAAGCTCTTGAGGAACATATCCAAGAACTGATAGACTTACAAGTATTAAGGAAAGTAGGACATAATGAACAGGTAGATGTCACCACACCTGTAATCATAGCTTGGCATAATGACAAGTCAAGAATGGTAGGAGACTTCAGAATTCTCAACAATTACACTCAAGCAGATTATTATCCTATACCCCAAATTGATCATTCTTTGCATAATTTGTCCAAGGCTAAGTACATCACTACTATGGATATGCTTAAAGGTTTTCACCAGATACCAATAAGTCCTGAAAGCCAGAAGTTTATGAAAATAATCTGTCATTTGGGAATATATGAATATCTCAGGATGCCTTTTGGCATAAAGAATTCTCCATCACACTTCCAGAGAACAATGGATACAGTTCTAGGTACTTACATCAGACAAGGATGGATGATGGTATACATAGATGACGTTATCATATACTCTGATGACTGGGATACTCATATGAACCAAGTAAGATTAGTACTCCAGACAATCTCCAAAGCAGGACTAAAGGTTTCCATGAAGAAATGCAATTTTGGCTACGGAGAATTGAAAGCCTTAGGACATATAGTCTCTGGTCTAACTCTAGCTGCTGATCAAAATAAGATAGCTGCTGTCATGAATAGACCTATGCCTCAAAACAAGACAGAATTACTGTCCTTGATCAGTTTCTGCAGTTATTACAGACAATATATACCAAAGTTTGCTATGCTAACTAAAAGTCTGTATGAGGTATGCAACAACAATACACTATTTGAAATGACTCATGAGAGACTAAAGAACTATGAGGAATTAAAAATAGCTATGACCTCTACTCCTCTACTTATCCAACCAGATTACTCTAAACCCTTCAAAATATACATTGACGCTTGCATGGAAGGGCTAGGAGCTGCTTTACATCAGGAAAGGATAGAAGGAGACAAATCAGTAGAAAAACCCGTACTCTTCATATCTAGACAGATCAAAGATACTGAGAAGAGATATGGGGCCAGTCAATTGGAATGTTTGGAACTAGTATGGGCTTTAGAGAAGCTGCACTATTACTTAGAAAGAACCACTTTTCAAGCAATCACGGACTGCAATGCTGTAAGAACTCTTATGAACATGAAAACCCCCAGAAGACATATGCTCAGGTGGCAAATTGCTATACAACAATATAGAGGGCAGATGACTATAGTACATAAAGCTGGAGCTAAACATCAGAATGCCAATAGTCTGAGTAGGAATGCGTTGCCTAATGACTCTAACAATCCAGCATATGACCCTGAAGATCAAGATATCTTTCCTATCTTGAATATCAATCTTTTTGCATTAAGTGCTCCAATAATGGGAATCCACTTATGTGAATTAGATACTGCTTTCTTCAGCTTAGTAAGGGATAGCTACTCTCCTGAGATCAAGCTGCTGATCACCATTATGGAATGTGAATCCCCAGAAGCAGCTTTGATAAATAGCCTACCCGCTTCATTACTTAAACCCTATAAAGAAGGAAGGTTTACCTTTTGGGATAGTCTCCTTTACTATAGACACCAACATTCCAGCGTATTAGTACTGAGCAACAAAGAGAATATACAACATATACTCCAGGAATGCCATGACAACTGTTCATCAGGACATTTATCCACAGAAAGAACCTTAGAAAAAGTGAAACAAACTGCCTGGTGGATAGACTGGAAAGAATTCACTACAGAATATGTTACCAGCTGTGAAACCTGCCAGAAATCTAATAAAACTACTGGAAAATGGTTTGGACTCTTACAGAAGATATCTGAACCTACCACCAGGTGGGAAATTATCAACATGGATTTTGTCACTGGCCTCCCCCCTGGAGGTACTCATTCTTATAACTCTGTCCTAGTTATAGTTGACAGATATTCCAAAAAGGCAAAATTCTTACCTAACCACAAGGAGGATAGTGCTATGGATGTAGCCTTACTATTCTGGAATAGGATAATAGCTGATGTGGGTATACCCAAGATTATAATCAGTGATAGAGACCCCAAATTCACATCTGAATTTTGGATGAATCTACATGATATACTGGGTACTACCCTAGCATTTTCTACAGCATACCATCCCCAAACTGACGGATTAGCTGAAAGGATGATACAGACCCTAGAAGATATGCTAAGGAGGTTCTGTAGCTTTGGTCTAGAATACAGAAACTCTGATGGTTATTGCCATGATTGGGTCAGCCTACTCCCAGCCCTAGAAATGGCTTACAACAGCAGTAAACATTCTACCACCAAGGAAGCCCCTTACATACTAGAAAGAGGATGGATTCCAAAACTCCCTAGGAATAAAGTGAACTATAACTTAGCCACTATTCATCCAACATCTCTTGAATTTAAAAAGATGATAGATGTAGCAAATAACCATGCTCAGAAATGTGTGGAAGAAGCTGTTGAATACAACAAACAAAGATGGGACAAATCCCATAAAGAACCTGACTTTAAGATAGGAGACCAGATCTTGATATCTACAACTAACTTCAACAACCTGGAAGGCAACAGGAAACTGAAACCAGCCTTTGTTGGACCATTTTTTATCAAGAAGATGCATGGAAAAAATGCTGTGGAAGTAATCTTGAGTGAAGAATTATCATGAAAACATCCGGTATTTCCTGTTAGCCTAGTCAAACACTTTAAACCAAGAGAAGGCAGCAACCTCCCTCCAGCAATAGTCCCAATAGAACCTTACCCCGTAAAAGAAAAAGGGAAAGTCAGCAGGATATTGAGAGATAAGAAAAAGAGGGTACAAGGAAAAGACATCAGACTATACTTAGTAAGATACAAAGGGGAATCTGCAGACAAAGATGAATGGTTACCAGAAAATAATATACCTGACGGACCAATACATCTCAGAAATTACAGAGGCAGTAAAAGGCACTGAAGCACCTATGCAGTTAATTTTTTCTCCCAACTTTCTCCAGATTTTTTTCAGATATGACCATATCTTGGAGGGGGGGAATGTGAGCTTGCTACTATTGCAGAGCAAGCTGCAAAAGTAACTAAAATAACATAAAAATAATAATAATACAACTAACCAAAGAAG
Source organism: Puccinia polysora (assembly GCA_025617555.3). Taxonomy (NCBI): domain Eukaryota; kingdom Fungi; phylum Basidiomycota; class Pucciniomycetes; order Pucciniales; family Pucciniaceae; genus Puccinia; species Puccinia polysora. The sequence goes on from CM062635.1 coordinate 23,908,142, forward strand.
GAGTAGGAAAACCATAAATATTATTACAGAAATTGATTCTCCATCCAAAATTAGGGAGGGTCACTCACTGACCCCACCCTTGAAATCCAACTCCTTATATTTTTAAATAGTTAAGGAAAAAAGAACCAAAATACTAGGGCTCCAGTATTGAGCTTTTTGGCCAATTAAATATTTCACACACATTGTCACGTATAGGTTTCAAACCTAAAATTCAGTCAGAATTGAGGTGTTGTGTATATTTTAGGAGTTACGGGCAGAAATGTGTTTTGTCACAATTCCCGCACGCAGCCGCGGCAGCCACAGCACACACGCGCAGCTGAGATACAGCAGTGTCAACCCATCAAGGTTGTGTACGCAGCCCCGGGCCTCTGACAAGTACGCAGCTGCGGGACTACGGGCTGACATAGTGACAGGCGGCCCGGGTACCACATAAACAGGCTACAACATACATGGGAACTTATTACATATGTAATAAATGTTCCCGTGGATAGTAGACTGTCTAAATATACATAATATTATATAAAAATACCTAAATAATCCTTAAACGTATTTTTTATTTAATATAATAGAAAGAATCAAGAATGTCGAAAATAAGACAATGACAGCTTCAAAAAATATATTAAAATACTTTAATATACTTTTATGAGAATTATTATACATCAACATTCTTGTGACATAATAAGGAAGATAATAATGTAATAATATTACATGAATTCTCATGACTTATATTTTTAAGTAATTATCTTAATAAATCAACTGGAACTTGTAGATAAAGAGTAAAAACAATATTATGACTTTTACTCCAGTTATATAATACATAATGAGAACTTACCTGACATCAAAATGTCCGTAGAGATGTCTAATAATATAATTATTATATGACTGGGAACATATACTAAGGATAATTAATTAAATAATACATAAATAGGACAGATTATTGTTATTCACACGTCCTAATGTCCATTATAAGGTAGAATAATTCCAATACCCTAAAGAATTAGATGCTACCCGGGCTATAGCACCAAGGGCACATGAAAGGCTACCTCTGGTTACCCTGCTAGCCTTAGTGTCCGTCCCTTTGAGCACCTAAAACCCTCAGAAGGACCATATTGGGACTCCAAAAACTATAAATACAGAGCTCTTTTGAGGATGTTGATGGAGAGAGACCCAGTAATATTCATATCCAGACGCCGTGCCAAGGTAATCAAATACTTATAAGAGATAAGTAAGTGATTTATGGCAATTTATGATCAGTAATATCCGTCCTCAAACCTCTTTTTATCAATTAAAACTGCTGAACAACCTTATAACCCCAGTATACAGGTTTAACCCATCAGTACAAGTCCCAAACAGATACCCAAAGGATTTAATAATATACCAGTGAGTCTTATTATCCTTTCTCTGTTGTGGTAGCTTGGCTACAAGGCCCTACCACTCCATTGTGTATTTTATATACATATTATCTTTGGTGATAATAATCTTTAAACTAAAGAACCCAAAGTAACCAGCACTACGTGCTTTCATACTGAAATCCCTGAAGAGAGGTGTTAAAGATCCCCAATATAATTGTGGCCCCTCTATAAATATTTAATAATCAATTTTTATTCAAAAAAATAAACAATAACCAAACCATTTAACCTTGCAATAATCTTAATCCAAGTATTCTACAGATTTTTGCTGCATTTATTAAATAATATATTTATTATTTACAACATCATCTCTGGTAGCTAAAGGATAGCAAGGGTGTTGGAATCCAGGAGGCTGACAGATATACCCTGGATAAGATGATCATATCAAGGGGAAAGGGCCCAAAAGATTATTTAATTCTCAAAAAAATGAGGGATAAATGGATTCCTGGATGATTGATCCAGAGAAAGGCAGGGGAGAGCCCCTCATTTTACAGGCAAGAGAACCTGTAAACTATTTTAAATTGGATAACACAAATGAAAGAAGTTTTCCTTTTTTTTGTTTAAATTAAAAAGTAAAAGGAAAACTTGAAAGTAAAGGTACAGGAAAGTGGTGATGAGAAGCTGCGGTCAGTTGCTGAAGGGTGTTGGCAAGTTCCCAAATGACCGCAAAAATTGTTGCCAACTGGTGCAACTGATGACACAAGGGGAAAGTTCCATCTGCAAAATTGGAGGATGAAGGATGAGCAAGGTTGGAGGGGACAATGAGATTGGATTGGATAAATTATCAAGATAGAGGGGTGATGATGGTAAGGATTATTTGTGTGAAATTGTTTGGGATTTTTTAAGATGACAGGCTCAATCAATTGGCTGGTGGAGCCTTTTCTGATCTGAGAAAGTGGAGGATTGAAGGAGCATTCTGGATGAGAGATCAAGGGATGATGGTGTTGCCCTTAATACTTCTAGAACTAAAACTGAGACAGGCCTTGTCACAATGGAGGACCTTGGTATTTTGAGAGTGAGAGAAGTAGGTGGATTGGAGTGTTGTTGTATGGATGGATGGGAATAATTGTCCAAGCGCTCTCAGCCAAAATAAATTGCGTTCAAAGCGCAAAGCAAAGGAGTTGAACGCAAGAACTGAGGGCTTGAACAACCAAGGGGTACCCTTCCTAGACTGCTAGGGAAGGGAGAAGTTGGAGAAAAATAAAAATGAAATGATAAGTTGCCAACACAGAATTTTTCTTTTTTCTTTAGATGATAGTCAGATGAAAGATTATATGTAAAAAGTGATTTTTAAAGAAATTTCCCTATTTCATGAGGTCTCCCTAATTGTTCACCACATTTCTACCCAACTTACGGAATGTCCCTAGTCTGCATATAAAGTTTGAAGATATTAAGAAAAAGGAGGAGCAAATAACCCTGGTGGTGCACCATTGGGAGGACTTAATTCTAGGATAGGTTGCCTCCACATCAATGAAACTTCTTGAATGATCAGCAGAGAAGCTTCTGGCCAACTGAGTACCATCCAGCTCTTCAAAAAATTCCTATCCTGGAAAACCACCCAATAAGGACCATCCCTGTGGTTTGGGAAAAGCTTTCACCACCGGGTCTCCAGATATTGATTATAAGCAAAAACTAGATCACCAGAATTGAAGGGATGCCTGATTCAATTTAAGTGCTTATCTTCTTAATACTGGACCAATTTTTCTCTAGATTCCATCATCTTCTGATAAGCTTCATCACAAAAATTGTCACTTTGCTTGAGTTCCTTGGATCTAGCAACTAATAGATCAGTGGTTGAGGACACCTCTTCCCAAGAGATACCCAAGAAGGATTCCATTTCCAGATCCAAAGGAGGAACTGGTCTTTGACCAAAGATTATTTCATAAGGTGACTAGGCAGTGGTCTGTTTGGTTGAGATTTAATCAGAGATGAGAAAAAGAGGAAGGAATTTGAAACAATTCATGCCACTTTCACCAGCCAGTTTAACAAGTGAAGCCTTCAAAGGAGCATGGTATTGTTAAACCATGCCTTGGCCTTCAGGATAGTAAGGAGTAGTAACTCTATGTTTTCCTGAAAGAGATTGAATCATTTAAACAAGTTTTCCACCAAATTCACATCACCATCTGTAGAGTAAGATTGGGCAGAGCCATAGGGCATTGTGGAAGTCTCATAGATTAGAGCTTCCACTGATTTAGAGCCTAGATCTTTAAGAAATTTTGTTTCCAACCATCCAGAAACATCTTCTCTAGCCACAATGAGGTACTTAGCACCACTTTCCTTAATTTGAACATCATCCATAGCAATCCTTCCAAAGACAGTGAACTCCCCAGTAGGATCACGTATTTCCACTGGATACCTAGGATCTTCTTTTTGAAAAACTTCCCAACTCTTTCACCATTAATAGACTTATTTATTCAGAGATGGCCACCAAAAATGTTTGAATAATTGTGGATAAGTTTTGATTTCCCGAAAAGACCAAGATCTTCATGGATAATTTCAAGGATAGAATCTTGTTTAGAATAGATAGTAACAAGAATAAAAGCCCAAGGGTTCCCTCTTTTGATAATGCTGGTCCTTGTACAAATAAATCATATGAATTTCTTTTCAGGGAATGAAATTTTTTATCAGAGAGATCAGGAGATTTTTGAAGAGTTAAAAGATACTGCTCTAGTTTAAGCCAGAAACCTAGCTGAAAACCAGAATAATCCTGACAGGAGAACCAAAAAAAGGTTGAATTAAAGGTTCTTCCTCATCAAAAACTATTCCAACATCATATTTTTGATCACCAAGAGGATGTGGTGATTAACTGTCAGGCAGGGTGAAATATTTTCCAGGCTTGTCAACAATATAAAAAGAAAGAAGCTGGATAAAGGCCACCCAACAAGTCATGCAAGCATTGGGGAGGCTGGGAGCATTGATCATTTCAATTATGGATTGAGCTTTGACTTTTAATGTGACATGTTGACCCCAGAGGACAGTTTGGAGCTTCTTAATCATTTGAACCACACCAAATAGTTACATTTTTGGTTAAGAGTATCTGGATTCCACATCTGAAATTAACAAGGATTCATAGAGAGCAGGACATTCCCAAACATTTTCATCTTCCTGGGTAAGGAAAGCCCCAACAGATTCATAACTAGAATCAAAAGCCAGCTTGATCTTGCCTGGTCCAGGTTCATAAGCAATCTTTTTCAATACTATTTCCTTACCAAAAATTGTTTTAAGCAACTGAAACACAAATTTTCACACTCTTGGGTCCAAATCCATTCAATATCTTTCCTGGTTAGAAGATGCAAGGGCGCACAGATTTTGGATAAAGATGGAAGGAAGATTCAAAAATCAGTCACAAAACCTAGGAAACCTCTAAATTCAGTGAAATTGATTGGAGTGGTCCAAGAGATGATCTTGTTGACTATGGCTGGTGCCATCCTTCTTCCTTCCTTGCAGACCACCTTACCAACATTTTCCAGAGCAGGCAGGCAAGCAGCCAATTTGGATCCAGAGATAGTAACGCCACATTCCTTAATTAAAAAAAAATCCTTTCCAAATTAGCAGTATATTCCCAGATGAATTGACTAATTCCTGAATTCCATGGTAAGAGCTCATCATCATAGCCAGAAACTGGAATTTAAATTCATCCATTTTCAATAAAGATTCCAGAATGATCAGAGATTGTGTGCTGGAGGATCCACATCATCTTAGCCTGATACACTGCAACCAAATTAGTGGCACCTTGAGGCAATCAATTAAGTTTAAATAATACAAGAGGTGTATCAAAATTAGTAAGAGGGAAAGATATAGGATGTAAGGATTGTTCATAATAACTGCCCATAATTTCCCCTAGACCATAGAAAGCTCTCCCAGAGAAGGATTCAAAAAATTCTTCAGGGGCAGGAGGAATACCAGAATCTTTAATAGTAACTTTGTTGAGAGGTTGAAGATCATGAAATATTCTAAGTTAACCATTACTCTTGAGGACACAGAAGAAAGGGCTGGAATAACTACAAGTTGACTGTTCATATAGACCAGTACAAACTTGGTTGTGGACCAAATTGATAAATTTGTTGAATTTAGGGGCTGGGATCAGGATATTTTTCTTTTGCCAAGGACCATGTTCAACTACAGGGATTATATAGGGAAGACCATAGGATTATTTCAAGAGGCTTCTCTCTTCTTCACAGAAAGCAATAGATTTTCCCTTAGAGATAGGAAATTCTTGATCAAATTTAACTCATCAGGAAGACGCCATCCATCTGGACCAAAATTGACCACTTTCAGACTTTCTTCAGTGACACAACCATTAGGTACAAAGGGACCAGTAAGATATTGAGATAGACCACAGTAAGGATCATGAGATAAGAGAGGACACATAAGAGAAGGATTTAGGTTGAGAGGCATAGGCTGATTTACTGTTTGGACCTTTTTTGCAACTGTCTTCTACTTTGGAGCAAAAGAGAGAAGTTCTTGTTTCCTCCAATAGTTGACCAGTGAAACTTTATTACAAAAAATGAGACCAAGTTCCAACATTTTCCACTTCTGATGTTCTGCAATATCCTTGAAGGGTTCCTTTTCCATAAAGGGAGATCCAGGAGATAATATGTTTCTCACATGTGTGGCACTAGCTAGGGTTTTATAAAAAATGAAAGAAGATTTCCCTGGAGGTGCACAATTGGGAGGAATTACTTCTACCCCAAATTGCCTCCACTGAAGCCCATATTCCTCCATACCAAAACCACCAAGAATAGATACAAGATCAGGATCTAGTTTATACTCATTTAGGAGATTCAAAATGGAACTGAGAGGAGATTCAGCAGACCTAAGAGCAAAAGGGAAAAAAAATAAATAAGAGATCCAGAGAGAGAAGAAACTTTTTTGGAATATTCTGTTTTAAGATGTTTTTCATTTTTAATACTTTTGAGATCAGAATAAAATGATGAGAAAAAAAGAGAAATAAGCCTCAGGGATGAGAGCTGATCCTTGAGCTGAAGTCCAATGCAGAGAAGAACTACAGCTATCAGTACAATCAACTATTCCCACAAAAAATGAAAGGCATTAGAATTATCCTTCTGCTTTCCCTTGAAAGACAATTTAGGAGGATGAACAGATAAATCTCTTTCCTAATGACCAGAATCCAAAGAATAAAGCAGAACTTCAAACTTTCTACCATCAATATCAGGGAGGAGAATTTTCTCCCCAACTTGATCAGAAAACATCAAGTTATCCCAAAATCCAGTGAAGGGGTCAACCCAAGATCATAGGGCCTTCCAAACATGTTATCCAAAAATGAAAAGTTCCAAATATATTTGGACCAATATTAACTGAGAAACCTTAAGCAATAAAATACAATTCAAAGATTGATTCCTTATACCATAAACCTTGGAATTGAAGCTGACCCTAGGACTGAGTTTGAGTTTGCAGGCCATAGCATCCAAAATTAAGTTGAGCTGAGATCCAGAATCCACAAGAGGAGAAATATTTTTAGCCAAATCACTAAAATAACAAGGGAGAAAACCAATATTAAGGTTGGACTCTGAGGAGGGATTTTTTCCACAAAAGTACTCCATCAAAGTGCCAGAGGAGACATTTGATTTTTCAGGACCAATCTCCACACATTGATGATAGATTCATTTCTTCATTCCTTCAGAAACAGATGGAGAGATTGACAGTAGTTCAGCCACAGATAGATCAGGAATTTTGAGATCAGAAATTTTCTTCAATACCACTTCCACAGCATTGCAGTGGTCCTTTAAAATTCCCTTTTCAAACCAAAATTTGGGCAGGGTGGAGGGAGAACGTTCATGTGAAGCAGGAAATAAGATGGGATCAGAAGTTTGAGGTGATTTAGATGAATGAGGAGGATCAGATTGATCTTGGAAAATTTCCACGAGTGGTTCCTTTTCCACATCCATGTTTTCTAAATCAGAGGAAGGAGGCTTGAGTAAGGCTCCACGTTAATAAGTTGTAGATAAATTTCTTGAGAACTATAACCAGCTTGGGCTGAGAGATCAGGAATGGACAGGAAGAAATATATCAGACAGAATCTTAAGAGAGAGATAGAAAGCGTGAAGAAGGAAATGAAGAGTCCTACAGCGTAGATCAGAGAATGTATTCAAGGTGACAGCTTCGAGTTTAGAGGAGATCTGTAGGCGATGAGACAATTGAGAAGGGAAGAAGAAATAGAAACAAGGAATTCAAGGTGCTGGAGAAGAACTGTTTGGATTATCGAGTTAGATTGACTTCAATAGATTTTGTTATGGAAGTTGTCATCTTACCGGTCAGAGATTGGCGAATTCGGTCTGAGGCATTTACTTGGTGGAGGGAGGATGATTGTCGAGAGGATTGGAAGAGAGAGAAGAATGAGAATAGAAATAGAATGGAAAGATAGGCGGGAGAGACATAGAAAGGTGAGATCAAAGAAGAAAGAGGAGGATTTCAGAGACTTGAGAAGATCCGGAGACTTGCTCCATCCGAGATGTACGAGAAAGTTGCATTGGGGTGTCCGTCGTAGGTTCAGTGCGCATCCGCGCTCAGGGGCGCGGTTGCGCGGTCAGAAATAATGGTAGTGAGGAACTCTGCGCGGAGGCGCAATAAGAGAGGATAGGTGGAAGACACTTGAGGAATATTCAACACCCCTCGTGACTGGTAAGGTGGTGTCGGCTTAGGATTGACTGGGTTGATTGGGGAAGATGACTTGTTGAAGAAGATGAAGGGCCCCCACGGAGGTGGCTTTAGTTAGAGAATCTGCTATCATTTTGGCGGTGGGAACAAGATGTAAGTTGAACTTGGCAAGAGAAAAATCTTCCCGCAGGCCTTTAGTTTTGATGTCGATGTTTCGTGACTTGGAGTGTGATCCAAATTTCTTTATTTTATCATCTAAACCTTTATTATCTATGTACATTGTTGGTTTGTTGGAAGTAGAGCCGTGTATTTCTTCAACAAGATGGGTGATCCACTTCAATTCGAGGTAGCAATCAAGTAGGGCATTGAGTTCAGACTCAGTGGAGGAATATGTGACGTTTCGTTGCCTCGAGGAGTTCCAAAGGACCGGACTACCGTAGTGTAAGACTATGTATCCAGTTTGGGACTTACGAGAAATAGGGTCATCTCCCCACGTTGCATCACTGTAGCTTGAGATAGATTCCTTGGTTGAGTCGTACTTAAGAGTCAATTTGAAGTCCTTCGTGGTCTTGAGGTACTTCCATACTTTCCGTACTTCCTTCCAGTGACTGAGGCCCGGCTTTGCATTAAATCTTGCAAGACTGGAGACAGCAAAGGAAATGTCTGGGCGAGTATATTGGGACAAATGATTCAGCAATCCGATCGCAGATCGGTAGTTGATATTCAGTTGACTGAACTGCGCGTGATCTTCAGCTGAGGCCGGTTCGAGATGAAAGTTTTGAGTGAGAGGCGTATTGATGTTTTTGCAGTCGGTGAGACCCAGTTCTTCAAGACCTCTCTCAATATGTTTTGGTTGGCTTAGGAATATACTATCCCCGTCGAGTTGCATTAACATTCCAAGGATTGTATTTGGTGAGTGACAAAAAGAGTTTGAGAATCTTTCTAAGAAATTGACTGCGAATGAGTCAGACCTTCCTACCAGAATTAGATCATCAACGTGGAAGTAAAGGACTTCCTCCGATTTTGAGTTGAGATATAAACAGGGGTTGCTGGCGGATTCGCAGAAACCTTGGGACTTGATCCAAGCGGTAAGTGTGTCGTACCAATTTTTAGGTGATTGACGTAGCCCATAGAGCGATTTTTTTAATTTGAGATAAGGAGATTTTCGGTTCGATCCTTCGGGAGTTCTGATTATTACCGTTTCATTCAAAGAAGCGTGGAGAAAAGCTCCCTTTACATCGAATTGAGTAAAGGTCATTTGATTTTTCAAGCCGTAGATTAGAGCAAGACGAAGGGATCCTAGCTTCCCTGTTGGAGCCCAAGTCTCTTCAAAATCTACGCCTTGAACCTGATCAAATCCTTGCACGCACAGGCGCGCTTTATATTTGACGGGTTCTCCGTGGCAGTTTTCTTTAACCTTGAATACCCAAGTCGTGTTTAGTATGTTGTCTGGTTCCCCGTAATATTCTTCCCAAACTTCTTGCATTTCAATTGATTCGAGTTCTTCTTTGGAGGCTGTTTTCCACCTAGGCCACTCAGGGCATTTCCTGGCGGCTTTATAAGATGGAGGTTCGTAGTAGTGGTGGAAGCCGTATCTTTGAGGTTTTTGGAGTTCGTGTCGCAGACGGAGGTTGGGCCGATGACGAGGTTGTTTGAGTTCAGGATGTGAAGGAGGAGGTGGAGATTCCGGAGAGGATGGGAGAATGTCTTCTTGATCCAAGTCTGAGTCAGAGTGTTCAGGGGTAGACTCTCTAATTAGGTATTGTTTTTCATTGGTTGAGAAGTCAGTTCCGTATTCATTTGAATCAGGTTGAGAGAAGATGTCAGAGCCTTGTGGTTCGTAGAAAGGAAAGTTGTTGAGCTGATTCTTGAGGAACTTAACATGCTTGGTTTCCACGACGGTTCCAAGCGTGGTTAGGACCAAGTAGGAATGGAAGATGGGGTTGAATCCAATGAGGACTCCTTCTAGACCTTTTTCATCAAATTTTCTTCCTTTCTGAAGACGATTGGCCAGGTAGATCACGGAGGAACCTATGGGTTGTAAGTAATTAGCTGGGAGAGTCTTACCAAACATGAGTTCCCAGGGAGACAATTGGTTACCTTCTCGAGGGATTTGATTTAACATGAAACAGCAGCTGCGTGTCACTACGTGCCAATAGTTTTTAGCAAGGCGGGAAGAGGAGAAAGTGGACCGGGCGGATTCAATGATTGTCCTATTGGCTCTTTCAACTCGTCCGTTGTGTTGTGGGTGATATGGCTCGGAGGTGCGGAGTTTGATAAATTTCCTTTTTGCAAAGTCTTTTAACGTAGAATTGCAGAATTCAGTTCCTTTGTCCGAGTAGATCTTGGTGGGGTAGTAGTTCAAACGCTTATATTTGGTTTCTAGAAGATTGATGATTGTTTCAGATGTTTGGTCTTTGGAAGTTAGAGGAAAAGATGCGAGGTAGCCGGTATAGTTGTCAACCAGATTGAGCAAGTAGTGGTGGCCGGCCCTCGACTGAGGGGTGATTGGACCGACTAAGTCAAGATGGATTTGTTCTAAGGGCTTACTAGCAGGAGTGGAGGTGTTTGAAAAAGGAGATCTAGTAATTTTGCTCTTGATGCAGTTATCACATTGAAAGGCCTGGAGTTCGTCATTTGAGAAGCGGTCTTTTAAGAGAGGTTTAAGAGTGGAGACAGACGCGTGACCGTACATCTTGTGCAATTCGGATAGAGTATATGGTTGAGAGGTTTGACTGGCAAAGTTCACTGTGTTATTTTGGCCAGTCAAGCATGGTTTTTCAATGAAAAAGAGATTATCTCTTATCAATCCCTTCAGTACAATTTTGTCCTCTCTGGTTACCTTGAATGTATTTCGGGTTTGAGTGAGATTACATCCCTTCTTCGCGAGGAGTCCAGGACTGATCAGGTTGACAACTATGTCGGGTACGTAGGCGCAATCTTCAAGCGTGATCACGGAATTGTTCCATTCAAGTTTGACCAATCCAATCCCTTGTATTTTGAGATTAGCTTCTAGTTTTCCGGTCTTGATTTCCTCAGGATCCTCTTGTATTTCTATGGAGGAGAAGAACTTCAGATCATTAAAAATATGTACGTTAGCTCCTGAGTCTAAGAGCAAATTAGGGTTATTATCTGAATTAATCCATAGAGTCAGCAAGGCGTGGTAGTTGATTGTCGGATTCTTCTTGTTCTTGTTTTTCCACTCGTTTTGTTGTTTGATCCACCACTCAGGTGCAATCTCGGGGTGTAGATGGAAGCATGAACTCTCCGCATGAGGGGCGTTGGGATCGTGATATCCTTCACGGCATCTCATCTTAGCTTTCTTCTCGTCCTTGTAGCTCCTCGTCTTAGTTGAGACTAATGAGACATTGGTAGATGACTTATTCGGATTGGACTGTGCCTTTCTCTTGTTGTGGTATTGGATGAGGTGATTGAAAACAACGTCCATCGTTAGATTCTTCTCTATGTGCATAATTTGTTGCTTGAGGTTTTCCAATGTAGGTGGAAACTTGAATAGTAACAGGTACGCCAAGATATCGTTGGGTAGCTCGATCCCAACGTCCATCATTCTCGTGATGGCTTTTCTCATTTCGGTGATGAAGCTTTTGATAGCATTTTCGCGGAAGACGGAGTGGAGGAAGTGATTGAAGACTCTTGCTTGGTTAGCTGTTTCTGAAGATGCAAATCTTCTCGTAATTTTGGCCCATAAGAGTTTAGAGGAGGAAATGTTGGTGGAATTAACTACATTTGCATGGGTGGTACTGTCAAGCTTGGATAGTAGTATCGCTCTGATTTCTCGATCTTGTTTTGACAACAGAGGGCCCGAATTTCGAGTGATAGCGTCCTTGATATCTTTGAGATCGAACAACATTAACATCTTGTCTCGCCAGATTGAATAGTTCTCTTCATTCAAATGCGGTATGGCGTCGACCGATGCCTTGAGGGCAACTTGATGGAAGTAGTCGTTCGCTCCGGCTGGTTCGTTCATGGTTTGGTTGGTTCAATTTGTAGGAGGGTCCTTTGGCTTTTAACCCTAATAAGTTGTAGATAAATTTCTTGAGAACTATAACCAGCTTGGGCTGAGAGATCAGGAATGGACAGGAAGAAATATATCAGACAGAATCTTAAGAGAGAGATAGAAAGCGTGAAGAAGGAAATGAAGAGTCCTACAGCGTAGATCAGAGAATGTATTCAAGGTGACAGCTTCGAGTTTAGAGGAGATCTGTAGGCGATGAGACAATTGAGAAGGGAAGAAGAAATAGAAACAAGGAATCCAAGGTGCTGGAGAAGAACTGTTTGGATTATCGAGTTAGATTGACTTCAATAGAGTTTGTTATGGAAGTTGTCATCTTACCGGTCAGAGATTGGCGAATTCGGTCTGAGGCATTTACTTGGTGGAGGGAGGATGATCGTCGAGAGGATTGGAAGAGAGAGAAGAATGAGAATAGAAATAGAAGGGAAAGATAGGCGGGAGAGACATAGAAAGGTGAGATCAAAGAAGAAAGAGGAGGATTTCAGAGACTTGAGAAGATCCGGAGACTCGCTCCATCCAAGATGTACAAGAAAGTCGCATCGGGGTGTCTGTCGTAGGTTCAGTGCGCATCCGCGCCCAGGGGCGCGGTTGCGCGGTCAGAAAAAATGGTAGTGAGGAACTCTGCGCGGAGGCGCAATAAGAGAGGATAGGTGGAAGACACTTGAGGAATATTCAACACACGTTTAACAGGTTCTTGAAGGATTGAAGTTGGAAAATAAGGAGCCTTATGAGGTTTTGATTCCTCATTTAATTTCCTAGCTGGATCAGATTGAAAATCCCCAGCAAGACTGGAGGAGGAGATGGCTGGAGGATACCAAGATTGAAGAGTACCACAGGAAGATTGGAAATCAAAAGAAGCCAAATATGCCTTCTTAGGAGGTGGTGGCTGATGAGAGGCCAGCACATGAAAAATAGGGAAAGATGAATTGAAAGGGATCAAAGCACCATTAGGAAGAAAGAAATTTTTCCCCTTCTGCTCCAAAAAATATTTCTCTTTATCCTTCTGGAGTTAAAGACATTTTCCAGTTCCATTGCCTTCCCTATGAAAGTAGTAAAAGACCAAAGTGGATTTTGTAACAGAGTTAGAAGGTTTAGGAGTAGCAAGAGAAAATATCTTTTGATCAATTTTATTCTTGATCAATTTTTTTCTCAAAAGCTTGTATTAGCTTAGTGATATCATTGATAGTGGTCATTTCTTTTTTGGACTGAGAATTAGGTTTTGGCCTGAAATTTTCCCCCATCTTATTCATGATTTTTTTGGATTCTTTGAAAGAAGGAGCATGGACTGGTTCAGTGGTTCTAGGATTTTCAAAATTTAAAGCTGTTTGAACTTTCATATCTTCATTCACAGCACCCCTAAGGACAAGGAAAGCAGGGTACTTGAATCAATTATCCCTGGTGGTGATCACTGATCCAGATTTGACCAGCTCATCTCTAACCCTTTCATGCACTCCTAGTGAAAAAGATTGGAAAAATTGCACTCAAACTTTGTCAAATGTGTTGAAGTGATTGTTTTGGATAAGATTATTTTGGATTGGGTCCCAAGAATTCCTTAAAGACGGATATTCAGTAGCTGAAGAGACACAAACATTTGAGATCCGTTGAGAGAAAAGATCATCCAAGTCCTGCAAAGTAAATTGCACTACATCTATTTTACCCCAATATGTCAACATTTCTTGCTTTAGAAGCTTCCAGTTGTGGGATTCAAATCCCTCAAACTAATCAATTAATTCAATGACTTCACCAGAGGAGATGAATAATTGCAATTGATAGGCCATATTTTATTCACCGGCCCCTTCCACTTCAGCAGCCATGTTGTAGGAGTCCCAGAAACGTTGAAAATTTACACCATTGAAACCTAATTTCTTGTTCTGAGGTTTTATCTTGAAAATAATAGGTTGAGAAGAGGCGGTTGGAGCACCAGAGGATGCCATTTTGAATAACAGAGCTCCTAGCTGTCAGCTTGCTACTTGAATAGAGCAACCTACCAAAAGCAGATTAAAAAATGAAAATTAGTTATAAAATTAAAAGGAGTGAGAAATCCTAAAATATTATTACAAAATTGGATTCTTTAACCAAAATAAGGTAGGGTCAATGACCAACCCCACCCTTGAATTCCAACTCCTTATATTTTTAAATGATTTTAAAGGAAAATGACCAACAGACCAAAGGACCACTATGGCACCTTTTTGGCCATTTTAATACTTTGAATGCGACGCCATGTATAGGTTTCACACCTAAAATCCACCAGAATTAAGGTGTTGTGAATATTTTAGGAGTTACAGGCGGATTTGTGTTATGACACAATTCCTGTGCACAGCCCCGCATCCATACAGCAGGGGTACACATGCTGTAAGACTCCAAATGGTTCTAGGCCGTGGCAGTTCTGCAGAGGGGAAAGGTGCTGTTTAGTCTGCCCTCCTGAGTGTTACAAAAATATTTAAATGTAACCAAGATCAAAGTCCAGAACCTGGTAAACGGGGGACCAAATGTAAGAGGATAAAGATTATAGTAGTTGGTAGCTGAGGAAACAACACTATCCGAGACAAGATGGTGCCGGGGAAAACTTGAATAGAAGAAGTAAAGGTTTTTTCAGAGTTCAACAATACAAGGCAATTGTAAGTAACAACACCCAAAAGCTAATAGCTCTGGTTGTCAGAAAAAGCTTAGGAAAGATCAACTCAATTCCAAACCACCTTCAGGTTCTCAATGAACCTGCACAACTCTCCGCAATCAAGCGCTTGAAGGGTACCAGATAACTGTGGGTGGCTGCACAAGAAAAAGATAATTGTTTGAAGAAGCTCTAGAAGAAAAACAATAACTGATTCAAACAAGGATAACACAACACTTCTCAAGGGACTCAAGAGTAGCGTGGCGGAATTCAACTTCAAAAGAAATCAAGGGAGGTTTAGAACTCCAGGTTTTAAGCTTTACAAAAACTCTTCAGTCAAACGTGACTGGTTCCAGAAAGATAATCAAAGGATGATCAGGACCAGTATGGTTGGATAAAGGGATCAGGAGTGGTGTAACACACTCAAGAATTCAATTATTCAAATTCTTCTTCAACCAGCAAAGCTAATGGTTTGTGATAAGGATCAAGGATCAAGGGTTTGAGAATGGAGGCTCAAGGATCAAGGGGCAATCATAGATATAACCAAATTTTTGGTCTCAGATAAAGGGGAATGAAGACCCCACAGATGATGTATTGCAAGGTGAAAATGATGATGACCTTCACTGGTATGATAGGATGTGATGATGATGATACCCTGTGCTGATGTGCTGATCTCCCCCCAAAGGCAGGGGAGAGCCCCTCCTTATATTGGCAGGAGGCCCTGTTAGACTATGTACAAGGGATACTACAAATGGAGCAGAAAAAGAAAGAAAAAAAAGAATTTTTTTTTTTGATTTTCAGATTTTTAGGTGATCAGAAGATTTTGATCACGCAGGCCAGTGGAAATATGGCCTGCCCGACCAGGGTGGGATCTATCTTCATCCCTTCGCCTATCCTGTGTCTGTCTGTGGACGGACGTGCGCAATAATACCAGAATCACCCCCCCCTTGCCCAAAGGGGGAAGGGGTGGAAAAGGAAAACGGATCAGACCACCGGCGGTAGACAACATTTTACCACCCCCACCCAAAGATGGAGGGGGGTGGGAGTTATTGATGGATTGGCTTTGGGGACTTGGATCCATATGAGTGAGAGCAAGAGAGAGAGAGCAAGTCAAGCTACCGGAGAGTTGGGGGATGAAGCAATCGGGGTGCTGGTAAGGTCGTGAGTATCGGTGGGGAGTGGATTGGTGGGATGGCTTGGCTTGGTACAATGGGAGGTAATGAAGAGTGTGAGGGGCAAGGGGGTTGGTTTTTTTGATTGAGGAAGGGATCACCGAGATGTTGGAGTGATGAGAAGAGTTTGTTATCCAAGATCTTCAGGTTAGATCTCACGGGGCCTGGGGATCCCAAGCTTTTGTCGAGAGCAATGTGGTGGTTGATGGTCCGGTGATCTGACTGAGAGACGTGGATGGGGGCGCAACGGGATGGATGGGCCAATGATTGATGAAGTCAATCAAAGTCTGTTTGGCGGTGGAGATGGATGAAGATGAAGGAAAGTTTGGGCCAAGCGGTTCTTGGCCCGCGCGTTTGGCCAAAAGGAAGGGGGAGAACAAAGAGAGAAGGGATTGAATGTGCTAACTAGATGGTCAGGCCAAGAGAGGCCTGTCCTAGACCAATGGGATAAAGGGATGTTTGACAGGATGAGGAAGTTGGAGAAGTGATAGTAAAAAAGAAATTCCAATTTTTTTTTTTGAATAACACCTAAATAAAACAATTGTAAAAAAAAAAAAATTAATTTTTCCGCATCTGGTCCAGGGTGTCCAGATTTGGTCACCACAACGCCTGGCATTCAATATTTGGTAATTTGTCAAGAAACCCACATTAAACATGCTGCCTGCCATGGATAATGGATTCCTGCGCCCGTCAAGAACAAATCAACATCTTATGACAGCTAGGTACTGCAGGAAAATGCTACAACCTGCATGCATACATGAAGCATATGTAACAAGTTGACTGACGGCTAGAGGGATCTTTTAAAACAAGGGAGATTGAATAAAAAATATGAAAATCAAAACCCCAAGCAAATAAAGTGTGAGAAACAATAAGGAAGGTTTTCACATAAATGTGATTTCTAAATATTTATGAACCACAAAAAATGCCAAGAAGTTAACCAAAAAATTATTAAAAATTACCAAAAAGTGCAGAAGATAGCATATAATCTACAAACACCCATTTCTACCCATGTCACTCAAAATAAAATAATAAAAAATGATGAAATATGCCTGAACTTTAAAAATAACAAAGTAAAATTTAAACAGTTCCTGATAGTTATTCAACATATAAATATGACACAGAAAAGTCTAGCAAATTGAAAGCACAAAAACTATGTTCCAAAATAATGTTGAAAAGCCTGATAGCCTCATCCCGCAAGCACAATCCTCTCTACGTTCCCTGAGAACATTTTACTACCCCAAAACGTATATAAAACACCCTTTTGGGATGATTTAAGCCCCAGTGATTTTTAGTTAATCAATCCAGACCCCTTTCCATCCATGATAAGGTGTTTATATAAAGATAAACAATTGATTTATGGCATCAGTCTGATATTATAACTGTTGATTCAAACCCCACCATTAATTCCATTGAAGAATATGAGTAATATCCCCACCAATTGTCCTGAAACCCTTTCAACCATGAATATATACAAGTTTATTGGAGTGCCTGATTGAATTAGTAAGTTATCTCCTCCTTGATTGCAGGTAAAATTGCTGTGAGACAGCCAGTAAACCAATTCTGTTTGAGTAAACCCCTTTTCAGTAATCACTTAGGAACTCATTGTCCAAAGATCTTTACACGGTTCAAAAAAGCCCCTTGAAGAGAAGTTTTTTCAATCAAGATCCCCTGTTTGCGTGAACTGTGTTGCCTCTATAAAAATATATTTAAACCATTTGTAGCCAAAACAAAATTTGCACTTTTTCTTAACCAATATTCTGAGCATTTTACATATTTTCTTGGAATTATTATTGTTCCAAAACCAATATCACTTGTTGTAGCTAAAAGATGGAAAAGTTCCTGGTATCAAAAAGCTGAAGCTAGGGGATCCTGAGAGGAGAATTCCAAAGTGGACCACAAGCATGGAAAGAGTAGGGCTTCACAAAAAAACAACAAGAATCTGGCCCAAGCGGTGCTCAATTGGGAGGACTTACTTCTAGGATAAGTTTCCTCCATTGATCAGATCTAAGGAAAGGGAAACAGAGAGACCAAAAACAGAAGAAGATCATATTTTGGAGTTTATTCCAAACGTAATGGGACTGTAAATCCCAAGGTTACTAGTTTGATCCTGGCCTGGAGGACCAAATGTAAGACTCCAAAAATTTCTGAGCAGCAGGCAGTTCTGTGGAGGGGAAAGCTTCTTTTTAGGCTTCCTTCCTGAGTTTTACAAAAATATTTAAATGTAACCGGGATGAAGTTCCAGAACCTTGTGAATAAGGAATCAATGGAAGGGGATAAATTTGATGGTGATTGGTAGCAATGGATCAAACACTATCTGAAGCAAGATGATGTGGGAAAAGACTTGGGCAAAATAAGTCAAATTTTGTTCAGAGTTCAACAGAAAAAGTCAGTTTTAAGTAACAACTCCCACAAGCTAATAACTCTGGTCTTCAGTAGAAGATTAGGAAAGATCAACTCCATCCCAACCAACCTCCAGGTTCTCAATGAACCTGCCCAACTGTCCACAATCAAGCGCTTGAAGGGTACCAGATAACTGTGGTTGGCCCTAAAAAACAAGGCTATTTGTTTTATGAAGCTCTAGAAACAAGTAAATAAATAATTTGAACAAGAATAACCCAATGCTTCTCAAGGGACTCAATAGTAGTGTGGAAAAAACTCAACTTCAAGAAAAATAAGGGAGGTTTAACACTACAGGTTTCAACCTTAAAGAAACCTCTCAGTCAAAATTTACTGGGTCCTGAAAGACAATCAAAGAATGATTTAGAGTGGTATGGTTGGAAAAAGGAATGAAGGAGTGGTATAACACACTAAAGAATCCAACCAAATGAATTTTTTTTAAAACCAGCAAGGCTATTTTTTGGTGATATGGATAAGGCCACAGAGGGAAGGATCAAGCATTTGAGTATGGAGGCTCAAGTATCAAAGGGCAATCATAGATATACTCTGGATAAGATGCTCAGGTAAATGGGAAAGGGCCCCATGGATTATTTATTTCTCAAAAAAATGAGGGATGAATGGATTCCTGGATGATGGATCCGGAAAAAGGAAGGGGAGAGCCCCTCCTTTTTATGGGAAAGAGACCCTTTGAAATATTTAAAATAGGATAACACAAATGAGAGAAGAATGTTTTTTTTAAAAAAGATAAAGAGTAAAAAGAAAACTTGAAAAAAAAGAAACAGGGCGGGGTGATGACAAGCCATTCTAAGTTGTTGATTGGAGTTGGAAAGTTTGCAAACAGCCCAAAAACTTTTGACAACCTCTGCAAAAAATTACCCAAGGGAGCGGTCCCATTAGCAAAAGGGGAGGATGGAGGATGAGGAAGGTTGGAGGGGACAATTCAATTGGATGGGATTGATGATCTAGATAGGGGGATGATGATGGTAGGGATGATTGGCATGAAAGTTAATGTGATTTTTTAAGGTGAGGGCATCAATGGATAGGCTGGTGGAGGCTTGGCTGATCTGAAGAAGAGGAGGATCAAAGGAGGATGCTGGATGAGAGATCAAGGGATGATTTTGTTACACCTTAGCTTTCTAGCCCTACAACTGTGACAGGCCTTGCTACAATGGAGTAAATTAGTCTTTTGGGAGTGAGAGAAGTTGGTGGATTGGAGTGTTGTTGGATGGATCAATGGGAATGATTGTCCAAGAGTGCTTTGCCAAAAAAAATCAGGCGCAAAGCGCAAAGAAAAGGAGTTCAATGCAAGACCTGGGGACTTGAAAACCCCAGGGGTACCCTTCCTAGACCGCTAGGACAGGGGGAAGTTGGAAAAACAGAAAAAATAATGGAAGACTTCCCAACACAGATTTTTTTTCTTTAGATGATAGTGAGGTGAAAGATTATATGTAGGAAAACTTTAAAAAAAATTCCCTGTTTCATGAGGTGACCCATATGGGTCACCACGCCGGATCCAAAGTCCAATTCATAGTCTCTGACAATGGTGGAGAGTTTGTGAACCACAACCTCAAGGCACTCTTTGACAGCAAAGGGATCCAAAAAATCACCAAATCTCCTTACACCCCACAACAAAAGCCATCCTCCAAACGTGGCAACCGCACCAGTATAAAAAAAACCAGAACGCTTGTCCTCACAAGTGGGGATCCCTTAAGCTTCTGGGGAGATTCTTTCTCCACAGCTGTTTTCCTGGAAAACCAAACCCCACACTCATGACTCAATTTTTTCACTCCCTTTGAAAAGTGGACTGGAAAACCAGCCTCTCTTTATTACTTGGCCCCCTTTGGCTGCAAGGCTTTAATGTGTTCAGAAAAGAAAAGGGGGAATTAAAAATATGCTCCCTCTGGGTTAAAAGCCATTCTTATTGGCTTCAACCAGCATCATTTTTCCTTCAAAGTCTGGATCCCCTCCTCAGATCAAGCCCACTGGTCTCATCATGTGGGGATTATTCAAAATTTCTCCCCATTCAAGGAGTTGAAACCCAAACTAGATCCTCTTAACCATCTCCTTCTTATTCTTGATAATCCTTTTATTCCTCCTCAATCTTCTCCTCCTGCAATTGAACTGTCTCATCAGCCCCAATCAGAGAACCCAGTCTGTCATGGCAGTGTCTCTGCCAACCATCTTTCCATCCCCCCTCTTTCTTGTGATGCTCATTCTTCAAAATACAATAATCCTTCTAATTCCCTTTCATCTACCAAAAATCACCATTACGTCTTGTGTTAGAATTGTCTGAGTGTCATGTTTATGCTGCTAACAATGATACTTTTCTGTCACATAATCTTCTTATTGCATTTCACCTCACCTGTCTAGCCGGCTAGTCCTTTATTGAATTATCAATAATCTTGTATTGGCTTAATCAATATTTTCTCATCTTGTCATTTATCCATATAGTTTCTGCCATGGTTGATTAGTCATCAAGTGCCTTAGGCCCCCCCTCTGATGGGCTCTCTATTTGTCTATTTAAACTGGTCTTTTCCAGGACCTTGCAATTCACTCATGGACTTTGTTTTCTTCAAAATTCACTCCACAAATTTCTGATTTGAGTAAGAGTCCCTGATCTGATCATGAACTTCAACAGGTTATGAGCCCAGAGCCTACCTTAGTGGATACTTGCTTAATGAAGAGACTTGAATAAGATGTGAATGCTTTCAGTAAGACCATCATCCCCTGTAATCCTACCCTACAATCATGGGTTCAATCCCCACAACAATCACACTTTCACCTGGGTATTGCTTTACCTATTTCTACATCATGTAGCAAGGGGGGTTGTTGAGGTTAAACCCTCTAACATGATGTATCACCAAAGTATGGAGGATGTGAAGTTGAACCTAGACCAGTAATACCAAACAAACCTGGCAGCCACAAGGATCTGTAGCCTAGTTGGAAAAGGCAGCACTCTAGTATGTGTCTCAGTCTATCTGAGGTTGTGGGTTTGACTCCCACCAGAAAAATATTCATTTTCATACAATACAGACTTTGTTGGGGTTGGAGTTGATTAACAGACACAGGTCTACCTTGGATGACTTGAAATTGAGGGAGGAGAAAAAGGAAGAGAGAGCATTGTTCCAGCAGCAAGGACTTTGCTTAAGGCCATCCAGCAACTTCTTGAGTTGTATCCCGTATCCGGGAGGAGCCAAAATTTTGAGCTCTTTGCGTTTCTTAATGAAGATTTCCTCTTCTAGCTCACCATTTAAGAAGGTGCATTTAAATTCTTTCTGGTGGAGCTTGAGATCAAAAGAGGCAACAAGACTGAGGAGGATGCAAAGAGGAGAAAGATTGTGGTTGGCGAAAAAGTTTCATTGTAATCAATTCCCTCCACCTGATGAAAGCCCCTGTCACAAAAAGAAGCCTTCTTCTTCACAAAGTGGCCATTTGCATCAATTGTTGTTTTGAGGATGCAAGTATTATCTAGTTCCTTCACGCCAGCCAGTTTTGGGACTACTTCCCAGACATATTGTTGGATACAGTTGTCTTTTTTGGAATTGATAGCAGTCTTCCAAACTGGCCAATTGTGAGATCTTCTTGCTTTGTAAATTTTCTTAAGTTCTTGATGGGTAGAGGGTTTTGAGGTTATGAGATGGGCTTGCTTTTTCTGCATGAAGGTAAGAATTCAATCAGTGGAGATGTCTTAGCCAACCTCCTTGGGGGATTTGTTGTTGTTGGAGTTGATGATCAGATACGGGACTCTTACTCAAATCAGAAAGTTTTGGAAAAACTTTTGAAGTAAACAAAGTCAATGAGTGAATTGAAAGGTCCTGGAAAAGACCAGTTTAAATAAACAACTAGAGAGCACCTCACATGGGGGGCCTAAGGCACTTGATGAAGAATCAACCATGGAAGAAACTATATGGATAAATGACAAGTTTAGAAAATATGGAGTAAGCCAATAAGAGAGTATTGATAAGTCAATAATGGACTAGCTGTCTTAGTTGACACACAATAAGAAGATTTTGTGACAGAAAAGGATCATGGCTAGCAGCATAAACATAACACTCCAACACAACCCCTTGCTGGTAGGCTTGAGACTGGGTGAGAAGATGAGTAGGTATGACAATGCAGGCTTACAAAATTGTGAAAAAGGAAAAGGACTTTTGAGGTAGCAACCTAACCTAAGTGCAGCCAAAAAGATGGTATTTGATGTGAAGAATGCAACATTGAAGACACTATCAACCGGTCAAATTCAGCAAGTTTAATTGGGAGAGCAAAGTTGTGTGGAAGTTTCAAGAAAGTTCACAACAAATAAATAGCATATTACAGGTTCCAGCAACTTGAGGAGGTGGAGGAAACAGAACTAAAATGATCAACAAATTTTGAGTTTGCAATTTGGGAATTTGACCAAGCAGCAACCAAAAGATACAGGCTGAATTTTGAGGCCAAAAATTTTGTTGGTGAGGATGGAAGCACATCAAGGTTGGATTGAAGGGGGTGAATCTGGAAGCAACCAAGCTTTCAGTCAGGTTTTAGGCAACGTTGCATGTGAAAGCACAAGGAAGGTTGAAATTTTTGATTTAAGGACAACAACCCCCAACTAGTGAGCCAGTTATGCAAGACAGCAAGTGAGAGGCTTCAAGAGAGCAAATGGAATACAAGAACTGTTGCAAGTTGAGAAGCGCGCAACTTTGTAAGATGAGCAAGAGAGCTAGACTGATAAATTGGACTGGAACCAAGCTTTGAGTGTTGGGACCAGAGATCCAGAAAATTAGCAATTGAGAGTTGATGATGAAAGCTGTTAAGTAGCTTTCCTTCTATCAAGGTCCAATTATCAATTGAGAGTTAACAACCCCCAACTAGTGAGCCAGTTATGCAAGACAGCAAGTGAGAGGCTTCAAGAGAGCAAATGGCATGAGTTAGGTGCAAAAAAAGTTGCAAAAAGAGAGCAAGACGTGTTGCAAGTTGAGAAGCGCGCAACGTTGTACGATGAGCAAGAGAGCTAGACTGATAAATTGGACTGGAACCAAGCTTTGAGTGTTGGGACCAGAGATCCAGAAAATTAGCAATTGAGAGTTGATGATGAAAGCTTTTAAGTAGCTTTCCTTCTATCAAGGTCCAATTAGCAATTGAGAGTTGATGAGGAAAGCCATTAAGAAGTGGTCCTTCTATCAGTGTTCAAAGGAGGAATTTAACTCCAGATACTACACAATCAACCAGGAATATATATAGCAGACAAGCTACATGTTGAAGAAAATTTTCATTATGGGCAGGATTTTGGGAAAGCAACGTTGCTGGTGAGGCTCAGGTGGTGATCTTGAAGAGTTAAAAAAGACGCAAGCAATTGTTGGAAGTGATAAATGTTAAGGTCAAAGTTGGAAGAAAGCAATGTTGTCAGAAGGTGAGCAAGTAGATGAGGCAGATGATTGGACAAACAAATTCAGCAGCAATGGGTGAATGAGATGGAGTTAAGGCTGTTGTAACAATATCAACTTATTGGAGGAAATGGGAGTAGTTGAAAGACAAGGGTGTGATGATGTTGCAAGCAACATTGTGATCAGAATTGGAAGATGAGTAGAGCAACCAATGTTGCAAGATGATAAGAGTGATTGTTGGAATCAATATTTAACAGTCAATCAGAGAGTAGAGAAAAAATTCTGAGCTTGATTGTTAATGACAAGCCTCATCCTATCTCACCCCCTTGCAAAAAGAGTTGAATACCGGTTATCAGGATGAGAGTCTTGAAGGCGTACCAATTGAGGGAAAGATAGAAGATAGAGGGCTAATTGAAAGGAAGAATTGATTGAATGAGTTCCACCAAGATTGACAAAGGGTCTGGAGGCCACAATAAAGAGGTTGTAGTTTGATGAATTGAGTGATTGTGATAGAGATGACCAAATGCAATCAAGTCACAACCAGTTTTGATTATGTAGAACAATGCAATAGATCCCAGATGGGATGGAAACCAGAATATCTATGATTTTTAGCTGAGTTAACTTGAAGATAGGGATTAAAGAGATAGTCATTGATGGTTGGTCTTGATTGGATGATTAAGGAACTAGGGGATTGAGCCAAGGTAACAATGAGGTAACAATGGGGTCACAGTAAGGGTAAGTAAGACCAATGAAGGTCACAAATGTAGGTGTTGTTAGGATTATGGCCAGCAATTAGCTTAGGCAAATGAGAAGTATTTGAAGCAAAAGAAATGCTGGACACCTTGTTTCAATAATTGCTTGATGGGCTCTCACAATGGGGCAATAAATTGGATGATATTGTTGATGAATTTGATTGGAATGATGAACAGATTTTTTAAAACAGCAGGGAAAAGAGCTACTTAAGTGCAAAAGATTGGACTCTTGTGAGCACATGATGCAAAAAGCCAAAAGGAAAATTTTCCGCCCCAAAAGAGCTCTACAGGCTCTACAGGCCTTGTTACTTGATTTGGGCTACATCAGCCCACATGGCATCAGTCCCTGTAACCTTGCAACCAGCCTATTCTGGTCAATTGTGGTGTTTACACCATTATGGGGCTGAAACAGCCTGTTTGCTGTTCAATCCCCTGGCTGGTTGTCCGTTACAACCAACCTAGTTACTCTTATTTCCTTACTTACGGGCTGGTTGCCTCATGCAGCCAGCCCCTGGCCCCACATATGGGCCAGATGGGACCCAGGACTCACCTGTGTCCGGTCTCAACCTTGCTTGGGGGGGTGTATCTGGCGGACATGCCACCCCCCCTCTTTCTATCAAATCCCTGATGGGGGCATTCAAATCCCCGCACCAGGGGCCCTGGGGGTTGATACCCCCAGGGCATCCTCAAGAATAGTGGGCTGGGGGTGGTCAGATCCCCTCAGCCCATTGCTTGTCCCCCTTGGTAAAGGGGGGGGGGGGAGAGCGCCCCTCTTGTCTTGCTTTGCTGGTGGGAGGGTGATCAGATCCCCCCCACCACCAGTTGCTCTCTCTGCGGCCGGCATTTTCATCCCCTGGGCAAGGGGGTGATTTAATCCCCCCTGCCCTGACCAACCACCTTGTTGTGGCACGGTTGCTGGCTGGTTCAACCCAGCCAGCCACCCCCTCCCCCTTGCAATGGCAAGCAAGGGGAGGGAGAGGGAGCCGGGGCCGCTGGCCCTTTCTCTTGCGGGGGTTGCCGCCATTTGCAACCTGCCAGGCCTGCGCGGTGTGGCACCGCGCGGGATCCCTTGCCCACCGCAAAAGCCCTGCCCGGGGGCCTTTAGGCCCTGCGTGGGCCAAACCAAGGGTCACAAGCCGCCTGGTGTGGGCCGTGGCATGGGCAGCAGCCCCAAGTGGGCTGAAACACGGGCGGCTGCCCTAATGGGCTGTCCCAAGCCCAAAACCTGAGACAAACACACTTTGGTGGGCCACCCCGTCTGGCCAAGTATGTCCAAAATAAACCATGGGCCCAATTATGCCCATAAAAGCCCATCTGGCTGTATTTGCCCATATCCCCCACTGGGGCCTAACGGGCCCGTTTACCAATGAGCCTATTTCATGCGTTTTGAGGCCAGTCTCCCCAAATCCGTGACATGCACACAGGCCTGTATGGTCCGTGTGAGTGTCCAATGGGCCGGGGAGGTCCATATCTGCATCCCATTAGGATAAAACTTATACGTAGCACACGCATAAGTGCATACATATTATAACACACCCCCTTAATCCAAAAGTGGTGACATCCGCATGTTAGTTGCAAAGCCTTGATGCTTGTTCCTATCTAAAGCCTTAGTCAAGATATCCGCAATCATTGCTCCAATGGGCATATACCTCAACAAAATCTCCTTGCAGTTAACTGCATTGCAAATATAGTTATAGTAAACATTGATATGTTTCATTCTTGAATGGAACACTTGGTTTTGTGCCAACGCAATGGCACTCTGGTTATCAGAATACAACAACAAAATCCCTTGTGGTTTCTGTGTATCCTTTAAGATTTTTCTCAACCAGTTTGCTTCCTGTGAAGCTGCTAAGTAAGCTCTATACTCAGCCTCTGTTGATGAAAGACTTATTGCCAACACCTTCTTGGACATCCATGAAACCAGATTCTTACCTAAGAAGAATATAAAACAACTTTTTGATTCCCCAGTGCTACCATCTGCCCAACCTGCATCGGAATAAACAACCAAATCAAAGTTTTCTGACTTTGTAAACAACAGTACCAGACTGTGCTTTCCTTTAAGATACATCATAAATCTCTCAAACGCTGACCAATGACTCATGCTTGGCTTTTCTAAGTTTTGGGACAAGACACCAATTGAAAAATAAATATTGGGCCTTGTACACTGCCCCAAATAATTAAGCAATCCAATAGCTGACCTGTAGTAATTACCAGATTGAACAAAATCTAGATACTCCTCATCTGTAGAATTCCCTCAACAAATTTTTGACTGCATGGGAGTACCAAACTCCTTTGCATCCTCTAAGAAATATTTCTTAAGAAGAGCTGCCACGTAATGGATCTGGTCAAACTCAATACCATTCTTGCTCTTACTGACTTTCATTCCTAGCACCTGTTGCGCCAGACCAAGATCTTTTATCTTGAATTCCTTTTTGAGTGTCTCCATGACTCTCTCTTTACCATTTCCAATAATTATAATTTTGTTGAACCATACAATTTCATCAAACCATACAAACAAAATTGCATCCTTTCTTACAAAAAGACATGGGTCGGCCTCAGATGTCTTGAAACCAATCTGTATCAGTTTCTCACACATGGTATTATACCACGACCCAGCTGCTTGCTTCAATCCATAAAGGGATATACACAGCTTGAGGAAATATTCCCCTTTATCTGCTGAAAGAAAAATTCTAACACAGATTTTCTTCATGGTTTCTGGTTTAGTCTTGACTAACCATTCACAAAAACCATCAGGTATTGACATATAAACAGTCTCCTTTTCTCCAAGTTTTTCATTCAATTATGCTGTTACAAAATCAGCTTGTCTGATTTCTTCACCCAACTCCACTGCCAGAGAAATGATTTACCTGAAGGTGGACAGCCAACCAGTTGGTGAGAAAGTTTCTTGGTAATCAATACCCTCTCTCTGCTTGAATCCCTGTGCAACACATCTATCTTTTAATCTTTTTAAAACTCCATTTGTGTCAAACTTCTTGTTTAACACCAATCTAGACCCCACAATGGTCATTCATTTTGGAACAGAATCCGGCTTAACCACTTCAAAGACACTATGATTTTCTAGAGAATCAAATTCCTCAAAAATAGTACTCTTTAAGTTGGCTCTATCATCAGAATTCATAGCTTTTCCAAAGCTACTTTGGTTAACCCTGTTACCCATTTCTAAACTCATCTCCAGGACTTCATTGAGCATACACTGTTCCTGAAATGTATCTTCCTCATATCCTGGGGCAGCATAATGGGACTTCCATTCCCCGTACCTATCAACTGGTACTCTAACCCTACCACTACTTCTTACTGGAGGTGGAGGCTCATCAGGTTCTGAATTAACTGACTACCCTGCAGCAGGCACTGAAACCTCTTGTGTCTAATCTGCCATCTCTTCATCTTCTGGAACCACATGTTCCTCAGCCTTTGCTTGTGAAATAGGTGCTAATTTGATTTCTTGCTATGACTTATTCACAAAAAATTCTTCACTCCTTTTGAGTGGAAAGGTAATTTCATCAAATTTTACATCCCTACTACGGATAAACTTTCTTGTTGCTGGACAATAGATCCTATATGATTTACTTATTAAATAATAGCCTACCAGTGCCCCTGTTCTGGCTCTAGGGTCTAATTTTCCAACCATCTCATTATGGTGGACACTATAATACACCAAGCAACCAATTGTTCTTAGGTGTGATGTTTTGGGCTACAACTTCCAAAACTGATAATGAGGACTCTTCCCATTAACACTTAGAATCACCATGAAAAAAATGGTGGCACCTGCGGCAGGTGTAGCACCTGAATCATGTTTTGGTTTTGTTTTGACTCTGAGAAAACTCTGTTTCTAACTTGAGTTGGAACCTGAGAAAAGTTGTTTGTATCAGTTCTTGAGGATTCCAAGTAATTCTAGTGAATGCATGGAATACAGAACATTTGGAATTATGGGGAAATTTAATTCTATGTAAAGTGATATCAAGGAGTGAAGCAGTGGCGTTTCACACCTGACACATAAAATTCACTCCCTGGATTGTATAAGTCAAGATTTTGATGCTTTTGTCTTTCTATTTCCTATTAGATCATTACAAGAGGCTTGAGGGTCCTTTTTTTATATTTTTTTTTTTTTACTTTGTGGTTGAAAAAAATTGTATTTTTTGAAACAATTAAAATCAGTTTTTAATATATTCTTTTTCTTCTTGTGAAATGTAATAAATATTAATTTTATGTAGGAAATTTAAACTTTGATCTAAATTTTAACTGAAGATTCCAAAATCTGCTCAGACCTGTTGGAAATATTTTACCACATAGAAATTGAGTTCAATGATATATTTCAAATAAATCAATTTGAAATTGAAATAATTGGGGAGGTTCAAATTTTGTTTTAAAAAATGAATTAATTTACAAAATTAAAACCATTTCCTTGAATCAGTTGATTTATCTAATATCTTTTGGAAGAAACTTTGTTTGAAACATTTCATATAATATTGGAAGCTCAAAAGGAGAAATCTAGTCATATTGAACTGTTTTATTTAGCAGGAATTAGTTAATAAATAAAAATTTTCTAAAATTTAGAGCTTTTTATTTTCTTTTCTGGGTGACAACAGATGAAATATAGAACTACTTGGAAATAAATTTACTCAAACCAACCTGGGGTTTCAAGAGATTTTGCTAATGTTTCTAATTCATCCTCTACTGGCTTCATCTCCAAAACCAATTTCTCTGTCCAATTTAATGTGGCAAGAAATAGAGGGAAGTAACAATTAGAATGGAGGGCTTCACATGGTTTTATTTGATAATTTGGGACTATTTCATCATAAGTTCTTCCATATTCTACTTGTTTTTTAGCTTGAAGTTCACCTTTCATCTCATATAAATAGTTGAGAGTGTTGTTATCAAGATTATGCAGGAATTGTGAATAAACTTTGCTTCTCCAATTCACTTGGACAGAGTTATATTTCCCCTCATTTTCCGCTTCTGTATCTGAGAAGCATTCCACACTAGGGAGAAGGGGTTTTTCCAAAAACTTTCCCATATGGTGCTCTGCAGTGCCCAAGCGGTTTCTGAATATCTTGCAGATTGAAGACCAAAATTTTAGCTAACAGGATTTAGAAAATGGAGAGCAATCTTAAGCTTACTCTGTGTTCAACTCTAAACCTAGGCTTCTTGTTACATGTCCTAGGATTCATTTAATTATCCTTCTGTCCACGTAGCCAACATTCCAGTAGGCAAAAGAGTACGTCCTCCTTGAAAAAATTAATATCAAGTGGATAATTTATAAATGCATCATTTTCCTTAGCATTTAACCCACGTTTTATTATCACTTCTGCCAATATTTCGTCCCACTTTGTTGAATTATGATGGTCCCATTGGAAAGTTGGAAAATGTATGCCATAGCTTTCTAATTCTTTCTGGAATTACTCTTTGAACTTTACAGGAATGCTCTTCTTCCCTCCATAGAGGTTTTCATTGGTTGTTTCCATGTTGAAAAATTTATTTTTTGGGTCAATTTTATTGATGCTCTTTGAGTTTAAAACTTGTACTTGATCTTCAGTGGGCGGGGGCGGAACCCTGTCTCCTTGAGATTTCATGTTTAAAATAGTCTTGACATACTCATGTAAGCATAGAACTATGGGGTCATTTGAATTTGGCATATGTTCTGCTACTTCCTTATTTAATGTGCGAGTTTTGATGGATTTTGAACTATGAGGAGGTCTAGAATCCATATTATGATATAGAGAAGTCTTCAATTAGTGCTTGAAACAGTTGTGGGGTTGTTTGAAGTGTTGATTTTGTGGAGGGAAGGAATTTACAGACAATTGAATCAGACGTTATGAGCCATTGAATATGATGAATTTTGAGATATTATAAATGGTTGATTTACAAATTGAATATCTTAAATTGGTCATGCATCTACTCCATAATTCATTTCAAATATGTGAGCCAAATTCTATATTGTGCAATGAAAAAAAAAATATTGTCAGAATGAAGAAATGTTTGGGAACTACCACTTGGATTTTGATAAAAATGACCACATTTTTTATTCATGTTTGGCTTTACCATGGATCTTGATTTAGATGATGATTTTTTATCATTTTAAATGATGTGGAGAATAATAATAAATCTGTTCCCTTGACAGGCCAAAAGAATTAATCAAGAAAAAGGTTGATACTTATCATCAAATTTCACAGTTGTAGTAATTTTAGAGATTTGAAAATGAAATTTTAAGCTTGCTGTTGCAAACCAACTATTTCCTTGGTAGATTTATTTAAAATACATAAGAAAAATATCATTTAAAATAGAATTTTTCTCAAATTACTGGGATGCGCACTTAAGTTGTTTCAGAATTCACCTCCATTTTTCAAATCCACAGTATGATCAAGATGATCAATTTTCCTGAGGTTTAGCATTGAAATCAATGAAATTCTTCTATAATTTTTTACATGGAAAGTCAAATTTCAATTGTGAATTGGTATGAAAATTCTTGAAAAAAAAATGATTCCTCTAATGCAATTAAGAGGTGTGATTTTGATTGAACTTGCAATAAAATCTGATTGTGAATCTGCTTTGATATCTGCTCCCAGTAAACAAAATATTGAAAGTTTTCTTAGTAACTGAATATTTCTGGTGTTGAATGGAAATTTACAAGGATTCATCTGGAATTTTGAGTGCTGAAATTCTTCCTAATTGAAAAGAGGGCCAAGGTAATATTCTTAAAAAAATTGGTATGAAAAAGTCATTTCTGGGTCATTTACCACATTTTAGAGAAATTTTTTGCATTTGAAATTAGGTAGAATGTAATTTTTTGATTAAAATCATTTTCTTACTTCCTTTCATGTATTAAAACCATTTCATTTCATTTTTTGAATCATAAATTTGGAATATTCAACTGAAATCTCTTGAGACATATAAAAAACTGACTGCATAAATAAAAGCCAATCCTACAACCCTTCCACTTGTGTTTACCTTCATGGATTGGTTGGAGTTCATGAGAGGAAAATATTTTGAAAAAAGAGTTTAAGTTACTGGCAACACTCATCAAGCTTTATTTTTCAACTTTTATTTTTTTTAAGCCAAATATGATTGAATTTCTTTACAAATAGAGCTGCTTATGAAAAATTGGTTCTTTCATTTAAAGTCATAGTAAATTTTTCAAGCTTCTTTTGAGATTAAAATCAGGTGATCTCATCCAAAAATATTTTGATTTGATACCTTTGAGGTAGCAAATCCCATTCATCGGAAAAATCCATGGATTTTCATAGGATGAAATAATTCATTTTATAAGGAAACCAATGGACAATAAATCTGATTGGATTTTGCCACATATCAAAATATTTATTGAACTTGAAAATTTAAAGATTATCAAAAAGTCAGACACTCCATAGTTGACAAACTTCCATGTATTATTTATTTTTTCATGAAAAAAAGATGAGGTTTTCTTTCCTCATTGCATAAAAAGGCTTTTTCTAGCATTGACTTTTACATAAGGCACTTATTATTCTCCGTTCTCGTCAAACCTTGTGTTATAATTGAAAAGAGGTGGAATTTTCATGAAAGATCAAGTAGAGAATCCAATAATTGTGAAAATTACTGGTAATCATTGATGAGAAACATTTTAAAGTCCATTGGAATTGAACTTCTATTGACCACCAATGGAACAGCTGTAAAAGAAATAGAAATTAATGATGAATCTGATATGATTTTTGAAGCATAAGTACTTACACCTTCCAAGGAATTCATGCCTCTCCATCCAAAGGTTCCAGAAATTTGGTATTAATTGTTCTGGAATATGCAATTCTAAGGCCTCCCTGTCAATTATTCTTTGAATTCTGCAAACCCAATTTCTTTCATTCTGCTCTTCATGCATCCAGATTTCACTTGGTGCCCAAATTTCAGGACATGGCTCAATTTTTTCCTTGAGCTCATGATCAAGCTGTTGGTATGTTTCTTCCAACCATTCTTTTTTTTCATGGGATAGTAGAACCATTTTCTTTGCTTGAGGTTTCAGGGGTATTGGGATCAATTTGTGCATTGGATAGGTGTTTTTTGTGAGGTATGAGTTGGTTTGATAAGGTGGTACAAATCAATTTTGGTTTGATATTTATAGGAAATGAAAAGGAAGTATACTATTGAATGACTTCATATTGAATATTGCATGTATAAAAAACCTATGCATAGATTTTATGGAGAGCTTCAAGGTTGCTTAGCATTATATGCATTAAATACAGTGATTGAAGAGTATTACATACTGTATTACTTTGGTAATGATTTGATGGATTTTAAGAAATTCCTGTGGCATTTTGAAGCAGAAATGTTGAATATTATTGAATCTAAGGGATTGGAGATGATATAAAAATTGGAATGAAGTTTACTTGGTGGATTCATTTCTTAAGAAATGAATTATTCGTTGATAAATGAAGGTATTGTAAATCACTGATGTTGATAACCAAAAAAAATCACAGCTAAACTTAAAATTAGGAAAGAGAAATATTTGTATTGATTTGGATTTTTTTATTTATTTGATTGATATTATGTACACTAAAAACAGCCATGATATGATCCCTTGCTTTGTTTTAATTCCTCTGATAAACCAATAACAGCAGTTTTTGGAGATATCCAGAAATTTTTAAGCAGGGTTCCGTGCCTACTTGCTTTGAGTTGCATCCCATGACCTTTCTATGAGTGTTTCAGCAACACACTGCATCCATGCTGTTGAGGCAAAACAAACATGATATTTTCATAGGGAAGGCCCAAAATATTGGATCATTTCAATGTTCCATTTGCAGTTTTTTTGATATGCAACATGATGTCATTCTTCTTTCATTGGTCCTTGAATCCCATGAAATCACAATATCAAATTAATTTCTTAAAAAAAACTCAGCTATTCTTAATTTAATTTTTTTCAAGACTTCTTCATAATTAATATGCTTTGCAGCACATGATATAAAAAATGATGGAATGAGCAAAGAATCTCATTATTGTCCAAAAACGTAGGGTTTGGTTTAAAGTTAAAGACTACACTCAATGTTTGTTCAATTCCAAATCAGCAACTTAGTCAATAAATTTCATGGGAAGTATGATCATGGAGCATTCAATCATTCAAAATAAACATTTTTTCAAGTCAAAAATTTGATTATCCCAAGATCAGAAAAAAAATTGAAATCAAGAAATATCCATTCAGAAAAACCAATAGTCTAATTTCCTAAAAAGTCACCAGAATTAACTATGGTAAGCTTGGGGTTCTGAGGTAACTTCAACTAAGTTAGGAGAGGTAGTTTTTTCAACAGCCCAGACAGTATTAAAGTGGCTACCCAGATCATAGTCAGTAACCAGTAAAATATCCTCCAGAAGGACCTCAGCCAATTTTTGATAAGAAAATCTTTCAGTTAAAATGATAATTACATCTCTCCAGTTGATTTTTTGGTTCTTACTAAAACCCATATCACTCAAGGCAGTGAGAATATATGCCCTTGTGTTACCAAGTCGGCCCCAGAGTGGCTCAGTAGGTAAGCCAGCTTTCAACTTTGACTCAAGAACAAGACTGCCAAATTCAAGGAGCATGCCAGACTTCCACTTTGGCATGATTTGTCAATTTCCTGGACATACCCATATAGCAGCAGGAACAAAAACTAACATGTGTGAAACACATGCTAGAGAATTGGTCCCCCATTGATTCTTCTTTTCTTCCGAGTCCATTGCAATAAAAGGCTGCAAATGATCTTCTTTTTCATCAAGCCGTAAGTTGACAAGCCCATTGACTAGAGAGACAACATATTCCAAAACAGTATTAAATCCACCTCTTCCAGAATTCATCTCAGCATCCTGGTTAACACCCAACTTCTTGTGTTGAGCAAACTGGAATCATCAATTACAGCTGCTTGCAGGTTGGCAAAGTAGCTTTGTGCTTTGAGTAAAGCCTCATCTGAAGTCACGTACATTGACCATCAAGAGAAGGAAATTTCTGGAGATTTTGTGTGAGACTACACCCATGATGTCATTCAAGGTGTGCTTCAGTTTCATGTATGCCCCACTTATTGGCTCTATGGTATAAGTTAGGATCTCAGAGAGGGGATGCATATTGAGCTGGAATGTCTTCCTGGAGCAAGAGAGGGATTTTGTGTTGATGAAGGTTCTTCCAACAAAAACATCATAATCTTTTCCAAGCAAGATTTTTTCTGATAATTCAAACAGTAAGCATCAGTTTATTTTCATGGGAGTGGAAGACAACATTGTGAAAATTTACCATCTTTGCACTGTTTCAAACCAATGTCAAATGATTTTAAGATTGTTGACGATTTGGGGGGCTTTGACAGGATCCTTTGGCCAAGAAGGTTAAGAGTGTTGTTAATGAAGAAATGGGTAGTGCTGATAATTTTGGTATAATTTGAAGGGGTTGCATTGTCCTTTAATTCTTCCCAGTATGAAAACCTCAACAGTTCTTCCTTAGTCAAGCCAACAAAGAGTTCTAGTCAATGCAATAGAATTAGCTGCCATGATTTTCATTCCATCACAAAATGATTCCATTGACCTGGCCAATTTGAGCCAGGATTTGATTTTGGCCCAATGGTTTGGGCCTGGGTTTCAGTTTGGCAACTAGCATGGCCTTCAGGTTGAGATGACTTGGTCAATGAAGGGTCCTCAACCCTTGGCCTTGAATTTCTCTGTTCCAAATTGCTAGTGATGAGTCCTGCATTAGATGCATTACGCTTTTGGGGTATTAAGGATGGTGCACTCTGATTCAGAAAGGGAAGATTAATTTGGAAGTCAATTTTGTTGAATATGTTATTGCTCTCTTAAATACTCTTCTTTTTGTTCTTGTTCTTTTCCTTTTTATTTCTCTTCTTTATGTTTCATCTTCTTTTTTTTTGTTTTCTTTTCTTTAAGTTTCTGTTCCATCTTTTGCTCTGACTGTCTGCTCTTCACTCTCCTCTGTCTCCTCTGTCACTTTGATATCACCGCACACCTACACTCGCGCACCCTTGACTAGATAATCTAACCTAAGTCCTCACCTGTAAAGGAGGAGATCTGGCAGAGGAGCTCAATGCAAGGACATGATCAACTCGACCACATTCTCAACTCAACAAATCCGCTAACTCAATACTCCTCAAATCTCAAAGTTTCACTGTTCGCTATCAACCTCTTTCTTTGACGTTACCTATTTCTCAATCTCTTTTTTTATTCTTCATAAACTCTCTACCTCAAACCAATCAATCTTTACCTCAAATCTTACACCCAGAACTCTTCAATCTTGAGTATGTCTGCCATGTCTGGTTTCTTTCAAGCTCTCTACCTGCAGCTCTGACTCTCAGCCTATCTTCTATCAGCCTGCTTGCACCTCAATCATCAACACTATTAACCACTCTTTGTCCAACAATTTCCTTTCTTTGTCTTTTAAGTCCATCCGCTTGATGTTGGTATTTTATTGGTCTTCTTTTTCTTTTTAAAGTCTCTTCTTCTCTTGTTTCCATTCTTTTACTGATGAATTGCTCTGTGCAGCCCTTTTCAAGCCTTCATTTCTTTGAAATAAACCTCAGAAATTTGTCATGGTTAAAAGCCAAACATCAGCCCGACTATTCTCACTGGTACCATGAAGGGATCAATTAACAGCAATGGATTTTGACAAATTATTCTCAAAGCAGCTCTTGAGGCAGTACATGTTCTCACTGACAAAAACTACTCAATCTGGAAGGACAAAATGACAATCCTCTTGGAACTGAAAGGTGTCAAGGAAGCTCTCAAGGATGATAATAAAACCATCAAGACTACAGATGACATGGAGATCAGGGTCATATTACTCTCTCAAAATGATTCTATTACCCATAATAATGTTGTCAACCCAACCAACATCACCTCCACAAAACTGCTCTGGCAAACCATCAAGGAGAGATTTGCCTCTTCTCAAACCGCCAATTGAGCTAGAATCTTTAATGAATTCCTCTACCATCAATTCAAAACCGATTTGATTAACCTGTTTATCACTAAAAACAAAAACCTCCATGAAGAAAATGATCAACGTAGGAATTGATTTTCCAGATGATATTCTAGCCTATCTTATTCTTTTTAAATTCCCTTCCTCTCTTCAATCTCTACGTCAACAAATTATGCATTCCGACAAAAGTGTCTCAGTCAAACTAGTTCTAAATCATCTCACTCAACTCAACAATGAAACCAGATCAAAAGCCAAAGACTCCAAAAAATCCCTCAACACTGCTCTAGTGATCTCACGTAAATTCAAAAAGCCCGTGCCTTGAGAGCTCTGCTGCAAGAGAGGTCATCACAATCCACTATCTCCCGACCATACAGACAACAAATGCCGGAACAAACACAAACACCTGGCTCCAGATTGGTGGAAAGAAGCCCAAGCCAATTGGAGAGCACAATTCAATTCCAACTCCAAAGGAAAGTAAGTCGCTCATTATCATGCTCTTCTCACCACCTGGATCGAAGAAATAAACTCACATAATCAAATCATTCTTGATTCTGGGGCGTCCTGCCACATGTTCAACTCCGCTAGCTTTTTCATTGATCTTACCCAATGTTCTGAAGATGAGTCAATCAGCACTGGAAAGGAAGGAGCTAAGCTCCCTATCAAAGGAAAGGGAACAGTCAAACTTACTTGGAAGGACACCTCCGTCACACTCTCAAATGCCTTCTTTGTTCCCAATCTAGTTTTCAATCTCATCAGTCCTGGAGAACTCATAGTCTCAAAAAGGTGCTCCTTAACCTCAGATGGAAATCAGTTTTGACTTTTCTCCAACTCTAGTCCTGTCTTCTTGGGTTTTATTTGAGGTAATCTTTTTGTCCTCCATAATCCCTCAAAGGTAGGACTCAATCAGAAGCTCTGCTACATCTCCCAAAACAATTGGACCTCCGACCAAATCAAAAGCGTCCATTTATCTTTTGGACACGCCAGTCCATATTGACTCAAAGACCTCTTTCCTAATCTTGCTTCCAATCTTATGTCAGAATTCCAGTGCAAAGACTGTCTATTTTCTAAAATCACCAAAAGTTCTTTCAAAAACACCTCAACTTCCGCCAACCATCCATTCAAACAACTCCATGTTGATCTTGTTGGTCCCATCACTCCCTCTTCCAGAAACAGCATGAATTATATGATGACCATTGTCGACAATTTCTCTGGCTATATTTCTGCAATTCCTCTTCAACAAAAATCTGATGCCGCGCCACAACTTAAATCAATCTTAAACTTTGAAAAACAAAAACGTAACTCCTTCCCTGCAACCATCTGCTCTGACGGAGGAGGAGAGTTCATTTCCTCCAATCTAAAGGATTTCTTTCAATCTAAATCCATCCAACACCTCATCACTGAACCTTATCACCACAAACACAATGGCAAAGTAGAAAAAGCCAACAAAACACTGACCAAATCCATACAATCCATCCTCCAAAGCTCAAAGCTACCTCTTAGTCTCTGGGCCAAAATTGCCAAATCTGCTTGCCTGGTTCTCAACCAAATTCCCAAGACTCCAAACTCTCCCTCTCCTTACCATATGTTTATCAACAAAACTCTTCCCCTTGACTACTTTCATCCAATTGGTTCCAAGGCTGTCTATTTCAACACCAAGGTATCTCAAGGCAAAAAATTCAAAGAAAGCTGCCTTGCTGGCATTCTTGTTGGCTACAACCCTCACTTTCTTTCCTATTGTATCCTTTTCCCTGACAACTCTATTGTTTCTTCCAAAAATGTAAAAATACTCAAAAACTCTTCTTCTTCTCAGATACTTTCATCCACTCCCAATTACGAATCTGAACTTGTTCCTCCTCTCAACTTGGACATCGACTTTCCTCTTTCTTTCTCCTTTCCTGAATCTTCCCCTCCGCCCTCTTCTCCCAATGCTCCTGTTGATACCAACAGGAACAACCCCTCTCTCTCTTCCAAATCTTCCATCAATCTTCATTCAGACTCCTCTTCCAACTCATCTGACAATCTTGCTGCTCAACTAAAACCAAATTACTCACTGAGAGATTGCTCCTCCATCAATCCTCCTCAAAGATAGAGCTATCATCACTACTTTGTACCCAAGACCTATGAACAAGCCAAGAAATGTTTTGACCCACCAAAGTGGGAAGCTTCTATGGACGTTGAACTCAACGGTGTGGTGTCAATTTATAGACACGGATTGGGAACTGCGTCGCAGCTGCTTGCTCAGCATTGGAGGCAAGCGGGCTCAGCATTAGGGTATGCGGAGTGCTCAGCAGCGGCAGCTGCTGGATCAGCAGCAGCCCCTGTTTGGCTCCGCACCTAGTGGACGGGTTGGGCTCAGAATTAAATGCTGCGTGGGCGGCGATCCGCCCTGGAGATTGGATTTGGAAGATAGTGCGCTCAAATAGGTTTGCGGGCGCGCTGGTTCGGATACGTAGGGGCGGAGCAATCCTCGGGCTGTAAAGGAACGGATGGAGCGCGCGTGCAAGCGCGCAGATCATGCTGGATATTACCAGACACCCACAACGGGCACGAACAAATGGATACGGACAGGCGCAAGGGGCTCCAAGTAGGGTGCGGTGCAAGAACCGCTTCATGAGAAGGAAGAACCGGATGGACAGAACGGCATACGGACGTTGGGGGGAGTTTGGTACGGAGGTGGGGAGAGAATGCTAGGGTTTCTGTTTTGGGATTGTTTTCTGTTTCTTTTTCATACTGTTATTTGCGCGTGTACTTAGGTTAGGGTTGAGGGGGAGGACTTATCCTCAATCTCAACTCTGGGTTGAGGAGGAGGGGAGGCATGGAATGAAGGGAGAGAATCAGACCATCACATCATTGGATTGGATCACTCATCTCACCAGGAGATTAAAGGAACTCATACCGGATACACATCCAGGTGGAAAGTTCTTAGGACTGAAGGATTTGCAATTTCACTCTCTCTCTACTTTTCTTTATCTTTTTGTCTCCTTATTTCTATCTCTCATTTCAAGTGCAACTCCGGGCATCCCCATCTCCTTTCAAATGCAGGGAACCGTTAACTTCTGAACCTTGGGAAAATTATAGGGGGATAACCTTTATTCTTTCCACATCTGGGGTTCTGGCCGGGAAATAACCTTCCGTTTCTTGTCTTTCAAAGGTAACCGGGCGCAACGTCCTATCCATACCTCCCTACAGTTGCTACTTCTTCTTCTTCTTCTTCTTCTTCTTCCATTTCTGGGTCCGCTACTCCGACCCCACTCTTGGCTTCCATCCCTCCGCTCAACCCAGGACAAGCTACGCCGTTCACCCATTGGTCTCCAGTGACCATGAACCCACTTGTCAGGTTCGCATCAGGCCGCGCGACTACCCTCACATCCAATTCAAGACCGCGGATGTGGAGCGATTCATCTCAAGATAAAAAGGAATTGCAGATGCGGAAGGTGCATCGGACGCCGATAAGGCCCGGCTTGTTGTCCTGTTCATTATGGAAAAAGACAATCTCCGGGATGTGGAGGAAATGGAAGGCTACAAGAATCAAGATTGACCAAAACTGAAGGCGGAGATCCTAACACGGTGGGGTAGGTGCAAACCTTGATTCCGGGAAAGCAATTTCAACCGCGTGGCCTCAGAGGCAAGCACGCGCGGAGGAGTCAGAACTTGGGTGGAGCTGGCGGAGTACACCTGGACATTTGATTGGATCTATAGGTACTTGTCAAGGAACAAGGTGGTGGCGGGACAGAAGGGGGCCATGAAACGCGCGTTTCTGGGCATTTTAGGCGCTAAACTCTGGGCAAGGGTGCAGAGGCATCTTTACAATCACAACCTGGTAAAGCGGTCATTGGACGGGAGCATCGCGCTCCTTCCAGAGCTGGCTGTCATTTGCCAGGCTGTGGAGAGCAAGCTTGACTTAGAAGAGCTTATTGAGGATACTGCTAAGTCCTTCCCAGTGGGACCTAAGAAATCCGTCCCCCAGGTTTTGGCTCCGGCGCAATTTCCGGCCCCGGCTCCAGTACCTACTGCCACGCGTTGTGGTGCTCCAAAACCTAACCTATAGCCATCAGACTCACTTTTCTAGTATAAGGACAACTCCAATCATCAAACAGACCTCAAAAATGGATTCTACACCAAAATTAACCCCTAGTCACTCAGCCAAAGTACCCCTCTATCTCTCATGGTTTAGAAGATACAGCTCAAATCAACCCTGGCCTACCCATACCCCTACCAGGTGTCACAGACCAGTGAAAGTTCATGGATATACCCAGGAAGCCTTCAAGTACATACCCCATACAGTACAACCATACATAACCAAATAAACCTGCAGCAGTATACATAATTAATATATGCAAGACCCTGCATGTAGCACCAAAACAAACCTGCAGCAGTATGCATAATTAATATATGCAAGGCACTGCATGAAGAACCAAACAGATCACATAATACAGAAGCAATATATGCAAGACACTGCATGCAGAGGCTGTACAGCATCATACAGGACACTATACAGAAGTAACTTATGCAGGGGGCACCTGTATCAATGCAGCACAGCAATGCATGCAAGGGTGTACATGCATGTAGATCCTGCACAGCCTCCTCCTCTGACCAGCAAAAATGCCTCATGAACTGTATTCAATGTATCAGGGAGACCCTCAGGGGCAGCCCTGAGGGCAGGATTTTCTATAAATAGAGGGCCTCTCTCCCCCATCCAGGTCCCATCAGTTCCCCCCATCCTCCCCTCCAGGGATCACCATGCCTCCTAGGCACCCTTAACCCATACTTTGACCATACTCAACCCATTATCCCATAAACAATACTGTAAAAATCATCAATCCCATAACCCATACCATCCACCATCAACCACCACCATTACCCTTGACCATCCACCATCAACCACCACCATTACCCTTGACCATCCATCATCATTACCCCATATTTTTTTGACCATGAGCCAACCCAATAACACATACTTTTGACCATCCACCACCACTATTATTTACCCAATACCCCATACCTTTGAACATCACCACCACGTCCCCATAACCTAAAAATCATCATCATCATCCACCATCACCATCATCACCATCACCAATCATCATCATCACCCATCATCACCATCATCATCCATCATCATCATCCATCATCATCATCCACCATCACCATCATCAACTATCATCATCATCCACCATCACCATCATCAACTACCATCATCACCTACCTCATCCATCATCATTCATCAACCATCATTAAGCATCATCATCACCTACCTCAACCATCATCATCATCATCAAGCATCATCAACCATCATCATCAGTTATCAAGCATAGTCTCAACCATTTCAGCTTTATCACTCAACACCTGTAACATCAAGGGAGTATTCATCAGTAACCAATAAAACAACATAAAGAATATATAAAGGATAAGACTAGAGAAAGGATTCTTCCCTTACTCAGCTTCTATCCACCAGGTCACCTATCTGTTCCACCATTTCTTCCTTATCAAGCTTGAATACATTGATCCTAGGTCTGATAGAGACTACTATAGTAGCAAATCTATTTGAAAATCAGCCACCAATCTCTTTTCTTTTATTTTTGTGAGACTACTATAGTACTCAGAGGGGAAGGCAATTCAAAACCTCCCTTAGTCTTCATCTATCTTATTAGTAGTTGTAGTACTAAATTCCCCCTCAAGTGACTGCCAGCAAGCTATTTGCTAAACTTTACCCAATCCCAAAGGAGTCTCCACAGCGTGCTCCGGTTCCTCAACCCGCGCCCGCCCCTCCGGTAAGTGAATTGACGGAGCTTATGAAGGATTCATGAGCCGTATGGGCCAGCAGCAGCCCCAAGGGCCTCCACCACATATGGTGGAAGGGTTTCGGCCGCCCGGTACCTTTGTGCCGAGGGGGTGTTTGTACTGCGGGGCAAACAGTCATTGGCAATCGGCGTGCAAGGAGCTTA
This sequence comes from Puccinia polysora, assembly GCA_025617555.3. Taxonomy (NCBI): domain Eukaryota; kingdom Fungi; phylum Basidiomycota; class Pucciniomycetes; order Pucciniales; family Pucciniaceae; genus Puccinia; species Puccinia polysora. Next base: position 23,950,371 of record CM062635.1, read on the forward strand.
TGAAGGATCTCCACGGGGGATTGGTTTTACCGGCGGGGATGGGGTACATGTTTCCAAAGGGCAAATAGATTCCGATGGAGCCAAGCCAGCCGACCGCAATGCAGCAGGTGTGCACATGGGGTCAGGAGGCGGGAACAACAGCGCAAGCGTCACTAGGCATCGTTACCGGCCCCGGATTGTTGCAACCACCTTGGGTGGAAGCTGAGGTAAGGGTAGTGGCAACGGAAGAGAAGGTGGCAGTCTCCAATAAGATGGAGGTGGATGCAAAGGAGCAACCCCTGTTGACCGTTCCAAAACCGGCCGCACGCGTGCCCGGAATTGAGGCGCCGGCAGCAAATCCTGTAGGGAAGAAGAAAGCGGCGGACATTGTGCAAAGGGTGATGGGTAATGAGACTCCAGTTCCGCTGACCTTGCGGGAAATGGTGGCTGTGTCTCCAGTGGTGGTAGACAAGATGGTTCAGGCATTGCGGGATTGCGGTCAGGGCTGGGTACCTCAGACGGTGCAGCAGGTTCATGTGGCGCGGAAGGAGGAGGGGCGCAAGGAGTGTGAGTTGATATTGGTTTTGACTCCGCTCGCTTATGTTCTGATGGTCATAGCGGGGAGGAAGGTGTTGGCTATGGTGGACAGCGGTTCAATGGTGAACCTGCTGCCATTGCGGATGGTGGATGATTTGGGGTTGGTTTGACCAAAATGCGCAATGGGTCTCCGCGCGCTTAACGGAGGGGAGTGTTGTGTGGATGGGGTAGTTGAGGAGGAGGAGGTAGAGGTTGCAAGGGTCCGTAAGCCTCTTTCTTTTCTTTTGGTTGATTGTGGGGATGTGATTTTTGGAAGGCCATTCATGTTTGGGTTACAAGCACAAATGGTTTTTGATCCGGAGGCGGGAACGGAGGCGTCGACTGTGGAGGATTTGTCCGGCGGAAGGATTGAAAAAACTATCTGCAATCAAGGGAAAGGGAAGCAAAGAAGAGTGTTGGAGTATGAGGAGGAACCGGACGCTGAGTTGGCCTGCGACAGGCGACCCTTGGAGGATTTTTTCTAGTCGACCAAGGAGACCGCACGGAACAAGCTTCGGTTTCGCGCGCACGGTCAACTAATGAGGAGCAGGGAGGAGGAGGAAGGAAAGTGCACGGCGCGCACGTTGCAGAAGTAAGTCCCTTTTCTCAGTATGCATTGCCTGAGGGTACTACGCTTCAAAAACCCTATCATCGTGCCACACTCATGAGCAAAGGAAAAAGCCGCGGTTCCGTTCTGCGCAGGACCTACAGCAAAGGAGGCATGCAGATGATGCAGTGCAACTCTGGCAAGTACAAGCCGGTTTCCCGGTGTTGTCATTTTTCTGTTCATATTTTGTAACTGACAAATTTAGTCAGCCTTAGATCTATCTTACTGCTTTTATTATCCTATTATTATTGTCTCAGGACCCTTCTGGGGGCTCTCTAGTTATTTTAACCCTGCTACCCCAGGCCCCCTTTGGGGTTCACCAGTTGTGCTTAAATACTGGTCCTCCCCTTGGACCAGGAATGAAACTCATCTGATTACCAGTCAACAATACCGGAGTGCCCCTTCCTCCTCATCAGATCAGTTCCTCTTGAATATACAAGACATATCCCCTCTCTATTGGCTCTTTGTAGCCTTATTATTCCTCCTCATCAGGCTCCTCAATAGCCTACCATTACCATTTCATCCCTCATGGAAATATAGTCATTCCTCAACTGTTCACCCGGAAGGTCCAACCGAGGAATGAGCCGATGCCCCAGGAACTGAACGTACCGCTTTGACCAATTGCTTTGTCGTGGGAACCTTGGTTCACGCCAATTAAGGCTTCAGGGTGGGTTACTAGTTTGGCGCGGATCAGGGAGGAGAGGATTGCAGCTTTCAATTTTGGCCCGACGGGATGGTTGAGTACAGAGGAGCGTGAGTTGCTGGTTTTGGTTCTGGTTCTTTGGGAAAGAGCGCTCGCATTTGGACCGCAAAGAGCGGGGTCTCCTGAAAAACAATATTGGAGACCCCTATGTCATCCCCACTGTCAATCACAAGCTGTGGCAGATCAAGCCAATTCCAATACCGCGGGTGGTTTGGGAGCAGTTTCTGGAGTTGGTGCGGGAAAGGGTGAAGACCGGCCTCTACAAACAGTCAACGTCTAGTTACTCCATTCCAATCTTTGTGGTAGTTAAGCAGGACGGAAAGTTGTTGAGGATTGTCCATGATCTACAGCGGCTCAACTCTTTTACCATCCGGGACGCAGGAATGCCCCCTTGCATTGACAATTTCCTTGAGTCAATGGCGGGGCGCGCTTGTTACGGGTTAGTGGATGTGATGTGGGGATACGACCAGCACGAGTTGGATCCTCGCTTGAGGCCTCTAACGGCATTCAAAACTGGGTTGGGAAGAATGCAGTTGACTGGGCTACTGCAGGGCGCGACCAATTCTGTGGCGGTGTACCAGGCACAAATGGCTTGGATCCTGAAAGACAATCTTGCAGAGGGAGTCCAAATCTTCATTGAAGACACGGGCATCAAAGGTTGAAAATCCAATTATGGAGGAGCGGAGCTGGTTGAAGTTCCCGGCGTCCAACATTTCGTGTGGGAATACGCGCAGACATTGGAAAACATCCTGTTTTTCATGGAGGAGGCAGGACTGACAGTGTCAGGGAAGAAGTTGGCGGTTTTTGATCCGGCGCTCAAAGTCCTTGGCCATGTTGTTGCTTCCGACGGCCGGCGCATTGCTGAGAAAAAGCGGAACAAGGTCCTTGAATGGCCAACCCCGCGGACGGTGTTGCATATTCTTCAGGTCTTGGGATTATCTAGCTATGTCCGTATGTTCATCAAGAGGTTTGCAGAGGTGGCAAGCCCGCTCTGATCACTAACGCGGAAAGGGGCGGAGTGGAAGTGGGGGGAAGAATGCAATTGCGCGTTCCGGAAGCTCAAGGAGATTGTGGGAAGTGACATTGTGCTCCGTGATCTCGACTACAACCCAGGAGGAATTAGGCTAGCGGTTGATTCCAGCAAATTTGGCGCGGGGGGGGGTTCTCACTCAAGAGGATGACGGCAAGGATAGGCCGGTGCTTTACGAGTCAGTCACCTTCACTCCGACGGAAAGCCGGTACTCTCAGCCAAAGTTGCAGTTGTGCGGGGTCACCAAGATTGTGCGGCGGCTCCAGTATCTTTTGTGGGGGTTTCACTTTGAGCTTTTGGTGGATGCGGAGGCGCTGGTGCAGATGATCAATTCCCCGGCGTTTCGAAACGCTCCCATGACCATGTGGGTGGCGTTTCTTCAACTTTTCTCCTTTGCTGTTGTTCACGTTCTGGGGAAAGCATTCACTATTCCCAACGCGTTTTTGCGGTATCAAAGGGACGACCCGTTTGAGAGCGCCAAACTGCTCAACGTGGAGACCCCGGTTGTAAAGGTAGGGGTTGTGGAGGTGGGCGTTCAGCTGCCGCTCCGGCAGACCGGGCGGTACGCAATTCTTTGTGACTACTTTTGGGACCTTTGTTTTCCCAATGGAACTACGGACAAGGACATGCAATGGGCAAAGCAGCAAGCGGGGAACTTCTACGTACAGGAGAGGCAGCTTTGGCGGCGGAAGAATCTGGTTCTTCTTGTGGTTACCACTGCAAGGGCGGATCAGGAAGGTATCCTCCAAAGCCTTCACGACAATCTCGGTCATCAAGGGGGGGTCAAAACACGGAGGTGGGTGAAAGAGCGGTTCTGGTGGCTGGGGGTAGTGCGTGCGGTACGGGAACGGTTGGCGTCCTGAGAAGCCTGTCAATGGCGGAGCGCAAGATTGCCTAAGGAAGTCGGAAACCCCACAGGGGAAGACACCCTCTTTGGTCAAGTCTCGCTTGATGTTGTCCACATCAAGGCTGGTAAGTTTGCCTATCTGCTCTTTGCGCGGGAAAACCTTTCCGGTTGGGCGGAGGCGCGTCCGTTGGTCAAGCTCTTGGCGGAAAAAGTTGCTCTATTTCTGGAGGAAGATTGGTTTGCGCGGTACGGGTTGCTTTGTCTGGTTACAGTGGACGGAGGGGCTGAGTTTTGCGGCCGTTTTGTCGAGTTGGTGAAGAGTTGCGGAGCCAAATTTGGCCGGGTAACGGAGTACTATCCCAAGGGGGCTGGCATGATCAAACGCTGGCATCAACCAATCAAGGAAGCCCTGGTCAAGATTTGTGGGGAAGACGGGAAGCGCTGGCGGGAGACCCTTCCAATGGTTCTGTTTGCTGATTGGATTTTGGTGAAGCGGTCAACAGGCTACTTGCCGTACAAGTTTCTTTTTGGGCAGGGCCCCGTGCTTCCGGTGGACATTGAGTTGGAGACGTTCCTGGGGGTTGACTGGTGGAAGGTGAAGACTTCCGCCGAATTGCTTGAGGCTTGCCCTGAACAGCTCCTTTGACGGGACAGGATGCTTGCAAAGGCCGCGGACTGGCTGAAGAAGACTTGGACAGCATTGGTGCGCTATTGGGACAAGCTCTGCTCGCATTGTCTCCGGGATCCCTTGCGGAAGGGGGATTTGGTGCTCCTGTACAACCGAAGTCTGGATTCTCAGTGGGGAAAGTTGTTTGCTAACCGGTGGAAGGGCCCATTCCGCGTGTCCTCCAAGTTCGAGGGCGGCAGCTATCAGTTGGAGGAATTAGACGGTACTCCGCTGAAACGGAAGGCAGCGGCTTCGCATGTCAAGGGCTTCTTTGCGCGAGGATCTACCTTGTTTGGCAAAACAGCAGAAGGGGGTGACCAATCTGACAAGGGGAGTGTGGAGCGCGGCAATGGTGTAGGAACGCAACCTGGGGATTTGTCTTCGGGCGGAGAAGCGGAGACAATGCCGTTGCAACGGAGTAAGCGGTTGCAACCAGCTGGGGACAGTGGCCAAGTTGGGGGGGAGGTAGAGGGGGTAGGGGATAAGTTTTGATTTGGTGAGGGGGTGCTCTAGCCGGTTCACAGCCGGAACAACTAGACACCCCAGAATGTTTTTTTCTCTATGTTTCTTTCTTATCTGGATTGTGGGGTCATTGCTGGATTGGGGTTTTTGCAGGAAACGCGGGCGCGGCACAAAGCCGGGTCCGTAAAAGCGAGGACAAGCCCTGCGGAACCAGGACGCGTGGGCAATCCCGCGGATGGGGGAAGCGGGAAAAAGAGGGATTTGCAGGCGGTCTACGGGCTTCGCGCGAAAAAAAATGTGTTCTTTTCTATTTTTCTTCTCTGTTGGTTTTTTTTTCTCTTTTTCTTTATCTCTCAGGATATCCCAAGGATGGGTGGTTGGTATGGGAATAAGCTTGGTTTGGTGAGAGGGTGCTCTAGCCGGTTCACAGCCAGAACAACTAGACACCCTAGAATGTCCGTTCTCTTACTCTCTCTCTTGACTTTCCTTTACGGTGGCGCGTGCTGGTGTTTGGTTGTTGTGTTTGTTACAGGGTGGGTATGGGGAACTGTGTGGCAGTTTTTCTGGGGCGGTCCAGGTGCCTCTTTTGGAACGGCTAGTCACTTACGGTCGCTAACAAAGCAAAGCGCACGGATGCAGACTCAATCTCAAGGTCACTCTCCTGAATCGCGGTCACACACTTTTTCTCAGAAGGTTAGGACCTCGCGTGGATACATGTATTTTCTTAATGAAAACAAAGCACGGTACAACCAAAAAGAAGAAAAGAAGAAAGGAAGAATGGAAAGGGGGGGCAATGCGCCTAAGCCATCTTCATCATTTCCTCCATTTTGGCCCTTGATGACGCCAGTAAGGCCCAGAAGGACGCAAGGAGCTTGCACCGGGATTCCAAGGATTGAGCCCCAGGGATTGCGAGGAAATCCCAAAGCATCATGGTCAACCTTTCCGCAAAAACCTCAAAGCCGGCCGCAGGGAGTGCCATTACAATCCGAATTTCCGGGATCTTGGGAGGGCTGGCAGGAGGAGCTGCCGGTGAAGATGGGGCCTCCGGGGAACCAACAGGGGGGCTCGGTCCAACTGGAGGCAATGACGGGAAAACAATGGGTGACAGAGGCGGAGGGACGTCGGGGGTCGTAGGCCTCTCATCCAAGGCCGCTGGTGGCGCAGGGGGTGTCGGCGGTTGTGGAGGAGGAGGAGAGGGTGCTGGCGCGGCCGCGGGTCTTCCAAAAAGCCTCGGGTCCGGTACCGTTTGGTTCACACGGACAGCGGCGGCCCAAGCGCGGGTTTCTGCGCGCCATTCCTCCGAGGTTTTGTTCTTGCTCCGTTGCGGAGGTCTAGCCCGGTGGAGAGGTGATGCCAAGTGGCGGCTCACGAGCAAGGTGGTAGGTGACGGAGCTTGGGGGCGGTGGGATGGAGGTGAACCGGGGGGTGTCCATGAGCCTTCCAAGATTGACTCGTTGTCCAAAACCACAAACGGGTCCAGACAAGCCCTCTTGCGCGGCCTGGGGCAAGAGCTGGATTGGGGGGGAGCTCGGGGCATGCTGTTGCTAAGCGAGCAGCGTCAGTGGCCGCGACGGCAAGCAACTCAGGCGCATTGACCAGGGATGATCAAACACGCGTGCCCATTCCGGGCGCAGAACTTGCATGGGAGCATGATGACGATGGAGTGGAAGGAAGACGGGGAAGGTGGTAGTGGGAGTGGTGGGGGTGGGAGTGGAAGTAACGGGGGTAGTGGTATGGTGAAGCGGTGGAAGTCTTCTGGGGACAGAACTCAAGTTGGGGGGGATGTGGTGTCAATTTATAGACACGGATTGGGAACTGGGTCGCGGCTGCGCACTCAGCATTGGAGGCAAGCGGGCTCAGAATTAGGGTATGCGGAGTGCTCAGCAGCGGCAGCTGCTGGATCAGCAGCAGCCGCTGTTTGGCTCCGCACCTAGTGGAAGGGTTGGGCTCAGCATTGAATGCGGCGTGAGCGGCAATCTGCCCCGGAGATTGGATTCAGAAGGTAGTGCGCTTGACTAGGTTTGCGGGCGCGCTGGTTTGGATATGTAGGGGCGGAGCAATCCGCGGGCTGTAAAGAAACCAATGGAGCGCGCGGATCATGCCGGATATTACCAGAAACCCACAACGGGCGCAGAAAAACGGATACAGACAGGCGCGGGGGGCTCCGAGTAGGGCGCGGTGCGAGGACCATGTCATGAGAAGGAAAAACGGGATGGACAGAAAGGCGTACGGACAGTGGGGGGATTTTGGTACGGAGGTGGGGAGAGGAGGCTAGGGTTTCTTTCTTGGGATTGTTTTCTGTTTCTTTGTCATACTGTTATTTGCGTGTGTTTTTAGGTTAGGGTTGAGGGGGAGGACTTATCCTCACTCTCAACTCCTGGTTGGGGAGGAGGGGAGGCATGGAATGGAGGAAGAGAATCAGACCATCACATCATTGGATTGGATCACTCATCTCACCAGGAGATTAAAGGAACTCATACCGGATACACATCCAGGTTGAAAGTTCTTAGGACTGAAGGATTGGCAATTTCACTCTCTCTCTACTTTTCTTTATCTTTTTGTCTCCTTATTTCTATCTCTCATTTCAAGTGCAACTCCGGGCATCCCCATCTCCTTTCAAACGCAGGGAACCGTTAACTTCCAAACCTTGGGACAATTATAGGGGGATAACCTTTATTCTTTCCACAACAGCATTGAAGAATTCAAGGTATGGGACAACTATGAAGGACCTGAACCTGTCAATCCTCTAAATACGACCTGGTTCTACCGTCTCAAAGACAATTGCCACGGCAATCCTCTCATCTACAAAAGCTGGATTTGTGTCCAGGGATTTGATCAAATCTATGGATTAGACTATCTCAACACCTTTTCACCCACTGGAAAGGCAGCCTCCCTTTGTATTTCACTTCTCTTTGGACTTTATCACTCTCTTCCTATCACCCAATTGGATGTCAAAAGCGCTTTCCTGCATGCGCCACTAACTGACACAGTCATCATTAAACTTCCCAAAGGATCAAAACGAACTGAAAAATAACTCATTCTCAATAAATCTTTGTATGGACTCAAAAAGGCCCCAGCCAACTGGTTCAGCACCCTCACCTCTTGGATCTGTGATCAAGGCTTCCACAAATCTATGTCAGACCCATTTCTTTACATTAATCCCTCAACCAACTCAGTTCTTTTCTTCCACATTGATGATCTCATCCTTGTAGGCTCTGGCAATGATTTCTTGACCAATTTTCTCAAACGCTTTCCAAACTCTAGCCACCACAAACCCAACATCATACTGGGTATGAAGTTTGAAAGACTTGAAGACTCAATCTTATTTTCTCAACCCAAGCACATTGAACACGGTCTTGAAGAATTAAAATTAAAAGATTGCAAACCTTCCACCATTCCTCTTACTGTCAATACCAATCTTTCCCCTGCCTCCAAAGAAGAACATCAAGAGTTTCTCTCCCTTGATATCAACAATCAATCAGCTCTCTTCTTAATGAACTATATTGCTTGTCTGACTCGCCCGGATCTAAGCTTTGCTGTCTCCAGTCTTGCTAGATTTTGCAAAAAGCCCGGTATTCAACACTGGAAAGAAGTCAAGCGTTGCTGGAAATACTTAAACGCAACCAAGAATCTCAAACTATCGCTCTCTGTTTGCAACTCCAAGACTCAAATTCAATGATACAGCAATGCTACTTGGGGGGATGATCTAGAAACCAGAAGATCGCAATCAGGTCACCTATCCTTGCTCTTCAGTTCTCTCATCTCCTGGAGAAGCAATTGTAAAAGGAACGTTACTCACTCAACCACCAAAGCTGAACTCAATCCACTCGTCAATTCTTTTCTGGAAGCCATCTGGATGAAGGACTTAGTATCCAAACTCTGGAAGAAAGATGTAAAACCCAGCAAACATTACAAGGACAACAAAGGTCTAATTGACAAACTCAAAAATTTTGGGTGCAATTCTAAAACTCAACACATTGACATCAAGACAAAAGCTATTCGAGAAGAATTGAAACAAGGCAACCTGATTATAGATCTCATTCCGTCTGAAAAGATGAATGCAGACGGACTCACAAAGGCCTTGCCTCCAACTCTCCTGGCCAATATCTGTGCTTTAATCAACCCTAAGTTCTCTTACGTCTGCAGCCCTACCAGACACAGGGGGTGTTGAATATTTTGAATATTTTATTGCTCTCTTCAAGACTCTTCTTTTTGTTCTTGATCTTTTTCTTTTTATTTCTCTTCTTTATGTTTCATCTTCTTCTTTTTTTGTTTTCTGTTCTTTAAGTTTCTGTTCCATCTTTTGCTCTGACTGTCCGCTCCTCACTCTTGTCTGTCTCCTCTGTCACTTTGGTATCACTGCACACCTACACTCGCGCACCCTTGACTAGCTAATCTAACCTAAGTCCTCTCCTGTAAAGGAGGAGATCTGGCAGAGGAGCTCAACGCATGGACATGATCAAATCAACCACATTCTCAACTCAACAAATCCGCTAACTCAATACTCCTCAAATCTCAAAGTTTCACTGTTTGCTATCAACCTCTTTCTTCGACGTTACCTATTTCTCAATCTCTTTTTTTTATTCTTCATAAACTCTCTACCTCAAACCACTCAATCTTTACCTCAAATTGTACACCCAGAACTCTTCAATCTCAAGTATGTCTGCCATGGCTGGTTTCTTTCAAGCTCTCTACCTGCAGCTCTGACTCTCAGCCTATCTTCTATCAGCCCGCTTGCACCTCAATCATCAACAATATTAACCACTCTTTGTCCAAAAATTTCCTTTCTTTGTCTCTTAATTCCATCTGCTTGATGTTGGTATTTTATTGGTCTTCTTTTTCTTTTTAAAGTCTCTTCTTCTCTTGTTTCCATTCTTTTACTGATGAATTGCTCTGTGCAGCCCTTTTCAAGCCTTTATTTCTTTTAAATCAACCTCAGAAATTCGTCAAATTTTTGGTTGATTATCCAGCATAGCATTCAAAATAGTAAACAGACCTTCTCAGGGGATGTTGGGACTAGGGTGGGTGTAGGTGTGGGACTCCTGGGTAATGGCTCAATAATCATGATTTCTGGTTTCTCTGGTTTTTCATCACTTGAGAAAGTGAGTTCTGTGTTGGAATCAGAGGATTCAGATGATGCTTGAGAGCTAGAGGGCGCCCTTGATGTTGATTGTCTAGCTGCTTTCCAATGAGCTTGGGAAGCCAGCCAGGCAGAGGTCCTGTTTCCTGGAGCAATCTGGGGTTCTTCAGCTGGGTTTTCAGGGTTCAGCACTGGGGTATTTTCAGAGGCCTGGGCAGTGGCACAATCAAGGGCAACAATAGTGGCTTCCTGAACTGGATCCTCCAAAGGCACAGATGCAGTGGATATTTCAGGTTCACCCGGAAATATTGGAATTTATCAGCTTTGAATATTTGGATAATTCTTGATCATCACTTTGTTTCATCAAATGATAATTTCAACTCACTGGGTTGGTTGGGAAGGTTCTCTCCTGGAACCAACATAAGCTGGGGGGCCAGCAGATCTTGAGTGGTTGCAGTTTCATCATCCACTGATGGTACCTTGTGAGTTAATTGGACATCTGAACTATCAGCTATTGTTGGCTGTTTTTGTTCTTAAGTTGAAGGCTCAAGCAGACCAAGATCTATGGAGGTTTGCAACCTCAGCTGTTCCACCTTTGCGTCATACTTTTTCTGATAAAAACCAAGCATTGACTGCAATACTTGTTTTTTGGATTTTTCCACATATTGCTCATGAAGGAGTGCATTCAATTGATTATGAGAATGTTGTTCTATAAATTGATCATGCCATTTCAAATAAGTATTAGACCGTACGGGACATAAGAAATTCAAACACTTACCAGGGAAATAAGCCATGGTAAAATCAAGGTAGTTGTCAAGGTGAAGAGGCTTGGGATGATGCTTTTGAAATCTAAGGGGAATGATGCGGTTAAGATCAGAATGAACCAAGACCTCTGGTTGAATAAGCCACGGCTTATATACCCTTAAAACCAAGTCACACGGTACATGTGTGTGTAAGATGAATGAGTGTTTCTCATTGAGTACAATATACATGGGTCATTTGTGTAAAAAGCCTGCAGTATCACCAAAGTTTCTGCTTCCCTGCATATTACAAATTTATGTATGTCATTTGAAGGGAGGTGGTTGACTTATGATAAGTTGTCCACCTCCCTTGACATGTAACATGTGACACGCCAGATTTTTGTGAATCAGCTGGGGAGGTGGAAGAGTTGTGCTAAGTGGTCCACTTCCCTTCAACAACATGGTAGCTTGATTGTGAATATGAAAAATGATTAATGATCACTGGGACAGTGGATAACATAGCATAAGTTGTCCACATCCCCAGCTTCCCCACAAGGCTTTCACATGTCATGTGATTCCTGCATGCAAACACGTCCAGGGAGGTAGAAAACTTATCATAAGTTGTCCACCTCACTGGACATTTGTGCATACAGGAATCACATGGCATGTGAAATCCCGGTGGAGAGGCTGGGGAGGTGGACAACTTATGCTAAGTTGTCCACCTCCCCCTAATGATCCCATCTTACATTCCAACAAGTAAAAATGTTATAAAAGTCATGAACACTTTGAAATCAGTTCATGAATTAACTGGTAAGTGTTTTGGCACAAGGAGGTTATATTTGAATTATATACATTGAAGCACATGTTTAACCATATCTAGCCTTCTTTCCATTTAATCTAGTTAAAATTTCAGAAGGAGAAAAATTTTTAATTTTAAGAGCAGTCCTTGCTAGTTTTTTTTTAATTTGGAAGTAGAAACCAAAATGAGTATGATTTTCAGTTGTTTGAAGTATGAGTGGAGGAAAAGTTGTTTGATGAGTAAAAACAGAAGTTTGCCATAAAAATTCTAATATGCCCCCAGATTTTGCATAATCAACTATGAAACCAAGAGTTGGAAAGGAGAGACCATGGCCTTTTTCTTTAGAGGGAGGAGGGATTGGGGTTCCAGTTGGTTTTTCAATATAAGAGAACAAACCATAAGTATAACCATTCAAGTCTTCTTTATCCGTATGAGGAACATTGGAAAAGTCATCACAAGTGACAATAACATTAGAAGAATGAAGAAAAGAATCCCATTGGTCATTCCACTCTGGAGATTTCCAGTTTTGAATTTTTAAATCCTCTGATACTCCCTTGTTCTTCACATGAGCAGTGTTGGATAAACATTGTATTCTGTTGAAAATCAGTTGTTTATATACTGGAAGCTTAGACCAAAACAGATCATCATTTGCTATTTGGTCTGGGTTCATATCCTGTCTCCTTGCATATATTCCTATCTAGAAATATAGTTGGATGGCAGTCATTCAAAAAAGACATGATTAGCAAGTTTGTGGTGATTTCCAATTACCTGCATAACATCCTTGGTAAGTGCCCTGACAAAAGCCAATTCCAAACATAGATCCTGTTCTTGTTTTTTAATTGGTTTTGTTCAGGTTCTGTCAATTGTTTGCCATCACATAGAGATCTTGTCCCATCTCTGAAAATTGAGTGGCTAGAAATGTATATGGTCTTTGCTGCAATCAATGATACTTGAGAACCACATAGGGTTGGTACTTTCTGTTTCAAAACACTTGTAGATTTACTGGTGGCCCTACATTTGTTAATACCACTTGGCATGGACTCAGGCCCTTCTTCTTGGTGATGAAGTAGATTGACTCAGATACACACTCTTTCTTGCAATAATCACACTCAGCTTTACAATGCTTTTTGCGTGCTCTGGATGAGCATGGAATGGACATCATTGAGGGTTGTGGTGGTTGCCTAAGAACAGAAAAATCTTGGCTTTATTCCTGATGATGCTTTTGATTCAAGGGCTCATCCTAACTACAAATGTCTCCTCAAAAGCACCAACAGGAATAAAAGTGACATGGATTGAGATAAAAGAAAAAGGTTGAAGTCAGTCATATTAAACCCTTTATGATGATTGAAGAACCATAAATGTTGCTAAGTTTAACCACTTCCTCATTATTGGTTTTTAATGGCAACAGGTGGGCTTGAGATTGGATGAATGCATTGGAGTTGACTTGATCCATGGTTGACTATTAAACATGATGATGATGACGTTATTCATGGTTCCAAAAGGGGTTCAAGGAAAGGCTGGAATGAATCAAGTATCAGTTGATGATAGTTTTATTGTTTAATTTCTGCTTACTTTAAAGACAAGTAAAAGGATGGATGGTGTTGATGCTTCTATGTGACAATCAATGTTGAGTTGATTTAAAGAAGAAACATGCTATGATTGAAAGAAGAAGAAGAAAGAATGGTGAGGAAGAGAAAGAATGAAGTCAGTGTTGGACTTATGAAGATGAAGGATTCAAGAGATTGACATAGGTGAATGATTTCTTACCCTTGAAACGTAGTGATGATTAGTGGGAGGTGGAAGAGATGCCTTGGAATCAATTGGTAATAGCCAGAGTTGAATGGATGATTTGTTTGAGATGATGAGTTTGTTTTTGGGTATTATTGGATGATGGGAATCTTGAGATGTGATTGGATGATTCTAGGTACCAGTAGAGCACAAAAAGAATCAGTCTGACTGTTTGGATGTTCAAACATTGAAAAAGAGGCTGGAATCTTACCTGGATTGACCTGCTGGGATGACTTGGGGATGCTGGAAGTATGTCGCTTGGATGCTTGTTTGCAAGTGCTGTGGTGACCCAATCTGGACACCCTAGACCAGGTGCACAAATTTCAATTTTTTTTTTACAATTCTTTTATTTAGGTTTCATTGAAAAAAAAAAGAAAAAAAAAAAATTGGATTTTTTTTCAGTATCACTCCTCCAATTTCCTCTTCTGGAAAAACATTCCTCTGTCCCAGTGGTCTAGGACAGGCCCCTCTTGGTATCATCACCTAGGCATTGCGTTCAATCCCTTCTCTCTTTTATCCCCCCTTCCTTTCGGCCAAATGCGTGGGCCAAGACCTGCTCGGCCCGAGATATCCCCCCCCATTCTTCCCCTCTACCCACTCACTCCGTGCCAACCTGCGGCCGCTCCTCCTCTGTTTATCCCTCCCATTGGCCCAGCGCAATTCATCCTATCTAACCTTGCCACATACAAACTCCCCTTCCTTCTCATGTGTATTTGTCTGATTTCCTGGTCACACTGGAAGATTATGGTCATCAATTAACTCATTGTCTGATCAAGCTTTGAACATCATCCTCAGCTCAGTTTACCTCATGCAACACCAACCTCATGAAGCCTTCTTCTCCTTCACCGTGCCCCCAAAGCCGGTTAGCCTCTCCCAAGCTAATCATCATCCAACCTCATTGACTACAACAACCCTCATGTCATCACCCAGAACTCTGTCCAATACAATCCCACCATCAACTTGGTGTCCTCCCCCCCATCCGTCACCCGTCCAAGTCCAACTAGCCAATCATCTCATTGCTGCTCCCGGTGGCTCATTTGCCAGTTCCCTGTTGGCCCATTCATCATCATGCGGTACTATCAGATCCTTGTCCTCCATTGTCCAATCAAGCCATCCCAAGTTGACCTCATCCAAAATCCCCCATCCCGCAATTCCTCTATCATCCATTCACCCTCCCACCTTGGCATCCTCAGCTTCCACATCCGTCAAGCAACCCTTCTTGAGTTCAGAAGTGCACATCATAAATTCATCTTTCCCTCCCCCTTCCATCTTCAGGTGGGGGTGGGAGAGTGTCGTCTACCGCCCGCGGACATGGAAGTCTGGTTCATTTCTTTTCCCAACCTTTCCGCCTTTGGGTGAGGGGTGGGTGATCCTGGTGTTGTTGGGCGCGCCCATCTGCGGACAGACGCAAGAGAGGTGAAGAGATGATAATAGATCCCACCTTAGTCAGGGAGGCCAGATTTCCACCGGCCCGCGTGATCCATTTTTCTGATCATCTGAATTCCCTTAAAAAAAAAAAAAAAATTTGAATTTTGTTTTTCAGTATCACTCCTCCAATTTATTCATCCGGCCAAACATTCCTCTGTCCCAGTTGTCTAGGACATGCCCCTCTTGGTCTAATCACCTAGGCATTGCATTCAATCCCTTCTCTCTTTGTTCCCCCCTTCCTTTTGGCCAAATGCGTGGGCCAAGACCCGCTTGGCCCAAGATATCCCCCCCCCATTTTTCCCCTCTACCCACTCACTCCGTGCCAACCAGAAGCCGCTCCTCCTCTGGTTATCCCTCCTATTGGCCCGGCGCAATTCATCCTATCTAACCTTGCCACATAGAAACTCCTCTTCCTTCTCACGTGTATTTGTTGGATGTCCTTGTCAAACTGGAAGATTATGGTCATCAATTAACTTGTTGTCTGATCAACCTTTGAACATCATCCTCAGCTCAGTTTACCTCATGAAACACAAACCTCATGAATCCTTCTTCTCCTTCCCGTGCCCCCAAAGCAGGTTAGCCTCTCCCAAGCTAATCATCATCCAACCTCATTGACTAAAACAACCCTCATTTCATCACCCAGAACTCTGTCCAATACAATACCACCATCAACTCGGCATCCTCCCACCCGTCCGTCACCCGTCCAAGTCCAACTAGCCAATCATCTCATTGCTGCCCCCAGTGTCTCCTTTGCCCATTCCCTGTCGGACCATTCATCATCATGCGGTACCATCAGATCCTCCTCCTCCATTGTCCAATCAAGCCATCCCAAGTCAACCTCATCCAACATCCCCCATCCCGCCATTCGTCCATCATCCATTCATCCTCCCACCTCAGCATCCTCAGCTTCCACATCCGTTGAGCAACCCTTCTCAAGTTCAGACGTGCTCATCATCAATTCATCTTTCCCTCCCCCTTCCATCTTCAGGTGGGGGTAGTAGAATGTTGTCTACCGCCCGCAGACATCCGCGGGCGGTCTGGTTCATTTCTTTTCCCACCCCTTCTGCCTTTGGGTGAGGGGTGGGTGATCCCGGTTTTGTCGCGCGCACCTGTTTGCGGACGGATGCAAGAGAGGTGAAGGGATGAGAATAGATCCCACCCCAGTCAGGGAGGCCCGGATTTCCACCGGCCCACATGATCCATTTTTCTGATCATCTGAATTCCCTAAAAAAAAAAAAAAAAAAAAATTGGCTCTATTTGTAGAATCACTTGTACATAGTCTAACAGGGCCTCCTGTCCATATAAAGAGGGGCTCTCCCCCACCTTTTGGGAGGGGTATCATATGGTACCTTACCAGAGAGAACATAATCAATACCATCTTGAAATATATTATCTGTGGGGTCTCATTCCCCTTTATCCGAGACTGAATTCTGGGTATATCCATGATTGCCCCTTGATCATTGAGCCTCCATAATCAAAACCCTTATCCTTGATCTTTATCACCAACCAATAGCTTTGCTGGTTGAAGAAGAATTTGACTGATTGATTTGTTGAGTGTGTTATACCACTCCTGATCCCTTTATCCGACAATACTGGTCTTGATCATCCTTTGATTATCTTTCTGGACCCAGTCAGGTTTGACTGAAGAGGTTTTATTAAGCTTAAAACCTGGAATGTTCAACCTCCCTTGATTTCTTTTGAAGTTGAATTCCACCACGCTATTGTTGAGTCCCTTGAGAAGTGTTGGGTTATTCTTGTTTGAATCAGTTATTGTTTTGCTTCTAGATCATCATCAAAACAATTAGCTTGGACCTGTTCAGCCACCCACAGTTATCTGGTACCCTTCAAGCGCTTGATTGCGGAGAGTTGGGCAGGTTCATTGAGAACCTGGAGGTTGTTTGGGATTGAGTTGATCTTTCCTAAGCTTCTGCTGATGACCAGAGCTATTAGCTTGTGGGCGTTGTTACTTACAATTGCCTTTTCTTTTTGAACTCTGAGCAATCCTTGACTTCTTCTATTCAAGTTTTCCCTGGCATCATCTTGCCTCAGATAGTGTTTTTTCCCCAGCTACCAACTACTATCATATTTATCCTCTTACATGTGGTTCCTTGTTTACCAGGGTCTGGACTTTGATCCTGGTTACATTTAAATATTTTTGTAACACTCAGGAGGGCAGCCTAAACAGCACCTTTCCCCTCCACAAAACTTCCACGGCCTAGCACCATTTTGAGTCTTACAGCAAAAATGAGGTGCTCACCGATTTGCAATCAATTGCTTGCAATTTGACAAACAAGCCTCACTGCACAAGCCAGGGGCCGCGTCAGAAATTTTGCTTGCGTTTGCTTGCCCCTGCAATACCTCTGGCGGTTGCTTGCGTTTGCCACCAGCGCGTCACATTCCCAGGGCCAATCCACACGCACAGACGTCTCCCACGGCCCTGGCAACCTGGGAGAAAGCGACAGACTGGCGTTTGGCCACCCAGTTGTGAAACAGAGCGAATCGCGTTGCTCGCGTTTCCCAGGAGGAAGGCAAGCACCCAAGGCATTGCCACAGGAGCTCCAGGGCCAATTTTAGCTTCTCCAGGGCCTGGAGCGCTGGAAGCCCATCAGGGCCATTTGTATGGGGACCAAGGGCAAGTGCCCATGACTTTTGGCTTTATGGAAAGGCCAGAACCCATTAGAGTGAGTTGCGGTCCTTGAAAAAAAACAAAAAAGTCATGGATATCCCAGGCCATGAGTTTTTTTGGTGGTTGTTATGATTCAAGCCAAAAGAAAATCAAGGGATATGTCTTGTGTGAGAAGTATGCTTAAAGTTAACAAGACAAAGTCATCTGACCAATATAAACTGTATTCATGAGAATAATGTGAGATGGGCAGATCCAGAGGATATTTTTTGATTTGAATGAGATTTTTTTGAGTATTTCATTTTGTTAATTTGAGACTATTTTTGTAGAATTCCTGAATATAGAAAAGGAGTGCAGCAATGGCTTTCATGTTTGAAATGTCAAGGCTTCTATGTATTATACCTTGTTTATTTCACTTCTGAAAAGTTTAAAAATCATACCTTCAACTTTGGAGGAGACATCTGATGAAACCAAAATTCCCTGTTTTTCTCAAAATAATGGTGACATTAAGAAATAAGTTTTGTATTTAGGTGCATTCCTGTAAAAATTGATTTATAATAATGGGTTTTGTTTCACTACAGAAAAGGTGTCTTTTGAATAATTTGTTCAAAAGAAAATGTTTTCCAATGGTTATTTCACTGTTTTTAAACTCAAAATTAATAACTGGAACTAGTCTGAAAAATTCAATAATTTGAATATTTCAATAAAACTTGTATCCTTATATTTTTTTACTCTAAATGGTCAAAATAAAAAATACCTTAAATTTTGCTTAGTTGTTGGTCCCTCTGCATCTGCCTGATTACAAGCTTCATAAAGAGTAATGGAATGCTCAATTTACCATTAAATTTGGGCAATAGGTCAATTTATCAAGGTGGGGTTTCAATGGAAAAAACAACAATGTAAAATTGTTTCAGATTTCATTCAATTACCCTTGAGGATAAAAATTTTTGCATTCAAAATACATGTCATGATTTATATTCATTGAAAGAACTGGAGAAACTCTTTTATTCCATGATGATGATTCATGCACATAAACCTCTGGGGACATGGTCCACTTAGCCTAAGTGCACCATTTCCCTTCAGACAACCAGTTGGTGGTGGTTGTGGGTCACCACAAACCTACATTACACGGTGGCCAGCATTGATGCTCTTAGCCCTCATGTTGGAAAACCTTGTCTTTAAGTATAGATATGGTCACTTCGTCTTGTTACCAGGTGGATATAATATATCAACAATTACAAAAATATTTTGGACCTTTGGGACATGAGAAACATGGAATATTTTTGGGACATGGGAAGTTTGTTCAATAAATGAGCAAGATGGATTAAATATATTCAGGGCCACGCAAGAATCACAAAATCATTTACCTCTACCAGATTTCTTTTTAATATTTCTATGTTAATTATCTATTTGGATGAAAGGTAATTGCAAACATGGGCATTTCACCAACCACTAGTCCCTGGAACAAACATGGTGGGCAAGTTAGCATAACTCATCCACTTTGCCATACCAATGACTAAAAGCCAATCATTTTTGGGAAATTGGAAAGTTTTGATGGGGAGGTGGACCACTTAGGCTAAGTCATCCACCTCCCTGGGTCATCACACACTTTATAGTGTCAATATTTATGTCATATTTTTAAATCATGTCATAGTGTTGCAGAAAATGAGCTTGTGTTATTTTGCGGTTTGAAAATATTCAATTTTGCTTTTTGATTTTACAAACTACAGATTCATTCATGTGACAACCAAAACTTCCATTGTGACACAAAATCAATGTCCTCTTAAGAAATATTTACCATTCATGAATGTAGGGTTTTTTTACATGTATATTATAATGAAATCTTACAATGTATCATTGATAATTCAGCATAACCAATCATCCCCAAGGTATTGGCCTGGGCCAGGAATATTTCACTGTTTTACCACTGAAAAATATTGTTCACCACATTAAATTCTTGGATCCTTGATCCTACCATCATTTTTTGACACTGGGTTCAATGATTGAGCAAGGTCAAGAAAATATTGTCAGGCACATGCAACGATCTAAAAACCCTATTCCTGTACATGATTTCTTTTCAATATGGCCATGTTGTAGTTCATCTTCTTGGATGAAAGATATTTTCCAGCATGGGAATTTCAGTACCAGCATTTTTTATCCTGAAACAAAAATGGTGGACTGGTCATGCCAAGTTTTCCACTTCCCCACCCTATGGACCAAGACTCAGCAAATGTGGGGAAATTAGGAAATTTTCAATGGAATGTGGACAAATTAGCCTAAGTTTTCCACCTTCCTTTGAAAATTTCATATTGACTATATGGATATTCATGTTTTTTTGGTGCATTCCATCTGGGTCTCCCAGGAAACAATGATATGTGGGAATCTGTATTTTCAAAACCAAAGATTTCTGTAAGTCATTTTTCAAGCTATTGAATCTTCCATGACTCCACAAACGCAAGGGCTTATCATCACCCTCATCCTTCACCTTCACCCCTGGTTGGTATTCTCTGAATTTAATTGTTACAGAACTGGATTATAGTAATATTACTTCACCAGAAGCTGATGAGAATGTCAAACTGGACTGTCTCTCACCACCACACAAAAGATCTTCTCATGCTTATCAGTTGAGATTGGATACCAAGAAAAAATGATTCCAAGCCAGATCAAGTTTACCCATTTATAATTTCAAACCAAGCAGGTAATAACCACTTTCAGAAATCCACAAATTGAGCAGGAGAAGATACTTTTCAGGAACTTGCAGAGTCTCAAAAAAAGTTGAATTCAGCCACTGCACTTGCACCTTTTGAGATGTTCAATATTTTTGTATGCCATGATTCAAACTCTTGTGGCATGTTTAGAGCTCATGATTGGAAAGTGACTGAAAATTTTGAGTGCAAATCTTATTCAGATTTCATAAAAAAACCTGTTTTTTTTTTTTTTTTACAAACTTCATTCATTCATCATCATTTCATTTCCTTGAAACCACCCATGCTCACTAAAAAAGGTTTACAACCACAAAATGATGTAAATCCATGGTTTTTTGTAACCATTTGAATATGCCATGCGGATTTATTTTTATTTGGAGGGTTTTTACCAGTCCAAATTTCCCCTTGATGGCTTGAACTGCGGTCAAATAAAAGCAAAAAAGCCTAGAATTTCTTTAAACTTCATGAAAAAGCCTAACAAAGATGTTTGGGGAACCAAAAGTTGATTCAATTTTTATCAAGAGTGGAGATGGTATTTCTCACTTTCTGTATTCATTTTCTTGTTTCAGGACAATTCTTTGCCCCCAACCAGCAAGTTTATTGAAGGTGGACGGATGATGAGACTCAATGAATTTCAAATTTATAGTAATGTTTCATTTGCACACGCACATACATCCATTTAGTTTTCTAATTCAGCATAAAATATTCTGAAAGGGTTTGTAGAGTTGAATCCAGTTGAGATTCCAGAATAATCACTTGAACTTCTACAACCCAATGTTTGGAACAAGGCAAAAAGTGAAGTAGAAGAAAAGAGAGAATATTACCAAAAAGGTATAAGGATCACTGGCAGAAATCATTTGGGAAACAGAGAGTGGCCTCATTACCACAGATTTGTTCTCAGACCAGGATTGAGACCCCAATTGCATTGGATTGAATTACACTGTTCATTGGCTAAATCAATTGAGATGGAGGGATTGATTATGACTAATGATTCATTGAAAGCTTTGGGTGGACAACCCTTGTTCTTGATTTTTTTTCAAATTACAGTCCAATACATCCTTTTTGAGGCCCTTTTCATTTTAGAGACCCAAAAGTGTTCTGGAGCATGACTAATTGGAAAAAGTTACCAAGTTGAGAGGTTTTACGTATAATTAGACACTGGGTACAAAATTATTTCTTTGGAAAGTGGCATTAAGATTTGGAATCATTGGATTTTATCCAAAAAAATGCTCATTTCCTGAAAAAAATCAAGAAAATTTTGTATATCTCTTGCACAAGAAATTCACTTGCAATGCTACTCAATATAAATTTCTTGCAAGTTCAAACTATTCAAAATTCAATTTTTCCCCAAGCATGAATGGGAAAGAAACCTTTTTTTGTTGCTTAGCAATGATTTCTGACTTTTCTCAGAGAATGCCATAGTGAGACTAAGTGCCTTACCATACCACCAAGTTTGATATGTTGATAGAGGCAGGGAGGGAACAGGGTGAAATGATTTGAATGCAAAAAATTCCAAGACAGATATTCAGAAATTGAATGACTGGTACTTGAAAATGAATTCATCATTCAAAGAAAGGCTCCAACAATGCCCTCCAGTTTTTCCTGGTAAGGTGGTCCACTTGAGCTAAGTGCACCACCTCACCATGAGGAAGCACCCCATCATTCCAGATTTAACAGCACTCGGCAGCTCAAAGTTTTCAATCAGGCTGATCTTGTTTTTCACATCGAACTACTTTCCCTCCAGTGAACCTCCAATCAACAGAACAATGTACTAATTTTGGTTGCTTAATCCCGCCCAAAAAAGTTGTTGCCAATGCCTCTCCTAAACTCCAAAATTGTCCTCCTTTTGAAATTTTCACTAAATTAAATGTGAAAAAATCCAGATAAGGGTCCTTCAATGTATATAATTTAAACATCACCTTTTTTTTCTAAAATGTCATTCCAAGGGAGGTGGAAAACTTATCATAAGTTGTCCATCTCCCTTGGAATGAAATTAATCTGTATATTTAATATGCAGGAAGGCTGGGGAGGTGGACAACTTGTGCTAAGTCATCCACTTCCCTTCAACTACATGGTGGCATGATTTTGGATATGCCAAAGATCAATGATTTCTGGGCCAGTGGACAAATGATGATAACTCATCCACCTCCCTGGACTTGTGTGCATACATTAATCAAATGACATGGGAATTCTTTGTGAAGAGGCTGGGGAGGTGGACAACTTATGCTAAGTTTTCCACTTTCCCAGAAATCATTGATCATTTGACATATTAAAAATCATGATACCATGTAGTTGCAGGGAAGTGGAAAACTTAGCACAAGTATTCCACCTCCTAAGCTTTCCCACATGATTTTCCCTTGACATCTCATTCCTGCATACCCATGGTCCTGAAGTGGTGGACAATTTATGATAAGTTGTCCAGCTCCCTGCACATGACTCATATTTATTTTGTGTGGTCAATCAGACACTTTGGTGATACACACCTGCCTATTCCAACAAATCAACTTGATAAATCCAGCTTAATTTAATCACTCCATGATATTATGCACCCCGTTACATGTTCCTTTGTTCTTTTGAGCTAAGTGATCCAGGCATGTTGAGTTTTCATATATTTATTTGGAATCATCACTTTGAAATGTTACTTATGTATTTGATTCAAATTGCTGGTGTAGGACCAGCAAGTAATTAGAAAGCACTGTGCCTTCTTTACAAGAATTAGCAAGATTTCATATCACACAATTTTTAAAAGAATGAAATTGAAAACCATGCATTGTCCTTCTTTCCCTTTATTGTTTATATAATATTATCTGAGGAGATTTAGTCACAATCAATTCAGGAAAGGGGAAAATTATAACCCTCATTTTCAAGAATTAGCACAATGCAAAATCTGACACATGATTCATCTTATTTCTCCATTATTCAGTTTCCAAAATTGAACTCTTAACAATCAGTCCTCACTGAATATCAATCCTTGCAGTAAGACTGCATCTGTGTGGTACCCAGCATTGCATTTTTGAGTAATTGGAGATTTAAACAATCTTATAATAAAAACACAGCAATGCAACAAGCTATTGGACCCGTGCCATTATTATCCAACTATACTTGATATATTATTCAATTCGCACTTCAACCAAATCAATAAGATTGGCAAGGATTATTCTGAAGTCCATATTATGGAAATTTGGATCTTGATATATTTCAAATCCAGCTCTTCCTCATGGTGGCTGGAATTCTTGAGCTCATTTTTTCATTCAACTATTATTGGTCAATTCCATAAATATGAGAATGAGGGATTTTTTGGAAACACATAATGGTCAAGAATGCCTGCTGTCTGAAATTTCTTGTGATAATTAAAAACAAGGAAAGCAATGCAAAGCTTTTCATATCTATTATCTGAAGATATCCCCAGAATAAATAACTCAAATTTGACTGCAGGATCCCTATACATTTCTATGAATCATGCATAAGTGCCACATAAAAAAATGAGTACACTTTTTGGGGCAGATAATAGCCACACAGTCTGTCTTCTATGTTCATTATTAATTGATTTCTCATAGAGCTCTTCCCTTTTTGAACAAGATTCTATTCAAATCTCCAAGTATACTATGTCTATACCCTTTGCCCACTTTGAAGAAAATTTGAGAACAAAGGGGAATCATAGTATATAATATCTTCATTTCTGAAAATTTTCAGAAGGTAAATAAAGTAATTCTGACTTCCTATTTATCAGTTTGTGAAAAATTAATTAAAAAACACAAAACCAGAAACATTGTCATCTGGTTACTAAGTTGGAAAATTAGACATGGAACCCGGTAAGAACTAATCCCCCCAGTATAAGATCTTCATGACAATAATACAACCTCATTGCTGAATCATGGTGTCTATTTTATGTTACTAAAATGCAGAAACCCCAGCTAACCCAAGATCACCCACCCCCGAGCCATCAAGAGTCCCCCTTCCAGATGACCAAGTCAATATGCCTGGTGTTGAGGAAGATGAAGATTTTGAAGACTCTGCTGCCCCATCCTACTTCATGATTGCACAACAACTCTCTCAATCCCACCAACACCAAAAGAAGCAAAAACAATTGGCCCAAGAAAAATATTCTCTCTCTTGCCATGCAAACAATCTTGGCATCCCTGCTTCTTCAAGTGGTATTTCCAAGTCCTTGCTTGATTGGACAAAATCAATTCTTTGAATGGATTCCAACAACAACAAACTTCCTAATCCTCCAACTGGTGGTGAACTAGCATCCATCAAAAATTACATGGAAACAAAGAAGGAATCCATTAATGATGCCATACCATCAAACATTGGCCCGCCAAATCAGTACAGCTCCAATTAAAAACTGCAAGAAAAGGAGCTGAAAATTGTAAATAAGGATGCCTTGCATCAATTAAAACAAAATATTACTTCAACATCTTGATCCCCGGAAACCACTGCTTTGGGCAAAATACAGTCTCATGATGAGACGTGGATAGCCCAAGCCAGGGCCTTGATCCAACATTCTGGTATTCCAAGATGCACCTATCACTGGGAACAGAATGCAACATCCTTCTGGAATTCCTCTCTGACTGAAATAATCATCAGAGCCTGGGAGATTTGCCACAAACGTGGGGGGACTGCTTCCTATTCAATAAATGAGAATGAAAACACCCCAGCCAACCGGGTTGCCATAATCAATTGTTGGCTTGTCTCAAAGAAGGCTAATTGGAAGAAGGAGCACAAGGCGGAAGGAGGCTCCAGCAGCAGAAAATCTAATTTTTCTGCATCTCAAAGTCTCAACAAGAAGAAAGTGTGTCAAATAAATCTTTTTAAATTTTCTCTTCATGATCAATGACTAACTGATTATCATTTTTTGAAATACAGAATAACAAGAAGGAAATTCAAAAGACCACCGCAGTTGAGCTGGAAATGTGGACATGTTCCCAGAAACTTCTTCTCTTTTCTTGGAAAGTGGATTCATATCTGATGTTGAGAGTGAAGATGAGGAATTATTCAATAATGCAAATGTTTGGAGGGCTCAACATGTATCCCAAATATATCACTACCTGGATGAAGCATACATTCAACTGGCCAAAAACCCTTGCATCAAGAGGGAAAGACAATTGAAAATTAGTCACCTTGCTAAACCAAATAATTCACCAAGGGGTGATGACCCACCAACACTTCCTACTTCAATAACTCAAAACTGGTTAAGTGAGGAAGCTCTGAAGGATATAACTCCAGTTGAAAAAAGAGCCTTGGGTTTACTTCCAGATGTTGATCTCACAGAGGCGGTTTCATATCTCAGAACCCAAGTTTCCAAGCCCTCTAGCTTAATGGAAACCGCACAAAAATTGTAAATATATTTCAAATAGTGAAATTTCTATATTGGTATTATAAAAAAATATGGGGGAGAATGTTTGGATGCAACATTGGCTTTGGTGAAATTTTTCTTGAGTACTAAATGTATTTTTATTTTCATGCCATTCTTGTTTTTTCAACCAGAAACTTTTAATTATGTTTAAAGCTAGATTTACTGAGTGTAAAAAATCAAATGATTTGGGGTCACCCTGACTTGGAGAGGTTGAGAATGTAGGTTACACTCTTAATCTCTTGAAATTTTCAAATAAATAAATCTCTAAGAAGTTGTTAAATCCAAACAGATATTGAAGTAAGAGTGAAGAAAACCAACATCCACATGTGCACAGCATACACAATCTCATTGAAAAATTGTAAGTAACTTTTTTTTGATGCACCACCTTTTGGAAAGCTAAATGATATCTTTTTTCAATCATAATATCCTGAATACATTTCTTTCCACTGTGCATTGGTCAAGCTGAGATCACCCACTTGTTAACCATTCCCAAATATCTTTTTATGAAAGAAATATATATAAAATAAAAATTCCCAGATGTGAATTGTGTAATTTAATAAAAGCCCACTAACTCTAGGCAATGGGATTTTACTTCAAATGGTGCATAATCAACATTTTGTAACACAAGAAGGTGATTTGAAATCATGGTTTTGTAATAAGATAATTACTATGAAGTTAGAATATGTGGTGTTCCATCAATGCAATTGACTTTAAATTTGAATTCAAACACCATGGGATAAGCTCAGTACTTTAGGTGGGCTAACCATGAGCAGTTGATATGATGCATTGGTTTGAAACCTTTTTCAAAATACACAATCAACTGTTGCATGCCTTGCCCATTCAAGTGAATGTGAATATCCAAAATAGTAGCATTTTTTTTTGTTGGGATACTTAAGCTCACCAGGAGGTATGAGATCAAATCAAAATTTCCATTAATATTCATTTCTTTTTCCCTTTGATATAATGAATCTCAGACAACCTCCGCAAATCTGATCACCAGAACATTCAAATCAATTAAAAATATGGAGAACACTAACAGAGTTGGAAACATTTGGATGTGCAAATGTCCTCAATGTTCTCAAACAACATTTGAACATGGAAGGAAAATATAAAATGGGGTTGGAAGTCCAAAAAAGCACATCAAACCAATATCATGCAATCAAATGATTCTACAAATGTATGTGACTGAATTTTCCCTGCATTTTATCAATATTATCAAGGTCACTGATGAATTTTTATTGTTGCAAAACATAAACCCCAAAGACACCAAACATTATCCAATCATCTACCAGAAGAAACCCCACCAGGGAACCAATAGAAGCAAACATCAGGGCTGTAAGTGAAAATCTTTCACAAGAGTACATTCCTTGATGTATACTTCAATTAGAAAATAATTTCTTATTTATGCTATCATTTTTCACATTCAAGCAATCAAATGAAGATTCTGTCACACAACCACCCCACGTACTATAGGGCAATTCTTAGATGATTGTGAGCGCAAAAAAATTCTGAGTGCAAGGGCAAGTGCAAGTAGCAAGACTCAGTTGCAAATTGCAAACTTGGTTATGCCACTCAACAAACGGCGAGAGGAATGGAATTCGTTCCAAAGAAGGAAACTAAACCTGAGTCCAATGTGATAACTAGGTTGTAGCAAAATGCAAGAACGTATGAAATTAACTAACTGAGGAGACAATCATCAGGCAAGGGGATAGCCTTTATAAGTTAATCCAAAGTGACTAGATACAACCTGGTGATGAGCTAACTACAGTTAAAGCAGTGAGGCAATGAATGACAGGAAGGGGATAGGAAATGAAGCAGTAGTACATATCCAAGGTCATAGCGTAGTGCAAGACAATAGAATCTGAGTGTACAATTGTATGAAAAAATTGGGACAGGAGCAAGTGAAGTTGAAGTTAATGCAAATGAGAAGTAATAGTGTATGCAGGGTAGGGACTAGTCCAATTGCAAACTGTACAGTAATGATGGCTTAGTTAGACGTAGATGCGAACTAACAAACAGTGCGTGACCAAAGATGGAAGTCTGAGGCTGTTGATTGGCCAGGGAAGAAGATTGGATCTCATAATGGATGGCCAACCGGTATGGAGTTAACCACAAAGTTTGCAAGTATATACTGAGTTGCTGGCCAAGATTGGAAGTTCAATGCGAGCCAGAGGAAGTAGCCAATTGCACCATTGATGTTGTGCTTTATTTGTGTCACGCTTTTAGACTGAGGTAGATGGTACTGAGGAGAGGACATGTCAAAGTGATGAAGACAATAATTCCTAAGTGCGAAGCGTGAAAGTTGCCCGGATATAAAGGCGCGAGCTCCTGCAAGCGTTCAGATAAATTTTCCCATTGATTTCAAGTCATTAATAATTACTGTATACCCTTTACACATTATTTAATTCATTACTTGATAAATTTATAATTTATATAGAATGTCTTCATTTTTGTCCCGCCATTGTGAAAACTGTATTTGCCAAAACAAGTGATGTGTCCCTAGTACTGCCGTCTGAGGCCTTCAAGGCAAGTGCGAGCAATGTTGCCTTTGCAAAGTTGCCTGCAATTTCCCTATAAATGTCGAGTCAACTGTTGAGGGTCCCGCGGAGTCATTGAGGGAGATGCGGAGTTGTAGGTCCGCGCCAAGGGTTAACTAGAAGATACCACCATTGCTGGAGATCAAATACTTGGGGACTCAAGTTCCTGGTACTTAATAATCTGGACTGACTAATGATCATAAAAATAGTAAGTAAATTTTGCTTGTTTCGCTAGTGTTGCCCCGTTTCCAAAGATATACTACAAAAACACCACCACCACCACCTTACTGGGGACTGCCAACTGAGCTCCCGGGGGCCCAGATGAATGCCAAGGTGCGAGGCAAAGTGCTGGTGCGGAACCAGTTGGATTTATAATGGAGGAAGCGAGGGAAGAGGAAAGAAGCAAAGTGGAAAGAGGATCAAGAGATGGAGAAGACGGAAATGAAGGAAGAGAGGGAATGGGGAAAGAAGAGGCTATAACAGAAGAAGTGGGAGAAGGAAATGAAAATGGAAGAGATGGAGTGGATGGAAGGGAAGGAATGGATGGAGTGGAGGGCCAAGGTGAAGCGGCTCCGGTGCAAGTTGTAGGGCCGGTCAAAACAGAAGCAATGCGGCTGACGGGCAATGTTGGAGAAGGCTCATTGGGAGGCCAAAGGAAGAGAGCGTACAAAGAGCTCTTGGAGGAAGGTGGTTGGAATGCTTGGCCAAAGCAAGCTTGGATTGCAAGGTGCAAGGAGATCTTCAAGAGGCATATTGTAAAAGAGGTACAAGTTCTCCAAAGGATGTCCGCACTAATCAATGATGAAGACCTGGATACTTTTTGATCCATGGTTGTGGAATTGACTGCAAATTGGGAGGATGCAGAGAAGGAATTAAAGGAAACTTTGTAATTATTTATTATAAATATATATATATATATATTTTTTAATTATAAATAGAAATATTTTTTTTTAATAAGGAATGAAGTTTTATTTAGTAGAAATGAAAGGAAAATTAGAAAAAGTAATAACACAGTGAGATGGAGGAATTGACTGATGGAATGATGGTGTGACATAAAATGGGGTTAGATGAGATGGAATGTGAAATGGAATGGGATTGGATGGGATGGAATATGGAATGAGATGAGATTGGATGAGATAGAATGTGGAATGAAATGGGATTGGATTGAATGGAATCATGATTTTCAAGGTTTGCAAGGGTAGCTTGCATGGAATTCTTGAATCAGATTGGGTGAATTGCAAAGGTGATGGGCTGGTTCCTACAAGGTGGGATCTTTGTCAGACTGGAAGCCAGACCATTCAACAAGGTATTGAAGTTTTCCTTTGCGTAACCTGGAATCCAGAATATGGCTTACTTCCCACTATTGATGATTGAGGACAGTGACTGGTTCAGGAGGGGGATGAGTCTTGCCTGGGTATAGGACTCAAGCTGGCTCTAGGAGAGACACATGAAAGACCGGGTGGATACCTTTCCATTTTGCAGGTAAAGTAAGGTTAAAGGCGGTAGGTGAGATGACTGATTCTACTTTAAAGGGGCCAAGATTTCTTTCTGCAATTTTGCGAGTTGGGCGAGTGCTGCAAATGTTGCGAGCATCAAGCCATACTTGATCTCCTACTGCAAAGGTTGGAGCCGTAGTGCAAGATCGGTCTGCTTGCTCCTTATAGCGCTGGTTTGCTTCTTCGAGGTTGGTTCAAAGTTGCAATTGAAGGGATTGAATTTGTTCAAGGTAATTGGTAGCAGGTTGAGAAGGTTCTACGTGAAGGGAAGAGAAAGTTGGGTTTCGACCACAAAGAGTTTGGAAGGGCGACTGTTTGGTGGAGGAATGAGTGGAGTTGTTGTAGGCAAATTTGTCTAGTGGGAGCCATTGCGACCAGTTGTCTTGTTGATAGGCGACATAAATTCAAAGATATTGTTTGAGAATCTGATTAACTTGCTCGGTTTGCCCATCTGTTTCCAGGTGGTAAGCCATTGATAAATTGAGAGTGATCTTCAAATGTTGGCATAGCGAGGTCCAGAAGCTTGAGACAAACAGAGATCCACGATCACTAACTATATTATCAGGGAGACCATGTTTTGAAAATACATATTCTATGAAAAAGTTAGCTAAGTCTTCTGAAGAGGCCATCACATTACTGCCCAGAAATAAAGCCATCTTTGAGAAGCAATCTACTATTACTAGAATAGCATCATATCCACTAGAATAAGGTAATTGGAAGATGAAATCCATAGAAAGCGAGTGCCAAGGACAAGGCGGAATTGGAAGTTGCTGAAGCAGCCCGTACTTCCAGTGTTTCAAGGACTTGTTACAATTGCAATCATAGCACGCGCTTACATATTTGATTACTTCTTTGGTCATACAAGGCCAGTAGAAGTCTTTTGCAATCAATTGGTAGGTTTTATCCTGCCCATGATGACCAGCAAGCGGAGAATTGTGCCATGACTTGAAGATATCTAACTTAATGCAAGAATTATCTGGTACTACTATATAATTATCATAGAATAAAAAGTCATTATCATCAATACTGTAACTACTATCTAATAAGTTTGCACTTTTGCAAAGTTCAATGCACTTGGGGTTGTCGCGTTGAGCTTGTTGAAGTTTGGAAACCAAATCTCGCAAGTGAGCAATAATTGAACTGAGTTGGGCAGATTGTGTTGAGAATAGTGTCCTAACGTTTTCAGGGTTGTTTTTGGCAAAGGTGCTCCCCCCCCCTGGGTAAACGTTTTCCCAACGTGATAAAGCATCAGGGACTATCACTTGTTTCCCAGGACGGTACGTTATTGTAAAGTGGAACTCGGAGAGGTATTGGGCCCATTGTGCCTGTCTACGTGTGAGGACTTTTGAGCAAATGAAATAATTCAAAGAATTATGATCAGTTAAAACCTTGGAGGATTCCCTAAGGCTCAAAAGGCATGAACGCCATTTCTTCAAGCAATAAACAATTGCAAGAAGTTCATTTTCATGAATCTCATAGTTAAGCTCTGCAGCAAGCAACTTGCGAGACTCAAAAGCTACAGGATGAAAAAGAGAAGTGGAGGAGGAGAACTGCAAGATTACTCCTGCAATTGCATACTTGCTTGCGTCTGTTTCAACAATAGTGCAAGCTAGCTTGTTGAAGTGAGCAAGTATCAGAGCAGTGGTGAACGCTTTCTTCAGATCTTCAAACTCCAAAGCAGCTTTTTTGGTAAAAAAAAGGAGTGTCTTTTTGAAGAAGGTTAGTAAGATTCACGGTTTTTTCGGCGTAACGCGCAATAAACCTTCTATAAAAATTACTGAAACCGAGGAAAACTTAAAGGGATTTGACGGAAGAAGGTGGGGGCCAGTCCAATATGCTTTCTCTTTTGGCTGGGTCCATCAATAGTCCTTTCTGCGAGACTACGACACCTAGAAACCTAAGAGAAGAGGAATGGAATTCACACTTAGAGGCTTTCGCAAACAGGTCATTCTTTCAAAGTTGCTGCAGCACCTCTTGCACATGTGCGATGTGATCTTACAGGTTCCTTGAGTAGACTAGTATATCATTGAGATATACCACGAGGTATTTACCTACAAGATCGGAGAAAATGTTGTTGACAAAATGCTGAAAAGTGGAAGGAGCGTTACAGAGGCCAAAAGGCATGATGGTATACTCATAACCGCCAAACCGGGTTCTCATCGCGGTCAAATACTCATGACCTTCCCTAATGCAAATTAGGTTATAGGAACCTTGAAGGTCTAACTTTGAGAAATAAGCAGCTCCATGGAAGAGGGTGAGGAGATGTGACATAGGCGGTACTGGATAGCCATTCTTCTGGGTTACCTGGTTCAGTTTCCTGTAGTCAATACAGAGGCAAAGTCCGCCGTCCTTTTTTGGAAAAAATAGGACAAGTGAACCAGTATTCAAATTGCTGGGTTGAAGAAATCCTTTTGCTACATTTTCCGCAATGTAGTCTTGAAGCGCAATTGATTCTTGCGTCAAGAGAGAGTAGAATGGTCCTGGTGCCGGAGGTGGGCCAGTAAGTTTGATCTTGTGATTGTAAGGACGGGATGGAGGCAGTTTATCTGCTCTTGCAGCTGAGAAGACGTCAGCAAAGTCAAGATAAACTGAAGGTAAAGACTCTTGAATGATTTATAAATCTTCAATCTTGTCATCTTTAAGCACCGGGTTCGAGGTGCTTGCATGGTGCAAGAGGATTAGGGATCTCAAAATACACCGTTTGGTTGGTGTCTTTTTCTCTTTGAAGGAACAGGAAAGAGGTAAGCTGGATAGGTAAGCCATAACTCCTAAATCTGAAGAGGGAATTTGGGAATGAAGGACAGGATATTGCAAATCTCCTGGCGGAAAAGTGACATCCAACTCAATGACAGTGTCAGGTAGGCTGTTTAATTCCTGATTGACGGAAAGATTAGCGTTCTGGGGGTGCAAGGTTCAAAGGTTAATTACTCCTTCTTGCCAATTCACATCCAGATTCCAGTAAAATAGGAAATCATGGCCTACAATGGTATCATCCTTTCCGGGTATAGCCAAGACAAATAAATCCCATTCAAAGCTGGGGAAATTGGAAAATGCAAAGGTCCATTTTGCCTTTTTGGAAACCCAATAAGACGGTTCAGTTGCACTACTTACTAAATAGATAGGAAATTTATCTATCTTGGAACGTGTAAGATTTTTGGAAGTGGCAAAAGATTCACTGATGAAGGAAACATTAGCGCCGGAGTTAAGTAATACTTGATAAGGAGTGTTGTAAGAATGGAATAGGATAAATATTAAACTTGGAGCACCTAGTGACTTGCAAGTGCAAAGATTTACTCGCAGTGATTTAGTAATGTGTAGTTTTCCTTTCAAGCATCAGAAAAACTACAAGCTAATTTTTTGACTGCTTAGCCGCTTCACGTGCTAACCGCTTTGCACAACTGTCCACATCATGTTTCCCTCCACAATACATACACAGCACATTCTTCTCCCTTTGTAGCTGTTCCTCATTCCAAAGCATCACGGTTTCTTTTTCCAAGAACTTTGGAGTTTTGGTAACGGTTTTCCCTTTTGAGTTGGAGTTCAAAGTCAGGGTTGGTTTGGATGGTTTTGGGTTCCTTGTGTTTTGCTTTGAGGAGTTGTCCACCCTTGGAGCCAAGGTGGACGGTCCATGGTTGTTTTGCCAAGAGAAATTCTTGTGGTGATAGCCATTATCAAGCTCAATCACTCAATCAATTATCTGCTGAAGCAATGTTGTCTTCTGACCCCCAACTGAGAGCTGTTTGATTAAGCGTGCCGGTAGACCCTTTTGGAAATGCAATAGAAGAGCGGCCTAGTTCCACTGGATGCAAGACTGCAATGTTCAAAAATGAGAAATTTAAACGGAAGCTCTACTATTTTCCTTCATAACTAAACTATTAAGCTTGTATTTGGCGTTTTTAACTAAATTGGGGTTGCCAAACAGGTTGAACAGTTTTTGCTCGAACCTGTCCCAGTTGTTGAGAATACACGTGGGACTGTTGTTGGACAAAGGTTTGAGGTATGGTTCAAACCACTGCAAGGCTCTACCTCCTAAGAAGGACAAAGCATACATAACTTTATGTCTCTTGCAAGGGAAATTGTTGGAGTCATTTGAAAAGATTATTTTACAAGACTGTTGGTAGGATCTAAGCTTATGAGGGTGTTCTCCTGTAAAGTGATTGGGTTTTTTCATGCCCTGAGTGCCAAAGCTAGGAGTACTCGGACTAGATTGCTGGGCAACATGAGTGAGGGCCTGGATAAATGTTGAAAGCAGGGTTGGAGCATTGGGCTTGGGAGCAGTAGTGCAAACCCCTGGTCTACCACGAGTCAAGGTTTCATCAGAAGAATGGTCGGAATCTTTGAATTCTGCAAGAGGGTCCTTCAGAACATCCCTTGAAGGAGTTCAAGGATCATCGAGGGGTTCAACAGATGGCAATTTTGAAGGAGGAACAGGACCTAAGGGTTGTTGGGCCCGAGGAGCGCTGGTTCTCCCTACCTGATGGATCTCATCATTGTAAGGGGAGAGGGAAGCGTTCCCGGTTGAGCGAGTACGTGACATCAAGAAAAAGAAGTCTACTATAGGTTGGCAAGCTACAATAGATAAGTTGAGTTAGTTTATTTACTGCCACACAACCAATCCACGTAATATAGGGAAATTCATAGATGATTGTCAGCACAAAGAAATGCTGAGTGCAAGGGCAAGTGCAAGTAGCAAGACTAAGTTGCAAAGTGCCAACTTGGTTATGCCACTCAAAAAACGGCAAGAGGAATGGAATGTGTTCCAAAGAAGGAAACTCAATCTGAGTCCAATGTGATAACTAGGTTTTAGCAAAATGCAAGAACGTATGAAATTAACTAACTGAGGAGACAATCATCAGGAAAGGGGATAGCCTTTATAAGGTAATCCGAGGTGACTAGATACAACCTGGTGATGAGATAACTACAGTTGAAGTGGTGAGGCAATGAATGACAGGAACGGGATAGGAAATGAAGCAGTAGTACATATCCAAGGTCTTAGCGTAATTGCGAGACAATTGAATCTGAGCGTACAATTGTATGACAAATTGGGACAGGAGCAAGTGACGTTGAAGGTAATGAAAATGAGAAGTAATAGTGTATGCAGGGTAGGGACTAGTCCAATTGCAAACTGTACAGTAATGATGGCTTGGTTAGATGTAGATGCAAACTAACAAACAGTGCGTGACCAAAGATGGAAGTCCGAGGCTGTTGATTGGCCAGGGAAGGAGATTGGATCTCATAATGGATGGCCAACCGGTATGGAGTTAACCGTGAAGTTTGAAAGTATATACTGAGTTGGTCGCCAAGATTGGAAGGTCAACGCAAGCCAAAAGAAGTAGCGTATTGCACCATTGATGTTGTGCTTTATTTGTGTCACGCTTTTAGACTGAGGTAGATGGTACTGAGGAGAGGACATGTCAAAGTGATGAAGACAACAATCCCTAAGTGCAAAGCGTGACAGATTCCAATGCACAGCCAAACCATGACGTAGATCCTTGCTATGGTGAAATACAACAATACTCCCCACCAGCAAATATGGGAATTTACAATACATCTGAGATGAAACCTCTTCAATTTCTCTATCACACTGCAAGCGCCCTGATCTCATCACTCCAAATCCTTCATCAAAGTATTGAGGAAAACATTGGTGACCATGCTTGTCAGAAATACATCAAGATGGAAAATGAGAAAATCCGCATGAACTCAATTCTCAGTTGCCAGCCCAACTATTCAGCAGAAATACCCAAAAGTCTTTCAACATTGAAAAAAAGATTTTCAATTACAAATGATCTAGTGGGAAATGTCTGTTGTGAAAATTGTTACCAACTTTATCCTTTGAATGAAGTACTTTCTTCTTCAGAAGCCCAAACTGATGAAGAAAGTGAACAACACAGGCATTATCCAAAGCGCCACAATATATTTAATTCAATAGATGGGAAGCCTATTACATGTGGATCAAAACTTTGGAAAAAAGACAAGAAAAAATCTAAATTTTATCCTCTGAAGCATTTTGGGTACCAATTGCTCAAGAAGTTGTTTTCCAGGCAATTGCTGATCCCTTGGTTTGAAGAATTACTCAGTGAAACTCAAGAGCATCAATCCAGTTTTCCTACTGAACTTTGTGATATTTGGGATGGAACTATGTGGAAAGAATTCAAGGATAAAACCAATCAGATTTACACAGCAGAACCAGGGAACCGTGTTTTTGGAATTTACATTCATTGGATGAATCCCCATGGAGTCAAGAACGGTGGGAAAAGCATCTCTCTTGGTGTAATATTCTTAATATGTTTTAATCTTCCACCTAGTGTACGTTACAAGCCACACTATATTTTTGTGTATGGCTTCACACCAACACCCAAGGAGTGCACCTCATTCCAAATGAATAATCTACTCAAGCCTCTTTTCTCTGAGCTACTGGATCTTTGGAAAGGAGTATTCTTCACAAAAACTAACAAATATCTAGACTTAAGAGTAATACATGCTGTCATATTACCACTGATTGTTGATACACCTGCCTTACATAAAATGGGTGGATTTGCATCCCAATCAGCAACAATATTCTGTGCCCACTGTAACCTCAAGCTAAATGATATCTGGAACACCAAAAAGGAGACTTTTCCATTAAAAAATAATCAAGATCAAATCAAATGGGCAGAGAATTGGAATAATGCTCAATCATTAAATGAGAAAACCAACATTCTCAAGCTGCATGGTGCCTGCTACACAATGCTCCAAACTCTGCCATACTGGGAACCAACAAACATGACAACAATTGATCCAATGCATACCTTAATCTTGGGAATGATAAGGGATTACAGAATCACCTACCTTGGAATAATCAAGGCTGGCCAAAGTCTTCAAAATTTGGAAAGGAGGAAAAACACTTACCCAAGAAGTGTAACAATTAGTCAGGTCAGCAGCCTCAAATCTGGATCCAAACAAAAGCGCTATTTATCACCCAAAAATACCAAAGGAGTCACAAGGAGGAGAGTTAAAAAATTCCTAGATAGCTCCTCAAAAAACCTTGAAGATATTTCTCCCAATCCAATGGAAAAGTTTCAAAATTGGGAAAATCAGCAGCCAGAAGGCTCATCAAATATTCAGCATAGAACTTCTGTACCCATTGTTGTAGTCCAGAGAATCCAAGGGCTCCATCCTCCCAGCTCCTAAAGAAATTGGGAAAATTCTGCATCTTAAAATCTTCAACCAACTTTAAGACGTTCTCCAAGGCTTCTTGAGAATGAATCCACAAGCAGCTAATGCAAATCTGGGCCTCAATCAAAGGAAAAAGGAAAGAAAAAAGATACCTCACCAGGAAAAAATCCCATTAGATCTATTGGAAGCAAATTAGCAAGCCAAAATGAATCTGGGAAGAGCAAGAAAAGCTCCCTTCAGGATATATCCTACCACTTTTTTGAAGATCAAAGCAATCCACATCAAGCAGGCTCATTGATAGAAGAGACAAGTATTGCATCAAATGAATTGTGCCTTACAACTCAAGAGCTCAGAAGTCTTCAAGAGGGTACCAATTCAATCAAATTTCCATCTTGGATTACTAGGCTGCCCAGAAACATTGGTTTGCCCGCTGCTGGTACTCCTAAGGCTGATGAATGGTTGGTTTTGTACACCATTCATGTATTTCTTGTTTTGATTCCTGAATGGAATTGGAACTCAGGCAGCAGCTTGTGGGAGCAAAATCTTACCTTCACTACTTCCAAACTTATTGGTATCATCAACTTGGTAATGTCTCATCAACTTAAAGATTACCAGTTGTGCCAATTGGATGAATTAATTCTGGCTTACCAGGAGGAATTATTGCTTCATTGGGGATCTGAAATCAAACCCAAGCCAACCATCCATTTTTCTCAGCATATGACTAAGATTATCAAGCTCTATGGTCCTCCCTCTATATTTTCATGTTGGTCAGGAGAAAGGCTGAATCACATCTTGAAATTAGTTAAAAAATTAAAAATACACATAAGTTACACAGATTTCTGAAAAGTAGATTCTTGGTGGCACACTTTTAATTGATTTTTTTTAATTTTAAGGTTACCTTGATAAGTCCCTCTTGAATGGATTTCTTAAAAGGGCCAAACTCCAAGGATAGGTTGACCAAATTGGATCCAGCTGGAATGTTTTGGGGATCAATTCTGACCAACTCCCAGATCTGAAAAGTTTGTTCTATCCTTCCAAGACAGGTGATTTTTCAAGTGCTAAAAAAGACATGAATGTTTTGGAAGAAGAAAAATTAAAACAATTCATTGAAAATAACTGAACATACAATGTCTTGCCATGGGACCAGCTGGAGTGGTTGCCTTGAAAATCAATTCTCTTCCATGGTGATCACATAACACCCCATTTCTACAATAAAAGTAATTCTCAGATTTCCTTTTCATGAACATCAAATCAAGGCCCTTGTGAGATGGGGAAGGTATTGTCCATCTTTCATGAAAAAAACTGTGCACAATATTTCCTCATTGTTGAAACCTTTTATCATTTGGAACAAATTGATTCTTCAAGGAATCCCTACCTTGGCCTCAATTATCTCAACGCTCAAATGGTTTATCAAGAAGGTGGATCAATATCTGTGATAAATAAAGATAACATATTAGTTTTTGTGGCCAGCATCGCTTATGAAGCAAAAAAAAGCACAAAATTCCAAGGATTTTTATTTTTTTGTGGCAATTAACTCTTTGGTAAGTTGATATCAAAAATACTAATTTCTGAAGGAATGTCATTATTGATTTTTCTGACTGGTGATTCCTTACAAAACAGGAGGAAATATAAAAAGACACATGGACTAATTTTGTATTGTACTAGATATTGGTAAAAGACAAACTCATAGGAATTGGTATTGTGTCACATATCTATCTAAAACATGTGTATAAGGTACAGAATTCAAAAATAGAAATCAGATTTAACCTCACAAAACTGAAGCATCAATCCTAACCGCAAATTGGAAATCTGTGTTTGCATCATTTATTTGAAATGATCATTATCTAAAAATTTGATTCTTCTCATTTTGGAACTTTGTACCATGGGGAATCATGGCCCATGATGTAAAATTCCAATCATAACTGCTGAAAAGTTGTTCAATCAAAGTATGGTCTTACATTTAAATGAAGAATTCTCAATACTTACTTTTATGTAATGAATTCCAATTCAATCTATGCATTGCATAAATATTCTGCATGAATCTTCTTAGTTCATCCCCAAATCAATTTGATGTTTGTCTCCAAAACCTCAAAAAAGTAAAAACAGGTTTCAATCAAAAACCCAGGTGCTACACCTGCCGGCAGGCGCCACCATTTTTTTCATGGTGAATGTTATGCAACAGACAGACTGTACACATCAAATCAGCCCATAAGAACTTTGGTAGACAAGATTGAGACATAATAGTTCTGACCTTTTCCAGTAAAGTCCTATTCTTTCTCTCAACTATTCCATTGTTTTGTGGCGTACTTGAAGTGGTGACTATATGAATGATACCATAA
Organism: Puccinia polysora; assembly: GCA_025617555.3. Classification (NCBI taxonomy): domain Eukaryota; kingdom Fungi; phylum Basidiomycota; class Pucciniomycetes; order Pucciniales; family Pucciniaceae; genus Puccinia; species Puccinia polysora. Next base: position 23,989,291 of record CM062635.1, read on the forward strand.
TCTTTCAATAACCTCTCAAACTCTTTACTCACAAATTAACCACGTTGATTGGTGATAACCCTCTTGATCTCCTTGATTTGACCATTCTGTTTCCAGAATTTGAAGATTAAAGAAACCTCCTCTGTGGTCTGATCCTTAGATCAAATTGGTTTAACCCAAACATAATTATTTGCAGTATCAACTAAATTGATGAAGTATCTTGAACCACCAAGGGACTCTGGTGTGAATGGCCCTTCCAAATCAATGTAATTTTTTTTTCTAGGAACATGAGTGCAATCTTTACTCTTTGAGAACACATTTGTAGTCTTAGCCCTTGAGGTACAACTCTCACAGTTGCTGTCGTTTACGTTATGGCAACTTCTATTGTGAGACACAGTGCTCAAAGCTGAGATTTTGAACAAGCTTGCACACAAAAGCTTGTTCTGAACCTGCCCACTAAGAACAGTTCTCCCATTCATATCAATAAAAAACTCATCTGCTTTAAGATAACAAATCTGGAAACCTTTTTTCCACAACACTCCAAGGGAAACAAGGTTATAAGGCAACTCTGGTACATTGAAAACTTTCTCAACAGAAATTTTGAAACCCAAGTGATTTGCAAGAATAAATTTTCCAATTACTTTTATCTGAATTGTTCTGCCTTTCTGACAAATATTTACAACTAAATCATAATCAATAAGGTTTGAAAATAAATTTGGTTCAAAGAACATGTGATCTGTAAAACCAGAATCAATCAAAACAAGAACATCCTCCTTCAATCCTCCTAATAGGAAAAAAGCTTTATCAGTCACTGATAATTTTTCTTCTTTGAGGTTAAGATTACTCACTTTGTAATCAATTAAGTCCATTGATTGATCCTCATCAATTTTGGCTTTTTGGTTGGGACCTTCTTCCCAAACAACCATTTCCATTGGACCATCAAACCCATCATTGCAAAGTGTTCAATAGTGAGATTGACCTCCTTGTCATTCTCTTCAGACTTCCTCCTCTCCTTGGCCTCCTTGCAAGCCTTAGCGTAATGCCCCTTATTCTGACAATTATAGCATAAGACCTTGGAAAAATCCTTTTTTGCCCTCTTGCAAGATTTTCTAGTCTTTCCAAAAAGGGCTTTTCAAGAACCCCCCTTCATCTTGAACTGAAGATCATCCTTTTCAATCCTTTTCAGCACATCCTCTCCCCAGGAAGAGGATCCAATTTAGAAATAATTCTGACTAAAGAATCAAACTCCTTTGGTAGCTTCTGAAGGATTAAAAGTGACAAACACTCAGGATCCATGTTAATTCCTGATGACTTGAACTTGGCTATGCTAGACCTAGCCTCTGCAACAAACTGTTTACAATTTCAATATTGTAACTTGAACAGTTTGTTGAAAGTTATACCCTTCTGGTGAATGGAATCACCAGCATACTTGGACTTAAGCAACTTCCGAAGGATGCTGTCCCTCCTTCTCTCATCTTCCCTAAGAGTATTGGCAACCCATTTCACATGATTCTCATCAAGATGCCCAAAGATGAGATGATGAAACTTGTTCTCCACTTCTGAACTAATCAAAGTGTCATCTGCATCCATTATCTCTCCACAACAGATGTTGGCCAGCTCACTTTCCATTAGGACAGCCCAAGGATTATAATTCTGAATTTTCAAAACTTTCTTGGTGGAGCTAACATCAGGGATATAGGAAATCTTCTTGGAAAACTTGAGGTCTTTGAGGTTCTCCAAAGTAAGGTACAAGTTTCTAGATGGCTTGGATTTAATGATCATGTTGGTACTGATAATGTGTTAGGATTATGACCAGCAATTAGCTTAGGCAAATGAGCAGCATTTAAAGCAAAACAAATGCCGGAAACCTTGTGTAAATAATTGCTTGATGGGCTCTCACAATGGGGCAATACGTTGGATGATATTGTTGATGAATTCAATTTGAATGATAAATAGATTTTTGGAAAAAAGCAGGGAGAAGAGCTCCTTGAGTACAAAAGATTGGCCTCTTGTGAGCCAATGATAAAACAAGCCAAAAGGAAAATTTTCCGCCTCAAAAGAGCTCTACAGGCTCTACAGGCATTTTTACTTGGTTTGGGCTACATCAGCCCACATGGCATCAGTCCCTGTACCCTTATGACCAGCCTATTCCAGTCCATTCTGGTGTTTCCACAGTTACGGGGCTGAACCAGCCCCTTTGATGTTCAATCCCCTGGCTGGTTTTCCATTGAAACCAGCCCAGTTAATCTTATTTCCTTACTTATTGGCTGGTTGCCTCATGCAGCCATCCCCTGGCCCCACATATGGGCCAGGTGGGACCCAAAACTCACCTGGGTCCAGTCTCAACCTCACTTGGGGGGGTTTAAAAGGCGGACATGCCACCCCCCCCCTCTTTCTCTCAAATCCCTGGTGGGGCTGTCAAATCCCCTCACCAGGGGCCCTGGGGGTTGATACCCCCAGGGAGTTGTCAAGAAAAGTGGGCTGGGGGTGGTCAGATCCCCTCAGCCTGGTGCTCCTCCCCCTTGGTAAAAGGGGGGGAGAGCGCCCCTCTTGTCTTGCTTTTCTGGTGGGAGGGTGACCAGATCCCCCCCACCACTGGTTGCTCTCTCTGCGGCCGGCATTGTCATCCCCTGGGCAAGGGGGTGATGAAATCCCCCCTGCCCTGACCAACTGCCTCATTGTGGCTGGTTGTTGGCTGGTTCAACCCAGCCAGCCACCCACTCCCCCTTGCAATGGGGAGCAAGGCAAGGGAGAGGGAGCTGGGGCTGCTGGCCCTTGCTCCTGCGGCAATGGCTGCCGTTTGCAACCGGCCGGGCCCGTGTGGTGTTGCACCGCGCGGGATCCCTTGGCCACCACAACAGCCCTGCACCGGCCGTTGGGCCCCCCGTGGGCCAAACCATGGGATACAAGCGGCCCTGAGCGGCCCAAAGCACGGGCTGAAACACGTGCCGCGGCCACAATGGGCCGTCCAAAGCCCAAAACCTGAGACAAACACATTTTGGCAGGCCAGCCCGTCTGGCCAAGTATGTCCAAAATAAACGTATTTGCCCATATCCCCCACTGGGCCCTTTAGGGCCCCTGTATCAATGAGCCTGTTTCAAACGTTTTGAGGCCAGTATCCCCAAATCTGTGATATACACACCAGCCTGTATGGTCCGTGTGAGTTTCCAATGGGCCAGGGAGGTCCATATGTGAATCCCATTTGGATTACACTTATACGTAGCACACACGTAAGTGCATATGAATTTTAACAGGTGATCAATAAGATCAGTTCAGATGAGAAGGCAGGTACAGTCAGTAAAATAAAGACAGTAGTGCTACCAGGGACAACCATGAATTTTTCTAATCAGGGTGATCAATATTATCAGTTCAGATGAGAGGGCAGGGATAATCAGTAATAGAAAGACTGTTAATCTACAACCATAGATGAAGGATGAAAAATTAATTTTACTTAATAAAGGGTAGATGCAATTAAAAATAGGATAATTGGAGATCTACTTTACTAAGAGCATTTACTTGAAGAAAAACAGTGACAGCACAATAGGTGGTTTTCTGGGCTCATAATCTGTTGAGACTGTGAAAATGAAGCTGTATCTGGTGGGAGTCAAATCAACAACCTCAGATAGACTGAGACACATACTAGAGTGCTGCCTTTGCCAACTAGGCTACAGATTCTTGTGGCTGCGGGGATTGTTTGGTATTACTAGTCTGGGTTCAACTGCACGGCCTCCATACTGTGGTGATACATCATTTCAGCAGGTTTAAACTAAAAATTGTCTACATCCATGAGGACAACTTAGTAATTGTCATTAGGAACAAAGACGTCGTTGAATTAAAGGAGAACATGAATTCCAGGTTTCAGATGGAGGATTTGGGTGAATGCAAGCAGATCCTGGGCATGAGGGTCACTTGTAATTCTAGAGATTGCTCTATTCAGTTACATCAAGACCAATACATCAACAAAATGCTTTCCAAATATGGAATTTCAAACTGTAAACCAGCATCAACACAACACCCCAGAAATCGGCAAAGTTTCCAATAGCAGATAATCCGGTGGATCCAGCCTTCAACTATTGACAAGCTTTAGGCCTGTTGAACTACTTAATCCAATGCACTCAACCCAAGCTTTCCTTCATCTGGAGATATCACTCTCAATTACTCAATAATCCATTGATTATGAACCAACTTCAGTTCCTTCACCTCCTCTGCTATCTTGATTGCACCAAAAACCTGGCTACCACCATGGGGGGCCCCATCTCCTCATATTTCTCCCTCAAGGCCTTTTGCAATTCTGATCATGCCTCCAGCAACAACCAAAAATCTTTCAATGAAAGCTCTGTGTTTTTGAATGGTCCTGTCATCTGGAGCTGCACAAAAAAAACCAATAATTTCCTTTTAAACCACCAAAGCAGAACACAGGGCCTGCTATGAGTCTTGTCAGGACATGCTTTGGGTTTCCCAGCTCCTTTCTTTCCTGTCAGCTTTCCTCAAACAGCCCACTTCTCTGCCCTCCCTTTTCTGTGACAGCCAAGGGGCCATTGCCCGGCTAGAGAATCCTGTTTTTGAACACCGCACCCACCACATCAATTATTGGCTCCAATGGATCTGAAACCACATTGCTGCTCAAAATTTTTCTTTACAATATGTCCAGATCTCAGAAAAATTAGCGGACAGTATGACCAAGATCCTACCGCAATTAACCCACTCCAAATTCCTCAGTACCACCAGCATTCTGCCTCTTATCACAGGTAGCAAGCAAGGGGGGGGGGTGTTTGAATCCATTGACTCAAAAACTGACCAAAGGGCAACCAGAAGAAATATTTGGGACAGACTGCAAAACATTTGATGTGAAAACTCAGTAAACCTAAACTCTATCTATCATCGGTTGGGTTTCAAGGAGCATGTATCTACTCCCACTTATTACCAGTTTTTCCCCTCTCATTTCCTGTTTTCACATTGTTTTTTGTTTCTCCTTCTATCAGTCAATACCTTGTTCAGGTATTTCCCATCTTGGTGTCTCCCTTGGTTCCATGGCCTGTGCCCCACATTCCTTAACTTGCTGGTCCATACTTTCAGGTTTGACTTAATTTTATTCTGTTTACTCTTTTCTTTACTTCTCTCCCTTGAGTCTCTATTTTCTCATCTTTGTCTCAATGCTTGCTTCATGAAATATAAAATTCACATCCGTTGTTGTTTCTCCTTCTCTCCGTCAACACCTTGCTCTGGTGTTTCCCATCCTGGTTTCTCCCTCTGTCCCATTACCTGTTCTCCACTTTCCTAGACTTGCTGGTCTATTCTTTCAATTTTTAATCTATTCAAAAAATCTTATCAGAAGACCGCCAAGTGCAGGATCATTTGGGGGCAGAGGGAACATATAGGGATTGGCATAGAAAGTTGGAGAACAGGGATCAAAAATAAGGTCATTCCTTCTACATTTGTGCCTAAAATGGGGCTAAGCCCAAGCATCTACCATTGAGCCAAACTTTTGATTAACCCAGAGTTTTTTGAAGGTTGAAAATTGTGTATGGTAGAAAAGGACAGAATGTTGAATCTTTGATTCAGTCACTATCTCTCAGTTCCATTATTTTCAGTTCCTTCATCTCATTCATTCTATCCTTTTATTTATTTCAATCATTTTTTTTCATTTTATTTTATCTTTATGTGCGGCCACTGTGTGTGTCTCCTCATCTGCGCGCGTCTCTTCTTCTCTTGCAATCAGGTACAAGTGCCAATAATCCAGATTTGGATTGCAGATAAGCTACTACCTGGGTCCTGACTCGCGCACACCTCCTTCCTCTTTCCTCACACAACTACATTGGTTGTGTCATAGGATTGAGGGTGTCTTGAGTCAGTTCAATTCCAGTTTTTTATTGCCAATGTGATTACCAATTTCAAGTAAAGGTCTTCTGAAGTCTCACTACGTCAAATCCTGGTTTTAGGTTATTATTCCTTTCATCCTCTCTTTGTTGTTCCTTTTACAGTTTTCTTGTTACTGTCTCTTGTTTCTCCTCAGTTTCTGACGGCAATCAATGGTTTTAGTTGCATTTAATTTTTACAGATTTACAGTCCCAAGGATCACCAACTTAACCAGGATCAATACTCTTAAATCCCACCATGTCCAACCACGACAAACCCAGTCCTAAACATCTCAACATACCACTCCTAAGAGAAACCAATTCTGCTTCCTGGGTAATGCAAATGAGAAGCCATCTTTGTAGAAAAGGACTTCTCAAGTATGTTGAGGACACGGAATTTGAATCCCTTTTTGCTTCTCCCTCCACTGGTCCACAGAGGAAGAAGAGTTACAAAGCTGCAGACCTCATCATCCAACATCTAGGTGACACCGCATTTGATGCTGTCATAAACCCACTTAACCACCAAAAACTTCACTCATCTGGCAAACAATCCTATACCAATATGCATCCCAATCCACAAACAACAGAGGACGTAATTTGTTGAACTTCATCCACTACAAATTTGACGGCAATCTAAATACCTATCTACAAGAGTGCAGAAAACTTATGAATGAACTGGCCGTCGTTAAGCTCAAAGTTCCCGAAGAAATAATTAGCTACACTATTCTTGCTAAAATGACAGCAAACCTTTACCACCTAGTTGAGAGAATTCTCCCCAATGACTGTTTACTTCAAAGCCCAACTCTGGTCCTCAACAAGCTGCAAGAAGTGACTCATCTAGAATCTGCCCAAGCACTCCCTAACTCGATCACTCCCACAACTAATTCTCCTGAACAAACTGGATCCACTGCCTGGCTGAAAACAAAAACCCAAAAAGGCCCTAAAAATCCATGCTCAAAGGGTCATCAAAAACCCCTTGCCAAACATCCTGAGTCGCATTTCTGGCATCTACACCCACATCTTAGACCTGACAAGAACACTGCCCAAGCTAACCACTCCCAACCTATAGAACCAAGCACATCATCCACCAAAAATCCTGCCAAACCAGCCAATGCCTTCTACAAACCTCAGCTCTATCAGAAGGCAATCATTCCTGACTCTAAGAAGACAACTGTCCTGCCTCCTGTTCTGTACTCTGGGGCTAGTCATCATATTGTGAATGATCCCAAAGACCTTCTCACCTCAAAACCAATCAACCTGCAAGTGGGATTGGGCTCTTACTCCTCAGCCCATCAAGCCACGGCTATAGGGACCGCCAAAATAGTCAATCACATGGGCTCCAAAATAGTACTGAAGGATTTCCTGTTGATACTGGACCTGAACAGATGCCTGCTTTCACTGGACAGATTTCTAGTGCATGAATCAAATATCTCACGATTTGGCCAAAGTGGAATCTTGATCAACATAGACAAGTTCCAGCTTGTTGGCTCAACCGTCAACCATCTTCTCAAAATATACAGCACTTGATTTGAGACCATTCCAACCCACTCTGCAATACACCACCTCTTTTCTGACAAGCTTGATTCCAAATGGAATCACTGCCTTGGTCACCCAGGAGCCGCAACCCAGAGATTACTCTTCCCTACTACTGGCATGACCAGCACCGACTGCAACGTTTGCCAGACCTGCAAGATGACCACCACGCCATTCAATGGCCATTTCAAGGCTGCAAGCCAGCCTTTAGAAATTGTGCACATTGACCTTGTCGGTCTGGTCTCAGTAGAATCAGCCGGTGGTTGCAAATATTTCTTAACTATTGTAGACCAATACTCCTGCTTCAAGACAGTTTCATTCCTGAGGAACAAGAGCGAGGCCCTATTGGCTTTGAAGCAATTTGTGTCAGCCTCTGAACGTTGTCTAAATCAAAAATTGATCACCTTAGTCTCAGACAACGGTGGTGAGTTCACAAGCTCAGATTCTAAAAACTACTGTCAGGAAGCTGGGATTACTCATCACCTCTCACCTCCCTACACCCCCCAACAAAACGGCTTGGTAGAACGAGAAAACAGATCCATCATATAGAAGGCCAGATGCTTGTTTAACCACAGCAAATGACCTCCTTGCTATTGGGCTGAAGCCCTCAAAGCTGCCACTGATTTTCTCAACCTACTGCTGGTAACATCTAACCAAAAGCGCATTCCCTACGCCGTCTGGTTCAACGCCAAGTTCAACTACAACATGCTCAGACCTTTTGGATGCACCTTGTTTGTTCACATTCCCAAATCAAACCAAGATTTCAAACTGAGCGTCACTGGCTTCAAGGGAATCATTCTGGGTTACAGCAATCAATTCTCATCATACAAGATCCTCAACCCTGTTAATGGTAAAGTGCTTATCACTGCAAATGCAAGATTCAATGAAACCAAATTTGGAGGAAGCGTTTCAACTCACTCTCCATTTCCGTGTTTCTCTGATCTCCCTGCCGACCCAGTTCACCTTCCTAATGATCCGGGACCTGCCGCAACCCTCAATTCTGATACTTCACTGTCTGAATCCATCATCAGGGAGCCTAATATTGACGACATTCATAAAGCCCGCCTCAGCAAAGTCAGCACCAACAACATAGTCACTTACCCCAGGAATGAAGGATCTCAACTCTATCTGGCCGTAAATTATTCAGATCCAGTCACTCTAGACAAAGCCCTGAACAACAAATTCAAATTAGAATAGATCAAAGCCATGAACCAAGAACTTCTCAACCTGCAATCCTACAACGTGTGGGAAGAGCAAGCCATCAACCCTGACTCTAATGGGATCAAATGTGTTTGGGTCTTTTGTACCAAGCGCAATGCCAAAAATGAGATAATCAAATTCAAGGCTCAACTTTGTGTAAAAGGTTTCAATCAAAGGGAGGGAGTCAATTTTGAAAGCAATTTTGCCCCCACGGGTGACAAGACTTCTCTCCAACTACTGACCACTTACGCAGCTCAGAACGACTTGCTGTTCCACCAACTTGATGTCAAATCTGCTTTTCTAAACGCCCCACTCAAGGAAAACATCTTCATCATCCCTCTGGCTAATGTCTCTACAGCACCAGGCAAGACTCTCAAGCTCAAGAAAGCTCTGTACGGCTTGAAACAAGCTCCTATGGCTTGGTATCAGACACTCAGCTCTTGATTAATCAGTGTAGGTTTTCATCCAAGTGAGGCGGATAACTGTGTTTTCGTCTCCAAAGACACTTGGCTGTACATTCACGTGGATGACATTGCCATCTTCAGCAAGGACCCTTTGAAGTTCAAGAAGCTTATCAAGTCTCAATTCAAAATCAAGTTTCTGGGCCAAGCTTCAATGCTCCTCGGCATCAATGTTGATGTCACTACAAATGGCTTCAAACTATCCCAGTCAACCAACATCAACTCCTTGGTCAGCAAATATGATCTACCCAATCACAAAGAACACTAAACTCCCTTCAAACCTAACAGAAAGCTACAAGTATCCACGACTGAAGAGCACAAGTAATTTATGAAAACCTTTCATGACTATAAGAAGATCATTGGTGAATTGCTGTATGTCAGCTGCAACACACAACCCAAAATCACCTTTGCAAAAAATTACTTGTAACAGTTTCTAACAAAGCCCAACGACACTCACTACAATGCTTCCCTAAAGGTGATCAACTACCTCAAACACACCAGCTCAAAAGCTCTCAACTATCAAAAGGTCAAGATGCCCGAGGAACTGGTCGCATATGTAAACTCCAATTGGGCAACCTGTCCTCAGAACCATCAATCAATATCTGGACTCTTGATTACCTGGAAAGGAAACATAATCACGTGGAAGTCAAAAAAGCAGCCAACAATTTCTCTTTCAACCGCTGAATCCAAATACAAATCAGTAGGGGATGGGGTGAAAGAGGTGCTCTGGATAACTACCCTTCTGTCCAAGTTCTTTCAGTTCAAGCCGCTCAAGCCTACCCAGATCCTAGAAGACAACAAAGGCTGTATCTTCAGCAAGACAATCACTCCTCCTTCCAAACCAAGCATATCAACAACTGTCATCACTTTATCAGGGAGGAGCTTGAAAAGGGTACAATCAGTCTGCAAAAGGTCTTGTCAAAGAATAAATACGCCAATTTCCTGAAAAAACTGGTGTCAAGACAAATACTAGAGACTTGTCTGAGTGCTATAAACGTTTGCTGATCATGAACCTGAGAGATGGGGTGGCTGTTGAAACTTTAATTCAGTCACTATCTCTCAGTTCCATTATTTTCAGTTCCTTCATCTCATTCATTCTATCCTTTTATTTATTTAAATTATTTTTTCATTTTATTTTATCTTTATGTGCGGCCACTGTGTGTGTCTCCTCATCTGCGCGCGTCTCTTCTTCTCTCGCAAGCACGTACCAGTGCCAATACTCCAGATTTGGATTGCAGCTAAGCTACTACCTGGGTCCTGACTTGCACACACCTCCTTCCTCTTTCCTCACAAAACTACATTGGTTGTGTCATAGGATTGAGGGTGTCTTGAGTCAGTTCAATTCCAGTTTTCTATTGCCAATGTGATTACCAATTTCAAGTAAAGGTCTTCTGCAGCCTCACTGCGTCAAATCCTGGTTTTAGGTTATTATTCCTTTCATTCTCTCTTGGTTGTTCCTTTTATAGTTTTCTTGTTACTTTCTCTTGTTTCTCCTCAATTTCTGACGGCAATCAATGGTTTTAGTTGCCTCCAATTTTTACACAGAAGAGCATGAATAGTTGAAGCCAGGTATTGCAGAGCAAAGTAAAAACTGGTGGCAAGGGAACTACAGCTGCAGGTCATGAACCAGCTGCTAAGGAAAATTCAGTGATTGAAGGATCTCTAAAGATAACTGTTGAGTATCTTCTAATTCATGAGTACTACAGTTCAGGTAGCGCCAGATGAGATGGGTTCCCTGGTGATCTCTCCTGTGACACTCGGGTGACTTCCTCACCTCTCTTAACTCAGGACATGGCCTCTTGCAGGGGCCAGGGCACTTCTTCTCACATACTTCTCTTGTCAACCACAACTCTCATGATTGTCTCTATTTCTATATCTTTTCTTCTCTTTCTTTATTTTCAATCTTCTTCTCTTATCTCATTCATTCCTCTCAAATCACCGTCAATACATTCAGTCTCCCGCGAACTCATGTCCTCTTCGATCTGATCCAATCTCCTTCAACTTACCATCAAACCAATTACTCATCTTTGAGTCTGTGCCTGGTAAGAATATGATCCTCAAGACCTCTTCGGACCAAAATGTCTGACTGTCTAGTGTTTCTCCTCCAGTTGCTCTTCTTTGTCTCCTCTCTCTATCAACCTCACGCCGGTCTGGGTCCTTCTTTCTCATTTACTCTTCAAAGTCACGACTGAGTTGTTTGTCTGTTCACTTTCCTTTTCTTCTCTCTTATCTTTTTCCTAGTTGTTAAATCTCCTAACTCTTGTTTGCAGCTTGTTGGTTTTTAGTTCTAAACTATCTTGTTGCAATCTTATCATGGTTAAAAGCCAAAGGAAAACTCCATCTTACCAAGAATGAACAAACCAACAGGAGCAAATGACTATTTCCATCAGGTTGCGCTCAAGGCCTCCGTTGATGCTATCCCTCCTCTCAACAACAATAACTACTCCATCTGGCGGGATAAAATGATGATTTTTTTCGATCTCAAAGATATCAAAAACGCCATAAACTGAAATTCAGGCCAATTACCCACAAAGCAAGATTGAGAAATCAGGGCAATTATATTATCAAAACTTGATAGCACGATGTAAGACTCCAAACGGTGCTAAGCCGTGGCAGTTCTGTGGAGGGGAAAGGTGCTGTTTAGGCTGCCCTCCTAGGAGTTACAATAATATTTAAATGTAACCGGAATCAAGGTCCAGAACCTTATGGATGAGAAATCAAAGTAAGGGAAGAGGATAAGAGTTGTCGGTAGCGATGGAAACAACACTATCTGAGGCAAGATGGTGCAGGTAAAGACTTGAGCAAATAAGTCAAGGTTTGTTCAGAGTCCAATAGAACAAGGCAGTTGTAAGTAACAACGCCCACAAGCTAATAACTATGGTTGTCAGCAGATGATTAGGAAAGATCAACTCAATCCCAGCCAACCTCCAGGTTCTCAATGAACCTGCCCAACTCTCCGCAATCAAGCGCTTGAAGGGTACCAGATAACTGTGGGAGGCTGAACAAAACAAAAGCAATTTTTTTATGAAGCTCTAGAAGCAAATCAATAACAAATTTGAGCAAGAATATCCCAACACTTCTCAAGGGACTCAAGAATAGCATGGCGAAATTCAACCTTAAAAAAGAAGGGAGGTATAACACTCCAGGTTTTAAGCTTAATGAAACCTCTTCAATAAAACGTGATTGGCTCCAGAAAGATGATCAAGGAGAGATCAAGACCAGTATGGTCAGAAAAAAGGGATCAGAGTGGTATAACACACCCAAGAATTCAGACAGGAATTCTTCTTCAACCAGCAAGGCTATTGATTGGTGATAAGGATCAAGGTCACAAGGGACGGAGTTTGAGTAAAGAGGCTCAAAGGATCAAGGGGCAATCATGGATATACCCGGATAAGTTGCTCAGATAAGTGGGGAAGGATGCCCACGGATAAGTTGATTATGATGATGGGGGAAACAGATGAGATGAGATGATGATGGTCTGATGGGATGCTGGGCCAAAAGGCAGGGGAGAGACCCTCCTTTTATAGACATGAGGCCCTGTATACTATTTACAAGAGATACTACAAATAGGTGTGGGAAAATGAAAACATAAAAAAAGATGACATGAGAGGAAAAAAAAAAGAAATGTCACCCGCGTCGAGAATGACCGCGGGCAACCAGATGGACACCCGCGACAGCGGTCGCGGGTGTCGAAAACGGCTGTTGTCGCCCGATTGGCGGCGACAGTGGGGTGAAGGTTCCGACGGCCGCAAGCAGTCACTCGCGGTTGTCGCTCGGATCAGATGATGGGCAAGGAGGGCGTGAGTGAGTTTGAGTTGATGGTTGTTGTCTTGGCCGTCATCGTCGTCGTCGTCGTTGGATTGGAGGGATGAGTGGATGGTAGGAGTGATAGATCGGATGATAGTTGACGACCGTCGCGACAAGCGACAGCATCGGTTGGATGAGAGGATTGGGAAGGATTGAAGGGATCGTCAAAGGTGGTTTGACGATCGCTCGCGTCGCCAAAAGTCAGGGCCGCAAGCGCAACAAGTAGGAGTTAAACATAGGAGGGGTGGATCGAAGTGGAGAGACAGGCAAGAGGCCTGTCCTAGACCGCTAGGACAGGGAGAATTTGAGAGATGGGGGGAAATGAAGGTACCCATAGGGGTACAACCAAAAAAAATATTTTTTTTTTTTTTTTTTCCGTGGTGTCCTGGATTGGTCACCACATCTCTCCCCAACTTACAGACTGTCCCTAGTATGCATCTAAAATTTGAAGGGATTAAAAAAAAAGGCAGGGAACAAAGAAATTGAAGCAAAGATTGGCCATTTCTTGATCTTGAGAGAAATTGAAGAGTTGAGGAAAATATCTTGATTCTTCCAAATGAGCCCTAGAAGCGGCAGGAATAGAACAAGGAGGGCGTCCCAGGTGCTCACATATGTGTCATACAGTAGAGTTTTACAACAAAAACGCAGCAAATGAACCTGGTGGTGCACAATTGGGAGGACTTACTTCTGAGATAAGTTGCCCCCACGACAATGAAACTTCTTGACTTGATCAGCAGAGAACCTTCTGGCCAACCGAGTACCATCCAGCTCCTCCAAAACATAAGATCAACCTCTAACTTGATGAACCACTCGATAAGGGCCATTCCAACGATTAGAGAAAAGCTTGCCCAACTGGGTCTCCAAAGATCGATTATAAGCTAAAACTAGGTCACCAGGGTTCAAGGGCTCCCTGACTCGATTAGAGTGCTTTTCCTCCCAATACTGGACAGATTTTTCTCTGGACTCCATCATCTTTTGATAAGCTTCATCACGAACGTCTTCACTTCGCTCCAGTTGCTTGGATCTAGCAACTAAAAGATCAGTGGTTGAGGACACCTCTTCCCAAGAGATACCCAAGAAAGATTCCATTTCCAGATCCAAAGTAAGGACTGCTCTTTGACCAAAGATGATTTCATAAGTTGAGTAGCCAGTAGTCCTTTTGGTTAAGATTTGATCAGAGAAGAGAACAAGAGGAAGGAATTTGCGACAATTCTTGCCACTTTCACCAGCCAGTTTAACAATTGCAGCCTTCAAAGGGGCAATGCCTCGTTCCACCATGCCTTGGCCTTCAGGATAATAAGGAGTAGTAACTCTATGTTGTCCAGGAAGGGATTGGATCATTTCAGCAATCTTGCCCCCAAATTCAGAGCCACCATCAGTAGAGTAAGATCGAGCCAGGCCATAACGCATTGTCCAGGTCTTGTAGAGGAAAGCTGCCACTGATTCAGAGCTAAGGTTCATAAGAAATTTTGCTTCAAACCATCCAGAAAAATCATCTCTAGCCACAATGAGGTACTTAGCACCACCTGCCTTAATATGAACCACATCCATAGCAATCCTTCCAAAGACAGTGGACTCCCCAGTAGGATAACAAATTTCAGCTGGGCGCCTAAGATCACGTTTTTGACAAACTTCACAACTCTTGCACCATTGGGAGACGGATTTCTTCAAAGATGGCCACCAGAATTGTTTGGATAGTCGTCAATAAGTTTTGGTTTCCCCACAATGACCAAGGCCTTCATGGAGACTTTCAAGGATAGAATCTTGTTTAGAGGGAATAGTAACAACAATAAGAGCACAAGGATTGCCTCTCTTCATAAGTCTAGAGCCTTGAACAAAAAAATTAGAAGAATTTTGTTTAAGAGATTGAAATTCCTTAGCAGAGAGATCAGGATGTTTTTGAAGAGTTGAAAGGTACTGCTCTAATTTAAGCCAGAAGCCTTGTTGAAAGCCAGAATAATTTTGAGAAGAAAAAGAGAAAATAGGTTGGATTAAAGGTTCCTCTTCATTGAAATCGGTTCCAACGTCAGATTTGTTGTCCCCAAGAGGTCGTCAAGATAAACCGTCAGGCATGGTGAAAGATTTCCCCGGCCTGTGAACAATATCAAAAGAGAAAAGCTGGATAAAGGCCACCCAACGAGTCATAGGGGCATTGGGAAGACTGGGAGCGTTGATCATTTCAATGATGGATTGAGCATCAACTTGCAATTCGAAATGTTTGCCCCAGAGAATGGTTTGAAGTTTCTTCATTATTCGAGCCACACCACAGAGTTCCAGTTTGGGCTGGGAGTATCTAGATTCTAGATCTGAAAACAACAAAGATTCATAAAGAGCAGGACAGTCCCAACCATTTTCATCTTCCTGAGTAAGGAGGCCCCCAACAGATCAATAACTAGAATCAACAGCCAGCGTGATCTTGCCAGCTCCAGGTCCATAAGAGATCTTTTCCAAAACTATGTCTTTACCAACTATCCTTTTGAGTAGCTGGAAAGCACATTCACAATCTTGGGTCCAAATCCATTCAGCATCTTTTCTGGTTAGACAACGCAAGGGTGCACAGATTTTGGATAAAGATGGAATAAAGATTCTAACATAAGTGACAACACCTAGAAAGCCCCTAACTTCAGTTGGATTGATTGGGGTAGGCCAAGAGATGATCTTGTTGACTTTGGCTGGTGCCATCCTTCTTCCTTCCTTGCAGACCACATGACCAACAATTTCCAGAGCAGGGACACAAGCCGCCAGTTTGGATCCAGAGACAGTAAGGCCAGATTCCTTGATTCGAAACAGAATCCTCTCCAAGGTAGTAGCATATTCCCAGATAAAACAATGAATTCCTGAATGCCAAGGTAAGAGCTCATTATCATAGTCAGATACTGGACCTTTAATTCCTCCATCGTCAATAAAGATACCAGCATGATCAGGGATTTCATCCTGGAGGATCCACATCATCTGAGCCTGATAGACTGCAACCGAGTTGGTGGCTCCTTGAGGCAATCGAGTAAGTTGAAACCGACCAAGAGGAGTATTGAAAGTAGTCAGAGGACAAGAAATAGGATGTAAGGATTGTTCGTCATAGCCACCCATAATATCCCCTAGACCATAGCAAGCTCTTCCCACGAAGGATTCAACAAATTATTCAGTAGCAGGAGGGATACCAGAGGCTTTAATAGTAACTTTATTAAGAGGTTGAAGATCATGAACTATTCTAAGTTTACCATTACTCTTGAGGACACAGAAGACGGGGCTGGAGTAACTAGAAGTTGACTGTTCATACAGGCCAGTTTGAACTTTTTCCCGGACCAACTTGATGAATTTGTCAACTTTAGCAGAGGGGATAGGGATCTTTTTCTTTTGCCAAGGATCATGTTCAACTACAGGGATGATATAAGGGAGGCCATAGGATTCCCGCCAGAGACCTCTCTCTTCTTCACAGAAAGCAATAGATTTTTCCCTTAGAGATAAGACATTTTTGATTAAATTTAACTCATCAGGAAGAAGCCATCCATCTGGACCAAAGTTGACCACCTTCAGACGTTCTTCAGTGACCCGTCCATTAGGCACAAAGGGACCAGTAAGAGATTGAGGAAGACCACAGTAAGGATTGCGAGATAGAGGAGGACGCATAAGGGGAGGATTGAGGTTGAGAGGCATAGGCTGGTTGACTGGTTGGATCTTCTTAGCAACTGGTTTATACTTAGTGGCAAAAGAGAGAAGTTCTTGTTTCCTCAAATAGTTGACCAGAGAGACTTGACTACAAAAGCTGAGTCCAAGTTCCAACATCTTCCAAGTCCGATGTTCTGCAATATCCTTGAAGGTTGCCTTTTCCATAAAAGGAGAACCAGGAGATAATACGTTGCTCACATGTGTGGCACAAGGTAGGGTTTCGAAAATGAAGGTAAAAGATTGCCCTGGCAGTGCACAATTGGGAGGACTTACTTGTACCCCAAATTGCCTCCACTGAAGCCCATATTCCTTCATACCAAAATCACCAAAAACGGAATTGCAATTAGGATCTAGTTTAGACTCATTGCGGAGATTCAAACCGGAACTGAGAGAAGATTGATCAGACTCAAAAGTAGAAGGAAAAGAAGACACAACAGATCCAGAGAGAGAAGGAGATGGAGAAGAAATATTTTTGGATTTTTCTATTTTGATATGTTTTTGTTTTTTAATATTCTTGAGCTCAGAAGAGAATGATGAAAGGAATGAAAAATAAGCCTGAGGGATGGGAGTTGACCCTTGAGTTGCAGTCTGAGGCTGAAAAGAACTAAAACTATTAGTAGGATCAACTATTCCCCTAAAAAATGAGAGGAACTAGAGTTATCCTTCTGCTTCCCCTTAAAAGATGATTTGGGAGAATGACCAGGAAAATCTCTTTCCCAACAACCAGAATCCAAAGAGCAAAGAGGAACTTCAATTTTCCTGCCATCAGCATCAGGGAGAAGAATTCTCTCCCCAACTTGATCAGAAAACATCAGGGTTTCACCAAAGTCCATTAAGAAGGGTTGTCCCAAGATCATAGGACTGTCCAAATGAGTGATCCAAAAGTGGCAGGTTCCAACAATATTTTGACCAATCCTGACTGGTAAATCCTCAGAAATACCAACCAGTTCACAAGCTTGATTTCCTACCCCATACACTGCAGAGTTGAAGCTGACCCTAGGACTAAGTTTGAGCTTGCAGGCCATAGCATCCAAGATTAAGTTAAGCTGAGATCCAGAATCCACAAGAGGAGAAACAGTTTTAGCTGAGTCACCAAGATAACAAGGAAGGAAGCCAAGGGGACAGGAATAAAGGTTGGAGTCTAAAGAAGGACTGGTTCCACCAGAGTCCTCCATTAAAGTGCCAGAGGAGACTTTGAGTTCTTCAGGGCCAATTTCCACACGTCGACGAGAGACCCATTTCTTCATTCCTTCAGCAACAGATGGAGAGATCAATAGGAGTTCAGCCACAGATAGATCAGGAATTTTGAGATCAGAAATTTTCTTTAATACTCCCTTGACAGCATTGGGGTGATCCTTGGAGATGCCCCTTTCAAATCAAACTTTGGGCTGGGTGGAGGGAGGAAGTTCAGGTGACGCAGAATCTAAGATAGGATTAGAAGTTTGAGGTGAGGGAGAAGGATCAGGGTGATCTGGGAACCTTTCCATGAGTGGTTCCTTTTCCACCTCCATGTCTTCTACATCAGAGGAAGGAGGCTCAAGTGATGATCGACGTTTAACGGGTTTTCAAAGGATTGAAGTTGGCAAGGAAGGAGCCTTATGAGGTTAATGTTCCTCATGTTGTTTCCTGGCTGGATCAGATTGATAAGTAGTCCCAGCAAGACTAGAGGAAGAAATAGCTGGAGGATACCAAGGTTGGAGGGTACCACAGGATGATCAAAATTCAAAGGAAGCAAGAGATGCTTTCCAGGAGGTGATGGCTGGTAGAGGCCACCACATGTTGGATAGGAGGAGACGAGTCAAAAGGGCTTAGGGCACCATTAGGGAGGAAGTAATTGTTGCCCCTCTGCTCTACCAACTTTTCCTTTAGGTCCTTCTGAAGTTCATGGCATTGTCCGGTTCCATGGCCTTCCCTATGACAGTACTAACAGACCAGAGTTGATTTGGGGACAGAAGAAGGAGTTTTAGGAGTAGCTAGCAAAGAAATCTTTTGATCTATTTTGTTCTCAAAGGCTCTAAGTAACTTGGTGATTTCATCTATAGTAGTAGGTTCTCGATTGGAATTAGGATCTGCTTTAGGCCTACGATCTGCCTCCATTTTAATCATAATATCGTTTGACTCTTTAAAAGAAGGAGCAAGGACCGGTTCAGTAGTTCTAGGCTTTTCAAAGTTAAGAGCAGTTTGAGCTTTCATGACTTTATCCACATTACTCCTAAGGGTGAGAAAAACAGGGAGCTTGAATCAATTATCCCTGGTGGTAATCATGGATCCAGATTTGACCAGTTCTTCTTTAATCCTTTCCTGCACAGCCAACAAAAAAGATTGGAAGAACTTTGCTCAAATTTCGTCCACTGTGTCAATGTGATTGTTTTGGATAAGATAGTTTTGAATGGGATCCCAAGACTTCCTAAAAGTCTGATAGTCAGAGGCTGAAGAAATACCACCATTGGAGATCCACTGAGAAACCAGAGCATCCAAATCCCGCAGAGTAAACCTAGCCACATCTATTTTACCCCAGTATGCCAACATAGCCTTCCTGAGAAGCGTCCAGTTATGGGATTCAAATCCCTCGAAAGACTCGATTACCTCCATAACTTCATCAGAGGAGATAAATAATCGCAACTGATAAGCCATATCAAATTCACTAGCTCCATCCACTTCAGGAGCCATTTCGTAGGAGTCCAAGAATCGCTTGACATTTGTACCATTGAAGCCTAAGTTCTTGTTCTGAGGTTTGATCTTTACCATCTTAGGTCGGACAGAGGTAGTTGGAGTAGCGGAAGATGCCATATTGAATAACAGAGTTCCTAGGGGATCCAAAGAGCAGATTTCCAAAGTGGCTCACGAGTGTGGCAAGAGTAGGGTTTCGCCAAAAACAACAAGTATCTTGCCCAAGCGGTGCACAAATTGGGAGGACTTAGTTCTAGGATAAGTTGCCTCCACGGATCAGATTTGAGAAGAGAAAAAAATAGAAAAAAAAAAAAAAAAAAAGATCGGATTTCGAGGTTGATTTTAAATGTCTTGGGACTGTAAATCCCAAGGTTGCTGGTTCGATCCCGGCCCGGGGGACCAAATGCAAGACTCCAAACGGTGCTAAGCCGTGGCAGTTCTGTGGAGGGGAAAGGTGCTGTTTAGACTGCCCTCCTAGGAGTTACAATAATATTTAAATTTAACCGGAATCAAGGTCCAGAACCTTATGGATGAGAAATCAAATTAAGGGAAGAGGATAAGAGTTGTCGGTAGCGATGGAAACAACACTATCTGAGGCAAGATGGTGCAGGTAAAGACTTGAGCAAATAAGTCAAGGTTTGTTCAGAGTCCAATAGAACAAGGCAGTTGTAAGTAACAACGCCCACAAGCTAATAACTATGGTTGTCAGCAGCTGATTAGGAAAGATCAACTCAATCCCAGCCAACCTCCAGGTTCTCAATGAACCTGCCCAACTCTCCGCAATCAAGCGCTTGAAGGGTACCAGATAACTGTGGGAGGCTGAACAAAACAAAAGCAATTTGTTTATGAAGCTCTAGAAGCAAATCAATAACAAATTTGAGCAAGAATATCCCAACACTTCTCAAGGGACTCAAGAATAGCGTGGCGAAATTCAACCTTAAAAAAGAAGGGAGGTATAACACTCCAGGTTTTAAGCTTAATGAAACCTCTTCAATAAAACGTGATTGGCTCCAGAAAGATGATCAAGGAGAGATCAAGACCAGTATGGTCGGAAAAAAGGGATCAGAGTGGTATAACACACCCAAGAATTCAGACAGGAATTCTTCTTCAACCAGCAAGGCTATTGGTTGGTGATAAGGATCAAGGTCACAAGGGCGGAGTTTGAGTAAAAAGGCTCAAAGGATCAAGGGGCAATCATGGATATACCCAGATAAGTTGCTCAGATAAGTGGGGAAGGATGCCCATGGATAAGTTGATTATGATGATGGGGGAAACAGATGAGATGAGATGATGATGGTCTGATGGGATGCTGGGCCAAAAGGCAGGGGAGAGACCCTCCTTTTATAGACATGAGGCCCTGTATACTATTTACAAGAGATACTACAAATAGGTGTGGGAAAATGAAAACATAAAAAAAGATGACATGAGAGGAAAAAAAAAAGAAATGTCACCCGCGTCGAGAATGACCGCGGGCAACCAGATGGACACCCGCGACAGCGGTCGCGGGTGTCAAAAACGGCTGTTGTCGCCCGATTGGCGGCGACAGCGGGGTGAAGGTTCCGACGGCCGCAAGCGGTCACTCGCGGTTGTCGGTCGGATCAGATGATGGGCGAGGAGGGCGTGAGTGAGTTTGAGTTGATGGTTGTTGTCTTGGCCGTCATCGTCGTTGTCGTCGTTGGATTGGAGGGATGAGTGGATGGTAGGAGTGATAGATCGGATGATAGTTGATGACCGTTGCAAAAAGCGACGGCGTTGGTTGGATGAGAGGATCGGGAAGGATTGAAGGGATTGTCAAAGGTGGTTTGACGATCGCTCGCGTTGCCAAAAGTCAGGGCCGCGAGCGCAACAAGTAGGAGTTAAACATAGGAGGCGGGGATCAAAGTGGAGAGACAGGCAAGAGGCCTGTCCTAGACCGCTAGGACAGGGAGAAGTTGAGAGATGGGGGGAAATGAAGGTACCCATAGGGGTACAACCAAAAAAAAATTTTTTTTTTTTTTCTTTTTTTTCTTTTTTTTTTTTTTTTTCAGTGGTGTCCCGGATTGGTCACCACAACGACTCACGCCAACTTTTTCAATGCTGCAAACATTACGTTGTCTAAGTTACTCTGGGCCGAGATCACACAAAGGTTTGCTTCATCCAAGACAGCCAACAGAGCCTGCATATTCAACCAATTTCTTCATGCTCCATTTAACAAACACGCCATCAAAGGATTCATAACAGATATTCAAAAAGCACTTACTTGTATGGCGGACGTTGGAATAGAGCTACCAAAGGATATCTTGGCATATCTCATACTCTTCAAGTTCCCACCCACTCTAGAGAACCTAAAGCAACAGATTATGCATGGCGAAAAATCAGTGACAGTGGAGACGGTATTCAATCACTTGACCCAATACAATAATGAGTGCAAGGCACAACTCAAAACCAGAAAATCCACCTCCGACGTTACTTTAGTGACCACTAGAAACAAGACAGATCAAGGAGAGAAAAAGACTCGCATTTCGTGCAAGGAAGGCTTCCATGACCCTAATGCTCCCCATCCTAAATCTCATGTTTCCACCTCCACCCTCAGATTGCTCCAGCCTGGTAGATAGAACAACAGAATGAATGGAATAACCAAATCAAGAAAACCCCTACTATTAACTATCATGCGTTACTGACACTTTGGATCAATGCCAACAACTCACCTAATCTTCTCTTGGATTCGGGCGCCAACATTCACATATTCAACGATCCGAAATATTTTGTATCTATTAACGTGCAGGATGAGTTGGATGAAATCAAAACTGGCAAATTAGAAGCCAATCTCAAGATACAAGGAACAGGAACTGTTAGACTGGAATGGGAGGATTCCGTCATCACTCTTGAAGAATGCATGTACGTACCAGACATTGTAGTCAAACTTATTAGTCCTGGTCTTCTGGAAAAAAAGGGATGTAATCTCTGCCAAGAACAGGATCAGTTCAGAATCACTGAAAGTGGCCAGATGGTACTTAGAGGACTGATCCGTGATAGCCTCTTTGTTATTGAGAAACCCAAGAATGCTGGAAATAACCTATTGATCAATCTCACAAACCAGATCTCGTCGTCTTCCTCAAATCAAACTCAATCACTCTCTGGCATCCATAAGATGTACGGACACGCCTTGATTTCAACACTGAAAACAATTCTCAGAGACCAATATTCTAAAGATGAATTAAATGACTTCCAGTGCAATGGTTGCGTAAAGAGCAAGATCACAAGGGTTCCGTTCTCAGCTACTTCCTCGCCGTCGTCAAAGCCTCTCGAGAGAATTCACTTAGATTTAATGGGTCCAATCACTCCACAATTGAAAGCTGGCCACATATATATCCTAACGCTTGTGAAAAACTGCACAGGCTACCTCTCAGCCTTCCCCCTTACGACTAAAGAAGAAACCCTGGATGTCATCATCAGCATCCTTGAGACAGAAAATAAACGACTCAACTATTATCCAACGGAGATCTTCTCCGATAAGGGCACAGAATTCACGAACAACACCCTGAAGAGCTTGGCCAAAGCAAAACATATCAAACTCATGACGTCTGAACCCTACCACTCTCAGCATAACGGTTGGGCCGAACAAGCCAATCAAACAATTATCGAGTTGGCACGTGCGACTTTCTCATCCTCCAAGCTAAGCAAGAACTACTGGCACATCGTGGTCAGAAGTTTCTGCTTTATGCTCAACCAAGTCCCTAGGGAAGGTAATTACCTGTCCCCTTGGGAACTAATGTTCAACAAGAAATTACCTGCTAACTACTTGAAACCTGTAGGATCCTCGGTCATTTACCATGCAAATCGCCTACCGAAGGGAAGGAAATTTGATGAGAAAGGACTGGAAGGAGTCCTGATCGGGTTCAATCCTGTGTTCCACTCTTATCTTATTCTCAGCTCATCGGGTGGCATTGTTGAAACCAAACACGTCCAGTTCCTCAAAGATTCTCTCCACAACTTTCCATTCTTCAAACCACCTGGGACCGATCTATTCTGTCAAACAAGCACAGATTCCAGAGAATCAGATTTCTCTTCCCTTGAAAAATAATACACCATACGAGAATCTCAGAACGACCCTTCAGAATCTAAATTGGACCAGGAAGACAAGGCGTTGGTAGCATCATCCTCTCCTGATCCTCCTCTCATATCATCTAAAACTCAAACTCCTGAATCATCTATTCCATCTATATTTCAAAGGCCCAAGAGCGAAACGCAGAAGCCTCAAAGATATGGTTTCCACCATTACTACAAGCCCCCTTCTTACAAGGCTGCTAAGAATTGCTCTGAGTGGCCGAAGTGGAAGATGGCAGCGGATGATGAATTGAACTCCATAGAACTCCAGGACGTTTGGGAAGAATACTATGGAACTCCAGACAACATTCTTAATACCGTCTGGGTCTTCAAAGTAAAGCAAAACTGTCACGGCAATCCGGTCAAGTACAAGGCTAGACTCTGCGTTCAGGGATTTAATCAAGTCCTAGCGATTGATTTCAATGAAACCTGGGCCCCAACTGGCAAATTAGGATCTCTCCGAGTTGCCCTCACATACGGTCTAAAACATAGAATGAAAGTGACTCAGTTCAACGTCAAAGGCGCATTCTTGAACGCTCCTCTCAAAGAAATGGTCATAATAAAAACCCCAGAAGGGTCCAACAGAAGGTCTCCATACCTAAAGCTCAAGAAGTCACTTTACGGATTGAAACAATCCCCCCAAAATTGGTACAAAACCCTGACTTTGTGGATCAAATCCCAAGGCTATCAAGAATCTACTAGCGATCCCTGCCTATATCTCAATTCTATGACAAAGGAAATCATTTATTTTCACGTCAACGACTTTATCCATATTGGAAATTCTCAAGTCTTCAAAAACAACTTTCTCAATAGATTCAAGAACTCGTTGTGTCATCCTCCCAACACCATTCCTGGAATGCTCATGGAGCTCGAGGACAACAAAATTCTCCTGAGTCAACCCAATCACATCAATCGCGGCTTAGAAGAACTAGGTCTTACATCCTGCAAGGATGTACATTCTCCACTCACTCAAAATTTGAACCTCAAGCCCGCATCCGACCCCAATCACAATGAATTCCAACAATTGAACATCAATTACCAATCGGCCACCGGACTCCTTAATCATCTAGCCCAATATACCCGTCCGGACATTTCTTTCTCTTTGTCCAGCCTGGCTAGGTTCAATGCCAAGCCAGGGATGAATCACTGGAGAGAAGTCAGGAAGGTGTGGAAATATCTCAAAACGACCAAGAACTTTAAACTCGTCATCAGCTACGATCCCAATCAAGAACCTCTCTCAAGCTTCAGTGATGCCACTTGGGGAGATGACCCAATCTTCCGCAAGTCGCAAACAGGGTACATCATTCTTCATCACGGAAGTCCAATCATCTGGAACTCCACTTGACAAAGGAACATTACGTACTCCTCAACCAAATCTGAATTAAATGCTCTACTAGACTGTTACCTCAAGCTTAAGTGGATCAAGCACCTTATCAGCAAAATATATCAAAAATCTGAACCTAAGCCTATCTTACACATAGCAATAAAGGCTTGGAAGGAAAGATTAAAAGGTTTGGGTCTCACTCGAAGTCTAGACATATAGATATCAAAACAAAAGGGTTGCGCAAAGATTTCGCAAACGGCAAATTTACTCTCAATCTGATCCAAAGTCAACTAATGGTTGCTGACTCTCTCACAAAAGCCTCTTCAATAAGTTCCTTGGAACTCCTTTGGGAGAAAATCTTTGTCCCCTCAAACATCTGATTTTTGGATCATCTCCTCACCAGCCATGTGGGGTGTTGAGTATCTTCTAATTCCTGAGTACTACAGTTAAGGTAGCACCAGATGAGACGGGTTCCCCGGTGATCTCTCCTGTGACACTCGGGTGACTTCCTCACCTCTCTTAACTCAGGACATGGCCTCTTGCAGGGGCCAGGGCACTTCTTCTCACATACTTCTCTCGTTGACCACAACTCTCATGATTTTCTCTATTTCTATATCTTTTCTTCTCTTTCTTTATTTTCAATCTTCTTCTCTTATCTCATTCATTCCTCTCAAATCACCGTCAATACATTCAGTCTCCTGCGAACTCATGTCCTCTTTGATCTGATCCAATCTCCTTCAACTTACCATTGAACCAATTACTCATCTTTGAGTCTGTGCCTGGTAAGAATATGATCCCCAAGACCTCTTCGGCCCAACACGTCTGACTGTCTAGTGTTTCTCCTCCAGTTGCTCTTCTTTTTCTCCTCTCTCTATCAACCTCACGCCGGTCTGGGTCCTTCTTTCTCATTTACTCTTCAAAGTCACGACTGAGTTGTTTGTCTTGTCACTTTCCTTTTCTTCTCTCTTATCTTTTTCCTAGTTGTTCTATCTCCTAACTCTTGTTTGAAGCTTGTTGGTTTTTAGTTCTAAACTATCTTGTCGCAATCTTATCAATCACCACTGTTGGAAGAATCTTTGGAAATCAATCCAAAAAAGATAATGGGGGAGGAGATGGGGGAAATCAACTTTGGGGCAAGGGGGGTGGCTGAGTGCGTGCACAAGAAATCAGTTTTTTAGAGTTTTTTATATTTATGCAGAGAAACAAACTGGCATTTTTTCTGGAGGAGCGGGGTTTGCTAAAACAAGAGAGAGTGGAAACCTAGGAGAGTCCAACTGTATCTCACAATACATTTCAGATAAAACCAATAACAATCCTGTTGACAATCAAGGGGGAGAAATTGTGGACTGGGTTGAACAAGAATTCTTTTTCTAGTTATTCTGGCCCTATTTTTGTGGTACTAAAACAGGACAGAAAGATTTTTCCAATTGTGCACAAATTTCAAAAGCTTGATTTGCTAACTATGTAGGATGCAGGTTTACCTCCAAAGGTGGAAATATTTATCAAGAATATGACAGGGAGATTCAGCTATGGTTTAGTAGGTGTCATGGGTGGGTACAG
The DNA here is from genome assembly GCA_025617555.3 of Puccinia polysora. Taxonomy (NCBI): domain Eukaryota; kingdom Fungi; phylum Basidiomycota; class Pucciniomycetes; order Pucciniales; family Pucciniaceae; genus Puccinia; species Puccinia polysora. The sequence goes on from CM062635.1 coordinate 24,015,432, forward strand.
TAAGCCAAAGCTTCATCAGGATTTTCATCCACTGATGGCTTTCAAAAATCCATTAGGGAAGTTACAGAAGACATGGCCTCCACAAGGGGCAACCAACTTGGTGGCGGTTTAACAGGCGCAGATGAATTGGATTCTGCAGGATGGTGTTCTGGAAACATTTGGGAAATTAATTAAAAATGTGGCAATCAAGGGTCCTATGAGTGACTATGGCGGGGAGACAGTTGCACGTAACCCAGGAATAAGGTGGTTTTTTGGGAATATGCACAGACTTTAGAGAGTATCCTATTCTGTTTCAAGGAATCATGATTGATGGAATTGATAAAAATGAAAATTTTGCAGTATGCTTTCCAGCCTTAGAGGTCCTTAGGCACAAAATGTTGACAAGGGGTTGATGGATAACAAAGGTCGAGTTCAAAAAGGTACTTGAGTGGCATACTCCGCAGAATCCTAGTCAATTCTCTCTTTTTTTAGGTATTTGTGGATGGTTAAAAATCTTGATTGGGAATTTTGGGGAAATAGTGAGTCCTTTGAGGAGGTTGAATTGGAAGGGAGAAGAATGGAGCTGGACCACAGATTTTAATTACGCCTTCCAGGAGCTGAAGGTGATAGTTTGAGGGTGGATATTTCTGAAGGGCTTAGATTACAAAAAGGGTGGGGTGCAATTGGCAGTAGATTCAAGTGAGTTTGGGGTGGGTGGTTTGCTGCCCAAAGAGGTTTACTTCAGGGAAGGATTGGACCATATCAGAACCCCATTGAGAAATCCAGTCTTGGTATTTGCCTCAAAAGTTGTAGTTGTTCCAAGGCTAAAGCAAGTGTTGTGGGGGTTTCATTTGAAATTCTGGTAGATGCAGAGTCACACTAGCCATAATGATCAATTCTCCAAGCTTTCCTAAAGCTCCTAGGAGTAGGTGGATCACATACTTAAAATTTTTCAACTTTAACATCAGGCACATTCTGAAGAAGGCTTTCACAATGCTGGAGCCTTGTCCTGAATTATTAAGGTTTGAAAAGCAATGAAAGAGCATTTGAACATGGAGCAGAGAATCTTAACAGTAGCAGCAAAAAATGTGGGAGTCAAAGGTTGCCTCTGAAGCATTTGGGTTGTTTCAGGCATTGGAAAAGTATCTCCAAAGGCTCAAGTTTCCAACAAGTTTATGGAAAACTTAATTCCAATGGGTTCAACAGAATTTTCTACATTTTTTTTCCAGGAAAGGAAATAGTGGAAGCAGGCCTCACCAATACCCCTATTTGTGGTCACAAGGCAAGAAGATAAAGAGGACTTATTGCAGATTCTCCACAACAACTTGGGCCATTGGGGAGGCAGAGACCTGACAGAGGGTCAAAACCGGATTCTTGTGGCCAGGGCTTGATTTATTGGTGTGGGATTGGGTCTGGATTTGAAAATAATTTCAAAAGATGAGTACAATAATACCTTGGGAGGTATTTATTCCAATGAAGGAGGATACACTCTCTCATATGTATGACACAGACAGTAATTGGATTATGTAATAAAAACTAATTGATTAGTCATCCTTTAAAATGTCATTAAGATTTTTCAAAAAAAAGGTATCACTTTTGGTAAATAGCATGATATAAACGTGAATCATCCTAAAATTTCAAGTCTTTCCTTATGATCAAATTCATTCTACTTGTTTAGCCCCCCTGACTTTCAGTCTCCTCCATTTATGGAGTCCCCCTCATACTAGTACCAACTTGACTCAAATTTGAGTCCTTTTTGGGTCCTTAAACATCTTGAAGCTTTTAATCCATTTTCTGATTTTTTGGCCTGATCAATCTTGGATCCTTTCTGGTCTAGTCTTCTTTCTACAGCTATTTAACTGCCACCCTGGCTTTGTGTCAAGCCTCCATGTAAAATTAGAATGAATTTCATCCTGCTATTTGATTTAATTCAGCTACATGATACTACTGGTTGACACTTGTGAGGTTTTTCTTCTTCACCTCAAATGTCAGCTTGCTAATATTTCAGAGCAAGCTACAAAAGTAACAGAAATAACTAAAAAATAATAATAATAAAATTAACCTAAGAAGGAGTATGAAAACCATAAATATTATTGCAAAAATGGATTCTCCACCCAAAATAAGGTAGGGTCACTCACTGACCCCACCCTTGAAATCCAACTCCTTATATTTTTAAATAAAGAAAGACCAAAATACCACTGCACCAATATTAAACTTTTTTGCCAATTCAATATTTCACATGTATTGTCACATATAGGTTTCACACCTAAAATTCATTCAGAATTGAGGTGTTGTGTATATTTTAGGAGTTACAGACAGAAATGTGTTCTGTCACAATTCCCGCAGCAGCCCCGGCAACCAATGCACCCATGCGCGGCTGAGCTACAGCTCTGTCACTCTGTCAAAGTGGTGTACGCAGCCTCAGGCCTCTGAAAATTACGCAGCTGCATGACTACGGTTTGAAAAAGTGACAGGCGGCCTGAGAAACTTAGCTACCGCATGAACATGCAACAACCCACACAGGAACATTCTACATATGTAATAAATGTTCCCGTGGATAGTAAATAGTCTAAAATTGCATAAAATGATATAAAAGTTCTTAAATAACCTTTATACGTATTTTTTATTAAATATAATTCAAAGTACCTAAAATTTCAAAAATAAGACAATGAATACTTCCAAAAATGTATTAAAACACTTTAATATACTATTATGAGAATTTCTAGACATCGCAATTTTAGTGACATACTAAGAAAACTTATTATGTAAAAATATCACATGAATACCCATGACTTATATTTTAAGTAATTATTTTAGTAAATCAACTGAATTTCAAAAATAAGGAGTAAAATCAATATCATGTCTTTACTCCAATTATTTAATACATAATGAGATCTCACCTGACATCAGAATATCCGTAGGAATGTCTTTTAAAATAATTATTAACTTACTGGGAAAATTAACTAAGGATAATTAATTAAATAATAAATAAAAAGGACAGATTAGTGTTATTCACACCTCCAAACATCAATTATAAATTAGAATCATTCCCATACCCTGTGGAATTAGATGCTACCCGCGTTACAGCACAAAGAAGACGTGACAGGCTACCACTGGTTACCCTGCTAGCCTCAGTGTCTGTCCCTTTGAGACCCTGTACCCCTCAGAAGGACAATATTGGGACTCCAAAAACTATAAACAAATAGCTCTTTCGAGGATGTTGATACCCAGTGTTAACTGTCCATAAATCTTCTCACTGGGCGGACTTCCAGACTCACCCCAAAACAGGGAACTATCATCTTACCACGCGCGCTCTTCACCTTACCCCAGAACGGGGAAACCCCCAAATGTCTTGCTCTCTCATCTTGACTTCTGATTCTCAGTCTCTCCTCTCGTTGTCTTTTTTCTTCATCTCTTCTCTTCTTCTAATTTTTCATTCTCTCAATTTCCTTCTCTCAGTTTCCTTCTCATCAAACTTCCTCTCCGCATTCTGACCCATCAACATACAAACACAAGTCCTTCAACAACAAGTCTCTGACTGGTAACACTCCAAATCAACCACCTCTCTCAACCGTTGAATCTGACTCTTCATTCTGTTCAGCCATTCTCCATCTTGTCCATCCTTATCTGATCTGATCACGCCTCAACGTCACACTTGTACTTGAATATCCACCTTTCATGTTGATGCTTGATTATGGTCTAACTTTTATGGTTTTCTTTCCATTCTACGTCATCTTCTCGCGTGATCTCTAGTTTCTTATTTCCTTTCTACTACTCTGTTTAGCCGCTGGTTTTGTGTCCTCTAGAAATTCAAGATTATCTTTACACCATTCAAAGCCAAAAGCCTACGAGTGAACTCAATCAGCAAGACATGAATGAACCAGCGGGAACAAACGACTATTTCAATCAAGTGGCTCTCAAGGCATCTGTTGACGCCATACCCCCCCTGAACCAAGAGAATTTCTCAATATGGAACAACAAAATGCTTATGCTATTCGATCTCAAAGATATCAAGGAGGCTATTACTCAGAACTCTGGCCCAATCTCATCAAAACAAGATCGCAAAATACAAGCAATCATCCTTTCAAAACTCAACAGTACAACACACTCCAATGTCATCAACTCCTCTAATATCACCTCTTTGAAAATTTTATGGGCAGAGATCACTCAAAGATTTGCGTCTTCAGAGACAGAAACCAAGCTAGAGTATTCAATCACTTTCTTCATTCAACATTCAATGAAAACGCAATCAAAGGATTTATCACTGAAATGCGGAAGGCCATCACAAGAATGACGGATGTGGGTATAGAACTACCAAAAGATATACTAGCTTATATCGTACTCTTCAAATTTCCCCCCATCCTTGAAAACCTAAAACAACAAATTATGCATGTCAAAAAGAACTTGACTACCTCATTCAATACAATAACAAGAGGAAAGCACAATTAACTACCTCCAAACCCTCAACTGATGTCTGTCTGGTTGCTACTAAAACTTGAAGTAATAAAGATGAGAAGAGAACCAAGACAAAATGCTGGGAGGGATACCACAAACCCAACTCTCCTCATCCAGAATATTTTTACTTTCACCTACATCCTCAGATTGCTCCAGGATGGTGCATTGAACAGAAAAATGATTGGAAAAACAAGAAAAAACAAGCTCCTACAATAAATTAACATGCCCTACTTACCCTTTGGATCAATGCAGACAACACCCCTAATGTTCTCCTGGACTTGGGAGCAAATATTCATATCTTGAACAATCTGAAGTTCTTTTCTACCATCAAACTCCAGGAAAAACCAGATAAAATCAAGATGGGCAAACTGGAGGCTAGTCTGAAGATACGTGGCATGGGAACGGTCAAGCTAGAATGGAGCAACTCAATGATCAACCTTGAAGTTTGCGCGTACTTTCCGGACATTGTTGTCAACTTAATTAGTCCCGGACTCTTAGCCAAAAAGGATTGCGCTCTTTCTCAGGTTTGCAACACATTCTCTGTGGTCCACAACAACCAGCTTGTGCTGAAAGGCTTTATTTGAGACAATCTATTCATCGTTTAAAGACCCTGATCTGCTGAATCACATCAAACTGTAAACCTTTTGAATATGCCTCCTAACTCAACTCTTCCTCTTCTCAATATTCACCAGATGTATGGAGACGCCTCTCTCTCTACTCTCAAGCCTCTGAAAAAAGACCTCTATACAAATGAGGAACTCAACAGTTGTCAATGCAATAGCTGCGTGAAGAGCAAAATTACAAGATCCCCTTTCCCTGGCTCCTCTACCCCTGCCAGCAAACCCTTAGATAGAATCCATCTTGACTTGGTCAGTCCAATTAGTCCTCAATCTAAAGCCGGCCATCAATATCTTCTTACGCTGGTGGAAAATTACACCGGCTACTTAGCAGCTTTTCCCCTTACAACCAAAGACAAAACGCCTGAAACCATCATCAGCATTCTTGAAACAGAGTATAAGAGGTTAAATTACTACCCTTCCAAAATATTTTCCAATAAAGGTACTGAATTTACCAATTCTACTCTCAAGAACTTTGCTAAGAAGAAACACGTCAAGCTGCTAACATCTGAACCCTATCACTCCCAACATAACGGACGAGCAGAAAGGGCAAATAGAACTATAATAGAATCTGCGCAAGCTACATTCTTGTCATCCCGACTAGCAAAGAATTACTGGCACATTGTTGTATGCAGTTGTTGCTTCATGCTCAACCAAATCCCAAGAGAAGGTATTCAATCTACTCCCTGGGAACTTATTTTTGGTAGGAAACTTCCTGCTAATTTTTTGAAACCCATAGGCTTTTCCGCTATATATCTTGCCAACCGGCTTCAGAAAGGTCGCAAATTTGATGAAAAAGGCCTCAAAGGAGTGTTAGTTGGATTTAATCCCACCTTCCACTCATATCTTATTCTCAACTTGCTTGGAGGAATTGTCAAAACAAAACACTTCAAGTTTCTTAAAAATCGCCTAAATGACTTTCCATTCTTGGAGTCACTTGGATCAGACATCTCCTCTCAACCCGGCTTTGATTCTAACAAGAACAAATTCTCTTCCGTTGCTAAGAAATACTTAATCCAAGAATCTGACTCACAACTAATTGAATCCAACTTGGATCAAGATGAAATTCATTCTTCCAATTCTAAAAGCTCTGACTCCAAACCTGTTGTTGCATCTTAACCACCCACTCGAGAAACAAATCTAAGACCCAGACGTGAAATTTGGAAACCACAGAGATAGGGGTTTCATCACTATTATGAACCCCCATCATACAAAGCTGCTCTGAAGTGCCCCAAATGGCCTAAATGGAAAATAGCATCTGAAGAAGAACTCACCTCTATTGAAGCTCAAGAAGTCTGGGAAGAGTATTACAACAAACCCAACAATATCTTGAATACTACCTGTGTTTTCAAGGTGAAGGAGAACTTCCACGGAGAACCAGTTAAGTATAAAGCCCATCTATGTGTTCAGGGTTTTGACCAGATCCAAGGCGTAGATTTTGACAAAACCTGGGCACCAACCGGCAAGCTGGGATATCTTTGACTCGCACTCATCTACTTACTCAAGAACAAGATGTCCTTCACTCAATTTGACGTGAAGGGAGCCTTTCTACATGCTCCACTGAACAAGACCGTGATAATTAGGACCCCTGAGGGCTCTACTCAAAAATTGCCTTATCTCAAATTAAACAAATCACTATACGGCCTTTGACAATCCCCAAAAAATTGGTACAAGACTTTAACCTGGTGGATCAAATCGCAAGGTGTCCATGAATCAACCAGTGATCCGTGATTGTATCTCAATTCAAAATTGGGAGAGATCATTTAATTCCACGTTGATGACCTCATTCTTGTAGGGAGATCGGATGGCTTTGCCACAAACTTCTTGAAAAAGTTCTCAAACTCAGCCTGCCAATCTCCAAATACCATTCTTGGTATGCTGATGGAAATCAAAGGTTATAAGATTCATTTGAGTCAACCTAAACATATTGACCAGGGGCTGGAAGAATTGGGACTTACTGACTGTAAGAACATCAGTTCTCCTCTCACTCAAAATCATCATCTTGAACCGGCCTCCAAAAAAGATCATGCGGAGTTCTCTCAGCTCAACATCAACTACCAATCTGCCATCGGACTCTTGAATCATCTCTCTCAATACATCCGGCCCAACATATCTTTTGCTGTCTTGAGTCTAGCTAGGTTTAATGCTAAACCCAGTCTGACACATTGGAAGGAAGTGTGCAAGGTGTGGAAGTATCTGAAAACAATGAGAAATCTCAAATTAACACTTGAATACAACCCTTCAAAAGAAATCATATCCGGGTACAGTGATGCTACTTGGGGAGACAAACCTACCCTTTGCAAGTCTCAGATGGGGCATATCATATTCCATTACGGCAGTCCGGTTGTTTGGAACTCATGTAGACAGAGGAATATAACTTACTCTTCAAAAGAATCAGAACTCAATGCAATGCTAGACTTCTACCATGAACTGAAATGGATTACTCACCTCATCAGAAAAATAGATCCCTCTACCAAGTTAAAACCTACAATACATATAGATAATAAGGGATTAGATGATAAAATTAAAAAATTTGGCTCTCATTCTAAGTCCCGCCACATTGACATCAAGACTAAAGGGTTGTGTGAAGACTTCTCCCTATCCAAATTCAACCTTATTATTATCCCTACAGAGAAGATGATAGCAGATCCTTTGACAAAGGCCACTTCCGTCGGCGCCCTTAAACTTCTACAGCAGACTATCTTCACCAATCCCTCTGTTTCCTCAATTTCTCCTCTTACCAGTCACAGAGGGTGTTAAATGTCCACAAATCTTATCACTGAGCGTACTTCCAGACTCACCCCGCAACGGGGAACTATCATCTTGTTGAGATCTCAATAGACTCTCACATCATCTCATGTATTCCCGCGCCGTGAGGAGATCCCCGGGGGGGCTCCGGGGATGGTTTCTGCTTCTTTTTTTTCTCTTTCTCTATCTCTTTTGTGGAACCTCTTCCTTCTGTTTCCTACCATTATTTTTCTGGCTCTTGCGTCTGCTCTTTTATCTCTTTTTCTATTCTTCCTCTGCCATCCGCTTGTCCACCATCTCTCTCCTTGTCAAATCTTTCCTCATCCGTCCAATCTCCGCCCACTTCAAGATCTCCGCCTGGTGAGACAACCCGACATCAATCAATCATCAAAAGAGAGAGTCTAACGATGTTTCCACAGCCCTGCATTCCTATAGTCTACTCACCTTCACTCAACATGTCCTTCTTGTCCTGATTAACCTAACCCTCTATCAAGTCTGGTTGAGCTGTTGGTATCTTTTTTCTTTCTTTATGCTCATTCTTCACGGCTATGTTTCTCCACTTTTTAATGATTTTTCTAACCCTGAAATGCAGTCTGTTGGTTTAGTCCTCCAGCTCATGATTTGAATTCTCATCATGGTTAAAAGCCGAAAATTCCCCTGAACAACCAAAATTCTCAAGATGACCAAACCAATGGGAGCCACCAACTACTTTCATCAAGTCGCTCTAAAAGCTGCGGTTGATGCTATACCTCTTCTCAAAGACAAAAACTATTCCATATGGAGGGATAAAATGCTTATGCTTTTCAACCTCAAGGACATCAAGGATGCTATCACGTGTAATACAGGTCAAATGTCTATGAAGCAGGATTGAGATATTAGGGCCGTTCTCCTCTCAAAACTGGACAGTACTACGCACGTCAATGTGGTCAACTCAGCTAATTTCAACTCATCCAAACTGCTCTGGGCCAAGATAACTCGTCGGTTTGCGTCGTCTGAAACTTCCAATTGTGCTAGGATTTTTAACCATTTTCTTCACATTACCTTCAATGACCACACTATTGAGGATTTTGTAACGGATACTAAGAAGGCTTTAACAAGGATGCATGACGTAGGAATAGAACTGCCCAAAGATGTTCTCGCCTATCTAGTTTTATTCAGAAAGTCCCCCTATCTCAAACTCAAAAAATCTTTATACGGCCTCAAACAATCTCCAAAAAATTGGTACAAAACACTGACCTGTTGGATTAAAGCTCAAGGATTGCAGGAATCTAGCAGCAACCCTTGCCTATATATCAATACCAATTCGAAGGGGATCCTCTACTTCCATGTAGATTATCTTATTCATGTGGGAAGGAACAAAACATTCAAAAATCACTTCCTGGAAAGGTTCAAAAACTCTTCTTGTCACCCGCCAAATACAATCCTTGGAATTTTAATGGAGGTAGATAATGTCAAATTCTGCTTAGTCAGCCTAATCACATCCATCGTGGTCTGGAAGAATTAGGTCTCACAGACTGTAGGGACACCCACTCTCCTCTCACTCAAAATCTCAACCTGGAACCAGCCTCCGATGAAGATCACAAAGAGTTTGTGAAACTCAATATTAACTTTTGTTCAGTTACAGGACTTCTCAACCATCTTGCTCAATATACCCGTCCCAAAATTGCGTACACTGTTTCAAATCTCGCTAGATTTAATACCAAGCCTGGCATGTCCCATTGGAGAGAAGCTCATAAATTCTGGAAATATCTCAAGACTAAAAAGGACCTTAAACTTATCCTCAGTCACAAATCCGGAGAAGAGATGATCTTTGGTTACAGTGATGCAACATGGGGAGATGATCCGTCCTTGAGGAAGTCTCAAACTGGTCTTATCATATTTCACTATGGTAGTCCTGTAGTCTGGAATTCTTCAAGACAAAGAAATGTTACTTACTTGTCAACAGAATCTGAGCTCAATGCTCTCCTCGACTGCTTTCTTGAGCTCAAGTGGATTACTCACTGAATAGGCAAAATTTATCAATCTCCAATAATCAAACCCACCATCTACATTGATAAAAAAGGATTAGACAATAAGATCAAAAAATTTGGATCTCACTCTAAATCTCGCCATATTGACCTCAAGACAAAGGGTCTAAGGGAAGACTACAACAAATCTGGATACAATCTATCACTCATCCCGACGGATGCGATGGTTGCCAACTCTTTGACAAAGGCCTCCAGCCGCAGTTCACTTCAAATTCTCCAAAAGTTCATCTTTTCCAGTAATTAGCAAATTAACTCTTCAATTCTCTTCTTTCTCTGTTGTCCTACCAGTCACGAGGGGTGTTGAGATCTCAATAGACTCTCAAATCATCTCATGTAATCCCGCACCGTGAGGAGACCCCCAGGGGGGCTCCGGGGATGGTTTCTCCTTCTTTTTTTCTCTCTCTCTATCTCTTTTGTGGAATCTCTTCCTTCTATTTCCTACCATTATTTTTCTGGCTCTTGCGTCTGCTCTTTTATCTCTTTTTCTATTCTTCCTCTGTCATCCGCTTGTCCACCATCTCTCTCCTTGTCAAATCTTTCCTCATCCGTCCAATCTCCTCCCACTTCAAGATCTCTTCCTGGTGAGACAACCCAACATCAATCAATCATCAACCGAGAGAGTCTAACAATGTTTCCACAGCCCTGCATTCCTATAGCCTACTCACCTTCACTCAACATGTCCTTCTTGTCCTGATTAACCTAACCCTCTATCAAGTCTGGTTGAGCTGTTGGTATCTTTTTTCTTTCTTTATGCTCATTCTTCACGGCTATGTTTCTCCACTTTTTAATTATGTTTCTAACCCTGAAATGAAGTCTGTTGGTTTAGTACTCCAGCTCATAATTTGAATTCTCATCACATCTTACCACGCGCACACTCCGCCTTACCCCGGAACGGGGAATCCCCAAATGTCTTGCTCTCTCATCTCAACTTCCGATTCTCATTCTCTCCTCTTGTTGTCTTTTTTCTTCATCTCTTCTCTTCTTCTAATTTTTCATTCTCTCAATTTCCTTCTCTCAGTTTCCTTCTCATCAAACTTCCTCTCCGCATTCTGACCCATCAACATACAATTGCAAGTCCTTCAACAATGATTCTCTGACTGGTAAGACTCCAAATCAACCACCTCTCTCAACCGTCCAATCTGACTCTTCATTCTGTTCAGCCCTTCTCCATCTCGTCAATCCTTATCTGATCTGATCACGCCTCAATGTCACACTTGTACTCGAATAGCCACCTTGCATTCTGATCTTTGATTATGGTCTAACTTGTATGGTTTTCTTTCCATTCTACGTCATCTTCTTGGGTGATATCTAGTTTCTTATTTCCTTACTACTTCTCTGTTTAGCCACTGGTTTTCTGTCCTCTAGAAATTTAAGATCATCTTTACACCCAGAGCCCCATTTATATTTATATCCAGACACCGTGCCAAGGTAATCAAATACTTATAAGAGATAAGTAATTGATTTCTGCCTTAGTCTGAATAATAATATCCGTCCTCAACCTCTTTTTATCAATTTTAAACTGCTGAACAACCTTCTAAACACCAGTAAACAGCTTTAACCCATCAGTGCACGTCCCAAAAAGATACCCAAAGGATTTAATAATCTGCTAGTGAGTTTAATTATCCTTTCTCTTTAGTGGCAGCTTGGTTACAAAGCCCTGCCACTCCACCATGTATTTTATATACATATTATCTTTGGTAAAAATATCCTTTAAACTAAAGGGAACAGAGTAACCAGGACTACGTGTTTGCATACTGAATTCCCTGAAGAGAGGTTTTAAAGATCCCCAATATCATTGTAGCCCCTTTATAAAAATATTTAATAATCAATTTATCTATATTGATTTATAACAATAAACAATAACCAAACCAATTAACCTTGCCATAAGCTTTATCCAAATATTTTACGTATTTTTGCTGCATTTATTAAATAATATATTTATTATTTATTCTATAACCTCCGGTAGCTAAAGGATATCAAGGGTCTTGGCATCCAGGAGGCTGAAATCAAACTTAAATTTTTTTGACACACCCTTTCACATCCCTTACCACTTGTTTTAGTCTTGAAAATTCTAGCATCCAATGACTCTGCCATCTTCTCCTTGTGCCCCTGCTTGTTTCATGATCTTTTTCTCGATGAACCTTTGCTCTTTTTCCTCCAAACAACTCCTTGAAATCCTCTTGGGTATCCTGATTGACATCAGCTCCAGCACCAATTATTCTTTCTCAAACTACTTGGTCCAACTCAGCCATCTTCTTCATCTAACCTCAAGTCAGTTCAATGCCATTGGCCTTGCTGGTAACTTGGGAATGTACGGCTCTGTTGAAGTTAGAGTAGAATTTTCCAGTTGAGAGTATTGAAATAGGCTGACCAGGAATATTATGAGGCCAAGAGCAGTGGATCTGGGAAGCCAAGGAGAGCACTCCTGTTCAAGGTGAGTAAGAACAGATGATGTTAATTGACTTGATTGGGCATCACTATATATAGACTAATTACAGGATGGCTGACAAGTGGTTGGCAAGGTGAATGTATGAAATAGATTTAATAAGCATAAGTGTGACACATAACATATCACAATATAAAGAACATTGATAGAAACTGATGACAGTATTGTTGCACTCAAGATTTAGGCAACACAAAGATCAGGAAAAAATTCTAACACACCCCCTTTCCTAAAGCTTGAGGGAAAGAAAATAAAATGAATATTTGAAGTCTTTTGATCTCTTGTATGTCTATTCTATCCAAAATAACAACATAGAATGAAGAGATTTTTGAAAAATACAATAAGGGTCTATTCTTCTGGAAAAGAAATTGATCAAGTGATTTTCAAACTACTTCTGAGTCTATTAAATCAACAATTAACTCAAATTCTAATCTCAATCTTTGAACCCCGGACTATTCTGAACAACAACTACAACTTGGTGATTTTCTCACAATGGAGCAGTAGTGGTGGAAGACTTTATAAGGTAGCTACCAGACCTAATAGGAGAATAATTGCAGTGAGGATTGCAATGTAGAAGACACAAATGGTCAATGGAGAGCAACATTAAAGGGTCTTCTTGTGGTTTAATGATTTAAAATTGGCAGCAACAAAGTCGTGCACAATCAATTGACAGAAAGTGAAAAGATAAGGCAAATTCACGCAACCTTTAAACTTGAAATGTTGGAGAACCGAGTCAATTCAGATTTGTTGGTTTGGTGAGCTGAGAGGATGGATTGATTGATCATACGCGAGTTGGCAAAGGATTGCTTAATTGGTCGCCATCAAAATTGCAGGGTGGTTTAAAGCAAATGGTCAAGGAGGCACAAAGGCAAGCTGGGTTCAGAACTTAACAAGTTAAGCAATTAAGTTGGTAAGGCAATGAACCAATCGGAGTAGCAACTTTGATGGTAGCAAGGCGCAAGGGAGAGGCCCAGATTGCTATTTGATGGTTTGACCAATGGAGCCAGTGATACAATGGTGATGAGGGCAATAGATTGAAGTAGAACAAGGCAACCTGTTGAAACAACTCAATTGAGTATTTGGCAGAAGAAATGGCGTGTTGGGTGATTCAAGGATGATGGCCACAAAGTTGCTAGTGAAGGAGGACAGGGATTAGAAAGGCTCCAAGCAAGCAAATGGCAGTTGATGGATCAAACAAGCAGATAGATAATAGTTGAGAGAGCTTCATTAATCTAGTAGGCTTGAGACCGCATCAAAATACACTCAAAGGTGATTGAGGTAGCCACAAGAAAAGCAGGAAAATTAGACAACTGAACAGAGAATTTCCTCAGGGGAGCACTTTGGCTTTTAACTGTGTTGAATTTAGAGTAGAATGATCCCAATGAGATTATTGAAAGAGGCTGAGGAGGAATCTTTTGACTCCAAGAGGAGCAGATTTGGGGAGCCAAGGAGGGCACTCCTGCTCAATGTGAGTAAGAACAGATGATGTTAATTGACTTGATCTGGCATCACTATATACAGACTAATTACAGGATGGCTGACAAGTGGTTGGCAAGGTGAATTCAAGAAATAGGTTTAATAAGCATAGGCGTGACACATAAGATATCACAATATAAAGAAAATTGATAGGCACTGATGAAAGTATGTTTGCACTCAATAATTAGGCAAAACGAAGATCAGGAAAAAATTCTAACACTCTCCTGATCTGGGGAGCCAAGGAGGGTACTCCGGTTCAAGGTGAGTAAGAACAGATGATGTTAATGGACTTGATCAGGCATCACTATATATAGACTAATTACAGGATGGCTGACAAGTTGTTGGCAAGGTGAATGTAAGAAATAGGTTTCATAAGCATAAGTGTGACACATAATATATCACAATATAAAGAAAATAGATAGAAACTGATGACAGTACTTTTGCTCTCAAGAATTAGGCAACACAAAGATAAGGCAAAAATTCTAAAACTCTCCTTTACTTTCCTTTGAAAGCTTGTTGATTGGTACAGCCCCACCCTGCCCTTGCTTGGTGCCGCTACTGCAATCTCCTCTGGCTACAGTCTCCTATCCTTGATCTTCTCAATTCCTTTCCCACCTTCTGCCCTTGAACTTGCCATCCAGGCCAATCTACTTGTTGCTATCAAATCCTCAGCTTAGCACAGTTTTGCAGTCACCAACATTCCCAATTTCTTTAATCACATCCATTGCGCCACCGCGCTTGGATCCATATTGGATGGATTTGGTCTTTCTGCCATTGTTTGAAACACCAATCATTGTTGATGGCTTGCTTTCTCCTTGTTCAGCAAGGCAAAGAACTGCCAAATCATCCTGAGTAATCATTGGCTTCATTGTTGCTTTCTTTGCCCTCAGAAAGCCAACAAACAGCCCATCATCCAAGGAAACCATTGGCCTTGGCGTTTCTTGCTTGCTTTGCCTTCAGCAAGGTGACTGACAAGCACATCACCCTAAGTAAACAACAACCTTTGTCCCTTGCCCGATCCCCCTTTGGCAAGACAGTGGACAAGCGTATCATCCCAGGCAAAATCAACCTCATCATCTCTCATTTGCTTTGACTTCAGCAAGGAAACAAACAACTGCATCATTGCAAACTTCCACTCTTTGTGTGACTTGAAGCAACCAAAGATTTGAAATAGGACCAATCAAATATATTTCCTGGAATGTTCATGGCTCTTCCTCCCACTGATTCACATTCATTTCAAATCCACTGACCTCTCTGGCTTATAGGTGAAATTTGCCAATCAGTTTTTGTTCCTCATTTCTTTTTTGGTGTTCAGGAGCATGCCTGTTTTTTTTTTGGGTGATTCTGTCATACTTATGAAAGAGAGATTAGTTGGATTGTGTAATACAACCTAAGTGATTAGTAATACTTTAAAATTTCATTAACATGTTACAAGAGCAAGGTATCACTGGTTGTAAATAGCATTATATAAACCTGAATCATACTACACTTTCAGGTCTTTCCTTATGAAATTCATTCTACTTTTTTAGCACCCTGACTTTCAGTCTACTCCATATTTGGATTCCCCCTCATACTAGTACAAAATTGACTCAACCTTGAGTCCTTTTTGTAAAAATAAAGAGAGCTTGGGCTCTAATGAGATGAAAGGATTAAAGAATGAGTGAAGGGGGCTTGAAACTTCAAGTGTAACCAACCTGTGATCAGGAGTAAAAATACACTCTGGTTGATGTGTTGAATGAACAGATGATAAATTACACTTGAGAACACTGGTGTTTAAATAGACTAAATACACAATAGGCTTACAAGTGGTTGAGTAAAAAATGAACAAGGTATAATTAGCATAAGCATTTTAAGTCACATGGTAAGTGAAATTCTATGACTAAACAGTCTGATTTCTATGACTAAACAGTCTGATAATCAAAAAACTAAAACACAGCCCAGTTATATTTTATGTGTTGTTTAAGTACATTAAGGTTAAAAATAATAAAGTCAAATCAATCCAATCAATGGCACTGTGAACTCCAGTGAAAGCCACATAAATGAACACCCAAACTCTTAACTACCCGCTGGACTTGCACTGGAGGAAGTTACTTTCCTAAAAAGAAATCTAACTCTTTTTCTTCAATTAAAATAATTTTCTACTAACTTTTGGAATAATTCTACATACAGGTTAGTGACTGATTAATAAGATGAGCTGAATGACTGTAAACTTCCTGGGGAATATTTGAATAAAACTGCTATCTTCAAAGTATAATTTATACTATTTTCTGGAAAATTATTCAGTTCAAAAGTTAATAAATTTTCAGATGCGTTGGATTTGTTCAAGGTTGGATTTGATTGTGTAGAATAAACTTGATTGAGTTGGTTGATTATTGGAGGTGAGTACTGGAATTATTGTGAAAATTGATGGATGATTGATGAAGAAAATAAAGTTTATTTAAAGTTTGAACGCAGCTGGCAAACTCCAGACCAATCCTCCCAGGACTAATTGATGCAATTTTGAGGTCAATGGTGATCAGGTTGAGTTGTTGGAATGTAGATTAATCCTCCAAAGTCAAGTCAGTAGCAAGATTTCAATGATGTTGGTGATAAGGATGAGTTGGAAAAAAGAGGAGTGCTGGTTACAGGATCAAGTTGATGAGATGGTGAGGACACTTGACAAGATGAATTGGGTGATGAACCTTGCAAAGAACTAATGGCTGGTTTGAATTTTTTGGTTGGACTTGTGGCAGAAGGCAAGGTGGATTGAGTAACAATTCAATGTTAAATGTTTGGAGCATAGGGGCTAGTTCCCTGTTGAGCAAAGGTGGTGCTTGTAGGATTTCCTGCAGTTCCTTATCTGCGGCTCTCTCATTCTTTGATTTTCTTGTCATCCTTGGAGGCAATGGGTGTCCTGCTTCCCCGCTACTTACCACGCCAACCAACCAATCCTCCCAGGATACCTTAATGGTGCAATATTAAGGTCAATGGAGGCAGTCAAGGGTTTCATTTAGAATTTAGTGTTCCTAATTGAGGATGACAAAAAGGCCAACAAGTTGACTGCCTTCACTTTGGACAACCTTGATTGTACAACCCTAGCCAAGGCGGCTAGTTGAAGGATGTAACATTCTGTTTGATGGCCGTTTGGATCTCCTGGAAGTGTAAGCAATTGGTTGACCCATCTGCTTGGTAAAATCTTGCAATGATTCAAGTAATCCTTGAAGGATACCAAGGATATCTTCGGGATCTCTTCTATTTTGCCTTTGATTGGTTGGAACCTTTCCTGGACTCCTTGGTTATTGTTTGGTGAGATTTTCACAATCTTCTGCCCTCCTTCTGGCATCTTCTACAATCCTGAATTTGTCCTCAATGTTTGCTAACTATTCTTGGTTGCTTCACTCAATCCTTCTTTCTCCTTCTATTGCGTATCTTGGATGTGGATGGATTGTGGAGATGAAAGTAAGTGGTAAATTTTTGAACTTAAATGTGTAAAGGATAAAAAGAGCTGAGCTCAAATGAGATGAAAGGATTAAAGAATGAGTGAAAGGGGCTTGTAACGTCAAGTGTAACAGACCTGAGATCAGGAGGAAAAGGACACTCCAGTTGATGTGTTGGCTGAACAGATGATGAATTCCACTTGAGAGCACTGGTGTTTATATAGAGTAAATACACTATAGGCTGACAAGTGGTTGAGTACAAAATGAATAAGGTAAAATTAGCATAAGCAGTTTAAGTGACATGGTAAGTGAAATGCTATGCTTGGACAGTCTGACAATCACTACTGAGAACACAGCCTAGTTATATTTTAGCCATTATTTTAATACTTCAATAAAAACAATAATATAAATCAAATCAATGCAATCAATGATACTTTGAACTCCAGTGGAAGTCACACATATATAAACTCAAATTCTAACAAAATGGTATGATAAAAAAAATGAAATTAATCAACTTTTGATGATTTTTGGCTGCTATAAACTTCTTGCTCAGAGGCTCTGGACCAGGTCCTGCTTGATTTCCATCATGCTGACAAGCCCAAGTAAGGATTTCATCAAGGTACTTGATTGAATCTAGTGGTTTGCTAGTCTCAAATGAGTCAATCAGCTTATTCAATCCAACGCCATTCATCCAACAAGACCAGCCATAGATAGGAGTATGTTCAACTTCCACTTCAACCTTTTGATAACAGCTTGATGTTTCTGTTTGTGGCTTGGCTTTTGCCTTTCTGGCAACTTGATTCAACTCCTATATTTGTTCTATCTTGGCAATCTGTTGGCTAAAAAAAGTTGGTGTGATGATCTTGAGGGTGGCAATTTGATACTCCTTGAGATGCTGATTCCTAGCTTCAAAGTGAAGGGAGGTGATGAGCTTAATTTTTGATAAAAAGGCTCAACCTTATCTCACCACCTTGCCAAAAGAGTTTAAGACCAATGTCTGGATGAGACTATTGAAGGCAAACAAGTTTAATGAGAGACCGTTGGATCTGGCCAAGCATAGGATTTTAACCATGTAAAATTAAAGAGAGCTTGGGCTCTAATGAGATGAAAGGATTAAAGAATGAGTGAAGGGGGCTTGTAACATCAAGCGTAAAGGGCCTGAGATCAGGAGGAAAAGTAAACTCCGGTTGATGTGAATTGGCTGACCAGATTATGAATTCCACTTGAGAGCACTGGTGTTTAAATAGACTAAATACACAATAGGCTGACAAGTGGTTGAGTAAAAAATGAACAAGGTAAAATTAGCATAAGCGGTTTAAGTGACATGGTAAGTGAAATTCCATGACTAAAAAGCCTGATAGCTATGAATAAACAGCCTGATAATCACAATACTAAACCACAGCCCAGTTACATTTTACCTGTTCTTTTAGTACTTTAAGGTTAACAATAATAAGATCAAATCAATCCAATCAATGGCACTTTGAACTCCAGTGAAATTCACATAAATGAAAACTCAAACTCTAACACTTTTTGGGTCTTTACCCATCTTGGAGCCTTCACTCCATTTGCTGATTCTTCAGACTGATCAATCTTGGGTAATTTCCAGTCTATCCTACTGCTAGTCAACTGTGACCCTGGCTTTTTGTGGAGCCTCTGTGTGATACACTCTTTGGAAACATCTTTATGGATGTGTTCCATATTAAAGCAGGTAACTTTATGTACCTGCTTGTACCTTGAAATGAATTTTCCAGTTTGTTAAAGGCACAGCCATTGGAAAAACTTTCTATGGAGAAGGATGGGCGGTTATTGCAGGGGGATTGGTTTGCTTGCAGCTGATCATTGTTGATGGAGGTGAGGATTTTAGGGGTGACTTGAGGAAGTTTGTCAAGTCCTGTGGACCCAAGTTTGCGTGGGCAAAGGAGTACTAACCAGAAGGAGCTGGGGATTTGAAACAATTTCTTCAACCACTAAAGGATGAAATGGTTAAGGTCAGCATAAATAGAAGTAATAAATGGCAAGAAATCTTACCAATATTGTTTTTTTCAGATCAGACCTCTGTGAAGTTCAGAAGAGGTTATTCGCTCTATAAGCTGTTTTATGTATAGCTGGCAGTGCTTCCAATTGAAATTTCGGACCTCAAATAATTTTCCTTTGATTGGTGGAAGGTTAAGTCTACAGAATACTTAGTTGTGGCACAAATGGATCAACTGTTGCGCTGGAAGGAAATGTTTTGAAAAGCAGAAAGATGCCAGAAGGAGAGTTGTGCAAGATCTATCAGGTATTTGGGAAGATGTTGCACTGATTGGTTGCGGTAACCAATGCTGAAAGGTGACCTTGTCTTACTGTATAATTTGAGTTGGGAGATGCAGTGTAGTAATCTTTTTGTGTATTGGTGGAACATTTATCACTGCATGGTAAGCCAGTTCCTGGTAGGGATTTACAAGCTAGAGGAAATATATGTTGCTTCACTTAAATGGAACGCAGCAGCTGCACATGGTAAAAATTTCCATGTTTGTTTTATGGAAAAATTCTACAAGACTGCGGAGTGGGCCATTGGAGACCAGGATATGGCCCGTGCAAGTATTTCAGAAAATCAGTTGGATGAGTTGTCCAGGGGTAAGTCTTTGAGGGAATAAAATTTGGGGAAAATTTTCAATTTGTGGGAGGAAAATGGGGCAGGGAAGCTTGATTGACCAAAAGGGGCAGGGAAGCTTGAATGACCAAAAACTATGTGGAAGGTCTAGGCTATTTTAAGAGCTAATATGGGGTGTTCCAGGTCCCTTAGGGTATTTATTATTGCAGAATGGTGGCTGTTATCTCAGTTTTTTTTAGTCTGTGCAGTAGTGTAGTATTTTTCTTGGTTTTGGTTTCAATACTCTCAGGTTTTGTTTCAAGGTTCTTTCCTCAGATTCATCTCACAAGTGGAAGGTTTTACTCAGAATAAATTTTGGGTGGATTTTTTCTTTTTTGATATCTTCAAGATGGGTGGGGAATCAAATGGATTCTTTCTGTGGCATCCCAGATACCATATATTTGAAAGTTTTACAAGGAAAAATGGATATAAATACAAGAATATTTTTATGTATATTTAGTTATAAGTTTTTTTTATAGTTATTGTTTTTCAAAATTGTAGTAATAATTCAAGAAGAAAAAATAAAAAAATAAAAATCAAAAAAGAAAAGAAGATGTTGCAGTGAATCCTGTGGCAGAGCTCCCCACCAGTGTGGTGGTGTTTCCAGAGGAGCTCCTGGTTCTCCATAACACAAATTCCAGCCAAACTTTGGGGATTTCCAGGATTCTTTTGTCCAAAGCTTGAGGTAAAAATTAATTTTTCTCCTTGATTCCATGGCAGAAATTTTAATAAATGTTCTGATTTTCCTGATGATATGGAAAAGTTAGTTGCAGATGGGACAGTGGAGCAGCTCAATGGACAAGGAGAAGAAGTCCGCAGAGGCAATGAATGGCTCCCATCCACAATATCAATTGGTTACCAGGAAAAAAAATACTCCACAGTGTTTGCAAGGGCTGTTTGAAATGTGCGGTGTAAGACTCCAAACAGTTCTAAGCCACAGGCAGTTCTGTGGAGGGGAAAGTTGCTGTTTGGGCTTCCCTCCTAAGACTTACAATAATATTTAAATGTACCCGGAATCAAGGTCCAGGAACTTGTAAATAATGAATCAATATAAGGGATGAGTTTGGGAATATTTGGTAGCAATGGAAACAACACTATTTGAGGCAAGATGGTGCAGGGAAAAAATTGAAAAAAAAGTCAAAGTTTTTGTTCAGAGTTCAATAGAACAAGGCAGTAGTAAGTAAAAACTCCCGCAAGCTAATAGCTCTGGTCATTGGATGAAGATTAGGAAAGACTGAATCAATCCCAACCAACCTCCAGGTTCTCAATGAACCTTCCCAACTCTCCCCAATCAAGCGCTTGAAGGGTACCATATAACTGTGGGTGGCTGGAAAAAAAGCAATTTCTTTCTGAAGCTCTAGAAGCAAAGCAATAACAGATTCTAAAAAGAATTACCCACAACCTCTCAAGGAACTCAACAGTAGTGTGATGGAATTTAATTTTAAAGAATAAAGGGAGGTCTAACACTCCAGGTTTCAAGCTAAAAGAAACCTCTCAGTCAATCGTGAATGGATCCAGAAAGATGATCAGGGAAGGATAACACCAGTATGGTCAGAAAAAGGGATCAACAGTGGTATAACAAACTCAAGAATTCCAGAAGACAGAATTGTCAATAACCAGAAAGGCTATGGTGGGTGATAAGGATCAGGGTCAGACTTATATTTTTAAGTAATTATTTTAGTAAATCAACTGAAATTCAAAAATAAGTAGTAAAATCAATATCATGACTTTGCTAAAATTATTTAATACATAATGAGAACTCACCTGGCATCAGAATATCCGTAGGAATGTCTATTAAAATAATTATTAACTTACTGGGAACATTTACTAAGGAAAATAAATTAAATAATAAATAAAAAGGACAGATTTGTGTTATTCACACGTCCAAACATCAATTATAAAGTAGAATAATTCCCATACATGTGGAATTAAATGCTACCTGTGATACAGCACCAAAAACACGTGATAGGCTAGCACTGGTAACCCTTCTAGCCTCATTGTCCTTCCCTTTGAGCCCCTGTACCCCTCAGAAGGACAATATTGGGACTTCAAAATCTATAAATAAAGAGCTCTTTTGAGAATTTTGATGGGAAGAGACCCAGTTATATTTATATCCAGACACCATGCCAAGGTAATCAAATACTTATAAGAGATAAGTAAGTGATTTATGGCTTTAGTCTGATTAATAATATCCATCCCCAACCCTTTTTATCAATTTAAACTGCTGAACAACTTATAACCCCAGTAAACAGGTTTAAACCATCAGTGCCCCTCCCAAAAAGGTACTAAAAGGATTTAATAATATACCAGTGATTCTTATTATCCTTTCTCTGTTGTGGAGGCTTGGTTAAAATGATCTGCCACTCCACCGTGTATTTTATATACATATTATATTTGGGAAAAATATCCTTTAAGAAAATAAATTAAAGGTTCCAAAGTAACAAGGCCTACATGTTTTCATACTGAATTCCCTGAAGAGAGGTGTTAAAGATCCCCAAAATAATTGTGGCCACTCTATAAAAATATTTAATAATCAATTTTTTTATGTTGATTCATAACAATAAACCATATCCAAACCAATTAACTTTGCAATAAGCTTTATCCAAATATTTTACGTATTTTTTCTGCATTTATTGAATAATATATTTATTATTTATTCTATCACCTCTGGTAGTTAAAGGATAGCAAGGATCTTGCAATCCAGGATGCTGAAACCTTGAGGCAATTGGGTAAGTTGAAATTGACCAAGAGGGGTATTGAAAGTAGTGAGAGGGCAAGAAATAGTTTGTAATGATTGTTATTCATAGCCACTCATAATGTCCCCTAGGCCAAAGCAAGCTCTCCCAGAGAAATATTCAACAAATTTTTCAGTAACAGGAGGAATACCAGAGTCTTTAATAGTAACTTTATTAAGTGGTTGAAGATTATGAACTATTCTAAGTTTACCATTACTCTTGAAGACACAGAAGACAGGGCTGGAATAACTCAAGGTTGACTGCTCATATAGGCCAGTAAAAACTTTTTCTGGGTCCAACTTGATAAATTTTTCATCTTTAGCAGCAGGGATAGGGATTTTCTTTTTTTTCCAAGGATCATGTTCAACTACAGGGATGATATGAGGGAGGCCATAGGATTCTTTCAAGAGACCTCTCTCTTCTTCAAAGAAAGCAATAGATTTTTCCCTTAGAGATAAGAAATTTTTGATCAAATTCAACTAATCAGGAAGAAGCCATACATCTGCACCAAAGTTGGCAACCTTCAGAAATTCTTCAGTGACACAACCATTGGGCAGAAAAGGAGCAGTAAGAGATTGAGGAAGACCACAGTAAGGATCACAAGATAAGGGAGGATTCATAAGAGGAGGGTTGAAGTTGAGAGCCATAGGCTGGTTGACTGGTTGGACCTTCTTGGAAACTTGCTTATACTTGGTGGAAAACAAGAGAAGTTCTTTTTCCCTCCAGGAGTTGACCAGTGAGACTTGATCATAAAAACTGAGTCCAAGTTCCAACATTTTCAACATCTGATGTCCTGCAATATCCTCAAAGGGTGCCTTTTCCATAAAGGGAGAACCAGGAAATAATATGTTTCTCACGTGTTGTGGCACAAGGTAGGTTTTAAAGATGATGGTAGAAGGTTTCCCTGGCAGTGCACAATTGGGAGGACTTACTTGTACCCCAAATTGCCTCCACTGAAGCCCATATTCCTTCATACAAAAAACCACCAAGAATAGAATTGAGATCAGGATCTAGTTTAGAATCATTAAATAGATTCAAGCTGTAACCAAGAGAAGATTGATCAGACCTAAGAGTACAAGGAAAAGAAGACACAAAAGATCCAAAGGAAGAAGTAAAAGAAATATTTTTGGATCATTCTATTTTGACATGTTTTTGATTTTTGATATTTTCCAGTCTAGATGAAAAAAATCAAAAGAATGAAAAATAAGCCTGAGGGATGAGAGTTAAACCTTAATTTGAATTCTGAGGCTGAAAAGAACTACAACTATTAGTAGGATCAACTATTCCCATAAAAAATAAGAGGAATTGGAGTTGTCCTTCTGCTTCCACTTTAAAGATTATTTATAAGGATTACCAGGAAAATCTCATTCCAAATAACCAGAATACAAAGAACAGAGAGGAACTTCAATCTTTCTACCATCAGCAACAGGGAGAAGAATTCTCTCCCCAACTTGATCCGAAAACATCAGAGTAGCACCAAAGTCCATCAAGAAATGTTGTCCCAAAATCATAGGCCCTTCCTAACGAGTGATCCAAAAATGACAGCTTCCAACCATATTTTGACCAATCCTGACTGGAACATTGTCAGCAATACCAACCAATTCAGAAGATTGATTAACTATCCCATAGACTGCAGAATTGAAGCTGACCCTAGGTCTGAGTTTGAGTTTACAGGCCATAGCATCCAAAATTATGTTGAGCTGAGATCCAGAGTCCACAAGAGGAGAAACAGTTTTGGCTGAGTCACCAAGACAAAAGGGGAGGAAACCAAGAGGACAAGAGTAAAGCCTGAAATCTGAAGAAGGACTATTTCCCCCAGATTCCTCCATCAAAGTGCCAGAGGAGACCTTTAGTTATTCAGGAACAATCTCCACACGTTGAGAAGAGACCCATTTCTTCATTCCTTCAGAAACAGGTAGAGAGATAAATAGGAGTTCAGCAACAGATAGATCAGGAATTTTGAGTTCAGAATTTTTTTTAATAATCCTTCCACAGCATTGGGGTGGTCCTTTAAGATTCCCCTTTCAAATCAAACTTTGGGCTGGGTGGAGGGAGGAAGTTCAGATGAAGAAGGACCTAAGATGGGATCAGAAGGTTGAGGTGACTGAGATGAAGGAGAATCATCTGAGTGATCCAGAAACCTTTCCATGATTTGCTCCTTTTCCACCGCCATGTCTTCTAAATCAGAGGAAGGAGGCTCAGTTGAGGATTCATGTTTGACTGTTTTTTGAAGAATTGAAGTTGGCAACAAAGGTCCCTTGTGAGGTTTAGGTTCCTCATTTGGTTTCCTAGCTGGATCAAATTGATAATTAGTCACAGCAAGACTGGAGGAAGAGATAGCTGGAGGTTACCAAGGTTGAAGAGTACCACAGGAAGATGGGAAATTGAAGGAAGCAAGGGATGCTTTCATTGGAGGTGGAGGCTGATAAGGGGCCACCACATGGAAAATAGGGCAAGATGAATCAAAATGTGTCAGAGCACCATTAGGAAGAATGAAATTTTTACCCTTCTGCTCCACAAAACTTTCCTTTATATCCTTCTGGAGTTCCATGCATTTTCCAGTTCCATGGCCTTCCCTATGACAGTAGTAAAATACCAGGGTAGATTTGGGGACAGAAGTAGAGGGTTTAGGAGCAGCAAGAGAAGGAATTTTCGGATCTATTTTATTCTCAAAAGCTCAAATTATCTTGGTGATTTTGTCTAGAGTAGTAGGTTATTGGGTAAAATTAGGATCTGCTTTAGGTCTTTTTATCTGCCATCATCTTAATCATAATTTTTTTGGATTCTTTAAAAGAAGGAGCATGGACTGGTTCAGTGGTTCTATGTTTTTCAAAATTTAAAGAAGTTTGACCTTTCATTACTTCATCCACAGTACTCCTAAGGGTAAGGAAAACAGGGAGCTTGAATCAATTATCCCTGGTGGAGATCATAGATCCAGATTTTAACAATTTTTCTTTAATCCTTTCCTGCACAGCCAAGGAAAAAGATTGGACAAATTGTGCTCAAACTTTGTCCCCTGAATCAATGTGATTGTTTTGGATAAGATAGTTTTGGATAGGATATCAAGACTTCCTAAAAGACTGTTAGTCAGAGGCTGAAGAGACTCCACCATTTTGTTGAGCTGAAGCGCCACTACTGTCGTGACTTCCACCGATGGCTCTTATTTCTATTTTTTATCTAATTTCCTTTATAATTGTTTTCTGTTTCTCACTCTTGCCGCCCGACATGTCTCACTGGGTGCCAAGAATCCAAATCTGAGTGGGCAACCCCTGAGCGCATCCAGCTGAGAGTCAACAACTCATCTCCTGGGAATCACAACAACCATTCACCTACCAGTGGCACTCGATTTTCTATCCGTCTACTCCATCAAGTGTCCGCTAAAAGCCAGCTCAAGCCAAGTAAGAAAGAATCCAACTCTATTGGTTATGATCAGTACTAACCATCTCCTCCAGATTGTTCAAGGAGCCTCTCTTGGTCATCCTATGCTGTTCTTGTATCTGGTTTTATTCCAACCGTCTCCTGAAAGATTCCCGTTGGTTTTGTTTCTTTTCCTATTCTCCGCCTCATGACTCTTGTCTTTTCATTTCTTTTCTGATCATGTTCCCACTCAAAATGCAGACTGGTCTTGGTTTTCCTTCCAATACTTTTTCCTCACACATTTGAGATCCATTGAGAGGCAAGAGCATCCAAGTCCTGCAGAGTAAACCGCGCTACATCTATTTTACCCCAATATGCCAACCGTGCTTCCCTCAGAAGCGTCCAGTAATGGGATTTGAATCCTTCAAACAACTTAATTACTTCCATAACTTCATCAGAGGAGATAAATAATTGTAACTGATAGGCCATATCATATTTCTTTCTCCATCAACTCCTGCAGCCATTTTGTACAAGTCCAAGAACTTTTTGACATTTACCCCATTGAACCATTAGCTCTTGTTCTGAGGTTTGATCTTGACCATCTTTTCTCAAGCAGAGGTGGTTGGGGTACTAGTAGATGCCATTTTGAATGAAAGAATTCCTAGAGGAACCAAAGAGCAGATTTTCGAAGTGGCTCACAAATGTGGCAGGATTAGGGTTTCACAAAAAACAAAAAGGACCTTGCCCGGATGGTTCAAAAATTGGGAGAACTTACTTCTAGGATAAGTTTCCTCCACATATCAGATCTGAGAAGAGAGAGAACAGAGAACAAAAAAGGAAAAAGATTGGATTTTGAATTTTGATAGCAAATGATGATTATGGGACTGTAAATCCCAAGGTTGCTGGTTCAATTGTGGCCCGGGGGACCAAATTTAAGACTCCAAATAGTGCTAAGCCACAGAAAGTTCTGTGGAGGGGAAAGGTGCTGTTTAGGCTGCCCTTCTAAGAGTAACAATAATATTTGAATGAAACCAGTATCAAGGTCCAGGAACTTGTTAATAAGGAATCAATGTAAGGGATGAGTTTGGGAATATTCAGTAGAAATGGAAACAACACAATCTGAGGCAAGATGGTGCAGGGAAAGAATTGAAAAAAAAGTGAAAGTTTTTTTTCAGAGTTCAATGGAACAATGCAATTGTAAGTAACAATTCCCACAAGCTAATAACTCTGGTCGTCAGAAGAAGATTAGGAAAGATCAACTCAATCCCAACCAACCTCCAGGTTCTCAATGAACCTGCCCAACTCTCTGAAATAAAGAGCTTGAAGTGTACCAGATAACTGTGGGTGGCTGAACAAAACAAAAGAATTTTTTTTATGAAGCTCTAGAAGCAAAGCAACAACAGATTCAAAAAAGAATAACCCAATACTTCTCAAGGAACTCAAGACCAGCGTGGTGGAATTCAACTTTAAAGAATAAAGGGAGGTATAACAATCCAGGTTTCAAGCTTAAAGAAACCTCTCATTCAAACGTGACTGGATCCGGAAAGATGATCAGGGAAGGATCAGAAAAGTATGGTCAGAAAAAGGGATCAAGAGTGATATAACACACTCAATAATTCCAGAAGAAGGAATTCTCTTTAACAAGAAAGGCTATGACTGGTGATAAGGATCAGGGCACAGGTGGACAGATCAAAGATTGAGTATGGAGGCTCAAAGGAACAGGGGAAATCAAAAGATATACCCAGTAAAAAGTTTGCAGATCAAGGGAAAGAGGCCCTCCCAAATGATAAGATTATTGATTCATATATGGGATGGATGATACAAAAAGACAGGGGAGAGCCCCTCTTTTAATAGACAAGAGGCCTGTAGACTATTTACAAGATTTACTTCCAAATGAGTGGGGAAAACATTTTTTTTGCAGAATGAAGATTGGAAACAGGAAGCACCTGACATGGAAGAGAGAGCAAAAAGACAATGCATGAAGGTGGAAACCTGCCTGCATTGAGGAGGATGGCGGCATTGGATGACAGTTTTGCTGGCTGTGACCGCGTTCTGTTGAGGGAAGCATCAATGGTCACCCACACAAGCGTTGAAACTTGGTGCAAAAGTTCTGACGGCTGCAAAGAACAATGTTAGTTTGCGGGCGTCAGAGAGAGATTGGGCAAAGCCAATTGGTCTGGATTGTTTGGGCCAATTGGTAAAAGCTAGGATAGGGCAAGGAGGATGACATGTGAGGAGAGATGAGAGCACCAATAAACCAATTGTGAAAGATTGGATGGTGGTGATGATTGTGGGAAAGGGCATCAGTCATAGCAACAGCCCAGATGAGGATGGAGGTGAGATCAGTCATGGGAATAACCAATCTGGTTAGGTGACGCGGATTGTTCCCCTGACCAATCTCATGCAGGTGATCAGATGGATGATGGGGGCGGCTGGTCATGAGGTCACCAACAACCGCAAGCAAAGCTTGCAGTTATTGGTCAATGGCGGCAAGGATGGGGAGTGGAGCTGGATGGTTTGACCAATTGAGAGTCAATGGACTATGAGATTGAGAGATCCATGGAGGAGGGTGATTGTATCGTAGTGCTGAGTTGAGGAGGGGATGGACGCCCGCACGCCCTTGGCGAAAAAAACAGGTTAAAGCGCGTGCAAGGGGGATATTTGAACGGAGGAGGAAGGCATTGAATAATGTGAGATTTTGAGTTCAAGGCACCAGTTGAAACACTTAAGAGGAGGTGAGGAAAGATCTTGTGAAGCCAAGAGGAGCGGATCTTGGGAGTTAAGGGGGCACTCCGGTTCAGTATGAGGAAGAACAGATGGGGTTCATTCACTTGTGGTCCAGCTGACTTAAATAAGCTAAGTACAATGGAGGCCAACAAGTGGTTGAACAAGGTAATAGAAATGAATAGGAGACATTCAATACTAGGTCATCAGAGACCGCACAACATGGAGAACTACAGGACTGGTTGCACTCAAGATTCAGGCAACACTACTAGTAGATCAAAATTCTGACACACCCCCTTGACTGAAGCTTGAGGGAGTTAAAACAAAATAATGAGCTGAAGAATTTTTGACTCTTGCATGTCTATTGAATCCAACATTCCACAATAGAGCCTATTACATCAACAAGTTACACTAAAATTCCAATCATAATTTTTGAAACCCGGACTATTCTGAGCAACAACTTGAAAAATTTGCCCACAAAGGAGCCATATAAATGAATTACCCACAAAGGAGCATGATAGACAAAGGAATAAATGGATGAGACTACCTTGCACTATGTGTGACTTGAGGTAGTTCTGAACCGGAGAATGGAAGTAAAGTTGGAAGACTTTTTAAGGTAGCAACCGGACTTGAGAATGCGAGATTAACAGTCGTCGCAAAGCTAGCGAGTCGAGTAAGGTGATGAAAAGTTTGCGCGCGAGGATTGGATCAATAAAACTATTGGCAAGATTGATTCAGCTGAAAGCGAGTGTACCGGATTGGAATAAAGACTGGTAAGAACAACAGTAGCAGGATGGCCACAACGAAGCAGCTGGAACCAATGAATAAGGCTGATTGATCAAAATGGAAGGGGAACTGTTGATTGATTGGAAGACTTGAGGTGGCGAGCAACCGGACGACTTTGAACGGTAGCAACCAAACCGGTATTGGAGGGAGTTAATTATGATGAGTCAACCGCAATCAAGTTGTAAAGGGACTTGATACCAAATCAACGGCAAGCAAATGATTGACAGCGGAGTTGCTAGTGGAAGACAAAGGGAGAGCTATTTTTGGAGGGTCCAACCGAGCGAGCAGATGATAACAATGACTATGAGGGCGCAATAGATCAAGTAAGTGCGTGGTTGATAACTTGGAGATTTAACCATGTGAACAGGATGACCGAGAGCGAGCTTGCTGGAGAATTGACCAAGATGAGGGCCTGAGATTGAGAACAAGATGGCTAGAAGACACAGGTCGGAACTTGATGAATCAATCAATTAAGTCAATAAAGGGGTTGTGGGATTGCTACTTGATGATTTGAGAGAGTAAATGGAACAAAGCAATGATGGATTGATTGACCATGGGCATATGCAAACAAATTGGTCAAAGTGATTGTTGGAGCAAAATTGGTGGAACATATGTCAAGATGGTTGCAAGACCATTTGGATGCAGGCGCAATTAATTGGAAACAATTGAAATCGCTGAGAGGTGATAGGATAGTTGACCAATTGAGCAAATGATGTCAAAAGCAGTGAGACAAAGGAGGATGATCTCAGTGGAGCATTTCGGCTTTTACTGTGTGAGATTTTGAGTTTGAGGCTCCGGTTGAAAAACTTAAGAGGAGGTGAGGAAAGATCTTGTGACGCCAAGAGGAGTGGATCTTGGGAGTCAAGGGGGCACTCTGGTTCAGTATCAGGAAGAACAGATGGGGTTTATTCACTTGTGGTTCAGCTGACTTAAATAAGCTAAGTACAATGGAGGCTGACAAGTGGTTGAACAAGGTGATAGAAATGAATAGGAGACATTCAATACTAGTTCATCAGAGACCACACAACATGGAGGACTACAGGACTGGTTGAACTCAAGATTCAGGCAACACTACTAGTAGATCAAAATTCTGACAAATGACCAAGGAAGCCCTGCCTAGATGGCTAGGACAGGGAAGAGCTGGGAAAATGGTAAATGAGTGGGTACCAATAGAAACACAAGAGATAATAATTTTTTTTGAAATTTTATTGATGGATAAGAGAATGTTAAAAAAATTCAAAAATTTACATTTTCCATGAGGTTTCCCGGATTGGCCACCACAGCGGATGAGTATGGGCTCTTTCAAGAAAAAAAAGGAGAGAGAGGAGCTTACGGGGTACTAGAGGCCATTTGGAGCTAATAACAATTGCAGAGTGCAGGAAATCCTCCTCTGTGGGCGGATACCCTTCCTGAAGTTAGGGCAATGGCATTACCAGGCCTAAGTGTGTGACCAAAACCAATGGCAGGAGAATGGGATGCATAGCCACACAGAGAAAAATGGGAGAAGGGTCTGGATATTGAGGGACTTTCCCCAAACCAACATTAAGGTTCTGTTTGTGTCCCCAGGCATGATTAGCCTCTCCCTACTTGGTGGAGGTGGAAAATTCTTCATTTTGAGGAGTGGGAGAGTGATGGTGGGTGAGCAAATGATAAGGCTTTTTTGTCCCTAGAAATTGATTTTTTATTACCCTTAATCTTAGAACCAGCAAATACAGGTAGGTTTAGTCTATGTACATGTGATAGATCAAGTAAAGCATTACGGAATGATAATGTCAGCTTGCTACTATTGCAGAGAAAGCTGCAAAAGTAACAAAAACAACATAAAAATAATAATAATACAATTAACCTAAGAAGGAGTAGGAAAACCATAAATATTATTACAGAAATAGATTCTCCACCCAAAATTAGGTAGGGTCACTCACTGACCCCACCCTTGAAATCCAATTCCTTATATTTTTGAATAATTAAGGAAAGAACAACCAAAATACTATGGCTCCATTATTGAGCTTTTTGGCCAATTAAATATTTCACACACATCTTCACGTATAGGTTTCACACCTAAAATTCAGTCAGAATTGAGGTGTTGTGTATATTTTAGGAGTTACTGGCGGAAATGTGTTTTGTCACAATTCCCGCACGCAGCCGCGGTAGCCAATGCACCCGCGCGCGGCTGAGGTACAGCCTTGTCGCTCCTTCAAGGTTGTTTACGCAGCCCCAGGCCTCTGACAAGTACACAGCCGCGGGACTATGGGTTGACAGAGTGACAGGCGGCCTGAGAGGCCCAGGTACCGCATAAACAGGCTACAACATACAGGGGAACATTCTACATATGTAATAAATGTTCCCGTGGATAGTAGACTGTCTAAAAATACATAATATTATATAAAAATACATAAATAATCCTTACACCTATTTTTTACTTAATATAATGGAAAGTACCAAGAATGTCGAAAATAAGACAATGAAAACTTCTAAAAATATATTAAAATACTTTGATATACTTTTATGAGAATTGCTAGACATCAATATCTTTGTGACATAATAAGTAAAATAATTATGTAAAAATATTACATGAATTCACATGACTTATATTTTTAAGTAATTATCTTAGTAAATCAACTGGAACTCGAAAATAAAGAGTAAAATCAATATTATGACTTTTACTCCAGTTAGAAAATACATAATGAGAACTTACCTGACATCAAGTTGTCCGTAGAAATGTCTATTAATATAATTATTAAATTACTGGGAACATTTAATAAGGATAATTAATTAAATAATACATAAATAGGACAGATAAGTGTTATTCACACGTCCTAATTTTTATTATAAAGTGGAATAATTCCCATACCCGGTGGAATTAGATGCTTCCCGTTCTATAGCACCAGGATCACATGACAGGCTACTACTGGTTACCCTGCTAGCCCTACTGTCCGTCCCTTTGAGCCCCTGTATCCCTCAGAAGCACAATATTGGGACTCAAAGAACTATAAATAAGGAGCTCTTTGGAGGATATTGAAGGGCAGAGACCCAGTAATATTCATATCCAGACGTGGTGCCAAGGTAATCAAGTACCTATAAGAGATAAGTAAGTGATTTATGGCAATGTCTGATCAGTAATATCCATCCCCAAACCTCTTTTTATCTATTAAAACTGCTGAACAACCTTATAACCCCAGTATACAGGTTTAACCCATCAGTACACGTCTCAAACAGATACCCAAAGGATTTAATAACATACCAGTGAGTATTATTATCCTTTCTCTGTCGTGGTATCTTGGCTACAAGGCCCTACCACTCCATTGTGTATTTTATATACATATTATCTTTGGGTAAAATATTCTTTAAACTAAAGAGCCCAAAGTAACCAGGACTAAATGTTTTCATACTGAAATCCCTGGGGAGAGGTGTTAAAGATCCCCAATATAATTGTGGCCCCTATATAAATATTTAATAATCAATTTTGATTCAAAACAATAAACAATAACCAAACCATTTAACCTTGCAATAAGCTTAATCCAAATATTCTACGTATTTTTGCTGCATTTATTAAATAATATATTTATTATTTACTCTATCACCTCTGGTAGCTAAAGGATAGAAAGGGTCTTGGCATCCAGGAGGCTGACAGATAAAAAATGGATATCAGTATTGGGAAAGGGTCTTAATGTGAAGGCAGAGAAGATAATGTATGCAGGATGATTCTTACAAGAAGGTCTGAGGAAGTCAGCTTGGTCTTTCTTGGTCTAGGTCTTTTCTCCATTAATCAATCTCAGTTCCTCTGAGGATCTTGGGTTGCTTTCTGAGTGATCTTGAGGCTAATGATTGGTTTTCTCCTTGGATCAGGTGGTATTTTTCCTGATTGCTTTCTTTTTCTGTGAAGAAGTTGTTCAATTGATGCTTGTTGTCCTTAAATTGAGCTGTCTATTTTGTTGTCCTTGGATCAATAACTTGAGCAAGGTTTTTTTTTTTGTTGGTTTTTTGGTTGATGGTCTTTGATGTTGTTAGTTGAAAGGAAGAAGTCAAAGGGAACCTTCAAAGAAAGGAGCAGAGAGGGAAAGCTTGGTTTTGGATGCACAGGGAATTTTCAATTGCAACTACTGGAGTTATCCCCTTTGGGATATCTCCTGGCAGTGGAAACCCTTCCTCTGACTTCTGATGAGTTATCCCAATGGTAATAACTCATTTGGAGTCAATTTTTATTCCCTCTGGTGGCTTAAAAGAAAATACATTTCTCCAACTCTTTCCATATATCTATATAATGAATTCTGAATTTTTATGATTTTAAGATTTCAGAGGTTGGTGGCCTCTGCAACAGACAAAATGAAGGCAGCCTGATGAGTCTCTGGGTTGCAGTCCCATTTTTGATAGGTAATCATCATCTGTAAAAAAGTTGGCCAGAGTTCCACAGCAGAAGTGTTTCCAACTAGTTCCAGAGTGGGTTTGGGTACAAGGTTGACACAATCCAAGAGTTGGGGACAAAAAGGAGTACCTGCAGTGTCCTGAGATACAGAAATCATTATCCAGACAACCAGTAGTGCAGGTGCACATCCTCCACATTTTTTTACAATATTTTCCCAAGTCCAATATGGAGTTGAGCAGGACTCTAAAGTAATTTTGGAGGAGAGTTTTGAAAGGGTTGAAGGGGTAACAGGGTGGGAAGACTATGTGGAAGTTCTGGGGATGGAACTCAAGTTGTTGTGGATGTGGTGGTCATCTCTAGAAATAAAATCAAGGAGGCTCAGCAGTGAAATTTGACTTGAAGGCTCTGAAGTGCAGGGGTGTGGGATCTGCAGCACAATAGAAAATGAATCTTAGCTTGGCTTATTTTCTACTGCAGTTGAAGAAGATGAAGTCTCAGCACATGCGCCAATGTGGGATTTGCACCACAATAGTGAAGCTGAGCCAGGATTTTTCCCTTTGCCAAAGACAATGGTTGTGATTGTCAGCTTGCTACTATGTACAGAGCACAACTGTCAAATAGTAACACAAACTATGAAAAATAAGAATAACTCAATTAAAAAAATAAGGAGTGATAAATCCATAAATATTATTACGGGAATAGATTCCTTACCCAAAATTAGTTAGGGTCACTCACTGACCCCACCCTTGAATTCCAAGTCCTTATATTTTTAAAATAATTAAAAAGAAAATTACTAAAAATTACAACACCAGTATGGCACTTTTTAGCCATTCTAATATCTCACACGTATTTTCACGTAAAGGGTTTATGTAAGATCCTGTCTGAAAGTTGTCCACGGGTGATGTCCCATGTCCGCGGGTAATCTCTGCCCGCGGGTGGTCTCACTCCAATGAGGACACTCTAATTCAAAACCAGGTCGCAATACCTCCTTCCGTCAACTCATCTCATCTGATTCTGATTTTCATTCTTCACTTTTTCTTCTCATGTTTTCTTTTTTATTTCTGATTTAGGTTTCCGGATTCGGGATTTTTTTTCTTTCATTTTATAATTCCTTCAATCTTCTGTCATCACGCACACACACATCCTTCACGCACAACCTCAATGCTCAATCTCATCAACTCAAAATCATCAGTTGACTCGATTAGAGCTCTCCTCAACATAGACCTCGAGCATTCAATCTGAACTTCTGTTAACTGGTAAGATCAATCCTGTGTATTAGTCAATGGATCTCAGGATAACTCAGAATCACTCTTTGTGTCCAGAATCATCATATTCCATCCCAATTCCTTCTTTGTATTATAATCATGTGCGTCTCAGCCGCTATCCTGTTTTATTTGTAAACCGAGTAAGGTCTTCACAAGTGTTGGTTTGATTAACTCAATTCATTGCTTTCTGGGATGCTCATTTATTTTCAAGTCATCTGATGTCTTTAAGAATGTTTTCAATTCTGTCATAGTTCTTGCTGGCTTACAATATCAATCATCATTCAAAGTAATAGTTTACACCTAAAATTCACTCAGAATTGAGGTTTTGTGTATATTTTAGGAGTTACACGCGGAAAGTGTTATGTCACAATTCCCGTGCGCAGCCCCACATCATTACATATCCCTACGTACTAGTAGCAGCAGGTTCCCGCGTACTAGAGATCCGCGCGCAGCTGATTCTGCCACGCACGCAGCGGATCCTACCCAGCGCGCATCTGTACTAACTGATCCCCGCGTCTGGATCAGTTGTGACTAATCTGACAACCAGGTACCGCTCAGAAGAGCTACAACCTAGTTAGGGTTGCCTATTATATGTAATAAGCGTACATATGCATTAATAATGATCTAAAAAGATAAAAAATTAAATAAAATTAATGAAAATTAAGTTTAAAACATTTTTAATAATAAATCAAAGATCAAGGATTACCACGTAAATCACTGATCCTGATCTTTGAATACCACAAAACACTACAAGAAGTGTTCATAAAAATTATTAAAAATTATCCACATGATCAGCAGATGATGGAAAATTAGTAAACATCTACATCTGCACGCTTTACAGCAATATCATTGGTACGAATAAAGTATGAGTACAGAATGATCAAATTTACGCCATAACAGATTAACAGATCCTGTGCCTAAAATAATACAGAAATCCAGCAGATCTAAGGACA
Organism: Puccinia polysora; assembly: GCA_025617555.3. Classification (NCBI taxonomy): domain Eukaryota; kingdom Fungi; phylum Basidiomycota; class Pucciniomycetes; order Pucciniales; family Pucciniaceae; genus Puccinia; species Puccinia polysora. Next base: position 24,051,408 of record CM062635.1, read on the forward strand.
GCTGATTGACAGCACCAATTGAACGTGCTAATCTTGCCCTGAATGGCTTGCCAGCCTCAGCCCACGAGCAGAACCCTCTCTACGTGCCCTGAGAAGACCAAAATCACCCCAAAAAGGTATTTATACAAACCTCTTTGGATCCATTATTCCATCATCAGTTACAAGGAATTATTTATTATCAATCAGACACCATGTCATTATTTATCAAATGCTTATATAAAGATAAGCAAGTGATTTATGACTTAGTCTGTAGTAGTATTATTTACCTTTATTAACCAATCAACCATTGAAGTTTAGTCAAGCAATCAACCTCATCTGCTCTGAAACCCTTCCAATTGTTCCAGGATTTTCGTGGTAAAGTGCTCAGAATGAGTGTTACCCTTCCTGTCTTGGCCAGTTGTGCTGTTAAGCCCGGCCATTAGTGGAATAAGTCCTTTCTAAGGCACCCATCTTTATTCCAAGGTTCTTAAACTTCCTAAGGAGGCCCCTTGAAGAGAGGTTGCTAGTCTGTAAAGATCCCCAGTAGTATAATACTGTGGCCCCTCTTTAATGTTATATTGAAAAAAATTTACTACCAAATTAATTAAACCTTGCAACTGCTCTTATTAAATCAATTATTCGAGCTTCTAAGTGTTTATTATTGGAATAATAATTATTATTATCATTCCAGCATTTTTATCACTCTCTGTAGCTAAATGAATGCAAGGTTCCTGGTATCAGAGAGCTGACAACTGGGGGTCTGGCCACAAAATATCCTTAAATAATTAATTTTTAATTATTTATTCCTTGGACCAGTCTATTTATTTTTAAAAATAAGTTAACATACTTATAACATATTTTTGATCATTTGTTTCTCTAGTGAATCTTAAGACCAACAGAGAATTGATCAATTATTATTTGAACCTTCTTAAAAATAAAAAAGAAGAAAAACTCCGTAACTTTGTCCCTGTTATTTTAACTCCTGAGCAACAACAGGAGAAATTTCTTTATTATAAACAGCAGGTTATAAAAGACAAAGAACTTGAGCTTGAAACAATTCTCGATTTCAATTCTTAATTAAGGAAACATAAGTAGTGGAAGATTTATCAAAGGAAGCTTTATATTTATAAATAAATAACCCTGAAGATAAAGAAAAATCCAAAAATAATAAAAGTGATTGTTTTTTTCTAAAAATCATTTTAACACGTAAAAATACAAAAAATATTAAACTTATATTTTTTTTTTATCCATCTCAGTGGATTTTTTCTTTGGTGATCTCATTGACCAGGAAATCCTAGAGAACGTCCCAGAAAGTGTACCATTGGACTTACCCTTGTATTTATGCCAGGATCTGATTGGAACTCACTCAGACCCCATTTGAATACCCTCCAAGGATAGCTGTGATCCCCCCGAGTGTTGGTACCCTTGAATTTAACTCTAAGTAAGTTAAAATATTTATAAACAATTATTAAAAATAATAAAACACACAAAAAATATTATTTTTATAATTTTAAAGTCTTTTTTTCAAAATTTCAACAAAAGGACTTACACATTTTTTTTGGTGCTATTTACCAAAATAGGCCCAACACACGTGCAACTGGTAGAGCCCTGTCATATGGATCTCTGCCCAGAGGAACCCGTGCGTGCAAGGACTCCAGTCGCAAGCACAATGAGGGGACTCAAACCCGTGACCATAGCATCACGCAGGAGGACAACGGCAACAACCACGGCCGCCAACTCAACCAACAGACCATTGGAGAGACATCCCTCGCCCACCATGTTATCCCAGGAGGGTACAGGTCCTCCTACACCACCTCAGCTTGACTCAACCAAGGAGGAAAGAGTCAAAGTATTAGTGAAAGAGCACGTGAGCTATTGGGAACAATTCAGGTTGGCTCAGACCCAGGATGATCAACCAGGTATGAGAAAAGACATTTCTCAGGCAAATAAATCTCAGATTTCTCTGCAAAGGTTGATCCCAAAGAAAGAAGTAGAATGCTACGTGCAGAACTGGAATCCTTGGGATCAGTTAGCTTCCTTAAAGGGAAAGGACCCCAAAAAGAAGAGGTCCTCAGACCATCAGAAGTTAATGAACCCAAAGGATTGAGACAACATAATATCCTTAGCCCAGAAGTGGAAAAAGGTGTACCAAAATTAGATGTAGAAGCTCTTAATAGCTTTTCTGTAAATGTGTTTCACAATTTTACTATTATTAGCCAATGCTTTGACAAATTTGATCAACAATTGGACAAATTAAGTTCAAGTATTTTCAGAGTGATTGACACTCAGTCTCAGATTATGAGAATTGAAGAGTTGGAAATACAACAAATCAAGGGTAGTATAAGAGCTAGTAAGTTGGACCTGATGAGAAATATTGATGACAACCAATCAATTCTTCAGGAAGATATTCTTGAAACCATAGACCAGCTTAAGGAAGAAGTTAAGAAAACTATTCCTACTCCTTCAGCTCATCTGACTAACAAAATTGACTTATTAAGCAAAAAACTTGATTTAGAGTTAGGTATGATTAAGAATGATCTCAGAGATCTTACAATCAACTCTACTAACTCTCCGGTCATTGACCTAGAAGAAGCTAGACCTGCCAGGTTCACCAGTACTCCTAGTGTTCCTCCCAGAACCAGGATAACTAGGAATGAATCTTTCAGACCCAGACATACTCCTGAAATGGAGCAGGCTTTGAAGCTACATCCTCCCATCACTGAATGGCCTAAATTCTCTGGAGAAGGAGAATACAACTATGTCAGTTTCATTCAATTTATTGACTATACTCCTTCTTTTTATGAGCTCCCTGATGCAATAGCTGTGGTAAGATTTCCCAGATTATTTGAAGGAGTAGCTCTTGATTGGTTTCTCAATAAAAGAGAAGAAGTTGGATCTTTGTCCTGGAATTCTTGGAAAGAATTGATCAAGGTACAGTTTGGTACCAGGATTTGGAAAAGAAAGATGATGAAAACTTTTTAAACTTCCCAGTTTGATCCATCCAAGGACAAACCTCATAAGTGGTGCTTAGACCAGAAAAAGAGGTTAGACTGTTTTTATCCTGATGCTGAGAAGGAAGAAGTCAATGAAAGACTCCTCAACTTATGTCCCGTACAAATCAACCACAGTGTAAGGTGAAGAATGCCTATGGATTCAGATCTTTCCACCTTAATAGGTGTATTAGAAGAGACTATTGATATGAATGTTCTTGATAAAAGGGTCAATAAACCTCCCAGGGAACAAAATACTAGGAACAGGGAATAATATACTTCCAAAAATAAAGAATACTCTGCTACTAATCCATCTACCTTGGAAGTCAAGAAGACTCCAGAATCAAAAGAGAAAGTATGTTGGAACTGTAACCAAACAGTACATGTAAAACCTGATTGTCCTCTACCTAGGAAAAGGATTAATCTTATTGAAGGAGAAGAGTATGACAATCCTGAACCTCACCTTGATGATATTGAAGGATCACTCTGTGATTGTGATCTAATAATCACTAACCCTATCAATGTTATTGAAGGTAGTATTGAGTCTTCTCTGGACATAAATTCCGTCAATGAGGACTCTAACTTACCTCAAAAATGGAATACCAACTTGAAGATTCACCACATCTCTGAGGCTAAGGCTTTGATTATAAAACCTTCTGCTGGTAAAAGTTACACTTCAGGAAAAACATGCTATGCTACTGGTTTAATTCAAAGTTCCCCTGTCAAGTTACTTCTAGAAAGTGGAGCCTTTTGCTCTTGTTTTGTTTCAACTTATCTGGAGAAACAAGACCCAAACTGGAAACTGAACTTACTGCCAGTACCTCAGGCTAAGTTCAGCAGTTTTAATTCTTTTCTCAATGCTGTTGAAGTATGGTCTTCTGATATCATACTCCCTCACTCTAAAGTATCACTCAAACTGAACATGGAATTTGTAGTGCTCCAAAACAGAGTATGTGATTATTTTATCCTTGGGAATGATTCTCTTTGCTTATATGGTATAGATGTATTCCAAAGCAAAGGTAGATACTTCACTATAGGTGGAGACTGGAATAAGAAGTTCCAAATATGTCATGTAAATGCTCAAACTTCTGATTCAACTTATGAAAAACACTTAGAGAAGTTCAATCAGGAATACTTCTCTCAAGCTGCTTTGAATTCCCTTCTCAATGAAGAACAGAAACGGGATATCCTACAAGTATGCTTTGAAAATCAGAATGCTTTCTGTACCAAAGATCACCCCATTGGTAACATCAAAGTACATGATATTATCCTAACTCTAACTATTAAGCCTCCTTACCCACCTAACCTCAGGAGACCTGCTTACCCTTCTAGTCCAAAATCCAGAGCTGCTCTGGAAACCCATATTCAAGAGTTGGTTGACTTAAAAGTCTTAAGGAAAGTAGGCCACAATGAACAAGTGGATATTACTACCCCAGTAATTATAGCTTGGCATAATGATAAGTCAAGAATGGTTGGAGATTTGAGAATGCTTAACAACTACACCCGAGCTGATTATTATCCAATTCCAAGAATTGACCATGCTCTGCATAAACTTTCCAAGGCTAAGTACATCAATACCATGGACATGCTGAAAGGTTTTCACCAAAAACCTATCAGCCCTGATAGCTGGAAATTCATGAGAATTATCTGTCATTTGGGAATTTATGAGTATCGTAGGATGCCCTTTGGTATTAAAAATGCTCCTTCTCATTTTCAAAGGATGATGGACATAGTCCTAGGATTATTCATCAGACAGGGATGGATGATGGTATACATTGATGATGTTATCATTTACTCTGATCATTGGGATACTCACATGGAGAAATTAAGGCTAGTCCTCAAAACCATCTCTGCCGTAGGATTGAAAGTATCAATGAAAAAGTGTAACTTTTGCTACAGAGAACACAAACCCTTAGGACACATTGTCTCTGGACTAACCTTAGCTGCTGACCAAAACAAGATAAAAGCAGTAATGAATAGGCCTATTCATCAGAATAAAACTGAACTCCTATCCTTCATCAGCTTCTGCAGCTACTATAGGAAGTATTTAACAAAGTTTGCTCTTCTAACGAAATGTCTGTATGAGATCTGCAACAACACCACCATGTTTTAAATGACTCATGACAGAGTCAAGAACTATGAGGAACTCAAAATGGCAATGACTTCAGCTCCAGTACTGATCCAGCCAGATTACTCTAAACCTTTCAAGCTCTACATAGATGCCAGAATGGAAGGGCTAGGAGATTCTTTACACCAGGAAGTCATAGAAGATGATAAACCAGTGGAAAAACCTATAATCTTCATATTCAGACAAATGAAAGATACTGAGAAAAGGTACAGTGCAAGCCAAATGGAATTCCTGGCCTTAGTATGGGCTCTAGAGAAACTCCGTTATTACTTAGAAGGCACCAACTTCACTTTTATTACTGACTGCAACGCTTTCAGGACATTGATGAACATGAAGACCCCTAGTAGGCACATGTTGAGATGGCAGATAGCTATACAACAGTACAGAGGACAGATGACCATAGTTCATCAAGCTGGGACTAAACACCAGAATGCTGATAATTTAAGCAGGAATGCGTTACCCAATGACCCAAGTAACCCTGCCTATGATCCAGAGGATAATGACATCTTCCCTATCCTTAATATTAAAAGGTTAAACATTGAAGCTCCTATAATGGGAATCCACGTTTGTGAACTGAATGAATCATTGTTCAACTCTATCAAAGAAGGTTATAGTTCTGGAATAAAGACTCTGATCACTATTATGTAAAGTACTTCTCCACCTCCTGAATTGATCAATAGCCTACCTGAACCTTGTTTGAAGCCATACAAAGCCGGAAGGTTCACCATATGGGATGGTCTGGTATACTATAGGCATAAACATTCAAGTGTCATAGTCTTAACTAAGGATGACCATATCAAACATGTTCTGGCTGAGCGCCATGATAACTGTTCATCTGGTCATTTGTCTGCTGATAGAACCTTGGATAAGGTTAAAAAAACTGCTTTGTGGGTTAATTGGAGAGACTCCACTATACAGTACATTACCAGTTGTGAAACTTGTCAGAAGTCCAACAGGACTACTGGGAAACGGTTTGGACTACTGCAAAAGATTGCTGAACCCAAGAAAAGATGGGAGATTATCAATATGGACTTTGTGGCTGGACTACCACCAGGAGGAGCCTATTCCTACAACTCTTTCTTGGTCATTGTGGATAGGTTCTCCAAGAAAGCAAATTTCCTACCTAATCACAAGGAAGACACTTCTATGGAAGTTGCCCTATAATTTTGGAAAAGAATCATTGCTGATGTTGGAGTTCCCAAGATTATTATCAGTGACAGTGATTCTAAATTCACCTCTGAGTTCTGGAGGAACCTACATGATATGCTTGGAACCACCTAAGCTTTCTCTACCGCTTATCACCCTCAGACAGATGTAGCTGAAAGGATGATTCAGACCCTGAAAGACATGCTCAGGAGATTCTGTGGCTTTGGACTAGAATACAAGAATTCTGAGGGTTATTTCCACAATTGTGTTAGCCTTTTACCTGCACTGGAGATGGCCTACAACAGTAGCAAGCACTCTACCACTAAGGAAACACCTTACATACTGGGAAGAGGATGGATTCCTAGATTACCCAAGGATAACCTTAACCACCAGCTGACCAATATTCACCCTACATCACTTGATTTCAAAAAAATGATAAATTTAGCAAAAAAAAATGCTGTTAAATGTGTCCAGGATGCTATAGAGTATAACCAGCAAAGGTGGGATAAAACCCATAAGTAACCTGATTTCAAAATTGGTGATGAATTCTTGATCTCTACCACTAACTTTACCAACTTGGGTGGAAAGAAAAAGCTTAGACCAGCTTTTGTTGGACCTTACACCATTAAAAAACTTCATGGTAAAAATGCTGTGGAAGTAATCCTCAGTGATGAGCTTTCTAGGAAACATTCAGTCTTCCCAGTAAGCCTCATCAAACACTACCACCCAAGGAATGGAGAACATACTCGTTCACCTACAATACCTGTTACAGAAGAACCTGAAAAGGACAAAGGTAAAATTAGAAAGATCCTTAAGGATAAGAAAGATAGGATCAATGGAAAAGACGTCAGACTCTACCCAGTTAGATACAAGGGAGAATCAGCTTATAAAGATGAATGGTTGCCTGAACATAATATCCCTGATGGACCTATACACCTGAGGAACTTCAGAGCCAACAGGAGGCATGAGCCCAAAATTTTTTTTCAGATATAGACATATCTTGGAGCGGGGGAATGTCAGCTTGCTACTACGTACAGAGCAAAACTGTCAAATGGTAACACAAACTATGAAAAATAAGAATACCTCAATTAAAACAATAAGGAGTGAGAAATTCTTAAATATTATTACAGCAATGGATTCCTCACCCAAAATTAGGTAGGGTCACTCACTGACCCCACCCTTGAATTCCAAGTCCTTTTATTTTTAAAATAATTAAAAAGAAAATTACTAAAAATTACAACACCAGTATGGAACTTTTTGGCCACTCTAATATTTCACATGTATTGTCACGTATGGGGTTTACACCTAAAATTCACTTAGAATTGAGTTTTTGTGTATAATTAGGAGTTACATGCGGAAATGTTTTATGTCACAATCCCCGCGCACAGCCCCGCACATTACATATCCCTATGTACTAGTAGCAGCAGGTTCATGCGTACTAGAGACCCGCGCAAAGCTGATTCTGCCACGCACGCAGCGGATTCTGCCCCGCACGCATCTGTACTAACTGGTCCCGCGTCTGGTTCAGTTGTGACTAATCTGAAAACCAGGTACCGCTCAGGAGAGCTACAACCTAGTTAGGGTTGCCTAGTATATGTAATAAACGGACATATGCATTACTAATGATCTAAAAAGATCAAAAATTCAATAAAATTAATGAAAATTGAGTTTAAAACATTTTTTAATAATAAATCAAAGATCAAGGATTACCACATAAATCACTGATCCTGATCTTTGAAGACCACAAAACACTACAAGAAGTGTTCATAAAAATTATTAAAAATTATCTAAATGATCAGCAGATAATGGAAAATTATTAAACATCCACATCTGCACGCTTTACAGAAATATCATTTGTACAAAGAAAGGATGAGTACAGAATGATCAAATTTACTCCATAACAGATTAACAGATCCTGTGGCTAAAATAATACAGAAATCCAGCAGATCTAAGGACAGCTGATTGACAGCAGCAAGTGGGCGAGCTAATCGTGCCCTGACTGGCTTGCCATCCTCAGCCCATGATCAGAACCCTCTCTACGTGCCCTGAGAAGACCAAAATCACCCCAAAAAGGTATTTATACAGACCTCTTTGGATCCATTATTCCATTATCAGTTACCAGGAATTATTTATTATCAATCAGACACCGTGTCATTATTGATCAAGTGCTTATATGAAGATAAGCAAGTGATTTATGACTTATTCTGTAGTAGTATTATTTACCTTTATTAACCAATCAACCATTGAAGTTTAGTCAAGCAATCTACCCCATCTGCTCTGAAACCCTTCCAATTATTCCAGGACTTTCGTGGTAAAGTGCTCAGAGTGAGTGTTACCCTTCCTGTCTTGGCCATTTGTGCTGTTAAGCCCGGCCACTAGTGGAATAAGTCCTTTCTAAGGCACCCATCTTTATTCCAAGGTTCTTAAACTGCCTAAGGAGGCCCCTTGAAGAGAGGTTGCTGGTCTGTAAAGATCCCCAGTAGTATAATACTGTGGCCCCTCTTTTATATTATATTGAAAACCATTTACTAACAAACCAATTAAACCTTGAAACTTCTCTTATTAAATCATTTATTTGAGCTTCTAAGTGTTTATTATTGGAATAATAATTATTATTATCATTCCAGCATTTTTATCACTCTCTGTAGCTAAAGTACTGCAAGGTTCCTGGTATCAGGGGGATGATAGTGATGCTTTATTGATCCAACTTCCGCAGCTATTGATTTAGGATTATATTTGAATAAATGTCAAAGAAATTCATTGAATATATCAGGTGTGTATCCAAGGATCAACTAAGGGGTAGGTAGTGGGTTTTTCAGAAGTTTATGTAATTTTTGGAAGATCAAAAATAAAAACCCAAGATCCAGTATGTGGAGGTAAAAGGGGATCTGCCAAGGGAAGTTGACAGGGATCTTTCTTGGAAAGCATATTTGGGAAGATTGACTAGTTGGGCTATTGCAGATTGCGGTTAATACAAAAACTAATTCATGCAGACAGATTTTCTAGGCAGATAATGAGAAATGATGAGCAGGATTATTGCGGATTGCATGGGGGAAGGCGCTGCGGGGGAATTTATTCTTTGGATTTACCTTGTTTTGTGAATACATGTTGGGTTGTATATAAAAGGATTTTCCTTTCTAGTTTTTATTTTATTGTATTGTATTATATTGAATAAAAATAGAAGGTTATCTGTCTATATTATCATGGATTATTTATGGAGAATATTACAGTGAAAAAATCTTTTTTATCTGTTATAGCTATCTCATTGCTGTAGTATTCAAAGAAAAGCCTGAAGGGCACAGAGATAAACATTGGAGAGCAAATTTTAGTATTCTCTTCCAAAAATGATTGTTTTTTTATAATATTTTTAGAGACAGATTGTCAGAGATAATGGGAGCAAATGGTTATTCTAGGAAATATGATTTATTTAATTCCCAGACTGGAGCGGTGTGGTTGTAGATGCTTATAGAAGTCAAATTTTTGGTACCAAAGCATGAAGTGGGAGGAGGGTCTGAAACAGGAGGAGAGAGGGGAAAGTGAAAATGAACTGGATGATTAGGTTCAGAGCGAGGAACTAGAGGGGAATTTTATTTGGGAACAAGGGAAGGAAGAAGAAGAAAATTAGAGATGAGGGAAGCAGAGGGACCAGAAAATGGAGCATTGGTGTAGGATAAAGTTTGATTTGCATTAAAATTTTTTCAGCAAGACTTTACAGAAAGATTTTATCATTGAAAAATCAATCCCTTAAATTGATGATCCTTTGGCATTCAGTCTATGCCCATTTTTTTTCTGGAGATACAAAATTAAAATAGTGGCATGTGCTTTATTTTCAAGCATGCATTGCTTGTGCTTGGGGACTTTGTACCAGGTGATTCAGCCATAGGACAAAGATGGGATATTGGAGAATTGATAGATTTCAGGATAGAGTTGGGGGAGACAAAGTTCCCAAGTGTTTTTTCAAGGGAAAGAGCTGAAATATGAAAGGTAGTCAAAAAGGGAATCAACTGGACTGATTTAGGAAGAGAGGAAGATGAAAGAGAGAATTTCTTGAAGTTTTCTGTTGTATTGTTCAATTTTGTTGCAAAATTGTTAAGCTGAGGTGAGTTTTGTGGACTAGTTTGTTTTTAACGGCTTTTTATGAGAGAAAATTTTGCGGTTGATGGTTTACATATTCATCTCTGTTATTGGTGGAAATGGAGATGATTTTTTTTCAAATTGTTCTTCAAAAAAGGAAATTAAGAGTTTTATTCAATAAATTGAGGCTGATTCTACACCATAGGGTAGGCAAAGAGTGCTTTTTATCAGTTTTCAATGAAATTAATGAATTTTTTATAGCCTTCCATGGAGGTTGTTTGAAAATTATAAATTTCTGAGTTAATCAGTTGGACAGGAATTAATGATCTAAAAATCAGTTTGGATTGAAAAAGAGACCTTGTTATAAAAATATGACAATTGATCTTCTTTTCATTCAGGCTATTAAAAAGGAGTTATTGTAGGCAGTAAATTTTTCCACTGGAAGAGTTGTCTTGATGATCTTCTTTGAGATTTTTCCATCTAAAAATAGCAATTTCTTTGTTTTTTTGAATATTTTTAAATTTTGATGAATTTGTTGATAGGGAGATGACTGAGAATTTTTCCAGATTGCATCTTGACCATGTTTCCTGATTTAAATTAGGAATATCTCCATTTGTTAATTAACTGACACCAGAAGCATGGATGTGTATTCTAAGTATTATTTCCCAGTAGAGTTATCATGACCCTGATCTGTGAGATTTAAGAGGTATGGCTGATGGTGTTGTAAATACTAGGTGCTTGTTAGAGATAATCTTATGAGACACAGTGTGTTGGATACATTGGAAACATGAGTGGTGATAAGCTCAGAGGGAGTATGGTTTCTATTCTGACTCTGAGATCATAACCTGTTGGGACTGAGGAAAGATTAGAATGGCAGGATGATAAAATTTTCAGATATGAAAGAAACAGAAGAGGGGAAAAAATTTATGAGACAAAAAGAAAAGAAATTAACTGAGTAAATGAAGATTTAGAAGTAGAATGGAAGGATGAGGAATAAATTCCTTCCACTTGACCTATGATCTTTCTTGACACATTGAAGGCTGGAAAAGATTTCACACAGCTTTTGAAACATCTGCATAGCCTGGAAAATGAATAATTAATCATGAGACAGGTGCAATAGAAATTTGAGAGGCAGACAGTGAGATGATTGGTTTGGTATATTGAAATTTATGAGTGAAAGTAAAATAAAGAAATAAGAAAGACATAAAACAAAAGATTTAAAAGGAAAAGAAAGAGATTGATAAGAAACAGACTGATTAACAACCATGTGATTAATCCCAAATTTTTTTGAGATTGTGAGAGAATTTGAATATCAGCCAAGTTCAATCAAAATTGGCCTTGAAATTGAGTACCAATATACCCGCCCAGTTAGCTTAAAATTTGGGATTTCAGGAATTTTACAAAATTTTTGAAACTCTTTGAAACTGTAAGGAGATGGAAGAAACCAAGTGAAAAGCTTATATATTATTTTCAGGGAACTTACCAAGGCATTATCAATATTTTTCGCAAGTTTTGGAATTAAAATAATATTTAGATTGAAGTCAAAATTGCTCTCTGGATCCAAATTACCTGAAGTACCAAATAAATTTGGGGCATCCTTTGCAGCAAGGTTGATGATATGTGCCATAAATCTGAAGTGATCAGTATCATTGTTAAATTGATCATCAGTGATCTTACCAGTTCATGTGGCCATTTTGAAATTGCTTGATACATTTTTGGAAGCAATCACTCACTCTGGCAAACCAATCCTAATCCAACTCTTTTTCATATTGATAATAAAGGTCTCCTGGAAAAAATTAAAAACATAAGATCAAACGCAAAAACCAAACATCTTGACATCAAAGTAAAATACATCCAACAATTATATGAAGAAAAAAAAATTGTCATTAGACTCATTTCCTCCTCTGAAATGGTAGCCGATCAATGCTCTGTCAAAAAGTTGCTCAGCTGCATCTCTAGAGTGTCTCAGAAAAAACTGTTGACCTTTACCTGCTCACTAGAAGAAGCCGCGACCTTTTCCCCGGCTTGCTCCCGGTGCTGAATCTCCAAATCCAAAGTATCCATCCATTCCCTTCCGTCATCACCACTCGATCCTGATCCTGTTCCGCCATTTTTCAAATCATCATCCGATCCATCAAATCCAACACTCATCTAACTCGCCCCACTCCTCCTTCAACTCAATCTTCCCTTCCTACAACCGCTACTATTGCCCCCCTCAACAATTCTTCAATAACATCCTGCTCCCATTCAATCAAATCCTCACATCTTTTAACCTCGACAAAACCAAACTCAACACATCACTTCTCACCAAATCCAACGTCATTCTCGAAACAGTTAAGCTGATCAGATGTGAGATACTCATTCACGATTCTCATTGTCTCTTGACTACACTCTCATTCTCTCCTTCTTTTGTCGCCTCAGTGTCCTTCCTATTCTCCTTGTGTTATTCCTCCGCTTCCTCTCCTTACCTTTCTCACTGCCAACGTCCGTCTTAATACTAGAGAAAACATCCTGGGTAAGACTCAACCGTTGTCCTTCATTTATAATCTCTTTACTCCATCAAGATGTTTACTTGTTTCATTTGTTAGTCCATTGGTCTTTGTAGGCAATTAAACCTAAAGAAATCCCTCATCTTAACACGGTTAAAAGCCAAACGTTCCAGCAACCGAAACAATCCGAATAACGTTTGACAAATAAAGGCCAATGGATTCCTCACAATCTCTGCTCAAGACTCTGACGGACTCCATTCCCACTCTCTCCGACTCTAATTTCTTGTTGTGGCGCTCTAAGATCATCACGATACTCTCTCTCAAAAAGATCTCACACTGGCTCGACTCCACTGAACCCAAAAAATGTCCTCCAGAAGTAAATCTTGAAATAGTGGGATACATCCTTGCGAAACTAGACAATCGTACTTACATCAACTGTGTCAAGGATCACCTGCTTACCAACGGGATCAAGCTGTGGAAATCGATAAATGAACATTACGCCTCCTCTCAAACGGCAAATTGTTCCAGGGTCTTCTTTAATCTGCTCAACCTTCAGTTCGACCCAAAGAGAGTTGAAAAATTTATTACCGACACCCGATCATGCTTGCTTCAAATTGCCGAGATTGGAATCCAGATGGACGACGATATAGCTGCCTATCTACTGCTCTACAAGTTTCCTCCTCCACTCGAACATCTCAAAACAACTATCACCCACTCACTCGGAGAAGCCAAGATTGACGCCGACCTGGTCCTACGTCATCTCAATCAAGTCAAAAACGAGGTCATGGCCGGATCCCACGCCTCAGCTCTGATAACTAGGAATGACGCCACTAAGTGTAGGTCAACCTGGCACAATCCTCAGGCCAATCACGACCGAAGCAAGTGTTGGTGGCTCTATCCTCATCTCCGACCCAACTACAGTAACTCTTCAAGTGGTCCCGATTCAGCGACTCCATCCAACGCTCCTTCACAACCCCAAAAGGGTTCATCCGCCCACCTAGCCTATATGTTCGCAATGGTCTCGTCACCTCTTCTCAACTCGAATCGAGTCCTTCTTGATTCTGGCGCTTCAAACTGCATGTTTAATAACCCAAATTTCTTCCCTCATCTTCACCCCGACGGTACCAAGGTACAAACTGGAAACCCAAATGCCCCTATCTCCTCTATCGGCAAAGGAACAGCTCACATTACAACTACCTCGGCCACTCTTCACCTTCAAAACTCCCTTTATGTTCCCGATCTTGCTGTAAACCTGGTGTCCCTAGGCCAACTCATTCAAAAAGGATGCTCCTTAACGCTTTCATCTCCAAATCAGTTCACCATCCTTTTCAATAACACACAGATCATGTCCGGCGTTATTGAAGAAAATCTATTCTTCATTAACGAAGGCTTCAATCTCCCCGCTCTTTCTTATTCTTTCATATCCTTATCTACTATTCATAAACGCTTCTGCCATCCTCATCTTGAAAAAACTCGTCTCCTCTCAAAAGAGTTTCCCAACCTCAAGTACGATCTCCTCAATTGCGTTTCCTGTGCAAAAGGGAAAATTCATCGACAACCCTTCCTGAATCATCTTCCTCCCAGCCAAGAATCATTCGAGCAGATTCATGCCGATGTCTGTGGTCCCATTAATCCACCGTCCCTCACTGGATGCCGATATTTTTTGTTGCTCACCGACAACTGGTCCAAGTTCAAGACATGTGTGCCAATCAGACTCAAATCAGACGTACCTGACGAGGTAATAAAATTCATCAAGCTGCACGCCAATCAGAAAGGTCAAATGCTGAAGATCTTTCACTCCGACAACGGTGGCGAATTTGTCAATCATCGTCTTTCAAGCTTCTTCTCAGAGAATGGAATCAAGCACTCAACCTCCGAACCCTATACTCCACAGCATAACCCAGTTGCTGAGAGAGGAAACCGAACCATTATCGAGGCCGCTAGGACGACGATGATCAATATGAACATTCCTTCCATCCTATGGGATGAGATACTGGTCAGCTCCTGTCTAGTGCTCAATCTTATTCCGTCTCTTAAATCCAAAGTCTCAGCCCACGAACTCTGGACCGGAACCTCTCCCAAACTACACCTCATTCGTGTTCTGGGATCCAAGGCCATTGTCCTCAATCAGACTCATACTCCCGGCAAATTAGACAAAAAAGGTTTAGAAGGCATTCTGACCGGATTTGATTTAGACCTTAACTCCTATCAAATTTATTGTCCATTATCTAGATCTATAGTCCGTTCAAAACATGTCAAAATCTTTGAAAATCTTTCCCTCTCTGCTTCTCTCTCTGAAGAATATTCCCATTCTGATTCCTGTTTTGATTCTCTTCTTACTGACGATTCCTCTCTCCTTGACGTTTTAAACTCCAATTCATTCTCTTCCGATCTCTCCAATTCTAATAACGATGCTCCATCTCCTACCACTGAATCCTTCCCCATTCAGAACTACTCTCCAAATAACTCCACCATTCCCAATCCTTCCCCTTCAACTCACTCCGACTTGCACCCTGAATCATCAAAGTCCAACTCAGATGAAGATGATACAATCGCCGACAAATTGCTGGTCCTTTCTGCACCTACGCTTCGTGACCGAAACTCCCTTCAGAGACCCCAGCAATATGGATTCATTGCCCGTTCCGTTCCTAAAAGCTATTACAAAGCCACCAACTGTGAAGAAAGTTCAAACTGGATCAACTCCATGAAGTCCGAGCTAGATGGCATCGAGATCATGAAAGTATGGGAAGGATGTCATTCACTTCCTGAAGGCAAGAAGGCTCTAACGACAGTCTGGGTCTACAGAATCAAAGAAAATCCCAATGAATACGGAATATCTTTCAAATCGCGATTGTGTGTTCAAGGATTCAAGCAAATAGAGTTTCTTGAATATGGACAGACATATGCCCCAACGGGCTCGATCATAACACTGCGAGTACTACTTGTCTATGCACTGTTTCATAAACTCACATTATGGCAGATGGACATCAAGTCCGCCTTTCTCCACGCACCACTCGACGAAGATGTTTTCATCAAAACTCCGCTTGGATACAACTCCCCCTTTCCATACCTCAAGCTGAATAAAGCACTCTACGGACTCAAACAAGCACCCAAGAGCTGGTACGAGACGCTCAAGACCTGGCTACTCAGCAAAGGTTTCACCACTTCCTGTGCCAATCCCTGTCTCTATATTAGCACATCCCAACAGCTCTATGTGTTTGTCTACGTTGACGACCTACTAATCGTTGGGAACTCGGTCGAGTTTTGGAACAATCTCAAAACTGCATTCAAGATCTCGCAAGACGGACCCCTAAGCAAGATCCTCGGAAATCAGCTAGTCGACACCAAAGATGGTTATGGATTACTCCAAACCAATCACATCAACACCGCACTGAGTGAGCTTGGTCTCACTGAGTGCAAGCCAATCAGCACTCCATTCACCCCTAACATCAAACTCACTGGCGCCTCCGATGATGAACACAAATCCTTCCTCAAGCTTGACATCAATTTCCGGTCATCCACTGGCTTTCTAAACTTCATTGCCAGCCGAACGCGACCTGACCTTTCCTATGCCGTGTCTAATCTATCTCGCTTCAACAACCGGCCCGGCATTCAACATTGGATTGAAGCAAAACACGCCTGGCGCTATCTTAACACAACTAAAGAAATGGCCCTACGTCTTCAAAATCCGTCCTTTCAATACAACATAGAAGTCTATAGCGACTCCGACGGCGGCAACAACCCTGAATCACGAAGAAGTCACACAGGCTACTTGATCTTGCTTTACAGCTGTCCAGTTTCCTGGCATTGCAAACTTCAAAACTCAGTCTCTCTATTGTCCACCAAAGGAGAACTCAAAGCTCTAGTCCTAGCAACTCAAGAAAAGATCTGGCTCTTGCAACTTCTTCACGAGATGAATCCCTCATCAAATTACACCTACTGCTCCTTCATCAACAATAAAGCCTTAAACGACCTAGTAATTCAGGAATCTCACCATGGTGCTCTGAAACATGTCGACACGCAGATCAAAGGGTTGCAAGAACAGCAGGACAATCACTCTCTGATAACTCATCTCATCCCCTCCAATCAAATGTTAGCCGACTCCCTCACTAAAGCAGCCTTAAGATCTTCCGTCGCCAACCTCACTTCTACCGTCTTATCTCCTCAAATCTGATCACGGCGGTGTGTTGACCTTTACCTGCTCACTAGAAGAAGCCGCGACCTTTTCCCCGGCTTGCTCCTGGTGCTGAATCTCCAAATCCAAAGTATCCATCCATTCCCTTCCGTCATCACCACTTGATCCTGATCCTGTTCCGCCATTTTTCAAATCATCATCCGATCCATCAAATCCAACGCTCATCTAACTCGCCCCACTCCTCCTTCAACTCAATCTTCCCTTCCTACGACCGCTACTATTGCCCCCCTCAACAATTCTTCAATAACATCCTGCTCCCATTCAATCAAATCCTCACATCTTTTAACCTCGACAAAACCAAACTCGACACATCACTTCTCACCAAATCCAACGTCATTCTTGAAACAGTTAAGCTGATCAGATGTGAGATACTCATTCACGATTCTCATTGTCTCTCGACTACACTCTCATTCTCTCCTTCTTTTGTCGCCTCAGTGTCCTTCCTATTCTCCTTGTGTTATTCCTCCGCTTCCTCTCCTTACCTTTCTCACTGCCAACGTCCGTCTTAATACTAGAGAAAACATCCTGGGTAAGACTCAACCGTTGTCCTTCATTTATAATCTCTTTACTCCATCAAGATGTTTACTTGTTTCATTCGTTAGTCCATTGGTCTTTGTAGGCAATTAAACCTAAAGAAATCCCTCATCTTAACAAAAACTGCCTCCAATGATCATCAGTTCTCCTTCTCACCAAACATCCTGGGATGTTGGAATAGCTGGTCTTCTGATCCAGGTCCCGTGGTGCATGAGCAATTCAATTACCTGTGACATGTCTCATCTAACCATGGAACCCCAAGTCTTCCCTCCTGAACTCTCAACCAAAAAGAACCCAGCTGGAACTACTCACTCCTTGATCCATACCAAACAACATCAACTCCAAACTCACCAACTCACTCCCATTTCTTTTTTTTCTTTTTCTTTCATTCTCCTTCTTCTTTTCCTTCCTGGTTCTCTATTTCAACCTCAACAAATGACCAACCAGCTCATATGACCAACCAGCTCATCCAACCTCAACTCCTTCAAACTACCAATCATTGAATCACTGACGCAAAGCTCAATACTATCAACCAGAAATGAATTCTCCTGTTTGGTGAGAAGGAATAAGAAATCATAGTCTTCAGATGTTCCTTAGTTTCTGATCCCCTCTTTGTGTTGATTTCTAACATGAAGATCTTAACTCTTTAGCCAACTTGTCTCCTCAGTCCTCTACTTGTCTGTCATACTGTTCCTGCATACAGTATTGTCTGGTTCTTAACTTTTATTATTATAAAGTAATTTCAACAACTTGAATGATAGGAGTGGAGCTTAACCAACATTTTTTCATCCCAGTGGCAATCCCAATATATTTCCTTTTTGATTTAATGAGATGGGAAGTTATACCCAGAAATACAATAAAATCTTGCAATTTCCAAATTTGGAAAGTAAAAGAAATATCATTGAAATCTCCAAAAAAACACTTTGATATT
Source organism: Puccinia polysora (assembly GCA_025617555.3). NCBI lineage: Eukaryota > Fungi > Basidiomycota > Pucciniomycetes > Pucciniales > Pucciniaceae > Puccinia > Puccinia polysora. Next base: position 24,069,874 of record CM062635.1, read on the forward strand.
AGTGAATTGGTTGGTATAAATATAAATGACTTTTTTTATATTGATCTTTGCCTTTTTATCATTGATGGTTTGTGGGAATTGATTATATTAAGCAGTTTGATGACCCAGAAGTACTCCACAATCAATAAAGAAATATCAGCATGGTAAATTAAATAGGGAATTATTTTAATTAATTTTTTTAGTTTAAGTTCAATACAAAAAGCCAAATGAGGGTGAATAATAAAAAATGATCTAACATAAGAAATCAGAACTGCAGTACTTAATTTTTTTTCATACTTGCACCTTGCTTGAAGCCATTCATGTATTTTTTGGTTGGATATCTTTTTTAGATTAAATATCTTGTGGATTTGCAAGAGATTATTTTTCATTGAATTGCTGCTTTAATACTTCCATCAAATATTTATCTTTCCACAGTCATGTCCAGTTCAAAGTGGGACAATAGAAACAAGTTTGCTGCTGTTTTCCATGTCCATGAAGTTTGACCATAATCAGACTTTTGAGATAGATGAAGATGTTTTTAGTTTCCCCGTGGATTCTGTGCTTTTTGAAGTCTTGAAATTTTTAGGTGGTATTTTATTTTTATTCTATTTTTTCAGAGAAAGGAGGTGGTTTGATTTGAGAAAGCATCAAAATATAATTTGAATCACAATCTGTATTGCTTTTAATCAATTACTTTTTGAGATTAGGCATGGTTAAAGGTTAGAGATCTAAGGGATTGTGTTTTTGATGGAGTCTGGAGAAATCTAAGGCAATTGAGGAAGTCTACTTGTAAAAAAAGTGGACCATAGCTGAAGAAAAAAATATCATACGAAAAAGGGGATAGACAAAGATAACATGGGCATACTTCAGTGGAAGCAAATAAGGTTGATTGAATGAGATTCAGCCCCAGGAAATAATGGTAACATACAATGAAGACATTTGAAGAGGAGCTGGAACCTGGTAACCAAAGATATTGGCCAAACCAAAGGTGATGATAAATAAACCAGGCATAGAAATCAGTGAAAGGGGATAGCATCGAATTATTCAAGAGTGGCACCAAGCATATGAAAAGAGCATGTCAGAACGTGCCAGAACATGCCAATTGGGATCCTGAATTGACTCATCGTCCGATGCTTTTCTCCATGGACCAAAATTCAGTGCCGCGTTGTTTGTACATAAATAAATATGCACATTCGGATAAATGTTGCACATACAACTGCCCATCTGATGGGTAATCTTGTTTCTTCCTTGCTTCCCACCACAATCGGGCTTGTTTCATTCCTCCCCAAGTGCACGGGTCACAAGTCATAACGTTCCCTTCGGCTCCGAGCCAAAACTAGAGTTGCACATACTCATTAGTCATTAGCTGCATGCATTAGCAGGGAGGAGGAGGAGGATATAGTTCTGCCAACCTCGGTATCCCACCGCCATTTCACTCTGCTCCGCCGTCAAATTGGCTTGGCTCATGGTTTCGAGACGGCCGACCATTTGGGTTTCAATCTCATTCTCATTGTAGGCGCCTCTTCGAGAGAAAGAACGCACAAACCCACTAGAGGAGCATACAGTGCGGTATCGGTTGAAAATCTCGAAGGTTTTGTTGGTGATTTGTTGAACCTTTCAGGAGTAAGACATGATGCTCTGACCAAACCGTGACTCAGCATAATGCATTATCCGACTCTAGTACTTTCCAGGAAAATTTTAGATTTTGAGTCATGTTCATTAGATGGTTTTTACAACTCACGGTTGCGTATCCTTGAATCTCTAATCGTCCACGAAGACAACCAACTGGCCCTACCAGTCTTTCTGATGAACTTGAAACCTCATCGTTCCCGAACAAAATAGCTACTATGCCAAAAAGAAATCATGGGCGATCTTTTCCCCGATTTAGAAAACGGAGGAGCAGCAGCTCAACTTAATACCAACAGGGGTAAGTGAATGGATTATTGTGCTTTTATATATTTATGGTGTATTACGATTCCAATATATCGAGATGAAAATAACGCAAATCATATTTTTTTAATGCCGACCATTGATCAATTCATTAATTTTAGATCATGGTTTTGTGGATGATAATGCACTCTCACTTCCACCACCGGACCAGCGACCAACACCAAGGAACTCCGGGATAATTCCAATCATTTTCAGATCAACCGAAGTTGATCTTCAGGTAGGTAACAACATTTATTTCGCATTTTACTTTTCCTTGTGACCGTTCAAGTGTTTAAGGCTAAAATTAATTTGTTGATGGGGCTCAAACAGAATTGCGATAAAGAAAAAGGAAAGATAAATCGTAAAACCAGTCTATGTCATCAAGCTCATACTTGTTATTTCTGTTGGGAAGAAATGCCCATTCCACCTTATTACCCAAACAAACCAACCCTTAACAGCCATGATGTTGGAACTAGCTCTCAAAATCGAAAATCTGGGAGTGTTGAAGATTGCATAGCGGATGAAGATTTTCGGAAGGTTCTGAGGGTGTCTGGTTTACACATTTCACCCTGTAATCATGTCACACACGAGGAATGCTTCCAACAGTGGAGGCTATTCGGTGGGAACTTCTGTGGACTGTGTCGCCTAGAAACGTCAACAGACGTCAGTCCAGATGTGAGGCCAGGTCAGATTCCTAGGCAGAGTCCAGCCGAATCCTCACACGCCAACAATCAGTTACAAATAAGCGTTCAAAATAGGCCGACTTCTTTAAGAGCTCCACTTTTGACAAACAGAATAACATCCGAAAACTGGACTTCAAGAGCGCTTGTGCAATCGAGGTTTTTAATGTATCATAGGCAAGGAATACACCCATTCTCGGGATTTTTGGCTGATTTGTCAATCACAAATATAATAATGTTTTCCCTTGAAATTGCTGGAATGATTTTTTTTGGACCAAAGTACTATGATTCCCACAAGACAGAATTTGGAGTGGGGCTTTACATTAGTTTAGGTCTTTTTATGATGAGTCTTCTTTATAACCTTAAAAGATTTTTTCAACTCCGTCCAATGGGTAATGAATAACATTTTTATGGTGATGAATACAAATACATAGAATGGGCTATGGAAATTATTTTCATCATCATGTATACTCAAATTATTTCAAAAAAAAAGAAATAAAATAAAATAATGATGAAAAGAAGGAAATTGAATTTTTATCTGTTATAATCAAAAAAATAGTTGTAAACTACCAGATTTGAAATCATTCCCTAAGAAATTCATGAATTATGTTTTAAACACAGGGCTAAGTGCACTATTTCAAAAGGCCATTGTTCCTGCGCAATTTCCAAGGGTTTGATTTTTCAACACAAAAAATTATTATTATATGCTGATTGAGAATGCTTGTCAAAATTTGGGGAAAAATTCTTACAATCCTTGAGTGGAACTCTGCACAAGAGAATATTATGGATATAAAAATTTTCTTTGCTGTTTTTAGGGTGTATACATCTATTTAAATACTAAAATTTGTTCTTTTGATTGTGTATTTCATCACCTTTGCAGGTTCACTGCCAGGCTGAAGAATCTTGATATAATTTTTAAATCCAAAATTTATTTTTGCACTCCATGATTATAAACTGTGAGCTCAAAACATATGAGTAATTATTTAAAACCAAAGCTAAGTGAAATATTTTTGGAAGTTTGATCATTTCTGTCAATTGCAAAGGATTTTGATTGTGCACTTGGTAAAATTCAAATTTGTTTAGGAAGAATTTTGAGGCTTCCAAGGCCAAGAATTAAAATTTTGAGGTGAAATTCCAAAGGAAACAATATTATGAATGCCAAAATTTGTATGTAGTGGGATTGATTAGATGCATTAAAAAACATCTTAGAAATGAAATAAAAAAATGAACATTCAAAATAAATTTCTTCATTAAAAGTGACTTTAATTGTTTTTGAATTTTGGAATTATTCCGGAAATAATGAATTATCACAAACATAGTGGGTGCATTTCTTTGGAAAGTATTGGAAACACCATAATAGAACTGATCATGAAAAATTGGAAAATTTAATATTTAAAATTGGGTGATGTTAAATTCGCGGCTACAAGGCTACACCTGAGCCATGCAGACCCCAAACATTTTCAGTGTGGTTGGAATGTACTCCCATGGCACTGGACCACTGTGTGGTGGTCACACAACTACATTTGATCCATGCCACAGGGCTACAAGTCTGGTTGGCAAAAAAAAACATAAATAAATTAGGGGTATAAAATAAACCAAAATAAACTAAATGAAAATACAAAAAAAAAAACAGAAATGAACCAAAAGATCAAAAAAAGTTGATTCTTTGGTTAAAGAAAACCAAAAAAATAAGAAATAAAATTAAAATAAGTCAAAATATATAAATAAATATAAAAAAATAATCAATGAAGAAAATTAACTGGTTGCTTCCAGATTCAAGTAAAAAATTCTTGACTATCCCTAAAGTAAAAGGGCCAAAAAATGAAAGAAGTCTTGTGATCAGCCCTATAGTAAAAGTGCCAAAAAAAAGTAAACTCTTTTGACCATCCCTTGTTAGGATTATGGCCAGAAATTAGCTTAGGCAAATGAGCAGTATTTAAAGCAAATGAAATGCTGGACACCTTGTCTAAATAATTGCTTGATGGGCTCTCTCAATGGTGCAATACGTTGGATGATATTGTTGATGAATTCAATTGGATGATGAATAGATTTTTGGAAAAAAGCAGGGAGAAGAGCTCCTTAAGTAAAAAAGATTTGCCTCTTGCAATCCCATGATACAACAAGCAAAAAGGCAAATTTTCCGCCCCAAAAGAGCTCTACAGGCTCTACAGGCCTTGTTCCTTGGTTTGGGCTACATCAGCCCACATGGCATCAGTCCCTGTACCCTCACGACCAGCCTATTATGGTCCATTCTGGTGTTTCCACCGTTAGGGGGCTGAAACAGCCCCTTTGCTGTTCAATCCCCTGGCTGGTTTTCCGTTAAAACCAGCCCAGTTTCTCTCATTTCATTACTTATGGGCTGGTTGCCTCATGCAGCCAGCCCCTGGCCCCACATATGGGCCAGGTGGGACCCAGGACTCACCTGGGTCCAGTCTCAACCTCAATTGGGGGAGTGTAATTGGCGGACATGCCAACCCCCCCCTCTTTCTCTCAAATCCCTTGTGGGGGCTGTCCAATCCCCTCACCAGGGGCCCTGGGGGTCAATATCCCCAGGGCGTTGTCAAGAATAGTGGGCTGGGGGTGGTCAGATTGCCTCAGCCCGTTGCTCCTCCCCCTTGGTAAACGGGGGGGGGGGGTGGGGGGGAGAGCGCCCCTCTTGTCTTCCTTTGCTGGTGGGAGGGTGATCAGATCCCCCCCACTGCCAGTTGCTCTCTCTGCAGCCGGAATTGTCATCCCCTGGGCAAGGGGTAATGAACCCCCACCTGCCCTGACTGACCGCCTTGTTGCGGCTGGTTGCTGGCTGGTTCAACCCAGCCAGCCACCCCCTCCCCCTTGCAATGGCAAGAAAGGGGAGGGAGAGGGAGCCCGGTCCGCTGGCCCTTGCTCCCGCGGCGGTGGCCGCAGTTTGAGACCGGCTGGCCCTGCGCAGCATTGCACCGTGTGGGATCCCTCAGTCATGGCAACAGCCCTGCGCCGGCCGTTGGGCCCCGTGTGGGCCAAACCAAGGGATAAAAGCAGCCCTGAGCAGGCCGCGGCACGGGCAGCAGCCCTGAGCGGGCTGCAACATGGGCAGCAGCCCTGAGCAGGCTGCAACACAGGCAGCAGCCCTGAGCGGGCTGCAACACGGGTGGTGGCCCCAATGGGCCGTCCCAAGCCCAAAACCTGAGACAAACACACTTTGGCGGGCCAGCCCATCTGTCCAAGTATGTCCAAAATAAACCTTGGGCCCAATTATGCCCATACAAGCCCATCTGGCTGTATTTGCCCATATGCCCCACCGGGCCTGTTAGGGCCCGTGTACCAATGAGCCTGTTTCACGCGTTTTGAGGCAAGTCTCCTCAAATCCATGACATCCACACAGGCCCCGTATGGTCCGTGTGAGTTTCCAATGGGCTGGGGAGGTCCATATGTGCATCCCATTTGGATTACACTTATAGGTAGAAAACGGGTAAGTGCATACGTATTTTAACAGCCCCAAAGTAAAAACACCAAAAAAACAATTTTAACTTGTGTTAAGCTGATCCCATCACAAGCTCAACACAAGTTTGTGATGGGATCAGCCCAACACAATTTGAACTCAATTACCATTAAAATCACATTCAAAGCAATCATCATAATGATGTTGACTCATCACACTCAACATAATGATGTTCAAAATTTGATAATCCTCCATATTAATAGAATTACAATATCAGCATGTCAGAACCAATCCAAATGATGGAATTAATCTATAAGTCAGAGTACAACTCAAGTTGATCTTTGAGGTGATTGACCCAAAAATTAGAGATCATGGAACATAGTTTGGAAACTATGGGGGGATTGAAATCACATCTCCCTTAAGTACAAGCTGGAACCAATTGTTATTTTTAACAAAGAAAATGAATATAGGATCTGATTGTTTTTTCACAACCATTTTCATAGGAGTAAAAGAACAACATGATTCCAATGAAAGGTAAAATATTTGTCTTCCAAAAGTATCAGATTTTATTTCACCCATTTCAAGCTTTGAAAGCCTTTTTGGTGAGGTAATCTCTTCAGTGATGTCATTTAAATCAATTCCTTGTTCTATCTTTTCAAAATCTTCACTGCTGCCAAGGATCCTAGAATAGCACCCCTTATTTTTCCTCAATTTTTCAAGCATTTCTTTCCAAACTTTAAACCATCCATCCTCATCATGCCCTAATGATTTATCGATGACTCTTAGCCACAATTTCCATCACCGACTGCGTGCAAAAGCTCACCCAAGAACTTATGTAACTTCTCAGGTATTTTATTGAGGTCATTTACTTCCTAAAATCAATGATTAGTCAGCCAAAATTCTAATCTCATTAAAGAAATCACCACTAACCAAAGATGATCTTCTTTTTGAATCCTCCATTGCGTCTTCTTAATCCTTTGAAAAGGCATCAGATTCCAATGGCATGGAACCAAATGAAATTTCAGTCTCTTCCAATGAACTATGAAATTCAGGGGAAGAGCCTGACTTGGACTACAAATATTTGTCGATCAGTTCATTAAACCAAAAAAAATGAACCTTTCAAAAAAGAAAAGACTTACAATCATTTTTCTTTTCTTGTTTGGTGCCCTTCTTATTCTCTTTGCCTGCTTAAATTAATTTTCAATGTGTTCAAATTGAGAAGGATCTTGAGAGTTATCTGTCAATTTTTGATGGCCTCTGCTTGATTGCAAGACTTTAGGTTCAAGTCTTGGATTTGATCAATAATTGGCCATCTCCTTGATCAAGTGCTTCAACTTCCTGCAATCATCTTGATCAGGGTGATTCAAGATCAATGCAGTGAGCTTCTCATTTAACTGAGAATGATTGAGCATTTCATAAAAATTTAACTTTTAAAATTCAAAAGGATCAAATATTAGTCAAGTATGAATAATCATTTTAGTCAAGTGGGAATAATCATTCAAAGAGCATCAATTACAAAGTGATTTGAACAATCCAACCATAACCAACTTACAGAACTAGAACTTCAAGGGTCTTAATCAAAACGCCACTCAGGATGAGCATCTTCAGGCAAAACAGAGTCTCTTTAAGCTAGTAGGTCCCCCATTTGGTGGGAACAGGGAAAACCCATATTCATTGAGTATGACTTGGTGCAGACTTCCCCGTCATGGTTCTGCTGTAACCACTCTAATTGATCCCCAAAAATTTTGATTGCTTTTAAAGTCACCTTGTATCCAAATGGTAACAGTTGAGTAGGAATAAATATTCTAATCTTTATTTGAGATTTGTAAAGCGCAGCCTGAACCAATTCAATTTGATTGGAAACTGTGCCCTCTGGGTTTTATGAAACATCCAAAATTTTTACCGGACAGTTTGCAAGAAATTTTTTGAGATTAGCATGGGCCCCTTCAACTCAAGATGTTTTTTTTATTTCAAAAGTCGGGGTTTTTTGCAATTCAAAGCCATTAAAAACTTCACCTTGATACAGAAGATATTATGATCCATATACTTGAGTACATCCTCACGGTCTTCCAAAAAACACTTCACAAAATTCATAATTTAAGCAACCCAAAACTACAAAGATTAACAGTAGAAGAAGTGATTTGGAACTTACTCTTAGTTTGGAATCATTGACCCCTGCCTCCTCCTTGGCTTTTGAGGCCTCATACTTAGCCCACAGAGTCATTAAGCTTTTCCAGCCTTCAATTTCATTATTAAAGCGCACTTTACAGTTAGCTTGTATTTTTTTAGACAAATGCCATTTACAGAGTTGTCTTGTTGACTCAGGGAATAATTTTTCTAGAGCACTGATCAAAGCCATTTCATGGTATGTCAAAAATACTTGGCAATGTCTCTCAGGATCCAAAGCCAACTCCTTTAGCCCACTTAAAGACCAACTGTAGAACTCAAAAGTTTCTCTTGTTATGATAAAAGGAGCTTTTGTGGAATCTTTATGTTTGTAAGTAATTACTAAAACTTGAAATAGGGTGATTTTTTACTTATTTGTCTTATAAGTACAATCAATCATAGGTATATGACCCAATTGCCTTCAAAACTTTAATGAATCTGGGTGAGCCAAGAATATGGCCTCCAAGTGACCCTGTCCACTGAATTTTTCTTGATGAACACAACCTGAATTACCAAGTTTTTAAAAGAGGACCTCCATAACACTTCTTCCCTTTATTTCCTCTAGCGCTACCTTTTGCTTAGTAATATAGATTTTTCAGTCATCAATGCATTCATCACCATTGATTTTGCTTAATTTTCTTTGCAGCTAAAGTTTATTGCAAACATCTTTCATGCATTCTTTTAGATATTCTAAGGCTAACCCAGAGATTCTCCTCAGGTGAGGATGCACTGAGGGGTGTGAAGATGGTTCATGGTTATTCTGATCATTTCTGAAGGAGATTTGCCACAAGGGGCCTTTGTGTGACTTGCACAGATTAAAAACTTGCACCCAACCTTCCTTGTGTGATTTTGCCTTGAACATTGGGTCAGAAATTGCCCAGAGTACAAACCATGTCTATCACAGGCTAAATACAAATATTTATCATGCTTTGAGTTGAGAAACATTAAAGCTTAACCATGATTCATTGCCCATGTTTGAAAATGAATTTGTGGCTCTTCCCTAGTAGGAAAAGCTCTCACAGGAGGTGGGGCAAGTGGATCTGTCATATTGACATGATTAGATTGATGGCATGCAATCCATCAGTTTCACCAAATTAAATACGGCAAAGACCAGTCACATAAAATGTAACTCACCACCAGAGGTCATGTCCATTTGTGAAACATTTTGTTCCTCAGTTGTCACCCTCAATGAGCATGCAATTGGGGCTTTCAATGATTAATTACCCAAGTCCTTCTTTTCTGCAGCTTTGTTCATTTCAACAATGTAGTCTTTGAACGTGGCAATGCTAAAAGGAAGGCTTACCACTGTCCCCATAATGCAAAAAAATGCAATGCTACTTCAGTATTTAATCCAACTTTCAATTGAACAACTACCAAGTATTCTCACTTTCAAGTTGAGGTAGATAAATTTTGTGAGATTTTTTGTTTTCAGTTTCCTATAGTGTCATTTTGATTTCACTTTAACTCCACTTGATTTCACTTTAATTTCACTTTAGTGTCACTTTATGATTGCTAAATGTGGAACAAAAGTCCCACATAGTAAGCGTTGATCCCAAATTTGGGTTGATGGAACCCAAATGTGGTCCAGGGGGTTCCAAAAACATTGGCATAGTCCCAGGGGCCTCATTCGCCCAAAAACGCCTCAAAACTGCCATTTACAGGTTTAAAAATCTCAAAAATGCTTTGTAGGGGGGGTTACACATGTTTGAAACAACATTTAAGACGCGTGTAGACGCGTTCTTTGGCCTGCATGCGCACTTTGGACGCGTCCAAGGGCCCCCACACGTCTATTTTGAAATTTAGGGCCTCATAAATTTCCCAAAAAACGGCAGTTCATGCATTTATCATCACCTAAAGAATATTTCCAAAAGTATTTTTTTCTTTTTATTATAAATAGTTGCTTTTTTGTACTTGTTTATTTCCAGAATTATTTGCTAATGTATCTGAAACTACCTGAAATATAGATGTGAAGAAGAAGGCTCAAAGCACCCCTCAGGAGAGCCTGGGATTCCCCTGAGGAAGAATTCACCATAACAATGGTGGGGTGGGGGGGGGTTAGTAACCCATCACAAGTTGTCATCATTTCCTATTCTCTCATTAAAACCCCAGCCAAAAGAAAACACTAAAAAAATAAATCAAAAAAATAACAATCCAAATAAAATAAAAAATCAGTTTTAAAAATTATTATTTATCATTTAAAACATCCCACAGTGTCCCTGCATTGAAGTTTTGGATGAAACCTTAAATATATGGAAATGATTTTTTTCAAAATAAAAACAATGATTTTTAAATAATTATCCCTATTTGACAGGAAATTAAAAAAAAACCACCAACCAAGCTTTCCTGCAACCAGATCTCTCTGGGAAAACTTATCCTGTGGTTCTTTTCCTGGTAAAATGCCTTCAATTAATTTGAAATAAGCTTTTTTTTGGCTTGAAAAATTATTGATAATTGAAAAATAATCCTAGGAATTAAATTGGTAAACACTTAAATTTAATTAAAGCCAACTGAGATCAAACTTCCAAAATAAAAAAATGTATTTTTAATAACTAATCTAATAAAAATCATTAAATTTTTGTAAGCCTGAAAAAATACAGCCACCAATTTTACAAAAATATTGTGTAAAACTATCATATTTCAGAAGGGAAGAAAATTCAGAAAAAACTTAGCTTCTTTCCAATATTACTTCAAATTATTTTTACTGATAAATTAACCTTTAAGTGAATGAAAGAAGCCTGTTTCACAAATTATCCCACTATCAAATTTTGGTTTTCCCAAAGTTTTCCAAATTTTCATTTTGCTCCAGTATAAAAGTTGAAATAAATAAGACCTCTGCACCAATTTTTTTGGGGTTTTGGGATATTTTTTTCAGGTTATTGTCCAGTATGATATATATGGGATCAGATAATACACATTCTTCTGGTTAGATGAAAACCTTATAAATTACAAGTTTGGAGAATAGGATGAAGGCATTGAACAAATTTTCAAAGATTAATGTTGATAGTTTGTCAAGGATATTCAAAATATAAAATATTTTGCTTTTATTCAATGGTATGGGGCCAACAATTCATGCATGAAATGGTCACAAATTTTTTCCTATTATGGAGGTAGTATTTCAAACATGAGATTTGTTTAATTTCCTGGGCTAAAACATCAATTTAATGCATGGATTGAGAGAATGTGACAGGAAATTCCTTTGGATATAATATTTTAAAAAGGAATAGGGAAAGCTTCAAAGTTTAGAGTGGAAAAAATATGAAGGGGAAAAGAAGGGGGAGAAAATAAATTAAAAGATTAATGAAAGAGATGGTGAAAAATGCGGAAAAAGAAAAAGGGGAAACAGAATATTCCAGAAAGCTAATTTTTCCAAGCCAGTTGACAATCGCACCAAAAATTAGGAAAAAATAAAAATAAAGATTTCACAAAGAATATTTTTTTTGAAATATTATTGAATAAATCAATTTATAACCTAATTCGCCCAATTAGCACTTTTTTTAAATTTTCAAACTTCATTTGAAATGTTGCATACACATTAACCAGCTAAGTTGAAATTGGTAATGAGTTTTCTGATGTGCTCAGGAAAAAATCACCCTTTCAAAAAGGAAAAATATTCATTTTTCTTGAAAAAGGTGTGATTTTAGCCTGTTCCTTTTTCAATTTAACCCTCATTTGAAGAAATCTATGAATATGGTTTTTTTTCAAAAAAAATATAATTTTTTCTGGAACTTTTCCAACACCTGGAAGGCATTTAAAACATAATGGTTTTCCCAAGACAAAAAATTCATGAATACAGAAATTTTAGCTTTGGAATGCCTTTTTGAGGTTTGAAGGCATTTCAGGAGTGAGAAAACATGCATTTTGAGGACGTTTTGGATCCCCCAAGACCTGTGAACATCAACTGGTTCCTTGGGGGGCTATAATGATGCCCTAAGAAACCCTGTGGGTTCTGTATTGGGTGGAAAGCTTTGGTGAACTCAATCATGAACACCACTTGTGTTGATAAAAAGAAAATAAATATCATTTTGATTGCAATAATTCAGATCTTAGGTCAGATTTGAAAAAAACTTTTAAATTATGATAATGATCAATAAAATGATTATAATTAATCTTATTTACATGCAATGGAATATTTCTAGTCAAATGTACTTTCCTTTTTACCAAAAATGAAAACCATGGAAAAATGATACAGATACCTATCTGATGAAGGGAATTAACATATTTCAAGATATGCCAAGACAAATATAGCCTATATAATAAGCATATTGGGTCTTGCACCCTCAGTTAATACTGAAATTTTTGCCTCAGGTGTGCAGAACCTTTTCACTTCCTGGCGGTGAGGATGTGCATTGTAAAATTAATTTTTTTGTGTCTTCCTTTTTTATCCTCCATGTGAATATAAATATATTTACTTTTTTTATGTTTTTTAAGTTGTTTTACGTATTTTTCAAACTAGCCATATTATTGCACAGATGAATATCACCGGTTTCATGAAATTTTTACATTCTATATATAACTTGTGCGCTACTTTCAATAAAAATATGAGATTCTGACTCCTGAATTAGAATAGGTAAAAGCTGGCTCTCCTTGGGCATCATTTCTAACAATTAATACCTCCTCATTTATCAAAACCAGTGAATTTTCTCTTTCAACCTGTTATCTATTGCATACAACCAAAACAAGAACCTTCTAGAACCTGTAGACCAGGAGTTAACAGGATTCCCAACAATAATAAACCAAAAAAAGAATGTAATCATGCTCAAAAAAATGAAATCAAACTTACCAGGTAAACAAAAGAAAACCCACACTGAATGAAAGCAATCAAAAAAATTGTGAAAGAAAGGTTGCTATCTAACCCAAGGGAATTTTTCTTGGTTGTAAAAAAATTGAAAGAGGATGGTAAAAACATAAATCAATGGAGAAAGGGTATTCACACTATTGGGAGGATGGTATTTGGATTTAAGAATTCACACAAAATATTTCAAAATTACAGGCATTGAGAAAAAATAAAACCATCATTTTATAAGTATTCTTCCACTTTAAAATTGAATGGGAAGCTTTAAACCTTATTGCAATGGAAAAAACTGCATCAGAAAATGTTCAGAATATTCAAAAAAATCTCCAACTGTTGAAACACACCCATTAAATTGAGTAATGGGGAAAGTTATTCTACAAATTAACTATGACAGATGGTAGTTTTTAGATTACATAATTGCCATGATCATGTTGATTGATTGGTATGTGCCACCCCCATCATAGAATTTCACTTAGCTCAATTGGCAAGAGCATCACTCATATACAGAGTTGGAGGTTGTGGGTTAAAATCCCACATTGTTCATTTGTTTTCATATGACTTCTCGCATGGTTGTGAGTGTTATAAAGCCACAAAGACTGCAGCCTAACAGCTGTCAAAAATAAAGATCTGTCTGAATCAACAAAATCAAATGGTTGAGTCCCTTCTAAAAGCACAGAGGGTTTTTAGATTAAATCATTGCAATGAGCATGTTCATTGACTGGTATGTGCCACCCACATCATAGAATGCTGGGATAAGTACACCTCTTTGGGGGTGATCAGCCAAATATGTATGAATCAACCGCTCCTTACTCAACAGTGCACTTAGCTCAATTGGTAAGAGCATCACTCATATAAAGAGTATGAGGTTGTGGGTTTGAATCCCAAATTTTTCATTTATTTTCATATGACTTCTGACAGTAGTATCTCCTATATTCTCAGGCATATAAAATTTGTATTCATCAAACTTTGAAAAATTGGTACAAGAGTTCCCAACCAATTTTTCTGTCTTTCAATGCAAGTTTGAACTCCCCCTCCACCCAGGACCTCCTGCAATCAAATTTTGCAAAGCATTGAACCCAAACAGATAAGATGTGGAAAAGGAAAGCAGCAGAAACCCAGTTAGTCCTCAAATTGTACAATGCCAAATTCTCCAATGGAAAATTGTCAGGAATTCCCTACTCTGTCAGCTTCCTGATGCCAGGAGCCTTGCAGTCCTTTTTGATGACCACAAATTCACTCAGTCTCCTCATCCATAATAAAAAATCAGCCAGATATGATCCTCAGCAAAATCAAACTTCTACCCCTGTATCCACATGCTGCACCTCCTGTAGTATCCTCCTGCATGCCCTGCAAACCTTAGTCAAATTTTCCAGGATCCTCTTGCTCCCTCTATGGCTTGATGAATCATCCTCTCCATCAAAACTAGCTGGTATAAGAAGTACATACTGTAAACCCATAGTACATACTTCTGAATGGAAAGCCTTACTCCAGCTCAGTACATTCTAGAAATTTCTGGAAAGGCCCATTACTCAATCTTTCAAGCCACAGCCCCAAGCCCATTGGTCAACATGTAATAAGTGGGGAATATCAGCCTCAGAACCAGTCATCCATCCTCAAGGCCTCCCTCTAAGTTCTCACATATACTGGACTCTCTTCCCTTCCTGGACTGATTCCCTTCAATAAATTAGTATCCTACTTTTTATTGGTTATTCCCTTCCAATAGGTGTCTTCTCAGCACAAGAAAGCCAACCAAGCCTGACTTACTCATCTCACCTATCCCTCTGGTGTTACTCTTATACAATCCACCCTTCAACTCCTTCAAAGCCTTACTCCTGGATTCTCTTCCTTCTTATCATTCTCATTAATCTACCTATTCTCCTTTTCAATCAATCTCATTTCTCAATCCTGAGTTCTGTCAGAAGTAGCGCCTGTTCCTTCAGCACCAGGCCAGCCAGGGGCAGTTTTGACACCTTTAGCTACAGGAAGCAATGCAGTGGTGGAATAGAAATATTCCCAGAATTCCAAACAGTGGGAGCTCTGGGAATATAAAAATAAAAGGAGCTAGTTCAAGGTTTAGAATTTTTTGTTCAAAGTTTTTAAATATTTTATTAGAAGGGACCACAGTATATAGAAACTGGGGATCTTTAAGAACTTTCTTGAGGGTATCAACTTTGGAACATGGACCCTGGGACAATGGGATCCTGATGAATTAACAAATTGGGATCAAACCCAAGGTAATATTGTTATGGCCAAACTGAAAAGTAAAAAAGCATATTCAGGAGGGGAATGACTTTCTTTTATTTAATTAATCTTAGGATAGCTGCGATAATCCATGGTTGAAGTGTCTGAGATAAAAGGTGGGGTGCTTGACAATTTTACTTCAATGACAATAATAAGAGTGTGGAATTGACAATGATGATACCAGACTGAGGCCATATATATTTTGCTTATCGCTTATAAGCACCTAATAATGGATTTAAAAGAGTGTTGATTTCAAAATTATGAATTCAGGGGAAAAGAAATAAAAAGTCACTTTATATATATACCTTTTTGGGGTGAAGGGAGCTTTCTAAGGGCACGTGATTGTGGTCAAGCTCACGTGATAAGGTTAGGAGGTTTTTCATGGCTGGTTCAGCACACATTCTTAGTGCTTTCAATCAGCTGTACCTGTCTCTGAAGTATTTTTGTGTGGCCTTTATGTCAAAACCTGTGTTTTATGCTAATTGCTTACTTTGCACTTTTGACTGATTTCTTCATTTAATATGATATTTATTTGAAATAAATGATCAGAGGAGGATAGTTGTTGATTGGCTGTAATCTTTTGATTATTTTTATTATTTTTAATAATGTTTAATAATGTTTAATGGGACTCCTTTGTAAGTTTTGTGGTCCTAAATGATTTGGAGATTTCATTTTTGTTGCAACTCCTTTTGTTAGTTTATTTAATGTATTTGCTTTATGTTTCATTTTTTGCAGTTATTATTTCAATATTATAAGTTTTGAAACTAAACACTGTCCATTTATCATTCTATTAAATATTCATGAAATGTGTCTGTGTATTGAAGCTATTGCGTGCATTACCTGGTTTTCAGGAGTTGTCATGGTAGACTTGATGTGCATTGGCTTGACAGCTGCAG
This sequence comes from Puccinia polysora, assembly GCA_025617555.3. Lineage (NCBI taxonomy): Eukaryota > Fungi > Basidiomycota > Pucciniomycetes > Pucciniales > Pucciniaceae > Puccinia > Puccinia polysora. The sequence continues at coordinate 24,085,975 of CM062635.1, forward strand.
AAAGGAATTTCAGTTTGGTTGTGGACGGAGGAATCACTCATATGAATGCAGGTTTCCTGGCAGGTGTCTGCGGCATTGCAGATTTGAAGCACACAATTTCCATTTTGTGGATGCAGAGCCTTGTGGAGGAATTCTGAAACAACAGAAATCCACTTTTAGCTCCTAAAATATACACAACACTTGAACTATTACTGAATTCTTGTTGTGGAAACAATACATGAAAATACACCTGAAATATTATAATGGTCAATAAAGTGCACTGTAGTGGTGTTTTTATTTCTGGGAAATATCTCATAAATTTATTGAGGGAATTGATTTCCTCAAGACCCCAACACTCTTTTTCACAGAATATTACATCTACTTGCCATTGTGCGCCTCTGCTGCTACACGGACAAACACTTTATATCATGGTACTTTCAAGAATTTATTTTTTTTGAGTTCTTACACTGCAGCCCTGTAGCTGAGGCTCAGAAAACCCAAAATAAAATCTATTTTAATTTTGAAGGAAGTAGAACCCCTCCAAAAATGGAATTGAATAATCAAAACATTCTGAAAAACCCAATTTTCCCATTGGTTTTTGGATCTTTATTTTGGCTATTTTAATTATTTTTTTTTCAATATTTTAGATACCAAATATCTCACGCAACATTCAAAGTGCATTCCAATATTTTTTTCAGATTTTTTGGATGTATATTTTTAATGTAAATGATTTCTCCAAAAATAAAAAAAAAATTCAGAAAAATCAAATTTCTCATTCAACATATGGATCCTGTTGTTTTTACTTTGATTTAACTTTTTTAAGTGATTCAAGCTACCCAAATGTCCAGTCAACAGGAAAACAGCACTTCAATATTTTTTGAGATTTTTTGGATGTATTTTATTACCTTAAAAAATTTCTTTTGAAAAAGCAAAAGATTTGTAAAATTCAATTTTCTTATCATAATTTTGGATCCTTTTGTTTGTGTTTGCCTTTTTGACTATTTTTTTATTTTAAAAGCTTTAAGCATTTAAAAAAACTGTTCAAGATATTTTTGAAATTTTTTCAGAGTTTTTGGATCTATCTTGGGCCTCCAAGAATAAAATCCATTGTAAAAAAATTTCAAATTAACACATCAATTGCAATGTTTTTGTTTAAAATTCATTGTAAAAACATTTCAAATTAACACATATATTGCAATTTTTTTTCAACAAACCTCTATTGAAAAAAACTTTAGAATAGAATTCAAAGACTAAAAAAAAAAACTTCTGACTGCTTGCCCCATTTTTTACCCCTCAAATTATGAAGGAAAATAAACAAAATACCAAACAAAAGAGTGGTCTCTTTTCAATGATCCTTGTTTGATTTTTTTCCTGAAATAAATGATGATGATCTGAGATGGTTGAAGCTTCAAATTTAAAGGGATTTTCTGAAGCTTTCCAAAAATTATCTTTTGGGAATTTTTGATGCACTATTTTTCTCTCAAAAATCAAACCAAAAAAACATCCTATTAGACCCCTTTTGGGTTCTGGGACTCTTATTTGAGCAATTTCAAGGCATATATTCAATATGACTGAAATTTTTGTACTGGGACCTCCACCCATCATTGAGCTGTCCAATTATCTTAAAAAATACCCCCTTGACCTCTTGAACCCTCCCATCACCCCACACCACACCATCCCACAACCATACCATACCATACCACACCACACCACACCACACCACACCACACCACACCACACCACACCACACCACACCACACCACACCACACCACACCACACCACACCACACCACACCACACCACACCACACCACACCACACCACACCACACCACACCACACCACACCACACCACACCACACCACACCACACCACACCACACCACACCACACCACACCACACCACACCACACCACACCACACCACACCACACCACACCACTCCACTCCACTCCACTCCACACCACACCATACCACACCATAACACACCACACCACACCACTCATCCTTCACCCTCCTCAAAAAAAAAAAACAACCCAATACTCCAGATACTTTGAAGAAAACCTTTTCTCTCTTATATGAATTATCTGAATACCTTTTTTAACTAAATTTATTTCCAATATATTTCTCAAATATCAACTCCTATCTCTACTTCATTTTTTACAAATTTTTTCAATGTCTCAAGAAAAAATCAACCCACTTTCCAAAACTGTTTCACCAGGCCCATCATCAATTATCTCATCTAACCAAAATATTGATTCAAATCTTCTTTATCCTTCTTCATGTAATCAAACTCCTGATTCCACCCCCCTGGCCTCTCCTCCATATCTGTTTTAAATTTTGAAGGAGGAGCTGGTTGAAGCTATCCAATCATGGGCAAAGTCCCATGGATATTCCCTATCTACAAGAGTTTCCAATTTCAGAAAAAATACCTAAACCTATCAACGTGATAAACATGGGGAATATAAACCTAGCAAGGATATAACCAAATTAAAAAAAGACAAAATTTACTTTCAGGTTATCAGGAAATTTTTCCAAAAGATTGAGTGTCTGGGTGGTGAAGGTTATATTTCCAGAGCCCAAAAATATACCCTCTATTGATCCTTTGACTATTGCCTTCCACAGAGGAATCAAAGGGAAGCAAAAGGAGGAGGTTGAAAATTTATCTAAAGATGGAGGTCCACGGTTATAAATTCTCAAATCTCTATAAAAAAACATTCATCATCTATTCATAAAAAATTCCATACCATGTACAACAAAAGTTCACAAATACCAAAAAATGCCCTTGATAGAAAAACTTCTGTTGAAGCAGTCATACTGGAACTCCCAAATTTTGCTTTTTTATTAGAAATTTACATCATGGATGGTCAAATAACTTCATTGTTGATTTCTCACCCTTATTCCATCAATATTCTCAAAATTTTCCCAACTCTTATAATGTTAGACTTTAAGTATAAAAAAAAAAATTGGAATGCCTATTCTTCATACTCTTGGGGTAAAAAATTGTTTCAGAAGTTTCTAAGTTGCCTCCTTTTTTTTATCTCAAGAGAAAAAATAGAAATATGAATGGGCCCGGACTAGACTTCAGGAAATTTTAGAAGATAAACAAACAAGTGTGATTTTTACAGCCAAGGAACAAGAAATTACTAGTTAAATTGAATCTTTTTACCCTTCCTCTCATCATTTTCTGTTTTTCTGGCACAATTTCAAGAATTTTCAAACCCCTTTCAAGAAGTACCTCAGGAAATATGAAGATGAATGGAAGCTATTTTTGAAAAAATGGCATTATTTTATTTATTCTAAATCAGAATCTACTTATCAGGAGAAATTCACCAAAATTTCTCTTGTCTGCAATGTTCCCACTTCTGATGAACTTCCTGACAACTGGATTCCTTTATAAAGAAAATTTTTCTCCTATTTGGACAAAAAACACTATCAATTTGGAAAGACAAGTACCTCCAGATTAGAAGGCCTACACTCCTACATTAATTAATATTTAATAAATTTTTCTATTGGATCTTTCTATAATTTAGTTCAAAAAACTTACATTTACATGGCCATCCAAAACCATGAGAGAGCCATTGAATCCTATGAGAATTATTTCAAGCATCTCATTGTTTTGAATCACTGTGTGGATCATCTTTCTGAAAACGTCATTCAATTTTCCCTCAACACCATTCATTGATTTCATCAAGTTTCCAAATCTTCCAACAATTGCAACAACTTTGATTAATATTCTTACATGGGTATACCTATATTCAGGAACTCAAATTAGCTATCAGAAAGAGTGAACTCTTCAAGCTTGGAGATTTTAATCCTCAATGGCATGTCAAAGATCCCTTATAAGTGAGTTCATTTATTTTTAATTATTTGGATTCAAGCTCAAATGAATAATTTCTTGATTGATTTTTATTTTGCTTTCTCCAGTTAACTCTGGAGCCTGATGCAACTGAAGAATCTTAAAATCTTGAATTTCTGACCACAGAAAGTAATGATGACCATTATTCCAATGAATGTTTTGAAGAAATAAGCAATGTGAAACGTGGAGAAAAGCTATATCATCTGAGTGAAAGCAAGAAGTTATACAGAGGAAAATATCAACTTAATCTGATTTCACAGCAAAATTCCACTCAAAGATCCAAAAAAAGAGGATAAACCAAAGAAGCAGCCAATAAGTTCAAAAGGATCTCTCAGTCCTCACTCAAAAGTGATCCTTCTGGTTTTTAATATTTAGAAGAACCCAAGAGGAGAAAAACTCAAAAGAAGAAACTCATATCAAATTCCAAGGCCAGTCACAATTCTTTGGAAAAAAAATATATCAACTTTCATAATATTTTCTCACTATTTTTTCAGGATTCCAGAAATTGGAAGGCCAAAAAGTGGAAGGAGAAGAGAAAAAAGAAGGGGGAATTGGAGGAGGGGTTAATTTTAGATCTAAAATTATTTATTTTGCAATGTATTTTTTTAATGAGTCCTTGTCATTTATTTAACATAGGCTGAATTTCTGACTGAAGAGAAATATTCAGATGATGGATAGGTGCTAGATTTGGATGAAGGGAAAGATTCAGAAGATGAAGATCTGCCATTTTTGAATTTTATTAAGATTTTGAGCTTTCATTCTCTTTAGTTGTTTTTTTTTCCTTTTTTGGATATTATTTTTCTTTAATTGTTTCATTCAAACTGTTATCCAAGGTCTAGAACCATTTTTATTAAGTGGGTTGATTCTCCTGGATACAACTTGGGACAAGAATAAATCAAGTAAACGTATCTAATGAAGATGGTGATTCTCCTCACCATCCTTCTGGAATGAAGGTATTACCAGCCCCAGAAATCAGTTAGAAAGTGAGTAAATTTTATATTTTCTATTTTGTCTGATTTTTTGGGGGTTTTTCCTCTGCGCTTCCTGCACATTATTATATTCTTGTTCTGGAATCTTTGAGCAATTATCAATTTTAGGAGTTGGTTTTATCTTTAGAACATTTTTTCTTTTATTAAGAATTCTGATTTTTTGTATTAGTTCCCATACAAAGGATTTTTTCCCCAAAAACTGCTATTCCACATATATCAAGATGTCATTGGGGATTGGAAATGTGGCTTTAGAGCAGCAGCCATTTGTTTGGGGATGAAATCAGAAGACTGGATTGAAGTCAGGAAAGAAATGGTGACAGAGATTTATTCAAACCCAATATTCAGGGACACAAGTTTACTGCTTGATATCTGGGGTGAAAGTTTTCAAGAAGCTAGAAGGCAGCTGAACCACATTTCTGGACCAGATTTCATAAATTTGTTGATTAAATTCCCATACCATGGTTCCCTTCTGGCTGAAACATATAATTGTAAAGTGGTTCTGTTTTCTTCTTGAATTCCTTGCACTTATATTGCTCTGAGTTCCACTCCCACTCCAAATTCCAAATCTTCTCCTATTTTCTTCATTCTTTGAGAAGGTTTCAAAAATGTAGTCTCATTCAAGTTCAAGTCTGATAATTGGCCAGCTCTCAGTTAAGATCCACTTTGGACAAGCTTTGTGACCAAGCATTCCAAATCTTGGAAAACCATTATTCAGGAAAAAAATTTAGAGCTTGGTCAAGAGGTTTTTTCACCTCCAAGAAAATCAAGTTGAAACATAGAAACACTCATAGTTGAACAAGGTCTGATATTTTTACCCATATTTGTTCTTTATTTTTGATTTTTTGAATGGAGTTTGGAAGGGATATGATTACATCTAAAAGATCCAAAAAAATGATTAACAAGGTATTTTGTTATTTTTTTAAATTTCTGAAAGCTTTACAACCCCCAAAAAATATTTTAAATGGAAAACAAAAGGATCAAAAAATCCAATGAGAAAATTCAATTTTTTGGATATTTTGGCTTTTTGAAGGAAGTTTTTAAGAAAAAAAAATTGACATCCGAAAATTCTGAAAAAAATATTAAAAAGCTCTATTTTTTTCTTAATTTAAAAAATATTGAAACACCAAAAGGGAGAAATAATTAAAAATTAAAACAAAAGGATCAAAAATTCCAAATAGAAATTTGTATTCTTTGAATTTTTGGCTTTTTTGAAGGAATTTCTTCATATAATATAATACATCCAAAAAATCTGAAAATAAAAATTGAAATTTTCTTTTGCTGTTAGGCTCACTTTTTGCTAGCTTGAATCACCAATGAAAAAATGAAATCAAATTGAAAATAGCAGGATGCAAATTTACAATGAGAAATTTGATTTTTTTGAGTTCTATTGTTTTTGAAGGAATTTTTTAGGGAAATGTTAATTTCACGGCTCATTGAGTTGTTTACACGGCTCAATGGGCCATGTAACACCCTAAATGACTCAAATGAGCCGTGTGGCATGCTAAACAACTTAAATGGGCCTCGTGGAACGCTTAACAACAAAAATAAAGTTGTGTAGCCTCCACTCAATAATAAATAATGAATCATAAAAAATAAATAATAATTTATGAGTAATAAACAATAAATGATATATAATAAATAATAAATAATATATAATAAATAATAAATGATCAATCATAAATGATAAATGATAAATAATAAATAAAAAATAAAAAATAAAAAATAATAAAAAATAAACAATAAATCATAAATAACAAATAATAAATAATAAATAATAAATAATAAATAATAAATAATAAATAAAAAATAAAAAATAAAAAATAAAAAATAATAAATAATAAATAATAAATAATAAATGATAAATAATAAATAATAAATAATAAATAATAAATAATAAATAATAAATAATAAATAATAAATAATAAATAATAAATAATAAATAATAAATAAGAAATAATAAATAATAAATAATAAATAATAATAATAAATAATCAATAATAAATAATAAATAATAAATAATAAATAATAAATCATAAATAATAAATAATAAATAATAAATAATGAATAATAAATAATAAATAATAAATAATAAATAATAAATAATAAATAATAAATAATAAATAATAAATAATAAATAATAAATAATAAATAATAAATAATAAATAATAAATAATAAATAATAAATAATAAATAATAAATAATAAATAATAAATAATAAATAATAAATAATAAATAATAAATAATAAATAATAAATAATAAATAATAAATAATAAATAATAAATAATAAATAATAAATAATAAATAATAAATAATAAATAATAAATAATAAATAATAAATAATAAATAATAAATAATAAATAATAAATAATAAATAATAAATAATAAATAATAAATAATAAATAATAAATAATAAATAATAAATAATAAATAATAAATAATAAATAATAAATAATAAATAATAAATAATAAATAATAAATAATAAATAATAAATAATAAATAATAAATAATAAATAATAAATAATAAATAATAAATAATAAATAATAAATAATAAATAATAAATAATAAATAATAAATAATAAATAATAAATAATAAATAATAAATAATAAATAATAAATAATAAATAATAAATAATAAATAATAAATAATAAATAATAAATAATAAATAATAAATAATTAATAATAAATAATAGATAATAAATAATAAATAATAAATAATAAATAATAAATAATAAATAATAAATAATAAATAATAAATAATAAATAATAAATAATAAATAATAAATAATAAATAATAAATAATAAATAATAAATAATAAATAATAAATAATAAATAATAAATAATAAATAATAAATAATAAATAATAAATAATAAATAATAAATAATAAATAATAAATAATAAATAATAAATAATAAATAATAAATAATAAATAATAAATAATAAAGAATAAATAATAAATACTAAAACTAAATAATAAATAAGAAATAAGAAATAAGAAATAATAAATAATAAAAAGTAAATAATAAATAATAAATAATAAATAATAAATAATAAAGAATAAATAATAAATAGTAAAAAATAAATAATAAATAATAAATAATAAATAATAAATAATAAATAATAAATCATAAATAATAAATAATAAATAATAAATAATAAATAATAAATAATAAATAATAAATAATAAATAATAAATAATAAATAATAAATAATAAATAATAAATAATAAATAATAAATAATAAATAATAAATAATAAATAATAAATAATAAATAATAAATAATAAATAATAAAGAATAAATAATAAATAATAAATAATAAATAATAAATAATAAATAATAAATAATAAATAATAAATGATAAATAATAAATAATAAATAATAAATAATAAATAATAAATAATAAATAATAAATAATAAATAATAAATAATAAATAATAAATAATAAATAATGAATAATAAATAATAAATAATAAATAATAAATAATAAATAATAAATAATAAATAATAAATAATAAATAATAAATAATAAATAATAAATAATAAATAATAAATAATAAATAATAAATAATAAATAATAAATAATAAATAATAAATCATAAATCATAAATAATAAATAATAAATCATAAATCATAAATAATAAATCATAGATAATAGATATTATATAATAAATACTATATAATAAATAATAAATAATAGATAATAAATAATAAATAATAGATAATAAATCATAATAAATCATAAATTATAAACTATATGGAGTAGTGTGTGGGCCCCCAAGCGTTGAGGGGCCCTTAAAAACTCCCACAGGTTGTGTGGGACCCTAAACGACTCCCACAGGTTGTTTAGGGCCCTACAAGACTTTCATAGGCCGTGTGGGGCCCTACCAGGCTCCCACACAACTGGAGCCATGAATTTAACATTAATCATTTTTTCAGGTAAAACAATAAATCCAAAAAAACTGGAAGGAACATTGGAAAGATTTTTTCAAGTTTCTAGACAGATTTGGTAGCTGAAATAAGCAAAAAAATAATTAAAATAACCAAAATAAGCATCCAAAAACCCACGGAAAAATTGGTTTTTGCAGAATTCTTTGATTTTTTATTCCATTTTTGGGGGGTTTCTAATGCCTCCAAAATTTCCAAGTATTTCTTTGGGATATTTTTAAACCTCATCTATGGACCTGCGGCTTCAGAACTCAAAAAATAACATCTTGAATGTACCATGAAATAAATTATTTGTCTGTGTAGCAGCAATGACATGCAATGGCGCACAGACGTCATCTTCCATGAAAGGAAGGATTGCCCCTGTGATAAAATCAATGAAGTAATTATATTCCACTCCAAATATTATATTTTTTGTAAATAGCATCATTTTGAATCATTTTTTTGATTTTTATCATAATATATGACATATTTTTTTCAAATCTTACCTCAATTTAAAATTTTCTTGCAAAAAACTGATCTTCATTTCAATTTCCAATCCCAATTCAACTCAAGTCAGAATTCTTGAATTTATTCCAAACCAGAAAGACTCCACAGGGGGTTGAGAGGAAGTTTCTGAGATTCCCAATTCCTAAATGGACTTTTAGAAGTCTTTGCGCGGAGGAAACAGACATCCTCAATAGTTTATTTCTTGTTCCCCCATGGACCTCTTCTTAAATTTAAGCATATCTCATTCTGAAGTTAAAATCTGGGAGGAAAAATCTTAATTTACTCCCTTATTTTCACAAAAACCTGGTCTACACCAAAAAAAATAAAGTTTGGTCAACATAATCAACACCCTTAATCTGAATTTATTTTAACACATAAATTGGAAAACTGTGGCAGTTCAATTGTTAGAAATTCTACTCAAAGATGAAAAAAATGATGGAAGAAATCTCAATATCAAGAAAAAAAATCATGCAAGGCTGATTTTTGGGGTGATTTTGAAGGTGACTAAAAGACTTTCATGCAGAATTACTGTCAGTTTTCTGATGTCAGTATCCTTGCTTTCCTTTAGCTACAGGAAGTGATGTTGGTTTTGGAATAATAATTATTCCAAGAAAGCATGTAAAATGCTCAAAAATAATGATAGGGTAGGAGCATTTGCATGGTTTGGAGTTGGTTTGGTTAAAAACAATATTCAATATATTTTGAAATAGGGCCACAGAATATCTAGAAATGGGGATCTTTGCAGGCTACTCAACCTTTCTTCAAGGGGTAAATTTTTACCCTGTAGGACCTTGGAGCAATGGGGTCCTTATGATTCACAAAAAGGGTTTGACCAAGGTGTCAGCTTGCTACTATGTACAGAGCAGCCTGTCATAGCAACACAAAACTATAAAAAACAAATTTAACAAGAATATTTAAATTAAAGAAGAAGGAGTTAGAAATCCATTAATATTATTAAAGAAATGGATTCCTCACCAAAAATTAGGAAGGTGTCACTCACTGACCCCACCCTTGAAATCCAAGTCCTTACATTTTTAAAATAATTAAAAAGAAAAGTACTAAAAATTACAACACCAGTATGGCACCTTTTTGCCATTTTAACATTTCACACGTGTTGTCACATATAGGTTATAGACCTAAAATTCACTCAGAATTGAGGTGTTGTGTATATTTTAGGAATTACACGCAGAAATGTGTTATGTCACAATTCCCGCGTGCAGCCCCGCATCCTTAAATATCCCTACGTACCCATAGTAGCAAATTCCCGCGTACTAGAGACCCGCGCGCAGCCAATTCTGCCATGCACGCAGCGTATCCTACCCCGCGCCAATCTATACTAACTGATCCCTGCGTCTGGATCCGTCATGACTAATCTGACAACCAGGTATGGCTCAGTAGAGCTACAACCTAGTTAGGGTTGCCTGGAATATGTAACAAGTTGAAATATGCATTAGTAATAGTCTGAAAAGATCAAGAACTAAATAAAATTAATAAAAATTAAGCTTGAAACATTCTTTAAGAATAAATCAAAGATCAAGGATTACCACATAAATCATTGACTCTGATCTTTGAAGACCACAAAACACTAGAAGGAGTGTTCATAAAAATTCTTAAAAATTATCTAAGTAATCAGAAGATGATGGAAAATCAGAAAATTTCCACATCCGTTCACTTTAAAGCAATACTAATAGTACAAATGAAGGATGAGTGCAGAAGGAACAAATTTAGGCCATAATAGATTAACAGATCCTGTGGCTAAAATAGTACAGAAATCCAGCAGATCTAAAGTCAGCTGATTGAAAGCACCAAGTGGACGTGCGAATCTTGCCCTGACTGGCCTTTCAGACTCAGCCCATGAGAAGAACCCTCTCTACGTGCCCTGAGAAGCTCAAAATCACCCCAAAAAGGTATTTATACAGACCTCTTTGGATCCATTATTCCAGAGATTATCAGTTTACCAGGAATTATTATTATCAATCAGACACCGTGCCATTGTTAGTCAAGTGCTTATGAAGAGTCTTAGCACGTGATGTATGACTTAGTTGGTAGTATTATTATTTATTTCTTAAACCAATCAACCAATTGAAGGTAAATCAAGCAATCCTCCCAACTGCTCTGAAACCCTTCTTATCATTGAAGGATTTTTGTGGTAAAGTTCTCAGATTTAGTTTTTACCTTCCTGTCTTGGCCCTTGTGCTTTTTAGCCTGGCCATATTAGTTGAAAAGCCCTTTCTAAGGCACCCTTCTTTAATCCAAGGTTCTCAAACAGCCTAAGGAGGCCCCTTGAAGAGAGGTTGCTTTGTCTGTAAAGACCCCCAGTAGTAGAATACTGTGGCCCCTCTTATATATATACTGAAAACCTTTTATTACCAAACCAATTAAACCTTGCAACTTCTCTTATTATATTATTTATTTGAGCCTCTAAGTGTTTATTTTTGAAATCATTATTATTATTATTCCAGTATTTTTATCACTCTGTAGCTAAAGGCCTGCAAGTTTCCTGGTATCAGAGAGCTGACACAAGGGAATTGGTGTGACAGGCTGTTAACAGAAATTAAGTCTGGATGCAAGGAGGAGATAACTTCTCCAAGAATATTTCAGAAATTCATGGATAAAAGGGTCACTGGGAAACAGTTGATCTTTTTGCTGATTTTCTTCAATGGAATTTGACAATGGATTTAGAATTGATAACCATTTTATCAGAATGAGGCAACATATCAAGTTTTTATCTTCTTACAAATAATTAATCATGGATGGAAAAGTGTCTGTATTGATACTAAAAATTAACATGGTTAAAACATCCAAAAGGGTGATGTATATACACCTTTGTGGGATGAGGGGTCCTTCTTAGAGCATATAGAAAGGGTTGTGCTTGAGGGCAAAGGCTAGCAGGATGGCCAGGGATATTTTGGCACGAATTCTTAGTGCTTTCACTCAACTGTACCTGTCTGTCATATCTATGGGTGAAATAACTTTCAGAACCTGTTAAATATCAATGTGTTATTTCTGTATTTTTGACATATTTGCTAATTTTTTACTTATATCACTTTTAGTAAAGTGGTAAGAAGTGGGAATTGTAGATTCTCCGTCTTACTTCAATATTTTTGGCAATTTAAGGGGTATTTTTGATACCTTTTGTGGTTCATAAAGATTTGATTACGTTATTTTTGTGACAACCTTTATTTTTATTTTCCCTAATATGTATGTTTTATAGTTTTATTTATATACTTTTTATTCAAATTTTGTAGGTTTCAAATCATCCTTTGTGCTTTGGTTTCATTATGACATATGCATGATACATGTTCCTGTGGTACCTAGTTGTCAGGAGTTGTGCAGGCACTTTGGAAGCGCGCATGCTTGACAGCTGCGGGAAGGAATCAGGAATCTTTGGGCAGAAGTATACTGCATGATTTTTTCTTTAAAGGTTCCTAAATTTTGAGTGTGAGGCGCATGCAAACTTACAGTATGGATGCAGTGCTGCGCGCCAAAATTGTGACAGAACACAAAAATGGGTGTTACTCCTAAAATATACACAACACTCCAATTCTGAGTGAATTTTAGGTGTGAAACCTACACATGAAAATAAATGACAAATATTGAAATTTCTAAAAAAACCATTTGAAGTGGTGTTGTGGTTTTGGGAAATTTTCTTGTAAATGTATTTAGAGTTGGAATGCAAAGGTGGGGTCAGTGAGTGACACTACCTTATTCTGACTGAGGAATTCAAATCTGTAATAATATTTTAATTTTTCTCACTGCTTTTATTAAAAATAATTTATTTTTGTTGTTATTCTTCTTTGAAAGGTTGCTTTTTACAAGAGGAAGCTGAAAATTACCATGGAGAGAAATTAACAAAATGATATTTTCAAAAAGCAATCCAAAAAGAAGAAGGAAATTTTGTTGAACATTGTTTGTAACCTGGAGGTCCACAAACTCTTATTTTCTCAAAAAAAAAGATTTCTTAGGAAAACTGGTTCTTTACCAAAGATTGAAATTTGAATCATAAGCTCAGATGCTTGTTATCAAAATGCATCCAATTCCAATAACAAAAAACATTTCATCCTGGAAAAAATACCTTAAAAATTAAAGTTCATCATTTCCCAGTAATAAATGAACTCTAGAGAAGTCAATATCTTCAACACAGAAAAGAGAAAGAACTAAATTTTTTGTTTTCCATGGTTCAATCTGAAGGTTTACCTGGAATGTGGAGTTACATTTAATGCATTCATTGGCCTTGGAAAAATTTTTAAACAATGTGGGCTGGGAAATACCAGGCAAAATAAAATTCAAGGTGTTTTTATATCATATTTGAAATATTATTTTTGACTGACTGCCTTCCACAGGTGCCAAGGATTGTTCTTGAGGTAGTTTCAACTCATTTAATGTAGATTTTTGAATTATATTTTGGTTTAAAAGGGTCTCACAACATCATAAACTTCCTGCATTTATATTCAATGTTCAAAAATCTCCTGAAATGAGCTGACCAAAATGTTCAATTCAATTTAAATTGTCATACTTAACAGAATGGAAACTAACATAAACATTGAATGAACCCAATAGGAGGTTACTTTTCAATATAATATTAAAGCTAATAGATCAAACAATATGTTAATTTTTATAATCAATTTTGGAATAATCAAACATGCTAAATAGTCATCTTATTTTTCCATTTTTTCACCTTGAGTTTTGTTCTAAAATACCAGAGGCAGCTTTTAAGGATTTTGGGAGTGCGTTTGGATCCCTGAAGGCTACCTTTAAGATTTTGGCTTGACCAACATGTGGTTGATATCATCATATCATAACCACAAATTGACCCTCCAGACTCAGTATTCTCAGCCTCTCTAATCCCTAAATACAATTAACCTCCAGCTCCAGATCTACTAGATTCACATCCTGAAATATTTACCTGAATCTCTGCAGGTTTGATACATTAAAAAAGGCTCTCAACCTCTCTTTTTATGACTTGGTGCATACTATACCTCTCCTTTGATATGATTTTTATGATAAGTACATACATTACAGAAGATGATAAATCCATTGAACATAATCCTTTCTGGCTAGCCAACATCCCTAGGGATTCCAGATCAGTTAATTAAAGACCTTCCTTGAAAGGCCAATCAACCAATCTGCCCATTTCAGCCCCCATTGCAATAGTTTAATATGCAATACCATGGAGGATACAACCTCAAAACCAGCCAATCAATCCTCAAGGCCTTCTTCTCAATTCTCACATTTAATGGCCTATCATCCTACCCGGACTAATTACCCCCAAAAAATTTGTATAAGACTTCTTACTGATTAGTTGCCTTGAAATAAGTTAATACTTCTTACTGATTAGTTGCCTTGAAATAAGTGTTATCTCAGCAAAAGAAAGTGAACCAGCCTGCCTTACTAATTTCAATGTTATCTGCTGTTAATATTATTGGATTCATTCAAGCAGCTTGTGTCATAACCATGGTTCTGAAAATCCTTCCACTAAAGCAATCCAACCTCTCATCAGATTCACTCTCAGCTCAAACCAAATTTCACTTACTCCTGTCCCTTCCACTGAATACTACTCATGCATCTCTTGAATTATCCATCTCCTACAACCAGGTTCACACTCTCCCTGTAAGGTAAAATTGCTCTGTCCATGCGCACCTTACCAGTGTTCCATGTGATTTACTCAAAATTCCCAATATCTCTATATATCTCTCCATCGCTTCAGACATTCCTTATCTCTACTCAACCCAATTGGTATATGAGTTAGTACATATTAAAATTAGTATATACATATTACATAATCTCCACTTTCTTTGCAGCCAATACTTCCAGGTGTCCAGGATCAGTACATTTCAAAACTTCCTGGACAGGGAATTACCCAAAAATTCAACTAAAGAGTCCAGCACAATCATTCAACATGTAATAGCATGGGACCTCCAGCTTGCATCACCAGCCACGCTTCACTTTAGGAAAAATTCTCAGCTCTCACATATGCTTGTGCTGTGGTAGACCAACCTTTACCTGTTGCCATCAGACTCAATTTTCTGATATAAATATAATATCAATCAGAAAATTAATCTGTGAAATGGATTCTACACCAATAATAACCTATAGTCACTTTTCCAACCTACCCCTGTATCTCACATGCTATAGGAGATACAGCCAAAAATCAATTATGGCTAGGCCATATCCCACCTCAGGTATCACAAACAGTGAAAGGGCATATGGATATGGCTTGAAATTCCAAAATGAAAACCCATAACATCTCACAAAAACACCTCAAAAAAACATAAAACCAATCATCTCACCTGTGTAGTCAGCATCATAATCAAGACCATGTGTAGCCAAACAACAGTCAGTATTTTTCACCACAGAGCTAACCAGCAATATGTGCAGAGATTCAGGCCCATGAATTACCAAAAAAACAACCATTACAAGTTCAGCACAGGACTACCCAGCCATATATTCAGGCAGCCTGGAACAAGTAGTACCCAAAAAACAACCAGTAAGCTTACCACAGGACTAACAAGCCATATATGCAAGCATTCAGGACCATGTGTAACAAAAGAACCCACCATTTCCAGTCACCACAAAAATACCCAGAAATATTTAGAGGCATCCTGGACCACATGTATCCAAACAACCCACAAATACAAGGAACCACAGAACTAACCATAAATTATGCAGGCAGCTAGGACCATGAATATCCAAAACAACCAACCAGTACAAGTTTACCACAGCAGAAACTCAACCTAGCACTACACAGCACAAAATTCAGTCAGGAACATGTGTTACAAAATAAACCACCAGTACTAACCCACCTCAGCCCTTCACAGTACTATATGCAACACTTTTCATGCATGAAAGCCCTGTAAAACCTTTTTCCCAACCAGCAGAAATGACTCATGTAACTTTAAAAACCTTTTCCTAACCAACAGAAATGCCTCATGTAACTATATAAGCTTTTTCCAACCAGAAGAAATTCCTCATGTAACTGTATGTCATTGTTCCTCACCATAACAGGGGGAGCCTCAGGGGCACCCTTGAGCACCCCTGAGGGTAGGATTTTTCTATTTAGGGAGGGCCTCACTACCTAATCCAGGTTTTATCCCCCACTCAACAATTCATCATTATGACTTTCCACATCCCAATCATCATAATCTTATCCCCTATTCAATACCAAAGCATCTGTGGACCTAACAAGATGAAAAGAAAAGAGATCATCAGTGTACCAATAAATAAAAAAAGGAAAGTAAATCAAAAACAAATTTTATAACCTCATCAAACATTGAAACCACCCTTATAGGTGCTTTGAATAAGGGTTATTCTGTGACCTAAAATATTCAGTACCAAATCAAAGAAAACCACCAACCACTCAATAATTAATCCTTAAAAATAAAGAAAGCACAACAAAAGGTAACTACTAACCTTTTTTTCCTCTACCCAGCCACCTGTGGGTAAATGCATTCTTGGGTCACCTCCTGAATCATGCCTTTGATAAAACCCTTGAAACCCTTAAACAATTGGGTTATTGGATAAGGTAACACACATCTGATCAATTACTAACCCATAACCCAATAGATCTGGTTCATTCATTAATAGCCCTAAAAATAACGGTTAATAACTAATATAGGTCTGATCTGAGAGCTCTTTTAAGTCACAAAGAAACCAGCCATTAATTTTAAAGAAATTAATGTGCAGAATTACTTTAGAACTAGAAAGGAATTCATTTAAAAAGTAGCTTAGTTTTTACCAATACTCTAAAGGAGTAGGAGTAACACCAAATTCCCCTTCAAGTGACTGCCAGCCAGCAATTTGTTAAATGATTTATATAATAACACAGTATTCTCTAAAATTGGTTTCCAAAAAATGGCCTGATTCCTTTTGACTTGATTGTTTATCAAACCATAAACAATATTGGTAGAAGATTAGCCTCAAGAATTCACTCAAAATTCAGAAGGAAGCAAGAAAAAACCCATACCAGATCATTGAAGACCTCAACAACAAACTCAGATGGATTGAAGATAATAATTGAGGATCCCTATCTTCAACAATTAGTATGGGGAAAGAACTGAAAGAAAAAAGGAATACAGCAGTTGATCCCAAGAAAAACAACAGGAAAACCAGGAAAGAATTCATAATCAGCCAGGCCTTGCATTAGAAGTGATGGAGAACCTTGCCAGAATGACCAAATTCCAAAACCATATCCTTGAAGACAAACAGCACAGGGAATCCCAGAAACCTCACGCACCCAACAAAGAAACAGATTTCAGAAATCCACCTCAAGATCAGCCTTTGTCATGATTCCAGCAGAAATCACTGAATAATCAAAAAAACCCTCCATTATTCCAGTAATAAATATATGGGAAATTATAAATTCACAACTCCCAGTCATTTGGGAGTTGTTTGGGGCCCTAAAAGGACCGATGCACGCTTTGGGGCCCATAAACGCCTCAAAAGCGCACTTTTGGGTCAAATCATGCGTCTAAACGCGTCCAAGGGGTTCTCTCAAACACGCACGGCCCTGGGGGGGCCTTATATATCCTTTAAAGGGCCTTTTTGGGCCGTTTACCCCTGTTCATGGGACATTTGACGCGTGGCCCAGGCTAAACAACCCCCTGTGGGGTTTTTCCAAGATTTTTGGCACCCCCTGGACCCAATTTGGGTTCCATAAACCCAAATTTTGGATCAGCACATACTATGTGGGACTGTTGGACCACACCTAGCAATCATAAAATGACACTAAAGTCAAATTAAAGTGAAATAAATTGAAATCAAGTGAAATTCAAGTGAAATTAAGGTAAAACTCTAGGAAAATGCCAACAAAAATCCCACAAAATTGATCTTTCTAAACTTGAAAGTGAGCAAATTTGGTAGTTGTTCAATTGAAAGTTGGATTGAATACTGAAGTAAAATGGCATTTCTTATTGGATTATGGGAACAGTGTCAAGCCCTCCTTTTTGTAAAATGTCTGCTTTGAAGGACTAAATTGATAGTTCCATGAACAAAGCTGAGGGAAAAAAGTATTTGGGTAATGAATAATTTGAATCCCCAATTACCTCCTCATTGAGGGTAACAATTGAGGAAAACAATGTTTGAAAAATAGACATGACCTCTGGTGGTGAGTAACATTTTATGTTACTACAGTCTTTTGCTGATTTGATTTGATGGAAACCAAACTATGACCATGTGAATATGGCATACCTATGACAGGCCCACTTGCCCCAACTCCTGTGAGAGCTTTTCCTACTAGGGAAGAGGGACAAAGATTTTGTCAAAAATGGGAAATGAAACATGGTTACTCTTTAACAGTTTTAAACTCAAAGAGTAATAAATATGTTGATTTAGTGTGTTATATACTTGGTTTATACTATGGGGAATTGATCACAGAATGGTTAAGGAAAACTCACAAGGAAGGTGGGTGCAAGTTTTTGATTTGTGCAAGTCAAAAAAGGCAGACCCCTTGTGGAAAATCTCCTACATAAATGATCAACATAACCATGAACCATCTCCACACCCCTCAGTGCATCCTCACATGAAGAAAATCTTTGAGGTAGCCTTATACAATCTAAAAGAAGGCATAAATGATGGGATCAATAAAATTCAAGTCAAAATAAAATTGAGCAAGATTGATTGTGGCCAATCTGTTGATGAACAAACAATTCATAACACTAAGCTTAAGGTAGTGCTTGAAGAACTAAAGTTGAAAAGTGTAATGGAGGTCCTTTTTGAACAAATTGGTAATTCATGTTGGTTTAATTGAGAAAAATTCAGTGGAGAGGGTCACTTGGAGGCCCAATTCCTGGCTCAAACAGATTCAATAAAGATTTGAAACCAATTCAATCATATATCTATGATAGATTGTAATTATAAAACAAATAGGTAAAACATCTGACTATTTCATGTTGTAGGAATTTAATCCAACTGTAAAACTTCCACAAAAGCTCTTGTTTTTATAAAAAGAGAAAAATTTGATTTCTACAGTTGGTCTTTCAATGCGCTAAAGGATTTGGCTTATGATCCTGAGAGAATTCCTAAATTCTTTTTGATGGGTAGTGAAAAAGCTTTGATACATGCTCTAGAACAAATTTTACCTGAGTCTACAAGACAGTTTTGTCAATGGCACCCATCTAACAACATACAATCAAACTTTGGAGTGAGCTTTAATAATGACATTGAAGGATGGCAAAGAATTATGTCTCTGTGGGCTAATTATGGGGCCTAAAAAACCAAGGAGGAGGCAGAGGTCAACAATGAAGAACTTAGAGTAAGTGCCAAATCACGGGCCCTACTGCTAATCTTCCTAGTTTTGGGTTGCTTACATCAAGAAATGTATGAAGCATTTCTTGGAACACCGTGAGGATGTGGTTGAGTATATGTATCATAATATCTTTCTGTATCAAATACTCTTTTGTAACGGCCTGGGCTTGCAAAAAATCTGACTTTGGAAATAAAAGAAAGTCTTGGGTTGAAGGGGCCCATGCTACAATCAAACAATTCCTTGCAAATTCTTTAAGAAACAGGTTGGATGTTTGGAGTAAACCTAGAGGGAACAGTTTACAATCAAATTAAATGACTTCCGGTGGCCCTTTAAAAATCTCAAATAAAGATTGGAATAGCTCTTCCTACTGAACTTTTACCATTGGGATACCAAGTGTCTTTACTGGAAATCAAACTTTTTGTGGATCAATTAGAAAGATTCAAGCTGAAACAGGATGATGACTTGTGAACCGATTCATACTTGATGACTATGGGCTTTCCCTGTTACCAAAAAATAGGTGACCTAATAGCTTCAAGAGGATCCATTGTTCCTGAGGATGTTTGTCCTCAGTGGAGGTTGGATTATGACCCTTTCAGTTCTAGTTCTGTAAATTGGTTTAAGTTGCATTTTTGGACTCTTCAAATCACTTTATGATTAATGCTTTTTGATAAATGCTTCTTTAATGATGATTCCCACTTGAATAATATTTTATCCTTTCAAATTTTAAAAGTTCAATAGTGATGAATTGCTCCAAGATTCTCAGTTACATGATAAGCTCAATGCAGTGATCTTGTATCTTTCCAAAGAAGATTATTGTGGGCTGTTAAAGCACTTGATTAAGGAGAAGGTAAATTGTTGATCAAAGCCAAGACTTGAACCTCAATTCTTGCAATCAAGCAGAGGCCGTCCAAAATTGACAGATACCCGGGGAGATCCTTCTTGATTTCAACATTTTGAAATGGAAATTAAGCATCAAAATAGAATTAGAAGTGCACCAAAGAAGAAAAGATAAAGGATTTTAATTCTTTTCTTTTGTAAAATGTTCATTTTTTGGGTTTAATGAACTGATGGGAAAATGATTTCTGTCCTTCAAGGATGTGTCTTCATCTGAATCTCATAGTTCAGAGGATTAAAATGAAGAACCACTTAAAAGGGGATCAGAACAACCAAAGATAGTAAGTCTTTGATTTTGCAAAATGTTCATTTTTTTGGTTTAATGAACTAATGGGGTAATTATTTCTGTAGTGCAAGGATGGCTGCTCATCTGAATTTTATAGTTCAGTGGAAGAGACTGAAATTTAATCAGGTTTGATGCCGTTGGAGTCAGATTCATTTTTGAAGGATGAAGCAGGTGCAATGGAGGAGTCAAACAGAAGCTTATCTTTGTTGAGTTTAGATTCCTTTAATTAGATTAGAATTTTGGATAACTAATTCTTGATGTTAGGAAATGAATTACCTCAATCAAATACCTGAGAATGGACATAAGCTCATGGGTGGGGTTTGGGATCCAGTTGGTGATGGAAATTGTGAATTTAGACTCATTGCTAAATCAATTGGTTATGTTGAGCTTAGATGGTTTCAAGCAAGAAAACAAATTGTTGGAACATTGAGGAAAAAGAAGAGGTGCTATTATCAGATCCTTAGGGGCCTTAAAGATGTTGGAAAGATAGAAAAAATACTTGATTTTAATGAAATCAATGAAAAAATTCCCTCCTAAAAATTGATTTCAAATCTTGACGTGGGTAAAATAATAGCAGGTACTTTTGGAAGAACAATATTTTCAATTTGATTGGAATCATGTTTTAATTGTACTCCAATGAAAATGGGTGTAAAATAAAAAACAGATCCTATGTTCATTTGATTTTTTAACAATGACAATTGGGTCCAGCTTTTTCTTAAGGGAGATGTGATTCCAATCCCCCCAATCCTTTTCAAACCCCATTCAATGATTTCTATAATAGCATCTTGTTGGGTTGATCACCTCAAAGATCAACTTCAATTGTATTCTAAATCATAGATCAATTGCATAATTTGGGTTTGGTTTCTGATTCTAATATTTTAATTCTATTAATATAAAGGGTTATCACATTTTGAACATAATTATATTGAGTGTTTTGAGTTAAAATCATTATGATGAGTTTTTTGAATGATATTTTAATGTTAAGTCAGTTCAACTTGTGTTGGGATTATCCCATCATAAGGTGTATTTTTACTTCTTGTGATGGGATCAGCTTAACACAAGTTGAACTTTTATTTTTGTGTTTTTACTTCAGGGATCAACAATATTTTTTTCCACTTTTACTTGAGGGCTAGTCAAAAGTTGAAATTATCCCTTCTTACTTTGTTTTATTTTATTTCTTATTTTTTTTGTCCAAAAAATCAATATTTTTAAATTTTTACTGTGATTCCTGTTTTTATTGTATTTTTATTTAGTTTATTGTTATGAGGGAATTATTTTTTTCAAGCATCCAACCCTTTATTTCACGCGTTTTGAGGTTTCTGCCCTGTTGTGCCCCTTTGGTATTTCATGCAACAATACTTTATTTCATGTCACTTTCAAGAATTCATTTCTTTTATTTCTGAATGCGCAGCCCAGTAGCAGGAAATTTTAAACCCCTAACCAAAATCATTGGTAATTTTGGAATAATTAGAACCCCTTCAAAAATTCAATCAAAAAATGAAAAAAAATTGTAAAAATAAATTTTTGCATGGGTTTTTGGATAATCATTTTGGCTATCTTTATTGATTTTTTTGTTTAATTCAGCTTGCATGAATTTTTCAAAAAATTAAAAGAGTCTTCTAATATCTCTTTCATATTTTTTGGATGTATCCTTTCACCTTTAAAAATTCCTTCAAAAAACACAAAAAATCAAAAAAATCAAATTTCTCTTTGGAAATTTGAATCCTGTTATTTTCCTTTTTATTTCTTTTTTTGGGTAATTAAAGCTATTTAAATTTTATAGAAACATTCAAAGCGCATTAAAATATTTTTCTCAGATTTTTTGGATGTACTATTTTACCTTAAAAAATTCCTTCAAAAAAGCAAAAAATTCAAAAAATTCAATTTTCTCATTTGACTTTTGGATCCTTATGTTTGCCATCTTGACTTATTTTTATTAGTTTTTCAAGGTTTTAGAATTTTGAAAAAACTATTCAATACCTTTTCAAAAATTATTTCAGGATTTTTGGATGTCATTTTTGAACTTTAAAAATTCCATCAAAAAACCAAAAAATTCAAAAAATTCACTTTTCTCACTGGATTTTTGAATCCTTTTTTCGGCATATAGAATTTTTTTTCTGGGTTGATTCAAGATTTTAGGATATTGAATGTTAAAAAAAAACAAAAAAGTTCATTCATACTTTTTGAAGATCATCTTCATTCTTGCATACACCCTACAAGCTTCATTCAAAAAATTAAAAATAAAGAACAAATATGGATAAAAATAGTAAAATTTATTCAACTATGATTGGATTTATTTTTCTCCTTGATTTTTTTTGAGGGAACAAAAATCATCAGAAAGATCCAAAGTTCTCTGAACAATGGTTCTTCAAGATATGGAATCCTTTGTCACAAAGATTTTCCACAGTGGATCTAACCTGGGAGCTGGCCAATGACCAGAGTTGAACATGAATGATAATATATTTTTGGATTCTTCTAAATAAATGGAGCAAATAGGAGAAGTTTTGGAATTTGGAGTGGGAGGGAAATTCAAAGGAAGACAAGTGCAAGGAATTAAAGAATATAACAGAACCACTGGACACTTATATGTTTCAGCCAGAAGGAAACCATGGCATGGAAATTTCATCCACATATTTATGGGAGCTGGGCCACAAAGGTGACTCAGTTGCCTTCTTGCTTCTTGGAAAATTTCACCCCAGATATCACGCAGCGGAGTTGTGTCCTTGAAGATTGGGTTTGAATAAAGCTCTTCCACCATTTCTTTCCTGACTTCAATACAGTCTTCTGAGCTTTTCCCTAAGCAAATGGCTGCTGCTCTAAAGCCACAATTCCCATCCCCTATGACATCTTGAACATGGGAGATATGTGAAATGGCTCTTTTTGGGTAAATTGAATCTTTTTTTTTTGGAACTAAAACCCAAAATCAAAATTTTTTATAACAGAAAATATTGACTAAAGACAATATTCACTTTTTCAATTGATAATTCGTCAAATATTCCAGAAGAATAATAATATAATGTGCATGAAAACTAGAGGAAAAACTCAAAAGAAATCAAACAAAATTAAAAAATGAAAAAATACAAAATGTACTCACTTTCTCACTGATTTTTGGGGCTTCCAATACCTTCCCCCCAGGATGATGTTAGGGAGAATCACCATCTTGATTGGATACCTTTATTCTCTTGATTCTTGTGTCAGGATTCAATTAAGGAGAAGCAACTTGCTTATTCACAATGTTTCCAGACCTCTGATTGAGTTTTGAATGAATAAATTAATGAAAGATAACATCCAAAAAAAAATAGCCAAAAATGATAGAAAATGAAACATCATCTTAATTACATCCACATCTGGCAGCTCTTGATTGGCTTAATCTTCCTCTTCATCCAAATCTGGCACCTCTTCTTCTTCTCAATATTCCTCTTCAGTCAGAAATTCACTCTGTTAAAGATATGAGAAGCACTCATCAAAAAAACAACCCATTGCAGAAAAAAAAATTATAGTTATAAAATTACCTTCTCCTCCAATTCCTCCTTCATTTTTTCCCTCCCCCTCCCTTGGATGGTCTTGCACCTTCTTGAAACCTCAAAAAATAAGAAAAAAATTAATCATGAATGTTGATATATTTTTTTGTACAAAAAATTGGTGACTGAACTTCAAATTTGCTATGAATTTCTTCCTTAGCCTCCCTATCCTCTTGGGTTCTTGTAAATATTCAAAACCACATGGATCTCTTTTACTTGAGGACCAAGAGATCTTGTGAAACTTATTGGCTGCTCTTTTGGTCTTCCACTAACTTTGGATCTTTGAGAGGAATTTGGCTCTTCAATCAGGGTAAGTTGATATCTTCCACTGTACAGCTTCATGCTTTCACCCTGATAATATAGCTTTTCTCCAGGTGGCAACTTGCTGAATGCTTCAAAGAGTTCAGTGAAATATAGGTTTTCATTACAGTCTTTGGCTGGAACTTGAATTTTTGATGAATCTTCAGTTGTTCAGGGTTCACAGCTAAATGGAGAAAGGAAAATAAAAATCAATCAGGACAGAATTCTTTTGAGGTTGAATCCAAAAAAAAAAGAAAAATAAAAATAAAAAAAGAAAAAAACTTAATGATATGGGAGCCTTGACATGCTGTTGAGGATCAAAATCATCAGCTTGGAAGAGTTCACCCTTTCTGATGGCAAATTTGACTTTGTGAACACATGGTATACCCATGGAAGAAGCATAATCACAGTTTTTACAATTGGTGAAAGAATCAGGAACTTGGTTAGATGATTCAAGGGAAAAGTGGCTGATCTTTCCAGAAAGATGATCCAAAAAGTGAGGCAAACCAATGAGATGCTTGAATTCTTGCTGAGAGGCTTCAATGGCTCTCTCAAGGGTATGGATGGTGATGGAACTGTAAATTTTTTGAACAAAATTATAGAAAAAGCAAATCAATGAATCAATGAATCTTTTCAATATAGAAGTGAGAACCTTCTTTTCTTGATGGAATTTTGTTTAAAAAGTGAAATTATTTGTTTTCCAAATAGGAGAAAAATTTCCTTTTTAGAGTAATCCAGTTTTCATAGGTAGTCAGAAGTGGGAAGATTCCAGAAAGAGAAAGTTTTGTGAAGTTTTGATGATAGATTGATTCAGATTTTGAATAGACCAAATGATTCCACTGTTTCTGGAATAGCTTCCATTCATCTTCATATTTAAAGTGCTTCCTGCAATGAGTTTGAATATTCTTGAAAATTTTCCAGACACAGAGAAGATGACAACAGGAAGGGAAAGCATATTCAATTGAGCTAATAAGTGCTAGTTTCTTGTCTTTCACAATCACACTAGGTTCTTTATCTTAAAATATTTCCTTAATTTGGGTCAGGGCCCAATCATGGTTCTGTTTTTTCTCTTGAGATAAGAAACAGAATGCAACTGAGAAGCTTCTAGAGGAATTTTTTATCCCAAGAATTCAAAGAAGGGGCATTTCAAATTTTTTGGGTTTTATATGTACAGTCCATCATAATGAGAGTAGGAAAATGGTTGAGAATTTCATGGAATCAGGCTGTGAAATAAATCATGAATTAATTTGACCATCCACATTGTTAATTTTGTAGTAAAAAGAATGATTCCTAAGTTCCATTATGAGTGATTCCACAGGAGTTTTGACATTCAGGACATTTTTTGTATTTGGGATCTTTCATTGTAAATTGTAGGGATATTTGTATGGATACGTGATGATGAGTTTTGCATAAGAGAGTTGAGAATTATGAAAGGGTAAATCCTGCTTTGGATAAATTTTCAACCACTTCTTTTTTATCCCCTTGGATTCTTCTGTAAATGGGATGATTGGAAGAATTAATGGAGGGTGGATGGTTTTTCTCTGGACATATAACCTTCACCACCCAAACACCAAATATTTTTGAAAAATTCCCTGATAACCTGAAAGGAAAATTGGTCTTTATTTATTTTCTTAATTTGGAGGTATCTTTTCTGGGGTAATTTTCCCCAGATTTCTCACATTTGTAAGTGTAGGCCTGATTCTTGCACTATGATACTCTTGTAGATATGGCATATTCATGGGACTTTGTAAATGATTGGATAGCCTCAACCAACTCCTCCTTTTGATTATATAATAGCTCAGGAGGAGGGGCCAGAGAAGTCAAATCAAGAGTTTGAGTAGATGAATAAGTAGAAAGAGGATTTGAATCACTGGTTTGATTAGATGAGACAATAGAGAATGGGCCTGGTGAAACATTTTAAACAGTTCTGAAAAGTGGGTGGATGTTTTCTTGAGCCATTGGAAAAAGAAATGTTCTCGCTTTGAAGTTTCTGGAGTGTTAAGTTGTTTTGATGAGTGGTTGGTGGTGTTGTGTGAAAAGGTGTGGTATAATGTAGTGTTGTGTGGTGTTTTTTTCTGTTTTGTGGTGTGGTGTGGGTTTATTTGGTCTGTTTTTGTGTGGTGTGGTGTGGTATGGTGTGGTATTGTATGGCATGGTATGGTGTGGTGTGGTGTGGTATGGTATGGTAGGGGATGGTGCGGTGGGGGGTGATGGGAGGGTGGAAAATGCCAAGGGGGTGTTTTATAAGATAAATCCGGCGCTCCAAGATGGTTTGTGGTCCCAGAAAAACATTTTCATTATTATTGAATATATGCATGTGAAGGGCTCAAAGAAGAGTGAATTTTTCAAAATTTTTGGTTTTTTGATGGACATTTTAAAGGTAAAAAATGACATTCAAAAATTCTGCAAAATAAATTCAAAAGCTCTTGAATAGTTCACATACATGTCTCAAAGCTTGAAAAACAAAAAAAACTAAGTCAAAATGGCAAACATAAGGATCCAAAAGTCAAATCAGAAAATTGATTTTTTTGAATTTTTTGCTTTTTTGAAGGAATTTTTTAAGGTAAAATAATACATTCAAAAAATCCAAAAAAAAATATTCAAATGCTCTTTGAATGTTGCTTTAACTTTTTAATATATTGAATTACCCAAAAAAATGAAACAAAAAGGAAAATAAAATGATTCAAATGTCCAGAGAGAAATTTGATTTATTTGATTTTTTGTGTTTTTTAAGGAATTTTTTAAGCTGAAAGGATACATCCAAAAAGTCATGAAAAGAATATTTGAAGAATATTTGAATTATGGTTGAAATTTATGGCTGATTAAATAAAAAAAAAATGCAAATAGCCAAAATGATGATCCATAAACCCATGCAAAAATTTGTTTTTATGGATTTTTTTCAATTTTGGATTGAATTTTTGAAGGCTTTCTAATGGCTCCAAAATTACCAAATATTTTGCTTAGGGGTTCAAGAACCCCTTGTATGGGTTTGCTTAGTAATAATTCAAAAAAAGTGAATTCCTGAAAGTTGTGTGAAATAAAGTATTTTTGCCTGAAATACCAAAGGGGCCCAACCCCGCGCCAACGTCAAAGTGCTTGAAATAAAGGGTTGGATGCGTGAGCAAAAAAATTCCCTATTTTTATTTATTTTATGTTATATTATTTTTTTGAAGAAGATATTGATTGTGTTTTGATTAAGTAGAAAACAAGAAAAAGGAAATGGATTATATGATATGCTTGAAAGATATTTTTTTTTATATATAATTTTTTTTGAAGAGTGGATTTGGTTTATTTATTTTAAGGATGCTTTTGGATTTAAGGGATAGAGTGTATGGAGATCTTAAAGTAAGGTAGGACATTTGGTAAGATTAGAGTGAGGTTCCAAAGTGGTGTGTTACTCATAAATTTGGAAGCCTTTACATTCAACTAAGTAAATTAATTTCCCCCTCTTAAGTCTTGAGTAAAGTATCTGAGACACTTCCCATTCATCTTCCCCATTGATTTTGACTGTTTCAGTTGGTGGTTAATGTATGGAAGACATTGAGTTGTCCTGGTATGGCCTCAGTAAGGTGTAGTGGAACACAGGGTGAATAGTGGACCATTGTTGAGGAATTTGAAGCTTGAATCAACTTTCTCCAATCCATTCTGTAATCAAAAAGGGACCTTACCATTTTTCTGAAAGCTTATCAGTTTTAAAATTGGTTTTTATATTTTTAGAAGAGAGTCAAACTTTTTTTCCAACAGTAAATGATGCAGGAAAATCACTTCTTATTATGTCAGCATATCTCTTATAAGTTTTAATTGAGTTTTCAAATTAAACTCATAGTTGTTTCTGATTCTAGTGAATCTGAGTTATTTAGTGGCTTGAATTTTGGTTTTCTACTACATGGAGGCTTCCAGAGTTAGGATGTTGACCATAAATGGTGAGGAATGTAGATTGCTTAGTGGAAGTGTAAGTGGAATTTTTGTAAGAAAATTCAACAAGAGAGATCCAGTCATCCCAGTCATCTTGGTGATAACTGACATATATTCTAAGAAATTTCTCTAGAATTTGATTCACCCATTCCCTTTGGTCATCTGTGTCAGGATGGTAAGCTGTGGAAAGAATTCTTTTTATCCATAATTTTTCACATGCATTTTCCCAAAAAGAAGAAAAAATAAAGATCCTGTGTCAGTTAGAATGTCAGTTGGGAGTCCATGTTATGTAAATACATGAGAGCTTAGCCGGTTAGACAACTCCCCAGGGGATAGATTAGTTTGGTTTTCAATAAATAGAGACATTTTTTAAAAAAAATCAACTACAACAAGGGTTGATTCAAATCCATTTGATAGTTGAAGTTGTGAGATAAATTCCATAGAGAGTCATTCCCCGGGAGAATTGAGAATTGGTAAGGGTTGGTGGAGTCCAAAAGTCTTGTGGTGAATGGGTTTTTTTCTGCTGCAAAGGTAACAAAAATAAACATAATCTTTGATAAAGGCAGTCAAACGTTCAAAAGGGAAGTCTCTTTTGACTAGATCAATTGTTTTTTCTTGTCCAGGGTGACCAGAGAGAGGAGAGTTGTTGATAGAGCTTTATTCTGAAATTATTCTTAAAACATCAAAAACCAGAATGATTGCAGAAGGCGTTAACAACTTGAAACAAGATGAGAGAGAAAGGAAAACAGAAAGGACCCTACCCCGGATGACAAGGGACTTGAGGTGACATGACTTGAAGTAGAAGACCACAAGAAGAAGGGACAAGAAGAGCCAGGAGCTAGCATAACATTCTGATGAGAAAAAAAATGAGATAACAGAGACACAGACAACAATGCTTTTCTCACCAAATGAGAAAAGTCATGCAGTAGAAGATGGTTGGCAAGGATTGAAGAAGGACTCAGGGTTGATGAGCTGAGTGGCCTTGAGGGAGTAGAGCCAATTGGTCTTGGAGGTCCAGTATGCGTGAGATGGCGAGTTATAAGGTCAATCTTGTTAGGAGAAGAGATTGTAGTAATTGGGCCAGAATTGTCAGAGGAGAAAGAAAAGGTCAGTCAGTAGAATTAATATGAACAGAGACACTGTGGAAGGAAGAAAAGACAACAATGAAGTGTTTGCAGCAGTGACAGGACAGACAACCTCAGACTACAAGTTGGAAAAAGATAGAGAGAGAGGCGGAATTTCAACAGTTGTGTCATTGTCAAAGTATTTCAACTTGAATTTGTTTGTTTTCTTTGGGGATTGCTATTCTGTTTTGGAAGATAAGAAGTCCAGTGTCTGGATCTAAAAGGTAACCCTTTACTTTTCCTTTTTATGTAACTTCTGAATAATCTGTTGGGTTGATTTGTTGGAGATCTGGGATTGAATTAAGCTGTACAATTGTCCATCAACCTGTTTATTAGAAATAAAAAAAAATTGCAGAAGGTTCAAATTCAGTCTTTTGCAAGATTTGTTTGACATTTTCTGGATTATTTTCTGCAAAGGGCATGCCCAAATTGGGATAAAAGTTGTCTCAAAATGACAAGACATCAGGCACTATGGAGTGCTTTCCAGGTCTTTCAACTATATTAAAGTCAAATTTGGATAGAAACTTAGCCCAATGGGCTTTGCAATGAGTCAAGACTTTGGAGTTCATAAAATATTTTAGAGAAAAATTATCAGTGAGAACTTCAAAAAGGATCACAAAGACTGAGAAATTAAGCTCTCCAGATCATGATATCCTGTAAAATTTCTGTCAGCTTGCTACTATTGCAGAGCAAGCTGCAAAAGTCACAAAAATAACATCAAAATAATAATAATGAAATTAACCTAAGAAGGAGTAGGAAAACCATAAATATTATTACAGAAATAGAGCTTCCACCCAAAATTAGGTAGGGTCACTCACTGGCCCCACCCTTTAAATCCAACTCCTTATATTTTTAAATAATTAAGGAAAGAAAACCCAAAATACCACAGCACCACCATTGAGCTTTGGGAAATTAAATATTTCACACGCCTTGTCATGTATAGGTTTCACACCTAAAATCAGTCAGAATTGAGGTGTTGTGTATATTTTGGGAGTTACGGACGGAACTGTGTTTTGTCACAATTCCCTCACGCAGCCGCAGCAGCCAATGCACACGCCCGCGGCTGAGATAAAGCCCGGTCACTCCTTCAAGGTCATGTACGCAGCGCCAGGCCTCTGACAAGTTCGCAGCTGCGGGACTATGGGTTGACAAGGTGAATTGAAGCCTGAGAAACTTGGGTACTGCGTAAACAAGCTAGAACCCACATGGGAAAATTCTAAATATGTAATAAATGTTCCCTTGGATATTAGATAGTCTAAAAATACATAATATTATATAAAAATACTTAAAAAAACCTTATACGTGTTTTTTATTAAATATAATTCAAGGTACCAAGAATTTCAAAAATAAGACAATGACAAATTCTAAAAATATATTCAAATACTTTAATATACTTTTATGAGAACTTCTAGACATCAATATCTTTGTGACATACCAAGAAAACTAATGATGTAAGAATATTACCTGAATTCCCATGATTTATATTTTTAAGTAATTTTTTTAGTAAATCAACTGAAACTCGAAAATAAGGAGTAAAATCAATATCATGACTTTACTCCAATTATTTAATACATAATGAGAACTCACCTGACATCAGAATGTCCGTAGGAATATCTATCAAAATAATTATTAACTTACTGGTAACATTTACTAAGGATAATTAATTAAATAATAGATAAAAAGGACAGATTAGTGTTATTCACACGTCCTAATATCAATTATAAAGTAGAATAATTCCCATACCCTGAGCAATTATATGCTACCCGTGCTACAGCACTAAGAACACGTGAAATGCTACAACCTGTTACCCTGCTAGCCTTAGTTTCCATCCCTTTGAGCCCCTGTACCCCTCAGAAGGATAATATTGGCACTCCAAAAGCTATAAATAAAGAGCTCTTTTAAGGATATTGATGGAGAGAGACCCAGTTATATTTATATCCAGAAACCGTTCCAAGGTAATCAAACACTTATAAGAGATAATTCAGTGATTTATGGCTCAGTCTTATCAGTAAAATCCATCCTCAACCTCTTTTATCAATTTAAACTGCTGAACAACCTGATAACCCCAGTATACAGGTTTAACCCATCAGTGCACATCCCAAACAGTTACCCTAAGGATTTAATAATATAACAGTGAGTTTTCTTATCCTTTCTCTGTCGTGCCAGCTTGTTTACAAGGCGCTGCCACTCCACCGTGTATTTTATATACATATTATCTTTGGGAAAAATATCCTTTAAACTAAAGATCCCAAAGTAACCAGGACTACGTGTTTTCATAGTGAAATCCCTGAAGAGAGTTTTTAAAGATCCCCAATATAATTGCGGCCCCTCTATAAAAATATTTAATAATCAATTTATTCATATTGATTTATAACAATAAACCATAACCAAACCAATTAACCTTGTAATAAGCTTAATCCAAACATTTTACAAATTTTTGCTGCAATTATTAAATAATATATTCATTATTTATTCTATCACCTCTGGTAGCTGGAGGATAGCAAGGGTCTTGGCATCCAGGAGGCTGAACAATGGGGGTATGGCCAGGAAATATTCCATTTTATTATATTTTATACCTTGGACCAGACATTTCACGTAAAAGTAAATCAAAGATAAATTTATCTGAATTTATAACCATGATTTATCATTAAATTCTTTTGAAGTGGATTTAAAAACTAATGCAGAATTAATCATCTATTATTTAAATCTTTTAAAGATAAGAAAATAAGAATATATGAAAATTATAAACCTACTGGTTGGAAAGCTTTAACTCAAGCTGAGCAACTTAATATCTCTTCTGCATGTAAACAACTAGATAAACTCCTTGAACAAGAAGATCTTGGGAGGCCTATCAAATTTCAGGCCCCATTAAGGAAACATAAAGCTTGGAAGAAATACCGTATAAATTACTTTTTGAAATATAAAAGTAAGTATACAACTTGTAATACCATCTTATTTTTTTAAAATAATATAAATATATTTTATTGACCAATAATATAAACTTTTTTACATCAGTGAACCCTCCTGTACCAGAAACCACCGCCACTGAAATTGATTTATTGGATTGAGAAGTCCCAGATATCTCTGGACGCCCTGAAAATATTGATTTGGCAGGTGAAGACCTCATTGGGACACACAAAGACCCCGTAGGATTACCTACTGAGGATAAATTTAATCCCAATAAAGTCTTGGTACCTTTGAACATCAACTTAATTGAGTTTTGAATAAAAACTTATTTTTATGGTTTTTTCTGTAAAATACTTATAAAAATTTTCTTCAAATATGAATAGAAGTGATACAAGAGCCTCAGGGAGAATTCCATCCTATGGATCTTTGCCAGGAGCTCCCAATAACCATGAGACCACCAATAAGGTAAGCCATGAAGGGACTGGAACCCGTGAATCAAATGTTGATGGACAAGGAACAGCACCAAGTACTTCTGCCCTCTCCCAACCTAGAGCTGGAGAAGGTGGTAGAATCAAGCCACCCTCTATTACAAGAACATTCCCTGCAGCCACCCCAGAAGAATCTGGCCAAGGAAGCCAGGATCACAGACTTAGTCAGAGAGCACGTGAAATATTGGGAAGATTTCAAAGAAGCCCAAGCCAAGGAGGATATGGTATGTATGAAAAAGATAATCTCCCAGGCAAAAGCTACCAAGATAGCTCTTCAGAAAATTATTCCAAGGAAAGAGGTAGAATCCTACGTAGAAAAATGGAATTGTTGGGATCAATTAGCCCAACTGAAAGGCAAAGGATCAGGAAAGAAGATATCCTCTTCCCATCCAAATCCAAAGGGAAAGAAAGATTGGGATCAGATAATATCCCTAGCTTAAAAATGGAAAAACGTTTACAACAATTAGCTTCTAATTCTGAGCCCAAACAAACCTCTGATGTAATTACTTCCTTTTCTAATGATATGCGTCATAATTTCAAAATTCTTTGTGAAACTTTGGATGGTTTTTATACCCAAATGGATAAATTAACCTCAGTAGTAGCCAAATTGATCAATAACCAAACAAAGACGGTAGGAATGGAAGAGATCAAAGAACACACAGAACAGTTATTGGAGACAATTAATCAAGGTAGGATCAGAAAGACTCAAACAATTGAGAATATGTTATCAGGAATCCAAGAAGATTTTATTATGTCTTTCCAACCCTTTAAAGAAGAATTGGTAACCACTACTAACAGATCTATTCTATCCCTTGGTGAAAAACTGGATCTGCTTAATAATAAAGTGGACCTGCAAGTTAATCTGATCAAAAATGATCTTAGAGACTTCAAATTCTTTCTGACCAACCCCTTGGGGAGTACCACAGAGGAACCAAAACCTCCCAGACAAACCACTACTCCTTATGTACCACCCTTATTAGAAATGCATAGGAGTGACACTTTTAAGCCTAGTTCTACCCCTGAGATGGAGCAAGCCCTCAAACTGTTACCCCTTATTTCTGAATGGCTCAAGTTCCCCAGTGAAGGAGAATACAATCATATAAATTTTATTAAATTTATTGAGTACACTATAAACTCTTATGACTTACCAGAAGCTATAGCTGTAGTCAGGCTACCCAGACTATTTGAAGGAGTAGCCTTGGACTGGTTTTTCAGTAAAAGAGAAGAAGTAGGATCCTTACCACCAAATTCTTGGAAACTTCTGATTAAAGAACAATTTGGTTCTAGAATGTGGAAAAGAAAAATGATGAAAAATTTCAAAAATTCCTCATTTGACCCCTCCAAGGATAAGCCTCACAAATGGTGCTTGGAAAAGAAGAAAAGATTGTATTGCTTCTATCCAGATGCTGATAAAGAGGAAGTAAATGAAAGACTCCTCAACCTATGTCCTGGAAATCTTAAACATAGTGTAAGATGTAGGATGAGTATGGATGCTCACTTGCCAACTCTAATCAATGTGCTAGAAGAAGTAATAGCCATGAATGGGTTAGACAAGAAAGCCCCTTCTAGACCCAAAGAGAACTAAAAAATTAAAAAAACCAGAGAACAACCTCCTCTGATGAATACCTCTGATAATAAGAAACCTAATGAGAATAGGGATAAAGAGAGGATGCCTGGGACTTGTTGGAATTGTAACAAGACAGGGCATATGAGACAAGACTGCTCATTATCAAAAAGAAAGATAGCAGTCTTGGAAGGAGAGCAGGAGTTTGAAGGGAATCAGAACTCTGAAGATGTAGCTGATACTGAAGGGTCTCTTTCTGAATGGGAATTGATCCTGACCAACCCTATTAATGTTATAGAAGGAGAAATAGGCACTTTTGTAGAAATCAATAACATCCATGGGGATTACAGTTTGCCCCAAAAATGGGATCCTACCATAATTCCTAGACATATCAAGGATGTTAAACCATTAAAAGTTAAAACTATGAGTGGGAAAAATTATACCAGTGGTCAAACTTGTTATGCAACAGGATTGTATAAAGACAGACCTATAAGGTTTTTAATGGATAGTGGGGCTTTTTGCTCATGTGTCTGTGCTGAATTCTTAAACAAATTGGATCCCAATTGGAAAGAACACCTTCTGCCCGTTCCAAAAGCCAGGTTTAGCTCTTGAAACTCTTCCATGAATGTTATTGGAGTATGGACTGTTCCTATAATACTACCCCATACTAAAGGACCTTTGAGGATACAAGTGGAATTTGTAGTATTGCTCAATGGACTATGTGACTACCTGATACTAGGTAATGATGCCTTATGTCTCTATTGTATAGATGTGTTCCAGAGTAAAGGGAGATACTTCACAGTAGCTGGTAATTGGGACAAGAAGTTTAAGATATGCACCATTCAATCTAACTTCCCCATCTCTACTTATCAAAAGCATTTAGAAGACTTTGACCAAGAATACTTCTCTCAAGCAGCTCTGAATATGAAATTTTCTGAGGAACAGAAGAAAAATATATTGACAGTATGCTTTGAGAACCAAAATGCTTTTTGTACTAAAGATCATCCCATTGGTTATATCAAAGGACATGATATGGTATTGACATTGAACTTTCAGCCTGTTTATCCTCCAAAATTAAGAAGGCCAGCCTATCCTTCTAGTCCCAAGTCTAGAAAAGCTCTTGAGGAACATATCCAAGAACTACTAGACTTCCAAGTATTAAGGAAAGTAGGGAATAATGAACAGGTAGATGTGACCACACCTGTAATCATAGCATGGCATAATGGCAAGTCAAGAATGGTAGGAGACTTTGGAATGCTCAATAATTATACTCAAGCAGATTATTATCCTATACCCCAGATTGATCATGCTCTGAATAACTTGTCCAAGGCCAAGTAAATCACTACAATGGATATGCTTAAAGGTTTCCACCAGATACCAATGAGCCCTGAAAGCAGGAAGTTTATGAGAATAATCTGTCATTTGGGAATATATGAAAATCTTAGGATTCCCTTGGTATAAAGAATGCTCCATAACACTTCCAGAGAACAATGGATACAGTTCTAGGTACATAAATCAGACAAGGTTGGATGATGGTATATATAGATGATGTTATCATATACTCTGATGATTGGGATACTCATAGTAACCAAGTAAGATAAGTACTCCAGACTATCTCCAGAGCAGGATTGAAGGTGTCCATGAAGAAATGCAACTTTGTCTATGGGGAATTGAAAGCCTTAGGACATATAGTCTCTGGTCTAACTCTAGCTTCTGATCAAAATAAGATAGCTGCTGTCATGAATAGACCTATTCCTCAAAAAAAAAACAGAGTTACTGTCTTTCATTAGTTTTTGCAGTTATTACAGAAAATACATACCAAAGTTTGCTATGCTAACTAAGATTCTGTATGAAGTGTGCAACAACAATACTCCATTTGAAATGACTCATGAGAGACTGAAAAACTATGAGGAACCAAAAATAGCTATGACCTCTACTACTTTACTCATCCAACCAGATTACTCCAAGCCCCTAAACTGTACATTGACACCTGTATGGAAGGGTTAGGAGCTGCTCTACATAAAGAAAGGATAGAAGAAGACAGAGCAGTAGAGAAACCAGTACTCTTCATATCTAGACAGATCAAAGATACAGATGTAAAAATAAAAAGAGCTTGGGCTCTGGTTAAATTAAAGTTAAAGAGAAATGAATGAAAAGGAGCTTATAACGTCAAGCGTGACGGACCTGAGGAAAGGAGGAAAAGGACACTCCAGTTGATGTTGTGATTGAACAGATGATGAATTCCACTTGAGAGCACTGGTGTTTATATAGACTAAATACACTATAGGCTGAAAAGTGGTTGAGTACAAAATGAATAAGGTAAAATTAGCATAAGCAGTTTAAGTGACATGGTAAGTGAAATGCTATGCTTGGACAGTCTGACAATCACTACTGAGAACACAGCCTAGTTATATTTTAGCCATTATTTTAATACTTCAATAACAACAATAATATAAATCAAATCAATGCAATCAATAATACTTTGAACTCCAGTGGAAGTCACATATATATGAGCTCAAATTCTAACAACAGAAAAGAGTATGGAGCCAGTCAGTTGGAATGTTTGGCACTAGTATGGGCTTTAGAAAAGCTACACTGTTACTTAGAAGGCACCACTTTTCAAGTAATTACGGACTTTAATGCTGTAAGAACTCTTATGAACATGAAAAATCCCAGCAGAAATATGCTCAGGTGGC
Organism: Puccinia polysora; assembly: GCA_025617555.3. Taxonomy (NCBI): domain Eukaryota; kingdom Fungi; phylum Basidiomycota; class Pucciniomycetes; order Pucciniales; family Pucciniaceae; genus Puccinia; species Puccinia polysora. The sequence continues at coordinate 24,123,171 of CM062635.1, forward strand.
AAATTGCTATACAACAGTATAGAGGTCAGATGACTTTAGTGCATAAATCTGGAGCTAAAAATCAGAATGCTAATAGTCTAAGTAGGAATGCTTTGCCTAATGACTCTAACAATCCAGCATATGAACCTGAAGATCAAGATGTTTTTCCAATCCTGAAAATCAATCTTTTTGCATTGAATGCTCCAATAATGGGGATCCACTTATGTGAATTAGATACTGCTTTCTTCAACCTAGTAAGGGACAACTAATCTCCTGAAATCAAGCTACTGATTACCATTATGGAATGTGAATCCCCAGAAGCAGCTCTGATAAATAGTCTACCTTCTTCATTACTTAAAACCTATAAAGCAGGAAGGTTTACCTTTTGGGATGGTCTCCTTTACTAAACAAACCAACATTCCAGTGTATTAGTACTAAGCACAAAGAACATATACAACATATACTCCAGGAATGCCATGACAACTGTTCTTCAGGGCATCTATCCACAGAAAGAACCTTGGAAAAATTAAAAAAAACTGCTTGGTGGATAAACTGGAAAGAAATCACTATTAAGTATGTCACTAGCTGTGAGATATGCCAAAAATCTAATAAAACTACTTTCAAAAGGTTTGGACTCCTACAGAAGATCAATGAACCTAAAACTAGATGGGAAATCATCAATATGGATTTTGTCACTGGCCTCCCCCCTGGAGGTACTCATTCATATAACTCTGTCCTGGTTATAGTTGACAGATACTCTAAGAAGGAAAAATCCTTACCTAACCACAAAGAAGATAGTGCTATGGATGTAGCTTTAATATTCTGGAACAGGATCATAGCTGATGTGGGTATACCCAAGATTATAATGAGTGACAGAGACCTCAGATTCACCTCTGAGTTTTGGAGGAATCTACAGGATATACTGGGTACTACTGTAGCATTTTCTACAGAATACCATCCCCAAACTGATGGATTAGCTCAAAGAATGATAAAGACCCTAGAGGATATGTAAATAAGGTTCTGTATCTTTGGTCTAGAATACAAAAACTCTGATGGTTATTTACATTATTGGGTAAGCCTACTCCCAGCCCTAGCATGGCTTATAACAGCAGTAAAAATTCTACTACCAAAGAAGCTTCTTACATACTAGAAAGAGGATGGATTCCAAAAATCTCTAGGAATAACTTAAACCATAACCTAGCCACTAATCATCCAACATCTCTTGAATTTAAATAGATGATAGATCTGGCAAATAATCATGCTCAAAAATGTGTAGAAGAAGCATTAGAATGCAACAAACAAAGATGGGACAAATCACATAAGGAACCTGAATTTAAAATAGGAGATCAGATCTTGATATCCACCACCAATTTAAACAATCTAGCAGGTAACAGAAAGCTGGAACCAGCCTTTGTTGGACCATTTGTTATCAAAAAGATGCATGGCAAAAATGCTGTGGAAGTAATCTTGAGTGAAGAATTATCAAGAAAACACCCACTATTTCCTTTTAGCCTAGTCAAAAACCTTGTTGGCTAGGCTGTTGAGGTTTTGGATGAGTTGGAAAACTGGGTCCAGGTCTTGAGGTTTGATGGGAATTGAAGGAATTTTCCCCAATCCTTTCATGGTAGCAAGTATCATACTTAAGGACAATGTCTACTAGGTCTTGCAAGGTTTCTTTAAGTTTATCATAACAAGCTATCTGGTCCAGTATTCTGGCTGGTAGTCCCTGTCTAAAATGAAAAAAGAAAGCTTTATTGCCCCATCCAGAAACCTTAGTCATGAGTGTCCTGAACTCAGTGATATAGTTAGTGGCATATCCAGTATCTTTAATTTGAAGAAGGGTTAACTCCTTCACAGAAATTTATATTTCCAGACAATCCCCAAAAGGCTTATGGACCTTCTGAGTGAATAAAAACCAAGAGTTAAATATAAAAACTGGCTCATCATTGCCAATATGAGAAATATAAGCCTGCATCCATTGACTGGCATTTCCTGTAAGGTAAGAGACCGTAAAGATTACTTCTTTTCTGTCATTAGAAAAACCCTTTCATCATTAGAAGAGATTAGTTCAAAAGCTTGGAGGAAGGGTCTGAGCTTGGTTGGGTTGGTCCCATCAAACTTGTCTGGGGCATTGAAAGATGGAGATTTGAAGCTAGTAGAAGGTCCATGGTCAGCAGGTTTAGAGAGATGGGTCATTTCAGTGGTTGTTTTCTGAAAAATTGTCAGCAGGGAAGGGTAATTTGAAGGGCCCTGAGAGGTGGAAGAAAGTTAAGTAGCTGAGGAAAGTGAAGGGATTGCTGTTGCATTAGAAGTTGGGCTAGGGTTATCCTCTGGGGTGAGTGCATCCAGGCCACTCAAGGTTCTGCAATCAAATCCTGATTCCTCATCCTCATCCTCATCTCCTTCTTCTCCTGGAATTGTGACCATGCTGGAATCATAATCAGGAGAGTCCAACGAATGGTAGCCTGGAATTGGGAACTGTCCTGTAACTATGTGTAGGCTAGCATTGTTGCTAGAAGGGACAGTAGAAAGAGATACTTGGGGGATAGGCTGCAGTAAGCCAGGATCCATAGGAGTGGAAGTGGTAGCCACTGGTGCTGGTAGGTTAGAAAAGGTTCTACCTGTTCCACAAGCTCTGGGGTAGAAGGGTCAATAGGTTCAGTGATACCTCTCCCTCTGGAGCTATAGGTGACATCTGGGCTAGAGATTTGAGAAAAGAGAGCACTTCACGGAGGCATTGTTATTTCTATGAACAATTAGTTACTGAAAGGTAGTTCTTCACCTAGAACAAGAAAAAAATTATTGAAAAATATCATACCCAAATAATTTAGTTATTGGTCAAATTAGAAGTTGAAGAAGCTTTTCAAAGCATCAAAGAAAGGCTTCAAAGTTTAAAATTAAGGTGTTGAAGTTTCAAATCAAGGCTTCAAATTTTCAACCCTTCCAAGCAAACATAAAAGGTGTCAAAGAAAAAAGTGAAAGAGTCAAAGAAAAACATAAAAGTGTCAAAGAGGGACATAGAAAATGGAAATTTGGGGGTTTGATGAAGTATTTATAGCAAGATAAGGGGAACAATGAATAATGGCCACAACTCAATATCCAATTTCAAGGTTGGAAAATTTCATAAATAAAACAAAAATTGCCACAAATCAATAGCCAGATTTGATGCTTTCTAAATAGGGTAAGGACTGTTGGTGGTGAAGAAGGGATTATTTGGGAATGAATCAGTTTAATGTCACAAGGGCTGCTGACATGCAAGCAGGGCTTGGCACAGAGGGAACTCTAATCTCATTAGGCTTGGGGGCAAGGATACTGGAAGATTCAACAAGGAGAAGGGTAGGACTTAATTGAAGAAAAGAGTGATGATGAAACTTGCTGGGATGGATTACTATTAAGAAGTAGTAAACTGATTTTTTGGGAAACAAGGAGGAAGAAGGAAGATGATGCCAGTTTAAATAGACAAGAGGTTGGAGCTACAACAGAGGTACAAGTGATTGGGGATCAGACTACCTGTGTGATTTCATGGGAACATCCTGGGTAACAGAGAGGGCTGATCAGGGATGCTACCACATTAGGTTAGGCCTCTTCTGCATTAGGGCAAGGTTACAGGTCTGGGCTCTCTAAGTTGGGAGAGTACAGTTGAAGGATGTACAGTGTACATGAAGGTCATGAAATTATGAATTAAGTAGAGATAGTATGTAATACAACCTGCAAGAGGATGTACATAAGGATTCCCAGAGGATAAACTATGACAGAGTATAGGTTAGAGAGATTTAATAAGGTTAGAGTATGTGCAGACCTGGGAGATTAAGTATGTCCAAGCCTATGGAGTCTATCTGCTTTATATATGAGTTTAGACCATATTTAGATATCCACTGCATGAAAATCCCAGGTTTATAGTTACTGGTGACATATTGATATAAGTCTCCTGAGCCTTGAAGTTGAAGTTCCTTGGAAAGTAGATCAGAAATGAGGATTAGATTTTGTTTGCTGAGGTTAGATGCTGAGGTTAGACTGAGCTAGGTGTCAGTATGACAAGATGATATTTTGATTGCAATCATAAGGAATGAATTAATTACAAGGATGATTGGAATAGAGGATGAGGGGAATCCAGCAGTAAGGCTCCTGAAGGAGGAATTTTTGAAAGAATCCTATAAGAGTAAAACCAAAGGTGAATTTCATGTGAGTAAGGTGGGCTGTATGGATTCATTTTTTCAGATGACTCCTATTGGAAGGGACTAACCAATAAGAAGTAGTATACTGATTCCTTGGGGGTAATAAGTCCAGGAAGGTACAAGAGGGTAGTATGTTTGAGAGCTGCAAAGAGGTCTTGAGGAGGGATGAATGGTGTTTGTATGGGATTCCCCATGGCATTCAATGTTGAAAAATTGCACTAGAGGCAATGAATTGGAATATTTTTTAATGGACCCTTTGTGGAAGGTATAGCATGTACTGAACTGGAAGTGGGAGTTTTCCAGCAATTAGTATTTACTATGAATTCAAAGCATTTTATCTGTATATACTTTTCATACAAGTCAGGTTGAAGGAGATAAGAAGGATGTGTAAAGATATATGGTTAAACTTTTTAAAATTTGTATAAGGCCATTCCCACAACTAGTCACATATAGTAGATTATAAACATAACTTATGGATAATGCCACTAAACCAAAATCCTCAAGTATTTAATCTAAGACTGTCTGCTGAATTGAAGAGATTTTCCTCATCAGATTCTGATTCCAACTATGAAAGTGGGTGAAGCTAATACTGTGGTTTTTGAAATATGGAAAGGTTATTATTTGATGATCAGAGTTTGAGTCCAACTCTGGCAGCAGGTGAAGCTAATATTGTGGTTTTTCCAATCAAGATATATTTTGTAAAATATCAAACACAACAGGTTAAAAAATGGCTAACTGCCAACCATTTTTCTTCTGGAGTGACATTGGAAAAAGATGGGTCAACCGCTGGTAGGCTTTTGTCTGTTTATTCTGCTGGTAGGTGGATGGAATTTTTCCAAGATATTCTTGAGAACAGCAAAAAGTAAGAAGCAATAAGAAAACACCAAAATTCAGAGGAATCATCCCTATAATCTACAAGAGATGGGAGATTTGTACTGAATCAGAACAACAAAATGAGTGTTCCATCCATAGAGTCACTCCAGGAAGTAATTAAAAACCTGCAGGAAGGCATGGGCCGAGTGGAGAGAAACCAAGCACCCCACTTTATTCCCCAAAACAGTGATCCAAACAATGTTGATCCTGTCACCAAGAAATTTTTTGAAGACCCAGTTGCATTCCAGAAAACCATGAAACCAAAGAAAGCAATTCTGTCTTTTGAGGGGTCAAACTACTCTCAATTAGAAGGTGCTGTTTGTTGGCCCCTGCATAGATCCCTCTGCATGGACAAAAGATTTATGAGCAATCCCACTGCCTTCAACCATCATACCCAAGAAAACAAGGAGTCTATTACCATCCTAATCAGGAAAAAAATCAAAGAGACCCTACTGGGAATAGTTGAAGGCTTGGGGAAGGAGGACCCAAAATTGCTGATAAGGACTAAAGAAGAAGTGGATTAAGGCCAATTTCCTCCATAAGCTAGCCATTGCAAATTGATTAATTACAAAAATAAATGACAAGTTGTGTTCCAAAGACCTCTGGATGGCAAGTTGGAAAAAGTTAATTTTCAAAATCAACCTGGTTGAAATGTCCATGAAAAAACTATATGGCCTTATCATTCAAGCAAGCGCAGCCCAACTTAACAGATTGACCCCCAGAAATTTGAAGAAGCATTTGGAAAAAGCTTTAAGCTTTCTAATTAATACAGGGCAACCTGTCAAAGTAGAAAAAATAAAAAATAAAAAATAAAAAATAAAGAAAAAGTTAATTATACAAGATCAACTCCCCCATGCCAGGACTACCAGACAATCAAAATGACAGAAGGTAGAGATTTTAATAGCTACAACACACATGAACCATCCTGGCATACAAATTAACATGAAATATGCATGGTAGATGATTCAAAAACACAAATTATCAGATAAAATTACGGGAAAAAAACAAAAAATGTTTCAAATAAAAATAGATAAGAAAAACCACAACTGAGACTGATCTAGATTTTTGATGACCACAAAACATGCCAAGGAGTAGTCATAGAAATCATTAAAAACTAAATTTGTGATCAGCAGGTGATTAGAAATCAAGAAGCAATCACTTCTGATCCTGTTAGTCCAATAATAACAGCACAATCAAAGGATACATGCAGAATCATCAAAATGACAGATTAACACATTAACAGATCCTGCAGCTTAAATAGTGCAGAATTCCAGAAGATTTGTGATCAGCTGATTGACATCACCAGTTGGATGTGCAAAAATTACCTAGGCTGGCCTGCTAGCCTCAGCCCATGGGCTGAACCCTGTCTACATGCCCTGAGAAGCTCATTTTAACCCCAAAAAGATATTTATAAAAACCTTCTTTCAAATTATAGTCCCCCAGTTATCCAGAATTTACCAGTTATTATAGAGAAATATGGACATCTTTAATCAATTTTTCATACATTTTAAGCAAGTGATAAAGGGTCTTAGTCTGATTTTTTATTGAATGATTTTTAACTCTTTACCCGTTCATATGGAGTTCAGTCAGCAAAAACCTCTGAATTCTTGATCTGAAACCCTTCAACTGAACCACCGTGATTTATTGCTTCAAATAAACTAATTTTTCTATTGTGATCTGGCTTGTTGTGCTGTGATTGCACTGCAATTTTATCTGGATAAGTCCTCTAAAGAGGCCACCATTTACTTTCCAAAGTGACCCCTTGAAAAGGGGTTGTTTTTCTGTAAGGATCCACAGTAGCATAGTACTATGGTCCATATTTTATAAATTATTTTAAAATCCTTCCACCAAACCATTATTAAACTTGAATTTGCTGATAAAGAATCCAGTTCAAAGCATTTTAAGTGTTTATTCTTAAAATTATTACTATTATAAATATTCCAACACCACTATAACTTTCTGTAGCTGAAGGACTTCAAGCTTCCTGGTATCAGGAAGCTGACAATTAGGGGTCTTGCAAGGAAATATCTGTAAAAAATTAATTTTTCTTCATTTATTGCTTGGACCAGGCAAATTATTTATAAAAATAAGTTAAAATAAATACTACATGTTTTTTTATTTTTTCATTTATTCAGTGGATCTAAAGACCAATGGATATTGGATCAATTATTATTTGAACCCTCTTAAACAGAAAAAAGAAGAAAAGCTCTGTAAAGTTTTGGCCATTATTATAAATTCTGAGAAAAAACAGGAAAGGCTCCTTTATTATAAGCAACAAGCTATAAAAGAAAGGAGCTTGAACTTAAAAGAATTATAAACTTTAATCCTCTATTAAGGCAGCATAAGGGTTGGAAAATATATCAAAAAAAAATCCATCTTCAAAAGAAAAAAGCAGAAGATCAAAATCAAAATCAAAAATAAAAACCACAAAAGTGAGTATTATCAAATTCTTTTCTTTTTTTTAAAAAAAAAACAAATCATTATAAAATTACATCAAATTACAAAAAAAATCAAAACTTGTATTTTTATTGTTCTATTCCTTTCAGTGGATTTTTTATTTGGCCCCTCATTGACCCTGACTTACCTCAGGACGTTGCAGACTGTAAACCCTTGGATTTATTGCAGGATCTGATTGCACAAGAGGATATGGTAGCCATGAGAAGGGAAATATAACAGGCCAAATCCTCACAGATGGCCCTTCAGAAATTGATTCCCAAGAAGGAAGTGGAAAAATACATAGAAAATTTGAACTCTTGGGATGAGTTGGAAATTTTCAAGGGAAAAGACCCCAAAAATATGATATCATTGAATCACCAAAGAATGAGTAATCCCAGATATTGGGAAAACATAATATCCTTAGCTCAGAATCGGAAGAACTTCTATCAAAAATACATCTAGATGATGCAGCTTTTTTTACTGCTTTATCTGAAAATGTTTTCTATAACTTTGAAATTTAAAGCAGAGATTGGGATATCATCCTTAAGCAAATGGATAAGATAAATCAAAAAATTGAGTAAATTAATTCAAACCCAAGCTGCAAATCTTAAAAAAAGTGAGTTAGAAATAAAAAAACTAACAGATCCTATCAATATGAATAAATTATCTATAATTCATCATATAAACAGTACTTATTCTTCAGTACAAGAAGAAAATCTGCTCTCCATTGAAAAAATTAAAGAAGAAATCAAGAAAACCACTAATACCCCTTCTGCCCATCTAGTAAATCAAATAGACTTTTTGAGCGGCAAGATTGAGTTAGAATTGGGTATGATTAAGATTTATATTAGAGACCTTAAAATCAACTCAACAAGTCCCTCTTTGATCAACTTAGAAGAATTGAAACCGGTTAGAATTACCCCTTATTTTCCTCCAAGATCAGGAACATTCAGGAATCAATCTTTTAGGCCCAGCACTACACCTGAAGCAAATTGTTTCCTCCCATCACTGAGTTGCCTAAGCATTCAGGAGTAGGAGAGTACTACCATTTAATTTTTATTAATTTTATTGAATATTCCCTTGCTTCTTATGAACTCCCTGATACCATTGATTTGCTAAGACTACCTAGGTTATTTGAAGTAGTAGCCATTGATTATTTTATTAATAAAACAGAAGAAGTAGGATCTTTATCCTGCAGCTCATGGAAAGGTCTTCTTAAAGAACAATTTGGTACCAGGATCTGGAGAGAAAGATGATGAAAAATTTTGAAACTTCCAAGTTTGATCCATCCAAGGATAAACCTCATAAGTGGTTTCTTGATCAGAATAAAAGTTTAGATTGCTTCTTACCCAATACTCATAAGGAGGAACTAAATGGAAGACTTCTAAACTTATGTCCAGGACAATTTAACTATGGTGTAAGATCCAGGATGCCTATGAAATCAGAACTTTCCAACCTGATTGGAGTACTAGAAGAAGCCATTGATATGAATGGTCTTGAAAAAAAATTAATAAAACTAGGGAACAGAATATTAGGAAAAGAGAATATTTTAATATTAAAACTAAGGATTCCTCCACCCCTTATCCCAAAAACTTAGAATTCAAGAAGACTCTAGAAAAAAAGAAAGGGTATGCTGAAATTTGAACCAGGCAGGTTATGTAAGACCTGATTCTCCTCAACACAGGAGAAAGATTAATGCTATTGAAGGAGAAGAGTGTGACAATGAAATTGACCCTCAAATTGATTATAATGATGTATCAATTTTTGAGAGTAAACTAATGATCATTAAACCTATCAATGTTATTGATGAAAGGATAGAATACTCCTCAGAAATGAACTCTTTCAATAAAAGTTCCAGCTACCACAAAAATGGAATCCTGACATTAAAATTCAAAACGTTTCTGAGGCTAGAAATTTGACTCTTAAACCCTCTGATGGTAAAAGCTACAATTATGTTAAAAATTGCTTTGCTACTGGCCCAATCCAAGGTTCCCCAGTTAAGCTACTTCTAGATAGTGGACCTTTTTTCTCTTGTATTGGACCATCTCATTTAAAAACACAGGACACAGATTGGAAAATGAAACTGCTACTAGGAAGTTTTAATTCATCTTTGAATGAAATTGGAATATGTACAACATATATCATATTCCCTCATTCTAAAGAATCAATCAAAGTGAAAATTGAATTTTTAGTACTACAAAATGGAGTATGTGACTACTTTATCTTAGGAAATGATTCTCTATGCTTTTATGGAATAGATGTGTTCCAAAGTAAGGGTAGATACTTTACTGTAGGAGGAGATTGGAACAGGAAGTTCCAAATATGTCATGTTGATGGTAAAACTTCTTATTCCACCTATGAAAAAAACTTGGAGACCTTTAAACAATAATAATTCTCTCAAGCAGCTTTGAATTGCCAGCTCAGTGAAGACCAAAAACAGGATATTCTCCCAGTTTCCTTTAAAAACCAGAATTCTTTCTGCAATAAGGACCACCCTATTTTTTATATCAAGGGAAATGATATGATTCTAACATTGACCATTAAACCTCCTTACCCTCCTTACCTCAAGAGACAAGCTTAGCCATCAAGTCCTAAGTCTAGAATTCCTTTGAAAACCATATTCAAGAACTCATAGACCTCCACTTTTTAGGGAAAGTATGGCACAATGAACAAGTGGATTTAAACACACCTGTGATCATAGCCTGGCATTATGAAAAATCAAGGATGTTTGGAGATTTTAGGATTCTCAAAAATTATACACAAGCTGACTACTATCCCCCACCAGAAATTGATCATGTCCTTCCCAATATGTCCAAAGCTAAGTACATTACAACTATGGACATGTTGAAAGGTTTTAACCAGATCCCTATTAGCCCCGAAATCAGGAAATCTATGAGAATTATTTCCCAGTTAGTTATATATGAGTATTTCAGAGTGCATTTTGGCATAAAGAATGCTCCCTCTCACTTCCAAAAAATGATGGATACCCCATAGGACAATTCATCAGACAAGGTTGGATGATGGAATGCATTGATGATGTTATCATTTATTCTTATGACTGTTCTAACCACATGGATACAGTAAAATTAGTCTTGAAAACTATCTCTGCTGTAGGATTGAAATTATTCATGAAAAAGTGCAACTTTGGATATGAAGAGCTCAAGGCTCCAGCACAGGTTGTATCTGGAGTAACTCTGAAAGCTGACCAAAGTCAAATAGCTGCTTTCATGAAAAGACTCATTCCCCAGAACAAAAATGAACTACTGTCTTTTCAAAGATTTTGCAGCTACTGCAGACAGTAGATCCCCAAGTTTGGCTTGCTCACCAAAACTTTATGTGAGATCTGTACCAAATATACTCTTTTTGAAATGACCCATGTGAAAAGACAAAGAAAGACTATGATGCCATGGAGAGATGAATGGATGGTTGTAGGCTATTGAGGAGTCTAATGAGGATTAATAATAAGGCTACAAAGAGCCAATAGAGAGGAGGATATGTCTTGTATAGTCAAGAGGAACTGATCTGATGAGGAGGAAGGGGCACTCCGGTATTGTTGACTGGTAATCAGATGAGTTTTCATTCCTGGTTCAAGGGGAGGACCAGTATTTAAGCACAACTAGAGAACCCCCAAAAGGGGCCTAAGACAGAAGGTTAGTGACAACTAGAGAGCCCCAGAAGGGGCCTGAGACATGAGTAATTATTTAATGGAAAAGGTAAGTTGGAGATAAAGGTAACTAAATTTGTTATTTACAGAATAAGAACAGAAAAAGAAAACACCATGAAAGTCTCAAAAGCTACAAGGAAATTATGATTGCCTTCAATACTGCTCCTGTGTTGATTCAACAAGACTATTCCAAACCAATCAAGCTATACATAGATGCTAGAATGGATGGACTAGGAGCTGCTCTTCATCAAGAAATCATGGAAATTACAAACCAATTCAAAAACCCATAATCTTCCTATCTAGAAAGGTAAAAAATGCTGATAAAAGGTATGGAGCTAGCCAAATGGAACTTATTTCTCTAGTTTTGGAATTAGAAAAACTTCATTATTACCTGGAGGGAAAATCTTGGTGGTAATTATTGACTGCAATGCTGTAAGAACCCTCACAAACATGAATACTCCAAGCAGGCATATGCTGAGATGGACAAAAATATAGAGGAAATATTACCATATTCCATAAAACTGGAGCTGAACACCAGAATTTTGACATTCTCAGAAAGAATGCTCTAATTAATGACCATAGCAACCCTGCTCATGAAACAGAAAGTCATGATATATTCCCCATACTGAATATCAATGTAATGGACACAGAAGCTCCTATTCTAGGGATACATATCTGTGAACTGTAACAGTCCTTGTTTGAAGCTATGAAAGGAGATTATAGCCTTGACCTAAAAACTCTGATCTCTATCATGGAAAGTGATTCATCTCCAGCTGAACTGATAAATAGTTTATCAGAACCTTTACAGAAGCCCTATAAAGCTGACAGATTCTGAGTCTGGGATGGATTAATCTACCATATGCACCAGCATTGTAGTGTTATAGTCCTTAAAAATGTAGAAAATATTAAATATATATTGGCTCAATGCCACAAAAATTTATCATCTGGCCATTTATTGACTGATAGGACGTTAGAAAAAATTTAAACAAACAGATTGGTGGATTGATTGGAGATAATAAACAATCAAGCATGTCCCTAGCTTTGAAACATTTCAGAAGTTCAACAGGACCACTGGTAAAAGATTTGGCCCAATCCATAAAGTCTCTGTTACCAAGGAGACTTGGGAAATAATCAAAATGGACTTTGTCACTGGGATACCTCCTGGAGGAGCATAATCCTATAGCTCAGTGCTAGTAATAGTAGATAGATTCTCTAAGAAAGCCAATTTCTTTCCCAATCATAAAGAAGATACAGCTATAGAAGTAGCACAGATTTTCTGAAAGAGACTTATTGCATATTTGGGAGTCCCTAAGATCATTATAATTGATAGAGACCCCTGATTTAATTATGAATTTTGGAGAAGCCTTCATGACATTCTAGCTACAACTTTAGATTTTTCCACAGCTTATCACCCCAGACTGATGGGTCAGCTGAAAGAATGATTCAGACTCTAGAAAAAATGCTCAGAAGATTCTGCTCCTTTGGTTTATCATATAATAATGCAGATGGGTGCTGCCATGGCTGGTTTGGCCTACTACCTGCATTAAAAATGGTTTAAAACAGAAGCAAGCATTCTAGTAACAAAGAAGCTCTTTACATACTGGAGAGAGGATGGAACCCCAAGCTACCTACAAACAATCTTGACAGCCAATTAGCTAATTTCCACCCAAATTCAGTTGGCTTTTAGAGTATGAAAGATATGGAAAACAAGAATTCTGCCAAATTATTTCAAGATTCTGTTCAATACAACCAAAAGAGGTGATATAAGAATCAAAAAGAACCTTATTTTAAGATTGCTATCAATTTCTGGTTTCCACTAATAACTTCAACAACTTAGCAGGAAAAAGGAAACTAATACCAGCACTTTTCTGACCCTTTAATATCAAGAAACTTCATGGGAAGAATTCTGTAGAAGGTATCCTGATTAATAGGTTATCCAGGAAACAACCTCTCTTCCCAGTAATTCTGATCAAACAATTCCAACCCAGGGAAGGAGAAACAATTCCCACACCAGATATACCAACTGAAAATATTCCTGAAAAAGACAAAGGGAAAATCAAAAAAATACTTAAAGACAAGAAAGAGGAATCCAAGGCAAAGATGTCAGATTTTTTCAGCCTTGTGGATGCCAACTTACTTGCTAACTTTTAGCTACGAGAGGTGATAAGGTAAAGAATAAAGAAATGTATTCAAGAGAAGCAGAAATAATCCACAAATATATGGATAAAGCAAATGCAGGGTGGGATGGTTTTTTGTTAATGATTACTTATTAAGAAATTAACTATAAAATAAATAAAAAGAGGTTCCAAAATGATATTTTGGGGATCTTGGACACCTCTTCTTCAGGTGATTCACTTTCTAATCCATAAAAATTGTTAATTTGGAACCTTCAGTTGATATTCTTAAACGAGTTATTGCCCAAAGATTCTATATATATGAAATATATGGTGGAGTGGCAGGGGTTTGCGACCAAGCTTCCACAACAGAAAAAGGATAATACACTTACTTGTATAGTATTTGATCCTTTGGGTACCTGTTGGAGATGTGGAATGATGGTTTTAAACCTTTTACTGGGGTGAAAGGTCTTCCAGCAACATAAATTCAAAAGAATAGGGTTGGGACAGATAATATTAATCAGACCACCACAAAAAATGACATGGCACTTTCTAGCCAGTGCCATCAAGGAAGCTCTGGTTGAAGCTCTCTCCAATCTCTAATTGAAGGTATGCTCATGCTCTAACCAATTTTTTGTGCACAGTCAATGTGCATTGGAGCTTGGATAAAGCTTGAATTAAGCTTGGCAAGAGATTGACCTGAGCTTGGTCATACATTGGGGATAAGCTCCTTGATGGCACTTGCTAGCAAGTGACATGCAGATTTCTGTGGTGGAATAAGGAAATAAATTGCTTACGTATCTCTTAAAAGTATTTGATCACTTTGGAATGGTGTCTGGATGCATATATAAATGGGTCTGGTGTATCAATAAACTCAAGAAGGGTCCTTTATTTATATCTTTTTGGGTCCCAATTCTGTCCCTCTGAGGGCTCTAGGGGCCCAAGGTGACTGGTGATGATGCTAGCAGGGCAACCAGTATTGGCCCCGTATGTTTTCTTGGTTACATAGCATGGGTAGCATCTAATTCTACAGAATAAGGGAGTTTCTACTATTTGATTAAGTTATTGGCATGTGAAAAACACCTTATTTATCCACATGAACTTTCTTTTATCAATTATTTTTAGTGGATATTTCTCAGGCTGTTAATATATATTTATAGTAGACCTTCCTACAGAGAATTTGATGTAATTTAAGTTCTAATTATGTATTAAGAAATGGGAAACAGAGCATATTAATGATTTTGTCCTTATTTACAAAATTTTATTAATTTACTTGAACAAATTTATTAAAAATATATTATTTGGAAATATATGTAATATTTTTAGATATGCAATTTCCATTATATTTCACATATAATTTGATATCTTGAAGCTTTCAAATTTTTTACTTTAGAGCAGGTTTAAAGATCTCTCATTCTTTTGTTATCTATTTTCAACATTTCATTGTTTACTTATCATATTTTGTAAAAATATGTAAAATGTTTCTTTTGAGTAATTTTATATCATTTTATGTATTTTTAGACTATATTCTACTCACTGGGACATTTATTACATATGTAGCATTTCCCTGTCCTAGTAGTAACACATCTACACGGTACCTCAGCTTTCATGCTTTCAGAAATATGTCATGTCATTCTGACCCGCACCTGCGTACGTTCAGGTTTTCAGGACTTTGTACCCGCCTGTAAGGTCTCCTCAAAAGAGTGACAGCACTGCTCTTCAGCCGCGCGCGGAAACTTTGGCTGCCCCATCTGCATGTGGGAATTTTGAGATATTCCTTTTTTTAAGAATAACTCCTGAAATGCACAGAATTCATCAATTCTGATTGAATTTTCACTGTGAAACCCATACATGAGTAGTCATGTGAAATACTAGGGATGGCCAGAAATATCATGGCCGTACTTCCTTTGAATTTGATTTAAATATTGAAAAATATAAAGAGTATTCAGGGTAGGTGCCAGTGAATGCCCAACCATATTTTAGATTGGGAATCTAAATTTGAAATAATATTTTAACATCTCTCATTGTTTAATGTCTTTTTGAATTGTTTTTTGTATAATTTTTTCTTAATTTGTTACTTTTTCAGATTTCTCTGTAATATTAGAAAGCTGACATTCCCCCACTCCAATATACTTCCATATCTAGAAAAGGTTATTTCTGGAGGGAGAGAAAAACAAATTACATATTTTTTTCAGCGTCTCTTACTGTCTCTATAGCTCCTAAGATGTACAGGTCCATTAGGTATGTTGTTCTCTGGTAACCATTCTTTTTTATCTGCAGATAATCCTTTCTAACTGACTAAGTATAATCTAACATCTTTACCTTGGATTCTCTCTTTATTTTCTCTCAGTATTATTCTTACTTTCCCTCTATCTTTCAGAGGTTCAGACTAAACTGGGATGATCACTGGAGGGAGGTCACTTCCTACTCTGTGCTGAAAGTGATTTACTAAACTAACGTGAAATACAAGGTGCATCCTTGATAATTCTTCACTCAGAACCACTTCCACAGCATTTATGCCATGTAGTTTCTTGATAAAAATGGTCCCAAAAAGGCTGGCTTAAATTTTATATTCCCAGCTAGGTTGTTAAAGTTGGTAGTGGATCTCAAAATGTGAACTCCTATTTTAAAATCAGGTTCCTTATGTGATTTATCCCATCTCTGTTTGTCATATTCCGCTGCATCCTGTACAAATTTCTGGGCATGATCATTAGCCAGGTGTATAATTTTCTTGAAATCAAGAACATTTTCTTGAAATCAAGCAATGTGGGTTGAATAGTGGCTAAGTCTTGGCTCAATTTATTCCAAGGGAGCTTTGGAATCCATCCACTTTCCAATATGTAAGAGGCTTCTTTAGTAGTGGGGTGTTTTCTACTATTATAAGCTATCTCCAATGCTGGGAGTAAACTTACCCAATCATGAAAGTATCCACCTGCATTATATTTTTCTAGAACAAAACTACAGAATCCTCTTCACGTTTCTCCTCGAGTTTGTATCATTCTCTCAGCTAATCCATCAGTTTGTGGATGATAAGTAGTGGAAAATGCTACAGTAGTTCCTAATGTATCATTAAAATTCCTCCAGAATTCACAAGTGAATTTGGGGTCTCTATCCCTGATTATAATCTTTTTCATTCCTACATCAGATATGATTCTATTCCAGAACAGCAAAGGTACATACAAAGCTTCATCCTCTTTGTGGTTAGGCAAAAAAATTGCTTTCTTAGAGTACCTTTCTACTATAAATAAGACAGAATTATAGGATTGTGCTCCTCCTGGAGTTACCCCTTAAACAAAGTCTACATTAATAATTTCCCATCTAGTCTTGGTTTCAGAAATCTCCTCCAGAAGTCCAAATCTCTTTCCAGTAGCTCTATTGGATTTTTGGCAGGTCTCACAACTAGCAACATACTCAATGGTGGTTTTGCTCCAATTTATCAACCATGCAGTATTTTTGACCTTCTCTAAGTTTCTTTCATTAGAAAAATGCCCTGATGAGCAGTTATCATGGCATTCTTTTAGTATGTGCTTTTTATGTTCTTTGTTGCTTATTGTCAATACACTTGAGTTTTGGTGTCTATAATATAGGATACCATCCCATGAATTAAATCTGCAAGATTTTTATGGTTTGAGGATTGAATTTGTTAGAATATTAACAAGAGCTCCTTCTGGAGACTCAGATTCTGTGATATTGATTAATAACGTAATATGACCAGAGTAGTCTTTCCTTACTAAGTCAAATAAAGCATTATCTAATTAACACATTTGAATTCCTGTTATTGGAGCTTATAGTGTCAGGAGGAAAATATTCAAGATGAGAAAGATATCATGTTCCTCAGAATCATATGCAGGATTACTGGTACCATTAGGCACAGCATTTCTGGTTAGACTGTCTGCATTCTTGTGTTTAGCACCAGCCTTATGGACTATAGTCATGTGACCTCTGTACTGTTGTATGGAAATTTTCCCTTTGATAATATGACTGCTGGGGGTCTTCATGTTCATTAGAGTCCTTACATAATTGAATTCTCTAATTACTTGTAAGTTTGTGCCTTCTAAGTAATAGTGTAGCTTTCCTAAAGACCGTACCAGAGCCAAGCATTCAATTAGGCTGGTTCCATACCTTTTATCAGGATCTTTGATTGGCCTGGATATGAAAATTACAGGTTTTTCTACAGGTTTGTCTTCTTCTATCCTTGCTGGGTTTAAAGCACTTCCAAACACATTCACACTTTCATCAATTTATATTTTAAATTCTTTGGGTTAGTCTGGTTGGATAAGGAATGAGGTAGAGGTCAAAGCTGTTTTTAACTATTTGTATTTTTAAACCTATCATGCTTCATTTCAAAGAGAGTATTTTTCTTGTATATTCAATATAAATTTTTAGTCAAAATAGCAAATTTTGGGATTTATTGCCTGTAATAATAACAGAAACTAATAAAATATAGAAACTCTGTTTTTTTTGAGGCATGGGCCTGTTCATTACTGCAGCTATCTTGTTTTGATCAGAAGCAAGAGTCCATCCAGATAGTATATGTCCCAGGGCTTGATTTCCCTGTATCCAAACTTGCATTTCTTCATGGAAACTTTCAATCCCAATTTTGAAACTGTTTGGAGGACTATCTTGACCTTTTTTATATGAGTATATCATCAGATTATATAATGACATCATATAGGTAAAACATCATCCATCCTTGTGTGATGTAGGTTCCTAGTAAAGTATCCATCATTATTTGGAAGTGTGAGGGGGAATTCTTTATACCAAAGTGCATTCTGAGGTACTCATATATGCCCAACTGACATTTAATTCTCATCAACTTACTACTTTCAGGACTTATTGTTATTTGATGAAACCCTTTAAGCATATCCATAGTGGCAATGTTATTTGACTTTGAAAGGTTTTGTAGAGCATTTTCAATCCTTGTAATAAGATAATAGTCTGGTTTGGTATAGTTATTCAGCATTCTGAAGTCTCCTACCATTCTTGAATTGGCATTTTGGGATGCTATTATAACAGAAGTAGTCACATCAACTTGCTCATTATGTCATACTTTCCTTAATACCTGCAGATTTATCATTTCTTGAATATTTTCCCTTCCAGAGCAAGTCTAGATTTAGAGCTAGAAAGATAGGCAGGTCTCCTTAGTTTAGGTGGATAAGGAGGTTCAGTACTCAAGGTTTTAACCATTTCATGTTCTTTAATATTACCAATAGGATTATATTTGGTGCAGAAAGCATTCTGGTTTTCAAAACAAACTTTCAGTATATCTTTCTTCTTTTCTTCAGAAAGTTTCTCATTTAAAGCAGCTTAAGAGGAGTAATCCTGATTGAATAATTCTAGATGTTTACAATAAGTAGAAGTGGACACATTAGTTTGGATGGTACATATCTTGAAATTTTGTTCCAATTAGCTCCTATGGTAAAATATCTTCCTTTAATTTGGAACACATCTATGCCCTATAGACATAAAGTATCATTACCTATTATCAGATAGTCACATAATCTGTTGATTAAAACTAAAAATTCCACTTGAAGCCTCAGAGATCCTTTATTATGAGGTAGTATTATATGAGAAATCCATACTCCAATAGCATTCATAGTTGAGTTACAAGAAGTGAACTTAGCCTTTGGGATCAGAAATAGGCATTCTTTCCAAGTGGGGTCACATTTGTTTAAAAAGTAAGTGCAAACGCAGGAACAAAAAGCCCCACTATCAAGTAACAGTCTTATTGGTTTCTCTTTATACAATCCTGTTGCATAGAAAGTTTTTCAAGTAGTATATCCTTTGCCACTCATAGGTTTAACTGTCAATGTTTTGGCATCAGTAATATTTCTAGGAATTATAGAAGGATCCCACTGTTGAGGCAAGATGGAGCCACCATGAATACTATTTATTTCTACAGAGTTACCTATTTCCCCTTCTATCAAATTTATAGGGTCGGTCATGACTAGTTCACACTCTGATAGTGATCCTTCAGTGTCAGAAGTTTCATCAAGATAAAAGTTCTCTTCATTTTATGGTTCTCCCTCTGGGAATGCTATTTTCCTTTTGGGTAATGGGCAATCTTGTCTCACGTGCCCAGTCTTGTTACAGTTCCAACAAGTTCCAGGTGTTCTTTCCTTATCTTTATATTCAGTAGGGTTCTTATTTTCAGAGGTCATCATGTGAGGGGGTTTTTCCCTGGTTTTGTGGGCATTCAATCTTTCTCTAGGTTTAGACGGAGCCTTCTTGTCCAACCCATTCATATCTATTGCCTCTTCTACATGTTGAGTAGAATTTTTAGGTCAGCACCCATAATCATTCTGCATCTTACACCATGATTAAGATCACCAGGACAGAGTTTAAGGTTCCTTTCATTAACATCTTCTTTGTCAGTATCTGGGTAAAAGAAATCTAATATTTCCTTTTTTCCAGACAACACTTATGAGTTTTATCTTCAAAGGGGTCAAATAAAGAAGTTTCACAATTCTTCATAATTTTACTTTTCAAAATCCCATAACCAAAGTTTTTTTTAATCAAGAGTTTCCAAGAATTCCATGTTAAAGATCCAACTTCTTCTCTTTTACTGATAAAACAATCCAGAGCTACTCCTTTAAAGAGCCTGGGTAGCCTGAATACAGCTATAGCCTCTGGTAAGTGATGAGAGTTTGTAGTGTAATCAATAAACTTAAAAAAAATTTATATGATGTTTTTGCCTTTATCCGGAGATCTTAGGCCACACAGGGACGGTGTAAGACTCCAAACGGTGCTAGGCCGTAGCAGTTCTGTTGAGGGGAAAGGTGCTGTTGAGGCTGCCCTCCTGAGTGTTACAAAAATATTTAAATGTAACCAAGATCAAGGTCCAGAACCTGGTAAATGAGGAATCAAGGAGTTGAGGATAAAGATTACAATAGTTTGGTAGCAATGGAACAGCACTATCTGAGGCAAGATTATGCAGGGAAAAAATTGAACAAAAGAAGGTAAAGTCTGCTTAGAGTTCAAGGAACAAAAGCTGTTGTATTTAAACAACGCCCACAAGCTAATAACTCTGGTTGTCAGCAGAAGATTGGGGATGATCAACTCAAACCCAAGCAACCCCCAGGTTCTCAATAAGCCTGCCCAACTCTCCGCAATCAAGCGCTTGAAGGGTACCAGATAAGTGAGGGTGGCTGTACAAGACAAAGCACAATGTTTAAGAAGCTCCAAAAGCAAAAAGTAACTGATTTGAAGCAAGGATCACCTCATCACTTCTCAAGGGACTCAAGAATAGACTGGCAGAATGCAACTCCAAAGAAAATAAAGGGAGGTATAACACTAAGGGTCAAGAATGGATCAGGGGGCAATCAGAGATATACCCAGGATAAGGATCAGGATTCAATGGGGGGAGAACAAGCACACACTCCCTTACACACTCCCTTGGATGAATTTCTATGATCTGATGATAGAAAAAGCAGGGGAGAGCCCCTCCTTTTATAGACCGGAGGCCTGTAGACTATTTACAAGAGATATTTACAAATGGGAGCGGATTTTTTTTTTTTTTTTTATTAAGGATCAGTGTCATGAGAAAACAACAGAAAAAAAAGAAACAAACAAGCGCTCAGAAAAAAAACCAAAGAGTCAAATCAAGACCCTGGCCCGTGCCAAATGATGGGCACGGGCAAGCAAGTTGCTAGCAGGAGGCCCGTTGTGGTGCCCCATCCTGGACACCCTGGCCGCCTTAAGACCTCAATTCATAAACTGCTGCGCAAACGTACCGCCCGGCTGAACAACTTATCCTCAGGCTCATCCAACTATTATTTACCCGCGCGCGCGCGCGCCGCGCCGCGCCGCGCCGCGCTGCGCTTCCATTATCCGCGTCGCGCGCCGCGCCGCGTCGCGCCGCGCTCCTTTCATCCGCGCGCGTCGCGCGTTCTTTATCCATGTTTGCTTGTCATCTCCGCCGTTGTTATAGAACGTCCTCATCTTTGTTTGTTGCGTGTCTTCATCTTTGTCGTTGCGCCTCCCAATCTCCTCATTGCTACCGTCGCGCGACGCTCATCCATGATCTACTGAATCCATCCCGACCGCACCCGCAAGCATTTGGCAGATCCTTGACCAACGCGAGTGACCACATGGTTGCCTTCCCGTTTCCGCTCTATTTGTAGAATCCGTTGTATATAGTCTAACAGGGCCTCCTGCCCATATAAGGAGGGGCTCTCCCCTGCCTTTTGGCCGACGATTCCATCATCCTAGTATCTCAGATCTCATCATCCCATCATCATAAACAATTTATCCGTGGGCATCCTTCCCCACTTATCTGAGCAAATTATCCGGGTATATCTATGATTGCCCCTTGATCCTTTGAGCCTCCATACTCAAACTCAGTCCTTTGTGACCTTGACCCTTATCACCAACCAATAGCCTTGCTGGTTGAAGAAGAATTCCTGTCTGCTTGAATTCTTGAGTGTGTTATACCACTCTGATCCCTTTTTTCGACCATACTGGTCCTGATCTCTCCTTGATCATCTTTCTGGAGCCAATCATGTTTGATTGAAGAGGTTTTATTAAGCTTAAAACCTGGAGTGTTATACCTCCCTTCTTCTTTGAGGTTGAATCTCGCCACGCTATTCTTGAGTTCCTTGAGAAGTGTTGGAATATTCTTGTTCAAATTCTTTATTGATTTGCTTCTAGAGCTTCTTAAACAAATTGCTTTTGTTTTGTTCAGCCTCCCACAGTTATCTGGTACCCTTCAAGCGCTTGATTGCGGAGAGTTGGGCAGGTTCATTGAGAACCTGGAGGTTGGTTGTGATTGAGTTGATCTTTCCTAATCAGCTGCTGACAACCAGAGTTATTAGCTTGTGGACGTTGTTACTTACAACCGCCTTGTTCTATTGAACTCTGAACAAACCTTGACTTATTTGTTCAAGTCTTTCCCTGCACCATCTTGTCTCAGATAGTGTTGTTTCCATCGCTACCGACAACTCTTATCCTCTTCTCTTAGTTTGATTTCTCATCCATAAGGTTCTGGACCTTGATTCCGGTTACATTAAAATATTATTGTAACTCCTAGGAGGGCAGCCTAAACAGCACCTTTCCCCTCCACAGAACTGCCACGGCTTAGCACCGTTTGGAGTCTTACACCGTGGGCATCCCTATGGGCCCGGGCAACTTCCGAGGCCGCAGATGACCACCGGCAGGTGTCCAACGGGCACCGGCAACTGAAGAGACCCGCGGATGACCAGCGAGTTAGGAGGGGAGGAAGAGAGAGGTTTGACGGCTGCTTGAGACAGCTGGTTGTTGGTTGTTGGTCATCGTCGCGGGAGGTGACCCGCTAAGGTAGCCAAGGGGAATCAAGGATGATGGTGACAGCTGTCACAAGTTGGTGTCAACCTTGCTGTTAGGTTGGTGCACGGTCGGTCATGGGACAGCTGGCAGGGTGAATTGGAGATGGAAGGATGGTGGGATGAGAAATCAGAGGAAGGGGATCTGATTCATTGGACATTGATGGAGGTGATCGGCTAGGGTATGGAGTCATCATTGGGGTACCGTAAGTAGTTTGAAATTGCATAGGCGGGGGTGGAAACGTGCTCGCGATGAGGGGTTGGAAAGTGCCCATCTCAGCCTGCCAACGGATAGATCAAATATTGAAGCTGAACGAAACGGAGAGACTGAACTGCAGATACTACAGTGCCAAATCTGTTTGGTCTTCATCGGAAGGAGAGAAAAAAAACAAATATTGCGCCAAGTGCGACTTTCAGCTTGGAAGAGGCTTCCATTATGACATCACACACAGATCCTGGCATGGCCTTCACCTCCGGAAGGGTTGATTTTGGTAGGGCAACAAGAGACAGATGCAACAATTTTTGATCATCTTGAAGCTTCTGATTGGATGGGAGACCAAGTAATTTGGCAAGGGTGGGTGGTAGAGGAGGTGGATGATAGACTGGGTTGACTTGAAGCCTTAGCTTGTTGCTTGCAAGCCAGCTTACGCTCATGGAGTTTCCAAGTCCTATTGGCCATCTTGGTAAAGGTGGTTGGTGAGGATTTAAGGCGATGGACAAGTTTGATGGATGGTTTTTTTTTTTTTTGATAATGATACCTATGAAAGATGATAAGGAAAAATAATAAAAAATTAAAATCTCCGCACTGGCCAGGGTGTCTAGGATGGGGCACCACAACGGGGGGTCAAGGTTTGAGAGCTTGTTCCATTTCTGTAGTAGGGCAAGGCCTGAAAATTTTGCTTCTTTGCATTCCTGTAAAGGATGGTGGATCAGGAGTAGTAGTTTGTCTGAGAGGCTTTGTCCCCAAGGGGCTTGTCAGACAGAATTTTAAGTCTCTAAAACAATATTTTATAAAGTTCAGTTGCAGGTTGACTTTATTGTTGAGAAGATCCCATTTTTCACTCAGGGGAAAAATAGAATTATTGGTAGTATATTTAATTTTTTCTTTGAATGGTTGAATGAAAAAAATAAAATATTCTTGGTTAGTTGAAAAAATATTCTCAATATTTTTTTGTTTGACTGGATTTACCTTGATTTTTAGTTTCCACTCATTGATATTTCTGTTCCTTAAGATCAGCTAATCCTACCTCTTTTTATTGTTTACTAATTAATTTGCCACTACTGAGGATAATTTATCCAATAAAGTATCATTTCCATCCAAATTACCACAAACAACCTTTGAAATTATGACACATATAATTGGAAAAGGAAGTAATTACATCTGATTCTGGCTTAGACTAGAAATTAGGTTCAGGATTAGAACCTAATTGTGGTCCACCTTTTTCCACTGTTGAGGTAATGATATCATCTGATCCCAATCTTTCTTTTGCTTGGCCTTTGGATGGGAATAGAATCTCTTCTTTCCTGATGCTTTACCTTTCAGTTGGGCTAATTGGTCCCATGGATTTTATTCTCATACATAGGGTTCCACCTCTTTCCTGGGTATAATGTTCTGAAGAGCTATCTGGGAAGCTTGGGAATTGGATATAAATTTTTCCTGTTGAATTTTGAGCTTAAAAAGAAGATTTATTTCAATGAAAGTGCAGTAAAATAGGGTCACAAAGTAACAAAAAGAATAACTGAAAAGATTATCACACCTTAAAAAAAAGACTCAGCATAACAGCTGGAGGTACAAGGATTGGAGTAGGAAGCAGGTAAATCTTATTGAGCAAGATAAGCTGAGACGGAAGGTCTCAAAAATTTCAGGTGCACAAAAGAAGGATGAAACAGAGGGATGGAAACTTGGCTTACTGGGATCAGGTTCACAAGAAGGTGGTGGTACAAGTGCAAGGTTGTACAAGGAAAGCTCTTGAGACCTGAGCCGGCAAGGCCCTCTAGATAAACTGAGACAAGCTGGTGAATATAGAGTGCGGACACTGGCATTCTGTGGTGCATGCCAGAGTAGCAGGCGCCTGCTATCACCTTGTGGGCCTGAACTCACAGCGTAGCACGTAGGTTTGATGATCTGAGAGGGCTGAAGCCAATGTAACTCAAAATTTCCATGTAGACTAAGTCCTCCTTGGACTGGGCCTCTTTGAATTCTTCCCAGAATTTCCAGTGTTCTTTTACTAAGTCTTTGATCTTGGCCTCCTTGGCCATATTTAGTGGGGGTGGCTGTAGATAATCCTTTTGAAACTGGAAGGTGTTTGTTTCTTCTAATTTCTCTGGACATAGGTGGCAGAAGGGAAGCAGTACTTTGCATTATTCTTTGTCCAAAAAAATCTGGCTCATGTGCTCTAACATCCTCAAGGTTTTGATTATAGGCTGCCTGATGGTTCCTTCATTCTCCTGGCAAAGTTCCATAGGATTGAACTCTTCCTGAGGCCCTTGTTTTTTGTCTGATCATGTTGAAATATTTATAAGTATTTTCCTTGCAAAGAAAAATCTGTAATATTAAAATGGGTAATGTTAAATTCAAGGCTCATTGAGCCGTGTACATGGCTCTTTTGAGTTGTGTAAATGGCTCAATGGGCCGTGTGGCACCCTACACAACTCAAATGGGACGTGTGGCATGCTACACGAAACAAATGGGCTGTGTGACATGCTACACGTCCCATGTGAGTTTTACGGCATGCTGGAAAACTAAAATCAAGTTGTGTAGCCTCCACTAAATAATAAATAATGAATAATAAATTATAAATTATAAATTATAAATTATAAATTATCAATTATAAATTATAAATAATAAATAATAAATTATATATAATAAATAATGAATAATAAACGATGAATAATAAATAAGAAATAATGAATAATAAATAATAAATAATAAATAATAAATAATAAATAATAAATAATAAATAATAAATAATAAATAATAAATAATAAATAATAAATAATAAATAATAAATAATAAATAATAAATAATAAATAATAAATAATAAATAATAAATAATAAATAATAAATAATAAATAATAAATAATAAATAATAAATAATAAATAATAAATAATAAATAATAAATAATAAATAATAAATAATAAATAAAAAATAATAAATAATAAATAATAAATAATAAATAATAAATAATAAATAATAAATAATAATTAATAAATAATAAATAATAAATAATAAATAATAAATAATAAATAATAAATAATAAATAATAAATAATAAATAATAAATAATAAATAATAAATAATAAATAATAAATAATAAATAATAAATAATAAATAATAAATAATAAATAATAAATAATAAATAATAAATAATAAATAATAAATAATAAATAATAAATAATACATAATAAATAATAAATAATAAATAATAAATAATAAATAATAAATAATAAATAATAAATAATAAATAATAAATAATAAATAATAAATAATAAATAATAAATAATAAATAATAAATAATAAATAATAAATAATAAATAATAAATAATAAATAATAAATAATAAATAATAAATAATAAATAATAAATAATAAATAATAAATAATAAATAATAAATAATAAATAATAAATAATAAATAATAAATAATAAATAATAAATAATAAATAATAAATAATAAATAATAAATAATAAATAATAAATAATAAATAATAAATAATAAATAATAAATAATAAATAATAAATAATAAATAATAAATAATAAATAATAAATAATAAATAATAAATAATAAATAATAAATAATAAATAATAAATAATAAATAATAAATAATAAATAATAAATAATAAATAATAAATAATAAATAATAAATAATAAATAATAAATAATAAATAATAAATAATAAATAATAAATAATAAATAATAAATAATAAATAATAAATAATAAATAATAAATAATAAATAATAAATAATAAATAATAAATAATAAATAATAAATAATAAATAATAAATAATAAATAATAAATAATAAATAATAAATAATAAATAATAAATAATAAATAATAAATAATAAATAATAAATAATAAATAATAAATAATAAATAATAAATAATAAATAATAAATAATAAATAATAAATAATAAATAATAAATAATAAATAATAAATAATAAATAATAAATAATAAATAATAAATAATAAATAATAAATAATAAATAATAAATAATAAATAATAAATAATAAATAATAAATAATAAATAATAAATAATAAATAATAAATAATAAATAATAAATAATAAATAATAAATAATAAATAATAAATAATAAATAATAAATAATAAATAATAAATAATAAATAATAAATAATAAATAATAAATAATAAATAATAAATAATAAATAATAAATAATAAATAATAAATAATAAATAATAAATAATAAATAATAAATAATAAATAATAAATAATAAATAATAAATAATAAATAATAAATAATAAATAATAAATAATAAATAATAAATAATAAATAATAAATAATAAATAATAAATAATAAATAATAAATAATAAATAATAAATAATAAATAATAAATAATAAATAATAAATAATAAATAATAAATAATAAATAATAAATAATAAATAATAAATAATAAATAATAAATAATAAATAATAAATAATAAATAATAAATAATAAATAATAAATAATAAATAATAAATAAATAATAAATAATAAATAATAAATAATAAATAATAAATAATAAATAATAAATAATAAATAATAAATAATAAATAATAAATAATAAATAATAAATAATAAATAATAAATAATAAATAATAAATAATAAATAATAAATAATAAATAATAAATAATAAATAATAAATAATAAATAATAAATAATAAATAATAAATAATAAATAATAAATAATAAATAATAAATAATAAATAATAAATAATAAATAATAAATAATAAATAATAAATAATAAATAATAAATAATAAATAATAAATAATAAATAATAAATAATAAATAATAAATAATAAATAATAAATAATAAATAATAAATAATAAATAATAAATAATAAATAATAAATAATAAATAATAAATAATAAATAATAAATAATAAATAATAAATAATAAATAATAAATAATAAATAATAAATAATAAATAATAAATAATAAATAATAAATAATAAATAATAAATAATAAATAATAAATAATAAATAATAAATAATAAATAATAAATAATAAATAATAAATAATAAATAATAAATAATAAATAATAAATAATAAATAATAAATAATAAATAATAAATAATAAATAATAAATAATAAATAATAAATAATAAATAATAAATAATAAATAATAAATAATAAATAATAAATAATAAATAATAAATAATAAATGATAAATAATAAATAATGAATGATAAATGATAAATGATAAATAATAATTATTCAATAATAAATAATCATAAATAATAAATCATAAAATATAAATTATATGTAGTAGTGTATGGGTTCCACGCTTTGAGGGGCCCTACAAAACTCCCACAGGATGTGTGGGGCCCTACACAACTCCCACAGGCAGTGTGGGGCCCTGAAGGGCTCCCACACGACCGGATCCGTGTACACGTCTCCCACACAACTGGAGTTGTGAATTTAAAATCACCCTATTAAAATAGTTTTACTTTCTTTAGTTGATGGTCAAAGGTACTAAGACTTGATCAGGATTGAATTTTTCTTTAACAGGTAATCCAATAGGATCCTGATGCATCCTCATGAGGTCTTTTCCGGTCCAAAAAATTTTCTAGGACGTCCAAAAACATCTTTCATTTATTGATCTAAAAGATCAACTTCTGGTACGGTAATTCCTGGGATGGGGGTGTTCACTTGCAGTAAAAGACATAAATTTTATTATTCAAATTATATCAATATTATTTTAATATTGAATAATTTTATAGATGTTTTTTCTTAATTCCATATTCAAAGTAATAATTCCTAAAGTACTTCTTCCAAGCTTGGTTTTTTCTTCATAAGGCTTGAAATTTAATGCCCCTTTCTAGACCTTCTTGTTCAAGGAGTTTTTATAGGTGTTTAAGGTGCAGAGAGATTTCAAGTTTTTCAGTTTGAGTGAAAGCTTTCCAACCTGAAGGTTCATAATCTTTAATATATTATTCTTTTCTTAATTTCAAAAGATTTAAATATTATAAAATTAAGTCTGCATTGATTTTCAAGTCCACTGCAAAGGAAAAAATGATAAATCATGGTTTATATGTCAATTAGATGATAAAATCATATCTTTTATATACTTTTATGTGAAACTTCTGTTTCAAGGTACTAAATATAATAAAATGGAATATTTCCCCTGCTAGACCCCAACTGTCAGCCTCCTGGATTCCAAGGTCCCTGCTACCTTTTAGCTACCACAGGTGATAAGATAAGAAAAATAATATTATTCAAAATAATCTGAAATAATCTGTAAATATATGGATAAAGAAAATGCAAGGTGGGATTTTTTGGTGATTCATGATTAATTATTGATAAATTAATGAAATAAATAAATAAAAACAGGAGTCACAATGGTATATTGGGGATCTTTAAAACCTCTTCTTCAGGTAATTCACTTGGTAATCTGTAAACCTTGTTACTTTGGAAATTTAATTAATATTCTCAACGGAATTATTTCCCAAAGATAATATATATATAATATATATGGTGGAGTGGCCGGGATTTGTGACCAAGCTTCCCCAAAATAAAAGGGATAATACACTTACTGGTATAGTCTTTGATCCTTTGGGTCCCTGTTGGAGACATGTACTGATTGTTTTAAACCTGTTACTGTGGTGAAAGGTCTTTCAGCAGCATAAATTGAAAAAATGGGGTTAGGATAGATAACACTTACTTATCTCTGGTAAGTATTTGATCACTTTGGCATGGTGTATGGGTGTATATCTAACTGGGTCTGGGGTATCAATTAACTCAAGAAGCGTCCTTTATTTATATCTTTTTGGGTTCCCATTCTGTCCCTCTGAGGGCTATGGGGGCCCAAGGGGACGGGTACCAAGCATGTGCTCTTGGTGCCATAGCATGGGTAGCGTCTAATCCTACAGGGTAAGGGAATTTTCTACTATTTCATTAAGTGATTGGCATGTGAAAAACATCTTTTTTATCCACACAACCTTTCTTTTATTAGTTATTCATAGTGGATATTTCTTGGACTGTTAATAGATCTTTATGCTAGAACTTCCTATGGATAATTTGATGTAATTTAAGCTCTCATTATTTATTCATAAACGGGAACAAGAGAATAGTAACGCTTTTGGTCCTTATTTTCAAAATTTAATTCATTTACTTAAAATAATTAATTCAAAATGTATTCTTTAAGAAAGTATGTAATATTTTTACATATTCAATTTTTGTGGTCTCTTAAGGATATCTTTATATTTTGAATTTCTCAAATTTTTACTTTAAAGTAGGTTTCAAGATCTCTCATTCTTCTTCTATCTATTTTTGACATTTCAGTGTTCAATTATTATATTTTGTAAAAATATTCAAAATATTTCTTTTGAGTAATTTTATATTATTTTTATGTATTTTTAGAATATATGATACTCACTGGGACATTTTTTACATATGTAGGATGTCCCTTCCTAGTAGTAAAAAATCTAGGCAGTACCTCAGCTTGCATGCTTTCATAAAGGTGTCATGTCATTCTGACCTGCACCTGTGTACTAGTCAGGTGTCTGGGACTTCCTAAACGCATTTCAGGCTGCCTTGACAGAGTTCCACCTGTGCTCTTCAGCCGTGCGCGGTAATTTTGACTTCTGCGGCTGCGTGCAGGAATTGTGATAGCTTCCTTTTTTTACGCAGAACTGCTGAAATATGTCAATTATATTGTCAATTATATTTCCTTGATTTCTTCTTTCTCAACCTTTTTATCACTTGTCACAAATATGTCACCTCACAAATTCACGCTCGCACTCTCTGCGCTTGTGCGCGTCCTTTTATCTCAGTCTTCCTTTAAAGTCTCAATCGCGTACTCTGAATGGTGAACAGGGGAATGGAATTGGAACCTTTATCTGTCAAATCTATAACTCTCAATCAATCTATCATCACATTGTCCCCACTCAATTCTTTTTCCGTTTCATTCTTTTCTTTCTTTTTCTGTTTTCTTTTATTTTCTCTTCCATTCTTCTATTTTCTTTCTTCTTATTCATCTTCTTAACTTTACTCAAATCACTCAATCTACTTCTTACTTTTTATTTCTCTTTGCTTCATCTTCATCTTCTATTCTTTACTCAAATCTTTCAGTTGTCAATTGATCCTCAATCCTATCTTATCTGGTAATACTACTTTCAACCTCAACCCCATTAATCCAGTCGACTAACTCTTTTCTTTCTGGTCGTGTCTTCAGCGTCCTCTTGCTCTTAATTCTCTTATTCTTCTCGTCCTAGCCTTGTTCCAGTATTCCTGGTAATCTTCTCTGCTTGATGTTTGTTTCTTTCTTCTATTCCTTTGTTCTCTTTCTTTCAAGTTGTTTCTATTGTTGACTGTTTTCTTATTCAGCCCTCTTAATTCAGATATTCAAATCAAAAATTCAAAAAAATACACCTGATTCATCAATTCTGATTGAATTTTAGCGGAGGAAATCATACAAGAGGAATCATATGAAATATCACAAATGCCCAAAACAATCATGGCCATGCTTCCTCTGAATTTTAATTCAATAATTAAAAATATAAAGAATCAAAATTAATGGTAGGTGTCAGTGAGTGACCCTACCATATTTTAGATGCAGAATCTAAAATAGAATGAATGATTTAATTTCTAATGTCTTTTTTAATGCTTTTTTTCTTTATTTGTTACTTTTTCAGATTGCTCTGTAATAGTAGCAAACTGGAAGATTTTAATGATTCAGATAAAAAAGAGAATCATCTGATAAAGATGAATGGTTATCTGAAAACAAAATTCCAGATGGACCTATACACCTGAGAAATTACAGAGCCAGAAAGGGACACTTTGCCCTAAATCCTTTCAGATATAGACACATCTTGGAGTTGGGGAATTTCAGCTTACTACTTAATACAGAGCAACCTGTCAAAGTAGAAAAAAATAAAAAATAAACAAAATCATTAATTAAACAAGAAGGGATGCGAAATCCATTCATATTATGTCAGAAATCTATTCCTCACCAAAAATTAGGTTGGGTCACTCCGCAGCCCCACCCTTGAATTATCACTGCTTCATATTTTAAATAATTGAAAACAAAAAATGAACAAAAAGTCATGGTACCACTTTGGCCCTTTTTGGCCATTTTACTATTTCAAGTTTATTTTAAAATATAGGTTTTACACCTAAAATTCAGTCAGAATTGATGTTTTGGGAATATTTTTGGAGTTACACACAAAATTGTGCTTTGTCACAATTTCTATGCGCCTCTAAGTATTCTAAACTTGAATAAGGTATCCCAAAGCGCATGCATCTGAAAAATCTGTGAGTATTCCCGCGTGTAAAGGACTCCCGCGCAGCTTACAGAGCTAATCATCAACTTCCGTATGTGAGGACTACCAGAAAATCAAAATCATGGAAGGTGCAGCTTATAATAGCTACAAAACTCATGGATCATCATTGCATATGTAGTTATGTGACAGATGCATAGTTAATGATGAGCCAAAAACACAAATTATCAAATAAAATCAGGGGAAAAAATTAACAAAATATTTTTATTTAAAATAAAAATTAATTATTATCACCACGACTCAGACTGATCCAGATCTTTGATGACCACAAACCTTTCCATGGAGTATTCATAAAAATTATTAAAAATGACAGTTGTGATCAGCAGGTGATGGAAAATTAATAAACACTCACATCTAAAAACTCTATTCTAGTAATAATAGCACAATCAAGGGATGAGTGCATATCATCAAAATGACATATTAACACATTGAAAGATCCTTCAGCTAAAGTAGTGCAGAAATCCAGAAGATCTGTTATCAGCTGCTTGAATGCAACGATAGGACATGAAAATGTACCTAGGCTGGCTTGCTAGCCACATCCCAGGAGCTGAACCCTCTCTATGTGGCCTGAGAAGCTCATTTTCACCCCACAAAGGTATTCATAAAGACCTTCTCTGGGCTTACTGTCCCCCAGTTATCCAGAATTTACCAGTTATTATCCAGACCTTTTCCCATCCGTAATCAAGTGCTTATAAGAGTTAAGCAAGTGATATATGTCCCTAGTCTCATTTTCATTGAATGATTCTATTAACCTTTACTGGTTAATTCGGAGGTTAGTCAGCAAAAAACCCTGAATTCTTGATCTGAAACCCTTCAACTGAACCACCATGATTTATTTCTTAAAAGCATTAAATTTTTATATTTTTATCTGGATTTTTCTGCTTTTATTTTCCTGCCAGTTTATCTGGATAATTTGTCTAAAGAGGCCACCATTATTGCAAAGGTTGTATACTGTCCAAAGTGACCCCTTGAATAGAGGTTGTTTGTCTTTAAATATCTGAATTAGTATAATACTGTAGCCCCTCTTTTTATAAATTATTTAAAAATCCTTTCAAAAAACCATTATAAACCTTGCACTTGCTCATAAAATATCCAGTTTGGAGAATTTTACATTTTTGTTCTTGGAGTTATTGTTATAAATATTAAAAAATCACTATAAATTTCTGTGGCTAAAGGACTGCAAGGTTCCTGGTATCAGGAAGCTGAAAAAAGTCTAGATGATTCTGTGACCCCTCCAAAATTCAGAGAAGTATTTGCTGTCATCCAGGAATTTTCTAACAAACTTTGGACACAAGCACCCTTTCCAGTGGGTACCCTGTCTTCTGATGTCAAAATTTCATTCCAAGATTTTTTATATCACCCTAATGGCAAATAAGTGACACCAGCATTTAAAACCACGCCTAGCACCATAATATCCCTGGAAATCAGACAAAAATTTCCATTGAAAAGGCATCCCAGTTCAAAGGCAAGCTTCCAACTGATACCCTCCTGAGCAAGTTTGTTGTTCCCCCCATTACTGTGGAAAGTTGGGCAGTTGGTATGCCTACTGAAAACATTTCTGGGATCATTTCTAGATGGTTTTTATTCCTCCTCACCTTGGCAAACATGCTGAAAGGGGATCAAGGGAAGTTTGCCCACTGCGCCCTCACGGTTTTGCATCAATGGGAGGCAAAATCCACTAGCTATACTTTGAAGCAATATCAGAGGGACTGATTCTGCTTGATTCTGGCTCAATGGCGCATGTAAGTAGCATATCAAGATTTTTCAAAAGCACTGAGAAGCTGAAGATTCCAGTAAACCTGACAATGGCTGTTCTTTCCAACCCTTCTGTTGTTAAATATGGTAGATTTACAATTAAAACCATAGCAGTGATCTTGAAAGTGAATGTTGAATGCTTTTAAAAACGGTTGGAAAGCACAATTTTATCAACTGGTAGATTAGTGGATGATGGCTGGACCCTTGCCCATTAAGCCACCAATCTTTCCATCACAATCCCCAAGGGAAAATATTTCACCACTGTTTTCCATAACCTTTGCTGGAATATTCCTTCAGTTTTCAATGAACAAAATGTTTTTTGCACCATCCCTGAGAGAACCTCTCTGGAACCTTATATATGGCACCTGAGGCTAGGACATGCTTCTGAACCTATTTTCAAGTCATTCCTCAAGTCTTGCTCTGGGAAGCAACCCAGGGGAACATTTAAATCATTTTTTCTGTGAGTTTTGGTCACTTTCAAAATTGGTTGACCAAAAGTTGCTGGGAGAAGACTGTGGAATCTCATGCCTTGAACCTCTCCAACTTTGCATGTCAAACTTCATTGGTCCATTTGATAAATATCTGAACAGGGCCTTTTTTTGGCTGAATTTCTGTGATCATGCATCAACCCATACCTTTTGGGCATCGCTCCAGTCAAGTAGTGAGGTACTGCAGAAGATATTAAGCTGGGTAAAGCACCTGGGCAACATGACCAGTATTGTACCAACATAAACCAGGGCCAAATTGGGGTCTCTGGCCAGCCAGTGACTCCATGTCACCATCCAGTCCCATTTTCGGACCCATTGACTCCCTTCAATGGAAACTTGTATTCACCAATTAAGTATCTTGACTTCACCAAAGTTTACATTGAAAAAAAATAAAATTCACATGCTATTCACAATTGTGGAAAATCAATGTCACTGGTCATTCCTAAATGCAGAAAATAAAATTCAGTTGAGGTTACACATTAATGAAACTGAAATCCACTTGGAATTGACCTTGGAAGTAATGATATAAAAAATACCAAATCAAAATATTGTTTAATGGAATGCCCCACCCATAAAACAGGCAATCAAAAATTCTAACAAATAGTGACAAGTGAATTCCAATGAATCTTGATTTTGTTTGAAAATTCAAAAAAAATAAGCACAAAGCTGAATTCCAATGAACTAATCGATCTAGGAAACCAACTGTAATGTTACACCAATACATTCACATTGCTTTTTTTCAAATTTTACAGGTCTTTTGTTTTTATTTCACCTGGTTGTTTCCTGCCTTTCACCTGTGTTTCAAATTTGATTTTTTGAATGAATTGTATTTCATATCACAATTATTTCCATCAAAAAGGAAAAGAAAAAATGACACTCAATTCTTGCAAAACACAACAGAAAAAGATAATTGATGTTGCATCAAGTAATCCTTCTTTTTGAACCAATGGTATTGAACACTATGAATCTCAGGAAAACTTTTTGCGCGGTCAGGGAAACTCTCTGGTTCATCTTCTGTGGAATCACACTGCTTCAAATTTCAGAATTTGATCCACTGGAACTCCTGGGTCTTGATCCCAAGGAAACAATTTTCTTGGCTGCCAAAAAATAGATTGACATTTAGCCTGGATCAACAGCTGAGAAGCTGGGTGTTGATGGAGTGAGGGGATTTGGAGGTTTGGTAGGTTTCCTCCATTGTAACAGCCTGATTTCCAGGCCTTCAACCACTAGTTTACTAACTGCAGCCAGTCAAAACCTTTCAGCATGTCAGCAAAAAAACAAATTAAACAATCCCCCCCAAAAAAACCCCATTGCACCAAAATACTGGTGCTTGGAGGCATGAATCTAAACAAAACAACATTTTTTATTTGAATCCTGCTTTAATAAAAAAAAATTGCACCAACAGCCTTGTGTTTGGAGGCATGCATCAAAACACAAGCATTTTGGTAAAATGTTTTTTTTAGGGGATTTTTCAGTAAAAACTTTGAAAAAAACTGTTGCACAAAAATGCTTATGTTAGGATGTATGGTAATGCAAGCTTGTCAGGGCACACTCACAATTCCTGCTTGGAACCGCACCCAGCGGGCTTAATTTTCCCATCTGGTTGCGTTGCAGATCTTGGCATACCTCCAAGTTCCACTCAGCCAATACAAAGCTGTTGGGACCCCCCTTCAATCACTTCCTCACCCTCACTCGCTCCATCCCCCTCCCCCTCACTTGCTCCCTCCCCCTTGCTCCCTCCCCCTTCCTCCCTCTCCCTTGCAACCTTCTCAGTTTGGCTTGCCAAGGTTCTGGCAGCTAATGCTATGGGAATCAATCTGTTTGGTCAATGGGACTTGATCAATGTTGAAGTCAAAGTAATGTGTTTTCATTTCCCCAGTGGGTGTTGACAGTCTTGTACCACTTCTGTTTGCTTGGCAATGGTGATTGCTCAGCTCCCTTTATTTTTGTATGAAAAATTTTCTTTTTTTTTTCTAATTGAATAAGATTTAAACGGTATTGAAAAGTTTATTGAAGAAAAGAAAAAAAAATGCCCTCAATTATTGATCTGGTGGGCGTGGCCAATTGGCACTCAGTAAACAAGAATTTTGGTGAAACAGGTTGTTTTGCAATTCTTTAAAAAAAACTGTTTCAATTATTTAAAAAAAAGAAACTGTTGCACCAAAATGCTTGTGTTTGGATGCATTCCTTCAAAGAAAAGCATTTTGGTTGAAAAGTTTTTTTTTGGGATTCTTTAAAAAGAGAAAAAATCTGTTGCACCAAAATTCTTGTGTTTGGATGCATGCCTCTTAACAGAAGCATTTTGGTGCAACAGTTCTTTTTTGGAAATTATTTATGCTTGTGTTTGGATGCATGTGTCTAAACACAAGCCTTTTTGTGCAAGGTTTTTTTTTCCAATGAAAGAATTGAAAAAAAAAACATTGCACCAAAATGCTTGTGTTCCAAGGCATGCATCCAAACACAAGCATTTTGGTGCAATATATATTTTTTTAAAATAATTTCAAAAAAAACCGTTGAACCAAAATGTTTGTTTTTGGAGGCATGGATCCAAAAACAAGAATTTTGGTGCAATTTTTTTTTTCTTTTCAAAGAATTCCAAAAAAATTTTTTTCACCAAAACGCTTGTGTTTAGAGGCATGCATCCAAACACAAGCATTTTGGTAAAACAGTTTTGCTTTTACTGCTTATCAGCACTTATGTGTGTACCATGTATGAGTGTAATTTAAATGGTATTCACATATTGGCCTCTACATCTCATTTGAAAATCACACAGATCATGCAGGCCTGTTTGGATGTCACTGCTTTGGGAGAAATGGCTTCAATACATGTGAAATAAGTCATTTTGCACACGGGCCCTCCTGGGCCCCCTGGACTGAATGGGCCATGCCAACAAAGTGGGGCTGAGGGGCCATTTCCAGCACCCTTCTGTATTTTGGAAATACCTGGCCTTTTGGGCCAGCCCGGAAAATAGTCATTCCTCAGTTTTGGGCTAGGCTGGCCTGTTCAGACTGTCACCCATGCTGCGGCCCGCACGTGGCCAATTAGCCTTGCTTCTGGCCCGCTGTGGGGCCCAATGGCCCGCACGTGGCCAATTAGCCTTGCTTCTGGCCCGCTGTGGGGCCCAATGGCCCGCACGGGGCCATAATGGGGGGTAGAGAGACTCCAAATGGAGTCTCACCACCCTGGTTGGTTTTCATTGCCGCGGGGAAGAAGGCACAACCAAGTTATGCGGCTGCGGGGTAGCAGCTGCAACCAAGGTATGCAGCTGTGGGGTAGCAGCCGTGACCAAGGTATGTGGCTACAGGGTAGCAGCTGCGACCAAGGTATGCGGCTGCGGTTCAACAGCCACAACTGTGGGGGTAGCAACTGTGGGGGTAGCTTTGTTCGGCCCCATACCCCCATCCCTCCATCATTGCAAGGGTGGGAGGGACAAGAAGGACCAGGCTGGTTGCAACAAGGCAACCAGCGGTGGTGGGAACTTGGTCACCCTACCACCTGATAGGGGCCATCTGCCCCCCCCCCCATTACCAAGGGGGAGGAGTGACGGGCTGTTGGGGATTTTACCACCCCCCAGCCCAAAATCAAAGCAATGCCATGGGGCCATCAACCCCCAGGGCCCCTGGAGGGGGATTTCATCAACCCACCCAGGGAATAAGTTGTAAAGAGGGGGGAGGGGGGCGGAATGTCTACTGGTTGCAGGGGAGCTTTGTTCCCCTCCATCCCTCCATCATTGCGAGGGTGGGAGGGACAAGATGGACCAGGCTGGTTTCAACAAGGCAACCAGCAGTTTTGGGGACTTGATCACCCTACCACCAGACAGGGGCCATCTCCCCCCCCCCATTACTGAGGGGGAGGACTGATGGACTTTTGGGGATTTGACCACCTCCCAGGCCAAATTTGAAGCAATTCCATGGGGCCATCAACCCAAAGGGCACCTGGAGAGGGATTTCATCACTGCCCCGGGGATTCAGTTGTAAGAGGAGGGGGGGTGGGGTTTGGCATGTCCGCTGGTTACACCCCCCCCCCTGGTGAGCCTTTGAGAGCAGAGTCCTGCCTGGCCCACAAGTGGGGCCAGGGGCTGGTTGCCCTATACAACCAGCCA
Source organism: Puccinia polysora (assembly GCA_025617555.3). Taxonomy (NCBI): domain Eukaryota; kingdom Fungi; phylum Basidiomycota; class Pucciniomycetes; order Pucciniales; family Pucciniaceae; genus Puccinia; species Puccinia polysora. The sequence goes on from CM062635.1 coordinate 24,161,566, forward strand.
TTTAATTAGGAAGCAATTTCCATGGTGTGTTGTTTTTGAACCATTGAGTGAGGTGTGGTTCAAGTGGTTTACATATACCAGTGTTGTGTAATTGAACCTTGGTGGTGGGGCTTAATTTGCCTGGACCACACTTGGGTCCTGCCAGCCCAAATTCTCATGCCTGCCTTACTATATGGGAGTGCACACCACTGCACTGGCAACAGTGAAACTAAAACCACATAAAAGTGTAGTCCCTCCTCTGCCCACCCTCTCATGTGGCTGAAATACACACAATTCTTAGTCTGTAAAGTAACTTCACTCTTTTTATAAGAAAAAAGTTTCTTGTATGAAATAAATGTGGATTTGTAAGTCTAAAATATTGTCAAACAAAGAGTGTTGGGGAGGTGCTCTGGTCAATATTAGTTGGCCTTTGCATGCTGGAGAAATTGGTTTAGATGCGCAAATTAGTCCATTGAGGAAACTGTGCAATGTGTGGGCTTTTGTTGTTGATAGTATTTGTTTTTTTGGGCTGTGGCCATGCCATGCACAATGTGCATTCCTCCCTGCATGTGTTTTTTAAGTCAAATAGGCTCAAAGAAAAAATTCATGTAGGCAAAAAAGGGCATGAATCTGTTTGAGAGATGCACTTTGAATTTGTAAAAATAGTTATTTAAGTCTTTGACTGAAAATCCAAGCATGTAGCCTTTGCAGATAGATTGGTAGCCTTTTAATATAGGTTCCAACCAGAGTGGTTGTAGTGGCAGAAATAGCAGGGTTTTTTGAGATGATAATTCAATAGAATCTTTTGCAAAAAGACATCCCTGCAAGGAAGACCCAGATTTGAGCATGAAAAGCCAACTAACTAAAAAGAGTTTATTAAAGAATGCATGCAAAATAAAGTCAACTAACACAGCTCCTCAGGTGAGTATTTAGAAAGAATACAATAAACCCTGAAAGGATAAAGATATTTAAAATAGATGATTGTTGTGGGTAAAAACCATTAGCACCTTTTGTGCAGAAAGTTGATTTATATGAAGAAAAAGGAACACAGAAACTCCATCTATGATGGGAGAATGAAGCAAAAGAGGATCTATCTTAGAAATGGTAATTTAAAAACACATGCCTCAACATTTGTAGAGGATTTTGTTGAAATGGTAGTTGGTGCTGAAATTGTGTTGGAGTCCCAACTTGCTTTTCTGCTGGAAGTTTCAGCGTGGTATTCTTGTTTTATGCTAGTACAATTCTTCTTCCCATTACTTGTAGTGAGTGCCAACTTGGATTTGTGTCAACCCTCCATGTGAAAAATTTGCTGAGATATCATTTTTAATGCTGCACTTCTGGTAGAGGTATCCATGTTTTTGAAATGAAATAATTTCTTGAAAAGTGAAATGAAAGACTTTTCTGTATACTAAAATGCATCCATAAAATATTTAAGTGACGTGTGAGTTGATTTAAAGTTATTTCCTTGTGAGATTGCAGTGAAACCTGGAGAAACTTTGGTAAAAGCATTGTTACATTCAATTGAATTGAATTCCCAGGGTTAAATCCATTTCTATAGCCTGCTTTATTTTATTCTATTTTTATTTTTTTTTGTTAGAAAGAAATTAGGAACAATTTAATTTCACACAGGGATCCCTGATGTCCCCAGACATCAATTTCACATTCATTACATAGACTCTTTATGGTGCTTCAATCTTGGCCTGGAGAAAAAGTACTGCCTGTTTGTAGAGGAGGTGGATCTTTATGAAATTATAATGGTGACTCTGTGAAAATTGAGAATGGCACAAACTGAAAAATTGATATAATTTTTGCAATTCATTCAACCAAAAAAAATTCCTTTGAGCAACACACAAATCAATTTGGCTGTAAAAAAGTTGACATTTTTCAAAAAATTGTTTTTTTTTTGGAAAATAGTCTTGTATTATTATCTTTTTCACAATGCCAGGATTCAAATTTCATGGTTTGGGAAATACAGTTGACTTTCAATTTCCCAAACAGTGAAATCAAGTTAATTCCCATTCCCAGCAGCAGTGAAAACCTTTTGACTCTCATTTTAAATGATTTTGAAACCCACAAGGAATATTGTGTACAGAATTGTGAAAAATTGAATCAATCATTGTGATTTCATGATGAATATTTTGATAATTACAGAGGAAAAAAGGGGCCACAAATAGTGACTTTTTGTCACTGGTCAGCCAGAGACCTTAATTTGGCCCTGGTGATATTTCTGCTTGGATATTGTGGCGGATTATACAGGAACACTGCGGACCAATTGAGAGATCTGGGGAATTTGCTTGGCTGCTGTTCCACCTTTTCAACCTGAACCAAATGGGGAGGGGGAGAGCATCAATAGGAAAATTGGGTATGTTGCATGTACAATTCTGAACAAGAGCATAATGGCAAATCAGTAATGGAGTTATGCTTACCATATGGCAACAAAGATCCACAATCAAATCTCAAACTCTAGGACCAATGGTGTTACTCCCTTGAAGGAACTTTTTTGTGTTGATTGTCACCCCAATTTTATCTTCCTGTTTGTTTCCATATCTATTTCTCATATCCCAAAAGAAACACACCAAACCAAATTGTACATGGCAGAAAGTTTTTCCTTATTCTTGCATACCCCATTGCAGGAGCAGGATGGCTTTTTTGGTTGCCTGCAGAAAAAAAATTTATCCACTTTTCTTCTTCTGTTTTCTCTTAATGCCAGAGTCTCCCAATTAAGTCTGAACCCAACAAGGAAAGTGTTGATTTCATCTTGAACCAGCTGATGCTTTAACTTTGCCAGGATAAGATGGATGAGATAGAAATGGAAGAACAGGAATCCAAACACTCAATTTTGGTTAAAATCAACCATCATCTACCATAATCACTGCCTGAAACACTGCAAGTGAAGTTTTGGAAAGAGTGGTTAGCATTGGGGACTTGCAAGGTTGATAAGTTTGACAAACTGGGTTTCTGAGAGACTCTCAAGCCACACCTGGGCATGAAGGTATTGGGGATGCGGTGGGTACTTGCCAATAAACTGGATGAAGCTGGCAATCTTGTTGAGGAATGGTCTAGGCTATTTTTCAAGGGTTTAAACCAGCCCATGGGAGAGGAAGTCCATGAGACATACGCGCCAACAGCTAGTCTGAACATTCATGGACTGAAATTGAACCTTGCAATGGCTATCTTTACATGATTTCTGCCTAACTCTAAATCGCACTCAACAAAGAACTCTACGCCCAACATCCCACCATGGTCAGGCAGGAGTCAAAGTGGATGGTAATGCATTTCAAGAAGGTTTGTTACGGGAAAAAACAGATGGATAAAATTTTTCACAAACCTTTTGATGGAATTATTTTAAGCCTTGTTTTTGCTGCGCAAGGGGTTGAAACCTCTCTCTACCTCTTAAAGAGTGGCAAGGAGTTTGCAGTGTTCTGGATGCATGTAAAAAAAAGATTTTTTGTTGCCTTTCCAAAGAAATTACCATTATTTCTGTGACAGGGAATGGAAAAAAAGGTTAAAGTGAAATGGAAATTGAAAAAAATAAAGTTTTTTTCTATCAATCTTGTCACAAAATATGACACCTTTTCTCTGTCCCAGAATTTACTAGCTAATTGTATTTTTCAGGGCTATCATTGAGAAGCCCACCCAGAGAGGAGCCAGTTGCCTGAAACCAAGCTAACCTTGAATTACGGGGCACCTTTCAATGCGGAAAAATTAAAGAACTTCATTGGTTCAATTATTTTTATTGTGGAAGGGACCAGGCCTGGCCTATTGTAACCAGTAAATATTCTGTCCCCCTATAACAACTAACCATCAATTTCTCAATGGGAAGCTATCAACTGGCTGATTGGCTACCTTAAGCACACTTGGAATATAGAGCTAGTTTTCAAAAAAGGTCCACCCAGCCTGTATCTTTGGATTAATGCATGTTAGGGACCTGAAAATGAAAGTTCTACTTTGGGTCACAGCTTTAATTACTTTTGGACTACAATTTCATGGGGTTTCAAACAACAGAATGTGGTAGCATTGTAAACATGTGCAGTGGAGTATATTTCACTGTTGGATTGGAATCAGAAACTAGCTTATCTGTGGAACCTACTTGCTGAATTTGAACATCCAAGTTTGCCACTTTCTGAAACAATGAATCAGAAATACTGATTTCCAGCAAAAATGCATCAAAAAATCAGACAAAGCACTTATCTAGAGAATTTTACTTTGTTAATGATTTCATTAAGAAGTACAAGGTGGACCTTAGATGTAAAAGCACTCATATCCGACAAGCAGAACTACTTACCAATAGTTTGGGTCCTAAAAAAGTCACTCCAGTATTCACTGCCTGACAGCTCAAGACTGTACAATTTCCAAAACACATGGGGGGGTGTGAAGATATGTAACACATTTTGAAGTTTGTATAAAATTATACGCACAACTACTGATGTATATTATATTATAAATGTAAATTATGCATTGTGCTACTAAACCAAAATTCTCATGTATATAATCTAAGATGACCCACTGACTCAAAGATACTTTCCTCATCAGATTTTGAGTCGGATTTTTGCAGTTGTTGAAGCTAAGCTTGTGGTGTTGAAAATGTGGGAAGATTATTAATTTTTGATCAGAATTTGAGTCCAACTTTGGCAGCAGGCAAATATAATATTGTGGCGTTGGTGATCTGGGCAAATTGTCTAACATATTAAACACAATCAGATGCACCAAGGCATAGAGAGGGAGGAAGAGCCTAGGAGAATGCATAGCAGCTGTTGGGGATGCAGGGAGATATTTCAGGAGACAAAATTGGTAGATCCAGGAGTAGCGGTTTGACAATGGCTGAGGAGACTGAGTACAGAAACTCAAGTTGTGTTTATGAAATTACCCCCCCCCCCCAGAAGAGGAAGTTGTAGCTCCTGATACCCATAAGAAGAGGTGAGAAGTGAGTTGATTTCATCACCATGGCTGATTTGACTTTGACTTCTCCATATCCACCACCATCACCACCTTAAAGCTGTCCATCCTTATCATCCTACAACAGATCACCTACCTTATCAATTACCATGGAGAGAACCAATGGCTATATATCATTTCAACCAATAATTCCCCCCATGTTATGTCGAAATCTTATTCTTAATTGATCTATCTTGGTCTCTTATTCCTCCTTAGATATATATTGTTCACGCCCACAATCCTACTGCTCTGTTGTCTTATCAGGTTTATCTCATAGGTGTGTTTTCTTTCTGTTGTTCCCATGCTTCTTATTTCCTTTTATATCTTCTTGTTTTCTATTCCATCTATAACTGGTTACTCTATGTTGCTCAACTCTCTGCATCTTCAAACGTACCGGTGCAGACACTCCAATCTTTTACTCTTGTGACTGAACCGTTCTTGACTCTTCAACCCAATCCAAAGAACAACAACCAAAGGGATTCAGGTCAACGCAACTATCGTCTCATATTCATTTCATCAATTTGGCAATATTCAAGAAATTCCACAACTACAATCAAGTAAACATTAGGTCAATCAACGTTCCTCAGAAGCCAGATTGTCAATTGTAAGATTCAAATCTCCAACTCCTCAATCAACAAAAAACTCATCTAGTTCTTGTACAGATCACTCATGGCGCTTATTGTGAAATTTCAACGTACTCCACTTGGAATCCATCAATCTCTTCTGACCAACTTTTTTATCTTACAATTGAGCATCCTGCTATTAGATCATTTTATCTCAGTCAGATTTTATCCCTGTTGGTTCAAAATTTCATTTGCACACTTATTCTGCTCATTCCTACTTCAACTCTATGCTCACTTGTTTCATTTTTATACAATCAATTCAAGTATGGTCTTGGTGACCAACTCAAATTTTCTCACGGTTGAAAGCCTTCCTGCTCTTCATGGATTGACTGGGACCGTCAACAACTCCAGGACCAGGGGGAAAAATGCCAGGACCAGGGGGGGAGTCCATGAATTATAAATCTCTCACCATCAAGTCATTAATTGAGTCCACTCCACTCCTCACGGCAGACAACTATAGCCTGTGGAGGAAAAATTTCAAAAAAATGTTCAAACTGCAAGGAATTTACAACATCATGGATGATCCTGAGGTTTTCATACGTCTTTATGCAGAAGCAAACCATGAATTTGTTGCACAAATAATGGCCAAATTATATTCCAATATGTAGGACAACGTTATCAATGAAATAAATGAGGACCACTCCAAGCTGATATGGATCTTGACTCCAAACCATTTTGCTTCTTATCAATCTGCAAACCAAGCAAGAGTTTTCAATGGATTCTTAAATGTCACCATGGAATCAAACATCAATACTTTACTTACCTCAATAAAAGTCTATCTCAAGAAAATGTCTGAGGTAGGGATTGAACTACCCTCTGATGTTATCTCCTCCCTCTTTCTCTTCAAATTTTGGCCTTCCATGCAAAATATGAAGTCTCAAATCATGCATTCCACAAACAAAATGAAAATTGATATTGTGCTGAATCACCTCATCAAACATACAAACAAGGTTATAGCCCAAGAAGATTGCTCCAAACCCGTCAACGTGGCCTGGTATCCTGGTCCAAGATGCAAACATGGCAGCCATGATCTGGAAGCTACATTGCATCCTGCTAGCTCCTGCTGGTTTGAGTTCCCTGAACTCAAGCCTGGAAACCTCCACAATCATGGCAGGAGTCAAAATCAAAGTCATCAACAAGGCACACTTCTATTCATTCTCCTGTTGGGTAGGTGAAAGCCTGGATAGATCCAATAATCTCTCCAGTTGATTCATCATGGATTCCAGTTGCTTGGTCCATAAGATTATTGACAAAGACTGCTTCAACTATCTGAATCCCAGTAACGGCTCTGACAGGGTTCTCACAGGGAAGAAAGATGCTGCCATCAATATTGAAGGAACAGGAGAGGCGGAACTCGCCACTAATGACTCCTTCATAACTCTGTTGAATGCAGTATGGGTTCCCAATTCAATGGTGAATCTGATCTCCCTGGGTGCGCTCATGACAAGAGGTGCATCCCTTACCGTAAATTCAAGATTCAACCCCAGCACCTTCAAAATCTGAAAAGAATGGAGGACACTTCTATCCAGGAAGATTATCAAGAAATTGTTTGTGATTGACATGCTGTCCAAGGCAAAAGTTTCCTACTACTTGCAAGAAAATCTCATGAGGGTTCACCACTTATTAGGACATGCTAGCCTTGGCAGAATGGAAAAATTTATCAAGTGCTGCATTCCCTCCATCAATAAAGACACCTTTGAATTTCTCAGCTGCAACACAGAAAAAATCACCCAAAAACTGTTCAATTGCTAGCAAAATGTTGCTTCTGAATGCTTTGAGAAGATCCACCTAGACCTAATGGGTCCAATAAACCCTACCTTGAAAGGCGGGTTTAAGTATATACTGAACCTGATTGATTCCTATTCTGGGTATGTGGCAAGTTTTCCCTTGAAGTTGAAGAGCAACACAGCAGATGTAGTCATATTTGTCATTGAGAACCAACATTGAAAGACCTGTTGGTACTCAAAAGAGGTGTGCTCAGATGGAGGGGGCAAATTTGTAAACTCAAAACTTCAAATGTACTATTGAAATCACCACATCAATCAAATAATTAGTGAACCATACCATTCACAACACAATGGTAGAGTCAAACAAGCAAATAAAACATTAATCAAGGCTTCAAGAGCCACTATTTCTAATGCTGGGCTACCAAAATCTTGCTGGCACAAGGTAGTGAAGGGATTCTGTTTGGTGCTCAATAAAATCCCAAAAGAAAAGGGTGAAGAATCACCGTTGGATAAAATGCACAACAATCAATTGCCAAAAGACTACATCAAACCAATTGGATCATCTCTTACCTTAAAATGAAATTACACTGACGTAATCTCTAAATTGGATGAAAGAGGAGCATCAGGAATATGAATAGGATTAAATCCACAGCTCCTGTCATACAAGGTGATGAATTTGGCTGTCAATATTATAGAAACTTAAAATGTCCTATTCAACAATCAAAATTCCATACAAATCTTGGTCAAAGACAATAAACTTCAAGTCCCAAAGCAGCTTATTGGCCCTGCCAACAATGCACCATTGTTAAAACAAGTTGAAGAGATCAAAGTTGAGTCAGTGAGTGAAGTTGCGGATTCTGGAAGTGAGACAGGCTCAGACAACAAATCCTCAGTAAAACAAGATCTTTGACCAACCTCAGGAAGGTCCTCAGTCAAACAAGACATTTGATAAACCTTAAGATGCAGAGACAAAATTTTACAACCCAGTTGATACGGCTTTCTGGAACACAAACTGTCTTCAAATCTCAAGGAAGCCATGCAAGTTCCTCAATGGAAGGAGTCAGCAGAGAAATAATTTGCCACTATTGAAGATCAAGAAGTCTGGGAAGAAGCCAAAAATGATCAAGTTACCAATCCTCTGAACACCTTCCCAGTCTTAAAAATCAAGCACAATGCTCATGGTGAGCTAGAATATTTCAAAACCCGCCTCTGCATTAAAGGTTTCAGCCAAACATACAGCCTAGATTACCTTGAGACCTATGCTCCAACCGGTAAAGTGGCCTTGCTGCGAGCGGTTCTCACCTATGCAGCTGACAATAATCTTGAACTTCTCCAACTCGACGTCAAGGGTGTGTTTTTGCATTCGGAACTTGAGGAACAATTTTTTATCAAAACTCCGTACGGTTACAATTGCAAATCAAAATATCTTTGACTTAAAAAATCCTTATATGGATTAAATCAGGCTCCAAGAAACTTTTATTGCATGCTAAGCAATTGGATTAAGTCGCAAGGATTCTCTGATTCCATCTGTGACCCATGTCTATAGATCAGAAACAATGGATGCTTGGTGGTTTTCTTTCATGTGTATGATCTGGTGGTAGCAGGGAATTTAGATCAATTCAAGGACGCCTTTCTTTCTAAATTCAAGAATTTTTCAGCTCACAAGCCAAACAATCTCCTTGGAATGAAGGTTGTTTGCCAAGACGGCCTCATCAAACTGTCACTACCCCTAAATATTTAAAAAGGATTATTGAAACTCCACATGACCAATTGTTGTCCCGTTTCCACTCCTTGTACGCCTGGCTTACATCTTGCACCGGCAAGCAAAGACAATCACCAAGATTTCCTTAAATTACAAGTCAATTATAGGTCACCCATTGGTCGGTGAAAGTTTATTGCAGGCCTGGCTTGCACTAATATCAGCTTTGCTGTTTCCAGCCTAGACTGATATTGCAAACCCCTGGACATGAGTCACTGGAACAAAATCTTGCATTTCTGGATATATCTGTTGAATACTTGAAATCTCAGTCTCACTCTTGGTCAAAAATAAATTTCTGAAAGGCTCTTTTGTTTCAGAGATGCCACCTGGGGCAACAATCCAACTTTGAAAATTTCTCAAACCAGCTTCATATGTTCCTTCAAAGGTATCCCGCTCTTTTGGAACAGCGGAAGACAGCAAAGTATTATGCACTCATCCACCAAGTCAGAATTTTTGTCTCTATTCAGCTGTCATCTTGAAGGTTTCTGGCTACAACAACTGATCAAAGATGTTAATTGGACCAAGTTCAAATGCCACGTTCATCTCATTGACAACAAGGGGAATGAAGAAAAAATCAAAAAATTTGGTTCAATCTTGAAAGTAAAACATATAGACCTCAAAACAAAAAGTCTGAAAGACAACTTTGCAAAAGGGCTGATCAAACTTAAGCTGATTCCTTCTCAATCAATGAAAGCTGATTCCCTGACCAAATCCGCAAACAAGACCTCCAACATCTGGCTTGTAAATGCCTTCAGTTCTCTGTTTCTGTGATTGACAAGTTGAGGGGGGCGGTTGAAATCTTATTCTTAGTTACTCTATCTTGATCTTTTGTTCCTCCTTAGATATATATTGTTCACGCACACCATCCTACTGCTCTGTTGTCTGATCAGGTGTATCTCATAGGTGCGTGTTCTTGCTGTAGTTCCCATTCTTCTTATTTCCTTTTATCATTTCTTATTTTCTATTGCATCTCTAACTGGTTGTACTCTATATTGCACAACTTTCTGCATCCTCAAACGTACTGGTGCAGAAACTCCAATCTTTGACTCTTGCAACTGCACCTTTCGTGAATCTTCAACCAAATCCAAGGAATGAAGACCCAGGGGATTCAGATCAACGCGACTATTGTCTCATATCCCATTTCATCAATTTGGCAATATTTGATAGATTCCCCAACTACAATCAAGTCAGCATTGGATCAATCAATGTTCCTCAGCAGCCAGAGTGTCAATTGTAAGATTCAACTCTTCAACTACTCAATCAATGAAAAACTCATCTTGTTTTTGTACAGATCACTCAAGGCGCTTATTGTGAACTTTGTATGTACTCCGCTTGGCACCCATCAATCTCTTCTGACCAATCTTGTTCTTACAATTGAGCATCCTTCTATTAGATTATTTTATCTCAGTCAGATTTGATCCCTGTTGGTTAACACTTTCATTTGCACACTTATTCTGCTCATTCCTACTTCAACTCTATGCTCACTTGTTTCATTTTTATGCAATCAATTCAAGTCTGGTCTTGGTGACTGACTCAAATTTTCTCACAGGTGTCTTCAAAAGGAGAATATCTTAACCACAAGCATCACCCTCAAGTATGAAAAGTTTGAATACTGCCAAAGGTAAAGGATACCTGGCTCTTGAACTGTTTGAGTTGGAACAAAGGTGCTTGGACCTGTGGTATGGGCAAAGGATAATGTGGTAGGAAGCTTTTAATTTTAGGAGGCACCTGAGGAGTCCAGTTTTTCTTTTGGAGTTTCCAGCACGGTGGGTCTATTGGATGGTGAGTGGTTTCACTTGTCTTCTGGTTTCTGAATATCTGTCTTCTGATAGAGTTAATCTGAATCTTTTCCTGGTTGAGATATTGCAACATAAGATTAAGTATATGTAGAAGAAGGGTTAGAGTTGATCAGGAAGGCCATTTGGAATTGAATGGGACAACCAGGAAGGATCCTTCAACATCAAAGGTGTTGCATATACACTGGGGAACACTGTATTATTCTTTGATAAGCTTGATGGAAGACTCAGAGCATTTGGGATTGCCTTCAAACCAAATTCAAAGCAAAATCAAAGCCATCAAAGTGGTTTGAACCACCATTCAACCAGTTTAAGTCCCTCAAAGCCCTGTAAAACCCATCAAAGTTTTCAAAATGGGGGTCAAACCAACCAAATTTCAACATAGGGATGTCAAACCAATCAAAAATTGTCACAGGTTGGTTGAAGCCATCATATTTTAATACATTTATGGTCAAAATAGAATTGAAGGGGTCAAAAACTCATTAAAGCATCAAAGGGACTTTGAATGTCAACTTTCAAAAGGATTCTGAATCATCAAAAGGCCACTGATCAAAGTGCCCCCTATCCTGTTGAATTCAAAGTCAAAGAAAAGTATGAATATAATCCCAGTGAGCCAGATGAAAAGGAGGAGGAAGAAGAAGAAGAAGAAGAAGAAGAAGAAGAAGAAGAAGAAGAAGAAGAAGAAGAAGAAGAAGAAGAAGAAGAAGAAGAAGAAGAAGAAGAAGAAGAAGAAGAAGAAGAAGAAGAAGTGCTAGATAAAGCAGAAGGAAAAGAAAGAGTTGTGGAGGGGTTGGAAGGAGAATCTTCGTGGCCAAGGTCCATTGGAGACCTGATTGGTAAGATTTTGGCCAGGGATGGGAGAGGAGTTGAATATAGCAGGGTTAGAAGGGATATAAACAATTTTGGGTTTTATGCATGCTCTGTAGGAAGGGTGATTTGGCCAGTGAATGATATTGAATACAATCCATTTGGGTACTTGAATATAATTGAAGATCAGCTTGGAAGATTTTCTCAAGATTGTAGGACTATTATTCTATATGGATGGGGTCTGGATAATACTATAGAGGTGTGAAAGTAAGGAGGAAAAGAAGAGATGAAGAAGTAGGTGGTAAAAGAGCTTGAAGATTTTCTTTCTTTGTCTTGTGTTACTTATCAAATGGGGGATAATTGTAGGAATAAGGAGAATCATGAAAGTAAGAAAATAAAGCTGGCTATTTTCTGGGTAATAAAATTTCTAAACTGATGACTAAGATTGAGAAGCAGTTTGAGAGAGAGATATTTCTTTTCATTTTAATATTTTTCTTTTGATTGGAAGTTGTCACATCTGCCCCTGGCATGCAAGGGGCTGAAGGCAAAGGCACTACTTCTCAGATAAATAAGTATTGAGAAAGTAGATTGATTTCAAGGAAGAAAGGAAATTAATGAAAATTATAATGATAAGAATATATCCAGGATTAAGGCTCTGAAGGAGGTTGAAGGTTGAATCCTATAAGGTTAAAACCAAAGGGCTAGGTGAGATGAGAAAGGTAGGCTGGTTTTTCTTTCTTTTGCTTAGATGACGCCTATTGGAAGGGAATAACCAAGAAGAAGTATTATACTAATTCCTTGGGTCAGAATTATTCCAGGAAGGGAAGAGATGCCTGTTTATGTGAAAACGGAGGGGATTCCTTGAGGAGGGATTACTGGTTCTGGGGCTGGTATGCCCCATGGTATTAAATGTTGAAAAATTGGGCTTGAGGTAGTGGCTTGGTGGATTGGGTAATGGGCCTGTTCAGAAAGGTGTGGCATGTACTGTAAAACAGTGGCTGATAGATATGACCAAGAACATTAACAGTTAGATAGGAGAAGAAGTAGATGATAATACCTAGAGACATCAAGTGAGATTAATCAGAGGACCAAAAGGATCTATCTACCTCCTTTTAGCTTGTTCCTAGCTCCTCCTGAATTATTAGATGATAAATCAATTTCTTGAGTCAGAAGGCAATCATGATACATGGAGGCGCGGGGGGACTTGGGTAGGCAAATGGTTTGGTACCGGAGGTTGGGGAAAAGGAATAGAGATAGAAATGGAAACTAAGACTAATTGGAGTTTCTGGATTATCTGGTGAGAGGAGGGATGAGACAAGGGGACTATTTATCAAAAATGTATTTGATTAGTTGGTCGGAGGTAAGAGAATGGGATGGAGGGCTTTGACCGCAGGCAGAGGGACTTGGCAGGCAGGGGGCAACAGGCTTGGTGTGTCAGGCAGGTGAAAGGTAGGTGAAAGGGTTCAATTCAATCTCCAACAGTATGAACTATGGGTGTACAGTATGCACTTCTCATACCAGATACAGTTTCAGGACAGATGAGGATACACAAAGCCATAGAAAGGGATAGAGGATCCTGGGAGAGTTTCCTAGAGCCTGTAGTGATTGTAGGAGGATACTTCAGGAATTGCTGCATGTAGATCAAGCGGTAAAGGGTGGATTGTAGTGAGGACTGAGGTTGGCTGAGGTTTGAGTATGGCTGAGGAGACTGAGTCAAATTGAAGGATTGAGAGACTAAAAAGAACCAGACAGAATCTGGTACAGAGAGCTTGAGGAAAAGGAAGAGAAAAGAAGAGGGAAAGGAAATAGCAGCAGTGACGGATGAATGTGGTTGACATAGGCCCGGTAGGAAATGAGGTAGGTTGATAGAGCAGGGGGATTTAGCGTAGCGGTGATTCTGATGAGTGAAAAATCCAGATTAGTTCAAAGATGATCTGGTTGTTGCTTAAGTTGGCTGTTGTACTTACCTGACTCAGAGGCCTGGGGTCAGAGGTGCAATCTTGTGGTTGCAGGAAGAAAACCTTCCCCAGGATCTGAGCCAGGAGAACTGCTTTATAGTCAAACAGGTTTTGGATTTGGAGTACTTTTGGCGGGTCTAGAGTGAGGAGTCGCAAATGAGGTGAGGAGTCACAAATACAAATAGTGGAGACAGCAGCAAGAATAAAGGCAGGAATAAAATAAGATAAAAGACAAGAGGGTAAGGAAATGAAATAATATGGAAATGATTTGAGCATATAGCCCATAGCTGGAAGATACTGATCGTGGAGCTTCTTCATCCTCCCTTGTTCAAATCATGATCTAATATTGAGACTTGTGAGCACATTTTTCTGCGCAATCTGTACTACTGGTTTAGTAAGGAAGTTGGCTAAGTTCTTCTTCAATGCCACTTTCTGGAGCTTGATCTCATTTTTAGCAATCTCAATCCTAACAAAGTGAAAATGCAGCTCCATGTGCTTCGTGTGTAAGCTGGAGTGATTAGCTTGTTTTAGAGCCAATTTAATGGCGCCTTTGTTGTCTTCAAAAACGGTGGCCGGTTTAGTGGCTTCTTTGAAGCAGATTTCTTGAAGGAAGGATTTAACGCACAAAATCTCTTTCAGAGCGTCATCCAGAGCCTTTTATTCAGCTTTGGTTGTTGACAAGGATAATTTTGGCTTCTTTTTCCACTTCCAAACCACTATGCAGCCCAACCATTGGATGACTATGCCAGAGATAGAGCGTTGCAAGCTTGGGCATGTGGCCCAGTCAGCATCCACATAGGCAAACCTGTCCACTGGATGGTTGGCGGCTGAGGAGAAGATTAACCCTGTCGAGCTGGTGTGTTGCAGATAGTTGAGAACATGGAGCCCCGCTTGATAGTGGTGAAGATTTGGCTTGACCAGAAACTGGGCCAGGTATTTTACAGAAAAAGTGATATTGGGACGCATGCATATGCTAATGTGGTTGAGCTTGCAATAATCTTCCTGTAGTTGCCACCGGACAATAGATATTCTTGATGATCCTGGTCGCTGGAAGAGTAAAGCTTTGTGTTTGTTTTAAATGCAGTGGAGAAGGTTCAATGAGTGGGAAGTGGGTACTGAGCGCATATGCGCTCAATGTAGGATTTCTGACAGATTTTTAACCCATTATCTTGGTGAACCACATTCATTCCAAGCAATAATGATGCCAATCCCAGATCCTTGATCTTGAAGTGGGTGGCAATCAGCTTGACAAAGTGGTCGGGATTGGCGCTGAAGATAGCAATATTGTTGAGGTGTACATACAAGAATGTCCCATCACGCCAGAATACGCAGTGATCATCTTTGCATTTGTTGAAGCCAATTTCTCCCAGCCATTTGCAGAGGTTTTTGTACCAGGCAAGAGGAGCTTGTTTTAAACCATATACCGCCTTCTTTAGATGAAAGACCTTACCATTGGAGACAGAAATGTTTGCAGGAGGGTGTATGTATAAGTCTTCTTGGAGCGGAGCATTCAGAAAGGCTGCTTTCACAGTGATTTGGCGGAATTGCCGTTTTCTTGAGGCAGCTAGTGCTATCATTAGACACAGCAAGGTTTTGTCTCCAGTGGGAGAAAAATTTTTGGACAAGTCCAAGCCATATTTTTGATTGAAACTCTGAACACATAGTTGCGCTTTGAACTCAATGATTCTTTTTTGATCGTCATGTTTTGTCCTAAAGACCCACACGCACTTGAGGAAGAATTTTCCAGAAGACAAAGCGGCTTCTTCCCAGACATCATAGCTGATCACGTTGAGCTCTTCCATTTTCATGGCTTCAATCCATTCTTCTCGTTACTTAGATTTGAGCGCCTCTTGAAGGTTATGAGGATCCACATAGGAATGATCCACAATAAGATACACAGCAGGCAGACCTACTTTGGAGTGAGGTCCAAGCATGATAGACTTTTTGCAGGTAGGTTGGAATTTGAAGGTTCTTTTGCCCTTTGGGATCAGAGAATAAGCAGCGCATCCAAAGACATTGAGGCAGTCATAGTTGAACTTTTGATTGTGCCATATGTGGTAAGGGATTTTGTTGTCACAAGAATTCAAGGGTAGAATGTTCAAGAGATGAGTTGCAGTGTTGACAGCTTTGTCCCAGTACTTTGGCAGAAGGTTTCTCTGGTTCAGGAGCCATCTGGCCTTCTCCAGGATTAGTCAATTGGATCTTTTGGCTAGGCCATTTTGTTGAGGGGTATACAATGGAGCAAAATTTTGGGTGATGCCCTTCTCTGCGCAGTAAGTTTTGAGCTCAGTGGAAATGAATTCACCACTGTTGTCTGAGATGAATCTCTTGACAACCTTTCCTGTTTGAAATTCAGCGCGAGTGAAATAGTCTTTGATTTCCATGTAAGTATTTCTCTTGAGCTTGAGCAGGGCAGTAGATCAATGGCCAGAGAACTGGTCAGTGAGCAAAAGAAAATAGTTGAAACTGGATTTTGAAGTTACTTGAATCAGACCTACTAATTCAAGGTGAACCGCTTCCAAGGTATTGGTGATGGGCTTGAAGTGGTGAGAGAATGGGGTGGCAGTGCCTTTGTATGTTTGGCATACCTTGCAAGCCGTCGGAGTCAAGGAGCAGGGTAAATTGAGCATTTTTAGGAAAGATGGACCTGTATGCTCAAGTTGAGCATTCCACGTGGTGTCTGGCTTGTTGAGTAGCAGCTTGGTTTGATGATTTTCTGAGAATCTGGTCCCACAGAGCTCTGTAAGGTGATTGGAGGTGGAACCAATGAAAGAGAAATCATTGCACAAAACCTCAGTCCCTGAAAACTTTGTTGATAAACGTCTTCTTTGCTTTCAATTGCGTTAGAGAGATGAGACATTGATTGATTTTGGGAATCAGAAGAACTTTTGTAATACAATGACAGCACCCAGATGATTTATCAATTTAGCAGAGCCAACGTGAGTAGCAGTGAGAGAGTTGTGAGGAGATCCTGTTCCAACCTCTATCCTAGTGGGAGTGGCGCTGAACAGATATTTTGGGTTGTTGAAAATGTGATGACTGGCACCGGAGTCCAGAACAGGTAGCTGCGAAAGATTAGGTCTAGGAGTGAGATCGATTTGCAAGTTGAAGTTCAGTTCAGCGGGGGTGTGGGCATTTTCAACAGAGGTATGAAGGTTTGCATTTGCCTGTTTGTTCCATTCAGGTCTAAGATGGGGTTGGAGTAACCAACACTTGTCCTCCGAGTGATTAGAGAGGGGATTTTGATGGTTCTTAGCTTAGGGATTCTTAGTCTTCTTCTTCTGCATGGACTTGAGAAGGGATGTGGATGGATTCAGATCCGGTGTGACTTCATTGGTCAAATTCCGGGATGATTCCAGATGAGTGATTTCTCAAAGTTTTTTGAGATCTCCAGTGGGATTTTGAAGGAGATTGTTGTTAAGGATAATAGTGTTGACCATGTGATAGAAGGAACTGGGAATTTTGGCTAAGATGGTATAGCTCAAGATTTCGGCAGGTACCTCTAGGCCGAAAACTGAAAATTCATT
This sequence comes from Puccinia polysora, assembly GCA_025617555.3. Classification (NCBI taxonomy): domain Eukaryota; kingdom Fungi; phylum Basidiomycota; class Pucciniomycetes; order Pucciniales; family Pucciniaceae; genus Puccinia; species Puccinia polysora. The sequence continues at coordinate 24,178,677 of CM062635.1, forward strand.
CATCAGCTTCTGGCATTCTTTGATGTACAAGTTGAGATCGCCTTTTTATTGGGATCAAATGAAATTGAGTCATATCCTGCTGCAATTATTGGAGGACTGAGACGCATATCTTGAGAGTATGGCATTCCAAATTTTGTGTGGGTCCCTAACATTATCTGAGTTCACCGCTGCATCAAAGGCAGAATTGCCTAGATGTTGTATGATGATATTGGCTGCTTCAAACAGCTTCTTTTGTTGAGTGGGGGTGAGGGGACTTTGAGGAAAATCCACCACAAATTTGAGAAGACCCTTCCTTCTGAGATAGCCTTTTATTTGGAGGAACCAGGAAGGAAAATTTGAATCTTTAGGAGCGGGATGTTCAGTTTAGATTGAGCGTTGTCCTTGGTCTCTGACATGGTTTTTTGTATGGTTCTAAAGGAGAACTTGGGACTGTAAATCTGAAGGATTGGGAGACTAAAAAGAACCAGACAGACTCTGGTACAGAGAGCTTGAGGAAAAGGAAGAGAAAAAAAGAGGGAACGGAAATAGCAGCAAACATGGATGAATGTGGTTGACGTAGGCCCGGTAGGAAATGAGGTAGGTTGATAGAGCAGGGGGATTGAGCATAGCGGTGATTCTGATGAGTGAACAATCCAGATTAGTTCAAAGATGATCTGGTTGTTGCTTAAGTTGGCTATGGTACTTACCTGACTCAGAGGCCTGGGTTCAGAGGTGCAATGTTGTGGTTTCACAAAGAAAACCTTCCCCAGGATTTGAGCCAGGAGGACTGCTTTATAGTCAAACAGGTTTTGGATTTGGAGTACTTGCGGCGGGTATAGAGTGAGGAGTCGCGAATGAGGTTAGGAGTCACAAACACAAATAGTGGAGACAGAGGCAAGAATAAAGGCAGGAATAAAATAAGATAAAAGACAAGAGGGTAAGGAAATGAAATAATATGGAAATGATTTGAGCATTATCCCATAGCTGGAAGATACTGATCATGGAGCTTCTTCACAAATTGTGTTCATGAAAAGACCCCCCCCCCCCAAGAAGAGGAAGGGGTAGCTCCTGATGCCTATTAAAGAAGGTAAGAAGTAGATTGAGTTCATCACAATGACTGATTTTTCTTTCAGCCTACCCTTTCCATTACCATCCCCACCTGACAGCTTTCCATTCCTTTCATCCTATAACAGATCACACACTTTTTCATTCACCATGGAAATCACCAATGGCTATCATCCTGTCAATTAATACTGACCTCCTTGCTCCAGATGCCTTGAAAGAGAGAAGATATGCATCACCATTATCACCCACATTCTGGAAAATTTTAATACTGCAGAAGATACAATAGACCCTGTTTTGGGACCACAGAAGTTGAGAGGAAGGTACTTGGGTTGGTTGTATGGGTGCAGGATGACATTAGAGGCAATTTTGAAGTGACGGAAGCCCTTGACAACTCAAGTGTGTCCCTGGGTGTGTCCATCAGGGTAGGTGCATCTGATTGTGAGTGTGTTAGTTCCTATCTTATGTTGATGAATTATTTATTCTGATAAAGGTTTCTTTTGATTTGTTTCTAGTGGAGGCTTTGAAGGACAAGATGAAGCACATGGAAAAAAGAAGATTGTAGTTGAGGAAGAAAGGCCAGTTGGCCCTGGATGGGACATTCAAAAAGTATTTTTCAAGTTCAGAACCGCTGGATATTGGCTTGGGAATGCCCTTCTTTTCTTCAATGAGTTTGATTGCGGAGTCAGAAGGCAAAGAAGGCCCATCAAACCATTTTCAAAGCAATTTCAAAGCATTCAAAGCCGGTTGAAACACCTTCAAAGCGGTTGAGGTGGGTTGAAGCATTGTCATTCCGGTCAAAGTTCAAAAGGATAAAAGTTCAAATATTGAGGGTCAGACCAATAAATGTTTGAGGTGATGTGGTTGGAGCTGGAAAAACTTATTATAGAATGATCAAAGTGGTTATAGTCCGCTGAAAGTAGTGACAAGAGAGTCAAAGAAGCGTTTGGGCTTTGAAAGGTGCCTGTATTTTGGAATGGCCCCCAGTCCTGTTGTGCGGACCAAATCTGGAAAACTCAGGACCACTGCAAAAAATTTAAAAAAATTATGATTTTTTTATGGCTATCATTCATAATTTAAAAAAATCCAGAATGTTCCTCATTTAGTTTCCAAGTTCCTAGCCTTCCTTTCTCCCAGTTGTCTAGGAAGGGCCTCTGTGGATTTTAAAACCCTGGGTATTGTGTTAAAATCCCCCTTTCTATGCTCAACTTTGGCCGGTTTATTTTTTTGAGCTGGATGCCTACAACAATGACTGGCTCAAATCCGGCTTGTCTTTGTGCCCGGCCCTGGGAATGGCCATCAATCCTCATTCCCACCCCGCTTCTCAGCCCAGCCAATCAGATTTTATTGGATGGCCTTATCCATCCCAGGCTAAATTCAATCAATCATCCCTCCTTCCTCATTGACCAAAATTGATCTTAATCCAACTAACTCTACCTTTGGCTCAGCAGATTCATCCTCCGGTCCAAGCTCACCATCTTCAGGGATCCCACCCAACTCTGGGTCATCTGACCCAAGCATGACCCCGTCAATTACCAACAATTCACCACCCTACCTCATGAACAGCCCCCCCATCATCCATCTGATCACCTGCGCATGATTGGTTGCTGGAACAACCTTCATCCCCTGACCCAATGGGTTGTTCCCACAACCAATTTTGCACCCTCATCTTCTCTTCCCCATTGGTTGGCCAACCAACCAATCAATCATCCAAGTGCCTCCACCCAAGGCCTCCTCATCTTCCAATTATCACCCCACTGGCATGCTCACCTTGACCGTCTCCTTTGGCCATGCCAGGAACCCACCCATCACTCATAGTCTCCAGTCTTGTGTAATCATCTGTGGGCCAGCGGTTGGCCCGGCCAATCAGCCTGTCCGCGCAAGACCTCGCCTGAAACTTGCCTGCCCGTTCCCATCATTGGAACAGGCTGATGTCTTTCCATCCTTGCTCATCCATGGTTCTTTCCATTATTTTAATTTTTTTTAATATTTGTTTTCTCATCAGTTTCTCTTCTTGTTTTTTTCTCATGTCCATTAAAAAAAAAATCAAATTCTGTTTTTTTCTGCTCTATGTGTTATCACTTGTAAATAGTCTAAATGGACCCTTGGCCCATAAAAGGAGGTGCTCTCCCCTACCTTTTTCTAATCATCCATGGGAGTGTGTGCGTATGTCCCCCCTGGTATCATAAGTAATTCATAATCATTATCCTTGGTATATCCTTGATTGCCCCCAGATCCCTTTCATCCTTAAAGTATTCGATTACCTTGGAATGGTGTCTGGATGTAAATATAACTGGGTTTCTGGGTATCAATATTGTCAAAAGAGCTTCTTATTTATAGCTCTTTGAGTCCCAATATTGTCCTTCTGAGGGATACAGGGGCTCAAAGGGACGGACACTAAGGCTAGAAGGGTAACCAGTGGTAGCCTGTCACGGTTTCTAGGTGCTGTAGCACGGGTAGTATCTAATTTCACAGGGTATGGGAATTATTCTAACTTTTAATTGGTGTTTTGGACGTGTGAATAACACTAATCTATCCATATTTTTTATGATGAATTCATTATTCGTAGTAAATTTTCCCAGTATGTTAATAATTCTTTTATTATGAATTTTTACGGGTAATCGAATGTCAAGTGGTTTCTCATTATGTATTAAATGATTTGAGTAAAATTTTGATATTGATTTTACTCCTTATTTTCGAAATTCAGTTGATTTCCTAAAAATAATTACTTAAAAATATAATTATAAGAATTCACATGATATTGTTACATCATTAGTTTTCTTACTGTCACTCTGTCAGCCCATAGACCCGCTGCTGCGTACTTTTCAGAGGCACAGCGCTGCATACATGGCTTGTCAGGGTACGCTGAAAGGCTGGCAGTTCTTTTTCTCAGCAGCACGTGGGTGTATTGGTTGCCGTGGCTGCATGCAGGAATTGTGACAGAACACATTTCCATGTTTAACTCCTAAAATATACACAACACCTCAATTTCAACAGAATTTTAGGTGTGAAACCTATACGTGACAATACATGTGAAATATTTAATTGGCCAAAAAGTCCCATAGTGGTGTTGTGGTATTTTGGTCTTTTCTTTCTTTAATCATTAAAATTATAAGGAGTTGGATTTCAAGGGTGGGGTCAGTGAGTGAGATTAGCTAATTTTGGGTGGAGAACCCCTTTCTGCAATAATATTCAAGGATTTCCTACTCCTCATTAAGTTAATTTTGATACTCATATTTTTATGTTATTTTTTTTCCTTTTGCAGCTTGCTCTGCAATAGTAGCAAGCTGACAAAAATGCTACCATAGATGAGATCACTAAATTCCTTCAGGCTTTTGAAAAAAAAATTGATCAGAAAATTTCTTCTTTAGCTACTCCTAAAACTTCTAAATCTGTTCCTAAAACCACTCTAGTCTGCTATTACTGTCATAGGGAAGGCTGTGGTACTGGGAGATGTCCTGAACTCCAGAAGGACAAGGAGGAAAAATTGGTGGAGGAAAAGAGAAGAAGTTTCTTTCTACCTAATGGAGCTTTGATCCATTTTGATTCTTCTCATCCAATCCATCATGTGGTGGACTCTTATCAACCACCAACTCCCAAGAAGGCAAATCTGGTTTCCTTGGATTTTCAATCATTTTGTGGCACTTTACAACCTTGGTATCCTCAAGCTGTCACTTCTTCCAGCTTCTCTGGCACTTATCAGTCTGAGCCAGCTAGGAAACGCCATGAGGAACCAAAAACTCACAAGTCTCCTCCAGTTCCATCTTCAATTCTTCAAAAACCCGTCAAACGTTGATCCTCACCTGAGCCCCCTTCCTCAGATGTAGAATAAATGGAAGTGGAAAGGGAACCACTTATGGAAAGGTTACAGGACCACTCTGATCCACCTCCTGATTGATCTTTTCAACTCCTCATCCTTCTGATCCTGTTCTGGTACCTGCTCACCTGATCATCCTCCCTCCACCCAGCCAAAATTTCAATTCAAGAGGGGCATTTTGAAGGATCAGTCCAATGCTGTGGAAGGAGTATTAAGAAAAATCTCTGTAATAAAAATTCCTGATCTGTCTGTGACTGAACTGCTGTGAATATCTCCATCTATGGCTGAAGGGACAAAGAAATGGGTTTGTCATCAATGAGTGGAGATGTGTCCAGATGAATTTAATCTTTCTTTGCGTACTTTGATGGAGGCCTCTGGTGGAACATATCCCTCTTCAGATGCCAACTTTTATTCCTGCCCTCTTGGTTTCCTCTCCTGCTGTCTTGGTGACTCTGCTAAAATGGTTTCTCTTCTTTTGGCCTCTGGTTCCCAGCTCAATTTAATTTTGGATGCCATGGCCTGCAAACTCAAACTCAGCCCAAGGGTCAGCTTTAACTCTGCTGTATATGGTATTGGGAATCATTCATGCAAATTAGTTGGTATTGCTGAGGATTTCCTGGTTCGAATTGGAAAAATATTTTTGGCACTTGTCATTTGTGGATTACTTGTTTGGATGAACCTATGATCTTGGGGAGGCCTTTCTTAATGGATTTTGGTACAACCCTAATGTTTTCTGATCAATTTGGGGAGATAATTCTTCTCCCTGATTCTGATGGCAGGAAGATTGAAGTCCCCCTTTAATCCTTGGATTCTTGTTTTTGGAAAAAAGATTTTCCTGGTCATCCTCCCGAATTGGTTCTGAAAGGGAAATAGAAGGACACCTCTTCTTCCTCTCATTCACATTTTTTATTGGATTAGTTGGTCCTACTAATAGTTGTAGTTCTTCCCAGACTCCGACTTCAAATCAAGGATCAACTTCTTTCTCAGAGGCATATTTTTCTTTTTCCTCATCATTTCACTCTCATCCAACAAAGATTAAAAATCAAAAACATGAAAAATCCAAAAATCTTAACAATATTTCTTCTCTCTCTGGATCTGTTGTCTCTTCTTTTCCTTTTTATTTTCAGGATAATCATTTCTCTCCTATTAAGGTTTCAAATCTCTGAAATGAGTCTTAACTAGATCCCAATCTTGATTTTCTTCTTGGTGGTTCTGGTATGAAGGCGTATGGCCTTAGGTGGTGGCACTTTGGGGTAGAAGTAAGTCCCCCCGATTGTGCACCATCAGGGGCTCCTACTACTATCATTTTCAAAACCCTACCCTGTGCCACACATGTGAGCAATGTGTCATCTTTTGGATCCTCTTTTATGGAAAGGGCACCTTTCAACAACTTTGTGGAACATCAAACTGGGAATAGGTTGGAACTTGGTCTCAGCTTTTGCAGTCAGGTATTGCTGGTCAATACTTGGAGGAAGAAAGGATTTCTCTCTTTTGCCACTAAGTATACGCCAATTTCAAAAAAGATTCAACCAGTCAAACAACTAATGCCTTTCAAACTCAATCCTCCTCTTATGCTTCCTCCTCTATCTTGTGATCTTTACGGTGGCTTATCTCAATCTCTCACTGGTCCCTTTGTTCCTCGTGGTTTTGTTACTGAAGAAATTCTGAAGGTGGTTGACTTTGGTACAGATGGATGGCTTCTTCCTGATGAGTTAAATTTTATCAAAAAATTTTTAGCTCTTAGAGAAAAATCTATTGCTTTATGTGAAGAAGAGAGAGGTCTCTTGAAATAATCCTATGGCCTACCGTATATCATTCCATTAGTGGAACATGATCCCTGGCAAAAGAAAGAGATTTCTATCCCTGCTGCCAAGGTCAAAGAATTCATCAAGTTGGTCCACAAGCAAGTCCCTACCAGTTTATACAAGCAGTCAACTTCCAGCTATTCCAGTCCTCTTTCTGTGTCCTCAAAAGTAATGTCAAACTTAGAATACTTCATGATCTCCAGCCTCTAAATAAGGTGACTATTAAAGACTCTGGTATTCCCCCTGCTACTGAAGAATTTGTTGAATCCTTTTCTGGGAGAGCTTGCTACGGTCTAGGTGACATTATGGGTGGCTATGATTAACGGTCCTTACATCCAATTTCTCTCCCTCTCACTGCAATTGATACTCCCCTTGGTTGTTTCCAACTTACTTGATTGCCTCAAGGTGCCACCAACTTGTTTGCAGTCTATCAGGCTCAGATGTTTTGGATCCTCCAGGATGAAATCCCTGATCATGCTGGTATCTTTATTGACAATGGCAGAATTAAAGGTCCAGTTTCTGACTATAAAAATGAGCTCTTACCCTGGAACTCAGGAATCCATTTATTTATCTGGGAATATGCGGCCACTTTAGAAAGGATCTGGTTTCAAATCAAGGAGTCTGGCCTCACTTTCTCTGGATCCAAATTGGCTGCCTGTGTCCCTGCTCTGGAAATTGTTGGTCATGTGTTCTGCAAGGAAGGAAGAAGAATGTCCCCATTCAAAGTGAAAAAAATCCTCACTTGGCCCACTCCAATCAATCCCACTGAAGTCAGAGGTTTCTTAGGTGTTGTAATTTATGTTTGGATCATCATCCCTTCTCTATCTGAAATCTATATTCCTTTGTTTTGCTTAACCAGGAAGGATGCTGAATGGCTTTGGACCCAAGCTGGTGAAAAAGAATTTCAGAAGCTCAAAACAATTGTTGGGAAGGATATTGTCTTGATTAAGATCACTTATGGACCTGGAGCTGGAAAGATCAAGCTAGCTGTTGATTTGAGTTATCAATCTGTTGGGGCTGTCCTTACACAGGAAGACAAAAAAGGTTTGGATTGTCCTTCTCTGTATCAGTCTCTTCTATTTTCAGATGTGGAATCTAGGTACTCCCAGACAAAAATGGAGCTTTTCAGTGTGGCCCAAATGTTAAAGAAGCTCCAAACTATTCTCTGGGGTCAACACTTTGAGTTACAAGTTTATGCACAATCTATCATTGAAATTATCAATGCCCCCAGCCTTCCAAATGCTCCAATGACTTGTTGGATGGCTTTTATCCAGTTTTTCTTTTTTGATATTGTTCATAGGCCTGGAAAGTCATTCACCATGCCTGACAATCTTGAAATCCTATTGGAGATGAAGAATTGGATGCTGGAGTGGATTTTGACAAGGAGGAACCTTTCATTCAACCTTTCTTCAGATTCTCCTCTCGAAATTGCTCTGGCTTACACCAAGGGTTCTGGCTTAAACTAGAGCAGTACCTTTCCACTCTCCAAAGACCTCCTGATCTCTCAGCTCAAGATTTTTTTTATCCCTTTAAAGAAAGTCCTCCAACTTCTTTTTACAAGGTACTAGGCTTATGAAAAGGAGCAATTCTTGTGCCCTTATTGCTGTCACTATCCCTGCTAAACAACATTTGATCTTGGAAAGTCTCCATGAAGGACTTGGTCATTGTAGAGAAATGGAAACTTATCAACAAATATCCAAAAGATTCTGGTGGAAAGCTTTGAAGAAATCTGTCTCTCAATGTTGCAAGAGTTGTGAGGTCTATCAGAAACGTGATGTTAGGAGTCGGGCTGAAATTTTCTATCAAAGTGGGGAGTCCACTGTCTTTGCAGGGATTGATATGGATGTGGTTCAAATTAAGGCTAGTGGAGCTAAGTACCTCATTGTGGCTAGGGATGATTTTTTTGGATGGGTTGAAGCAAAATTTCTTAAGAACCTCATTTCTGAATCAGTAGCAGATTTTCTGGATGAGGCTTGGAAGATGAGCTATGGCTTGGCCAAATCTTATTCAACTAATGGTGGCTCTGAGTTTGGTTGAAAATTGGCGGAAATGATCCAATTGCTTCCTGGTCAACATAGGGTGACCACTCCTTATTATCCTGAAGGCCAAGGCATGATGGAAAGAGGCCATGTTCCCCTGAATGCTTCTCTTGTCAAACTGGCTGGTGAAAGTAGGAAGAATTGTTGCAAATTTCTTCCTCTGGGCCTTTTCTCTGGTCAAATTTCAGCTAAAAACACCAATGGCTACTCACCCTAAAAAATTTTCTTTGGTCAAAGGGCTGTGCTTTGTCTGGATCTGGAAAAGGAATCTTTCTTAGGTATTTCTTTGGAACAGGTTTCTTCTACCACTGATCTATTATTTGCCCAATCTAAGAAACTGGAGCGGAGTGAGGATGTTCACAGTGAAGCTTATCAGAAGATGATGGAATACAGGGAGAAATTGGTTCATTATTGGGAAGATAAACATTCAAAGCAGATCAGGGACTCTTTGAATCCTGGTGATCTTGTTTTAGCTTATAATCAATCCTTGGAAACTCTGTGGGGAAAGATTTTCTTTAATCACTGGAATGGTTCTTATTGGGTGGTCCGCCAAGTCAGAGGTGGATCATATTTTTTGGAAGAAATGGATGGTACTCAGATGGCCAGGAGGTTTTCTGTTGATAAAGTCAAGAAATTTCATTGTTGTGGAGGCAACTAAGATCAGAATTAATTCCTCCAAATTTGTGCACCACCAGAGTTGCCTGCTCCATCTTTGTTTTGGCCAGTTTATTTTTTTGGGCCGGACACCTACAACAATGACCAACTCCACTTGCGCTTGGCTTCGCGCCCCGCGCCGGGGACAGCCATCAATCCTCATCCCCACCCTGCTCCTCAGCCCAGCCGTTTAGATTTTATTTGATGTCCTCATGCATCCCAGGCTTAATTTGATGAATCATACCTGATTCCTTATTGACCACCATCAATCTCAATCAAATTCACTCTACCTTTGGCTCAGTAGATTCATCCTTCGGTCCAAGCTTACCATCTGCAGGGATCCCACCCAACTCTGGACCATCTGGCCCAACCATGACCCTGCCAATGACCAAAAATTGACCAGCCTACCTCACTTCCAGCCCCCCCATCATCCATCTGCTCACCCATGCAAGACGTGTCACAGGAACAACCATTATCCCCTGACCCAATTGGTTGTTCCCACGACCAATCTTTTGCCCTCATATCCTCTTCCCCATTGGTTTGCCAACCAACCAATCAATCATCCAATTGTCTACACCCAAGGCCTCCTCCTCCTCCAATCATAACCCCACTTCCATGCCCGCCTCAACCATCTCCTTTGGCCATCCCAGGAACCCCCCCATCAATCACCTTCTCCAGCCTTGCCCAATAATCCATGGGCCAGCGGTTGCGTGGGCCTGTCAGCCTGTCCCTGCAACTCCTCAGGTGCAAATCTCTGCCCATGGCCATCATTGGCACAGGCTGGTTTCTCACCATCCTTTCTCATCCATGGTTCTTTCCATTATTTCATTTTTTTTTGTTTTTTTTCTCTCATGAGTTTCTCTTCTTGTTTTTTTCTCATGTCCATTAAAAAAAAAAATTCAAATTGTGTTTTATTCCCCTCATTATGTGTTATCCCTTTTACATAGTCCACAGGGACCCATGGCCTATTAAAGGAGGGGCTCTCCCCTACCTTTTTATAATCATCCATGGGAGTGTGTGCGTATGTCCCCCCTGGTATCATAAGTAATTCATAATCATTATCCTTGGTATATCCTTGATTGCCCCCAGATCCCTTTCATCCTTAAGTCTTTGCCCCTCTGTGGCCTGATCCTTATCACCAAACAATAGTCTTGTTTTTTGAAGAGAATTTGGTCTGCTGGAATTGTTGAGTGTGTTAAACCACTCTTTGATCCCTTTTCTCTGAGCATACTGGTCTTGATCCTTCCTTGATCACCTTTCCAGATCCAATTTTGTTTGATTGAAGAGGTTTTATTAAGATTAAATCTTGGAGTTTTATAACTCCTTTTATTTTTCAATGTTGAATTTTGCCAGCCTGCTCTTGAGTTCCTTGAGAAGTGTCAAGTTTATCCTGTTTGGATCAGTTACCATTTGCTTGTGGAGCTTCTCAAAACATTTTGCTTTGTCTTGTACGGCCACCCTCAGTTATCTTGTAACCTTCAAGCGCTTGATTGTGGAGAGTTGGGCGGGTTTATTGAGAACCTGGAGGTTTTTTAGGGTTTGAGTTTATCATCCCCAATCTTCTGCTTACAACCAGAGTTCTTAGCTTGTGGGCATGGTATCCGTACAACAGCTTTGTTCTTTTGAAATTTAAACAAACTTTAACTTCTTTTGTTCAAATATCTCCCACATAATCTTTCCTCAGATATTTCTGTTCCACTGCTACCGACTATTTTCAAACTTTACCCTTACTACTTGATTCACCACTTAAAAGGTTCTTGACCTTGATCTGGGTTACATTTAAATAATTTTGTAACACTCAGGAGGGCAGCCTAAACAGCAACTTTCCCCTCCACAGAACTGCCATGACCTAGCACCTTTTGGAGTCTTACACTGTAAAATTCAAAGATAAGCACAAAGAGGAGGTAGAAGAAGATGTAGATGCTCCTGGAGAGCCTGATGAGGAGGAGGAAATCAATGAGGAAGCAGACATTGAAGAAGAAGACAAAGAAGAATAGTAAAAACAGGAAGCCATGGAGAGAAGGAAAGGGAAGGGAAGGGAAGTGGAAGAAGCAGAAGCAGGAACTCCTGGGCCCAGGCCTATTGAAGAATTGGTTGGAACAATTTTGGCCTAGGATGGAATCAGGAGTGATGCTAGGAGGATGAGTTGGGAGAATTTTGGTTGTTATTGTTGTTCTGGAGGAAGGGTGTTGGACTCATTGATTCAATTGGGGAATTAAAGAAAAATTAAGAGAAACTTGGAAGTTTTTCATAGGATTCCAGAACTGATATTTTTTTTGGATGGTGTTTGAAAAAAAGGAGAAGAGGTGAAACAGAAATGGAGGAAGAAGCAAATGAAGAAAGAAGTGGTAGCAGATTTAGGGAAATTTATTCCATTATGTGGATTGATTTATGAGATGGGAACTACTTCTAAGAATGGGGAAGAATATGAAATTAGGGAGAAAAAGCTAGCTTCTGTTTGGTTTACTAAAATTGATCACTAAGTGACCAAGATTGAGGGGGACTTGTACACAGAATTTTTGTTGAATTTTATTATTTTTGTTTATTGATTGAAGATGAATTTAGAGTATGGCTGGTTTTATTGATTGAAGATGAGGGACAAGTGAATTAATGATGAGAGATGAGATTGGAAATGATGGTTAGACATGCATGTAGTGGTAATTTTACGTAAGAATGGAGATGATGAGGGGGATTATGAGGGTTTTTTTCTGGCTGGATAGAGGAATGGAAGCCGTGGAGAAGGTCTGAACAGTTGGTGATGCTGGATACTTTTTCCAATGAGGTTCTTTCAGAGTCTTCTAAAAAACCTTTTTATTTGAATAAGTAGAGGAGTTTGCAACACCTAATCCTGGAGGCAAGTATTTGAGAAACTTCCCATTCTTCTTGGACATCCATCTCCACTGGTTCAGGAGGTGTTTGGTGATTAGGATAATTTTGGCCTGAGGAGTAGGGTTTGAGAACTGAAACATGGAAGAAAGGGTGGATGGAAGACCATTGCTCAGGTTGTTGGAGTTTGAAAGGATGAGATCCTATTATTTCAATAATGATAAAAGGATCCAACCAATGCTCTGAGAGCTTTTTAGAGGGCTTTTTGGTGTTGATGTTATTTGCAGATAACCATAATTTATTCCCAGGAGTAATACCTTTTGGAATATCTTTTTTTTTAAGGTCAGCATAGTTCTTATACTTATCCATAGACTCTTTTAAATCTTTCTTTAGTTGAATCTGGTTCTTCTGAATCAGATATAAGTAGTGAATTTTAGGTTGATTTTCCAACACATGCAAGAAGTCACAGCTAGGATGCCTTTCATAGAGGTGGAAGAAGGGTGATTTCTGGGTAGAAGAGTGGACACTGTTGTTGTAAGATAATTCTTCCAAGGGGAGCCAATTATCCCATTTTTCTTGGTGATAACTCATGTAAATTCAAAGGTATTTTTCTAGTAATTGATTGAATCTTTCAGTTTGAAAATCTGTTTCAGGTTGGTAATCTGGGGAGAGATTCCTTTAGATCTGAATTTTTTCACAAATTTCTTTACAGAAAGAATACATGAATAAGGAGCCCTGGTCACTTATAATGTCAGCAGGCAGCCCATTCTTTGAGAAGAAATGACTGATGAAGAGGTTAGCTAGTTCTTCTGCAGTCAGTTTACTGGTGGTTTTGATGAAGAGGGCCATCTTGGAAAAATGGTCCACAGCAAAAAGGATAGAATCAAATCCATTGGAGAGAGGAAGTTGAGAAATGAAGTCCATAGAGATAGAGGTCCATGGGGTTTCAGAAATTCAAAGAGGTTTGAGTAGACCTAGGTTATTTTCATGCCTAGTCTTGTTCCTGCTGCAACATTAGCAGGCTGAAATTTAGCTCTTGCCATCTTTTGACATTCCATTGCAAGAGAAAGAACTATTGATGAGGTTGAGGGTCTTTTTTTGGCAAGGGTGACCTGAAAGAGGGGATTCATGAGTTTTTTGAAGTATCTTTAATTTAGGATGGTTAGCTTGTTCAGGTTTGACCACTTTACCCTGAGACACAAGTAAGCCACTAAAGGGGTCTAAGTAATACTCAGCTACTTCTTTGTTCTTATTCATACTTTTAATGATACCTGGAAGTAACTTTTCAGCCTGATTGAAAGCACCAAGTGGAGATGCCAATCTTTCCCTGACTGGCTTTCCAGCCTCAGCCCACAAGCAGAACCCTCTCTACGTGCCCTGAGAAACTCAAAATCACACTAAAAAGGTATTTATACAGACCTCTTTGGATCCATTATTCCAGAATCAGTTAAGAAGTTTACCAGGAATTATTATTATCAATCAGATACCATTTCATTGTTGATCAAGTGCTTATAGGAAGATAAGCAAGTGATTTATGACTTTTTCTGTAGTATTATTATTTATTCTTATTAACCAATCAACCCCTGAAGTTTAGTCAAGCAATCCACCCCATCTGCTCTGAAACCATTCCTTTTATTGCAGTATTTTCGTGGTAAAGTGCTCTGAGTGAGTGTTTCCCTTCCTGTCTTGGCCTTTTGTGCTGTTAAGCCCGGCCATTAGTGGACAAGTCCTTTCTAAGGCACCAATCTTTATTCCAAGGTTCTTAAACTGCCTAAGGAGGCCCCTTGAAGAGAGGTTTTCATTTTGTTTCAGAAGTTGTTGACAATTTCCAGGATTCTTCTCACAATATGGTTCCCCCCCCCCTGAATACATGTTGTCCCAATGTGACGGGATATTGGGAATGGTTGAAAGTTTGCCAGGCCTGTAAGTGATCAAAAAATTAAATTCAGAGAAGAACTCTTCCCAAAAAGCTTTTCTCCTGGTGAGGACCCTGGAAGAAATAAATTACTTCAGGGGGAATGATCAGTCAAAGATTCAAAGGTATCAGTAACTCACCAGAGGTAAGCATTCCATTTCTGGAGGGAAAAAACAATTGCAAGGAGTTCTTTGTCATGATTTTTTTAGTGGAATTCATCGCTGGACATTTTTCTGCTTTTGAAGAAAATATTTGTTTTTTGTTATCAGTAGTCACCTGGTGCAGAAAAGCACCCAGGGCATAGTCACTGGAATCATTCTCAACGTAAGTCCTCAGGAAGTTATAGAAATTGCAAAGGACTAAAGCTTTGGTGAAGGCTTGCTTGATGTTTTCAAACTCTTTCAAAGCTTCAGGAGTGAGGGAGAAAGTGGAGCTTTTTCTAGAAATATAGGTGAGGTGGGAGACCTGTTTGTATTAGTTCTTGATAAACCTGCAATAGAAGTTAGAAAACCCAAGTCAATAGTTTAGGGCCTTTCTGTTTTGAGAAGCTGGCCAGGAGATTGAATTTTTTATTTTCCATGAATATGCCATCCCCTGAGATAAAATAACCAATTTAGTACACAGAAGGTGCATTTAAGTTTCATTTGGAGAAGTTTGCGTAGAGCTTGTGGTTGCTGAGTCTGGTTAGTACTTCACACACATGAAAAATGTGTTCCTGCAAATTCCTAGAAAAAATGAGGATATTTTGTTAAGTCTCAGTAGCTCTCTCCCTGGGGTCCTGCGCGCTTCTCTCAGTACCCTTGCCGCGCGTGCTCTCTCTCACCCACGGCAGTCTCACTCCAATACTCAGATGGAGGAGCTCGGGGATCTTTCTCTTTCCCATTTGGTCTCATTCTCTCTTATCAACTCTCACTTGCATCCCTTCTTTCTTCTTTCTCCTTACTTCTCTTTTTCATTCCTTCTATTTCCCCTTCTTCTTTTATTAACTACTCTCTTCATCAAAACTCAACCTTTGCCTCCACCAAATCAACTCAACTCTACCAACAATAAATCTCTGCCTGGTAAGACTCTGATTTCTCAAGCTCTCTCAACAGAAATCTACCTGATCCTCTAGCCACCCAGTCTGCTTCCTAAATTTCTCCTCTCAGCCTTTCCTCTCAATATGCATTGTCCATCCTGAATAACTTCTGTCCTCAACACACAAGTACTGGCCCAAGCTGTAGGATTCTCACTTCCTGTTTCTTCTTGTGAACCTCTATTTCCGTCAGATCCTCTGTTATTATTTTTTTTATTCTTTGTACAGCTTATGCTGGTTCTGAGTCATCTAGAAATTTAATCCAATCTTTTCATGTTTAAAAGCCAAAGGCTTTACAATCAAATCTAACCAAACCAACCATGAACAAACAAGCTGGGGTGGCAAACTACTTTCATCAGGTGGCGCTCAAATCCTCTTTTGACACCATCCCTCCCTTGAACAAAGGGAATTTTTTGATATGGCTGGATAAGATTCTCATGCTATTTGACTTGAAATATATCAAAGATGCTTTCACTAGGAATTCCGGCCCCCTGTCATCCAAACAAGACAGAGAAATCCAAGCAATTATTATATCTAAACTAGACAGCACAACTCCACCAACATAACCTCATCTAAACTCCTATGGATGGAAATTACCAGGCAATTTGCCTCCTCTGAGACAGCAAATATGGAAAGGGTATTTAATCACTTTGTTCACTCAGCTTTCAATGAACATGCCATTGAGGGATTCATTACCAAAATGTGAAAGGCAATTACAAGGATGGCAGACATAGGAATTGAACTGCCTAAAGACACACTTGCATACTTAGTGCTCTTCAATTTTCCTCCAATTCTGAAACACCTTGAGCAACAAATCATGCACATAGAAAAATACATGACAGTGGATGTAGTCTTCAATCACCTCAAAAAATATAATAACAAGATAAAGGCACAATTGAATCCTAATAAGCGGGCAACAGATGTCTCACTGCTGTTAACTAAGGCAAAGATCCACAAAGACAAAAAGAAGACTAAAATGAGATTCCAAGAAGGATACAACAACCCTAATGCACCGCACTCAGAATCTTCTTGCTTCCATTTACATCCCCAAATTGCGCCAGAATGATGGATCAAACAAAAAAATGAGTGGAAGAGCAAGTCAAAAAGAACTCCAACCATTAACTATCATGCCTGGCATACTCTCTGGATCAATGCAGATAATAACCCCAATCTCCTTCTGGACTCCAAAGAGAATTTCCATACATTCAAAGATCTCAAGTATTTCTCCTCCATCAAACTCCAGGAAGGATTGGAAGAAATCAAAACTGGAAAATTAGAAGCTAATCTCAAGATATGCCAAAAGGGAACGGTAAAATTGTAATTGAAAGACCCCACAATCACTGTTGCAGATTGCGTCTACGTACTGGATATTGTTGTCAACCTTATCAGTCCCAGTCTCTTTGCCAAAAAGGGCTGTAAGCTCTCCCAAGTCCACAACAGATTCTCTGTCACTTGGAATGACAAACCCGTACTGAAAGGATTGATTGGAGACAATTTATTTGTCATTGAAAAACCCCATTCAGCAGGCCAAAGTCAAACCATAAACCCTACCAGCCAATTTTGCACCCCTCCTCTTTCTCTACTCAAAATCCACAAGATGTATGGAAATGCCTCCATCTTGACTCTTAAGCTGATCGTGAAGGATCTCTACACTAACAAAGAGCTCCACAAATTCCAATGTGACAGCTGCGCCAGAATCAAAATTAATAGTTCTCCATTCTCTTGCACTTCAACTCCTTCAAAAAAACCTTTAGATAGAATTCACCTCAACCTTATAGGGCTGATAACACCTCAATCTAAGGTGGGTCATCATTAAATCCTCACGCTGGTAGACAACTACTCAGGCTATCTAGCAGCCTTTCCACTAACATCCAAGGACAAGGCTACTGAAGTGATCATAAACATCCTAAAAGTTGAACACAAGACGCTGAAATACTATCCTTCTGAAATATTCTCAGGTAAAAGAACCAAATTCACCAATTCTAACCTCAAAAAATTCTCCAAAGTTAAACACATCAAGCTACAAACATCCAAACCTTACCATTCTCAACACAGTGGCCATGCTGAAAGAGCTAATAGAACTATCATCAAATCCGCCCGCATCATCTTCTTTTCAACCAGGTTAGCTAAAAACTATTGGCAGATACTTACTCAAAGCTGCTGCTTCATGCTCAACCAAATCCCTTGAGAAGGTAATCACCTATCTCCCTTGAAGCTCATGTTTGGTAAAAGTCTCCCTGCTAAATATTTGAAACCTGTAGGCGCCTCTATCATCTACCTTTCAAATCACATTCAAAAAGGCCAAAAGTTTGATGAAAAGGGACTTGAGGGAATTTTGATTGGGTTTAATCCCACTTTTTACTCCTAACTCATTCTCAACTTGCTTGGTGCAGTCATCAAAATCAAACATGTTAGATTTCTCAAGACCCAGCTAAAAAAATTTCATTTTCTCAAATCTCCCATCTAGACTGATTCTCCCAATCCAAACTGGACACCTGAAAAGCTGACTTTTTGAAAAATGAAACCCAATATAGGATCAGGGAAACACTTCCGGAATGTCCTGAATCCAACTCCAATCTAGAGGACACTAATTCCTTGGACGCTCACTCTCCAGATCCTCCTCTCCCCCCTCCTCCTGAACGCATAACTCGGAGACCCAATCTAAGACTGCAAAAAAAAATCCAAAAACCTCAAAGATATGGGTTCCATAATTACTATGATCCTCCCTCTTATAAGGCGGCACAAAAGTGCCCTGAATGGCCTAAATGGAAAAAAGCATTGGAAGAAGAGTTGAACTCTATCAAATCCCAGGAATTTTTGGAAGAATACTATGACAAACCTAACAATATCCTAAATACGACCTGGGTATTCAACGTGAAAGAAAACTGCCATGGCAAGCCTCCAAAATACAAAGCCCAACTATGCGTACAAGAATTTGACCAGTTTCAGGGCGTGGACTATGACAAAACCTGGGCACCATCCGGAAAAATGGGATCTCTCTGTCTTGCTCTGCTCTACGGCCTAAAGAATAAGATGACCTTCACCCAATATGATGTGAAGGGAGCCTTCCTCAACGCGCATCTAAAAAAAACAGTAATAATTAGAACACCTGAAGGATCAAACAGAAAATCACCTTTTTTAAAATTGAAGACATCTCTCTATGGCCTTTGCCAATACCCAAAGAACTGGTACAAAAATCTCACTACCTGGATTAAATTGCAAGGTTTCCATGAATCTAACAGTGGCCCTTGCTTGTACCTCACCTTCGAATCCGGGGAAGTCATCTACTTTCACTTCAACAATCTCATTCATGTTGGGAAATCAGACAACTTTGCTAACAATTTTCTGAGAAAATTCTTGAATTCTTCCTGTAATCCTCCAAACACCATCCTTGGCATGCTAATGGAGATCAAAGTGGACAAAATTTTCCACAGCCAGCCAAGTCACATCAATCAAGGATTGGAAGAACTGAAAACTTAAGATCTGTATTTCAAAGTAAGACCAATGGAATCTTAAAGAAAAAATGAATGATAATTGGGAAACACAACAAATGACATGGAATGTGGGAATAACATGGAATGCAAGACAGGATGAGTTTGTAGGTCTTACAGTGGGAGGTTAGATGAGAGTTGAGAGGTAATTGGAAACAAGGGATTGACCAAGGAGGAGCGGAGCAAGGACAGTAGATGGATCAAAGAGATAAGAGACAGAACGCTGGAAAGAAATTTGAGGTTGTTCCCCAACAGGGGTGAGGAATGAACAATGAGCCTCACAGCTAAACAGAAGACCAAGTTGAGAGCCAGTGATTGCATGAAACCAGAATCAAGCATAGATGCCAACAGGTTGAGGTTGGTTGAGGGCTAGAGAGTTTGACAACGGAATGAGATAAGGGAAAGCACATATAGGAATTGGAGACGGTGAAGTTATCTGAGATGGTAGATGGCAGAGATATTGGAGATGGTGGTCAAATGGGTGAGTGGCAATGAAACGGTGGACATTTTGCAGACGGTGAGGATGGGGTCGGATGGGAAAGAGAGGAATGAGATTGTGGAATTGTTGGAGACGGGGACCGGAGGGAGATCAGAGTCAGAGTGGAAGCAATGAGAAACTAAGCAAAGGAGAAAAGGAAGTGGTAGGTTTGGTTAGTTTTGGAGTATCAACACCAGCGGACACAGGTTCATTATGAGGAGGGAAGCTATCAACTCAACACACTGCTATGTTTAGTTGTGAGTCCTAAGAAAAGTTGTTGTTAAATTAAGAACTGATGCTTTGATGGCTGGTTTTGTTAGAGGATCAGGGAGCATTTGGGGAGATGGGATTTGATTTGTGATCAGCTTCTTGGCGGCTTTTTGCTCTCAGAGGCACTTTATCTGAGTGTCCACGTGCTTGAGTGCGCTGTGGTGTGATTGAAAGTTAACCAGGTCATTGACTTCCTTTTTGTCTATGTTGAAACAGTGAGACATAGTGAGAAGAGGTTTCAATTTGTGGAGAAGATTGTCAAGCCAAAGTTTTTTCTGGGAGACAGATACCAGTGCCTTCAGTTCACCTTTGGTGCAAGAGAGAGAAATTGAGGATTGAAGTTTGCTTTTCCATGATACTTGAAAACCGTACAGAAGTATGACGTAGCCAGTGTGACTCTGTTGCGTTACTGCATTGTTGCCGCCGTTGGAGTTGCTGAAGCATTTGATGTTGTATTTGAAGTCAGTAGACTTTAGTTGGAGAGCTAAGTCTTGGTGTGGTTGAGATAACGCCAGGCGTTCTTGGCCTGCAGCCAGTGTTGGAGACCAGGCTTGGTGTTGAATTGAGACAGGGAGGATACTGCATGGGATAACTCGGGGAAAGTTCTGCTAGCTATGGAATTGAGAAAACCGGATGACAATTGGAAATTTATAATGAGCTTGAGGAATTTGATGTGCTCCTCATCAGATGCTGGGGATAGATAGATATTGGGTGTCATTGGGGTGGTAATTGGCTTGGATTCAAATATTACGAGTTCCTTCAAGGCATATTCAATGTGTTTTAGCTGCAGTAGGGCAGGACTGTGGAAAGTTTCAATAAGTTGATTGCAAAGAATTTTTTGGAGCGGGCCTTCATGAGAAATGGAGAATTGGAATTTCAGACAATAGCAGAATTCAGATTAATTTCCAATGACAATCAGGTCTTCCACATAAACAAACACAAAAATTGAGATATCTTTATTTATGTAGAGACAGGGATTGGCGCTTGAGACAATGAAACCCTCAGATATTATCCAAGAACCTAACGTATCAAACCAACTCTTTGGCGCCTTTTTCAGCCCATAAAGAGCTTTATTGAGTTTGAATTAATGAAAAGGGAAGCAGTAACCATTGGTTTGTTTGATGAATAAATCTTTGTTGAGAGGGGCATGCAGGAAGGCAGACTTAATGTCCATTTGACTAATTTCAAGGGATTGGTGGAACAAGTAGATAAGAAGGACGCGGAGAGTAACAATTGAGCCGGTGGGAGCGTAGGTTTCCCCATAGTTGCAGAATTCCCGCTGCTTAAATCCCTGTATGCAGAGTCAAGATTTAAACAAAGAGCCCAATCCGTCCGGTTGTGCTTTTAGCCAATAGACCCAGATGGTGGATAGCGCTTGCTTCCCATTACGGATGGTATGACAGCCCTCCCATACCTTCAGAAAGTTTATGCTGTCCAGTTCAACCTGCATGGATTCCAACCATCTAGTTTGGTCCAGGCTTTTCTCAACTTCCTTGTAGGATTTTGGGATTGAGCGCATTAAGAAGGGCATCTTTGAGGAGGTTGGATTCTGGAGCAATCTCAAAGGTTGTAGGATTTGCGGGGAGTGAGAGAATTTGAAACTTGTTTGTCTTCCTAGGTGTTGGGGTCCAAATTGGAGGAAGAATTGTTTTCAGATGCCTGAGGCAAGGATGGCAAAGAGGAGGAATAAAAGCGATTTGAGGAGGAGGTAGATGGAAGAGGTCAAGACAGGTTCAAGTCCGGATTTTGCGGATTTTTTGGAATAGGGGAGATGAAAATATCAGTAAGGGGTTCATTTTCAAGGAGGGATTCAAACGGAGAGTCTGAGGAAGAAGGAGAGATGTCATTGAATTTAACATTTTCAAAGATCTTAACATGTTTGCTACAAACAATGGATCCAGTTTTGGGGCAAAAAATCTAATAAGAATTTAGATCAAGATTGAATCCCACCAAGATGCCCTCAATACCCTTCTCACTGAGCTTGGAGGGACTTGGGTGTTTATTCAATACAACGGTCTGGGAGCCCAAAGTTTGGAATACTTTTAATTTTGGACGTTGGTTGTTCCAGAGTTCGAAAGGGGATATTTTGAGTTTTACAGAAGGAATTAAATTTAAGATTTTGCATATACTGAACATGATCTCATCCCACAGGGTCAGTGTGATGGACATGTCAATCATGGAGCTCCTGGTTGCCTCAACTAGTGTTCTGTTTCCTTGCTTGGAAACTGGGTTGTGTTGTGGTGTGTAAGATACCATTTTCTTTCAAGAATGAGGTCAGTTGACTGTTGAAAAATTCACCGCTGTTGTCGGAGTGGAAGATCTTCAACATTCTTTTGAGGAGGTTTGAGTTTAGTTTTATAAAGTTGATGACTTCACTGGTAACATTGGATTTGAGCTCAATGGGGATACAGGTCTTATATTTGGAGTAGTTTTCCTTCAAGAGAAGGAAGTAGCAATGTCCTGATTGGGATATGGCGTTGATTGGTCCACAAACATTGGCATGAATAAATTCAAAGGGAAGAGATCTGGAGGGAATGTGATCCTTAAAAGATGATTGGTGGATTTTTCCTTTTGCACATGCAATGCAGGAGTCATGGTCCCATTTAAGGTTGGGGAATGAGTTTGAAAGGATTTTCACCTGATCATGGTGATCATTCCCAAACCGTTTGTGGATTGTTGACATGGTTAGGAAAAGGTGGCAAACAGAGAGATTGGGATTTGACTCTTCTATGTAGAGAAGGTTGTTGTGAATGTGTCCGGACATAATCATTCTTTCTTTGAAGAAAAGTGCAAAACTTTTGGAATTAAGTTGAGAAAGAACACATCCCTTCTGAATCAGTTGCCCAAGGAAGACTAAATTCATGGCTAGATTGGGCACAAGAAAGGAGTTGGTTAGAGTGATGGAGGCCATTTTGGTGTGGATTTTTGCATTCCCGGTTCCCTGAGACATTATTGAGGCACTTGGCTTTCCCGTATTCACCTCAGTATTGTTCTCTTTGAGCCAATTGAAGTAGCTGGGATTGTTGAACATATTGTTTGACACGCCAGAGTTGAGCAATAGGGAGCGGCAATCAATGTGGTGGAAGTTGGCCATGGCAAAGGTGTAGGCTAGGTTTTCAGAGGCCTTGGGATTGGGGTTGGATTTTGAAGAGGGTGGATTTCTGGGAGCTGAGTTGCTGTTTGGGATGAGGTGAGGGTACAATGCGAAGCACTTTTTCTTTGGATGAAAGGCCTGAGGATTATGCCAGTTGGGTTTGCATTACAAAGGTTCCTGATTAGTGGGTAGGGCAGAGGCATACGTTCCAGCAGCAATCTTGTTTTTGATTTGATTCAAATGTCTAAGGACCATGTTTCCGTTAATCTTGGTGTCCCCAAGTGAGTGAGTTATTGTAGTTTTTCAATTTTCAAGCTGAGGAGGGAACTTTTACAGTATCAGATAAGCCACTATATCTTTGTCCATCTTTATTCCAATTTCCAAGATTTGAAGCAGGCATGATTGCACATTGGTAATGAATTTTTCCACTTTTTTGGAGTCAAAGGAAAGATTCAGAAAATTGAAGAATACTTGGGATTGATTAGCGGTTTGTGATGAAGCATAGAATTTGTTGATTGATTTCCACAAGGTGATACCGTCCAACATGTTGTCTTCCTTGACGCAATTGATGTAAGTCCAATTGTCAAGCTTGGCCAGAATTTAGCCAGCAATCTCAAGATTTGTTTCCAAGGGACAGTCCTTGGCCTTACCCTCCTTCAGCCAGTGGGCTATACCTTTGGGAGAAAAAATGGTTGTTAACTTTGATTGCCATAATGAAAAATTTGATTTGTTGAGATTATGAATGGAGTTGGTTAGAGTTTTGAGAAGGGAGGAGTTGACGTCTGTTGGTCCAGTTGAATCCATGCTGCCGGTAGCTTGGTCATTGGAGTCGTTTTGGCTTTGAACCGTGAAAACTTAAGAGCTGTATTTTACAGTAAGACCAATGGAATCTTAAAGAAAAAATGAATGAGAATTGGGAAACACAACAAACAACATGGAATGTGGGAATAACATGGAATGCAAGACAGGATGAGTTTGTAGGTCTTACAGTGGGAGGTTAGATGAGAGTTGAGAGGTAATTGGAAACAAGGGATTGACCAAGGAGGAGCGGAGCAAGGACAGTAGATGGATCAAAGAGATAAGAGACAGAAAGCTGGAAAGAAATGTGAGGTAGTTCCCCAACAGGGGTGAGGAATGAACAATGAGCCTCACAGCTAAACAGAAGACCAAGTTGAGAGCCAGTGATTGCATGAAACCAGAGTCAAGCATAGACGCAGACAGGTTGAGGTTGTTTGAGGGCCAGAGAATTCAATGATGGAATGAGATAAGGGAAAGCACATATAAGAATTGGAGACGGTGAAGTTTTCTGAGATAGTAGATGGTTGAGATATTGGAGACAGTGGTCAAATGGGTGAGTGGCAATGAAACGGTGGAGCTGTTGGAGACGGTGAGGATGGGGTCGGATGGGAAAGAGAGGAATGAGATTGTGGAATTGTTGGAGATGGGGACCTGAGGGAGATCGGAGTCAGAGTAGAAGCAATGAGGAACTAAGCAAAGGAGACAAGGAAGTGGTAGGGTTGGTTAGGTTTGGAGTATCAACATCTGGTGAAACAGGTTAATTTTGAGGAGGGTGGCTGTCAACTCAACAAGAACTTGGTCTCACCAATTGCAAAGACACCAACTCTCCACTAACTCAAAATTTCCATCTTGAACCGGCTTTGGATGAAGACCATGTGGAGTTCTCTCAGCTCAATATAAACTATTTTTCTGCTATCCGACTCCTAAACCATTTTTCCCAATACACCCCCACCTCCATTGCTTTTGCTGTCTCAAGTCTCGCCCAATTCAATAGCAAGCCCCGACTGTCACACTGGAGGGAAGTGCGGAAAGTCTGGAAATACCTGAAAACTACCAGAAATCTCAAACTCACCCTCAAGTAAAATCCCTCTCAAGAAACTACTCAGCCTACAGCAATGCTACTTGGGGAGATGATCCTATGTTTTGTAAGTCCCAAACTGGGTACATTATTCTTCACTAAGGTAGCCCGGTCATCTGGAACTCTTGAAGACAAAGAAACATCACTTACTCTTCTACAAAATCAGAGCTCAATGCGCTACTGGACTGCTGCCTGGAGCTAAACTGGATTGCTCACCTTAATGGCAAAATCTATTCTTCACCTGAGTGCAAACCAAAAATTTATATTGACAAAAGGGGTTTGCAAGACAAGATCAAGAGGTTTGGGTTGCACTCCAAATTGCAACACATTGATATCAAGACTATAGGCCTGCAAGAAGATTCCTCCCTCTCCAATTTTGACCTGTCTCTTATTTCCACCAACAAAATGATAGCAGATCCACTGACTTAGGCCTCCACTGTCAATGTTCTCAGGATCCTTCAACAAGAAGCCTTTACTTAAACTCTATTTTGAATCTTCTCTACCCTTCCTCTTACCAGTCACAGGGGGTGTTAAGTCTCAGTAGCTCTCTTCCCGCGTTCCCGCGCGCTTCTCTCAGTACCCTTGCTGCGCGCACTCTCTCTCACCCAGGGCGGCCTCACTCCAATAATAAGATGGAGGAGCTTGGGGATCTTTCTCTTTCCCATTTGGTCTTATTCTCTCTTATCAAGTCTCACTTGCTTCTCTTCTTTCTTCTTTCTTCTTACTTCTCTTTTTCATTCCTTCTATTTCCCCTTGTTTATTTCTTAACTACTCTCTTCATCAAAACTCAACCTTTGCCTTCACCAAATCAACTCAACTCTACCAACCATAAATCTTTTCCTGGTAAGACTCTGATTTCTCAATCTCTCTCAACAGAATTCTACCTGATCCTCTAGCCAGCCAGTCTGCTTCCTTGATTTCTCCTCTCAGCCTGTCCTCTAAATATTTTTTGTCTGTCCTGAATAACTTCTGTCCTTGAAACACAAGTAATGGCCCAAGCTGTAGGATTCTCACTTCTTGTTTCTTCTTGTGAACCTCTATTTCCTTCAGATCCTCTGTTCTTATGTTTTTTTATTCTTTGTACAGCTTATGCTGGTTCTGATTCATCTATAAATTCAATCCAATATTTTCATATATTCAAGGTAAACTACACCATACATTTTGTGGATATCAGCAAGGATGTCATTGATAAGGTTTTGGAAAGAAGCTGGGGCATTATTCAGGCCAAAAGGCATAATGAGGTATTCATGGCTTCCAAACTGAGACCTCAATGCTGTTAAAATGTTCATTGCCCTCCTTGATATCAAAATGTTTTAAGTGCCTCTGAGGTCCATTTTGGAGAAGATAGAAGAACCTGAAAAGAAATTCATTAAGAAAGTCATTGGAGGAAGGGGATATCAATTCTCCCTAGTGAAAGCGTTGATCTTGCAATAATCAACACATAACCTCAAACTCCCATCCTTATTTTTGACAAAGAGAACAAGTGCTCCAGTGCTTGAAGTTCTGGAATGGATGAAAACTTTCCCTACATTCTCTTCTATGTAGGCTTGTAGGGTATAATTCCCACTTTGAGATAGAGAGTAGACTGGCGCAACTGGAGGGAGAGGTCCTTCCAGTTCAATGTGGTGATTGTAAGGGTGGTGAGAATGAAGTTGATCTACTTTAACCTTGGAGAAAAAATCTATAAAAGAATGGTAATCATCAGGAACTTTCTCTTACACATTTTCTATTTTTTCAGGGTCTTCATCAATATCAAACTCATCCCCATCATCTGAAGTGTTTTTATGGGGAATAACAGAAATTTTAGTAGAGGTGACCAATTGAATGATATTCAAGGATGAATCCCTAGATTCCTCCTCCAGAGAAATATTAAAGTGATCAGTGAATATCCAAGAAAGGTGGGCTATTGTGTTGGTATTCAAGTACATGCTCAAATTATTTTCTCATACTATTCTTTCTCTTCATTCTTCTATCTCTCAGTTTATTTTCCATTTTATTTCTTTCTACTTTATTTTCCATTTTATGTCTTTCTACCTGTCTCTATCAGCCCTTTTCCACCCTCTGTCACTTCATTTACCCACACGCTTGTCCTTCAAAATCAACCTCTGCAAAAGCTCCAATCCTGAAGTCCTGTTCCCAGATCCTGGAAATTCATGAATGGATTCAGTCAAGCCACTCCTGAACTACAAGCTACCACAAACATCAATAACTTGTTGCCATCAACGGAAATCACCATCTACCTTCAACTTCAATCACCAACTACTACAGCTACAGCTCAAGCTCACATCATCACAAACATCAAGAGTACCACATTGGATCATTTATCTTACATGCTTACTTGTTTCTTTTTCCTTCTTTCCAGTACTGCTTCTATCTAGTCAACATACTATCTGGTCATTTTAAGGTGTCTATTCAAATCTGTTTCTTTTCTTTGAACACTCCTTTCTGAAATCAATCACTGCTTTTAAGTCTGTTAACCTTTCAGATTTACAGTCCCAACTCACTCACTGGACCAGATAGGCTCTATGTCTGACTTAGAAGAACAACCTAACTCATCTAGGCTCAAAATTCCCCTTTTAAATTACTCTAATTTCCCATCTTGGAGTCTCAGGATCAAGAGCTATCTTTGCAGGAAAGGACTTTTTGAACTCACTGTTGAACCCCCTCCATCACCTTTGACTGGTCCTCAAAAGAAGAAGATATATGAAGCCACGGACATAATCATCCAACATCTTGGTGAATCTGCCTTTGAATCCATTGTCAACAACAACAACAATGGAGATCCCCATGCCATCTGGAAGGCAATTCTCAAACAATATTCTTTGCAATATTCAAATAATTGTGGCTGCATGTGGCTCAACTTTATCTTCTATCTCTTCAAAGGTTATCTGATGACCTAAATCAAGGACTGTAGAAAACTCATGAACAAACTCAAAGTTGTGAGACTCAAAGTTCCCCCTGATATCCTCAGTTACACCATCCTTGCTAAACTTCCTAGCTCATTATACCACATTGTTGACTCTCTGATACTCAACAATTCCCCCCTTCAGAACCCAACTGGGATCTTGAACAAGATTTGCAAGGTCATTCACCTTGAATCTTCTTGTCTGCCTGACACCAACTCAACTTTGGACACTTCCCCATCAGTCTCACTACACAAGTCTACAGTGAAGAAAAGACCCAAGCACCTTGTTCAAAAGCACACCATAACCTTTTAGCCAAGCACCAAGAAAGAAAATGTTGGTTTTTTCATCCAAACCTCAGACCTGAATGGAACAAAACTCCCTCATCCAACCTCCACTCCGTCAATGAAAGCCCAACAGCCAAAGATGAAAGTAACTCTAAAGGCGCCGAGCTTCACTTCAATGCTCAGATTTACCTGTTTTCCAATGGAAAAGACTCTCATCTTTCCATTCTGGATTCCGGCAAAAGCCACCATATAGTCAATAACCCCCAGTTTCTTTTTGAATGCACGCCCATCCATCTTGAAGTAGGAACATGCTCCCCAAACAACACTCTTACTGCTACACATTCCGGATCAGCTAAGCTCATCAATCATCTTGGCTCAACCATCATCCTTCAAAATTTTCTACTCATTCCTTCTCTTAATTGGTTTCTTATCTCTCTCACTCAAATAAACTCTTCTAAGGCAACCTTCTCCAAAGTTGGATACTCAGGGTTCGAGGTGAAGCTGCATAAGATCAGTTTTGTAGGTACCACGTACAAAAAGGTAACTGAACTCTGCGGAACCAAATTCCTGCAATGCAACCAGTCCACAATTCTTCTCAAGGATCCAGACAATCTCTGGCATCCGCGCCTTGGTCACGCTAGTACTCAATCCCTCAAGACCCTCAACTTGTGCTCCTACGGTTCTGATACTCAATCCACCGTCTGTCAAATCTGCAAGACTTACAAGCAAGTCTCAACTCCTTTCAATCACAAATTTAAAAGGGTTAAAGACCTCCTTGAGCTGTCCATCTGGACGTTGTTGGACCTTTCTCCATCACCTCAAACTCGGGATTTTCCTACTTTCTCTCCCTCACAGATCAGTTCTCTGGATACCGCTCCCTGGCTCTCCTCAAACAGAAAAGTGAGGCTGTTTCTGCAATTAAAGATTTTGTGGCACGGTCCAAGCATAAAACTGGGCATACAGTGAAGCTTCTGATTTCTGACAACGGCGGCAAGTTTATCTCCTCCAATCTCCACTCCTTCTGTATCAAAAAAGGAATCAGTCAGCATTTTTCTCCCCCTCACACTCCTCAGCAAAACGGTCTAGCGGAGAGATCAAATTGCCTTATTCTGGAGAAGGCACAATTCCTGCTAAACCAAAGTAACTTACCGCTAAAATTCTGGGATGAGGCTTTCAACACCGCTACCTACATTCTTAATGCTCTCCCTTCAAGGTCCTGTGGCAACATTGTTCCTTAAAAGGTTTGGCACAGACAATCATTCAATCTCAACTGCTTACAGCCATTCAGATGCG
Source organism: Puccinia polysora (assembly GCA_025617555.3). Taxonomy (NCBI): domain Eukaryota; kingdom Fungi; phylum Basidiomycota; class Pucciniomycetes; order Pucciniales; family Pucciniaceae; genus Puccinia; species Puccinia polysora. The sequence continues at coordinate 24,207,541 of CM062635.1, forward strand.
CCTCTTTTCCTGTAATTCCCAAAGCCAAATCAAACCTTCAAACTTCTCCCCACCAGCAAAAGAGCTATTCTGCTTGGGTATGTCAATGACTTTTTGTAATTCAGACTGCTTGATCTGGACTCCTCCAAAATCTTCATCTTGGCAAAGGCTTCCTTTGACAAGCTCTCCTTTCATTCTCCATCTGGATTCAAATCATCTCCCTGCTCTACCAGCTCCAACCTCATGCCGACTGCATCTTCTCCTCTCCCTCCTCCTAACAATTCCTTGACCCTCCCTTCTGTTCCTTCCCCTTCTTCCCAGAAATCTTCTGCTGTCCTTCCTTCCATCTCTCCTTTTGTGCCTGAATTCTCTCATACTTCTCCCCATTCTATCACCTCATCTACTGTTGTTACTTTTCTCCCCACTCATCAACTTTCTTACAAAAGGCTAACTCACAAAAATATCATTCCTTATCCACAATGTCCCAACTCACAAATAGGTCTTCCTGCCATCTATCTTATTGTTGACAATAGCTATTCCAAGCCCACATCAGTCCAGGAGGCTCTCAACTCCAAATACTGAGAGTAATGGCTTGAAGCAATGAAGCACAAGGGGCTCAACCTGCTTGATTACCGATTCTGGGAAGAGTCTACCCTTCCTGATGGCAAGCTAGGACTGAAGTGCGTTTGGGTCTTTCAAAAAAAACAAGATGATCAGAATTGGATTGTTAAGTTCAAAGCCCAACTCTGTTTTCAAGGCTTCAGCAAGAAGTACGGCATTGACTTCACCTCTACTTTCTTGACCACTGGAGACAAGACCTCCCTGCAAATGCTAATTGCTCTCACTGCCCATCTAAAACTAAAGTTCCACCAAGTCAACGTAAAAGCGGATTTTCTGAATGCCCCGCTGCGCAAGGAAGTCTACCTCACTCCTCCTCCCTACATCACCATGGCTAGTGGCAAGCATCTCAAGCTAAAGAAGGCCTTGTACCTTCTCAAGCAGGCACCAGTGGCCTGGTATGAAATGCTCAGAAACTGGCTGATTGAGTGCAGTTTCCACAAGAGCAAGGCTGATCAATGTGTGTTCTGGAAAGACACCACCTACCTTTATGTCCATTTCAAAGATATTTAAATATTCAGTGACCAAAACAAAGTTTTTGTTAGCCAGCTCAGCTCCAAGTTCAAAATAAAGGACCTTGGACCGGCCTCCGTGCTGCTTGGAATGAACGTCAGAGCTAAAGAAGGCCTTGTACCTTCTCAAGCAGGCACCAGTGGCCTGGTATGAAATTCTCAGAAACTGGCTGATTGAGTGCAGTTTCCACAAGAGAAAGGCTGATCAATGTGTGTTCTGGAAAGACACCACCTACCTTTACGTCCATTTCAAAGATATTTAAATATTCAGTGACCAAACCAAAGTTTTTTTTAGCCAGCTCAGCTCCAAGTTCAAAATAAAGGACCTTGGACCGGCCTCCATGCTGCTTGGAATGAACGTCAGTCACCTTTCAAATGGCTTCAAGCTCTCCCACAGCTCTTACATCAGTCAAGTGTGCGCGCAATACTTGCTTCTTCCTCACAAATCATTCTCAACTCCCTTCAGACCTCATGGCAAGCTGTATGACTTGAGCAAGGAAGACCATGAGGAGTTTCTCCAATCGGGCACTAACTAAATAAAAATTGTCAGGGAGCTAAATCATATCCACATATGCACAAGACCAGACATAACTTTTGCTGTCAATTATCTTGCTTAATTTCTTGTCAAATCAAATCTGCACCACTTTCAAGCGGCCCTGCACATCCTTAAATACCTCCAACACAGCTAAAGCTACGGAATAGTATTCATCTCCTCCTCCTCTGCCCCTCACCTTGAAGCATATGTCTATGCCCACTGGGCAACCTGTCCCACCACTAGAAGATCAGTCTCTGGCTTGGTTGCTTGCTGGCTTGGAAGTGTCATCACTTGGAAGTTCAGAAATAAACCAAATTTATCCTTATCACTACTGAAGCTGAATACAAGGCACTGGGCAATTCCATCAAGGAGCTGAGCTGGGTGGAATCGCTTATGAGCAAGTTTTTTCCAGGAGAAGTGGCCAGACCAGCCATCATTCACAAGGAAAACAAAGTTTGTATTAAACTAGCTCTTAACCAAGCTAACCATGCTACTTTTCACACAAAACATATGGAATTGCAATTCCATTATGTATGCAACAAAATTCTCAAAAATTCTATCAAGCTTCAAAAAGTATCCTCCAAAAAGAATCTGGCAGACATTCTCACCAAACTGGTAACCCAAAAAGCTCCTTACTGCGCCATGGACGCTCTCAATGTATCAGAATAATTTGAGCAAGGGAGGCTGTTGGTATTCAAGTACATGCTCAAATTATTTTCTCTTCATTCTTCTGTCTCTCATTTTATTTTCCATTTTATTTCTTTCTACTTTATTTTCCATTTTATGTCTTTCTACGTGTCTCTATCAGTCCTTTTCCACCCTCTGTCACTTCATTTACCCGCATGCTTGTCCTTCAAAATCAACCGCTGCAAAAGCTCCAATCCTGAAGTCCTGTTCCCAGATCCTGGAAATTCATGAACGGATTCAGTCAAGCCACTCCTGAACTACAAGCTACCACAAACATCAATAACTTTTAGCCATCAACGGAAATCACCAGTTACCTTCAACTTCAATCACCAACTACTACAGCTACAGCTCAAGCTCACATCATCACAAACATCAAGAGTACCACATTGGATCATTTATCTTAAATGCTTACTTTTTTCTTTTTCCTTCTCTCAAGTACTGCTTCTATCTAGTCAACATACTATCTGGTCCTTTTAAGGTTTCTATTCAACTCTGTTGCTTTTCATTGAACACTCCTTGCTGAAATAAATCATTCCTTTTAAGTCTGTTAACCTTTCATATTGTTAAACTGAAAGGGAATCAGATTTTTGTTGAGGATGAAAAGGTTCTGAAGTGAGGGGGAATGAAATATACTGAAGGGCCAAAGGCAGAGTAGGAAAGAAACCAATTGAAGGTAGGTTGAACATGATGAGTTCAAAAGAATTGGTGAAAGGTTCCTCAGTTTTCTGGTGTCTTGGAGTGATCAGCCCCATCTTCCCGTTCCTTTCAGGTTTCCAGTTATGAAGGAAGTCAATTCCCTAGATGATGTCTTCCAAGAATGTTGCATTGACTAGAAGGAATTACCATTCAAAGCTTAAAAAAGAAGGAAGTCAAATCTTTCAAGCTACCTTGCAATCAATTAGCAGGGAGAGTGAATTTTCAGGACTGGAATTGAAGAGAGAAATTGGTTTTCCCAAAAGATTAGGCTTCAAGGAGAACTTTAGAACCATATTATTAGCCATTACAGATTGAGTAAAACCTGAATCAATCAAAACACTATCACTCAAATCCTGGTGGAAAGGAATGAAATTGAAGCCTTTAGAAAGTTGTTCAGAGTAATAATTTTGTATCTTTTCTAGCCTAACATCAGTAGAGTGATAATCCTGGAGTACAACAGGAGAACCACCTAATTTTTTTTTGGCTTGTGAGTAGAAGAAGATTTGGGATTAGAAGAGGAATTGGAGACAGCCTTATTTTTACAGTTTTTCATCTTATGTATCTCTCCACAATAAATACATAGTCCTTCCTTCTCCCTTCTTGCCTTTTCATGAGCCTTGAGCTTTCCATCAGGAACTAAGTCCAAGTTAGGTTTGGTTGAGGAAGATTGCTTCTTTGCAGATTTTTCTTTCTTATTGGCCTTACCTTTGCCCTTGTCAGACTGAGAGGGTTTGGCTTGGGATTAAGAGGAGTTTTTCTGTTTAGAGTGGCTTGAATGAGAAGAATTTTCATTCACTCATTTTTGGTGCCTAATATTGTAATCTGACACTGTATCCATGAGCCCTTCAAGGGTTTCCACATAAAAATCATAGCCAGCTAGTTGATCCAGAATTCAAGAGGGGTGACATTGAAGAAAATTGAAATAGAAGGCTCTTTCAACCCATCCAGAAATTTTAGTCTTAAGGGATCAAAATTTTGTGATGTGGGTTAAAGTGTATCCAGAGTCCTGCATCTTCAAATGAACAAGTTCTTTTTTTGCTTTGGCTACTTCCAGAAAATTGCAAAATAGAGTATGAAGTTTTTCTGTGAAGTTTTCCATGAGTTGAGTAGGAATGAAGGATCTTGAATGGAGAGATGATCCAGCTAAGTTTGGATCCAAAGGTTTGTATTTCAATAGAGATAGGAAACCACAAACATGTATATACTCCTAATCACACAAAAGGTTCCCTCATCATTTGCAAACATAATTTCACAAGCTTGTAAAAAAGGTCTGAGCTTAGTGGGTTTTCTGCCTTCAAATTTGTCAAGCAGATTCATTGGTGGAGCTTTGAATTTTGCAGAGTGGGGAGTAATAGTTGTTGGGGGTTGTGTCACGACTGCCCCTGGCGTGCAAGGGGCTGAAGGCACAGGCACTACAACTCATAGAAATCAAGGATGTTTGATTGGATTTCAATGAAGGAGATGAAAGGAGGAGTACAAGTGATGAGAAGAGGAAGGATGAGAAGACCAGTCCAGGAGGTTGTTGAAGGGAGAGTTGTTGAATCCTATAAGAGTAACACCAGGAAGGGGCAAGGTGATATGAGTTAAGCAGGCTGGGTGAAGGTTTTCTTGTGCTGAGATGAAACCTACTGGCAGAGGGAATAACCAGTAAGAAGTAGTATACTAATTCCTTGGGGGGAATTAGTCCAGGAGGGAAGGAGAGGCCAGTATATGTGAGAGCTGAGAAGGAGGCCTTGAGGGATGAGTGGCTGGTGTTGCAGGTTGGAGTTCCCATGGTATTACATGTTTACTGATTGGGCTGGAGGCTGCAGTTGACTAATTGGGTGATGGGCCTATCCAGGAAGGTTTTACATGTACTGATCTGGAGTCCTGGGAGTATGGGCTGAACAGACAGTGGAGAGTATGTACTATGTATATACTAAGTTTAGTATGTACTAACTCATATACCAATTGGGTTGAGGAGTGATGAAGGTTGTACCAAGCCATGGAGAGAGGGAGAGGTCCTGAGAAGGTTGGCTGAATCACATGACAGGTGAGGTGTACATGGACATAGAGCTTATACCATACAGGGAGAGGGTGAAGCTGGTGGAAGAGGATGGAGACTGCAAGAGATGCAGAGTTAGTACTATCCGGTGGAAGATACAGGAGTAGTGAAGTTGGGTTTGATATGAGGGTGAGTTTGATGAAGAGGTTGGATTGGTTCAGTTGAAGGAGTTTCAGAACTACAGTTATGACAGTACCCCCCCTGAAAGGGAAGGAGAAGCTCCTGATGCCCAAAGAAGAATGTGCTGGGGGTGAGGGTTGGGGTCTGCTGTACTTGCTGGTTGGAAGCTGGCAGTCTTGGAAGCAAGGTTAAATAGCTTGAAGCATTTGAAGTATTGCACAGTGTCTGGGACTCAAAGTCTGAGGTTAGAATGGGAGTTTGAAAGGTTTAAGTTTGAAGTTTGAGATTTGAAGTTTGAGAAGTTTGAGAAGTTAGGCAAGTTGACTAGTTCAAAGTTCCACGTTCCGCAAGTTTGACTGGTTTGAGGCTTGAAGTTCAAAGTTTGACTGGTTTGACTTCAAAGTTTGACTGGTTTGACTTCAAAGTTTGACTGGTTTGACTTCAAAGTTTGACTGGTTTGACTTCAAAGTTTGACTGGTTCGACTTTGAAGTTTGACTGGTTTGACTTCGAAGTTTGACTGTTTTGACTGTTTTTACTTTGAAGTTTGACTGGTTTGACTTCAAAGTTTGACTGGTTAAACTTCAAAGTTTGACTTGAAGGGGGTTGGAGAGGATTGGAGGGTATTTAAAAGGGACTGAGGGGGATTCTTCCTTGGACTGGGTTTATGATGAGAGTGCTCCTGGAGAGATTGGATCAAAATGAAGAGAATGAAAAACATAAAGGAAGAGAAGAGAGAATGAAAAGAGGAGAAGATAGAATGAAAAGAGGAGAAGATAGAATGAAAAGAGGAGGTTCTGGAAGATGGTTGAAGAGGTTGGAAGTATTTGAGATGACATATTATTGGAGGGTTCTGGTGTATTAAAGATTGGTTTGAAGTGCTGATGGTGATGAATATCCAGAAGTGAATTTGGAAGGTTTCCAGGAATGTTTTGGATGGATGATTGAGTATAATGGTGATTTGATATTGATGGATTTGAGGATTGATTATTTGAAGGAAGAAGGAATGTAAGGGATGGAAAAGAAATAGATAGGTGGACTGAATGATATTTTGATTTGGAAGTATTTTCTGATATGATATTTAGGATGGAAAAGACTATTTGGAAGGTGAAGGATAGGAAGGAAAATACTTTATTTATTATTTATATTTTCTGTTCTTTGGGTTTCAATTTGATTTAGGAGATGATTGATTGGAAAGTGGATTGGGAAACAGGATTATAGGATGAGTTGGGTTTGGAATGATGGATGGAAATGAATTGATAGAGAAGCAGGGAAATCCAGAAGTGATGAAGTTGGATGTTGGTTCCCAGAAGGTAGTTGGTGAGATTGAGGATGGATGGATGGATGGATGAATTGATCAGGGTTTTGGATTTGAAGCATGAGTATCTAATTTTTCCAAAATAAGAAAAGGTTCCCAACCAACGCTCAAAGAGCTATCTTGGAAGGTCTGTCAGTAGTGATTTTCATTGCAGATATTCATACTTAATTCCCAGGATGGATACCTTTTGGAATTCAGTTTCTATTAAGGTCAGCATAGTTCCTATACTTATCCATAGGCTGTTTTGATATTGATCAAAGGAATTTGGTTGATTTAAGAAGTATTTCTAGCTTTAGTTAGTCAGCATGTTGGGTATACCCACTTTAACCATGAACAGGAGTAAGCAACTGTAGGAATCTATAGAATTGTTAGTCACTTCATTCCCTTTCTTCAATCTATGAATAATATCCTGGAGTAACTTGTCAGCTTGTTGATTGATGGTCAATTCACTCAGTTGAGCTTCAAGAATTATCAAAGAGAGGTAAAAAGGTTTAGAAGTTTCAAGTTCATCAGGATTCTGTTCAGAGTATGTGTTCCCCCGTCTGGAAACATGTTGTCCCAACGTGACAGGAGGCCGGGTGAATTCAATGAAGAACTTCCAAAGACTGTAAGTGAGTTTTGAAGAAGGAAAGGAGTATCATGAATCAACCTTGTATTCTGATGAGAGCTTTGGAAGACATGGAAATACTTTTAGAGAAGAAAGATCAGTTAGTAAATCAAGGGCCTGTGATTCTTAAGGGGTAAGCACCCTCAGATCAGTTTGGGTGAGGATGGTGGAACCTGGGGAGAGATTCAGTGAAAGTCATTGGAGGAAATGGGTGAAGGTTCTCCTTGATATCAGCGTCAGGTTTTCAAAAATCAACACATAATTTTAAACCACTATCCTTCTTCTTGAAAAGAAGAAAGGACAGGTGCTCCAGTGCTTGAAGTGCTGGGGCTGGATGAAACCTTTCTCTACATTCTCTGCTATGTAGGCTTGTAGCGTTGAATTTTCATTGTGAGGTAGTGAACAGACAAGCCAAACTGGAGGTATGAGCCCTTCCAGTCCAACATGGTGGTTTTAAGTGCGGTTTGAAGAGGGTTGGTCTGCTTTAACCTGGGAGAAGAGAATCTAGGAATGAATGGAAATCAGCAGTAACTTTCTTTAACACGGTTTCTGATTCTTCAGGAACTTCATCAGTAACAAAGAGAAACATCAGAAGAAGTACCCAGTGGCATTGTATTCAAGGATGAATACAGTATATCTTCCTCCTGTGAAAAAATAAAGGATAAATGAATATCCGAGCAAGTGGAAGGAGTGTTGAACTCAAAGGTAATTGGAAGTTGTGTTGGGGAATTGCAAAAGGTTCTGAAGTGAGGGGAAATGCATTGGGCTGCAGCGCCAAAGGCAGAGTTGAAGGGAAGGACAGCTGTAGGCAGTGTAGCAAGGTTGAGTTCAACAGGATTGGAGGGAAGTTCAGTGGTTAGTTGGTGTCTTGAGGTGATCAGCCCCATCTTCCAAGTTTGCCTCTGGATTCCAGTGATGAGGACAGTCAATTTCCAGGGTGAAGGTTTCAGGGGATGGTGCATTGACTTGAAGGGGTTCCCATTCAAAGCTAGGAAAGGAAGTAAGTAAAACCATTTGGAAGTAGATTTGATGAGCTGAGATTGGAAAGATGAAATATGTTTGCCCAGAAGGAAGGGGCTGTAAGGTATAGATATTTTTGAACCAGTGAATTGACCATTACAGATTGATTTGCACCTGAATGAAACAAAAAATAGAGATAAGCCTTGAAAAAGAGGAAGAAAAGGGTGAGCCTAATCTTGGTTTGGCCTTGGGTAAGCACTGGAAGGTGCTGGGTTAGGAGAAGAAGATGAGTTGACAGTTTTCTTTCTACAGTCTTCTGTCTAGTGTTTACCACCACAATATAAGCATAAGCCTTCCCTCTCTCTTCTTGCCCTTTCATCTGCCTTGAGTTTTCCATCTGCACCTAGGTCCAAAGAGGGTCTGGTAAATGTGGTAGTTGAAGTTGACTTTTCTGGGGACTGGTCATGCTCCCTATCCTCACCGCTACCGATTAGAGGTAGATTGAGATTGAGAAGATCCGTGGGGTTGAGAATTAATGAGAGAAGAGGATTTTTCTTTTACCCTTTCATGATAGCTTGTATCATAGTCCAAAACTATATCCATAAGGTCCTGGAGAGTTTCTTGAGAGCCATTGTACCCTGCTAGTTGTTCCAGAAAGCGTGAAGGGAGGCTTTGTCAAAAATGGAAGTACAAGGCTCTATCACCCCACCCAGAGACTTTGGTCATAAGTGATCAAAATTCAGTGATGTGGGTTGAAGCATAGCCAGAGTCCTTCATCTTCAAGTTCACCAGTTCCTTTTCAGCCTTGAACACTTCTAGTCTGTTGCAAAAGAGGGTGTGAAGTTGCTCTGTGAAGTGGGACCATGAGTTGAGGAGGAAAGAGGGCTCTTGGTTGGAAAGGTGAGCCAGATAGGGTTGGATCCATCAATTGGCACTTCCAGAGAGGTATGAAGCTGCAAAGAGTACCTTTTTCTGGTCCACGCTAAAGGTTCCTTCATCATTTGCAAAAATGAGTTCACAAGATTGGAGGAATGGTTGGAGTTTGCTAGGATTGTTGCCTTCAAACGTATCTGGAGCATTCATGGAAGGAGACTTGAAGGTGCCAGAGTGAGAAGTACCAGTTGATGGGGGTTGAGAGAGTGTTGCCAAAAAAGAATTCATGGTCTGGAGAAGGGCTAATATATTGGGATCCACAGCAGATGTTGGAGGTTGAGGTTGGGTTGGAGGTCCAGGGATTGAAGTAGAAGCTGAAGGTGACAATGCTTCTTGAGGTTCCATAGTTTGTGAATTAAGATTATTTAGGATAATTGAATCAAAGTCCAAGTCCTCACTTCCTTCCTCATCCTTGCCTTCCGGAACAGGAATGATGCTGGGATCATAAGATGGAGAATCTAATCCAAAGCCTGCTTGGGGATATTGACCAATTACACAATTAGTGATACGACTAACTGCAGGTGGGGCAGGAGAAAGAGAAGCTCTAGGAGGAGCTGGAGGAAGGATACCAGTGTCCATGGAAGTGGAGCGTGCTGGAATTGGAAGGTTTGAAGGGGTCCTCCCACGTCTACAAGCTTGAGGAGTTGTCTGGTCCTGATTTGAGATGTTGATGACAGAACCTCTGCCTCTTGCTGCTCTGGTGAGGGGTGGACTTGAAATGAATGAAGGTTGTGCACGTCGGGCTGGCATGGTGTCCAAATACGCCAGAGAAGAGAAATGCCCCAAAAAACTTACCCAGAGAAGGTTTGAGGAAGAACGGCCAATTTTCAATGAAGAAAGTTCCCAGAAATTTTGACGGAAGGGGGCGCCAAAAGGGCGTTGTAGGGGTGCCGTAGGGCTTCAAAGGGCATCTTAGTTGCTTCAAACTGGCGTCGAAGAGGTGTCCAGGAAGCGTCGAAGAAGCGTAGAACAAGCTTCAAAGGAAAGGTTTGAAAAGGGTTGGAGATGGTCAAAGGCGTCAAAGTAATGTCAAAGGCGCGTTGAAGGCGTCGAAGTAATGTCAAAGGCGCGTCAAAGGCGTCAAAGTAATGTCAAAGGTGTCAAAGAGATTTTGAAGGCGCGTCGAAGGCGTTGAAAGCGCGTCGAAGGCGCATCGAAGGCGTCGAAGGCGCATCGAAGGCGTCGAAGGCGCATGGAAGGCGTCGAAGGCGCGTCGAAGGCGCATCAAAGGCGTCGAAGGCGCGTCAAAGGCGCATCGAAGGCGTCGAAGGCGCTTTGAAGGCGCGTCGAAGGCGTCAAAGCAGTGTTGAAGGCGGGTCAAAGCTGTGTCAAAGCAGGGTTGAAGCGTCAAAGTAAGGTTGAAGCGTTGAAGTGCATTGAGGGGCGTCAAAGGGCGGTGAAGGGCGGCCCAGGGCGCTGAAATTGCTTTGAATTTTCGTCAAGGAGGCGCCTAGAAATAGTCAAAGAATCATTGAAAAATCTCTTGAGGAGGTGTTGAAACGGAGGGTTGAAGATGTTGAAGGGGAAAATTGAGGGATTTGGCCAATGAGCAGTTGATGAGGGGAATGGATAGCTTCCGCAGGGGTAGCCACAACTTGTATAGCACTCCTTCAGAAACGTGAAAGGCTGCACACTGTTCAGCTCAATCAGACACTGGTCCACACCATGCGTAGGCAGTATTATCCAAGGTCAAAGATGGGATGGGATGGATTTGTTTGAAGGTGATGATTTGAGAGGTAGAGAGTGGGCAGTGGTTAAGGGGAAGGAATTAGTATAATGTCATGACTGCCCCTGGCGTGCAAGGGGCTGAAGGCACAGGCACTACTACTCATAGAACTCAAGGATGTTTGATTGGATTTCAATGAAGGAGATGAAAGGAGGAGTACAAGTTATGAGAAGAGGAAGGATGAGAAGACCAGTCCAGGAGGTTGTTGAAGGGAGAGTTGTTGAATCCTATAAGAGTAACACCAGGAAGGGGCAAGGTGATATGAGTTAAGCAGGCTGGGTGAAGGTTGTCTTGTGCTGAGATGACACCTACTGGCAGAGGGACTAACCAGTAAGAAGTAGTATACTAATTCCTTGGGGGGAATCAGTCCAGGAGGGAAGGAGAGGCCAGTATATGTGAGAGCTGAGAAGGAGGCCTTGAGGGATGAGTGGCTGGTGTTGCAGGTTGGAGTTCCCATGGTATTACATGTTGACTGATTGGGCTGGAGGCTGCAGTTGACTGATTGAGTGATGGGCCTATCTAGGAAGGTTTTACATGTACTGATCTGGAGTCCTGGGACTATGGGCTGAACAGACAGTGGAGAGTATGTACTATGTATATACTAAGTGTAGTATGTACTAACTCATATACCAATTGGGTTGAGGAGTGATGAAGGTTGTACCAAGCCATGGAGAGAGGGAGAGGTCCTGAGAAGGTTGGCTGAATCACATGACAGGTGAGGTGTACATGGACATAGAGCTTATACCATACAGGGAGAGGGTGAAGCTGGTGGAAGAGGATGGAGACTGCAAGAGATGCAGAGGTAGTACTATCCGGTGGAAGGTACAGGAGTAGTGAAGTTGGGTTTGATATGAGGGTGAGTTTGATGAAGAGGTTGGATTGGTTTAGTTGAAGGAGTTTCAGAACTACAGTTATGACAGGTTGAGATAATTTGGCCACAGCTTAATTCATGGTTTGGAACAAGGCTAGGAGAGTAGGGTCCACAGCAGGAGTTTGAGGGGGCGGTTGACATTGAGGAGCAGGAATTGCAGTTGAAAAAGATGGTTTTGAGGCTTCCTACTGAGGTCCAAAAGTTGGGGAATTAATATTACTGAGGATCCTAGAGTCAAATCCTGATTCTTTGTGTTCCTCCACTTCCTCATCATCAGGCAGAGGAATAATGCTGGGATTGTACAAAGGCAAGTCAAGTAAAAAACCTGCTTGGGGATATTGACCAGTTACAAAATTTTAAAAATGTCTGACAACAGGGGGGCAGGAGATAGGGACGCTCTTGGAGGAGCTGGGGGAAGGATACCAGGAACCATGGTGTTGAAAGCTGTTCCAGGGAGGTTGGAAAAGGTCCTCCCACATCCATAAGCTTGAGGAGTGGATTTTTACTGATTCTGAACCTCTAAAGTAACACAAAATCCTCTGTCTTGCCCTTGTTAAAGTTGGGGTGTTGATGATGAATGGTTGTTCATGTTAAGGAGCCATGGTTTCCAATTATGCCATAGGGAAGTGACCCAAGGCAATTACCCTGAGAAGAGATTAGGAAGGTAGAATGGCTGCATAAAATTGGGATCTGGAAGTTGTATAAGGTCCACCAAACCGCGTTGAAGAGAGTCAGAGTGGGTCAAAGCAGTTGAAGCGTTCAATGTTGAAGTCAAAGGTTGAAGCAGTCAATTTCAAAGTTGAAGGTTGAAGCATTTGAATTCAATGTTCAAAGCAGTTGAAGTCAAATTCAAAGTTGCGTCAAAGTTTTTCAAAACTGTGGGACCTGTCAAAGTGGTGTCAAATTACTGTAAAAATTTTAAAAACCCATCAGAGCGCCAAATTTCTGTCAAAATTGTGTTTTAGGGGCCAATGGAGGAATGAAGTTTGAGATGGATATTTTTGCAGGAGAATTACTTTGGAAAAATTGAAAGGCCCACCCTGTTTAGCACGCATCATGCACTAGTCCATAAATATTGTAGATAGTGATATCTATAAGATGGAATGAGATTGATAGGATAGGTCTGTAGAGATATAGAGAAGGTTAGTAATCAAGGGGAAGGAATTATTATAATGTCCCAACATCCCCTGGCGTGTAAGGGGCTGAAGGAACAGGCACCACTTCTCACAGAAAGCGGAATTGATAAAGGAGATTGATGGCGAGGAAGATAGGAAATTAATTAAAATTATAAGGATAAGAAGATATCCAGGAGTAAGTCTCTGAAGAAGGTAGAAGGTTGGATCCTATGAGAGTAACACCAAAGGGGTAGGTGAGACAAGTAAGGTAGGCTGGGTTGGCTGTTTTGTACTGAAATGATACCTATTGGATGGGAATAACCAATTATAAGAATTATTAAACTGATTCCTTGGGGGGCATTAGTCCAGGAAGTGAAGGGAGGCCTGTATATGTGAGAACTGAGAGGAGGCGTTTAGGAGGGATGACAGGTGCTGTGGCTGGGATGCCCAATTGTATTACATGTTGACCAATTGGGCTTGAGGCAATGGCTTGACCAATTGGGTAATGGGCATTTCCAGAAAGGTGTGGCATGTGCTGAACTGGAGTATGCCTTTTCCAGCCAGGAGTATGTACTATGGGTGAAAAGTATTAAATTCTCATACCAGATAGATTTGAAGGAGAAATGAAGATACACCAAGCCATATAGAAGTAGAGAGGAGCCTGGGATATATTACTAGAACCTGCAGCGCATGCAGGAGGATAATTCAGGAGGTTCTTCATGTAGATCCAGGAGTAGAAGGAGGATTTTACTGAGGACTAAGGTTGGCTGAGATTTGAGTATGGCTGAGGAGATTGATTCAAATTGTTTTCATGAAAGAAGTAGAAATAGGAGAGGTCTGGAACAAAAATGAGATTGATTTTGATTGACTGTATGAAGTGAATGGAATGAGAGTAAGATCAAGGAAGTGGTAGGAGGGGATATGAAGGGTTTTTTTTGTGTTGGGAAGAATAGAGTGAGTGGAAGTTGTGGTGCAGGGCTGAAAGGTTTCCCTGGATTGGAGAATTTTTGCCAATAGGTTCTTTCAGAGTATTCTAAAAAACCTTTCCATTTGAATTATTACAGGAGTTTGCCACACCTTATCTTGAATTCCAGGATCTGAGACACTTCCCACTATTCCTGGCCATTTATTTAAACTTTTCCTGGAGTTTTTTGGTTTCTAGGAGAATTTGGATCAGTTAAGTAGGGCTGGAGAAGTGATACAAGAATACTAGTTGTATGGAGGACCATTGATCAGGTAGTTGGAGTTCAAAAGTATGAGATACTATTTTTTTCAATAATGAGAAAAGGACCCAAGTGATTCTCAGAGAGCTTCTTTTAATTTCTGTTAGTATTGGTATTCTTTGAAGATAAAAAAACATTATTTCTAGGAGAAATAACTTTTATAAAATCTTTTCTTGTAAGGTCACCATAGTTTTTATTCTTATCAATAGTCTCTTGTCATTATTTCCTTTGGTTTAATTAGTTTTTATTGAATCTGATCAAAGTAGTGACTGGCGACCTGGTTTTCCAAAACATGCAGGAAATCAAAACTGGGGTTCCTTCTATAAATGGTGAAGAATTTCAATTGGTTAGTAGAAGAGTTAACACTGTTTTTTTAGGAGAAATCTTACCAGGGTTGCCAATTATCCCAGTTTTCCTTTTGATTTCTGATGTAAATTAAAAAGAATTGTTCTAGTGCTTGATTGAATCTTTCAGTTTGACCATTGGTTTCAGGGTGATAAGCTGTGGAGAGATTCCTTTGGATCTTCAATTTTTCACAAATTATTTTCCAGAAAGAAGAGATGAGAAAGGAGCCTTCTTCACTTATGATTTAAGCAGGCAGTCCATTCTTGGAGAAGACATGGCTGATGAAGAGTTTATCAAATTCTACTGCAGTCAGTGTATCAATTATTTTAATGAAGGGGTCCATCTTAGAGAAAAATTCCATAACAACTATGATAGAGTCAAATCAATTAAATAGAGGTATTTGAGAAATGAGTTTAATAGAGGTAGAAGCCTAGCAGTCATCAGTAATTGGAAGAGTTTTGATTAGATCTAGTTTCCTTTCATGAATTTTCTTATTCCTGTTGTAATGTTAGCAGGCTGAAACATATTTCATGAAATATATTGAGCCTTTATTGCAGGAGAAGGCTCTTTTGATAAGTTTGAGAGTCTTCTTTTTCCAGGATGACCTGCCCAAGGGGATTTATGGGGTTGATGAAGTATCTTCAATTTCATATTTTTTAGCTTTTTTAGTTATGGCCACTTTAAACTCAAACAGGAATAAACCATTCAGGGTTCTAAGTAATAATCAGCTACTTCCTCATTCCTGTTAAATCTTTTAATGATTTCTTGAATTGAATTTTTAGCTTTTTGACCAGAATTCAGTTAACTCAGTTTATCATCAAGTATGTTAACAGAAAGAAAAATTAGCTTAGAAGCTTGAACTTTATTTTTTTCCAGAAGCTGTTTAAAGCTTCAAGGATTCTTTTCAGAATATGGTGTTCCCCCTTGTGGATACACATCATGCCAATGTGACAGGATATCTGGGATGGCTGAAAAAATTACAGGACTTTTATTGATCACAAAATTAAATTCAGAGAGGAATTCTTCCAAAAAAGCCTGTCTGCTGTTAAGAACCTTGGAGAAATGAATTATTTCAAAGAATAATTATCATTTAAAGATTCAAAGGGTTTATTATCACTCAATATTTAAGCATGCCATTTCTGAAGAGCAAAGAAAATTGGAAGATTTCTTGATTATGGATTCCATATTTGATTTCAGAACTGGAAATTTTTCTGCTCTCAAAGCCAAAAGGTTGCTTAGTGTTCTCAGCAGTAACCTGGTGCAGGAAAGCACCTAGGGCATAGTTACTTGAATCAT
This sequence comes from Puccinia polysora, assembly GCA_025617555.3. NCBI lineage: Eukaryota > Fungi > Basidiomycota > Pucciniomycetes > Pucciniales > Pucciniaceae > Puccinia > Puccinia polysora. The sequence continues at coordinate 24,223,124 of CM062635.1, forward strand.
TTTCAACATATGTTCTCAGGAGGTAACCAAAATGGCAAATGACTGGACCTTGGGTGAAGGGTTGCTTGATGTTTTCAAATTTTTGCAAAGCTTCAGGAGTGAGGAAGAAGGGGAGCTTTTTCCAGAGATGAAATTTAGATGGGATACCTCTTTGGAGTAGTTCTAAACCTGCAATAGAAGTTAGAAAACACAAGAAAATACTGGAAGGCTCTTCTTTTTTGCGGAATTCGCCAGAAAAGGATGGTCTTGATTTTTTTATTTTCCATGAAGATTCCATCCGCTGAAATCACATAGCCAAGGTATTCCACAGAAGGTGTGTCAAAGATTCATTTGGAGGACTTTTTGTAAAGCTTATGCTTCCTGAGTCTTGTAAGTCCTCTGCACACATGAGAAAGTTTTTTCCTATAATTTCAGATATAAAATGGGGATATCATCAAGGTAAAACATCACATATATTTTGAGTAGATCAGCAAGCATATCCTTGATAATTTTTAAAAATGAATCTGGAGCCTTAGTCAGGCAAACGGGCAAAACAAAATATTCATAAATTCCAAACTTTGATCTGGATTCTCTCAATTTTTCATCTCCTTCCTTGATGAAAAAGCAATTGCAAGCACCTCTGAGGTCAATTTTGGATAAAATAGAACAACCCAAACAGAAATTTAGTCAAAAATTCATTGGGGTAAGTGGATAATGGTTCTTGCTTTTGACAGAATTGAGTTATTGATGATAATGATAATTGTAAACTAAAATCCTTATTTTTGGCAAAAAAACATGATTTCTAGTTCTTGAGATTCTGATATGGATGAAACCTCTCTCTAAATTCTCTGCTATCTTGGATTTTTGGGTTGACCTTTCACTTTGAGATAGGGAATAGAATGGCCCCACTGGAGGTACAGGAAATTCCATGCTTATGTGGTGATTGTAAGTGTGGTGAGGAGTAATTGTATCTGATTTAACCTTGCAGAAACCATCTATGACAGAATGGTAATTAGCAGGAACCAATTACAACAACATTTATAACTCTTCAGGGTCTTCATCAATATCAAACTTGTCCCAGTCAGCAGCAATATCTTTGTGGGGAGTAACATAAATTTTAGAAGAGGTAACCAATTGCACAATATGCAAGGATGAATCCCTAGATTCTTCCTGCAGAGAAGTAGTCAAGTTATTAGTGAATATACAAGAAAGATGGGCTATTTTTTAAATCAAGGTAGATCAGAGACTGTGTTGAGGACTCAAAGGTACTGAAGTGGGGGGAATTCATTGGGGTGCAGTGCCAAGGGAATGATAGAGGGAATACCAGTTTAAGGTAGGTTTTCCATTTTAATTTCAACAAAGTTGGAGGAAATTTCATCAGTTGGCTGGTTTCTTGGGGTGATCAGACCCATTTTCCGGTTCACTTTGGGGTTCAAGTGGTGAATAAAGTAAATTCCTAGACTGATGTTGCCCAAGAAGAGTAAATTGACTAGAAAGAATTCCCATTCAAGGCTAGGAAAAGAAGAAATTGAGACCACCCAGGATGCCTTTTGAGTAATTTTTTGAGAGTAAAACTCATTTGGACTTATATTGAAAAGAAGAACAGTTTGGCGCAAAGGAGTGGGCTGGAATGAAAACTTTAGAACTGTAGTATTAGCCATTACAGATTAATTAGCACCTGAATCAATCAAAACAGTTTAACTCAAGGCCTGATAAAAGATAATCGAACATAAGCCTTCAGAGAGTTGGTTAGATTAAGATTTTTGTATCTTTTGTACCCTAAAATCAATAGGGCAATAATCCAGGAGTACAACAGGAAAACCACCAAATTGTTTTTTGGCTTGGGAGCACAGGAGGATTTAGAGTTGGAAGAGGGGTTTGTGAAAGGCTTCTTTCTACAGGTTTCCATCTTGTGCGTCCCACAACAATAAATACAGTCCTTCCTTCTCCCTTCTTAGCTTTTCTTCAGGCTTGAGCTTGTTTTCAGGACCTAAGTCCAAGGTAGGTTGGTTGAGGAATCTTGATTCTTTGTGGATTTTTCTTGCTTCTTGTCATTACCTTTGCTTTTGTCATAATGAGAGAAATTGGCTAGGGATTGAGAGGAGTTTTTCTTTTTAAAGTGGATTTGATGGGAAGAATTCTCCTTGACTTTTTTGTGGTACCTAGTATTTTAATCCAACACTAAATCCATACAATCTTTGGGATTGTCCACAGAACCATCATAGCCAGCTTCTTATTCCAGAAGTCAAGAGGGGTGAATTTGGCAAAAATGGAAGCAGAAGGCTATATCACCCCATCCAGAGACTTTGGTCATAAGGGATCTGAATTCTGTGATATGGGTGTGCAAATAGCCAGTGTCCTTCATTGGAAGATTCACAAATTCCTTCTCAGCTTGAGCCACTTCCAGACAATTTCCAAAGAGAATTTTAAGTTGTTTCATCAATTTGTACCAGGACTTGAGCAAAAAGGAGGTATCATGGTTTGAGAGATGCGCCAGATAAGGTTAGATCCAATGGCTTGCATTCCCAGATAGGTATGATACTGCAAACAGAACTTTCCTTTTTTCCATACAAAAGGTTCCAGAGCGCAAAGTACTGGTTTTTTAAGGTTGAGAGAGTTTTTCTACAGCTGAATTCATAGTTTGAATTATGGCTTGGAGGTAAGCATCCAGGGGAGGAGGCTGAGGAGGCAGTTGACTTTGGGGTTCAGCAATTCAATTAGATGCAGTTTGTTGAGGTGCTTCTTCCTGAGGTCTAGCAGTTGGATCATCAAGGCTACTGAGGATCCTTGTTCAAAACCTGATTTATTGCTCTCTTCCTTATCCACATCCTAATGGAGAGGAATCATTCTGCAATTTTACAATGGGGAATCCAATTGATAGCCTGGTTGAGGGTATTGACCAATTACACAGTTAGCAAAATGTATGAAAACAGGAGGAGCAGGAGATAGGGAAGCTCTTGGAGGATCTTGGAGAAGGAGACCAGTATCCTTGGGATTGGCAGCGGGTGCTTGGAGTGTTAAAAAGGTCCTCCCACTTCCACAGGATTGGGGAGTGCTTTGATTTTTATCTTGGACATTTAGAACGGAACCACATCTTCTGGAGTCTCTAGATAAGGGTGGACTGGTGATGATGGAAGTTTTTGCACCTTAGGGAGGTATTTTTCCACTTATTATGTAGGGAATTGACCCAAAATAAAGTATCCACAGAAGAAGAGTTGAAGAAGATGGTTGGCCATAAAGGAGTTTTGAAGGCTCCACAACCTTTTTCAAAGCGTGTCAAAGTAATTTGAAGCTGGTTAAAGAGGTAAAATCTGGTTGAAGAAGTCAAAGAAGGTCAAAGCAGGTCAAACTTCTGTCATATTCCTGCTGAACCTTTCAAACTTCTGTCAAATACATCAAATTTCCTTCAAATTTCTGTCAAAGTGGTCAAATGGATGAAGTAGTATAAAAATGCTAGGTAAAGGAATTGATAGGGATGAATAGTTTCCGCAGGAATATCCTTATGAGACATAAAATGCCACACAATGTTCCACAAAAACATTTAGGAAGTGATATCCATAAGATGGAATGGGATTGATTTTATAGGACTAAGAAGATGTCGAGAGGGGTAGTAATCAAGGGTAATTAATTATTATAATTTCACAACTGCCCATTGCATGCAAGGGGATGAGGGCACATGCACTACTTCAACTTAACTCAGGATGTAGAGGATATTTTTTATTTAAATGATAATGGACCAAGTAATTACAAGGTTGGTTGGAATAGAATATGAGAGGAATACTGGAGTAAGGCTCTTGAAGGAGGACTTTTTGACTGAATTAAAAAAAAGTAACACCAAAGGGGAAGGTGATATGAGTAAGGTAGGCTATATGGGATTCTTGTTCTGAGATAAAACCTATTTTCAGGGAATAAAAAATAAGAGTTAGTATACTGATTACTTGTGGGGAATTAGTTAAAGAAGGAAGGAGAGGCCAGTGTATGTGAGAGCTCTGAGGAGGCCTTGAGAAGGGATGACTGGTGTTGGGCTTGGATCCCTCATTGCATTACATGTTAACCAATTGAACTAGAGGCAGTGGCTTGAAAGATTGGGTAATGGGACTTTGCAGGAAGGTATATCATTTACTGAACTGGAAGTGTGAATTTTTGATCCAGGACTATATACTATGGCTTGAAATTATGGGATCTGTGTGTAATTGTCATAAAAATTAGGTTGGAGGAGAGATGGATGATGCACCAAGACAGAGAGATGAAGGAAGAGCCTGGGAGATTGCCTAGGACCTGAAGTTGATGCAGGGAGATAGTTAAGGAGTTTCAACTGTTAAATCCAAGGTTAAAGGTTGACTTTGCCAAGGTTGAGAATGGCTGAGGAGACTGAGTATAGAGAGTCAAGCTTTGGTTATGAAATGCTTCCATGATATTTATTAGAGTGAAAGGTGGGTATTAAAGTTTTTTCTGGGTCTAGAAATGCAAACAAGAATTTCAAAAAGGCTAAAATTTGTGCGGCAGGAAGGAGTTCTTTGTCACATTCCACAAAATATGATATTTCTGGCATTAACTATGTGATAATGGCAGGTGAAATGAACCTGCAATCTTTGCAAACATCCGTTTGGTCCATTTATTTTAATTTTTTCAGGTTCTGTGAAATTTTAATTGATTAAGTAGAGTTTTATGAACATTTTTATTTTCTTCAAATAGTGCAGGTTTCACTATTTCAGGTTTGAGAAGTCTGTGAAATTCAATTTTGGCAATTTTCATGATTTTTTTCAGAATTGAAAATCCACATCTTGAAGGTTTTTCAATGGTTGATGGTAAATTCACAACCTCCAGTCGTGTGGGAGTGGTCTAGGGCCATATACCACCCATTTGACGCATGGGGGCCCATACACAACTCCAAAGGGTTGTTCCAAACACAACCTACACAACCATTTAGACCCATGTACAGGGGTATACGTCCCCCGGGGGTTGTGTGTGTTTGGAGCTACCCTATCAATAAAGAAAAATAAACATTTTTAAATTTTAAAAAAATCAAAAAATGTGCCCAAAAAAAATAAAAAAAGGAAAAAGATAAATAAAATACATCCCTCAAATAAAATAAAATACAATGTGATGTTTGAATAAGATAAAATCAGATAACAAAATTGATATGATCATTGAATACAGAGGGGGGGAAGCATGTCCCCTGGTTAAAACCCCCATGTAAGGATGAGACTGGACCCAGGTGAGTCCTGGTTCCCACCAATTTTTATTTTTTTATTTTATGTTTTCATTCTTTTATTTCTTTTTTATGTATTTTTTTGACCATTTTTTTTGGCCCAAAAAGTTTGGTAGGCGTTTTGCATGCTACACAACTACATTTGAGCTGTGTACAACCCCAGACGACTCAAATGCAGTTGTGTGTGGTGCAAAACAACTACAAACCATTGCGTGGGGGCTATATGACTCAATTGAGCTGTGTAGAGGCCACACGACTCAAAAAGGAGGCCACACGACTCAATAAGAGTCTTGTAGCCTGCCACACGGCCCATTTGAGTTGTGTACACAACTCAACTGGGTCCTAAATTTAACATTACTCTTTTTAATTTGCTTTTCTCATAATATTTTTGCTTATCTGAATTTTTGGTGAAATTGTTAACAGTTTGGGATGCACATTAAATACGCCTGGCTTTGCATTTTGTAACCCTTGTTTCAGGGCTTTTGAGGTCATTTTGGCCCTGAAAAATTGGGTTGCAGCTGTTAGCATTTTTACTGGCAATGGCCAGGCTTTGATGCAGGTGATTTGACGCAGGTTTGCCCAGTAATTTTGAATTACAGGGCTGCATGTGTGTCTCAGGCCTGTTCTTGGCGCACCTGGGTGTGTTTGAATTTTTAAAAAACATAAATATTTCCATAAATCTTATAAAATGCACAAAAATGTCACCCTTCAAGGTTAAGGGTTATTGTCTTGCCCACTTTTACATATCCCTTTCCTCAGTAACATCTACCTCAGTCCTTAAGTGTAACACAAATAAAGCACAACATCAATGGTGCAGTCCTCTTACCACCTCTGGCTTGAATAAAGACCTTCCAATCCTGGTGACTGACTCAGTATATACTTTCAAATCTTTCAGTGAACTCTATACCAGTTGGGAATCCATTTGAGCCTTGCTCTTCTGCCCTGGGTCTCATCAAAACTTGCTCTTCTGCCCTGGGTCTCATCAAACCTTGCACTTTCATTCTTGGTCACACATTCACACTAGCTTGAATCCATTCCTAGAAAGCCACATTAACTGTATAGTTCAAAAATGGACTATTCCCTTACGCTGCATAAGCTACATCCTCATCTTTGCATTGTCTTCACATTTCATTACTCCCTGTCTCATCCAGCACATACTTTTACACTCATATTCTATTTTCTTGAACCAATGCTACAACCTTGGAAAAAATTGCACTTTCACTTCATATTCCCATTCTATTCCTTTCATTCATTGTCTTACCGCTCTCTAGCTGTAGATGGCTATCCATTAGGTTGTACTTGGTTATATTTGTATCACCTTATAATGGCTGTGTTTCCTGCCCAAAGATTTTCTCCTCATTTAGTTAATTTCATACATTCTTGAATTTGCTAAATCCAGTCATCAAATCCAACGTGGATTCAGTTCCTTTCCATTGGAACACTTCTCCTCTTGCTGTTTTTTGAACCATCAACCCTTAAATTCATATTTTGCAGTGATCCTTGCTACCTTGCTTGCCCCTTGCACTCAGCCCGTTCCTTTGCGCTGACAATCACCTCAGATTTCCCTATATTATGTGGGTTTGTCATGTGACAAAAAATCCATTTCTGATTTTACTTTAGTCAGGTAACATGTACATACTTGATTGAACATGTAAGCTGATAAATGGCCAAAAAGTGCCAACTTAGTGCCTTTCTTTGCACAATGAATTGAATTTCCAATGAGTTGGAATTTTAGGGTAGATTGAGCAGGTGAAACCACCCAATTTGAGGTTTAAAATCCATTTCTGCCCTTATTTTTAGAATTTCCCATGAATTATGTCAGTTGTTTTTATTTTTATTGTTTTTGGTATTTTTGGTACTTTTTTCAGGGGGCTCTGCAACAGTAGCAGGCTGAAAGGTATAATTTTTCCATTTCTGGTTTTAATTTTATTATCAATATATGAAATTTTAATATTTCATTGCTGAAGGCATGAATTAATCATAAAAAAAATTGAAATTTAGTTCAAGGAAAAAATTAAAATTCTTTGATGAATAAAACTTAAGATAGTTTCTTCAAACATATTTTGAATTATCAAAAAAATTTGATCAAAAGATTAAAATTAACTTTCTCATGCCCCTGATCCTTTATTGCATGGAATATTAGGTCTACCCGCTTTTGAGCGCCTCTGATGCTACACAGAAAGGTACTTTATTTCAAGGTACTTTCAAGAATATATTTTCTTTTATTTCTGACGCTTCAGTCTTGTAGCTGGGGTTCATGAATTCCAAAAGAAAATATTTTTGATTTTGGGGCATTAGAAACCCTCCAAAAGCTCAATCAAAAAATTAAAAAATTCTTCAAAAACCAACTTTTCCATGGGTTTTTTGGCTACTTTAGTTATTTTTTTGATTATTTCAGCTACCACATATTTCAAAATAAATTCAAGGAGCTTTCCAAATTTTTTTCACTATTGCTTGGATTTATCCTTTTACCTTAAAAACTTGCTTTAAAAAACCAAGAAAATCAAATTTCTCATTGGACATTTGCCTCCTGTTATTTTATTTTTGATTGTGGTGTGATGTTATTTGATGTGATGTGGTGTGGTGTGCTGTGGTGTGCTGTGGTGTGCTGTGCTGTGGTGTGGTGTTGTGTTGTGTTGTGTGGTGTTGTGTGGTGTGGTGTGGTGTGGTGTGGTGTGGTGTGGTGTGGTGTGGTGTGGTGTGGTGTGGTGTGGTGTGGTGTGGTGTGGTGTGGTGTGGTGTGGTGTGGTGTGGTGTGGTGTGGTGTGGTGTGGTGTGGTGTGGTGTGGTGTGGTGTGGTGTGGTTGGGGTGGGGGGTGATGGCAGCGTGGAAGAGGTCAAGTGGGTTGTTGATGAGGTAATTGGAGAAATCCAAGATTTTTGGATTTCCCAGGAAAAAATTTCAGGCATATTGAATATAGGCATGTGAAAGGGCTCAAAGAAGAGTCCCAGAAACCAACAGGGTTCTAATATGATGCTTTTTTTGTTTGTTTTTTGAGACACAAATAGTCCTTCAAAAATTCCCAAAAAATCATTTTTGGAAAGCTTAATGTGATTCCTTCAAATCAGCAACTTCAAATATATCAGGTAATCATTTTATTATTTCAGGAACGAAAAATCAAAAAAGGATCAGTAAAAAGAGACCACCCTCTTCTTTGGTATTATGTTCATTTTCATTTATAATCTGAGGGGTAAAAATGTGACAACCAGTCAGAAGTTTTTTTATTTGAATATTTGGATTCTATTTTAATTTTTTTTCAAAAAAATATTTGCAGAAAATTTGATTCAAGACTCAAAATAAAAACATTGCAATAGATGTGTTGGTTTGAAGCATTTTTACATTTGAGTTTATTCTTGGAGGCCCAAGATAAATCCAAAAATTCTGAAAAAAAAATGTTAAAAAGCTCTTCAATAGTTTTTTTCAAATTTCTCAAAGCTTGAAAAACCAACAAAAAATAATAAAAAAGTCAAACAAAAGGATCCAAAACTCTAAGGAGAAAATGCAATTTCTTGCTTTTTTCAAGGAATGTTTTAAGGTAAGATAATACATCCAAAAATATGGAACAAAAATTTAAATGCTCTTTAACTTTTGTTTCAATTTTTTGATAGCTTTAATCACAAAGAAAAATGAAATGAAAAGGAAAATAACAGGATGCAAATGGCAATGATAAATTTGATTTTTTTGATTTTGTTGGTTTGTTCAAGAACTTTTTTAAGGTAAAAGGATACATTCAAGAAATTTTTAATGAATTTTTGAACCTCTTTGAATGTTCCTTGGAATATTTGGTAGCTGACATAAACCAAAAAAAATAACTAAAATAGCCAAAATAAGGATCCAAAAGCCCACCAAAAAAATGGTTTTTGTGGAATTTTTTAATTTTTTGATTCCATTTTTGGAGGGGTTCTAATGCCTACCAAAATAAAAAAGATTTTCTTTTGGAGTTTATGAAGCTCATCAATGGGGCCAGGGCGTCAGAACTCAAAAAAAAATTCTTGAAAGTACCAGGAAATAAGGTATTGGTCTGTGTAGCATCAGAGGTTTGCAACAGCAGGTAGATGTAATATTCTGTGAAATAAAGGATTGGGGGCTTGAGAAAATTAATGCCATAAAATATAACAAAAAATTATTAATTTTCAATAAAATAACAAATAATTAATTCAAGATTCAAAAAAACATATTCAAAACAAAAAGGAGAATAGAACTACAATAAAGAAATTTGAAAACTAATTTTTTATTGATATTTTCCCAAAAACATCACAAACACTATTGAATAATGGATATTAAATTCATTAGAATGAAAAGGTGTGAAAATTTAAGAGATTAGCTCCAGTTGAGATTTCAAGAGAATAGGAGGAGAGAGTCTGATTACACAGAGATGGGCAGATCAAAGAGTCTTTTGAGAGGAAACTCAGGGGGACAATCCACTTCAGATTAAGTCATAACTGATGATGATCATTCAATGGAGAGTTTGCTGCTTAAGTAGAATAGGTAGAAGCATGGCCAAGAAGTTTTTTAAATGAGAAATATAACAATGAATAAAAAATATTCAAGCTGAACCTAGTAGTCTGCACAATTGGAGAACAGTAGGGGGAAGACTAAGAAGAGAGGGCCACTAGGATTGTTGACAAAGGAGCAACTGGAACTATGACTAAGCAAGTATAGTATAGAGAGCTCACTAGGCAGCAATACTCAAGAGCAAGTCAAGAACAATATTAATAAGAGTCAAGAAAGGAAGCACACTAAAGATCTAGGCAGAACCAGGAAATGAAAAAATTCTAACACGCCCCCTTGCCTGAAGCTTTAGGGAGGTGAAGGCTTAATAGAGTAAATAGGACCTGTGAAACCAGGAGAATTTAGAAAGTAGAGTGTTAACCAAACAAAGTGAAACAGAGGAGGAGGACGTTTGAGGTAGCAACCTAGCCTAATAGAATGATGAAAAAGATTGAAAAAATAAAGTCAAGTCATGATAGAAATGATACAAGCAGGAGCAAGGTTGTTACTACTAGGGATGCTGACAGGTCAGACAGGTGCAAGATTTCTCAAAATGGAGCAGACAAGCAACAGGTAAAGACGCAATAATCAAGCCAGAACAAGTAAGATAAACTACAGGGTCTGAAGAATCATTAACAAATGGATGGTTGAAAAAAAGAGTAAAGGAATGGATTGGCAATCAAAAAGGGACAAGATCTGTCAGCTTGCTACTTATGCAGAGCAACCTGTCAAAGTAGAAAAAATAAAAAATATCAATATAACTTAGGAGGAGTAGGAAACTACAAATATTATTTCAGAAATAGATTCTTCTGCACAAGCCCCGCGCAAATTTCGGAAAATAAGCGACTAATTCCCGTGAAACCGCGCGCAAATTCCCAAAAATTCATGCGCGCAAATTCCTTCTCAGAAGAGCGAAACAGCATGCAAATTCCCGCACATGAGCGCGCAAATTCCTGCACATTCATGCGCCCAAATTCCCGCTCAGAAGCGTCAAATCACGTGAAAATTTCCGCAGAAACCGCGCTAAAATTCCTGCAAATCCTGCGCGCAAATTCCCGCACATAAGCGCTCAAATTCCCGCTAAAAAGCGCATGAATGCCAGCACAACCATATGCATACTTCCATACTTCTGCAACACTTGCCGGCATTAGTAAAGGAGCCCACATGCACAGCTCAGAACCTTATTTCCCGCATACAGAAGTTCCGCGCGCAGCCAATTTTGCCACTCTCGCAGCCAATCCTACCCCGCATGCATCTGAATGGACTGATCCCCGCGTCAGGATCAGTCATGACTAATCTGGCAAACAGGTACCGCTCACAAGACCTACAGCCTAGTCAGGATTATCTGACATATGTAATAAAGTTACATATGCATTAATAATAGTCTGAAAACTTTAAAAGTTAAATAAAATTAATAAAAAACTCATTTTGAAGTATTTTTAACAATAAATCAAATATTGAGGATTACCACGTAAACGCCTGATCCTGATCTTTGAAGACCAAAAAGCGCTACAAGGGGTGGCTGTAAAAATTATTAAAAATTACCTACATGATGAGCAGATGATTGAAAGTAAATAAACATCCACATCTGTCTACTTAAAACTAATATCATCAATACAAATAGAGGATAAGTTCAGAATGATCAAATTAAGCCATTAACAGATTAACAGATCCTGTGGCTAAAATAGTGCATAAAACCAGAAGATCTGAGGACATCTGATTAACAGCACCAAGTGGACGTTCTGAAACTTCCCTGACAGACTTTCCAGCCTCAGCCCATGAGAAGAACCCTCTCTAAGGGCCCTCAGAAGCTCATAATCACCCCAAAAGGTATTTATACAGACCTATTTGGATATATTATTCCCTATCAGTTTACCAGGAATTATTATTATCAATCAGACAACGTTTCATTGTTAGTCAAATGCTTATAAAGAGATGAGAAAGTGATTTATGACCTAGTATGTAGTAGTATTATTTATTTCTCAGAACCAATCAAACCCATTGAAGTTAGTCAAGAAAATCTACCCCATCTGCTCTGAAACCCTTCCTGTCTTTGCAGGATTTTTGTGGTGAAGTACTCTGACTAAGTATTTCCCTCCCTTCCTTGGCCATTGTGCTGTTTTTCCCAGCCATATCAGTGGATAAGTCCTTATAAGGCACCCATCATTTATTCCAAGGTTCTTAAACTGCCCAAGGAGGCCCCTTGAAGAGAGGTTGTCTTTCTGTAAAGCTCCCCAGTATCATAATACTTTGGCCCCTCTTTTTATAAAATATTGAAAAACCTTTTCAACCAAACCAATCAAACCTTGCACCTGCTCTTAACTTATTCATTATTTGATCTTTTTAATTGTTTATCATTGGAATACTATTATTATTATTATTCGAGTATCTTCTATCACTCTCTGTAGCTAAAGGACTGCAAGGTTTCTGGTATCAGATAGCTGACAAGATTGGGAAGAACAGATCCAAAGCAGGTTGATGAAGCGACAGGAAAGATTGGTCACATTTCAGCGTAAGGGTCAACTTTATGTAGCAATTGGACAAAGAGGTTTGAATCAACAGCACGAGTAAGTGTGAGGTTGCAGAGCAGATGCAAGTAGAATTAAGGAAGGGAAGAATTAGAGTTAAAAGAAGTAAAAGTGTGACTTTTCAGCTTTTCAAACTCAAGATTTAGGGGCATTCTCTGGATACCTGATAAAACAGTTGTTTGGTTGATGGCCAGGTTTGTTGCAGTACGCACAGTTGGGGACTTTAGTGTAAAAGGAAATGTTACCATCTCCAAGGGAGTTTTGAATAGGATTTAGTTTGGCTTGGGATTTTTCCTTTTAAGTTTGCTTGAGAATGTAGTCAATTGTTTTCTTTTTGCATTCACTGGACTTCTTCAGATAGTTTAATTTGGAGGGCACCTTGGAAAAGGTAAGGATGATAGTAATTTCCTCTTCCAGCTTTAAACCAACCAGCTTTTTCTTTTGGATTGAAGAGCAAATCTTTGATACAAAGTCAAAGATGTTGTTTTTGAACTTGATTTTGTTTAACTGGGAAAAAGCAAGAGTTTTGTTAATAAAGTCATTGGGAATATATCAAGTTCTAAGGAGATCCCAGAGAGCAATACCACTAGCTTTCTTTGGCCAGGGGAAAGGAAACAGAAATGTAGGAGAGGTTATTGTTGTTAATATGATCAAGCATGAAGTTTTCGGCCTTGCAATCAATTCTATCAAAGAATTTAGCCTTGTTAGACTCTAAGGTTTGAGGAAATTCTTTGAGGACCATTTCTAATGCATCAATGGAGTCCAGTTTTCCTTTTATTTCAATGGACCAAGTATAGTAGTTGTTGACAGTGAGGAGAAGTCTTTGTTGGAGATGATAGTGGACATGATTCAGAGGGGAGCTTTGGCTTTTAACCGTGCAAAAATTTAAAAGATTAGCTCCAGTTGAGATTTTAAGAGAATAGGAGGAGAGAGTCTGATGAAGCAGAGAAGGGCGGATCATGGATTCTTATGAGAGGAAACTCAGGGGGACACTCTGGTTTGGATTGAGTCAGAACTGATGATGATCATTCACTGGAGAGTTTGCTGATAAAGTAGACTAGGTACAAGCATGGCCAAGAAGTGTTTCAAATGAGAAAGATAAAAATGAATACAAGATATTCAAGCTGAACCTCGGAGTCCGCACAATTGGAGAACAGTAGGGGGCAGACTAAGAACAGAGGGCCACCAGGATTGTTGAAAAAGGAGGAACTGGAACTATGACTAAGCAAGTATAGTATTGAGAGCTCACTAGGCAGCAATAATCAAGAGTAATTCAAAACCAATAGTAATAAGAGTCAAGACAGGAACCACACTAAAGATTCTGGCAGAACCAGGAAATGACAAAAATTTCATCAAAAGGGTGGATGAAACAAAACTGATCCAGATGATTCTAATCTGATAAAATTAGTTCAATAATTTCACAAAAAAGTAATTGGAAAATTCAAATATATACTTAGGTTACAAAATTTGATTTCTGATGTACTTTTACAGGAGTTATTGAAAATCTAAAACAAAATAATTAAGTATAATACCAAAGAAAAAAAAAATAAACTCATGAAAATAAAAAAAATCAGAAATATTTATGAAGAAAGATGCCAAATTTAACCCAAGGATTAAACAAATGAATTTAGTATATGAATAATACTAATGTAACACAGAAATGACATAAAATTAGATGAGCCTAATTTTATTGGTTGATTTTTTTAATTCCTTGAAATTTTTTATCTAAATGTGTGAAAACACATTTACCTGTGTAAAAATTTTTATTTTTATTTTTCTTTGATATCATGTTTAACCATATGTAATCAATTATAAAGTAAAAATTCAACACAAAATCATCTTCAAAATAGAGCTGTATGAACCAATCAAAATTTCAAAAAATAAAAATTTAGCTTCTTTTTAAGGGGAAGATTAATATCTGAGAATAAATCAATATTTTTAAAATTATCAAAAATCTATCTTCTCCTCAAAAGGAAACCAAAGTTTTCTTTTTTAAATTGTTATTGATTGATAATTTCATTTTGAATTTGATTAGGGTTTGATATTAAACATTTTTTTTTTGATTCCAAAATTTTATGTATCATATCAAAGAAAAACAAGAAAGTAGAAAAATAAAAATAAAAAAAGTAGAATCATAAAAATCAAATAAAATTGAGAGAGTGGGGTTAAAATCCCAGAGGACACATGTTATTTTCAGCTTCTTTTAAACTCTCCACAATTGTTTTTTCACAGTATTGACTGGATTTTTCAAGGATTCAGATAGGTCTGTGATCAGACCTACATTAATTGATAATACAGATTGATAGGCCTTTGAAGGGGTATTCCCAGTTGGATTAGATCATTGGTAGGGGTTTACCCATCCATTAATCAAAACGGATTCCAGACCTTTCAGTTGATTAATTGGCAAGTTATAACTTTGTTGGTGTTGTTTGCAGTGCTGGGTGCCTCCCTTATGAGATCATAATCAAACCTGGGGTTTTCATCCTCTTCAAGCATCAATCTGGATTGTTGGAGCACAGACTGGAGAACTGGGATTTCTGGATTTTTACATACATGGCATCATCCTACCTCAGGGTGCTCATGGGTTGGGGCAACCTTCTGGGTACCCATACCTGGTGGGTATTTAGCCGGGGTTGAGACAGGTGTTCTCTAAAAAACCCTATGTTGACCCAACCTGCCCCAAGCTGCTGCAGGTGTGGGTCCTGGTTTGGGCAGCTCCATTACATGATGGGCCAACTCATGGGTACCCTCCAAAAAAAACATCACTTCCAACTTATTTTTTCTGTCTTTATTCTTCTCTATGTGCATATTTTGTGTTGTCATATGTTTTTCATGCTCTCTAATTATCACCTTACACATTATTTCTAGTAATATGAAGTTATACCAAAATTTAATGCCCTTAATTTTCAAAAGAAAAAAAAACCCAAGAGGCCCCATGACCCACTGGCGGCCCGCAAATACTGCAAGACCCGCGGGCACCCATCCCAGATTTGGGTATGGATTCAGGGGCAATTGACCCAACCCGCTAAGACTTGCTTACTGGTGGGTTGGGTATGGGTAGCAATTTTCTCTGACCACCCAGCCCATAAACACTCTGAATCACACCTCAGGGTGCTAATCAGGCTGGGAAGCCCAAGGGCTAGCCCATACCCAACGGGTTGGCTGTTGGGTTTGGGCTTACCCCTAAGACAAGAATTGGATTTTGGGAAAGCCCGGCAGGCTTTGCGGGTTGGGCTTGGTCAGGAGATGGGCATTTGGGCTGCTTGGCAAGCACCCAATTAGAGATGGAGGAGGAGTTTCAAGGCAGTTTTTGACAGATCAGGAGGGTGAAATCTGACTGCATGGCATCACATAAGTATGTGGGGAGGGTGTAAAGAGGGGGAGAAGGGTTAACCCACTGCTAGGTCATCCTAGTTGGTATGTGTACTCCCCTGCACACAGCATATGTGTACTTTACACTCCCCTGCAGGCCAATTCTGCAACAACAAAGGTGGATTGGACTGGAGATTGAGAGTACCCATGAAATGTCTCTTCTACCAATTTTACTCCCCAACAGACAATGTTAATTTTCAACTTTTGCACACATTTCACAACTTGACCAAAGCTTTTGGAGGATTAATGCCACCAAGGCTGGGGGAGTTTTGGGCACATTATCTTCTTTTATTAAATTTTGTGTGAAAATGAATTCATTTTTAGTTTTACCCTTTTGGGCCTTCTTTCCTGGTGGTTGTGTTTTGGTCAGAACAAAATTAGCTCCAGAGGCCATCAAAGCCATGATTTTTACTCAAGATTGGATGAAAAATCAAATTCTATTTCTTTGGTTTTTCATTCTATTTATCAAAAATCCTTGTATTTGCCTCATACTACCATATTTTTGTGATCTGAGATTGTTTCCCTTTTTTCCAAAGTTGCATCAAGCTATTTGAAAGCACAGTAAAGAACTTTCAATTAAAAAAATGGGGGCCCGCCAACTAGCCCGAACACGCAAAAAGCCCGGAAACTCGGGCTTGGGTTGGGTTTGGGCCCAACAAACCTTGGATTATTCCCGGCCCGCCAAAGCCCGCTTTTGGCCGGGCCGGTTTTTGGCTCACCAAAAAGGAGTGGGCCCGACCCGATAAGCACCCTGAATCACACCTGTCTCATCTGTTCCCAAGTTCACCAGTGGCAAGTCACGACTTGGAAATCGTTGGGTTCCCGGCCGAAATTCGAGTTTTGCATACATAAATGATAGATCCATGCACCAGCCATCGTGTCAAGAGGTTTTATCGTTAATATTTGGGCAAACAACCTTACAAGGAACTCGTTCATGACAGTTTAGCATGCCGGTAGGCCCGAGTGGCTTTGAGTAACCGCGGCATGCCCGAAGGAGCGTTGGGCAACCCGGCGTGCACAGTAGTCACAGGCGCGTTACAGGGTTGCGTCGCCAACTTGCCTTGGGTCGCGGCATGTCTCCGAAGCAATCGACCATTTGGCCCTTTTCGGTCTTGAATATTGTAGGCGCCTCCACGCAAGAACGAGCTTATTAAACACACCGGAGGAAGATATAGTCATATACGTACGGTGTGTGTCGAAACTCTTGGGAGATTGTTTTTGATAAATCGTTGAGCTTTTCACGAACAAGATCCGCGGCCCTTGCAAATCGACTGCTCGATCTTAGCCATCATCGGATTCTATGAATTTCAAGGAAACCTCTCGATCATTATTCATGTTGATTAAATGGTTTCCACATATTATGGTTGCGTATCGTTTGATATTTAGTTGACCCACAAAGAGGACCGAGTACTGCTTATGACAGTCCTGCTGACAGATGAAAATTTAATCTTTCTCAAAATCCAAATAGTTACTATGCCGAAAGGAAGCCTTAGGTGATCTTGCGCCTGATTTAGAAATGGGAGGAGTAGCAGCTCAAGTGAATCCCCAAAGGCGTAAGTGGATTTAGTTTTGAATATAATTTGAAGAATCCATGGCATATTATTCAACTGGTTCCAACCGAAAAACTGAGGTTGTAACTTTGCAACACTGACCATCAATCAATGATTTGCTTATTATAGGACACAGCGTTTGGGATCCAAGTGCGCCTGCACTTTCTCCAACGGGGCAGCGACCCACCCCGATGTCCTCCGTGACGATTGAAAGCCCTTTTACGCCAATGATAGTTGACCACCAAGTAGGTCACAAGAATTGATTCAAATTTTTATTGCTCACCCTTACGAAATCTCGATTATTTTGACTGGTGTTAATTTGCTTACCGGGTTCGAGCAGAGATCCAACGAAGGAAAAAAGAAATTATGCGGAAAATGAGCTCATACAAACCGGCTTATGATTGTCATACATGCCACGAACCAATGCCAATCCCATCCTATTTCCCAAAACGATCAACATTGAACAATCCTTCCGTTGGATCTGGCTCTCAAAATAACGAAGGTGGGAATATTGAAGGTATCATGTTGGATGTGAATTTTCGGGAGTTTCTAGAGGTGGCAGGTTTACACCTTTCGCCTTGCAATCATGTCGCACACAAAGAATGCGCTCAAAGGTGGATAAAATCTGGAGGGACAGGTTGTGCAGTATGTAGGGGAAAGGATCTATCAGGAAAGGCACTAGCCGTTTGGTCACCGGATCAGGTTTGTGATGCATTCTCACGCCAATATTCACACATCAACTCTCTCTGATAAATCTGTGCACAAAACCAGGAGGTTTCTACACTACCTGGACATCTAGGAAACAGATCTCCTTCTATGAGTTCGGCTTCAGGTGTTGATTTGACCTCAAGGTTTTCTTACAATCGCGAAAGAGGGTGGAACATCCTCATGGCCTATCTCTTAAGTATTACAAAATATCACGTGCTAGCATTCATCGGTGAGGGTATTGCTTTGGCAGTATTGGGTGCACTGTACCATCCTTCTCATAAAAACAGTTCTGCGCTGGGTATTTATATCTGTTCAACTTTACTTCTTTTGGAAATTTTCTTTTCTTTCATCCATACTATCCGCCCAAAATCTTTGAGTAGTCGTCAACGACTTTTCCGTCCACGATAGTGTTATTCTGGTGTAGAATATTTGATATGATTACCCACAAAAATTGTTTAGATATTTTTTCTTTCTTTGTAGTTATTTTTAACAATTTTTTAGAGGATGCTTTATTTTTGATTTTGAGGAAAGAGGTTGAAGGCTAGCTAAGTTTATGATATCTTGGGTTGAGGATTCCCTGAGATGGGGCTGAAAATATTTATTTTGTCAATTTCTTCACCTTTCATATATGTATGTATGTATGTGTAACTTTCTTTGTCTGTTTTGGTAAGTTCTTGATTAATCTCAGTTTTATTCTACACTCTGAACAAAGCAATTTCTATGATTTTATGCTGAAGAAAATTATAATAAATTACACAGAAAAAAGAAAAAAGAAAATGCACACTGCTGGTGAAAAGATGATGTCACAATCCTTATAAAAGAGTCACATAAAACATAATTTTAGGGAAAAAACAAAAATCATGAGCCTTTTTAAAAATTTGAAAATTTGAAAGGGCCAGAAGATACATTGAACTTGAAACTAAATTTTAGCTTTTGAATTCTGATTTCAAGATTTTGAACCAAAAATTCTTATAAAGGTTCTATCAGAGTTAGAAAATTGGCTATTTGTGCAATGAAAACTTTTTTTAAAATTTGCCATTTCAGATTCTCAAATCAAGCATGGAAAAAATAATTTATTGCACCATAGAGGCAACAGAGTTACCCAAAAATCAGTTTTTTTTGAAGTGAAATTATATAAAGGTACCTGCAACCTCAGTATAACATTTGAGAGTTTCATCCACTCAATTTTTGGACTTTCCTCCAAAACCAACCTCATAATTCATATCCTTGTGCACAATAAACCAAACAGTTTGCAGCATATTTCACTTTCTACATTCCATGTCTTTTCAAAGGCTTTCTTCTCAATGGGGGTAACAGGGGACTCTGAACTGATTTTTCCTTCCTCAAAATTCATGTATTTATCAATATTCTCTCACCACAGCCCTTTTAACCACCCAAATGCAAAAATGGGCATATTAGAAAATGCATAACACTGAAAGATGCAATGATCATTGTGATGGAATAAAGATAAAGGGGTGAATATCTGTATCTCAATAAAGGCTAATTATTGATTCAATCACTCCATGAAACCAGTTAAGTCATCTTCCAGTACTTCTATGCCAGTGCAATTGTCTTAAAATCCTTCCATGCCAGTTATATCTTATTTCAATTCATCTATTTCTATGAGGCCAAATAGGAGTAAATTTATTTCTCAGCTTCCAAGTGGTTTTTCAAATGATGTGGGATATGTATATGATTCACCACATTTTTCCCTTTTGATTTTACTGTAAATTCAAATTACCCTGTTTTAATTTATTTTGTGGTTTATTTCTATTCATAGCCTAAAAAATGAGTAAAGAGGGAGATCTTTTTAAATTTAAAAATATTGATAAACTTTGGAAAGGATATAGGTCTAGGAGGGGTGTAATATAATAACAGAAGTCCTTGGATCTGTGGAAACAATTGCTTCCCAAATTCAAACATGCTGTTATTGAATTGGATTGAAAGGCTTTGTTTTTTTGATTTTAAACTAATTGAATTCCCCTCATCAAATAGATATATGTATAATTTTTCACAAAGGTACTATCAAGTTATTTTAAATATTGACTTCTCTTCAAAGGAAATAGTTTTTCATATGTTTTTTATTTTTTTATGTACTTGATGATTTTATTGTTTGGGAAATATTAAATTCACAAAACCAGGGTTGAAAAAAGTCCTGAATTGCCATTAAAAACCCACATGTGTTACAAACAACAAATCACAAATCAACAAGGAGAAGGAAAAGTCACTCACAACTTGCACATCCCCCAGGGGATTTCAATCAAGGGTTCACAACCCCTGGTGGATGCGCAAGTTGTAAGCAGAGGTTTGACCTGTTGTCCTGGACCATTTGGGACAAAATGGGCCATTTCAGGGGGGAATTGGGGTACCTAGGCACCCCTGGACCACCTTTGAGTTCCATCAACCCAAATTTGGGGATTTAGCATACATTGTGGACTATTATTGGACAAAAAAAAGAAATTGGAAAATTCATTCTGAATACTTGGAAATCAAACTTGGAAAATGCATTCTGCCTATTGGCAAAAAAAAGACTTGCTTAAAATTGTACACATCACTTTCCCATCACATAATTTCCATTTAGTGAGCAAACTTTGGATTTTTTGAATTGAGAATTGCATTGAATACTTGAGTTCTGTTAAATTTTTTTTGTTTATGGGAACAATGGCAAGCCCAATCCCCGCTGGTTAAAACATGCCTGCATTCAAATTAAAAGTTTTGTTAACAAAGCATTTGTGGAACCTAGTGATTTGGGTAGGGAGTTGGAAAAAAAAACATTGGAAGCCCCAATGGCATCCTCATTTAAGGTTAAAATTGAGGAAAAAATGTTTCTTCACAAAAGGAATTGACTCAAGGTGGTGGGTCACATTTCATATGCCATCTGACTGAGAAGAATTTGGCTTGATCAATACTACTGTATCAATGCAAGGGGGAACTATGTTACTACAAGGTTCCAGAAACCCTTGAGCCTCCTCCTGTCAGATCATTTCCTATTAGGAAAGAATCAAATATTTATTTTCAAAAATAGGAAGCCATGCATGGATACACATTTACAACATCCAAGTCAAAGAAGGAAAAATATGTTGATTTAGCATGGGACAGATTTGGGGTATATGAAGGGCCATGCCTTTCCAAAACGCAAAGGCAAACTCACACAACAAAGGTTAGGTGTAAATTAATTATCTGTGCAAGTTTTAAAGTAGAAGCTTCCACATGGCATATCTCTCCATTATCAATGGCCAATACAATCATCAACAATTTTAAAACCCCTCAGTGAATCCTCAACTGAGGAGAATCTCCAGTGTAGCCTTTGATCAATCTAAAGAAGGTAAGAATGGTGAGCTAAATAAATTGCAAATTAAAAGGAAATTGAGAAAGTTTGATGGTGGAGAATATATTTAAAATTGAACGATCTGTAACACTTAGCAGAAGTTAAAGCAAGCCAAACTGACTGGTTATGATTTTATGGATGTTCTATTTGAAATTCCCCGGGAAACCCAGTGGGTTTCCGGGTCAAAATTTAGTTTAGAGGGTCACTTAAAGGCCCTTTTATTGTCTCATCCTGATTCTATAAAACTTCTTAAAAATACCATGATATTGATTTGTAAGATTTTACTTATAAAAAAATAGGTAAAAAATCCCTCTATTGCATTTTGTAGGAATGACAGCCAACAGGAAAAACTTCATAAAGGCTTTTTTTTCATAAAAAAAGAAACCTATGATTTCTATCGTTGGTCTTTGAATCCATCAAAGGAGTTGGATGATTATCCCAAGAGGATTCCCAAAGTCTTTGTGATGGACCATGAATAAGCTCTGGTTCATGCTATTGAAAATATTTTCCCTGTTTAATCCAGAAAGTTGTGCTCCCTGAACTTGTCTAAAAATATTCAAGCAAATTTTTGAGTACACTTCAGTAATGATGATGAAGGATGGAAAAGTTTTATGAATCTGTGGGAAAGGTATTGGGCTTCTAAAACCAAGGGGGAGGCAGAAGTTAATGATGCCAAACTCACAGCAGGCCAATTCATTGCTTCTTCTGTTCATCTCTGCTAGGAATGCTTATGTTGAAACTTTTATACAGTTTTTCTTGGAAAACCATGATGATATGCTCAAGTATATGGAAAATAACATTTTAACTATCAAAGAGAAATTTGTAACAGCATGAAATGAGTCAAACCAAATTTTGGAAATAAAGCAATGTCTTGGGTAGAAGGGGCCCATGCTACTTTCAAAAAATTACTTGCTGTATCTTTGGGGAATATTTTGAATGTGTGGAAAAACCTGGGAGGAAACATTGAAAGCCAAATCCAATCAGTGCATGTGTCACTTAAAAACTCTCAAATAAAGATAGGAACTGTTCTTCCAATGGAACTTTCACCTTTGGGTTAAAAATTGTCAATTTAGGCAATTGAACTCATTTGGGAACAATTCATGAAGGTAAACATGACCATGATTGAAAGGTGTGCTCAAATTCATATTGAAAATCAATGGACTTGCCCTGTTTCCACATTTTAGGTGAAATACTAGAATCAAGAGGATCTGTTGTGCCTGAGGATATTCATCCTCAGTGGAGGTTAGACTATGAACCTTCAGGTGAACAAAATTTTCCTTTTGGGATTTTTGAAGGGTGCTAATTATAGGATTGACAAATTAATTATTTTTTTTCTTTTTGAAAGATTGACACAGATCCAGTGCTTGAAAAATATTGTTTTTTCAACATTTTGGATTAAATGCTTAGTGGACAACCTCAAAAACTTGTATTGGAGATTTGGAAGTCTGTGGTTGATTATACAGCAAATTTGATTGCCAAGCCAAGGCTTGAGCCAAAGGTCTTATGTTCCATCCCTGGTAAACCAAAATTGAAAGCTACTTGTTGTGAAATTTTAAAATTTCAAAATGTTGAAAGGGAACTGAAGAGGGAATACAGGTTTAAAAGGAAACAAAAAATAAAAAAATAGAAATTCTTTTATTTGGAGTTTTCATTTTGATGTTTTAATGAACTGATGGAAAAATTATTTCTGTAGTGCAAAGAAGGCTCTTCATCTGAACTTCATATTTAAGAGGAAGAGATTGAAATTGAATTAAGCAGGCTTCATTTGGGATCAGAATCATTTTACAAGGAAGAAGAATAAATGGAGGAGTTAAACAGGAGCTCATATTTGGTGAGTATCAACTTATTTAATGAGATTAGAATTTTGGCTAAGTAATTTTTGATTTTAGGAAGCAAAAGTGAATTAACTCAATCAAATACCTGTGAACTTACATAAGTTGTTAGATGAGGTTTGGGATCTGTCTATTTATGGGCATTTCAGATTTTTAGTCATTGCAAAATGATTTGATTAAAATGAACATGGGTGGTTTAAAGTATGGAAGGAAATAATTGAACAATTGAGGAAAGATAAGACATGCTATTCTGAGATTTTTGGGGGCATTAAAGATGTTGAAAAGATATAACAAACAATTTATGTTAATGACATCAATCAAAATATTACCTCTTATAAATGGTTTGCAAAGAATGAAATATGCCAACTATTATCTGATACTTATGGGAGACAAATATATTTGCTTTCATTGAATTCATGTTGTAGTTATACTCCTATGAAAATGGGTGTAAAAGAAAAGTTGGATGCTATCTTCATTTGCTTTTTCAACAATAATCAGTTGTTTCATCTTGTACTTGAGGGAGAAATGAATAAAATCCCACCCTGTCATAACCCTAGTTCTGACAGTCCTTCAACTAAACCAATCCAGTCTCTTCATCAAACTCACCCTCATATCAAACCCAACTTCACTACTCCTGTGCCTTCCACCGGATAGTACTACCTCTGAATCTCTTGCAGTCTCCATCCTCTTCCACCAGCTTCACACTCTCCCTGTATGGTATAAGCTCTATGTCCATGTACACCTCACCTGTCATGTGATTCAGCCAAACTTCTCAGGACCTCTCCCTCTCTCCATGGCTTGGTACAACCTTCATCACTCCTCAACCCAATTGGTATATGAGTTAGTACATACTACACTTAGTATATACATAGTACATACTCTCCACTGTCTGTTCAGCCCATACTCCCATGACTCCAGATCAGTACATGTCAAACCTTCCTGGATAGGCCCATCACCCAATTAGTCAACTGCAGCCTCCAGCCCAATCAGTCAACATGTAATACCATGGGAACTCCAACCTGAAACACCAGCCACTCATCCCTCAAGGCCTCCTTCTCAGCTCTCACATATACTGGCCTCTCCTTCCCTCCTGGACTAATTCCCCCCAAGGAATTAGTATACTACTTCTTACTGGTTAGTCCCTCTGCCAGTAGGTGTCATCTCAGCACAAGACAACCTTCACCCAGCCTGCTTAACTCATATCACCTTGCCCCTTCCTGGTGTTACTCTTATAGGATTCAACAACTCTCTCTTCAAAAAACTCCTGGACTGGTCTTCTCATCTTTCCTCTTCTCATCACTTGTACTCCTCCTTACATCTCCTTCATTGAAATCCAAGAAAACATCCTTGAGTTCTATGAGTAGTAGTGCCTGTGCCTTCAGCCCCTTGCACGCCAGGGGCAGTCGTGACACACCCATCGTTTCAAAAATGCTTCTTTAACTTCTAAAAAGGCTTATGTTTGGGTTGATCATCTAAAACATCAAATTAAGTTAGATTCTAATTCATAAACATCATTTTAATTATTTTGAGTGTTTTTAGTTAACATCATTATGATGAGTGTTTTGCATTAAATTTTATTGTTAAGTAATTTCAACTTGTGTTGGGCCAATCCCATCATAAGGAATATTGTTTCTTCTTTTGATGGGATAAGGTTAACACAAGTTGAACTTGATTTTTTTTGGTGTTTTTAATTTAGGGCCTGTCCATAAGGTGGAGTTCATAGAAGTCTTTTGTGGGGCTTTTACTTTAGGGCTAGTCTTTTGAGGCTGGCTTGATGAAATTCCACATCATTGGATCAGCTTGACACAAGTTGATGTCTTATTTTTTGGATGCATATCATTAGGAAAGGAAGTAATTACATCAGAGGTTTGTTTGAGCTCAGAATTAGAAGCTAATTGTTGTAAACCTTTCTCCGTTTTTGAGCTAGGGATATTATCTGATCCCAATCTTTCTTTTTATTTGGATTTGGATGGGAAGAGTATCTCTTCTTTCCTGATCCTTTGCCTTTCAGTTGGGCTAATTGATTGCAAGGATTCAATTTTTCTACGTAGGATTCTACCTCTTTCCTTGAAAACATTTTCTGAAGAGCTATCTGGGTAGCTTTTGCCTGGGAGATTATCTTTTTCATAGATACCATTTTCTCCTTGGCTTGGGCTTCTTTGAACTCTTCCCAATATTTCACGTGCTCTCTGACTAAGTTTTTGATCCTGGCAAGTTGTATACTTACTTTTATATTCCAAAAAGTAATTTCTAAGGTACTTCTTCCAAGCTTTATGTTTCCTTAGTAGGGCCTGAAAGTTGATAAGCTCTCAAGATCTTCTGGTTCAAGGATTTTATCTAAGTGTTGACATGCAGAAGAGATATTAAGTTGCTCAGCTTGAGTTAGAGCTTCCCAACCATTAGGTTTATAATTTTTAATATATTCTTCTTTTCTGAGCTTTAAAAGATTTATATAATAGATTATTAATTCTGCATTTGTTTCTAAATCCACTGCAAAATAATTTAATGATAAATCATGGTTATAAAGTCAGATAAATTTATCTTTGATTTACTTTTACATGAAATGTCTGGTCCAAGGTATTAAATATAATAAAATGGAATATTTCCGGGCCAGAACCCCAATTTTCAGCCTCCTGGATGCCCAGACCCTTGCTATCCTTTAGCTACTGGATGTGATAGAATAAATAATAAATTTATTATTTAATAAATGCAGCAAAAATCCATAAAATATTTGGATTACGCTTATTGCAAGGTAAATTGGTTTGGTTATGGCTTATTGTTATAAATCAATATGAATAAATTAATTATTAAATATTTTTATAGAGGGGCCACAATTATATTTGGGATCTTTAACACCTCTCTTTAGGGATTTCAGTATGAAAACATGTAGTCTTGGTTACTTTGGGCTCTTTAGTTTAAAGGATATTTTAACCAAAGATAATATGTATATAAAATACAGGGTGGAGTGGCAGGGACTTGTAACCAAGCTGCAACTACAGAGAAAGGATAAGAAAACTCACTGGTATATTATTAAATCCTTAGAGTATCTTTTTGGGATGTGCACTGATGGGTTAAACCTGTATACTGGGGTTATAAGGTTGTTCAGCAGTCTTAATTGATAAAAAGAGGTTGAGGACAGATATTATTGATCAGACTAAGCCATAAATCACTTACTTATCTCTTATAAGTACTTTATTACCTTGGCACGGTGTCTGGATATCAATATAACTGGGTCTCTGCCCATCAATATCCTCAAAAGAGCTCTTTATTTACAGCTTTTGGAGTCCCAATATTATCCTTCTGAGGGGTATAGGGGCCCAAAGGGACGGACACTAAGGCTAGCAGGGTAACCAGTGGTAGCCTGTCACGTTTCCTTGGTTATGTAGCACGGGTAGCATCTAATTCCTCAGGTTGTGTTAATTATTCTACTTTATAATTGATATTAGGACGTGTGAATAAAACTAATCTGTCCTATTTATGTATTATTTCATTAATTATCCTTAGTAAATGTTCCCAGTAAGTTAAACATTCTTTTAATAGACATTTCTACAGATATCCTGATGTCAGGTGAGTTCTTGTTATGTATTAAATAACTGGAATAAAGTCATGATATTGATTTTACTCCTAATTTTCGAGTTTCAGTTGATTTACTAAAATAATTACTTAAAAATATAAGTCATGGGAATTCATGTAATATTTTTACATCATTAGTTTTCTTAGTATGTCACAAAAATTTTGATTTCTAAAGATTCTCATAAAATTATATTAAAGTATTTTAATATATTTTTAGAAGTTGTCATTGTCTTATTTTTGACATTCTTGGTGCTTTGAATTATATTTAATAAAAAATACGTATAATGGTTATTTAAGTATTTTTATATATTATTATGTTCTTTTAGACTATCTACTATCCACGGTAACATTTATTACACATGCAGAATGTTCCCATGTGGGTTTTAGCATGTTTACACGGTACCTAAGCTTCTCAGGCCGCCTGTCACTTTGTCAATCCATATCCCGCGGCTGCATACTTGTCAGAGGCCCGGGGCTGCGTAAAAAACCTTGACAGAGTGACAGGGCTGTATTCCAGCCGCGCGCGGGGGCATTGGCTGCCGCGGCTGCGTGCGGGAATTGTGAAAAAACACATTTCTGTCTGTAACTCCTAAAATATACACAACAGCTCAATTCTGACTGGATTTTAGGTGTGAAACCTATACGTGAAAATACGTGTGAAATACTTAATTGGCCAAAAAGCTCAATGGTGGTGCCATGGTATTTTGGTTTTTCTTTCCTTATTTATTTAAAAATATAAGGAGTTGGATTTCAAGGGTGGGGTCAGTGAGTGACCCTACCTAATCTTGGGTGGAGAATCCATTTCTGTAATAATATTTAAGTTTTTCCTACTCCTTCTTAGGTTAATTGTATTATTATTATTTTTATGTTAGTTTTGTGAGTTTTGTAGCTTTCTCTGAAATAGTAGCAGGCTGACACTTGCCTCCAGGCATAAGAGCTTTGAGTCAGCCATTCCACCCAATCCCCTTTAATAAACCCCTTTTGAGTAATCACTTAGGAACTCACTGTCCCAAGGTCTTTACACGGTTCAAAAGAGCTACTTGAAGAGAGGTTTTTATCCAATAAAGATCCCCTGTTTTCATAAACTGTGGCCCCTCTTGAAAAATATATTTAAATCAATTTAATCCAACCAAACCACTCAAACTTTTAACTTGCTTTGAAATCAACCATTTGAGCATTTTACATAATTTTCTTGGAATTATTATTATTCCAACACCAATATCACTTGCTGTAGCTAAAGGACAGGAAAGTTCCTGGTATCAGTAAGCTGAAAGTTTCAAATCAGAAGCAGGCACCTCCCCACTTTGATAGGACCAACAAAGAAATGGTACCAAGCTCAAGAGCCCCATCTCCCAATGCAGGACCCAAATGGCCCATCAGATGTTATTATTTCAAGGATAAAATCCAGACACAAGTAAACTGTCAAGAACTGGCAGAAGATATAAATTTCAGGAGAATTTTTAAACAAGGGAAAAATTATGACTTCCAAACAGAGAATCCATACCCAATAGCAACCAGGATAGCTTCAGAGATTTGGTCACAAAAGTCTCAAAGAATCATAATTTCCCAGAACTGGAGGAACCCCAGAAGAAGGAAGAAACAACCAATGTTGCAGAATTCTTGAAGAATGGTAATTGGGAAGCTTGGACACCACCAGAGATGAATGTAAAGGAATATAAAGTCCAATGGGGAATGAGAAGATCACAAATTTTTTCTGTAAATTAAACAGAGAAGGATAACACCCTGGAGACACAAGTAGTAGACCAGGGAACCTCAGGAACAAATTAAGAAGCAGCCCCAGAACCAATCAAGAGCAATACAAGCTATCCAGGAGCATGGTTGGAAGTCAAAAAGAACTCTGAAGAAGAAGAAGAAGAGCTCCCCAAAGAACCTGTCAAGGAACCTGTAATTGAACCTGTGCAGAAGAACGCAATAAAGTCAGAACCAGTGGATACTCAGAATGGAACCAAGATGGAAGAAATTTTGAAGAATAAAAGATTAAATGAAAACTTTAACATTAACTAGGAGGAGCTCCTTTCAGTTGCACCAAATTTCTTCCAGAATTTGAAAGATATCACCCCTGAAGGAACATTGGATTTGAATAAATCCTCTAAATCAACAGCCAGCAAAAACAGTAGAATTATCAATGGATTTCAACAGCATTTTGAATATCATTCAGATGATGAATACCCATGCTCCATGGGAAAAAACCTCACCTTTGCTTTTCCATTGGGATTCTTTGATATTTGGCTCAAAGGAAAAAGTATCAAGGCCCTGGTGGATACTGGTGCTGAATTAAATGTCATAACAGAACACTTGGCAATTCAGACAGGGTTGGTGTCCAGAGAATTATTCATGAAGGTCAAAGGAATTGGGGGCCATTCTAATCCACTAAATGGACTGGGTGAAAGAAAATTACTTGAAATACCACCCGGGGAAAAAAATCTGCCCACTTCTTCATGGCCAAACAATAAATTCATATTTTACTTGGAAAGCCTTCCTTAGTGGATCATAGAGTCAGGATGGAATTATCAAAGAATAAAGGAGAAGTGTTGTGCTTTGAAATATCAGAAGGAGAAAGGTTATGCATCCCAATTTTTTCACCAAATCAAGCAGGATGGAAGGTTAAACCACCCAGAAGACCCATGGGCATGAATAGAATCACAGCAAACCTGGAACAAGAAGAGGTCTCAATTGGTGAACATAATATACAAGAGATAGACCTTGAAGGCTTACCAGACCCCTGGGAAAACAACATCATAACTCCTGAGGTACCAATAGAAGGAGAATGGGAGGAGGTTTTGAATACAAAAGTAGCTGAAGATAACCTGGAAATGTTTAAAAAAGTATTTGGAGGATTCAGGACCAACCTTGAAGACATGGAAGGAACCAATTGGGAAGAATTACCTGGAGCAGGATTGGACAACTCAGAATTCATAGAGCTTCTCAACAATCCAATGGTCAACACCTTACTTTACCAAGGGACTGGCTTTCTCATTATGGACATATCATTTGGGTAGTTACAATCAGCCTTTATCATGGAGAGGAATAGCCCATATTATGTATTTATAACTTGATCAATATGTATAAGGTCATCCTTTTTTGACGTCTGGTGGTCAGGCAAATTGGATGAGTAGGTTTGATTCTCATCTATATTTGATGCAGCAGTAGGCCTTCAGTTTCTTTTTAATTTCTGATGGAATGGGTGGGCAATTCTTATTTTTCATTGTCACTTTACAACATCTGATATAAACATCTAAAAGAAAAGGAAAGCAAAAAATCAGAGGTTCAGTGTTTTTTTTTGGTTCATCTCCTTCTATCTCAAAAAAAAAAAAAAAAAAAAAATACCAATGATAACCCCAACTGATGCATTTTCCTCTCATCATAAAATCAGCATAAAAATAATATATATTATATGCAAATAAAAAAAGAGGTTCAGTGCTTCATCCTGGCTCATCTCCTTTTATTTCAAAAAAGGCCAATGTTAAATTGGAAACCTCACAACCCCCCTTCACAACATAAAAAGGGTTGCATGGCGCAACTCCCAACCCACTTAGGGTTGAAAACAGCTGCTTTAAATCTGTTGCAGTTGCTAATGGCTCTTTGCAACCCGCTCAGTTGTAAACAGCCTCTCAAAATGCAATTTGGAGTTTTGAGCAGCAGTTAATGACCAATTTGCGGAAAAAACAAATAAAAATTTAAGAAAAAAAAAAGAGAAATTGAAAGAAATCAACAAATAAAAATTAAAAAAAATTCAAGTTCAACTTGACAGGCACTAAAGTAAAAAAACCAAAAAAAAAACATCAAAAAAAAGACAAGTAACTTTACAAGCCCTAAAGTAAAAAAACCATAAAAAAACACAAGTAACTTGACAAGCCCCAAAGCAAAAACACCAAAAAAAGAGCAAGTCCAACCTGTGTTAAGCTAATCTCATCACAAGAAGTAAAAATACTCCTTATGATGGGATCAGCCCAACAAAAGTTGAACTGACTTACCAATAAAATATCATTCAAAAAACTCATCATAATGATGTTAACTCAAAACACTCAACATAATGATGTTCAAAATTTTATAACCCTTTATATTAATAGAATTAGAGGATCAGCATCAGAAACCAACACCAACTGATGAAATTCAAAGGATTTATATAAATTAGAATACAACTCAATTCAATCTTTGAGGTGATCAACCCAAAAAGAGGCCTTTGTGAAAATTATTGAATGTGTTTTGGAAACTATGGGAAGGATTGGAATCACATCTCCCTTAAGTAAAAGCTGGAACCAATGGTTATTATTGACAAATTACATCAATATTGGGTCTGATGCTGCTTTTACCCTCAGTTCCATAGGAGTATAAGTACAGCATGAATCCAATGACATGAAACGTATTGGTCTTCCATGTTGGAGTATATTCATATCTCCATAATTCTATATTTTCCTTCTTTCTATTTCTTCTATTCTTTGTGTTCCTCATTTTATATTCACAACTCTATCTTTCCATTCCATTCTTGTTTTCTTTATATTTCACACACTGAACATGTCAGTGCTCTCCCCCACTCAGTCTCTAGACAAGCGCTATCTTTTTCTTTCACACTGAATGTTCATTGTATTTTCACCATGTCACACTGTACGTGACACCTGACTGCCAGTACCGCTACCTGAGGACAGAGCTCAAGAAAAGTAGAAGGATTTCTTTCCTGATCCTTCTACTTTATCTCACACCTCTGTTATTCCTCAGGTAAGATTTGTTTTCCTTCCTTACTCACTCTTATTCAATGTTAAAGATGTTGAATGTTAAAGACATAGTCTATCCAATCTCCATATTTCTTCATCTTCTTTTAAGTTTTCCTTTCCATCTTTTTCTTATTTTTCCTCTTTTTCATAGTTTCATTTATGTAACTAAATTAGAGCGCGCTCCTCTCTTCATCTCATTGCACTGTCACACCCATGTCACCAAACCTAAGCTCATACAAGAGGTCCCGCTTGATTCTTTGATCAGCGGACCCCCTCACTGGTCCTTCTTGATTCCTTTCAACATTCTTCTTCCATCTTTTCGTTCTGCTTCATCAGTTTCCTATCCTTCTTAATCATGCCATTATTCCTTTGCTCCTCATTCTCAACTCATCTGGATCAACCTCAACCATACAAGATTCTGTCTGGTAAGACTGTTCACCCTGTGGTCTCAACTTCTGTGATCTCCTCTTCAAATAAGTCATGTTGACTCCATCTTCTCAAGATCTACAACTACTCAACTAACCAAAACACCACTCAAGTTCACTTCAATCCTATTCAAGATCAACTCTCTCAGAATCTTTTGTCTTGATGTTTGTTTCTTATTGTTTTCTCATTTTCTCTTTTTTTCAGTTGCTTCTTCTTTTCATCTATTTTCTACTTTTAGCTGATTATCCTTGTCTTTTAGCCCTCTTCAAGTTCTTTTCTTCTTTTTTTGATTTCACAGAAATCCAACAACTCTCACCGTGTTTTTCTCTTTACTTATGAAACCTTATCCTTCTACTTTACCTCACACCTCTTTTATTCCTCAGCTCAACAGGTTATGAGCCCAGAGCCGCACCAGTAAAACCAAACAGAAGGATCCGGTTAATTGTTGATACTGTTAAAGATACAATCATGGAAAAAAGTCAAAACCCTCACCCAGTCCTCAAGACACCATCAATAATCCCTCTAAACTCACCTGGGTCTGACTTGAATTATCTCGATCGGGCAATGATCTTAAGGATTCATTTCCAAGCTTCTGGCATTGGTTATCTCCTCTTGAACAACCCTCCGAAGGGTGAATCATGGTCAAAAGACAACCTGGCCGTATGTTCAGTCATATCCAAGTCAATTGGACCCTCAAATTTTCAATTTATCAGAAAACATCAAGAAAGAGCTATTGGAATGTGGAACTCTCTCAAAGAAGCACACCAAGACAGCTCTTCTGGAGGAAGGATGTACTGGCTCCGTAAAATCCTCCTAACCAAGTTAAAGGACAAGGATATGACGACTCACCTTTCTGAAATAGTCACCTATGGCGGAAAACTCTCATCTCTTATCACTCCCAAGAACCCACTCACAGCCGAAAATCTGAAATTGACAGCTATTCTGTTATCCTTACCCAACGACTGGCTAGGATGTGTGTCTGGGATGATGAACAAAGAATCTGTGCCATCATCAAGACTGATCAACGCACTGAAACAAGAGCATCTCAGACGACAAACAAGAAATGAAGACACCTCCTCTATAAACTCTGCTAAAGCCCAAACAGCCAACTCCAAATTCCAAAATTGACAAGAGTGGGATACTCAAGGTCATCCAAGAACCTACTTCTGCACTAACTGTAAAGTTGAAGGGCATTTTTTTGCAAGATTCCCCGAGTTCCTCAAGGAATTGGAGTACTCTAAGAAAAACAGAAAAACCCATAAAAATTGATCATCTGGCGCTAAACAGGCCAAGGCAAATCTGGCAAGGGAACAAGGGAAATCTGACAATGAAGATGACAATGACAATTTTAACAACTCAGAAGTTATCGTTCATGCTGGATATGCATCATAGAATCTTGCTGATTCGGTAGTAACCCATGGTCATGATCTGAACCTGGACTCAGGATGTTTGTTATTGATGACTCCGTACCACTGGAAAGTAAATGACAAGAAACCAAACTCAACCTCAATTTGACTTGCAGACGGAACAAACATATCTTCCAATAAGGAAGGATTTATCTCACTTCCATTTGTTTGTATTTGATCTTTGGTTGTTCCTGATCTCCACAAAACTCTACTCTCAGTTTTGGGTCTTTGTGAATCTGGATTCCTTGTGACATTCTTGTCCAACACCTGCAAGATTTTTGACAGCTGAATATCGACCATAAATAATTCGCCAGTCGCAAGCGGTTACCAAAAAGGAAACCTATACTATCTTCCTCAAGATAAAGTAAGCAGCAAGGAAACAGTTCTCTCTGCCATCTACCAAACATCTGATAACAGTATTTTTGGCTATCATTGCAGACTCTCTCATCTGAACCTTAAGTCCCTACAAAAGCTGCTCAAATCAAATAACATTAATCCTGAATTCAATAAAAAATCCAAAATCCATAAATGCACGACTTTTATCCAATCAAAAATGACAAGAAACCCCTTCCATTCACAGCTAAGCCACAGATCTAAGCGACCAGGAGAGATTATCCAATCATACCTGTGTAGTTTTGACACCACATCAAGAGAAGGATACAATTATTTTATCACCTTTATCAATGATTGTTCAAAAGCTCTATTTGCATATTCACTACGTCAAAAATAGGATGCCTTTGAATCAACCAAGCTTTTCATCTCCTTTTTCAAAACAAGTTCTGCTACTCCATAAGATGCCTCAGAACAGACAACAGTGGCAAATACGTAAACAATCAGATGTCCTCTTTCCTTGACAAAAAGGGTATACAACATGAAACCGGACCCCCTCATTCTCCTCAACTCAACAGCGTTGCAGAACGTTCCAACAGGACCATTCTCAAACTTATTTG
The DNA here is from genome assembly GCA_025617555.3 of Puccinia polysora. Classification (NCBI taxonomy): domain Eukaryota; kingdom Fungi; phylum Basidiomycota; class Pucciniomycetes; order Pucciniales; family Pucciniaceae; genus Puccinia; species Puccinia polysora. Next base: position 24,257,213 of record CM062635.1, read on the forward strand.
CTTCTTTCTCTCTGATTCTGATCTCCCCAAATCTTTCTGGGCTGGCGCCCTCAAACATTCTCTCTTCAATTTTAATTCCTATCCGTGTAAGACGCCTTGTGGTTTCACTTTGCCAAACTCTATCCTTGGGGTGGAAGACACTCCTATTTCCTACCTTCACCCTTTTGGATGTCTAACCTGGTACAAGATACCCAAAGCCAACCGGACCAAGCTCTCCCCAAAGGGTTGCGCGTCAATCCTCCTCTCCTATCTCTCACAGGGCAACGGGTATCGTCTTCTCAATTTGTCCACCAAGAAGGTAGTTAAATCCCGAGACTGCATTTTTGACAATTCAACTTTCCCGTATGGTCATCCCCTTCATTAATCTGAAAAGGAAACCTCTCCCATTCCCGTTTACCTCCCTTGGCCCCAGTTCCCGCCAACCTCCAATTTTCCCTGTCCCTCTGATTCCCCAATTTCATCCTTTCCTCCTGCTGAAGATTCCCCTATTCTGTTTCCCTCTTTGAGTCCCAGATACGCAGATGTGGTCATTCCTTCATCCTCCCTGTCTTCTCCCCCCTGTCAACTTGCGTCTTCAAACTTGTTCCACCAGTCCCTCTGTATCCGACAACTCTGACATCCTTCCACCTGTTTCTCTATCACCAATCCCCTCTCCTTTGCCATTTCCCTCCCCAACTTCCGTTTCCCCTGTTCCCAACCCTTCCACCCGTTCTCCTCCCCTCTCCCCTACTTCCCTACCGGCACCACGCCAATCAACCAGGTCTAAGCGCCCGCCCTCATGTTTTGGAACATACTCTTGATCTGCCTCAGTCAAAGACAACATCCTGGCGCCCAAGACGTGGAAGCAGTTGCTGAAGTCTCCCCACCGGCTCTGCTGGATCATCTTGGCTCACAAGGAACTTGCTTCTCTCCAGGGCATGAAGACCTGGACGCTCATTCACCCCCCAAAAGGACGGAAGATCATCCGGTCAAAGTGGGTTTTCAAAGTAAAACGGCGTCCCAACGGCTCAATCATCAAACTCAAAGCGCGTCTGGTTGCCATGGGGTTCACCCAGGTCCACGGTCTGGATTTCTCAGAAGTGTTCTCCCCCACCCTGCGCTTGGAAACTCTCCATCTTCTTCTTAGTCTACTCGGCTCAAAAGATTGGGTTGGCAGGCAAGTTGATTTCAAGATGGCCTTCCTCAATGGCCACCTGGACAAGCCCATGTATATGTCTCAACCCACGGGCTTCAAAGATCCTCTCCATCCCGACTGGGTCTGCAAGGTCTCCAGAGCAATCTATGGGCTAAAAGAATCCCCCCGCCAGTTGAATAATGAACTGAACGCCGCGCTCCTCTCCCTGGGTCTCTCTTGCTCCTCTTATGACCCATTGCTCTACTTCAATATCACTTACAGTGCTCTGGTGGGTGCGCTGACCGCGCATGTTGATGATCTGGCAGTTGTTGGCACACCTACTTTTGTCTCCACCTTCATCTCTGACATTGGCCAGCGTTTCAAGATTGGCTCCGACAACAACCTCAATCTTTTACTGTCTATCTCCGTTCATCGCAATCTGAAAAGGAAGACCGTCTTGCTAGGCCAGGACCACTACATTTTATCAGTCACCTCTACTTTTCTACCTCCTGGCTCCTTGTTCACCAAGTCTCCAATGGGAGTCTTGTTCAAAACTCTGCAAAAACAAGCGCCGTCTGACGCAGCATCCCCTCTGAAGTACAACCAGCTAATTGGTTTGCTTGTCTGGATCTCTCAATGCACAAGGCCTGAAATCTTTTTTGGGGTGAACAAGCTCTCTCAGTTCCTTCAAGACCTGTCTGTTGATCACTGGGAGAGCGCGATCCGCGTACTTTGGTTCTTAAACTCAACAAAAGATTTTTGCCTCACTCTTGGAGGTCCCTCCCTGATACTCTTGGGGTACTCCGACTCCGACTGGGCTGAGGACAGGGACAACCGTCGCTCTGTGTCTGGGTACACTTTCCGTCTGGGTATCGGCGCTGTTTATTGGCAATAGAAGAAGCAACCAACAGTTTCTCTTTCTAGCTCTGAGTCAAAGTACAAGGCCCTCTCCAACTCTTGCAAGGAAGGGCTTTGGCTTTGGAATATCCTGTTTGAACTACGATTACAAGAATCCTCTCCAGTCCCCATCTACATTGACAACAAGTGGGCTGAATCCCTAGCAAAAAACCCAGAACATCATTCCCAGACAAAACATATTGATGCGCGCCATCATTTCATCAGGGAATGTGTCGCTAGAGGCGCCTTTACCATCCACCACGTGGGTACCAAGGACATGATTGGGGATATGCTAACCAAGCCGCTGAACAGAGTCCTTCTGCAAACTCATCAGAAATTGTTCAGCCTCAGCGGTGACGGTTGGGAAGGGGGGGTGTTGGAGTATATTCATATCTCCATAATTCCATATTTTCCTTCTGTCTATTTCTTCTATGCTTTGTGTTCCTCATGTTATATTCACAACTCTATCTTTCCATTCCATTCTTGTTTTCTTTATATGTCACAAACTGAACATGTCAGTTCTCTCCACCACTCAGTCTCTAGACCCGCGCTATCTTTTTCTTTCACACTGAATGTTAATTTTATTCTCACCATGTCACACTGTACGTGACACCTGACTGCCAGTACGGCTACCTGAGGACAGAGCTCGAGCAAATTAGAAGGATTTCTTTCCTCATCCTTCTACTTTACCTCACACCTCTGTTATTCCTCAGGTAAGATTTGTTTTCCTTCCTTACTCACTCTCACCGTGTGTTTCTCTTTACTTATGAAACCTTATCCTTCTACTTTACCTCACACCTTTGTTATTCCTAAGCTCAACATTCCATAAAAATCTGCATGTGTTTCTTTTTTTATAAAAACAAAAACCTTTTCAAAATTATTTTTTTTGGCAGTAATTCCTAAAACATGCAATAAGGGCATGTTGTACCTGTTTGTGTTATAGGTACAATCCAACAAAGCAATATCATGGAGTTTTTCAAAAAGATTTATAGACTCAAGATGAGCCAAGAAAAGGGCATCTAAGTGACCCTCTCCACCAAATTTGGACCTGGAAATCCACTGGAATTCCTGGACCATTTCAAATAGAACCTCTATAACACCTTTCCCATCCAGTGCTGCTTGCTTTACCTTCCCCTGGGTGTTATAGATTGTTCTATCATAAATTTATTCTCCACCATCAATCTTACTCCATTCACTTTTAAGTTTAACTTTATTGATCCCATCTTTCATTCCTTCCTTAAGTAACTATTATTCTTGACCAGGAATTGTCCTCATTTGAGGATGCACTGAGGGACTTTCAGATGGTTGATAATTTTTCAGGCCATTTCTCATGGAGAGATGCCACGTGGTATCTACTACTTTCTTACTTGCATGGATCATGAATTGACACCCAACCTTTCTATTTGAGTTTTCCTTTGAAGTTTGGTGATACATTGCCCTTCATAAACCCCAAATCTCTGACATGCTAGATCAAGCTTTTTGTCTTTCATTCAATTTAAAGTTGTCAATGCTTAGCCATGCATGGCTGCCCATTGCTGACAATAAATCTTGGCTTCTTTCCTACTAGCAAAGGCTATCATAGGAGGAGGGTCAAGCAGTTCTTGCACTCCTAATTTACATTAGTATTTTTCAAGCCAAATCTTTCTCGGTCAAATGACGTATGAAATGTGACCCACCACCTTCAGTCAATTCAAGTTGTGACGGAAAATGTTGTTCTAGTTGTGAAGAAGCATCTTTTTCCTCAATTTGAAATCTAGATCAGGATGCAATTGGGGATTCCAATGTTTTCTTTTCCAACTCCCTACCCAAATACCTAGATTAGACCAAAGCTTTGTTAAGTGCACTTCCAATTGAGTACTTTAAAGTAGCAATGTTTAATCTGGAAGTGCTTGGGCTTGCCACTGTTCCCATAAACCAAAAAAATTCAATGGAAATTTAGTATTCAATGCAATTTTAAATCCAAAAACTCCAAAAGTTTGCTCACTTTTGGGTTGAGAAAAATTAATTTATGCAATGGGTGTTTATTGTGTTTGTACGTGGTGTGTGTCAAGAGTTTTTGCCAATAAGCAGAATGTTTGATTTCCAAGTTTCTTTTTGTAGTGCAATAGTCACACATAGTATGCCAGATCACCAAATTTTGGTTGAAAGCACTCACATGTGGTCCAGGGTGCCTAGGTCCCCCAAAACCCCCTCAAATGGCCCATTTTTCTTTTTTTTTTTTTTGTGGGGGGAGTAGCCCAAATGGCCAGGAAAACATGTGCAACCCCCGCTTGCAACTGGCACATCCACTGGGGGTTGCAAAACCCTGGTCATTACCCAAAAAAGTTTGAAACTCCCCAATTGCAAATGGAGGTTTGCAACCCCCTGGGGGATGCGCAAGTTGGGAGAAACTTGGATTTCTTCTTGTTAGGCTGTGATTTGCCGTTTGCAACCCATACAGGTTTTAAACAGCACTTCAAGCCTGTTTGCAACCCTGAGGTTAAAAATTAAACATTGGCCAGAAGAAAAAGAAAAGAAAGAAAAGAAAGAAAAGAAAGAAAAAAGAAGAAACAAAGGGCAAAAAAAAGAAAAAAACTCAACAATGATAAACTCCACTGATGAAGGCTCCTCTCAACATAAAGAAAAAAAAGGGGAAAAAAAGAAGATATTCATTGAAAAAATATGTAAATATAAATCTAATACAAACATATATATTTATATATATATAATACAAAAAATATTTATTTAATTATGAATATGTACAAAAAAAATATATCTTGAACTCATCATGACAGGACATATATATATAAACCAAAAAACTGAAAAAAAAATATAAAAAAGGAATAACTGTTAAACTTGAAAATTAATTATCAGGAACTAAGAACTAGCAAGGCTGAACAACATAGGATAGGTAAGAACATGAGAAGACACAAGATGGATAAAGAGAAAGAGATCCTACAGGTCTGATCAATCACAAGGGTTGAGTTAAGTAGCATGGATGAGGAGACGTCTTTGAGATGAGTAGGATGAGTCGGGTGAAAGCTGATGTTTAAGGAACCAAGGGTTAGTTGACCCAAATGATCTTTTGAGAAGTTTGAGATTTTACCAGGCAGAGATCGGAAGCAGTACAGTCTTGACGTGGAGATATGTATCAATTGTTGATAGCAGAAAGGAGGAATTTGAATAAAGAATAAAATGAATGGAATAAAATAAAGAATAGAGAAAAAAAGAAATAAAAGATAAGAAAATAGAAATAAGGAATAAGAAAATAGAGATGGGTTTGATTTGATCTTGGTAGGCTTTTACCTTGTCTTGTATTGAGGTGTTTTGATTTGTTTGTGATTTGTTTGTTTGAGTATGTGGAAGAAAGTTTGTTCAGTGCCAGACAGATGAGGAAGAGGGGAGGGGCGGAAGATGTAAGTCAGGGGACCATTGGGGTTGCGTGGAGCTTTGAGTGGGTGCGCTGTAGAGCAGTTAGAGAAGTGTTGCGGAAGTGCTTCATATCTCAACACCCCTCATGGCTGGTAAGAGGAGAAGTCAAATGGCGGTCATTGTTGGTTCCGCAGAATATCTTTCCGTGAAGAGATTTGAGTATTTGGACTGAGGTTGCTTTGGTTAAGGAATCAGCCATCATTTTGTCTGAACGAATGAGCCGTAGTTTGTATTTCTTGAGCAAAAGGTCTTCTCTTAAGCCTTTAGTTTTCATATCAATATGCCGAGATTTTTAATGAGACCCGAACTTCTTTATTTTATCTTTGAGCCCCTTATTGTCTACATACATTGTGGGTTTAATTGAGGTGCTGAAGTAAATCTCACCAACTAGATGGCAAATCTACTTCAATTCTAAGTAACAGTCCAGCATAGCATTCAGTTGGGACTCACTGGAGGAATAAGTTATGTTTTGTTGTCTTGACGAGTTCCAGATGATGGGACTTCCGTAGTGAAAAATTATATAACCAGTTTGAGACTTGCAAAACACAGGTTTGTCGGCCCAAGTTGCGTCTCTGAAGCTGGAGATGATGTCCTGATTGGGATTGTTTTGGAGGACCAGCTTGAGGTTTCTTGTTTTCTTGAGATACTTCCAAACCTTCCGGACCTCTCTCCAGTGCATGAGACCCGGCTTGGCATTAAACCTTGCTAAGCTTGATACGGTAAAGGAGACGTCCGGTTGAGTGTATTGAGAAATGTGATTCAGGAGGCCAATTGTGGATTGGTAATTAATGTTGAGCTGGACAAATTTGGCGTGGTCTTCATCTGTAGCGGGTTCCAGGTGTGTATTTTGAGTCAGTGGGGAGTTGAAATTCCTGCAGTCGGTAAGGCCCAATTCTTTGAGTCCTCGGGTGATATGATTTGGTTGGCTGAGCATAATCTTGTCGCCTTCAAATTCCATCAGCATTCCAAGAATTGTATTTGGGGAATGACAAGAAGAATTGGAAAATCTTTTTAGAAAATTTGACGCAAAGTTGTTAGTCCTTCCCACTAGAATCAGATCATCTATGTGGAAATAGAAAACCTCGCCAGAATCAGAATTGAGAAACAAGCATGGGTTGCTTGTAGACCCATGGAATCCTTGCAACTTGGTCCAAGCAGTAAGAGTTTTGTACCAGTTCTTTGGTGATTGTCTGAGGCTGTATAAGGATTTCTTCAACTTTAAGAAGGGAGACTTTCTATCTGATCCTTTGGGAGTTTTTATTATAACTGTTTCATTCAGAGGAGCATGTAAGAAGGCTCCCTTTACGTTGAATTGTGTAAAATTCATCTTATTTTTGAGGCCGTACAAGAGAGCCAGGCGGAGAGATCCGAGTTTACCCGTAGGTGCCCAAGTTTTGTCAAAATCAATGCCTTGAATCTGGTCAAAACCTTGTACACATAGTCTGGCTTTGTATTTAGCAGGTTCTCCATGAAAATTTTCTTTTATCTTGAATACCCAGGTAGTATTGAGGATGTTATCCGGGGTGTTGTAGTATTCCTACCAGACGTGTTGAGATTCAATTGATAGTAATTCATCCTTCAACGCTTTCTCCCATTTTGGCCATTTTGGACATTTTTGAGCGGCTTTATAGGAAGGTGGTTTGTAGTAGTGATGAAATCCGTATCTTTGCGGTTTACGAGTTTCTTGTTTGGGTCGCAATGGTATATCAGGAGCGGGAATCATTTGAGTTGGAGAATTTGGTGATGGGGGATTTGAGGAGTTATCTTTGTCCTTGGGTTCAGAGTTTGATTCTAGAGATTCAGTGCTTGTGTTGCGGATAGCATATTATTTGTCGGATGTGGAGAAATCTGATTTGTGTAGATCTGAGTTGGATTGGGAGAAGATGTCCAATCCGGATGATTCAAGGAGTGGGAACTTGCTCAAGCTTGTCTTTAGGAATTTGACATGTTTTGACTCTATAACTGCCCCAAGCAATTTGAGGACAAGGTAAGAGTGAAAGACTGGATTGAAACCAATTAAGATCCCTTCGAGACCTTTTTCATCAAACTTACATCCCTTTTGCATAAGGTTTGCAAGGTATATTACCAATGTACCTACAGGTTTTAAATAATTAGTTGGTAGTTTCTTACCAAAAATAAACTCCAAGGGAGATTGATTTTTACCTTCCTGTGGAATTTGGTTGAGCATGAAGCAGCAGCTTCAGACCACAATGTGCCAGTAGTTCTTGGGTAGTCTTGACAAGGAGAAAGTGGCTGGGGCAGATTCTACAATAGTTGCATTGGCCCTTTCAGCGCGGCCATTGTGTTGAGAATGATACAGTTTGGAGGTTAAAAGCTTGATATGTTTCGGATTAGCAAAATCTTTGAGGGTGGCGTTGGTGAATTCAGTCCCTTTATCTGAAAATATTTTGGTTGGATAGTAAGTTAGTATTTTGTGTTCTGTTTTGAGTACAGTTATGATAGTGTTGAGAGTTTTGTCCTTGGATTTAAGGGGGAATGCCGCCAAATAGCCAGTATAATTGTCGACAAGGGTGAGAAGATAGTGATGGCCAGATTTGGATTGGGGAGAGATTGGACCAATCAGATCAAAATGGATTTGCTCCAGAGGCTTGTTACAGGAGGTAGAGACACTAGTAAATGGAGCTCTGGTGATTTTACTTTTAACACAGCTCTCACATTGGAACTTGAGGAGTTCCTCGTTAGGGTAGTGATCTTTCAAGAAAGGTTTGAGGGTGGAAATTTAAGCATGCCCATAGGTTGGGTGGAGTTTGAGTAAGGAAGGAAGGGTAGTGGGAGATTGGTTGGAGAGATTCACAATTTGGTTATTCCCAGCAGTCCTAGGTTTTTCAATGACAAAGTGATGATCTTGGATGAGTCCTTTTAAGACAATCTTGTTGTTTCTGGTAACGGTGAAATTGTCGCGTTGTTGAGTGAGTTTACACCCTTTCTTAGCTAGGAGACCTGGGTTGATTAGGTTTATCACAATATTGGGCACATATACACAGTCTTCAAGGGTGATTGTTTATTCTTTCCATTCTAACTGGACCGTGCCAGTTCCTCAAATCTTGAGGTTAGCTTCCAGTTTACCAGTTTTGATTTCCTCAAGGTTATCTTGCATCTTGATCAAGGTGAAGTACTTGAGATTTTTGAAGATGTGGAAATTGGCTCCAGTGTCCAGAAGGAGGTTAGGATGGCTATCAGAGTTGATCCAAAGAGTGAGGAGAGCGTAGTAGTTGATTGTTGGGTTCTTTTTGTTTTTATTCTTCCATTCCATTTGTTGTTAGATCCACCAGTCTGGAGCGGTCTCGGGATGTAGGTGGAAACAGGATGATTTGGGATGTGGAGCGTTAGGGTTGTGGTAGCCTTCTCTAAAGCGCATCTTAACTTTGCATTCATCCTTGTTGATTTTTGCCTAAGTTGTCACAAGGGACACATCGGCGGATGGTTTTGTGACTTTGATCTGAGCTTTTCTTTTGTTTTTGTACTGAGTGAGATGATTGAAGACCACGTCTACGGTCAGATTCTTCTCGACGTGCATGATCTGTTGTTTGAGGTTCTCGAGGATGAGGGGAAATTTAAAGAGAAGTAAATAGGCTAATATGTCCTTTGGAAGTTCAATTCCCATGTCCCTCATTCTTGTAATTTCTTTTTGCATCTTGGTGATAAATCCATAAATAGCATGTTCGCTAAATGTTGAGTGGAGGAAGTGGTTGAAAACCCTAGCTTTGTTGGCCGTCTCCAATGATGTAAATCTCCGCGTGATTTTGGTCCATAGAAGTTTAGATGACCTGATGTTAGTCGAGTTAACTACATTTGAATGAGTGGTATTATCAAGTTTCAAGAGGATGATTTCTCATATCTCTTGGTCTTGCTTAGTCAAAATCTGTCCAGAATTCCTCGTAATGGCGTCTTTGATGTCCTTGAGATCAAAGAGCATGAGCATCTTGTCTCTCCAAATCAAGTATTTTTCTTCATTTAACAGGGGTATGGTGTCGACCAACGCTTTCAGGGTTACTTGGTGGAAATAGTCGGACGCTCCCGCTGGTTTGTTCATGTCTTTGATTTGTCTGGTTGAGGTCTTCAGTTTTGGCTTTGAACCGTGTTAAAATTGAGAATTAATTATCAGGAACTTAGAACCAGCAAAGCTGAACAACGTAGGATAGGTAAGAACATGAGAAGACACAAGATAGATAAAGAGAAAGAGATCCTACAGGTCTGATCAATCACAAGGGTTGAGTTAGGTAGCATGGATGAGGAGATGTCTTTGAGATAAGTAGGATGAGTCGGGTGAAACCTGATGTTTGAGGAACTGAGGGTTAGTTGACCCAAATGATCTTTTGAGAAGTTTGAGATCTTACCAGGCAGAGATTGGAAGCAGTACAGTCTTTACGTGGAGAGATGTATCAATTGTTGATAGCGGAAATGAGGAATTTGAATAAAGAATAAAATGAATGGAATAAAATAAAGAATAGAGCAAAAAAGAAATAAAAGATAAGAAAATAGAAATAAGGAATAAGAAAATAGAGATGGGTTTGATTTGATCTTGGTAGGCTTTGAAATTGTCTTGTATTGAGGTGTTGTGATTTGTTTGTGAGTTGTTTGTTCAAGTATGTGGAAGAAAGTTTGTTCAGTGCCAGACAGATGAGGAAGAGGTGAGGGGCAGAAGATGTAAGTCAGGGGACCGTTGGGGTCGCGCAGAGCTTTGAGTGGGTGCGCTGTAGAGCAGGTAGAGAAGTGTTGCAGAAGTGCTTCATATCTCAAAAATAACCTTTTTTGAGTACTTATTTCCCATAAAATTGAAGGAAAGCACAAAAGAAGATGACTCACTGCCTAGAAAACTGAGGGATCCCCCCTCAAAATAAAAAACAATGGCCCCAAAAAAATTGAGAGGACCGGGTATTTACCAGCTGTGGCAAAGGAGGTGCAATCCACCTATCAATTTTTCAACATCAACCATAGAGGGTCACAAGCTGCCCTAGAAACAAAAAAAATGGAAGAAGGAACTCACCAAAGCAATGAAAAGGAGAAATCTAAGTGGACAGGGGAGGTAGTTGCTTGTTGCCCCCCCCTTTAAGTAGAAATGGAGGGGAGCTGAGAGCCTTGCTCCCAACTGCCAACAACCTTTGACGGCAACAATCCGCAAGCTTGGGAAGGTCAAAGCAGTGATATCAATGATTGCAGAAAAAGGAATGCCTGGAAATTGGAGAAACAAACAAACAAAAGGACAAAAGGAAGAACAAGAAAAAAATAAAGAGGAAAAGGGTACCAGGATCCTTGTTTGTGCTCACCAAGAATCAACCCACAGCAAAGAACAACAAATGTCATAACTTAAAAAAAAGCAAGAGGGGGAAAACATTTGAGGGGAGGAATCATGGGTCCCTTTTTTTGAGTTTTGAGTCTTTCTTGGATTGAAAGCACCAGTGGGTAGAACCTACTTCTATCAATTAAAAAAAATCATATTAATTCATAAAAACACAGACCAAAATCATTGTCATACTGACACCAAACTCAGTCTAACCCTCAGGCCTGATCTACTTTTTCAGGAACTTCAACCTCAGGGCTCAGGAGACTTACATCAATATGTCTCCAGTAACTATATACCTCAGGATCTTCATGCAGTACATACCTACATATAGTCTAACCTCATACTATACACAGATAGACTCCATAGGCTTGCACATACTCAATCTCCCAGGCTCTACTCTACCTCTCTGTCTAAACAATACCTCTTTGGGTTATCTCTCTGTCTAACCCATACCTCCTCTGTGTGGTTTATCCTTTGGGAATCTTTATGTACATCCTCTTGCAGATTTTATTACACACTCTCTCTACTTAGTAAATAGTGTCATGACTCCCATGTACACTGTACATCCTTCAATTGTACTTTCCCAACTTAGACAGCTCAGACCTGGAACCTTACCACAATGTAGAAGCAGCCTAACATAATGTAGTAGCATACCTGATCAGCCCTCTCTGTTACTTAGACTGTTCCCATGACATCATGTGTATATTCTGAGCCCCAATCACTTGTACCTCTGTTGTAGTTCCAACCTCTTGTCTATTTAACAGGCCTCCTCTTCCCTCTTCCTGATGTTCCCCAAGAAATCAGTTTACTACTTCTTACTAGGAGATCTTTCCCAGCAAGTGTCATTCAGCACCCTTCAACCCAATCCTCCTCTTCTCCTTGTAGCCTCATTCAGTAACCTTGCCCCTAAGCCTACTGTGGGTAGAGACCCCTCTGTGCCAAGCCCTGCTTGCATGTCAGCAGCCCTTGTGACATTAAACTGATTTCTTCCCCAATAACCCCTTCTTCACCAACCACACTCCCTATCCCTTTTTAGACAGAATCAAATCTTGCTATTGAGTGTTGGCAATTTATGTTTGCTTTATTTCTGTCCCAACCTTGAACTTGGCTATTTGATTTGTGGCCATTTTCATTGCTTCCCTTACCTTACTGTCAAACCTACTCAGAGATCCAGCTCTCTATCCTCTAAGTATCACTTCAACGCTTTGACGCTTTGACACTTCGAAAATTTGACGCTTCAACACTTTGACGCTTTGACGCTTTGACGCTTTGACGCTTCAACGCTTTGACACTTTGACGCTTTGATCCTTCGACGCTTCAACACTTAGACAAGGTATAGTAACCAGTCTTTGACTGTCCCATAAAGGTAATCAGAGGAAGAAAAAATTCCTTTTAATCATTTTATTCTTGCTCCAAGGTGAAGAATACCTTTTGGGTAACTAATTATTCTTAGAAGTAAGAATGCCCCCACAACGTGCTCTTTTTTCTCACATTTCTAGCCCAGCAGTCACCCGCAGCTCTAGGGGGAGAGGTACCACTGAACCTACTGACCATTCTACCCCTAGATCTTGTGGAACAGGTAGGACTTTTTCTAACCTGGCTGCACCAGTGGTTACCACTTCCACTCCTATGGATACAGGTTTATTGGAACCTATTCCCCATGTATCCCTTTCTACTATTCCTTCTTCTGACAATGCTAGCCTCCACAGGGTCACAGGTCAGTTTCCAAGCCCAGGTTACCATGGTTTGGACTCTCCTGCCTATGATGCAAGCATGGTCTCAATCCCAGGAGAAGGTGAGGAAGATGAAGAGGATGAAGACTCAGGATTTGATTCTAGAATCTTGAGTGGCCTGGGTTCACCATCCCCAGAGGGTAATCCTAGTCAAACTTCTAATGCAACAGCAGTCCCTTCACCTTCCCCACACACCAAAATTCCTTCCACCACTCAGGCTCCTTCAACTGACCCTGCCCTGCTGGCCATTCTTCAGCAAATGACCACTGCAATGACTCATCTTTCTAAACCTGCTGACCATGGACCCTCTGCTAACTTTAAATCTCCATCTATAAATGCCCCAGATAAATTTGATGGAACTAACCCAACCAAGCTTAGACCTTTGCTTCAAGCTTGTGAACTCATTTTTGCAAATGATGAGAGAGTTTTGCTAATGACAGAAAGAAAGTATTTTTTACAGTCTCTTACCTTTCAGGAAATACCAGTCAATGGATCCAACCCTATCTTGCTCACATTGGTAATCATGAGCCAGACTTCATACTTAACTCCTGGCTTCTATTCAACCAACAGGTTCATACCCTTTTTGGGGATTGTCTAGAAATCCAGCGTGCTGAGAAGGAGTTAACCCTCCTAAAGATGAACAAAAGTGGTTATGCTACTAACTATATCACTGAATTCAGGACACTTATGACCAAGGTCTCTGGGTGGGGTGATAAAGCCTTTTTCTTCCATTTTAGACAGGGTCTCCCAGCCAGATTACTGGACCAACTAGCTGGTTATGATGGACCTCAAGAAACCTTGCAAGACCTAATGGGTATTGTTCTTAAGTATGACACTTGCTACCATGAAAGGATCTTGGAGAAGTCCTTCACTCTCCCTCAGACCTCAAGACCTGGACCCAGTCTTCCAAATCCTCAGAAATCTCAACAGACCAGCCAACCAGGTAGGTTTAAGGGGAAGGCCAAGACAACCCCTACTAATTCTACTCCAACCTATGTCCCCAATCCCAATGTAGGAGAGGATGGACACCTCAAGGCTGAAGGAAAAGCTAGGCGAGAAAGAGAGGGTTTGTGTAACTACTGTGGAGGAACTCACAAAATTAGCCTCTGCAGGAAACATCCAGATTTTAAGCCTGGCCAGAAGCCCAATCCTATGAAACCAAAACAGGGAAAAGACTAGGTGATGGGAGTGTGGTACTCCTTGACCATCACCCTCCCAATACTCAAGTACAAACTTTGGAAAGAAAAGACGCTAACCCTCCTTCCAAAGACTTACTTTTTGTTTGCTTGTCCAATAACCAGGCTTATAGTGTGCTTGTTGACTCTGGAGCAACTCAATCTGTTATTTCAAAATTTATGGTTTTAAAGTTTTCTCTATCACTCAAACCCCTGACCACTCCTATCTTCTTATTTACCTTCAGTCCTTCTGACTCACATTCCCAGGAAATCACCCATAAGGTTTCCTTCAATTTCTCTTTGCCCTCTTTTCCCAACTTAGAATGGGATTTCTTGGTTGTTGATACTCCCCCAAAAGAAGACATTATTCTAGGTATTGGCTTCCTCCATTTCTGGAACCCAGAGGTAAATTGGCAACTGGGATTGATCACCCCAAGACACCAACCAACTTTGGATCATTCCTCTTCTGTTGAACTCTCCTTGGCCACTACTTCCTTTCCGCCAGTGAACCTGCAGGTCACTGCTCCTGTCCCCTTTTCAGAATCTATGCACTCACAAAACTTCCCTTTGAGTTCAACAACTACTTCTGTGAACAGGATATTCTTTGGACATTCTCTGAAATTCTTGGAGGATATGGAGAATGATCTATCTGTTCAAGTTTTGCGTATGATTATTTCCACTTCTGACTCTGATTCAAAGCAGGCTACTGCAGAAGGTTTGGATGAATATGAGGAAACTGATGAAATTGAAACTGTGATGGAGAGAGTTCCTGATGCTTATCATAACTTTTTAGATGTTTTTTCCAAGGTCAAAGCTGATAAACCCCCTCCTCATTGCGCTTACGACCATCATATTGAACTGGAAGGCCCTATGCCTCCAGTTGGGCCTATCTACTCCCTTAGTCACCATGAGAAGGAGGCCCTACAAGCCTATATAGCGGAAAATATAGAGAAAGGTTTCATTTGCCCCAGCACTTCCAGCACTGGTGCACCTGTCCTCTTTGTAAGAAAGAAGGATGGTGGTTTGCGATTGTGTGTTCACTATTGCAAACTCAATGCTGTGACTCAAAAGAACCGGTATCCCATTCCTCCCATGACTCAATTATTAACAGTCTTTTCTGGTTCTACCATTTTTTCCAAAATTGACCTCAGGGGTGCTTATAATCTCCTTCAAATTAAGGAGGGGGATGAACATCTTACAGCATTCAGAACTCAGTTTGGGAGTTTTGAATATTTGGTAATGCCTTTTGGACTCACCAATGCTCCTACCTCTTTTCAATGTCTTGTTAATGACATTTTTGCAGACCTTCTGACCATCTGTGTGGTGGTATACCTCAATGAAATTCTTATTTTTTCCAAAAACTTAACAGAACATACAGCTCATGTGTGTGAAGTCTTGAGCAGACTTTGGAAGAACAAATTATATGCAAAAGATTCTAAGTGTGAATTTCATGCCTCCTCAGTGGACTATCTAGGATATGTCATTTCCAGAAGTGGCATTGAAATGGACAACTTCAAGGTCCAGAAGATTTTGGACTGGCCACCACCCACAAACAAAAAGGCCTTGAAAAAGGTTTTGGGTTTTTCTAATTTTTATCGCAGGTTTATCATTAACTATTCCAGAAAGGTGCACCTCCTCACTGCTCTAACTGGAGCAGACCCCTTCTTTCCTTTGTCCCCAGGGGCTCTGCAGCAGTTTGAGGACCTCAAGGTAGCCTTTACTAAAGCTTCTGTACTCAGACATTTTGAATTCTCCTTACAAACCTTTTTGGAGACTGATGCCAGTGACTATGCCCTAGGGGCTGTCCTCACCCAGGTCTCTCATGATGGATACAAAAACCCAATTGCTTTTGACAGCAGGAAATTGGGTAGTGCTGAACTGAACTATGAAATCCACAATAAAGAACTCCTGGCAATTGTATGGTCCATCAAGATTTGGAGAGCTTACCTCCTCAGACTTTCTTCTCCCTTTGAAGTTCTCACTGATCACTTGTCTCTTAAATATTTCATGACCTCCAAAGTCTTGACTTGTCGCCAAGACCGTTGGGCTGAGTTTCTGTCTGAATTTGACTTCACTATAGTCTAAAGACCTGGAAAGCAATCAATAGTGCCTGATGTCTTGTCACGTTGAGACAAAGTTTATCCCAAGGGGGGGATGCCCTATGCAGAAAAGAATCCAGCAAATGTCAAACAACTCTTGAAACAGATTGACTTTGAAACTTCTAGAATTTTCTTCATCTCTGCAAAACAGGTTGACAAACAATTGGAAACCTTAATTCAGTCCCAGATTTCCAACAAATCAACCCAACAGATTATTCAGAAGCTACATAAAAAGGAACAAGTAAAGAGTTACCTTATAGACCCAGACACTGGACTCCTTATTTTCCAAAACAGAATAGCAATCCCCAAGGAGGATGAACAACTCCAACTTGAAATACTTCAACAAAGACATGAATCTCCCCTCTCTGGCCACCCTGGACAAGACAAAACAGCTGATCTAGTCAAAAGAGATTTCCATTGGGAAAATATGACTTCCTTTATCAAAGATTATGTTTCTTCTTGTTACCTTTGCAGCAGAAACAAAGCCAGTAACCACAAAAAGTTTGGACTCCTCCAACCCTTACCAATTCCAGATTCTCCCTGGACTTCACTCTCTATGGACTTCATCTCACAACTGCCACTATACAATGGGTTTGACTCAATCCTTGTGGTAGTTGATCGTTTTTCAAAAATGTCACTCTTTATTAAAACCAGAACTGATATCTCCTCTGTGGAGTTGGCTAACCTACTAATTTCTCATGTTTTTACTAAAAATGGCCTCCCAACTGACATTGTCAGTGACAGAGGATCTTTATTTGTTTCTTCCTTTTGGAAACTTGTATGTGAAAAATTACAGATAAAAAGGAATCTTTCTACAGCTTATCACCCTGAAACAGATGGACAGACGGAACGAGTAAATCAGATCCTAGAACAATTTCTTAGGATGTATGTCAGTTATCACCAAGACAACTGGGATACCTGGATCCACCTTGCTGAATTTTCTTACAATGATTCCACTCACACTTCTACTAAGCAATCTCCTTTTTTCACCATCTATGGACGACATCCCAACTTTGACAGTCTCCATGTAGTAGATGATCAACCTGCCAGCCACTACATAACCCAGATTCACCAGAATCAAAATTTATTGGGTATTGAACTAGAAAAGGCAATTAAAACCTACAAAAGATATGCTGACGCAAAAAGAAGTGACTTTCCTGCCTCATTTGCTGTTGGAAAAAAAGTTTGGCTCTCTTCTAAAAATATCAAAACTAATCTTCCAACTCATAAGCTCTCAGAGCGATGGTTAGGTCCCTTTTTGATTACAGAACAGATTGGAAAAAGTTCATTCAAGCTTCAACTCCCTCAACAATGGTCCACCATTCACCCTGTATTCCACTCCTCCTTACTCAAGCCATATCAGGACAACTCACTATCCTCTAGGCACCAACCACCAACTGAGACAGTCAAAATTGATGGTGAAGAAGAATGGGAAGTGTCTCAGATATTGGATTCCAAACTTAAGAGGGGGAAATTATTTTACTTAGTTGAATGGAAAGGCTTCCAGAATGACAAGGAACGGACTACTTGGGAACCTCACTCTAATCTTACCAACTGCCCTACTTTACTTCAAGACTTCCATACACTCTATCCCTCAAAAACAAAGTCAAACTTTAAATAAAAACAATACAAACGTTACTCTCCTTTTCAAAAAATATATATATATATATATATATCAATAACATGATAAAAAATGAAGATTCTTCCTCCTTTTTCCCTTTCTTCAACCTTAGCAAAAAAAAAAGAAAAGATCAATTACTCCCCTCTAAGAAAATATAAATAAAAACAAAAAACAAATAATAATAAAATAAAACAAATTTTATATAAACAACTTTTTAGATAGCTTCACACATCAATTCTTACAACTCTTTTACTCTAGACATCCAAGTATTTACTAATTTTAACTTGGCAACTTGATAAGAATTTGGCCCCCTTATAGTAGTCCCTACTTCAAAAGTATGCCAAGCTAAAGCCAAAATATCAGCTAGTCTTTTCTTTATCTCTAAAAATTTTTTCTTTCTAGCTTCTAAAAACCCATACTTCTCTTTTCTTATCTCACTACCCCAACCTTTCTTTAAACCTTCCTGAAAATTTGAATTTAAAGTCCTAGAATTCCTACTATAAATCTCCAAAGAATGATTAACTTGATCTTCATTTAAAACAGAATCTTCTCTGAATCTTCTTCCTTCCATCATCTCCAATAACCTTTCCCCATTTTCCAATTCCTCCAACCAGACCTCAGTTTCACCTCTTTTTTCAATTCCTTTCTTTCTATTCCTCCTGTCTTCCACCACCTTCATCTTCACCTCCAAATCCTTTGTCTTGTTCCTCACATCTTCTAACTCAAAAGAGTCATCTGATCTGCCCCCTTCTTTGACAATGATCTCTCTTCCTTTTCCTTTACCTATCTCTTTAGTGGTTCCTCTATCTTCATCCATATCACTTAATTCCATCTCCAAACTCCCTTCGGCGTCTTCATCTTCATCTCCACTTCAAAAATCCGCTTTGACAGTTTACTTCGACGCCTTGACATTCAACGCTTTGACGGTTTGCTTTGACGCTTCAACGGTTCGCTTTGACGCTCTGACGTTTGACGGTTCGACGAACACCTTCAACGCTCCAACAAATCCCTTTGACGCTTTGACAAACCCCTTTGACGCTTTGAAGATTTCCTTTGACGGGTTTGACGGACTCCAAAATACCCTTGTTTCATACCCTTTTCGGGGGGACCACGACCACCTCCTTGTCCAAATCTACGTGAGGGGTTCCCAATTGTATAAATGCCTCACCACACTCCTCCTGCAGACGCCTCAACGTACCATCTATGGCCAAATTGCCAGTTCAACGCAGTGCCTCCCTCTTTTCTTGCATTTTCTTCAACCTCTCCTGAATCAAACGGACTATTGCAAAACTTTTATCAGCACTCCAGCACCTCCAATACTAAATCCAGAAGCACTTACCTGAAGATTCATCAAGTCTGGATGAGTAACCCAGGTCATGGCATCATCATCTGGAGCCTCTTTCACTTCAAAAGGTTGACTCTTCTCCAGGACCCATAAGCTTGGCCCCAAGGCCTTTCTGCCTTGCTTATCCATATCACACATTCTTCCATACTGCCTAAAACTTTCACATTTTGCAGAATTGTGCTTGATACTGGTGGTGCAGATTCTTCCAAGCTTGATGCACCTATCACAACTTGGGTAGTATTTCTGGACTGGATAATAATTGTTGGTCTTCTCCATTGGATAGGTTGGTGTAGGTGATCTGGTGTAAGGAGATAAAGGTGGTAATGGGGTGGATGGTGGTGATGGTTGTGGGTAAATGGAAGGAAAACTCAAGTTAGACATGGCTGAAGGACAACCTGGATGGCCTCTTCAACCTCTCCTTTTATGGTCATCAGGAGATACCCTCTTCTTCACCAGGGGGTACTGTCATACTGAAACCAAACTCAGTCTAACCCTCAGGCCTGATCTACTTTCTCAGGAACTTCAACCTCAGGGCTCAGGAGACTTACATCAACATGTCTCCAGTAACTATATACCTCAGGATCTTCATGCAGTACATACCTACATATAGTCTAACCTCATACTATACACAGATAGACTCCATAGGCTTGCACATACTCAATCTCCCAGGCTCTACTCTACCTCTCTGTCTAACCCATACCTCTTTGGGTTATCTCTATGTCTAACCCATACCTCCTCTGTGTGGTTTATCCTTTGTGAATCTTTATGTAAATCCTCTTGCAGATTGTATTACATACTATCTCTACCTAGTACATAGTTTCATGACTCCCATGTACACTGTACATCCTTCAATTGTACTTTCCCAACTTAGACAGCTCAGACATGGAACCTTACCACAATGTAGAAGCAGCCTAACATAATGTAGTAGCATACCTGATCAGCCCTCTCTGTTACTTAGACTGTTCCCATGACATCATGTGTATATTCTGAGCCCCAATCACTTGTACCTCTGTTGTAGTTCCAACCTCTTGTCTATTTAACAGGCCTCCTCTTCCCTCTTCCTGATGTTCCCCAAGAAATCAGTTTACTACTTCTTACTAGGAGATCTTTCCCAGCAAGTGTCATTCAGCACCCTTCAACCCAATCCTCCTCTGTTCCTTGTAGCCTCCTTCAGTAACCTTGCCCCTAAGCCTACTATGGGTAGAGACCCCTCTGTGCCAAGCCCTGCTTGCATTTCAGCAGCCCCTGTGACAATCATCAACAAATGAATCACTTTGAAACCAACCCTATACTACCTGCATTGACCAAATAAAAGAAATGAGATTGGTTAAAAAAAATGAACAAACCATTGGTTGAGGGATTAATGCAAAGTTAAAAATTACCTTTCAACATTGACTGAAACCACCAAAAAAGGGTGTTTTTTGTCAAGAAAACCTCAATATGATCAGAACCATGAAGCCAGATGACCAAATGATGATCAACACAATTGTGTGAATTAATTGTAACTAGGCACCTTGCAAGGCTGCATCATTTGGATGGAAGAAGAAGGGGAATAAATAATGTAAGATAAATTAATAATTTAAAAAAGGAGAATATCAGACCAAACAAACCTCAAATCCAACTTCTTCCACCTACTGTCTATATTGCAAAGCCTAACCCCAGGTGCTAAGGAAAAAAAGGGAAAATTTCATCCAATCAGATTGCCCAAGGGGTCTTAGAAATCTATGCAAGATTGAAGCAAAATAAAAGAACATTCAGGAGGTAAGAATGAATGAATAGTTTACCAATTAATTAAAAACTATATGGCTGCATTCAAATTGATTCATGTTAGGATGGTGAACCCCACAAAGATCAAAATTTATTTGAGCCCTGACAATTATCAAACCAGGATCTCAGAAACTTGCACTGCCCCATCAGTGTATAAAACAAATGTGCAATTAAGCCCGCGGTAACTCAACTCAAAATCCACCTAGAAAAACCTGGTTGAATGGATAAAAATAACATTATTAATAAGTAATGAAAGCATAAAAAAATACATGAATGAAAGAATGAATGGCTGGTTTACCAAAAAATTAAGCACCTTGCGGATGTACTCATTGCAATCAAACATTGGGTGACTGCAAGATTGAAATAAATTGAGGATCAAAAGTGGACTCCAAGAAACTTCCTGCAATGAGGTTAGGTCCCATTTCTCCTGAATTACTGCATCAAATTAAGGAGAGGGTGCTGTTGTGATGATCTAAATATTTAAAAAAAAATAAAAAAAATCAAGCCACAACTATTGTGACAGCATGATTATCTGTTGGGCTTTGAGTCATCAGAAAGGTAGTACAGAGACATTCATAGCAAAAAGAAAAACTACAGTAAAAGTGAACAGGAACAAGGACCTACCAAACAAAAGCCTGAATGCTGTATTTTGAATCCAAACTTCTGTCCTGCTTGTGTTTTGTCCTTTTTGGAATACTTAAAAAAGATTGATATCAATCTGGAGCCACAGGGATTGAAAATCATGGCGGACTCCAGAGAAAACAACACTGCGCAATGCCCCCAAGTTCATGACTACCGCGCACCACCTTCTTAGGGAAACTCCCGCGCACCTCGCCCCCTCCCACCCACTCATAGAAGGCCTCCACCCGTTGGGCCCCAACAAAAAAAACCCGGCCGCACCCACAAAAAAAGGGAAAAAAGACCCCCAGAAACACTGGATCAGAAAGGGTTTATAGGAAAAATATACAAAAAATATACAAAAAAAAAGTATATATGAAAGAAATACAAAAAATGTACAGAAAATATACAGAATTTTTTCTTGAAAATGTATATATATATATATATATATAAACATATATCATTAAAAAGATCAATCAGGCAAAAAAATTCTTAAGCCAGAGTTAAAACTGCAAATACATTCAAAGAATATAAAAAAATAAAAATAATAAAAATAATAGAGAAAGGTTAATGTGAAATTCATGACTCTTTGAGTCGTTAACACGACTCAATGAGCCATGTGGCACCCTACACAACTCAAATGAGCCATGTGGAATGCTACACGACTCAAATGGGCCGTGTGGCATGGCATGCTCCAAAACTCAAATGGGCCGTGTGGCATGCTACACAACTCAAATGGGCCGTGTGGCATGCTAAAAAACTGAAATCAAGTTGTGTAGCCTCCACTAAATAATAAATAATAAAAAATAAAAAATAAAAAATAAAAAATAAAAAATAAATAATAAATAATAAATAATAAATAATAAATAATAAATAATAAATAATAAATAATAAATAATAAATAATAAATAATAAATAATAAATAATAAATAATAAATAATAAATAATAAATAATAAATAATAAATAATAAATAATAAATAATAAATAATAAATAATAAATAATAAATAATAAATAATAAATAATAAATAATAAATAATAAATAATAAATAATAAATAATAAATAATAAATAATAAATAATAAATAATAAATAATAAATAATAAATAATAAATAATAAATAATAAATAATAAATAATAAATAATAAATAATAAATAATAAATAATAAATAATAAATAATAAATAATAAATAATAAATAATAAATAATAAATAATAAATAATAAATAATAAATAATAAATAATAAATAATAAATAATAAATAATAAATAATAAATAATAAATAATAAATAATAAATAATAAATAATAAATAATAAATAATAAATAATAAATAATAAATAATAAATAATAAATAATAAATAATAAATAATAAATAATAAATCATAAATCATAAATAATAAATAATAAATAATAAATAATAAATCATACGGTTGTGTACACTGGTACAAAAATCAAAAATGCCCATTATGGGGGGTATATGCCCCCTCAGGGGATGCGCGTTGTGGTGACCAATCCAGGACACCTCAAGGATTATAGAAATTTTTAAAATTTTTCTACATCCCCTTACCCATCAACACATCTTTTAAAAAAAATGTTATCTCTTGTGTCTCTATGGGTACCCAATAATTCCACCCCATCCCAACTATTACCTGTCTTAGTGGTCTAGGAAGGTCTTCCCCAGTCACCCAATCCTTTCCTCCTCTGTTCAAATCCCCCCTCTGTCACGCGCCTTAGCCTGGCCATCCTCTTTCTCATCACACCATGATCCACCCCCAACCCCATCATTGCCGGCGGTCAAAGGCAAAGAAGGTTGCCTTGCGACTTCCTGACGCTTGTCCGCCACCAATTAGAGGCATCCAGTACAGCATCATTGGCATTGGTGACAACAAAGAAGATCCCTGCCATTTACCAATGAATGCGAGCGTTGCTTGTGGCTGTTGAAAACTTTGCATCAATGTTCATCAATGTTTGACACCAATGACGCCATTGCCTGTTGCAACGGCTGTCATCCTCCTTGCTTTAACCTAGCTTCAACCAATCAGCCCCAACAATCCGGACCAATTGGCTCCGCCAATCCCTCTCTGACGCCCACAAACCAACATTTTTGTTTGCGGCCATGGGAACCTTTTCACCAACTTTCAACGGTTGCGCCCGACCATCTCCATCTTGCGCGTGACCATTGAACCTCCCTTGGCAAACTGTGGTCGCTGCCGGTTGAACTTGTTGCAACCTATCATCCACTGCTGCCGTCATCCTCGACGCGGGCAGGTTTCCACCTTCCCCATCATTCTTGCTTTTTTTTCCCATTTCAGGCGCTTCCTGTTTCCAATCTTTGTCTGCAAAAAAAAAAATATTTTCCGCATTCATTTGTAAGAATCTCTTGTAAATATTCTACAGGCCTCTTTTTTAGAAAAGGAGGGGCTCTCCCCTGCCTTTTTGTGGGAATCCATCTCATATATGAATCAGTAATCTAATCATTCCGGAGGGCTTCTTTCCCATAATCTGAAACTTTGTTGCTGGGTATATGTTTTGCTTTCCCCTTGATCTTTGAGCCTCCATACTCAATCTTTGATACACCCATCTGTGGCCCTCATCCTTATCACCAACCATAACCTTGCTGGTTGAAGAAAATTCTGTCTGGTGGAATTTCTGAGTGTTATACCACTCTTGTTCCCTTTTGCTGACCATACTGGTCTGATCCTTCCCTGATCATCTTTCTGGATCCAGTAACATTTGACTGAGGGGTTTCTTTAAGCTTGAGACCTGGAGTGTTAGACCTCCCTTTATTGTTTAAAGTTGAATTCCGCCATGCTACTCTTGAATTCCTTGAGAATTGTTGGGTTCTTCTTGTTCAAATCTGTTAGTGCTTTGCTTCTAGAGCTTCATAAACAAATTGCTTTTATTTTCTTTAGCCACCCACAGCTATCTGGAACCCTTCAAGCGCTTGATTGCAGAGATTTAGGCAGGCTCATTGAGAACCTGGAAGTTGGTTGGGATTGAGTTGATCTTTCCTAATCTTCTTCCAAAAACCAGAGTTATTAGCTTGTGGGGGTTTTTACTTGAAACTTCCTTTTTCCATTGAACTCTGAACAAAACTTTTATTTATTTTGTTCAAGTCTTTCCCTGCACCATTTTGCCTCAGATAGTTTTATCTCCATTGCTACTGACTATTCCCAAAATTATCCCTTACATTGATTCCTTATTTAAAAGTTCCTGGATCTCAATTCAGGTTAAATTTAAATATTATTTTAAATCTTAGGAGGGAAGCCTAAACAGCCCCTTTCCCCTCCGCAGAACTTCCTGCGGCTTAGCGCCATTTGGAGTCTTACAGCGTGTTTAGAACAACCTTTTGGAGTAGTGTATGGGCCCCCAGGCATTCAGCGACCCTACACAACTCCCATAGGTTGTGTGGGGGCCTACAAAGCTCCCACAGGTTGTGTGGGGCCCTACACGACTCCCAAAGGTTGTGTGGGGCCCTACGTAACTCCCACAGGTCGTGTGGGGCCCTACACCACTCACACACAACTGGAACCATGAATTTAACGTTACCCATAGAGAAAAGGAGAGTATATAAAATAAATAAAAAAGCTCCTGAGCAAGAGCATAAACTAAAAAAAAAATAAGAAATAAGAATCAAGAAATAAAAAAAATAAGAAATGTACATATACTTTAATCAAGAAGATTATTTCTGTAAAAATAATTCAACCAAAAGAGAAGATGGAATACTAGGAAGAAGTAACGCTTTGAAGAAATCAAGACTGGCTTAAGTCAAAATTGGACCCAATGAAAGATGTAAAGATGTTTCAAAGTATCAAGGAAAAAGGAATCAATTAATCTTTAGCTGGAACTGTCTGAATGAAGATATTATAGTAGGTTTGAAAGGAAGTAGTTATCTATCAGGTTTGAATAGATGAAAACAGGGTTTCAAGGCTTAAACTTCAAGAAAATAGATTCAGAGTGAAATACAAAAGAAAAAAAAGTAAAATAATCTGTTTTTGGTCATGAAGTATCATGGTATATGGAAAAGGGAAAAGCAGATTGAAAGCTAAAAGGAATCAGAGAAACAGAGGGAATTCCAAAACATGTCTTTATGCAGAAGAGCCATACAATAATTCAACTAAAAAGAAGAATGGAAAGGTTTAGTTATACTTTTCCTTGCTGCATAAATACAATCAAGAGATAATTAAGAGGAGAAGATTTAAAGATAAGCAACCAATATTTCAACAGGACCAACTGGATCAAT
Organism: Puccinia polysora; assembly: GCA_025617555.3. Classification (NCBI taxonomy): domain Eukaryota; kingdom Fungi; phylum Basidiomycota; class Pucciniomycetes; order Pucciniales; family Pucciniaceae; genus Puccinia; species Puccinia polysora. The sequence goes on from CM062635.1 coordinate 24,282,539, forward strand.
AGGATTCTCTGCATCTTTTTTTATTCTACATGTAATTACTAGTATCTTTTTATTCATGTATCTCAGATAAATAACAACAAAAAGAAGAAGTAGAAGAAGAAAAAGGAAAGGATGTGGAGTCTGCTTTCTATGGACAGGAACTCTGTGGAAAGCATTAAGTCTGGGGGGGATGTGGTAGACTAAAACTGTCCTATAGCCATCACACTCCCTTTTATAGTACAAAAACAACTCATAACCTCAAATTAACCCCAGCAATTGATTCTAAATCAACAAATAAACTACAGTAACTCAGCCAAAGTACTACAATATCCCTCATGGATTAGAATTTTCAGCCAAAAAAACCTTCCACTGTGGAAAACACATAAAAAGCCAGGTTTCACAACTCTTTGGAAGGCATAAAGACATACCTTTGAAACCCTCAAGTAAATACCAGTAACAGCTTACCATCAACACCACGGTCAAACACCAACCCTGTCACCTCAGCCAGAATACAGAAATAAAGATACATTAGGCAGTTTAACTACTTCAGATCCTTTCATCTCTGCCAGAATGCCTTCAAATAAGCATACAGATGTCTGTGAAGAAGTATACAGTAACAGTGTAGGCAGGAGGAAGTGAAACCAGTCCCAGCCATAACCAAGACCACAAGCAAGAAACAGACAGAAGCCTGTGCAGAATCATACAGGAAAATTATAGGCAGGTGGAAATGGAAAAAGTCTCAACCAGAACCAAACAAAATACCAGCACAAACCCACCCCATCATCACACAGAATTTCATGTAGTCAGAAGCGTGAAATACCCAAAAAAACACAAATAAAAGTACAACACAGCTGCCCAGCAATATATACAGGAAGCAAGAGCCATGTAGTACCAAAAAAAATCAGCACCACACAGAAATTCATGTAGTCAGAAGCATGTGATACCAAACAGGACACCAGTAAAATTTCACCCTAGGCCTACCCAGCAATTTTTGGGGGCAGCCAAGAAAATGCAGCACCAATCAAACCATGAGTAATGCACCAAAATAAATGAATTTAGAAGCAAGTAGCACCAAAAAAACCACCAGTAATGCACAGAAATACATGAAGGTAGAAGCAAGTAGCACCAAAAAAACCTTCAGTGATTTCACAGCAACAAATGTAGGTAGAATCAAGTAGCACCAAACAAACCACAAGCACTTCCCAGGAATATATTTCATCTGCACTCCACAGCAGTTTATGCAGGGCTGTGCATTCATGAAACCCCTGTACAAGATTTTTCCAACCAGCATAAATGTATCATGTAACTGTATCTTCCTTTTCCTTAACAGAACAGGGAGAACCCTTGGGGAAGCATTGAGCACCCCCTGGAGGAAGGAATTTTCATTCAAAGAGAGCCTCTCTGCCTTAAACAAGTTGTATCATCACCTATCCGCCTAGTATGCCCCCTGGCCACCAATTCACAGCATTCCATTTGGCCCATCATCCCATCATAGGAATATGTGGGACTTTCAGCTCTCTGATACCAGGAACCTTGCAGTCCTTTAGCTACAGAGAGTGATAAAAATGCTGGAATGATAATAATAATTATTATTCCAATAATAAACGCTTAGAAGCTCAAATAAATGATTTAATAAGAGCAGTTGCAAGGTTTAATTGGTTTGGTAATATTGGTTTTCAATATAATATAAAAGAGGGGCCACATTATTATACTACTGGGGATCTTTACAGAATAGCAACCTCTCTTCAAGGGGCCTCCTTAGGAAGTTTAAGAACCTTGGAATAAAGGTGGGTGAATTAGAAAGGACTTATTCCACTAATGACCAGGCTTAACAGCTCAAATGGAAAATACAGGAAGGGTAACACTCACTCTGAGCACTTTACCACGAAAATCCTGGAATAATTGGAAGGGTTTCAGAGTGGATTGGGGTAGATTGCTTGACTAAACTTCAATGGTGGATTGTTTAATAAAGGTAAATAATAATACTACAGACTAAGTAATAAATCACTTGCTTATCTTCATATAAGCACTTGATCAATAATGACACGGTGTCTGATTGATAATGAGTAATTCCTTGTAAACTGATGATGGAATAATGGATCCAAAGAGGTCTGTATAAATACCTTTTCGGGGTGATTTTGGTTTTCTCAGGGCACAAAGAGTGGGTTCTGCTCGTTGGCTGAGGCTGGCAAGCCAGTCAGGGCAAAATTAGCACGTCCACTTGGTGCTGTCAATCAGCTGCCCTTAGATCTGCTGGATTTCTGTACTATTTTAGCCACAGGATCTGTTAATCTGTTATGGCGTAAATTTGATCATTCTGTAGTCATCCTTCATTTGTACTATTGATATTGTTTTAAAGCGTGCAGATGTGGATGTTTACTGATTTTCAATTATCTGCTGATCATGTAGATAATTTTTAATAATTTTTATGAACACTCCTTGTAGTAATTTGTGGTCTTCAAAGATCAGGATCAGTGATTTACGTGATAATCCTTGATTTTTAATTTATTATTAAAAAATGTTTAAACTTCATTTTCATTAATTTTATTTAAGTTTTAATCTTTTTAGATCATTAGTAATGCATATGTCAGTTTGTTACATATACTAGGCAACCCTAACTAGGTTGTAGCTCTTCTGAGCGGTACCTGGTTGTCAGATTAGTCACGACTGATCCAGACGCGGGGATCAGTTAGTACAGAGGCGCGCGGGGTAGGATCTGCTGCGTGCGTGGAAGAATAAGCTGCGCGCGGGTCTCTAGTACGCGGGAATCTGCTGCTACTAGTACGTAGGGATATGCAATGATGTGGGGCTGCGTGCGGGAATTGTGACATAACACATTTCCGCGTGTAACTCCTAAAATATACACAACACCTCATTTCTGAGTGAATTTTAGGTGTAAAATTGTATGTGAAAATACGTGTGAAATATTAGAATGGCCAAAAAGTGCCATACTGGTGTTGTAATTTTTAGTACTTTTGTTTTTAATTATTTTAAAAATATAAGGACTTGGAATTCAAGGGTGGGGTCACTGAGTGACCCTACCTAATTTTGGGTGCGGAATCCATTCCTGTAATAATATTTATGGATCCCTCACTCCTTATTTTGTTAATTGAGATATTCTTATTTTTCATAGTTTTGTGTTACTATTTGACATTTTTGCTCTGTACATAGTAGAAAGCTGACAGGGACCTACCCAGATAAATCTTAGCAGTGAACCAATGATAAAGAAACAGAAAATCAGAGACCAAGTCATAACCCCTCTTTAACCAATTAAACCAACCAAAAGGTGCTTTAATAAGGGTTCTTCTGTGACCTTTATTTTCAGAAATAAATTAAAGAATAACCACCCATAAATCAATAAATAACCCTTAAAAAGAAAGAGATCACAAAACAAAGCAACCAAAAACCTTCCCTCTACCCAGCCCCCTGTGGGTAAACCCATTCTTGGGTCCTCTCCTGAACCATCTCTTTGATAAACCCTTGAACCCTTTTATATTTGGATATTGGTTAAGATCAAATAGATCTGATCAAAAACTAACCAATAATCTAAAACATCTGGTCCAACCTACAACCAATCCTAACAATAGCAGTTAATTATTAATCTAGGTCTGATCTGAGACCTATTTTGAGTCTCAAAGGAACCAGCCATTTATTTAAATAAATTATTGTGCAGAATTTCTATAGTGCTAGAAGGGCAGGCAATTCAAAACCACCTTATTCTTACTAATAATCTAAAGGAGTAGAAGTATACTAAATTCCCCTTCAAGGACTGCCAGAAAGCCTATTGCTACATTATTTAAAATCCCAAAGGAGTCTGTAAATCAGCTGTCCACAACTGAAATGGGTTTTTAGCAGCCATTGAAAACTGAAATCAGGTTCTATACATGCCACCCAACCTAATTTGGGTTGTAAAGAAGTCACGTAGGGTTTCAAATTCAATGTTGCCCTTTTTGTTAGAATATTTCCAATATTTTAATTCCCAACATAAAATAGGTATATTTTGTGAATTAATGAGTTGATAACTAAGACCATGCAATATTTCATGTAAGGACAAGAATGAGAAAGAGTGCATTGGAAACAGAAGAAAATGAAATAACAGATGAGACAGAGAGATTTACCAACAGAGGACAGGCTGGCTGAGGACAAAAAGTCTAAGATAGTGATACTAACAGGATGAGACTTGGAAGGGGTAAACCAGATTGAGGTTTGAAAAACCACTCTTGAGTGATCTAGAAAAGAGTAGGGCCTTGAGGGATCTGAAAGAGATAGGCAAGTTCAAGTAATGATCAATGAGGTTTCAGTTGGTCTTCTTGCTTGTATCAAACTGGATGCAGTTCTTGCTGATTCAACCTTATTTATTCAGAAAGATCTGTTTGTAGATTGAATGAAGTTTTCAAGATCAATCCCTTGATTTAGTGTTGAGTGGTAAGTCAAATCAGCCTGACACTTGGGTTGATGAGTGGTCTCTTCCAGAGGATTGGCTTGGAGCCCTCAAGGTTGGGTTTGGAGTATCCTCAGATTTTGTTGATTACAGTGTGAAAATTTTTATGGAGGGATAAGAAATCACAAACTATACAAGTGTGAATTGATTGGATAAGGAAAGGAAATAGAAGTAATGAAATTTTAAAGAAATGCATATAAAGAAGCACCAATTTCATGGAGTCTGAACATCAGTACCCCCCACAATTTGGAGATCAGTGGAACAGATAACTGAAAGCATTTATAAGCCTTGTGACAGAATTCCTGTTGGCCCCTTTGTTTAGGTCATCAGCTGTCAGTGAATGTGATGGTATTAGCTTGACATCAATGAGGCCTAATTGAAGTAATCACAGAGGCTTTTTCTTTTGATCTTTATATTTTTGGCCTTGGAATTGGACCTAAATTATTTCATCTTGTCATCAAGTTCCTTCTTGTAAATCATATGCAGAGAAAATTTGAAAAAAAGGCATTAGATATATTCTAGAAGCCTTTGAAGCTATAGGGCTTCAAGATGAAAACTTGCACATTTGTATATGGTCAAGGGTGGGTTAAAGATTTCTGGTGTTGGATATTCATTTAAAGAGGGATTCCCTTGAAGGAGAAGATGAACAGGGTCTGAGAGACCCTGGATTCCTGATTTTCCACCCAAATTGCATGACTGAAGCCCACCAGTCAATTGGAAATCCATTGTGGCCCAAGGATGAGGTTCATGCCTTTTGTGTTTGCCAAGTATCTCCAGACACACATTGCTTTGTTCCAATGACTGAGACAGGGCTCCTTGCGGTGTCTTTGCAGGCTCAAAACAGCAAAGTTGATATGAGGCCTGTAAAATATGGAAATTTAGTTTAATCTTCCATTTGGCAAGCAATAGTTGAAATTCAGAGAAATAAACTGTTCAAAATCTCCTTTTTTGGTTGCCTTGAGCCGGATACTGGGGGTAAGTGGAGTTGATACCGGAAGACTTATTTGGAGGTTGTATTCTTTGAGTGCTTTTTTTATGTTCAATGGTAATGATAAGTGAATCAATTCATATTTTTTTTGCATCTTCTTCCCAAGGGGGGAGGAAGATCAGAGGAGTGTTTGAATCTTCAAATTGATTTGTCTTGAATTCATTCAAATTCCCAGTGACAAGGAGATTTTCAATGTGAAAAAATATTTATGTTGTCTGATCATCCCCTATTTAAAAACATGCCTCACAATCTGATTCTCAAAAAATTGGGACTTAATCCATTTGCTCAGCATCTGGTACCAGTTTTTTTGGCGCTTTTTTGAGTATGTATAGTGATTTCTTGAGCCTTAAGTATTTGGAGATCCTTCCACAGCCAACAGGGGGTTTGATTAAGAATTTTTTTTCAAGTTTGGAATGCAGGAAAACCCTTTTCACTTTTAGCTGGAGCATTTCAAGATTTGTTTTGGCTACATACATCATAACTCCCCTTAGAGACTGTAATTTCCCAGCGGCCACGTAGTTCTCCAGGTATTCCAGACCATACATCTGATTGAACCCCTGAATTCAGAGTCTGGTATTGAGAATTGAGGCTTTTCTCTGAGCTCTGTGCTTGAACTTGAATACGGGAAATGTGTTGAGAGGGTTGGTGAAAATTTTCTTTTCTAATTCATCCCAAAAGCCCTGGTTTTCAATTGTATTTAATTCATTTAGGGCTGATTCCTTCCATTGTGTAATGGTCCTGGATTCTTCAAAAGATTTTGGTAATTATTTTGAGATGAATCCATACCAATCTGGTTTGGATAACCTGTCTTGGTTTCTCAGATTTGATCTGAGATTCTCTTCAACAGCTGAGTTAGAGTACAAGGATATGTACAAGTTGTTGTAGTTGGATTCTTCCTTGAAAGCTGGATTGGAAATAGATGTTTAATCTTCTGGGATTGGACTGAGATTGGTTGATTCAGGAGCTCATTTGTAATTTGAGATCAAGATTTTTTGGTTGTTGGTGATGCTTTCTACGCAGAGGATTTTCACCGCCTTTGGATAGTTGAATTTGACATGCTTCATTTAAATTATCTTGCCAGTTGAGGTGATGACTTTGTATGAAAGCAATCTTGGATTGAAACCTATAAGTACGCCAGGAGCTCCCTATTGTCCAGTTTTGATTTGATATAAGTGTATTTGAGCTTTTAGGTAAGGTCAGTACCTATCAGTTTGATTTAACCGTCTGGAAGGCCCTTTTGGTGCATTTTCTTCCAGGTTGAGTCCTTGCCTTTCAATTTTTGAATCTAATTGAGAATGAGACAAAAACCTTTGACCACTTTTTTCCAGCACAATTTTGGAATGTTTGATTCCAATAAGGTGGCTCAAGAAGCTTCAATTATAGTTCTGTTTTCCTGTTCCACCCCACTGTTGTGCTGTGAGTGGTAGGTTTAAATGACAAATTGATTTATGTGATGGGTTTGGAAGTAGTATTGGACCTTTCTATTCACAAATTTTCTGCCGCCATCAGAGAAGAATTCTTTGGGATATTGATTGGATTTTCTGTACTGGTTTTCTATCACAAAGATGAGAATGTCCCAGGTATCACTTTTGGATTTGAGTGGGAAAAAAGCCATTTATCCCAAATGTAAGTCAATGAGGGTGAGGATTTATCAGAAATCTCCCTTTGAGGTTGGGTTGATAGGCCCCACAAGTTTGAGATTAATCTTTCCCAAGCAGCTCCCTGATATTTCTTGATGGTTATTGAAGGTTTCTTGTCTTATATTTTCTGTTTTGCAGCAGAGGCATTCAAATGAATCCTTCTGGGATGCAGTGAATTTTTTTTTTAGAAACCTCTTTATTTGCAGCAAGTTGGCATGATCAAGCAAGCGGTGAATGGTTTCTATTTCAAAATTTTATTAGTAGGTCCTCCTTGGGTCAGTGGCCATATTTATTACAAATAGATTGTTAAAAATGGATCCAGAAAGCAGTTTTTCGCCATCAATGGTGAGTTTGAATCCATTGAGATGTTGACTTGTATCAACTTGGAGATCAGCCACTCAGATCATGAGTTCCCCTAGAAAAATCAAGTTCACAATTGACTCAAGTACCCAGGAAACATTGGAAAAAAGCAGATTGTCATCCTTTGTGGCTAGAGGCGCTTTGCCACTCCCTTTGATCATTATGGCAGTTTCCCTTTTTGGTTCCATTGATATTTTCAAATTTCATTAACAAGTCCTTGTCAATGATCATGTGGATGGAACATCCAGAATCAATTATAAACTGCTGTTGAATGATTGGATTGGTAGAGGCATTTGAGCTGAGTCCGAAGAAAAATGAGGAAAAGTGGGCTTTGTCCTTAGCCTTTAGTTTGCCCTTTTTTGCCCACAAGTTGTGAGCGTTGGTTGGTTTAAGCTCTTGAAATTCAAAAAGAATGAGCTATCCAAATGGGAGGTCAACTCTGGTTTGTGCTGGCCATTCTTTCATTGTGGTCCCCTATAGAGAGCAACATTGACCAGATTGGCCTTTTCACCTTTGGCAATGGATCAATTTTATGTTGAATGAGGTGGTTGAGTACAGAATTTATTTAAATGTTGGAGGTGGAGTGCATTATTTAAGACTTCATGTGCTGCATCTATAGGGGAAATTTGAAGGGGACCAGATAGGAAATGATGTTTGAAGGGAGATTGATTCAATCCTCTGTCATTTTCATAAGATATATTTTAAATTTTGTTACAAATTCTTTGATGTTGGTTTCCATGAGTAGATGCAGAAATCTTTTGAAGACAAAAGCTCTGTTTTCAGATTGAGATGATGCAAAATTTCCTTGAGTCAAGATCCAAATCAATTTGGTTTTGTCCTTGTTGATGTTGTTGATGATATTGTTGTATATGTTTGCATCAAATCTGGCAAGGATGTTCACCAAAAATTCTTGATTGGTATCCTATTCTAGGCAGGTTGAGTCATCCACATTAATAAAATTGAATATTCCAAGTCGCTTAAAGGGATTCTCAAATTTCTCTCTCCACATGCTTTAGTTATTGGTGGTTAGGAGAGGCGTGGATTCAATGAATGACTTGATTGCCAAGTATTTGTATTTGGTGGAATCCCCCCCTGGTCCTGGTGTTGATTATGGTCCCCTTTGATTCATTGGTTTGATTGGCGCAGGCTTTTAACCATTTCAATAAGTGAGTTTCTGACCAATAAAAAGCTGTATTTAATTTAAGGATAAGAATGAGTTAGAGTGCAATGGAAAGAGAAGAACATAGAATAACAGATGAGACGCAGAGATTGACCAACAGAGGAAAGGCTGTCTGAGGCCAACAAGTCTAAGATAATGATAATAAGAGAATGAGACTTGGAAGGGAGAAGCCAGATTAAGTGTTTCAGAACCATTCTATAGTGATTGAGCAAAGAGTAGCGCCTTGAGGGATCTGAAAGAGATAGTTAAATTGATTTACTGATAAATGGGTTTTCAGTTGGTGTTCTTAAGTGGATCAAACTGGCTGCAGGTCTTGCTCATATAGTGGTATTAATTGAGACAGATTTTTTTTAGAGTGAATGGAGTTTTCAATATAAATCCATTGATCAAGCTGTCAGTGGTTAGTCAAATCAGTCTGACACTTGGGTTGATGAGCAGTCTCTTCAGGAGGATTGGCTTGTAGGCTGTGAGGGTGGATTGGGAGTGTCCTCAGCTGTGGTTGATTAAAATGTGTGAGAAGTAATATGGGTGAGTAAGGCAACACACACTTTGAAAGTTGCAATTGATAGGATAACAAAAGGAAATAGAAGAAATTAAATTATAAAGAAATTCATATAAAGAACAACAGATTTGAGTGAGTCTGAACATCAACATATGTAACATAGTTTGGTTTTTTTATGTTTGGTACAAAGGTATTTATTTTCCGCCAGTGGTATTCCATTTTTTGTGAAAAAATGAATTATTATCATTTTTGTAATTTTTCTTACATTGGAGAAGTTTTTTTTTCAAATATGAGTAAGATTTGATTTACTTGCCAAAAACTGATATTATAAAAATTTTTGAATATTGAATTAAATAAACCTGTTTTCATTGTTAAATTATCCAAAAAATCATACACCATAAAGACCTTGCCGGGGGTCTAGAGGCCTTTAGTTGGCCTCAATTAATGTTTAATGAGGTGTCATTTATGTTTGTTGGTGGAAAGCACTAGACAGATGGCTTTAAAACAAAAACTTTCAGAAGTTCCTCTTCTACCCCTAGCTCCTCAAATGTTTTAAAAATCCAAAAATTATTGCTTTGTATTTCTTTTGTAATCCAAAATTAACATCCTATTTATATTAGGGTAAAAAAAATTCATAATGACTCTTTCTCAAGACTTACATTTCATTTTTCTTCATCAGGAATTGATTTACAGTTTTTTGATTGATTAAAATTCAAATAAATCATTAATGGCTAATGAGGTGGTTTTAAATTTTTTATTGAGCCCTATTCTTTTTGGAAAAACTATTCCTTGCATAAATTTTGGTACTAAAAGGTTTCCCTTTCAAATAGGATGTATCAGAGTTACAAAACCCGCCATTTATTTTTGAACAAAACTGGCCATTTTAATGATGGGTTTCTGAAATACACACCTCCCCTAGCTAGTGTATTTTGAAATGTTGTGTTCCATGGAAATGGCAGATTTAAAAAATCAAATGTGAAATTTATGCATCATAATCCATTCACCATCCAAAGAAGGCAAAAAATGCGTCCACAACTCAAACTCATCTCCATTTCCTCACACAAATCTCCATTTCTTCACATCTCCTTTCCTTTGCATCCCCATTCCTTCACACACATCCCATCATCATCTCATAACCCCACATCAAATTAATGTGTTTCTCAAAATATACAATCAAACTTTTGAGAAGCAACTTGAGAAAACCAAAAAGATGACTGAACTTTAATTATTATTTTACTCTGATTCAGACTTCAAATTGTAATCAAATGGGTTGGATTTAAATTTTCTACTGGAAAAGAAATAAATGGATTCAAGAAGAATAAATCTCCACACCACTATTTTTGAAAGGGAAAAGTTTCAACTCCTCCCCAACTAAAGATTCCATCAAATTTTACAAAATTTTTTGCCTTCCTTAATGAAGATTTTGAGATGATTGAAGACTACCACATATTCCAGAACAATCATTGGAATCCTCAACAAATTCCAGCTATCCGACTATCTATTTCTCTTTTTAGATTGGGATCAAATGGAAATGAAGCAGCAAGTCATTAATTAGAAAATATTTTCTCAGTTGGTTATGGAAGCATTGAAATATACACCACAAGCGTGTAATACTTCATAAGCTTTTGGCATTAATAAAAGATGAATGTGACAAAATATTTGAAGATAATATTCCCAATCTTCCTCAATTCATCCCTGTCTCATCTTTGCCCTCATCCTCTTCCATGAGAGAGCAGGTTTTACCCCTCAAACTTTCTCACTTTGATTAGTTACATTCATTTTGGAAATAGTTAAAAAATAAAATCACAGTATTTTTTTGGTTTTGGTTGCTCAAGCAAGAAACCTAGGCCAAATTTTGGTTTAATTATTATTATTATTAGTATTTTTGGTGGACTTAGACAAATAACAAAAAAAATTCATCTCATGCCTCACCACTCACCAAACCACCCACCTCACCCCACTCACTCACCAGTCCACTCCTTCCTCCTCCTCACCAAACCACCTCATCCACCACCACCTCCTCACCATCCACATCCACCTCAAATTCGCGCCTGGAATTCCTTCTCCTCCTCCTCCTGCTGCTTCTCCCCACATATCAACAAGCCATCCTGGTAAGTCCCCCCTCCTAATACTCAATTAATTGAAAAACTGGCCAACAAGGCCACCACCACCACCTCCTCCTGGATCAATCAATAGAAAATGAATTTATCAATTGACCTAACATCATCATCCTCCTCCTCCTCTTCCATTCCCTTGGGTGATTTTCCCCCCTCCTCCCCCTCCTCCTCCCCCTTTTACTCCCAATAGGGCGTATCCGAATTAGAATTTTAAAAAATTTAAATAGCTTATTTCAGGAGAAATATAAATTTTTCAAAAAATACTTTTTTATCAAAATGAAAAATGAATCAATTTTTTGAATTGAAAAAAAGAAAAATTTGAAAAAAATGAATAGCCCTGAAACAAGCCATTTAATTTTTCAAATATTTCAACTCTGATACTCCCTAATCAATCAATTGATTGATTGGGGGTGTCACCCCCCCTCTCCCCCCTCCTCTACCTCCTCCTCCTACTTCTGCTCTCTCCTTCTGAATTGACTCAGATTTGATTGACCAATTGATTTCAAATTAACTGGGAGGGAGCAATCAAATACTCACCTTTCTGCTCTCAATAAATCAATAAATCAATCAGGAGCATCCCCCCTCCTCCATCTGTTTTCCCCCTCTAAATGGATTGCAAATTGATCAAGCAATTGATTGTGATTCAATTGATTGATTGATTTGAAATTTATTGTTTGATTGATTGCAAATTGATACATCAATTTTTTTTCTTGCAATTGACCCTGAATCTTTCTCCTCCCCCTCCTCCTCCCCCCTTGCATCATGCTGATTTTTTTATCTTTAGCGGTAGCTTTAGCTTTGAAGTAAGGCTTTACTTTTTTACCCCCTTCTTTTGCATGATATTTGGGTTACTCATGCTGTTTTTTTAGGGGGGGGGTAGTAGTTTTCACTGTTGTTCTTCCAATCAAAAAAGGTTTTTTTCATTTTTTTTATTTTCATCCCATCATGGGTCACCAAAAATTACGAAATGACTGACATTTTGTTTGGTTAGTTAGGATCATTGACAAGTATTTTTTTTTTCAATCTTGTTTGATCCTCCACCTTGAATATAAGATGACTAATTTTTTTTATTTGGTTTCATTATAGGTTTTATTCAAATTATTTCACTCTTTTTTTTTATTGTATGAAATGCAGCACAAAATTTGAACCCTTGTTCTTTCTACACATTCCCTTTTTATGGAATGCTGATTCTTCTTGAAAAACCCTCAAAATGCTACAAAATCAATTTAATCCATTCTTGATCCTCACCCTAATCAAAGTATGTGTATGTGAGTTAACAAGATGGAAGGAGATGAGTTGATAAATATAAAGATAGGTGGCAAGAATATTCCTGAAGCAGAAGAGGGCTCAAAATAGATATTCAAAAATTTCTTTTTAAGAAGGAGAGGAGGGGATTGATGAATGGTTTATGTGTTCTGGAAAAAAGATATTGACACTGTAACTTATAAAAGAATTTTACTTTCTATGCAAATCAACAAAACCACTTGGAAGACTTGCAGGGACTTGAAAAGAGTCAAAATATAGTCTAGGAAAGAAATATAAATGAAAATAAAAAAGAATTTTTTAATTTTTGGGGTTAAAAATATTGTCAAAGTTTGTTTTAATTAAAAATATTGTTTTGTTTTTCTTTTTAAAATTTTTATACAAGTAACTATGGTGCATTTGATGAGTTTGATTGGATGTTCAAATGCTGCTGGTCATGTGACAGGACATAGTTGTTGGCCAGAAAAAATTGGCTGATGCGGCAAAATCCACAGGGGCCCCATCTTGTTGGGTTTTCAAATTTCACCAGTCACTGATCAAATCAGGGAAACAAGAAGAAATTGGGCTGAAGCTAAACCCCACACATCTTTGGGAACCCGCAAACCATAGTTTAGCAAAAGAACCACTGAGTTGAAAACCCAACCAAACTCAGTGGAAGACCATATATTTTTAGGCAAAGCAATTGAGTAATATTCTGTATTTCTTCCTTTTTTCTACTGCTACCAATACATTTTATGGCTACAATTAACCTATATTTTTTCCATGGCTAGTCAATCCCTGTCCTTTTCAAGTCAATATTCCTTTCAATTCTTCTCCCTTTCCTCATTTTGAAACTGCAACTCAGGAAGTTTCAATCTCAACTCTACACCAAATATTTTACAACAAGCCATACTCTCAGATTCCAGCTTTTTAAAATCAATAGTAAGTTGATGATCCCACCTCTGCTTTTTAAATTCAAGTTTTTCCAATTGAATTTATAATTTCACTGTTTTTTTAAGGGGAATTTCAATGAGCTTGATTTCAAAAGAAAGGAGATTTTATAAATTCACTTACTTGAATGATGATTTTCAATGATGTCTTCAAAGTCAGAAAAATTTGATGTGTTTCACCTCTTTTGACAGCTATTGAGTTTAATGTTGATAGTGGTAAGCTGAAAACAAGTTCTGACTGTATTGCAAAATAAGATCAATGGCCTGACAGGATCACAAGTGTTATTCTGAAGTTCAAAGAAATCAAAAGAACAAATCAAGAGAACCTTACCTGGGATCCCTTTGACTTAAGACTACGGACTAAGGAGTGACTTTTCATAATGAGAGGAGCAGCAGAGACAAGAGCACATTCCGTGTCAGTAGAATAGAGAATGATGAGAATAAGGAAATGGTCGCAACAGTAAGTGTGAGCCTCACATCTGATAAAATTTGGGCTTTTAGGGAATCTTGTGACTTTGAGGCGAGATTAGGGTGGTGATTGAGTCGAGTTTATGATTGAGCGCAGGAGGTGTCAAGGAGCAAGGTGGGAGATGGTGGCTAGCAATTCAAGGAAGCGGGTTGGTTTACCAAGGAGGAGATGAAAATAAGATGGCAATAGGTGATTTGTGAAGAAGAGAGCGTCGAGTGAGAGGTATTGGAAAGTTGGAGAGGAATAAGGGAAGGAGAATGGAGGAAGTGGATAGGACAAAGGATGGGAGGAGCAACAGCGGAGATTGGAATGAGTGAGCAGGGAGAGTGATTGGGAATGAAGGAAGAATGCGAAAACAGTGGGGATGAGGATGAGGAAGAGATGAGGTAACGGATGAGGATGAGGAAGAGAAGAGGATGAGGAAAGGACAAGAATGATCCAGAGGAATGTGAATCAGGAGAGATCAATCAAGAGGCAAGTTGTGAAAATGACAAGGCTTCAAATTTGGAGATTTTGCACTGGAGGCGCAGCCGGGCCAGGAGGGATGAGAAGGGTGGAGCAGGCTAGGAGGGATGAGAAAGGTGGAGCATGACAGATAGAACTGGAGGCCACTGGCTTTCAACTTGCAGAGAAGGTTTGTTAAGGAAAATGATAACTCTTATTTTAAGGGGATGTGTGAGGCCCCATAGGATTGAGTTTTTTGCCATTCAGGCATGAATGAGGCTTTTTTTTTACATTCTAAATCAGTCAATATTAACCAGAAAAGACAAGAAATTCCTTTCTAACTTTAATAATTTTTAATTGTAATGGAAATAATTGAATATAATGCTCCCCAAATGCCAATTTGTTGAGTTGTCCCACCCCAGGAAGGGAAAAATCAAATGAAGCAAGTGAGGGATCCAAGCAAGAGTTTGAATGGTTGATCAATGCTTATGTAGACATGATTGGAGCTGGTTGTGTTGGAATATCTTCCACCACATTGGAATGCGGCCAGTGAAAGGTCTGGTCAGAATATATTTTTCTTGGCTGAGAATTCACAGCCAAGTCCTCAGAACCAATTGAAGTGGATTTTTGGGAATCAAAATCAGCTAAAGGAGAAAGCCTGATTTCCAAATATTTTATCCTTTGAATATAAAAAGGGAAAATGAAGCCCAAATTATCAAAAATCAATTTGATGCTATTGTCTTTATTGTTTTCAATGAAACCCAAGCCAGTGGAGATTGAAATGAGTGGTCCTTTTTTTACTTGGCATTATAGTTCTTGAATTTCTCCCCCATATTTTTCAATGGAAGATCCAGCCCAACTTTTTTTTTATTCTTTAGTTCATTGGACATCAGGAGATTAACATTAACCTAAGAGGATGGGGGTTGGCCAACTTGTGTTTCATTTTTCAATTCAAAGAAATTGTCATAGTTGGAGGGAATTTCAAGGAAGTTTACCAGGATGATGTGATGAGATCTCTTGAGCTGACTTGGGAATTTGGAAGCTGATGGGGGAGTATTTCTTTTTTTATAGTTCCTGGTGGATGTTTTCTTTCATGCATTTGATTTTTGTTTGGAATTTAAGGGGCAGGTTTGCTGAGGGGCTATTGGAAAAGAGTAAGAGGGTTGAAGTGATGAGAGCAATAAAGCAATGAGATTAAGGAAGTGATGACAGCAATAAATTGATGAGTGTGATGAATCATATTTTTCCAATGAGTTTGGAGGTAGGAGGAGGTGGTAAAGCAGGGGTGTATGAAGTGGACCAATACGTGGAACAATGTGTGTTTCTGGTTTTTAAATTATTTAAATAATTGATCTGCAAAAACATATTTATTTTCAGGTAACTCTGATATTTCAAATGTAAAATAAGTGGGTTTTTTTGATTTTAAATGGTGTGTTAGAGATTGGTGTATTTTTCTGAAACCCAACAGCAAGAAGATAGGGTTTGCTAACTCTGATATTACCTCATGATTACCCATAAGTTAAGTGGGTGATCTCACTTCCTTCTTTTCCTAGTTTTGAGTAGGAGTTATTACTATTCAATTCCAAATTCTCTGAATAAATTCTTGCAGGAAATGAATTTCCTCATCTTGGTGTGCTTGAAGATGGGGACAATCATCCCATGATGCCAACCAACCACTGAACTTCCCTCAAACTCTTTTGAACTCAACATGTAAAATATGGATACAACTGTTATCACACCAACTCTTTCTTTGGAACTTAAGTCCAATCACACTTTCCCTACTTCCTGTGAGCTCTCTGATACCAGGGAACTTGCAGTCCATTAGCTACAAAGAGTTATTGAATAATTTAAAAATAATATTCCCCAAAATAAAAATGTAAAAAGCTTAAATAATAAATATATTAAGAGCTTATTCAAGATTCAAATGGTTTGGTTGAATGGTTTTTAATATTTTATAAAAAGAGGTGTCAAAGTATTATACACCAGGGACCTTTCCATACAAACAACCTCTCTTCAAGGGGCCACCTTGTAAGTGTAAAGCCTTGGAATAATGATGGGTAACTTTAAAGATTTTATCAAACTAGTATTTCCAGGAAAAAAGAACTCAGACAAAGGGAGGAAGGAAACAACTTAATTTGGAGAAATAATTAACAGTAAGCCTGCAAAGATTCAGAAAAAGGGTTTCAGAAAAGGAGGGGTTGATTGCTTGATAAACTTTGATGAGTCAGAGTGATGGGTTTTGGAAATAATAATAATAATTCAGACTAAAGTCATAAATCACTTTCTTATCTTTTATTTGCACTTGATTAACAATGAAACTGTTTCTGATGGATAATAAAGAAAATCCTTCTACAGTGGGGAAAAATAGGACAAAAGAAGTTCTGTATAAATACCTTTTTTTGGGTGGAGAAGAGCCTCCTCAGGTCATGTAGAGAGGGTAAGGATTAAGGGCTAAGGCTAGTAAACCATCCAGGGCCAGATATAAATGTGCTCAAAGAGCTTCCCATCAGCTGATCTTAGATCAGCTGGAATTCTGCCTGTTTTTAGCTTCAGGAGCTGTTAATATGTTAATTTTTCATTTGGATCATTCTGCAATTATCTTTGATTTTTACTTATAAAATTGGAATAAAGTGATCAGATGTGGAGATTTGATGATTTAACATCATCTGCTGATAATGTTGATAATTTCTAATAATTTTTAAGACCAATCTTTGATGTTTGTTGTGGTATTCCCCAATATTTGTTTTTTGATTTAAAATAGTTCCAGATTTATTATACAAAAATTTCATTTGATATTTTACATTTTTAGACTTTCCACCATGCTTTTTTTAAGGTGTTACAGATGCATGCTTGATCCCTCTAGGTTGTGTCTGTTATAGGCGGAACCATCCTTCATTTGATTGTTGATCCTTTCTGAAGCATAGAGAAGTCTGATCTGCTTCATGCGGGGATCTTTCATGCGGGATTTTGAGCTAATGCATGCAATTTTTTGCTGTTTTATGAGTATAGGGGATGATTCAAGCGCGCAGACAGTTTGTAGGGATGCAGGGCTGCGTGCGGTAATTGTGAAGGAACACCTTTTTGCATGTAAATTATAGAATATACACAAAACCTCAGTTTTGACTAAAAATAAGGTTTAAAACGCATACATGACAAAACATGTGTCATTTTGTAATGGAAAAAAGTTCCATAGTGGTGTTGTGACTTTTTGGTCACCTTTTGTTTGATTATTTAAAGCATGAGGGATTTAAAATTCAAAGATGGGGTCAGTGAGTAACCTTACCAAAGTTTGGGTTGGGAATAAGTTCCTTTAATAATATTCATTGATTTCCTAATCCTTCCTTGGTTATATTGATATTTTTATTTATTTGTGTATTTTTGTTACTTTGACAGATTGCTCTGTAAATAGTAGTAAGCTGATACTTCCAAAAATATTTTCCCCCCTCAAAAAAGAATCAAATTTACTTTAATTTCAACTGTAGCCCAAATTTTTTGGATATTCACTGATCACCTGAAAATTTCTTTGGAGGAAAAATCTAGTTTTTCATCCTTTCATATTATGAAATTGGTTAAATATTATAATGTTAAAATTAATCCCCATCAATATACTCCAACTGAATGCAAAAAGTTTGAAATTAAAATGACCTTGAAGAATTTAAAAATGTGTTGAAAAAAGTTCATGCTGATTACAATTCTTTTCCAGATGATTTCTCTAAGTTTAAAGCAGATATAATTTCTCCTCACCATGATTTTAATTAAAATATCAAACTGGAAGGTCCATTGCCTCTAGTTGGGACAATTTGTTTTATTTAAAATTAAAAATTAAAAACTGCAATCCTAGATAGCAGAGAATGTGGAGATAATTTTCATCCATTCCCGAAGTTCAAGTACTGGAGAACCTGTTCTTTTTTACAGAAAAAATTTTTGGATTATCCAACTATGTGCTTGATATTGACAACTTAATTCTGTCACTAGGAAGGACTATTAACCCCTTCCTCAAATAAATTTCATACTGAATTTATATTAAGGCTCTCCATCTCTACCAAAATTAACCATAGACCCTCTTAACATATTCTGTGAATCAATGAAGGAAAAAGTCACCTAAAAGTATTTGGATCTAAGTTTGGAAGATACGAAAACATGGTTATGCCTTTGGGCCTGACAAATGCCACAGGTTTTATTTGGAATATTATCAATCATATTGTTTCTGATCTCCTCAAAATTTTTGGGATGTTTTAAATTTTAAATATCCTTATCTTCTCAAAGTCTCTAAAGAAACACATTAATCATGTGTATGAATTAACAAACAGACTCAGAACCAAAAAGCTTTATGCAAAGGCCTCCAAATGCAATTTTGAATGCACCTTCTGTGGAAAATCTTTTTTATGTGGTCCCAGGAGATGGAATCTATACGGAAACTTCTGAAGTTTCTTGAAATAATTATGCACTTGAATGTGTGCCACGTTTTGGTTTAATCCAAATGGAATGCACTTATGGGCCTCTACATCCCATTGTAAAATCACAAAGACCATATGCGCCTCTGTGGATTTTGCAGATTTGGGGAAACTGGCCTCAAAACACATGAAATAAGTCATGTGTTACACAGGCCATCATGGGCCCGTTGGGGTGAATGGGCCACCCCAACCATATGGACTTTTATGGGCATGATTGGGACCAAGTTTTATTTTGGACACACTGGGCCAGATCGGCTGGAGCGCCAAAGTTTGTATAATTAAGATATTGGGCTGGGACAGCCCTTTGGAGCCTTTTCCCATGTTTCAGCCCGCTTGGGGCCACTTTTTGGGGAAAAGGGAATCATTTGGAGTCCCTCCACCCTGGCCAACTCAGTCACAGCCTGTGGCTAGGGCTGCAGGAGCTGGGACCAACAGTCCCAGCTCCCTCCAATACCCTCGCTTGTCATTGTGAGGGGGAGGGAAGGGGGATGGCTGGTTCCAGGTGGGGGGGACCTCATCACCCTTCCATTTATGCAAGGGGCAGAGAAAAAAACAAGCCGGGTCCCTTCCTGTTAACTTTCCCATCAGTACTATTACTGCGAAGACCTCCTCTCTCCCCACTACTACAGGGAACCACCATCTCACCACGCGCGCCCTGTCTTACCCCGTAACGGGGAATCCCCGAATGTTCCTGTTCTTTCTAATTGGCCTCTGCCTCTCAGTTTCCTTCTGCCTTGGTGTCTCTTCTCTTGTGGTTCCTTCTCTTCTTTCTTTTCTTCCTTCTTCTTGAATCTCTTTCTGGAAAAATTTCTTTTTCTCTCTCTGTCTGATTCTCAACCTTTCAACAAACAATTGCAAGTCCCTCAACAAAAAATCTTTGACTGGTAAGACTCCAAATTATTTACTTGTCTCAACAACTTGATCTGACACTCCATTGTGTTCAGCCCATCACTACCACATCCATTCTGTCTGATCTGATTACGCATCAACATCTCACTCAAGCTTGAATAACCACCCTTCCTTCTGACCCTTAGTTATATTCTAACTTCCATTGGTTCTGTGTCCTCTAGAGATTCAACCTCATCTCTTCACAGTTAAAAGCCAAAAGGTCTACGAGCAAACTCAATCAACAAGACATGAACAAACCAGCGGGAGCGAATGACTACTTCCACCAGGTGGCTCTCAAAGCATCTGCTGACGCCATGCCCCCCTTGAACAAAGAGAACTTCTTTATATGGTGAGACAAGATTCTCTGGTTATTTGACCTCAAAGACATCAAGGAGGCCATTACTCGGAAAGCTGGCCCAATCTCATCAAAACAAGACTTCAAAATACAAGCAATCACCCTTTTGAAGCTCAACAGTACAACCCATGCCAATGTTTTCAACTCTTCCAATATTACCTTGTCAAAACTTCTATGGGCAGAGATCACCAGAAGATTTGCATCTTCAGAGACAGAAAACCAAGCTAGGGTATTTAACTACTTTCTCCATTCCGCATTCAATTAAAATGCCATTGAATCATTCATTACTGAAATGCGGAAGGCCATCACAAGAATGACAGACGTCGGTATAGAATTACCTAAAGATATACTTGCATACCTCCTATTCTTCAAATTTCCCCCAATCCTTGAAAATCTGAAACAGCAAATCATGCACGTTGAGAACAATTTGACAACGGAATTTTTGTTTAATCACCTCACTCAATATAATAACGAGAGGAAGGCACAATTAACTACAACTAAACCCGCAACTGATGTGTCTCTGGTTGCTACTAAGACTCAAAGCAATAAGGATGAGAAGAGAGTCAAGATGAAATTCATAGAGGGTTATCACAATCCCAACGCTCCCCACTCCAAGTCTTTGTGTTTCCATCTACATCCTCAGATCACTCCAGACTGGTGGATAGAACAACAAAATGATTGGAAAAACAAAACTAAGAGAACTCCTACAATCAATTATCATTCTTTACTTACATTGTGGATCAACGCAGATAGCACTCCTAATCTTCTCCTGGACTCGGGAGCAAATATTCACATTTTCAACAATCTCAAATTCTTTTCTACCATCAACCTCAAAGATGAACCCAAGGAAATCAAGACAGGCAAGCTAGAAGCTAATCTAAAGATCCGTGGTACGGGAACGGTCAGGCTAGAATGGAGAGACTCGATAATCACCCTCAAAGATTGTGCATAAGTTCCAGAAATCATAGTCAACCTAATTAGCCCCGGACTCTTAGCCAAGAAAGGCCGTTCCTTTTCCCAAGTTTGCAACACATTCTTAGTGGTCCGCAATAACCAGCTTTTACTGAAAGGCTTGATTCAAAATAATCTATTTGTCATCAAAAGACCTCAATCAGCTGATTCACATCAAACTGCAAATCTTTCAAATCTACCACCTGGCTCAACTCTTTCTCTTCTCAATATTCATCAGATGTACCGACACGCATCTCTTTCCACCATTAAGCCTCTGATAAAGTGATAAAATTTCACAGAATGATTTGAGAACTAATAACCAGCAGACTAAGATTCTTAACATCAGAAACAGAAAACATAGAAAGGAAGAAATAGAAATGAAGAGAAAAAAAGAACCAACAAGCAATAGGACATAAGAAGTTGAGCGGTCAAGAAGGAGAGGATTTGAGGCGAGAAAGATATACGAGCTAGTTTGATAGAGATATAAGCTGATGGTTAGTCACAGAGTTGAGGTACGGATCACCTTACCAGACAAGGAATGACAATGAGTATGTTTTGAGCGTATAGGATGGGTTTGAAGAGGTGAGTCGGCCAGTGGATGAGTGGTGGTTTGACGGTCGAGAGAATCTTGATGGAAAAATAAAGAAGAATGAGACCAGAAGAGAATAGAGATGGAAGAGGAAAGAAAGTGAGAAAGAAAAGAAAAGAAAGAAAAGTAGATTGAGATATAAAAGAGGAGATCCAAATCTCCAAGAGGATGTTTTTGAGAACTTTTAGAACCAAAACAGCCCCGCCGCCCCCGCTGACAAACAAAGAAGAGTTGGAAGAGGAGAATGCGGCCGTTCTCCCTGGAGATCCCTGGGGATTGTTCTCCCGGGGATAGGTTTCAAGAGATTTTAGTCAAGGAGGAAGAAGTCGTCTATTGGCCGCGGGGACGAGTGGCATTCCAAACACTCCTCGCGTCTGGTGAGGTGGAACATCTATTGAGATTGTGGTAGGCTAGAGTCGAAGATGGAGTTTTGGAGTAGATTCAGAGAGTTGATCGACGAAGCTTTGGTGAGTGAGTCGGCCACCATGTTCTCTGTCGGTATTAGGACTAGATTGTAGTTGCAGTTTTGAAATTCTTCTCTCAAACCTTTCGTTTTAATTTCAATATGGCGAGACTTAGAGTGAGAGCCGAACCGTTTAATTTTATTGTCAAGTCCTTTTTTGTCAATATGAAGTGTAGGCTTGGAGATAGGAAGATGATATATTTCACTTATCAAGTTAGAGACCCACTTGACTTCCAGGAAGCAGTCGAGCAGGGTGTTAAGCTTGGATTTGGTGGATGAGTAAGTTATATTTCTCTGCCTTGATGAGTTCCAAACAACGGGAATTCCGTAATGAAAGATGATGAATCCAGATTGGGATTTGCGGGAGGAGGGATTGTCTCCCCAAGTCGCATCACTGTATCCAGTAATCACTTTCTCATTTGGGTTGAAACGGAGAACGAGTTTTTTGTATTTTGTGGTCTTAAGATACTTCCATACCTTGCGTGCTTCCCTCCAATGGGACATGCCGGGTTTAGAATTGAATCTGGCTAGGCTGGACACGGCAAAGGCAATGTCAGGACGTGTATATTGCGCAAGATGGTTGAGAAGGCCGGTGACTGATTGGAAATTGATGTTCATTTGAGTGAATAGAGCATGATCTTCATCGGTGGCCGGCTCCAGGTGTAGATTTTGAGTTAAAGGAGCACAAGTGTCCTTGCATTCAGTAAGGCCCAACTCTTCTAATCCTTTATCTATATGTTTTGGTTGACTTAAGAGGATCTCATCCTCCTTCACTTCCATCAGCATACCCAGAATTGTATTAGGTGGGTGACAAGACGAATTTTTGAACTTGGTTAAGAAGTTTGACTCGAAGATCTTGCTCTTCCCAACGTGAATGAGGTCGTCCACATGGAAGTAGAGTACTTCCTTCAATTCGGGGTTGTAGTAAAGGCAGGGGTCGCTGCTTGATTTGAGGTAGCCTTGGGACTTTATCCATCCAGTCAGCATTTCGTACCAATTCTTAGGGGATTGTTTCAATCTGTATAGGGACTTCTTGAGTTTGAGATATGGGGATTTCCTTTGAGATCCTTCAGGGGTTCTAATGATGACTTCTTCATCCAGGGGTGCATGGAGAAACGCTCCCTTGACGTCAAATTGAGTAAAATTCATTTTTTCTTTCAGGCCGTACAAGAGAGCAATTCTCAATGAACCAAGCTTTCCAGTGGGTGCCCACGTTTTGTTGTAGTCTATGCCAAAGATTTGATCCAATCCTTGAACACACAATCTTGCTTTGTATTTTACTGGTTCCCGGTGACAATTTTCTTTGACTTTGAAGACCCAGATCGTGTTGAGTATATTGTTTGGTTCTCCATAGTAGTCATCCCACACTTCTTGATTTTCAATAGAGCTTAATTCTTCTTCGGTTGCCTTCTCCCATTTGGGCCATTTGGGACAGTTGCGGGCTGCCTTGTCTGATGGCGGTTCGTAGTAATGGTGAAATCCATAGCGTTGCGGTTTTCGGGTTTCTCTCCTTGGTTGTTGATATGCTTCACTCTTGGGAGGTTCAGAAGCGGAGGTTTGGGTGGTTTCCTCCAGGGAAGAGATTTGTGGAGCTGAGTTGAGAGAATCAGAATCGGATTCTGGAGCTTCCGGAGAGTTGGGATTGGATTCTGAATCCGAGTCGGTATTTGGATGATCTCAAAACGTAAATTGTTTGTTGGTCGAGGAGAAGTCAGATTTGTTGAGTTCCTGTGAATCATGCAAGAAAAGATCAATTCCAGTTGATTCTAGGAGAGGGAATTTGTTTAGATTTGTCTTCAGGAATTTAACATGTTTTGTTTCAATTAGGGATCCTAACAAATTAAGGATGATGTAGGAGTGAAAAGAGGGATTGAACCCAACTAGTAGCCCTTCGTCCCCCTTCTCATCAAATTTCCTTCCTCTTTGGGTGTGATTCTTGAGATATATGAGTGATGATCCTACAGGTTTAAGGTAATTAGTTGGGAGTTTTTTATCAAACATAAGTTCCCAGGGGGAATGGTGATTACCTTCCCAAGGGATTTGGTTGAGCATGAAGCAGAAACTCCTCGTGACTATATGCCAGTAGGTTTTTGGTAGACGGGACAATGAGAAGGTAGCTTGAGCCGATTTGATTATGGTTCAATTGGCTCTTTCTGCCCGTCCATTGTGCTGGGAGTGGTAAGGTTCGGATGTCATCAATTTGAGGTGTTTTGATCTAGAAAAGTCTTTGAGCGTCGAATTGGTGAATTCTGTGCCTTTTTTGGAGAAAATCTTGGAGGGATAATAGTTGAGTCTTTTCGCTTCCATCTCGAGCACGTCAATTATCACCTTAGGGGTCTCGTCTTTGGAGCTGAGAGGAAAAGCGGCCAGATAGCCAGAGTAGTTGTCTACTAGGGTTAGAAGATATAGATGGCCGCCCTTGGACTGCGGGGAGATTGGTCCGACGAGGTCTAGGTGGATCCGTTTGAGAGGTTTGCTTGAAGGAGTCAATACTTCTGAGAATGGAGATCGGAAAATCTTACTCTTTGCGCAGCCCTTGCATTGGAAACAATTCAGTTTGTCGTTAGTGAAGAGTCCTTTGAGAATGGGTTTGAGAGTGGACATCGCGGCGTGACCGTACATCTGATGGATTTCTTCTAGAGATAGACCTTGGTTTGATGACGGATTTGGAGAGTTACTGATATGGTGAATAGAAGTTCCTTTCCCCACGGTCTTAGGCTTCTCCACGACAAAGAGATTGTCTCTGATGGATCCCCTGAGTATGGCTTGGCCCATCCTTGTAACTTGAAACTGGTCTCGGCTTTGATTAAGGTCGCATCCTTTGCTTGCTAAGAGACCCGGGCTGATGAGGTTGACGACTATATCTGGAATGTAAGCGCAATTTTCTAGGGTAATAACTGAGTCTTTCCATTCCAGTTTCACGGTTCCTGTGCCGCGAATCTTTAGATTAGCCTTGAGCTTTCCAGTTTTCACCTCCTCCAATTCATCTTGCATCTGCAGAGAGTAGAAGTATTTTTTGTCATTAAAGATATGGATGTTAGCGCCAGAGTCAAGAAGCAAATTCGGACTGCTATCAGAGTTTATCCGGAGAGTTAAGAGCGCGTGGTAGTTGATGGTGGGCTGTTTATTCATTTTACTCTTCCATTCGTTTTGCTGTTTGACCCACCAACTCGGAGCAATCTGGGGGTGGAGATGGAAACATGAGGATTCGGAGTGGGGCGCATTTGGATCAAGGTATCCTTCTCTACAACGCATCTTGACCCTCTTTGTCTCTTTCTCATTTTTAGTTCTTGTTGTCACCAAATTGAGGTCAGAGCTAGATTTAGTGGTTTTTGTCTGGGCCTTGCGCTCGTTGTTGTATTGGATCAGATGATTGAAGACGACGTCGACAGTAAGATGTTTTTCTACGTGCATTATCTGTTGTTTTAGGTTCTCAAGGATAGGTGGGAACTTGAAAAGGACCAGGTAGGCAAGAATGTCGTTGGGCAGTTCAATACCAACATTGGTCATTCGAGTTAGAGCCTTTCTAGTATCCATCACAAATCCTTCAATGGCGTTTTCATTGAAGCCAAAATGAAGGAAAGATTTAAATATTTGAGCTCAATTGGCGGTCTCCAATGAGGCAAAGCGTTGGGTGATTTCCGCCCATAGAAGCTTAGAAGAGTTTATGTTGGTGGAATTGATGACGTTGGTGTGTGTTGTGTTGTCCAGTTTAGAAAGAATCACCACCCTAATCTCCCTATCTTCTTTTATGGAGAGTTGTCCCAAGTTTCTTGTGATTGCGTCTTTTATGTCCTTGAGGTTGAATAGAATCATCATCTTATCTCGCCATATTGAGAAATTTTCTTTGTTGAGGGGTGGAATTGCATCTACCGCAGCTTTCAAAGCGACTTGATGGAAATAATCCGTAGCTCCTGCTGGTTCGTTGATTGTGAAGGTGAGTCGGTTGGTCCGGTTTCGGCTTTTAACCATGATAAAATTTCACAGAATGATTTGAGAACTAATAACCAGCAGACTAAGATTCTTAACATCAGAAACAGAAAACATAGAAAGGAAGAAATAGAAATGAAGAGAAAAAAAGAACCAATGAGCAATAGGACATAAGAAGTTGAGCGGTCAAGAAGGAGAGGATTTGAGGCGAGAAAGATATACCAGCTAGTTTGATAGAGATATAAGCTGATGGTTAGTCACAGAGTTGAGGTACGGATCACCTTACCAGACAAGGAATGACGATGAGTATGTTTGGAGCGTATAGTATGGGTTCGAAGAGGTGAGTCGGCCAGTGGATGAGTGGTGGTTTGATGGTCAAGAGAATCTTGATGGAAAAATAAAGAAGAATGAGACCAGAAGAGAATAGAGATGGAAGAGGAAAGAAAGTGAGAAAGAAAAGAAAAGAAAGAAAAGTAGATTGAGATATAAAAGAGGAGATCCACAATCTCCAAGAGGATGTTTTTGAGAACTTTTAGAACCAAAACAGCCCCGTCGCCCCCGCTGAAAAACAAAGAAGAGTTGGAAGAGGAGAATGCGGCCGTTCTCCCTGGAGATCCCCGGGGATTCGTCTCCCGGGGATAGGTTTCAAGAGATTGTAGTCAAGGAGGAAGAAGTCGTCTATTGGCCGCGGGGACAAGTGGCATTCCCAACATAAAGGATCTCTTTACCAATGAAGAACTCAACGGTTTCCAATGCAACAGTTCTCTGAAGAGCAAAATTACAAGATATCCGTTCTCTAGTTTCTCTACCCCTGCCAGAAAACCTCTAGACAGAATCCACCTTGACTTGGTTGGTCCGATTAGTCCTCAATCTAAAGCCGGTCATCAATATCTCCTCACCCTGGTCAATAATTACACCGGCTATCTAGCAGCTTTCCCCCTTACAACTAAGGATGAAACAGCTGAAACTATCATCAGTATCCTCGAAACGCAGTATAAGAGATTAAATTATTATCCTTCCAAACTTTTCTCCAATAAAGGCACCGAGTTTACTAATTCCACTCTCAAGGATTTTGCTAAGAAGAATCACATCAAACTTCTAACATCAGAACCCTACCACTCCCAACATAATGGACAAGTGGAAAGGGCTAATAGAACCATAATCAAATCCGCTCAAGCCACCTCCCCTTTGTCCCAATTAGCAAAGAGCTACTGGCACATTGTGGTTCAAAGTTTCTGTTTTATGCTCAACCAGATCCCGAGAGAAGGTATTCAATCTTCTCCTTGGGAACTTATGTTTGGTAAGAAACTTCCCGCTAATTATTTGAAACCCGTAGGCTTGTCCACTATCTATCTTGCCAATTGACTTCAGAAAGGACGGAAATTCGACAAAGAAGGCCTCAAAGGAGTGCTTGTTGGATTTAACCCCACCTTTCACTGATATCTTATCCTCAACTCGCTTGGAGCAATTGTTGAAAGGAAACAATTCAAATTTCTTAAAAATAGTTTAAATGATTTTCCCTTCTTCGAATCACTTGGATCAGATATCTTCTCTCAATCAGACTTCATTGAACCATCTCTGTCTCTTGAGCCATCTCTCTCAGTACACCCATCCCAACATATCCTTTGCCTTCTCAAGTTTAGCTAGATTTAACACTAATCCCAGTATGTCACATTGGAAGGAAGTGCGCAAGCTTTGGAAATATCTAAAAACAACAACAAATCTTGAATTAACGCTCAAGTACGACCCCTCACAAGAAATTATATCTGGATACAGTGACACCACTTGGGGAGATGAACCTATCCTTTGCAAGTCTCAGATGGGGTATATCATATTCCATTACGGTAGTCCTGTTGTCTGGAACTCATCTAGACAAAAAAATATAACCTATTCTTTGACAGAATCAGAACTTAACGCACTGCTTGATTGCTATCTCGAATTGAAATGGATCACCCACCTCATTGGCAAAATCAACTCCTCTGCCAAGATCAAACCTGCTATACATATAGATAATAAGGGATTGGATGATAAAATAAAAAAATTTGGATCTCATTCTAAATCTTGACACATTGACATCAAGACAAAAGGGTTGCGCGAAGACTTCTCCCTATTCAAATTCAACCTTATCCTTATCCCCACCAAGAAGATGATAGCAGACCCCTTAACCAAGGCCACCTCAGTCAGCGCCCTTAAGACTCTCCAACAAACTATTTTCTCCAACCCCTGTGTTCCCTGAATTTCTCCTCTTACCAGTCACGGAGGGTGTTAACTTTCCCATCAGTCCTCTTAATGCGCAGACCTCCTCTCTCCCCACTACCACGGGGCACCACCATCTCACCACGCGCGCCCTGTCTTACCCCGTAACGGGGAATCCCCAAATTTTCCTGTTCTTTCTACTCGGCCTCTGCCTTGGTTTCTCTTCTCTCGTGGTTCCTTCTGTTCTTTCTTTGCTTCCTTCTTCTCAAATCTCTT
This sequence comes from Puccinia polysora, assembly GCA_025617555.3. Lineage (NCBI taxonomy): Eukaryota > Fungi > Basidiomycota > Pucciniomycetes > Pucciniales > Pucciniaceae > Puccinia > Puccinia polysora. Next base: position 24,310,953 of record CM062635.1, read on the forward strand.
TCTGGAAAAATTTCTTTTTCTCTCTCTGTCTGATTCTCAACCTTTCAACAAACGATTTCAAGTCCCTCAACAACAAATCTTTGACTGGTAAGACTCAAAATTATTGACTTGTCTCAACAACTTGATCTGAATCTCCATTGTGTTCAGCCCATCACTAACAAATCCATTCTGTCTTATCTGATTACGCCTCAAAATCTCACTCAAGCTTGAATAACCACCCTTCCTTCTGAACCTTAGTTATAGTCTAACTTCTGTTGGTTCTGTGTCCTCTAGAAATTCAACCTCATCTCTTCACTTCCAATCCCCCCCTGTTACAGAGGGGGAGCTGCCAAGGGCTGGGGGTACCTGATCCCCCTCCAGCCAAACTTTTTCAATGGTTTGACTGGGGAAAAACAAATCCCAGGAAACCAGCAGGGGATTTTACCACCCCTGCTGGTCACCTAGGTATGAAAGAGGGGGGGAGTCATGTCCACCGCTTACACCCCCTCCTCCAGCTGGGCTTGAGCACAGACCCAGGTGAGTCTTGGGTACCACCTGGCCAATATGTGGGGCCAGGGGCTGGTTGAATCAGTAAATCAGGCATGTGGGTAATAATAGTGAGGTCAGAATGGTAACAGGGCTGGTTTTAAGGAAGAACTATCCAGGAATTTGAACAGTAAGAGGGATGGTTAAGCCCTGTGAGGAAATCAAACAGAATGGTCTGGTCAAAAGGGTTCAGGGTGAATTTCCATGTGGGTGGATACAGCCCAAAACAAGTAATAGGGAGTGTGGAGCCTGTAGAGCCCCTTTGGGGCGGAATTTTGGCCTTTTCCCCCGTTTTGTCATGAGCCCACAAGAGGCCAATCTTTGTTACTTAAGGAGCTTTTATCCCCGCTTTTTTCCATCATCCATTCAAATCCATCCAATCAATAATCTAACATATTGTACCGTTGTGAGAGAGAATTAGAAGTTCTAGAAACAAGGTCTGCAGAATTTCTTTTGCTTTAATTACTGCTCCTCCTGCCAATAAGCTAATTGCTGGCCATAATTTTCACAAAGTGGACACAATGCTTTCTTGGCCGGCTCCTCAAAAAAGAGGATCTTTACAGTCTTTCCTTGGTTTTGCTGACTTCTCTTGCAGCCAAACAAGAAACTAATTCAAATATGTTTCATATCCCACTTCTATTGCCGCAAAAACACCCTTCTCCCTCAATAATGAAGCTTTTCAAAAATTTATGACAATCAAGCAAGCCTTCCAACAAACCCCCATTTTCTGCAATTTTCATCAATCTCTGAGAATATATGTTGGAGCTGATGTCAATGATTATTCCCGAGGTACTGTACTGCACCAGATAAATTTTGATTAAATGAAGAAGCAACTAAAATTTAAAATGATAATAATGAATAGTGCTGAAATAAAATTTGAAATCAATGAATCAAAACTCCTTGAAATCTTATTTGCCCTTTGGAAGTGAAATGCTTCTTTTTGAAGCTTTACCAACCCTTTTATTGTTCTAACTGAAACATCTTCTTTCAAATGTTTCATTTTTATTCCAAATTTACCACCAGAAGACAACCTTTGAGGGAAAGATTTCTCTCTTAATTGAAGCTCAACATCACTTGCAGGCCTGAAAAAACTTAACAATCCTAGATATACTGTCACATTGTTAAAAAATTGTCATCCAGTTGGGGAAAAAAATTATTCTGAAAAAAATACTTTCCATTATCAAAAAAATCTGAAACAGAATGAATTGAAAGTAAAAAAATCATTTTCCTTCCTTTTTATATTCTTGATGAGAAATTCGGTGAGTTGAATTCCAGTCAAAAATCTAATAATTTCTGTAAAGCTATCATGAAAAGCTCAAACAATACGGAAGAAGTAAGTGAGGAATCTTTTGAAACCATAAGTGGCTTACTCCTATTTAAAAAGAAATTATTCATAAGTGACTTTCAGCGTACAAGAATCTAGGAAACTTGAAATCATTTAGATAATAGAGGTGATACAGTTGCAATTAATCAATTATTCAATGCAATAAATAAATGATCCATAAAAAAATGGACAAAGCAGATGTAAGGGGGTGGTGTGGTAAGGCTTAAGCGTGAATGAATCAATAAATAAAAATAGTGGGCACATTTGATACTGGTTATCTTGAAAAATCTCTTCAGGGAATAAAGCATATAATCCATGCACATGAAAATTTAGAACATTGATACAAGGGGATTATTATCCAGGAAAATACATGGTATGGCAGGGCCAAGGTAGCAGCCCATCCATGGATTAGATAATAAGACTTCTATGTACACAATAATATCATCCTAGATGATGATCAAAACGGGAGATGAAGAAATTGATATCTATCTAAAAATTTACAAGCACCATTCAATTTATAAAATGGCCAACATTTTGACATAGTCAAGAATTATGTTCCATTAGGAAATATAAAATGAGTTGTACATTTTCTTAAAATAACATTTCCTTGATCTTCTTGTTTTTGAATAACCTGTGTAACTGTTCATTGGAATTTTAAAAATTTACATTCCAAAATTCCCAATAAATTTTTAACACATATGATTCTTTGGCTTATTGAGAAGATCAAAATATTTTTTCTGGTTTAATTTTCCAATAATAATCTTCTTTAAGGTTCTTTCACTTACAGAAATTACAAAGAATATTGGGGTTGGTTTTCTTCCTACTCATCAATTTAAATTGATCAGTAGTTTTCTCACTGGACATTGAAGATTGAATTGAGTCTGGTTTGATTTCATTGACAAAAAATAAACAATTGATTTTTAAATCCATTAAACATGATCCAAATAAAGATTCAATTTATTTGGGTAAATTTCTGTGGACCATAATGATGGGAGACTTTTATTCAAGTTTAAAACCCACAAAGCACATCTTGCTGTTTCTTTTCCTAGTTTCATTTATGAAAGAGGTTTTGTTTCTAAATTTGATTTTCTGATGTTGATGAAAGAAATTGTTTGGTTGAAGATTTCATTAAATATATATTTTTATTTAAATATTTTCCATTAATCCTTTCCATTCCAATTTTAAAAAGGAAATATTGAGCTTGAGACAAATACAAGATTCTATTTATTGAAGTAACTTTAATCAGTTTATGGAATTTCTGTTAGCCACATGATTTAATTTTTTTGCAAGTCCAATAATCAAATTTTTCACACCTTCCAGCTACCCGATCCCAGGAAACTTGCATTCCTTTAGCTACAGAAAGGGATTCAGTGGAAGAATAATAGTATTCTTGAAGGTAAGCACGGTTAAGACTCCAAAATAAAAAAATAAGATTGGAGTAAGTTAAGGGTTTATATGTTTTGGTTAAAGAGATTTTCAATATAATATTAAAGAGGAGCCACAGTCTCATACAAACTTGGGAACATTGAAAGCTCTGCTCAGGAGATCAACTTGGGATCTTTTATCCTGGAACAATGGATTACTTATGAGTTAAAAGAAAGGGGTAACACCCAATAAAATGGTTGATATGGCCATTTTATGGTAGAATACAACACAGAGAAGAGAGAAATTATTTTATTCTTTGAGCAGTCACTTTCTGGGTACCTGCAGAGGTTCACAGTTTAAGGGTTTCAGATCAAAGTTGGGATTATTCATTATTTAACTTCAATGAGAATGATAATAATGGTGATGAGTTAAAAATGATGCTATCAGACTGAGGAATTAAATCCCTTGCTTACATCTTTATAATCAATAAAACATGGATGGCAGAGGGTCTGGATGATAACTGGTGAACACTAGGGGTGAAAGAGTAAAAAGAGGTACTGTATAAGTACCTTTTTGGGTTGAAGGGAGCCTTCTCAGGGCGTGCAGAGAGGTTAGATCCCTGTTCTAAGGCTAGAAGTCCAACCAGGGATGTATTAGAAAATTTTATTGGTGCTGTAATTCAGCCTATCCAGGATCCGTACAATATTTACATGATTTTAGCTGCATAATCAGTCTTTGTGTTTATTTGATATTTTGGTTATCTTGCAAATAAATAGATTATTAATATTTTTATTTGAATAAAGTCATCATTGATGGATTTTCATTCATTTCCCATCATCTACTATTCCATTTGGTGATTTTATTCCTTTTTATGCAGAATCCTAGATATCTTTTGTGGTGCATAAAGATTGGATCAGGAAATGATAGAGTGATCTCTATTAATTTTTTATAGATTTTCAATACTTTAAATTTGATTTTCTCAAATTATACTTGGTAAATCATGTAATTTGATCCTCCTTCATGCATATGTCATGTAATTAAATATGCATGGATGATCCTTGTGGGTATTAATAGTCAAGGGCTGTACCTACAGGTGTGAGGGAATCCTTCAGAGTGATCCTGATGAAGAAAACTTCTCTAGCTGTGGTGGGTGCATCATTGTGCATGTGGGATCTTGGCTATTTTTTGTTTCAGCTTGCTGATTAATACAGAGAAACTGTTCAAAGAAGATAAAATGAATAAAAATAACAAATTAATTAAATAAAATAAAAAAGGAGTAGTAGATCCAAAAGTATTATTTCAAAAATGTATCCCCCACCCAAAATTAAGTAGGGTCACTCACTGACCCCCCCCCCCCTGAATTATTTCACCTTCATATTTTAATTAATTAAAATAATTTATAAAAGGGTCACCGCACTACTATAGCACCTTTTGGCCATTCTAATATTTCACATGTGTTTTCACATATAGGTTTCACACCAAAAATTTAGTCACAACTGAAGGTTTTTAGGAGTTACACGCACAAATGTGTTTTGTCACAATTCCCACATGCAGCCCCACATCCCTACACAGTCCCTGCGCATCTACCTTACCCTGTAATAATTAGAGTCCTGCTTAAAGAATTCCCGCATGCAGAAGATCCTGCCACGCATGCAGAAGATCCTACCTCGTGTGCATATGAATATACTGATCCACACATCATGATCCTTTTTGACCAATCTTTCAAAAGGTACCACTGTTAAAAGCTAAAACCTAGTAGGACATACCATAGGTATGTAATATTATGACGTCTGCATTGTAAATTGTCTAAAAAATTTAAAACTTAAAGAAAATTAGGATATAGTAAATTTGAAATTGTTTTAAATTAATAATCAAATATTGGGAATCACCACAAAAAGGACTGATCCCAATCTTTGAAGATAACAAAACACATCAAGGATTGGTCGTAAAAATTATTGAAAATTATCAACACAATAAGAGTTTGATTTAGAAGCAATAAAAATTCACTTCTTATCACTTTAGACTAATATTAATAGTTAAAATTAAAGGTATTTGCAGAATGATTGAATTGATGAATTAATACATTCAAAGATCCTGAATCTCAAAATATGCAGAAATCCAGCAGATCTCAGATTGGCTGATTGACAAAAAATTAAAGACGCACTAAAAATTCCCTTGCTGGCCTAATAGCCTTATCCCTTGAGCTTTAACATCTTTACATGCACTGAGGAGGCTCTTGCGCACCCAAAGAAGGTATTCATACAGACCTTCTTTGGCCTATTGTTACCCAATTTTCTAGGAATTTATTTATTATTATCATACACTGTGTCATCATTAATAAATTAATTATAAAGAGATAAGCAAGTGATTTATGACTTGAGTCTGAAATATTAGTGTTAATTCCAAAAACCATCACCCTAATTCATTGCATTTTAGTCAAGCACTCAACCCCACCTGCTCTGAAACCCTTTATCTGAACCTGTGCAGGATTTCTTTGATTTATTTCTGGAAGGTGAGTTTTTTTGCTCCTGTATTTTCCTGAGTTCTTCTTTCCTATTCATACTCGCTTTTTAAGTCCTTAAAAGGCTCCAAACATTGTTCCAAGTTTGTAAAACTGCCCAAGGAGTCCCTTTGAAGAGAGGTTTCTTGTCTGTAAAGATCCCCAGTAGTATGAAAATCTGGCCCTGTTGTTTTATAAAATATTGAAAAAAATTTTATAAAAACATTTAAAACTTGCACTAGCTCTTAGCATACTTATTATTTGAGCCTTTAAAGTGTTTATTTTGTGGAATATTATCATTCCACTATTCTATCACTCTCTTTAGCTAACACAATGCAAGGTTCCTGGTATCAGAAATCTGACATTATGCATGTGCAACTAATTTTCTACAATGCAGTGATGCAGCACTTTCTGCCGTTATTGCATTGCTATTCACCAAAAGCAATCTACTGCTAAAAGGGGTCTCAAAGCCTGAGTACCCACAAATAATCTGGAGAGTTCTTGCTGCGTATAAGGATGCAGGGCTGCAGGCAGGATTTCTGAAAAAACAATTCTGAATGTAAATCACAAAATACAACCAAAACCTTAATCCTGATAAAATTTTGGGTCTGAAACCTATACGTTAAAAAGTGTGAAATATTAGAATGTCCAAAAAGTGGAACAGAGGTTCTGCAACCTTTGGGTCATTTTGATTAAAATATTTTAAAGTTTGAAGGAGTGAGAATTCCAGGGTGGTGTTGGTGAGTGAACCTACCTAATTTGGGGGGGGGGGGGAAATCCAAATCTGCAATATTATTTTCGCATATCCCACTTCTTGCTTGTTTTTATTTAAAATTCTTTTATATTGCTTTTATTTTGTTGTTTTGGATACTTTGACAGGAAGTAGTTAATAAAATTTGGCTTGAAAATATTTTATATGGCTGTTTTTTGCTTGTATAATAATGCAAGTGTAATTTTTTTAAAAAAATTGAGTTTATTTGAGTTGCAAGTTTTGTTAGTGGGTCCAAATTGGGGCAGAAAGTCAGTTTTAGATTTCAATTCAAGCTGGGGTGGCAGGTAAGGTTGGGGCCGAACTGAGTAGATAAAAATTTTGGTTTGAAATTCTGTCACACCATGGTATGCAAGACCATAACAACTGCAAAATACACTGGTCTTTCTGCCAGTTTCATAGAATTTTGGTTGGGCCTTTTTTGTTTAGAGGCTTCAAAGAAAATTTGATTTCAATAAGAAACAAAGAGGAAATAGAATGAGGAGAGCAAAAAATGTATCTTAACTTCAAAGAAAAGGCTTTAAGCCTATTTAGCGGACACTGAGAAAGTAATTTGGAAGTAAAGGAAATGAAACTTATTTAGGACCCGCAAGTGTGGTACCTTTGAGTTAGCTTTTGGAGGAGAAAGGACTTGGTCTTCTGGAGGTCCAAAGCAGGAAACTTGATGAAAGGAAGTGAACTCACCAGTCTTGGACACCAGGATGTTTGTGGTATGGGCTGGAACTTGTACAAGGAGAGAGAATCCTTGGTACCAAGCTGCTGCAGGTGAATAATTTCTGATACACCACTCATTTGAATTAAGCACACAGTTTGTGTAAAGCTCCCATGTGATGTGCAGATGCAGTAAGGGGGAGGAAAAAGTTAAACAAAAAGGAAACATGCAGAAGTGAATTAAATGGAGCTTTGACAGGAAATTGAAGGCATCATTAGCCTCAAAACCCTTCCTGGCTTCACTTTCCCAGGTTGGAGGATGGCACCTTAATATACTTGATTTGCAACTCTAGGTAATCCTTGAGAATGGCCGGGTGAGGAAATCAGCTGGACTTTTTTTTGATTCAATCTGCTTGATATCAATGGTTCCCTTCTCAACTTCTCCTTGTACAAAGTGGAATCTCAAATCCATATTTTTTATTCTGAACCCAGCATGATTGGAATTTTTGGTGGCTACCTTTAAGCATCCATTGTTGTCTTCATGTATGGTGATTTGCATCCTTATTGCTTGCTCAAAGATTTCATCCTTTAAGCCTTTGACCTAAAGGACCTCATTGACTTCCTCCCCAACCACTTTTTATTCAGCTTCTGTAGTTGATAGGGTTACAGTGGGATATTTGAAAGATTTCCAACTGCCAAAATTGTTGTTCCAGAGCTCTACCAAACCCCTGAATGACTGTTTTTTTGTGGGATATGTGGGCCAGTCCGCATCAACATATGAGCATAGACCAGTTCCTTCCACTTTCCCTGCATCTTTTGAAAAAGTGAGACCCACCTTTCTGGTGTGCTAGAGATAGCTGAGTTTCAGAATTGCAGTTTTGTAATTCTGCATTGCTGGTGAGTTGAGAAATTGAGACAAGTAATTGACTCCAAATGTTCTTTTGGGCCTTGTGTTTCAACTGATATAATTCAGTTCTCTGACCAATTTTCGTTATTTCAGGCCTGAGGCCTGGAAGTTATCACTTTTAGCTTTGGTTGCGGGAATCAGTTTACCAAAAGGCTTGAAAGGTTTAGAGAAGGGCTTTTGTTGAGGGAAGTTATAGCAACCTAACAGTCCTGCCATGTAAGTTTCCTGGATGAGGTGAATCTTGTCTTTATGCTGGGATACATTCATAAGAAGCAGTAAAAAGGATGAACCAAGATCCTTGATCTTGAAGAGCTTCTTTAAAGCTTCCACAAATTGTTCAGGATAAGGGCTGAAAATTTGCTATGTCATCCACATGGATGTACAGATAGGTCTTGTCTTTCCAACAAAAAAACACCCATTTTGGCTTGACTTTGTCTGAACCCTTCACTTACTAGCAATTCAATAAGGGTTTTATAACAAATTTGTGGTGCTTGTTTCAGGCTGTACAGAGCCTTTTTGATGTGCAGAGACATTCTGGGAGAGATAGGCACATTTGACAGAGTGCTTGAATGGATGTTTTCCTTTGGTTTTGCATTCAAAAATGCTGACTTGCCATTGAGTTGATGGAAGATGTATCCCTTTTGGATGGCTTGAGAGATGAGTAGTTGTGTTGAATGTTGAATGCTGAATAGTGCCTTGATACTTCTTCTCATCTCATTTTTCACCTCTTTTCCAGTGTGTTGTGTAGTGCGCTCTCTCTCTCTCTCCTGTACTTGTGCTCAGAGCACTTATCACTGCCAATGGGCGCGCACCTGCGCGTGACCCTTTTGTACCAACACCGGCTCAGAACCAGGATGCCTCTTCTCTCGTGCGGTTCCATCACCATACCATCTACATCCTGAGTCTGAGCTGGGTGAGCGTTTTCTTCCATTTCTCTTTTCATCCTTTTGTTTATCTGCTTATCATCTCTTGCGTCTACTCTCCATAAATTCTCTAGCTACTAAGCGAAGTGTTGCGTTGTTCAGCTATCCTACGGCTTGGAGCCTTTTCTATTCAGGCGTGGCTCTGCTTCTTCTCCTCATTTGTCTCATCTGAAATCTGAAAGCTTTTCTATTCAGCCTAACTGCAACAGATTTACAGTCCCATTGGAACAGACTTGATCTGACTGGAAAAGGCTCCTAGCCATGACTGACCAAGAAGATAGCCCTAAAATCAACATCCTGCTCCTCACGGAATCCAATTTTCCCAACTGGTTTATAAGCTTGAAGAGCTACCTCAGAAGAAAGGGACTCCTTGAACTTATTGAGGGTTATGAACCCACCGATTCCGCCACTCCTGCGCAAAAGAAAAAGATATACAAAGCCTGCGACATTATCATTCAGCACCTGGGAAACATTGCATTTGACACCGTAGTGAGCAGCTCAAACAAATACAATCCTTGCGCCATTCTGGAGGCTTTCCATGAAAGATACACCTCTCAATTTTCCAACAACTGTGGCTGACTTTGGCTGAATTTTATACGCTATCAATACAAAGGGGACCTTTCCCAATACATCAACAAATGTCAGAAGCTAATAAACAAGCTCTCTGTGGTCAAACTTGACGTACCTCAAGATATTCTCAGCTACACAATCCTGGCCAAACTACCCACTACTTTCCAGCACATAGTTGACACCCTTCTTCTTAACAACAGAATGCTGACCAACACGACAGCAGTGCTTAACAAACTCAGAGAGGTCCTCTACCTGGAAACCCCACAAAAGGAAGAGACTACCAAACCAGCTGAGGACATCTCCTCTACCGGCCTCTTCAAATCCACTTCTCAAAAGAAATCAAGAACCAAAAACCCCTTTTCAAAAGGTAAACACAACCCACTGGCAAATCACCCTGAAGACCAATTCTGGTTCCTTCACCCAGAATTGCGTCCCAATTCCAATTCCTCCAGAGCTCTTTCTTGTCAGGTGGTGTGATTCATGCTATGCAGGATTTCAACATCCCACTGCCCGCCGCGCGCGGCCGCGCCCTCAACCCCCTGCCAAGACCTCAAACCAAACCCCAGTCTCAACCTCGACCGTTGGAGAACGTTCTTCCTTACAGCCTTTGCCTAATCAACTTTCACTCGACAACCCCAACCACACCGTTACTCACTGACTCAACTTGTGATCAATACAACAACCAAACGTTCTAAGCGAAGCTGACTCAGGAGGAGGGCGCGACTAGGATCAAGTGGAGGTAAATTGGGATTCTTCCCTCATTATTTCTTTGCTATCCATCTCTATCAAAATCCTCACTCAGTTATTGTTCTCTTATTCAATGTCAAATCACACCAACCAATAAATCCAGGCTTTTTTCCTTTCTCATTCCTCATATACTGCGTCAGACCAACATTGTAGGACTGAGCCTGTGTTGATCTAGTTCAAGGTATTCACTGTTCCTTGTTTCTATTGCTGTCATCCCCACTCAATCAACTTACTGTTCCCATCTCTGTTTCAATCTATTTCAAGTAATTCTAATGCCTAGTTTAAGCCTATCAAGGAAGTTATCACGAAGTGACATCACATGGTAGCAAGAGGGACTTCCTTGGAAACAGGCAATCTAAATTGATTAAGAATGAGCAACAACCACAGGATGGCCATAGTAATACCCAAGGACAACTTGTCGGACTCAAGCTTGGGGACCAACCATTGCGTCAAAGTTGTCAAGTTGACGGGAAAGAACTGGAACTGGTGGCGAATGAGGTTTGCCAACTTTTTAACCAGTAAGGGGTACAATTGAGAAATTTAGACAAGTAATTGACTCCAGATGTTCTTTTGGGCCTTGTGTTTCAACTGATATAATTCAGTTCTCTGACCAATTTTCTGTATTTCAGGCCTGAGGCCTGGAAGTTATCACTTTTAGCTTTGGTTGCGGGAATCAGTTTACCAAAAGGCTTGAAAGGTGTAGAGAAGCGCTTTTGTTGAGGGAAGTTCTAGCAACCTAACAGTCCTGCCATGTAAGTTTCCTGGATGAGGTGAATCTTGTCTTTATGCTGAGATACATTCATAAAAAGCAGTAAAAAGGATGAACCAAGATCCTTGATCTTGAAGAGCTTCTTTAAAGCTTCCACAAACTGTTCAGGATACGGGCTGAAAATTTGCTATGTCATCCACATGGACGTACAGATAGGTCTTGTCTTTCCAACAAAAAAACACACATTTTGGCTTGACTTTGTCTGAAACCTTCACTTACTAGCAATTCAATAAGGTTTTTATAACAAATTTGTGGTGCTTGTTTCAGGCTGTACAGCGCCTTCTTGATGTTCAGAGACATTCTGGGAGAGATAGTCACATTTGACAGAGTTCTTGAATGGATGTTTTCCTTTGGTTTTGCATTCAAAAATGCTGACTTGCCATTGAGTTGATGGAAGATGTATCCCTTTTGGATGGCTTGAGAGATGAGTAGTTGTGTTGAATGTTGAATGGTGAATAGTGCCTTCATACTTCTTCTCATCTCATTTTTCACCTCTTTTCCAGTGTGTTGTGTAGTGCGCTCTCTCTCTCTCTCCTGTACTTGCGCTCAGAGCGCTTATCACTTCCAATGGGCGCGCAAGGAATGGACCAAGGCAAACCGCGGCAGCCCCACGTTCAGACGCAGAAATGCTTGGGCCCTCAACCAATTGTTCTCTACTACCTTGAGGGATCTCCATCACAATATCAAGGCAAAAAAAGGAAGCTTCATCAACGCTTACACTGCTTTGTGCAACTCCTGAGGGGATGCATCCATCCTAACAATAGTGACTAAGCTACCATGTCTAACAAGGATGGAATACACGCCTGGAACATCCCTACAGGATCATGTCAACAGGTTTTCCTCTCTTACACCTCATTGTAGTCATCCCTCACCAACATTCTGGAATTTGCATCAATATCTACCGGATTGGCAGCATGTCTACTATTGATAACACTCAACTACAACAAAAACTTAACCCCGCTGGTACAAAACATGTTTGACGTTAACACCTTCACTTACAAAACCGTAAGGGACCGTCTTATACTCAAAAACAACTGCAGAGAGAACTTGGAGACCAAGGAAGAAATGAACCTGGCAATCAAAGGACCAAGCCGCACCAACCCACATAACAAAAGTAACCCTGGGCCTAGGAAGTTTGTCAACCACCCGCTTTCTTCTTCTAACCAACCTAGGAGTGCTATTTCCACAAGAAACCACACCCAAAATGAATCTTTAGACAACAAGATTGCCAGACTGGTTGCCAAGAATCTTAAGCAAGTCAAGGGCAATCCCAAGGCGCATCTTCCCTCCGAAAAGTCTTCTGAAAATGAAAACAAAGTTTAGGAAGAGATTGGGTGCGTGGAGGTATGAAACAACCTGGACAACTATGTATTCTGTCTCACCAAAGAAGTCTATCTGGTTCCTTCAACCAAATCCAATTCAATGTTCATCCTAGACTCCGGCGCGACTAAATCTATTGTAGGCGACCTATCCCTACTAATGTCCCCAGAACCAATCCACAAGTGGATGATAACCTACGGCGGGTCCATCCCTGTCACTCACTCCGGCAGACTTGAAGTTGGCGGCACCTGGATAAACCCAGTATACTACGCTCCAAAAGGGCCTCGAAACCTTCTGTTGGTCTCTCACCTTGAAGATCACAGCCTGGTTATATCCCAGCATCATTGTATGCTGGTGGTAAAACAAGGAGCAAAGATTTTGGCTCAATTCCCTTGGAACGGTAACCTCTACGCATTGGATCTTGCCCAAGTATCAGCTTTCCATCTGACTGCACACACCAATTGGCACATAACCCTGGGAATTCCATCTGATATCTACTTGAAGAAGTTCTTACAACTACAAAACCTTCCTGAACCGACCACTACAAACCCGGAGTCCGTGTGCAAAGTCTGTCGACAATGTAAGCTCAAACGCATGCCACATCTCAACCCCATTCCTTGCACCACTCATGCTTTTGAAAAACTTCATCTCGACGTACTCCAAATTACTCCTTCATGCCTTAGTGGTTATCAATATATCCTTTTGATTATTGATGACTACTCCCCTTTTAATTGTATATACACCCTCAAGAAAAAATCCCACTCCGAAGCGAAATTGCTCTCCTTTATCCGGGAAATACAGAACAAAACGGGTAAATTACCAGCATATCTCCACTCAGACCAAGGAGGAGAATTCAGCTCTAATTCTTTCCTGACCACCATTGCAGATCTGAGAATAACCACCAAACAAGGACCAGCTGATAGCCCTCAAACTAACGGAATTGCGGAAAAATTCAACTCTACGCTACTCACGATAGTGAGATGCATACTAGCTCACTCGTCAGTTCCTGTGCACATTTGGGACAAAGCGGCAAGATACGCCTCACACCTCATAAATATACTCCCCAAAAAAAGTCTTGCCTGGTCATCTCCCATGGACACCCTGGCGAAGGCTAACATATCTATTGAACCTCAGCGGGATCTGGCCAAGCTTCTCCCCTTCGGCCTCAAGGTTTTTGTAACCTGGCCCAATCAAGCCAAGATTGGACCCCCCTCAAAACCTCTCCTGTACCTAGGTTTCAAAACTTTCTCCAACGCATCACGATTCCTCGAACCCTCCAGTTTTCAAATAATTGTCAGTCGGGACTTCTCCCCTTCCCCGCTAAAATTTCCTTACCGTGAACCTTCCGCGGTCAGGAAACATCATTCATTGCTTCCTCGGGCCGAGCCCCTAAAATCCTCCAATCACCCAACGGTATCAATCACCATAAGCCCCCCAAAACCTACCACCAAGGTTACCTCAGGCACAACCGGGGACATGTCACAACCACCCTCTCCAGTTAGTTTGGTACCACATTGATCTACTACGGCAAGTGATCAAGACAGCACCCCACAAGCGTATGGTCCCCAAACTCAAGAACCAACCACGGTTTCAGCCACACCCAATCACTACGCTTTTGTGCCGTACTACAAAAAAGCCCCAAAGGATGTCAGTTCCACCATTGACCCATCCAACATACTGGAAGGCTCGCGTAGTCGCTGCGGCCCTGTTGAAGAAGCAAACCTAAATGAGGTAATCTCTGTGAAAGACGCCCTGAACTCACCCTACGCCAACAAATACCTTGACGCAATGAAAGAAGAACACGGCCAGCTGATCTTCAAAAGCATGGGTACCCTGGTCAAACATCCCCCGGGAGAAAATATAATTGGCATCATGTGGAGGTTGGTGAACAAGCTGAATGAGTTTGGGGAAGTTGCTTGCCGCAAGGCGCGCTGGGTGTGCTTTGGTAATCAACAGGATAAGGGTATTCACTACTTCAAGACTTACACCTTGGTGGCCCGCAACAAATCCCTCAAAGTACTCCTGTCCCTGGCCATGCAACAGAAATTGCATGTCTTCCAATTAAACGTGGCCACAGCCTTCTTGAACGGTCTAATTGACGCCCCGGTCTACGTGTCCCAAGTAAGTGGTTTTGAGGAACCGGGTAAGGAAGATCACGTCTGGTTGTTAAACAAGTCCCTATACGGAACCAAGCAACCCCCCAGGCAATGGAAAGCTCACCTAGTTGAAACGCTTCCAAAGTGCGGGTTAACGCCATCAGTGGGTGATGAATCACTATTCCTCAGCTCCAACCTAGCCATAAAGCTCCACATACATGTTGATGACGGGTTGATTGTTGGACCCGATTGTAACGTCATTCTTTGGTTCCTTCATCAACTCGGCAAACACTATGAACTAAGAATCAAAGAAAAACCAAGCCAAAACCTTGGATACAGTCTTGACTGGGGGCTGGATGGGTCACTCTTCCTTCATCAGGCCAACTTCTGCAAGAAGACCCTCACCGAATTTCAAATGGAGAACAGTCATCCCGTAAAGACCCCAGCTCAAATGGATCTTCAAAAGTTGGTGGCACAAGATGCGGAACCGGTGGATCTTTGTACGTATCAGAAGGCTATCGGAATGCTTCTTCACCTAGCTATCCACACGCGACCCAACATTGCATTAACCACCAACCTCCTGTCCCAGTTCTCATCAAAGCCTACTGCCTCCCACTGGTTGGCTATCAAACACCTCTTCCGCTACCTCAACGGCACCAGGAACATGTGAATTTTGTACTCACGCTGCACCGCCGACTCGTCCACTCTATGTGGCTGGGCAGACGCGGACTACGCAGCATCACTGCTGTCAAAGAAATCCACTTCCAGGTATTTAATCACTCTTTTCAACAACCCAATCTCATGGGTTTCCAAGAAGAAATCCGTTGTAGCGCAATCCACCTGTGAGGCAGAGTTTATCTCCGCAAACAAATGCGCCAAGCAACTGCGCTGGCTCTCCATCCTGCTCCAAAACCTGAAGGTTCTCAGTAAGAAGCCCCCTCTCAACGTCATCCTCCAAAGAAACAATGCAAGCGTGGTCATGATCAGCAAAGAGGTCCAACTGAATCCAAATTCAAAGCACATCAAAGTCAGATATCAGTACATCCACGATCTGGTGTCAAAAAACCTGCTATCCTTAGAACAGGTTCCCTCCGCCGAGATGTGGTGGACGTACTTACCAAACCACTAGGCACCGTGAAGCATTGGGCGGCTCTGGCTCTCGTCCACATGGCTACCGCATGAATCAAGGAGGAGTGTCAGGTGGTGTGATTCACGCTACGCAGGATTGCACCATCCCACTGCCCGCCGCCCGCGGCCGCACCCTCAACCGGCCGCCGCGACCTCAAACCAAACCTCAGTCTCAAACTTGACCTTTGGAGAACGTTCTTCCTTACAGCCTTTCCCTCATCAAATTTCACTTGACAACCCCGACCATGCAGTTACTCACCGACTCAACTTGTGATCAACACAACAACCAAACATTCTACGCGAAGCTGACTCAGGAGGAGGGCGCGACTAGGATCAAGTGGAGGTAAATTGGGACTCTTCCCTCATTCTTTCTTCGCTATCCATCTCTATCAAAATCCTCACTCAGTTATTGTTCTCTTATTCAATCTCAAATCACACCAACCGATAAATCCAGGCTTTTTTCCTTTCTCATTCCTCATATACTGCGTCAGACAAACATTGTAGGAATAAGCCTGTGTTGATCTATTTCAAGGTATTCACTGTTCCTAGTTTCTATTGCTGTCATCACCACTCAATCAAATTACTGTTCCCATCTCTGTTTCAATCTATTTCAAGTAATTCTATTGCCTAGTTTAAGCCTACTAAGGAAGTGATCACATCTTGAAATCACATTTCTCACCTTCACTTGGCAACTTCCTCAACTGAAGTGACCAACCCAACCAATCCAGAACCTCCCCAAGCTTTCCTCAATGCACAATTATACTTCAAGGTCACTAAGAGCCAGATGCTGCTTCTTCCTGTACTGGATTTGGGAGCTACACATCACATTGTAAAAACTCCTTGCCTGCTCTGGAAATCAACACCAATCAATCTGAAAGTTGGCTCAGGAGCGGAAGGCACTGCACTACTGGCCACAGCCATAGGCAAGGCCACACTCTGCAATCACCTGGATGAAGAAATTCAACTGGATGACGTGCTCCTGGTCCCTTCTCTGAATCCATGTCTTGTCTCTCTCTCTCAAGTTGCGTCAAAGTCAGCCGTCATCAATCAAATCGGGCATTCTGGATACGACATTTCCCTGGATCAGTTCTCTTTTGTGGGCACCGCCAGAAACCACCTGGTCAGACTTTGTGGAACTAAATTTAAGAGCTACCTCAAGAGCTCTGTACTCCTCAAGGAATCTCAATTAGCTCTGTGGAACCTCCGACTTGGACATCCTCACGACGCCGCCCTTGCAACGCTGTTTCCTGGGAGTCCTACCCACTCCAACTGCGAAATCTGCAAAAGCTGCAAGATGACAGCCACCCCATTTAAGGGAAACTTCAAACCAACCACTGGCTGTTTAGAAACTATCCATCTTGATCTTGTAGGGCCCTTTCCGGTTCTATCAAATGGCGGCTGCAAGTACTTTCTCACCGTTGTTGAACAATTCTTGGGTTTCAAGTCAGTTTTGTTCCTTTGCTCCAAAGATCAAGCTCCAACAGCCATAAAGAACTTCATAGCTCAATCAGAAAGGATTCTCAATGCCAGATTTACTACGTTTTTGTTGTAAAATGGTGGCGAATTTGTAAATGAGGAGCTTGGTGGGTATTTTAAGCTTCATGGCATCAATCATCATTTAGCCCCAGCATACACCCCTGAGCAAAATGGACTAGCTGAAAGCACAAATTGCTCCATTCTAGACAAAGCCCAATGCCTACTGGTGCAAAGCAGCCTTCCACCCACCTATTGGGCAGAAGCAGTTAAAACTGCAACCAACCTTCTCAATGCGCTTCCTGTCATGTCCAAGGACCAAGGAATTCCTTACAAGATTTGGTTCCAATGGCCATTCAACCATCACTTCCTCAGGCTGTTTGGCTGCACCACGTACTCACTCATTCCCAAGACCAGGCGCGGCTTCAAGTTGTCTGCTAATGGAGAAAAAGGTACGCTCCTTGGGTACATGAATGATTTTTCATCCTATAAGATCCTTGATCATTGCCCAAGGAAGGTGCACTCAGGCGCAAACGTCACCTTTATCAAGGACACTTTTGAACGCCTCAAAGTTGGAGCCTTGGAAGATTCCAGTCCTTTCCCAAATCCTATAACTTCCTCTACCGGAAAGATTCTCCCCATCATACCTCCTCAAAAAATTCCCATCCCTGATTCAAATCTTCCAAACGCTGAGAAAATTCCTGCTCCCAACCACAGCATAGTCTCCAATTGTAACATTCTCACGCACTCTTGACGTGAACCAAGATCTGGAGAGCCTCAACTGAATGTTATGGACACTGCTCTCCAGGATCCCAAATCCCTGGACAAAGCCTTGCGCGGCCCTCACAAACTGGAATGGATTGTGGCCATGGATAGGGAGCTCCAATACTTATTGTCCTACAAGGTGTGGGAAGATTGCGAGAAGGATAGCTTGATCAACCAGCTTAAGTGCATATGGGTCTTCCCCACTAAGAGAAAAAAGGACAACCCCATCATTGAATTCAAAGCCTGGCTTTGCGTGCAAGGTTTCCACCAAAAATTTGGCGTTGACTACACGGATGTGTTTGCGCCCACGGGCAATAGATCATCTCTCTGGCTTCTCATCTCACATGCGGTCCAGCAGGGATACAAATTCCACCAGCTCGACGTTTAGTTGGCTTTCTTAAATGCTCCCCTTAAGGAAATCATCCATTTCCTGGCCCCAGAAAATGTGCAAGTGGCACCGGGTAAGTCCCTCAGACTCAAAAAGGCACTGTACGGTCTGAAGCAGGCACCCCAAATGTGGTACAATACTCTGAGCGGTTGGCTTTTGCAGGAAGGTTTTGTATGCAGTGATGCTGACCATTTTGTGTTCTGGAAAGGCAGCACTTATCTTCATGTGCACGTGGACAACATTGCCATTTTCAGCCCAGACCCACAGTCCTTCATTTACTCCATTGGGTGCCCCTTCAAAATAAAGGATCTCGGGCAAGCTTCTCTCCTTCTGGGAATGAACGTCAACCAACGCCAACACATAACCCATCTCATCCAAGCAAATTACATATTTTCAGCTCTCTGATACCAGGAGCCTTGCAGTCCTTTATCTACAGAGAGTGATATAGATGCTGGGATGATAATAATAATTATTATTCCAATAATAAACGCTTAGAAGCTCAAATAAATGATTTCATAAGAGCAGTTGCAAGGTTTAATTGGTTTGGTAATAACTGGTTTTCAATATAATATAAAAGAGGGGCCACAGTATTATACTACTGGGGATCTTTACAGACTAGCAACCTCTCTTCAAGGGGCCTCCTTATGCAGTTTAAGAACCTTGGAATAAATATGGGTGCCTTAGAAAGGACTTATTCCACTGGTGGACGGGCTTAACAGCACAAAAGGCCTAGACAGGAGGGGTAACACTTACTCTGAGCACTTTACCACGAAAATCCTGGGATAATTGGAAGGGTTTCAGAGCAGATGGGGTAGATTGCTTGACTAAACTTCAATGGTTGATTGGTTTAATAAAGGTAAATAATACTACTAAAGACTAAGTCATAAACCACTTGCTTATCTTTATATAAGCACTTTATCAACAATGACACGGTTTCTGATTGATAATAATAATTCCTGGTAAACTGATTAACTGATTAGATCCAAAGAGGTCTGTGTAAATACCTTTTTGGGGTGATTTTGGTCTTTCTCAGGGCACGTAGAGAGGGTTCTGCTTGTGGGCTGAGGCTGGCAAGCCATTCAGGGCAAGATTAGCACGTCTACTCTGTGCTGTCAATCAGCCGTCCTTAGATCTGCTGGATTTCTGTACTATTTTAACCAAAGTATCTGTTAATTTGTTATGGCGTAAATTTGATCATTCTGTACTCATCCTTCATTTGTAATATTGATATTGCTTTGAAGCGTGCAGACGTGGATTTCAACTAATTTTTCCGTCATATGCTGATCATTTAGATAATTTTTAACAATTTTTATGAACACTCCTTGTAGTGTTTTGTGGTCTTCAAAGATCAAGATCCGTGGTTTACGTGGTAGTCCTTGATCTTTGATTTATTATAAAAAAATGTTTAAAACTTAATTTTCATTAATTTTATTTAAGTTTTGATCTTTTTAGATTATTAGTAATGCATATGTCCGTTTGTTACATATGCTAGGCAACCCTAACTAGGTTCCAGCTCTTCTGAGCGGTACCTGGTTGTCAGATTAGTCACGACGAATCCAGGCGCGGGGATCAGTAGTACATATGCGCGTGGGGTAGGATCCGCTGCGTGCGTGGCAGAATCAGCTCCGCGGGGGTCTCTAGTACGCGGGATCCTGCTGCTGCTAGTACGTAGGGTTATGTAATGATGCGGGGCTGCGCGCGGGAATTGTGACATAACACATTTCCGCATGTAACTCCTAAAATATACAAAACACCTCAATTCTGAGTGAATTTTAGGTGTAAACCCTATACCTGAAAAAAAGTGTGAAATATTAGAATGGCCAAAAAGTGGCATACAGGTGTTGTAATTTTTAGTACTTTCCCTTTTAATTATTTCAAAAATATAAGGACTTGGAATTCAAGGGTGGGGTAAGTGAGTGACCCTACCTAATTTTGGGTGAGGAATCCATTCCTGTTATAATATTTATAGATTTCTCACTTCTTGATTTGTTAATTGAGGTATTCTTATCTTTCATTTTTGTGTTACTATTTGACAGTTTTGCTCTGTATATAGTAGCAAGCTGACAAATATTGTCACTAGTGGATCAATACCAGCTTCCTCAGCACAAGCAATGCTCAACACCTTTCAAGCCTTTTGGGAAATTGTTACTGGCGTCTGAGGAAGAGAATCAACTTTTTGTCCAAAGTGGTCTGAACTATAGGAAACTGGTTGGTGAACTCACCTACATAAGCTGCAACACTTGGCCTGATATCACATTCGCCGTCAATTAACTCGCCCAGTTACTTAATGCACCCGGGAAGGCACACTGGGATGCTGGCATCCTCGCTCTCAGCTATTTGCAGTCAACACCAGAAGTGGGGATCACTTTCTCAAGGAAACAGAACCAAACCGGACTCAGCTTGTACGTGGACGCTGACTGGGCCACGTGCCCGACCACTAGACAATTTATCAGTGGCTTTATTGTCCTATGGAACAACAATGTCATCAGCTGGAAATCACGGAAACAACCAACCCTCACTGTATCCACCACTGAAGCAGAATACAAGGCAGTGGCGGAATCCGTGAAAGAACTTCTCTGGTTCAAATCCCTGACGGAGGAGGTGCTCAAATCAGCAATCAAGACGCCAATCATTGTCCACAAGGACAACAATGGCTGCGTCAAACTTGCAACCAACACCGCTAATCATGCCGGTTTTTTTACAAAGCATATGGAACTGCGGTTCCATTTCCTTAGGGAGGAGGTGGAAAAAGGCACCATTGCAATCAAACAGATTGATTCCAAGGGAAACCCCGCGGACTTCCTCACAAAACCAGTCTCGCGTCTCTCTCTGCAACAACAACTCAAGCATATCAATGTGGGATGCTTCGAGCCAGAAGCTTGAAGGCAGGGAGGGTGTTGAATGTTGAATGGTGAATAGTGCCTTCATACTTCTTCTCCTCTCATTTTTCACCTCTTGTCCAGTGTGTTGTGTAGTGCGCTCTATCTCTCTCTCCTGTACTTGCGCTCAGAGTGCTTATCACTGCCAATGGGCGCGCACCTGCGTGTGACCCTTTTCTACCCACACAGGCTCAGAACCAGGATGCATCTTCCCTCGGGCGGTTCCATCACCGTACCATCTATATCCTGAGTCTGAGCTGGGTGAGTGTTTTCTTCCATTTCTCTCTTAATCCTTTTGTTTATCTGCTGATCATCTCTCGCGTCTACTCTCCATAAATTCTCTAGCTACTAAGCTAGGTGTTGCGTTGTTCAGCCAGCCTACAGCTTTGAGCCTTTTCTATTCAGGTGTGGCTCTTCTTCTTCCCCTCATTTCTCTCATCTGAAATCTGAAACCTTTTTGTTTCAGCCGAACTGCAACAAGTTGCAATGATGATTTGTTGCCAGTGGGTCCAAAGACTTCAGTGGATTTCACTCCAAAATCTTGGTGAACTCCCTGGATGAAGATTCAAGCCTTGAATTTGAGGATTTGGTTATCTTTTTCTTGCTTGGTTTGAAATAACCAGATGCATCTGAGAGCTTTGCCTGATTTTTCAGGTGCACACCCTTCCCATAAATTGTAGGAGAGTAAATTTAATATTTATTTATCCATTGCAGAAATCCATTTGAGTTGATAGGCGCTTTGCAAGGATTCCTCGAGAGCCTTGGGGTCTTCATGTTCAGTGTCCTTGAGATTTAATTGTTGAGCAGTAGTTGCCCATTCCATGTGTTGAGGCGGGAGGATGTTGCTGGGAGATATGGTACTGTAGTCTAGATTTGGGGTTTTTCTCAAGCCCAAGACCAGTTTATCAATTGAGCAATCAGACACAGTGGTAGGTCAAAAAGTTGGAAAAGAAGAAGTAGCAGAGGTTTCATGTCTTGGAAGGATTCTATCAGTGGGAGACAAGGAAAATTTGGGTGACCATCCAGGAATCTAGTCAACATAGGTTTCAAGGAAGGTGACTTTGTGGTTGGTGAATACTTGCTTGGTCTGATGATTGTAAAGCTAAAAGGAGGTTAAATTGTTGAAATAAACAAGTAGGGTTCCATTGATCCCAGTGATTTCCAATTTGAACTTTCTCTTTGCCTTGGGTAACAGAGCGTAAGCAGTTTTGGAGTCAAATGTGCTCTTATGCAGACTTCCACCCAAGGATTCTAAGTCTTGGTACTGAAAGCCTGTACAGCATTGTCAAATGAAACATAAGGTCTCTACAGCTAAAACCAAACAAACCCTTGTTGAGTGGAAAGGCACAATTGCCCATATGGCAATGGCGCACTTAGCTTAGTGGTTAAAGCATCACTCATGAATTTTAAGGTCATGGGTTCAAATCCCATAGTTCACAACTAAATTTTGGATTCTAACATGATAGAAAGATTCTTCAGCCAAACGGCGCACCCTAACAGGTGGAAAAAGAAAAGAATACCACACCCAACTTGAGTTTTTAATAGGTTTATGCACGCTGCACAGAGCAAAGGGGAGTGTTGGAGTCAAATCTGCTCTTATGCAGACTTCCACCCAAGGATTCTAAGTCTTGGTACTGAAAGCCTGAACAAAATTGTAAAACAACAGATCAGTTCTTTAAAGCTAAACCAAAGAAAAAACTCGTTGAGTTGACAGGAACAATGACCCATCTGGCAATGGCGCACTTAGCTTAGTGGTTAAAGAATAACCCATGAATGTTGAGGTCATGGGTTCAAATCCCATAGTGCTAAACTAAATTTTGGATTCTAACAAACAGTGCATCTGAATGTCCTCAGATTGTAGTAATTGAATTTTATTCCCAAACATAATTCATACAGGAGTGTTTGATTCTTGGAGACTACTGGCAGCAGATTAAGAAGTTTGGTTGCAGTTTTCACAGCTTCTGCCCCAAAGGATGGTGGAAACTTACTTTGAAATAGAAGGCATCAAGCCTTGTCAATTATTGAAAAATTTTTTATTTCCACAAGTCCGTTTTGTTTGGAAGTTTAAGGTGGAGCAAGATTGTGATGAATCACATTGAGCTTAAAGTAAGCTTAAAGTTTTTCATTCACCAACTCACTTCCTTTATTAGAAACCACCCTCAAACCTTTGGAAATTCAGTATTCTTTTGGAGTGACAGATAAATTCTGAAAGTTTTCAACTTTTTGATTCTTGTAGAAAAGAAGTGACATGGAATTGAGCCAGAGAATTGGCCTACTATGGTCAGGAAATAATTACATTGTCCATAAGATTGGGCTGGAAATAGTCCAACTAGGCCTATGTGGATTGCCTCTAGGTTTATGATGGTTGGAGAAAAGTTTCTGTTGAATGGAGTGGCAGAAATTTTGCAACTGTGGCAGATATCAAATTTTGAAAAAGTTTGGCTGCTTGGAAATATAATTTCTAAGGTGGTGTTTTTAGGCTGGCTGAGTTGCAAGTGACATAGATTATTGTGGGGTTCCTTCAGATGGATTGCATTGTTTTCTTCAGTCTTGAATTTGTTTATACACAATTTGACCAGGCTAGTAATTGTGGTCCTCAGAAGGTTGACCTTGTCCAGACATAATTCATACCCAGAGGAGCGTGTTTTTTTTATGGTTGCCTTCTGATTGGTGAGAATTGGTAGGGACATGAGACATCATTTCAAAATCAGTAAAAGTAGCACATTTTCTATTATGACGGTTTGGCCCAGCTGATTGAAAAGCTTTGCTTTTCCAGTGGCTGTAGCCATCAGCAAAGAGCCCTTGCTGCCAGTTCCAATACACATATAGGAGGGTTTTGATTCAAAGAGGTTTGCATCCTTTTTGACAATGTGGTGTGTGGCTCCCTTGTACAAGCCTGAAAAAAGATTTGTGAGTGGAGACATAGCGTTAAGGTAGAGCTGGGCGTTGGGGAAGTTTTGAGGCTTTTCTGAGTCCATGTTATCTTCCTTATCAGTGTTTTGATTGGCTGAAAGCTTGTGAGACTTGATTTTGGTTTTGTAGTGATCCAGTTTTAGTTCAGGGTGCAGGCACAAACAGTGTTATTTGGGATGCCCCTCTATGGAATTGTGTTTCCATTTTTGGAAAGGACGCTTGGTTCTGAATTTCCTGTGAGTTCCAGTTTTGAGAAGAGAAGCCAAAGGGCTGGAGTTTGAAGGAGCTATCAAGGTTTCTTCTTTACAAGATGACTCCACATGAATGATTTGTCTGATTTTGTTGAGAACACAAGTAGGACTCTTGAGAAGGGTGTTCTTCAAGAGAATATTATTGAAAATATGATACAGAGTGCCTGGAAGCTTGGCGAAAATGGTGTAACTGGATATGTCCTGAGGGAAATCTATTTTCACCACTGATAGCTTGTCATTTAGGGTTCTTTGTTCATCAATTTATTGCAAAAGATCTCCCTTGTATTGGTAGCGTATAAGGTTCATACAAAGACAACCTCACCTATTGAAGGACTCAGAGGGAAAGTGTTTGCAAATTGCTCCATGATGGTGCAAAGATTTGCTTTTTTGGAGGAATTAACAATAGCATCAAAAGAGGTTTCCCCAAGATATTGGATGATGATGTCAGATGCTTTGTAGATTTTCTTCTTCAAGGCTGATGCAAGGGGTTGACTGGGTTAATAATAATTAATGAATTCCAAGAGTCCTCTTCTCCTAAAATAAATTGTTAGCCTAATAAACCAGTGGAATTACTTTGATTTGTTGAGGAGTACAATTTTCAATTTGAGGTTGTCTCTTTCTTTGCCCATGGTGAGCCTTTTCTTAAGTGTAAATGAAGTTTTCAACTTTAAATCTGTTTTTTAAAGGCTTCAAAGAATCACAATCAGAAGCAATGAGCAAAGAGAATGAGGAGAACAAAAAATGGATCAAAACTTCAAAGAAAAGGCTCTAAGCCTATTTAGAGGACACTGAGAAAGTAATGGAGAAGTACGGGAGATGAGACTTATTTAGGACCCACAAGTGTGGTACTGTTGAGGTAGCTTTTGGAGGAGAAAGGAATTGGTCTTTCAGAGGTTTGAAGCAGGAAGCCTTATGATGTGAAGTGAACTCACCAGTCTTGGAAACCAGGATGCTTGTGGTATGGTTTGGAACTTGTACAAGGAGAGAGAATCCTTGGTGCCAAGCTGCTGCAGGTAGATAATTTTTGAGACACTGCTAATTTAGAGTAAGCACACTGGTTGTTTTAAGCGCGTGTGTGATGTGCACATGCATCAAGAGGAAGTAAAAATTTAAACAAACAGGAAGAATGCAGCAGTTGATTAAATGGAGTGGTTAAAAGAAAGTGAAGGCATCAGTAAGATCAACATCCTTTCCTCTCAGTTATTTTGCAGTTGCGCAAGGTATGACACTAAAATGGCTGGCCCTCTTGCGGGTTCAATTCAAAATCAGGAAATTTTTTCAGAGTTTTCTTGTTCCTTTGAAAATTTGGTAGTTTTTTTACTTTCAACAGAAAGACGCCCAATTCTTGGTGGCTCCTTATGGAGTTCAGGAGTATGTCTGAATATTGCCCCTTTAATCCAAAATGGGTTAGTTCCACCAGCCATACAAACTTTGGGAAAAAATGATCTTAAACCCCAGGTTCATGTCACATGGCAGTATGTGACACCATAAAAACTGCAAAATCAACTGGTCTTGCAGCCAGTCTCCTGGTCTTTTGGTTAGGCATTGCCTCTTAGTTGGTTTTCAGTTGTAGGCAGTATGATAAATTCAAGGTTAAATTTTTTTTAGTTTCAACTTAAATATAAGCTGAGAAAGTGGTTGGAGAATACATTTTGAACAGAAATAATAAAGCCCCTGAGTTGATGAATGATTTTTCCTGTATTTCTAATGCATTATATTAGTCTTTTCAAATTACAATTAAAGTCATGGTGTAAATAATAAGAGTTCTATGTACAAAATTATATCATCCAAGATGATTATGGAACAAGGAGGTGAAAAAATGGATCTTTATCAAAAACTTGGTTTTAATCATTAATTTTATCTCATTGGGGGTTATTTTTCCCCAAATTGACCAAAATTGTTTTTCAAAACTCTTTGAGCCATCAACAGTGTTTCATACCTTTCCATGAGACAGGGTTGTGAATTGAAAACTGCCCAATAATTTACTTCACAGAGGTTTCAAAAATTAATTTATTTATTTTTTTTGAATTTTGAAGCCACAGAACTTTAAACAGGTATTTATAACCCTCAAAAAAAATTTCATAATTTTGGAGGCGTTAGAACACCATCAAAAACTCATTCAAAATATGAAAAAAGAAAAAAAATATCCTTGAATTTTTGGATCCTTTTCTTTGCCTTTTTAATTAATTTTCTTTGGGTATTTAACATCTCAGAAGGTAGCTATTCAATGAACAATTTTTTTTTGATTTGTTGGATTTTTTCTTTCACCTTGAACACTCATTCAAGTAATTAAAAGATTGAACAAATTTGATTTTCTTATTGCACTCTGGGATCCTTTTTTTGAACTTTTTGATTGATTATTTTGTTAATTGAAGACCTTAGAAGTTTTCAACAAATGCCTGAGAACTTTGGGATTTTTTAACAGATCTTTTGAATTAATTGCTACACCTGGAAAACTCACTGAACAAATGAAAAAATTCAAAAAAAAAATTCTTGTTGCACTTTTGGATTCTTTTCTTTTCCTTTTCAATCATTTTTTTTATGACTGGAGCTAATAGGAATCTGATCAAGAAGTAAAACAGCTGTCTTAGTTTTTTTTGGTTTTTTTTTGATGAATTTGTGGCCCCCAAAAATCAAATTAATCATAAAAACACTCCAAACAAAATATCTATTTCAATTATTTTTGTTGAACATCTGGCATGAAAACTTCCCTCAATTCTTTTTACATAGAATTTGAAAAGAGTCAAAAAATGAAGTTTAAATTTTTGCTGACTTCCTTTCACATGTTTTACCGTCAACATTTATTTTTTTTGGAAAAAAAAACATCAAAAAAAGACAAACCATGAAAGAACATCCCTTCTCTTTTGAATTAATTCCACTTTGATATATAATTTGAGGGGAAAGAAATTTGTAAAGCAGTCAAAAAATATTTCTCCCTTGTTATTTTCCAAATTTTATGATTTTCTCTAAAAGAAAATGAAGGGAAATTGTGATGCCAGTTGTAAAAACAAATAATTTCAATGGAGGTGTTATTATGATGTTTTTTCAACTTTTATTCAATTTTTGGAGTCCAAAAGTACATCCAAAAAATCCCAGAAAAAATATTATAAAGCCCTTTCATGGTTTTATTGAATTCTGAAGACTTTCAATCACCAAAGAAATAATGATTTAAAACAAAAATAAATGGGTCCAAAAGTGAAATGAGAAGTTGTTTTTGTTTTTAATTTTTAATTTTTTGTTTTTGATATTTTCAGTGAATTTTATAAGGTGTAAGAATAAGGTGTATCAAAGTTAGCAAAAGTGCCATTGAAAAACCACCATTTCTTTTGACCAAACCTGCTATTTTTCATCAGGGTTTCTAAAGTAGACATACCCTCTAACTGGTGTATCTAAAAATGGCGGGTTTCATGAAAATGGTGGGTTTCAAACATCAAACCCGCCATTATCATCCATTCACCATCCATGGCATGCAAAAAACCCATCCACACCTCCAACTCATCAAATCCATATGCATGACGCACATCTCATCTCCATTGCTTCACATCTACATTGCTTCAAATCTCCATCACTTCACATGTCCATTTCTTCACATCTCCATTTCTTGAAATCTCCATTTCTTCACATCTCCATCACTTCACCTCTCTATTGCTTCACATCTCCATTTTTTGACATCTCCATTGCTTCACCTCTCCATTGCCTCACCTCTCCATTGCTTCACATCTCCATTGCTTCACATCTCCATTGCTTCACATCTTCATTCCTTCACATCTTCATCACTTCACATCTCCATTGCTTCACATCTCCATTGCTTCACATCTGCATCACTTCACACACATCCCATCATCATCACATTACCATCTTCCTCAACATGTCCAATGAAACTTCCCGGCAGCAAGTTGAAAATGCAAAAAAGCGGAATGAAGTTTTTTTTATATTTGAATTAGATTCAGAATCCAATTTGGAATAAACTTGGTTAGCTTTGAATTATCTATTTGAAAAGAAATATATGGTTCCACAAAGAAAAACTCTCCACAACTCTATGTATGAAAGGCAAAAGCTTCAACTACTGTCTGACTTAAGCTTCCAGCCACTGTTCCAAAATTTATTGCCTTCTATCATGAAACTTTTGGAGATTATTGAAGACCACCACATATTCCAGAAAAATTCTTGGAATAATCAATGCAATCCAGCTATCCAACTGGCTATGGCTCCTTGTAGATTGGTATCAAATGGAACTGGAGCAGCAATTCATTGATTAGAAAATCTATTCTTGCTCAGTTATGGATCCATTGACTTATATGCCAAAAGAATCATGATTGCTATCATATCTTTTCATTGCTTGGTCCTTTGTTGGCCAACCAAAGAAGAAAACAAGGAGGAATATCAATTAATGGAGACTGAAGGCTTTCCTAGTTGCATTGGTTTTGTTGATGGAACCACTAACCCCTTGAGTCAAAAACCCAAGCTAGATGGCAACCATTATTTTGATTGCAAAAAAAAGGCAATTGGTTCATTTCCTTTACAAATCCTTTGATAATACACTGACCAAATATGTTTTATTTGTTTTTATAGATACTCTGTGGCCCTAAAAACTGTTTGTGATAACAGAAAGAAGTTCATATCCCTCCATGCTGGCCTTCCGGGTTCTTGTCATGATTCATATGCTTTCAATGGGATGCTGATTGCCCAAAAACCAGATAACTACTTTCACCAAGATCAATACCTTCTGGATGATACAGTTATCCTAGCGGGAAATATGTGGTTCCAGCATACCACAATTTTTCAACCAATGATAAAGCCAAAACTGATTTCAACTATCATCTTTCCCAATCAAAAGTTTGGATTCAGAATTCCATAGAAATCCTGAAAGGAAGATGTTCCAGCTTATGGGAGTTGAAAAATAAGCTCCAATCTTCCAAAGACATGAATTTCCTTATCAACTGGATTATCATTTGTGTAATCATTAACAACCCACTTGCAGAAATCCAAGATGAAAGGGATGAAGTATTCAAAGAAAATATTCCTGATCCTCCTCAAGTCATCTCATCCTCATCTTCTACCTCATCTTTGGTCATGAGGGAGCAGATTCTACCCCTCAAACTGGCTCACTTTGATGAGTAGAATTGGTTTTTCAAGAATCTAAAAAATGACCTTACCATTTTTTTTTTGGTTTTGGTTGTTTAACCCAGAATCCTAGGCTGACTCCCATTCTTTTTTTTTCTTTAAGGGGTAGGGACTTCAGAACCAAAACTTCCAAACCACCCACCTCACTTCATCAAAACAAACCACTGGTTCACACCTCCCTCCTCCTCACCAAACCACCTCACCATCCACCTCCACCTACCTTCAAGTTCACCTGGTCATCCTCCTCCTTATTCTTCTTTGCTCAGTGCCCCAGGTAAGCCCCCCCCCCTCCACCTCCTTGATTCATCAGAGCTGAACTTCCCCCCTCCTCCTCCTTTTAATATTTCCAGGCGGTTCATCCCTCCTTGCTCCGCTCCACTGGCAAGCACCCTTGCTGAGCACCATGGGTAAGCACCCCCCCTCATCCTTCTCCTGCTCTCCTTCTTCCCCCTCCTCCAGCTCCCCATCTTCCCCCACCACCAACTTGCAAGGAAATTGCTTTCCAGTCAACTGGAAGGAAATTGATCAATTGATTGGTCAACCGGCAAGCAATAACTTGATTGCTTGCCAATTTTCTGGCAAGCAATTGATTGATTATTCAACCTGCAAGCAATTGATTGATTAGTCAGCCTGCAAGCAATCAATTTTTTACTTGCCCATCAATCAATTGATTGAAGGACCAACCGGTGACCTTCCCCCCCTTCAGCTCCTCCTCCTCCTCCCAGTTCTTTACCAGTTGACTGACAATTTTTTTTGGGTAGGAGATTACCAGTAATGTTCTTGTTATTTTCTATGTTTTTTGATCATCTAGGTGGTTTATACTGTTATAATTATGGCCAGCAATTAGCTTAGGCAAATGAGCAGTATTTAAAGCAAAAGGAATGCTGGACACTGTGTGTCAATAATGGCTAATGGGGCTCTCACAATGGGGCAATATGTTGGATGAATTTGATTGGATGATGAATGAATGATGGAAAACAGCAGGGAGAAGAGCTCCTTAAGTACAAAAGATTGGCCTCTTGTGAGCCCATGATAAAACAAGCCAAAAGGCAAATTTTCCGCCCCAAAAGGGCTCTACAGGCTCTACTGGCCTTGTTACTTGGTTTGGACTAAATCAGCCCACATGGCATCAGTCCCTGTACCCTTACAACCAGCCTATTCTGGTTATTTCTGGTGTTTCCACCTCAATGGGGCTGAACCAGCCCCTTAACTGTTCAATCCCCTTGGCTGGTTGTCCTTTACAACCAGCCATGATGACCTTTATTGCCTTGTTCACGGGCTGGTTGCCTCATGCAGCCAGCCCCTGGCCCCTCAAATGGGCCAGGTGGGACCCAGGGCAAACCTGGGTCCGGTCTCAGACTCACATGGGGGGGGGGGGTGACCAGCGGACATGTTGTCCCCCCCTTTTTTCTCTCAAATCCCTGGTGGGGGCGGTCAAATCCCCTCACCAGGGGCCCTGGGGGTCGATACCTCCAGGGTGTCGTCAAGTACGTTGGCCTGGGAGGTGATCAGGTCCCCCCAGGCCCATTGCTCCTCCCCCTCGGTAAAGGGGGGGGGGAGAGCGTCCCTGCCCTGCTCGGTCGCCTCGAACGATTGATGGTGGGGGGGTGATGAATTCCCCCCCACCTGCCGGTCGCTACCCTTGCGGCCGGCGCCGCCACCTCCTTGGGCAAGGGGGTGGTCAGGTCCCCCCTGCCCTGGCCGACCGCGCTGTTGCGGTCGGTCGCTGGCTGGTTCAACCCAGCCAGCCTGCTCCCTCCCCCTCGCGACGGCGAGCGAGGGGAGGGGGAGCGAGCCGGGGCCGCGAGCCCCGGCTCCGCGGCGCTGGTTGCCGGTCGCGACCAGCCGGGCCCGCGCGGCATTGCACCGCGCGGGATCCCTCGGCCGCGCAACAGCCCCGCGCGGGCCGTCGGGCCCCGCGTGGGCCGTGCCGAGGAACACAGGCGGCCCCGAACGGGCCGCGACGCGAGCAGCGGCCCCGAGCGGGCCGCGACACGGGAGGCAACCCTAATGGGCCGCCCCAAGCCCGAATTGTGAGAAAAGACTACTTTTGCGGGCCAGCCCGTCTTGCCAAGTATGTCCAAAATAAACCTTGGGCCCAATTATGCCCATACAAGCCCATCTGGCCGTATTTGCCCATATACCCCATCGGGCCCGTTAGGGCCCGTGTACCAATGGGTCTGTTTCACGCGTTTTGAGGCCAGTTTCCCCAAATCTGTAACATCCACATGGGCCCGTATGGTCCGTGTGTGTGTCCAATGGGCCTCAGAGGCCCATTTGTGCATCCCATTTGGATTACACTTATACGTAGCACCTGCGTAAGTGCGTACGTATTTTAACATATACCAGACTGATGTTTTTTTTTTGGTAGGAAAATTGCTGGTATTGTTTCTGTTATTTTGTATGTTTGTTGATCATCTAATTGGTTTATATATGACTAATGACTTTTTTTTTGATTTTTTTTATTCAATGCAATGAAATTGGAAATTCCACTGCTTTGACCATACTTTATTGACAGCCCATTCTTCACCTACCAAACTCAAAATGTTACAAATAATGTATTTCCATCTTGATCCTCACCCCAATCAAAGTATACATTTGGAAGGGAAAAAGATGGAAGGAGATAGTTTTAAAAACATGCAGAGAAGTGTGAAGAAAAGGGCTTGGGAAAAAAGGAGGGCTCAAATAGGGGATTCCAAAATTACATTGGGAATGACTGAGGAAAAAATTCATGAAAAGTTTGTTTGGTCTTCACAAAAACTACATCCCTTGAAACTTTATTGGTCCATTGTCAAGAAAAGTCAAAAAACCACCCCTCAAGATTTGGAACAGGACAAACAGAAGACAAAACCATTAAATTTCTTCAGCTCTGGAAAAGTACATGTTCAAGATCCATTGGATCATGAGACTACGGTTGCCATCCTCTAATTTGTCCCTTTGAATGAAATCTCTGAGCAAGAGAAGAAGTAAATCAACTCAGTAACGAGATTCCTTCACCAATCCAAAAAATTTGTGAACACTGTTTTTCCCTCAAGACCTTGGGGTGGGAAAATGTGGGCAATTGAATGGAAAAAATTGATGGACCCTTCTGAAATATTTGAAGTATATTTGAAGAAAGATGCTGTCAAATCCTCCCCTAAAGAGTATTATTTTTTGAACCTTAGGTCTGACAAGGTCTCTCATATATCGGGGCAAATGTTTCAAAAATGAGCCAAACTTGTGTTCAATTCCAATTGTGAAGCTATGATGCAAAACAACATCCCTTCCTTCTCCTCATTGGAATTTGAATCTGGCCTTACTTCTTCTGACTGCTCACATCACATCACCTTCACCTCAGAATCCTTCTACAAATAGACCCATATTGACAAGGTGATAGCTCTGACTATTCCTTTTTACTTGTGGTCCTAACCAAAAAATCAAATGGACAACTGATCAACAACAAGGATAAAGATAAAGTTTCAAAAGGCCAATTTTCTTTCCCAGAATTGGGGTTTGGGATTGATTTAAAAAAAAGGGTATTGTGAAAATGTTTTGGTCAGCCAACAAGTACAAACACTGTACTTTTCCTGCAGTGGATACTTCCACCCATACTAGGATGGCCATGCCCGTGAAAATCAATAGAACAACTCAAAACACTTGCAAGGACTTGTCAATTGGAAAAATATATCTTAGGAAAAAAATATATATAAAAACAAAAAGATTTGTTCATTGGTGGTGTTAAAAATACTCTTAAACCTTGTTGCAATCAAAAGTAATTTTTTTGTTTTTATTTTAAAAAATTTTATCATAGTAAATATATTTAAAAAGCAAGCAATTGATTAATTTCCTTCATTTAATTTGCAGTTCTACTTCTACCAATACATTCCATGGCTACCAATAACCTATATTTTTTTCTGTGGCTAGCCTTCCTCTCTCCTGTTTGAGTTGTTCTTTCTCTTGATACTTCTCTTTTCCCTCTTTTTGAAACTCTAGCTTGGCCTGTTTGGTTTTCCACTCAGAATGCTACTTTTGTTGAGGAGCCAAAAACTCATCTTTCCACTTTTGAAAATCCATAGCAAGTTGAAAATCCCACTTCTCCTTTTCAAATTGAAGTTTTTTGGATTCTATTTGTCATTTCACTGTTTTTTGGAGGGGAATAAGAATGATCTTGATTTTGAAAGCAACTAAAATAAATAAATGAACTTACTTAAATCATACTTCTCCATGATATCCTCAAAGCCAGAAAAATTTGAAGTTTTTCTCCACTTTTGAAGGCTATCAGGGTTGAGGTTGATGGAATGGGACCCCTTTCCCTTTCCCTTTGCAGAGGAGGTTTGTGTGGGAACATCATGGCTCTCATTTGAAGGGGATGTGGGAGGCCCCATTGGCTTGGGTATTTGTTCATTCAGGAAAGGATGAGCCTGGTTTTTTACAATCTAAATCAGTCAGGATTAACCAGACAGCAGAGAAAAGATCTTGGTTCCTTACTTGAGCAGATGATGACAATGGTGGTTATACAGGAATAACTTGCTCCTTGTTGGCAAAGTTGTTAACTTCTTCAAGCCCAGGAAGGGAGAAATCCAAAGAAGGAAGTGAGGGTTCCAAGGAAGGATTTGAATTGTTGATCAATGCTGATTTAGACATTTTTGGAGATGATTCTGATGGAATATCCTCCTCCCCATTGGATTGGGGCCACTAATAGGTTTCATTGGGATCATCATTGCTAGGCCAAGCATCCACATCCAGGTCCTCAGAATCTACTGAATCTGATTTTTGGGCATCATAAGCAGATAAAGGGGTGATATTGGTCTTCTTTCCAAAGATTTCATTCATTGAAAATGAAAAGAACAAATGGAGTCAAACTTATCAACCACCAAGTTGATTCCCTTTTCTTTTATCAGAGTTGGTGATACCAAAGTTGGTGGAGATTGACATTTAGTGGGCTTTTTTGTACTTGGTTGAATAGTTCCTGAATTGCTCCCACATCTGTTTGGATGAAA
This sequence comes from Puccinia polysora, assembly GCA_025617555.3. Lineage (NCBI taxonomy): Eukaryota > Fungi > Basidiomycota > Pucciniomycetes > Pucciniales > Pucciniaceae > Puccinia > Puccinia polysora. The sequence continues at coordinate 24,345,319 of CM062635.1, forward strand.
AATCCACCCTAACTTTGGTTTTATTCTTGAGTTCATTGGCCATCAGGAGATAAACATCAACCTTAGAGGATGGAGGTTGGCCAACTTGTGTTTCATTGTTGGATCCAAAGCAAGCATTTTAGTTGGACAGAATTTTGAGCCAGTTCACCAGGATGAGGTGAGCAGCTCTCTTGAGCTGACTTGAGCCTTTGGAAGCTGATGGGGGAGGATTGTTGGATGTTGAGTTCCTGAAGGATTTTTGCTTTGGTTGAGTGGAATTGCTGGGGGAGTGTTGCTAAGGGCCCATTTAAAAAGAGTAAGTGGGATGGTGTGATGAAGAAATAAAGCAATGATAGTTGGGATGTGATGAAAGGGGGGATGAAGTGATGAAAAAATGAAGAGATGAGAGGATGGATGTGATGAAAGCAATAAATTTATGACAATGATAAAGAAAGGTGAGAGTGATGAAGTGATGAATCAATGAGGGTGATGAAGGGATGAAGCAATGTGAGTGATGAAGTGATGAAGTGATAAGGATAGCAATGAAGAAATGAGAGTGGTGAAGTGATGAGGATAGCAATGAAGCAGTGAGAGTGATGAACTGATGAGGATAGTGATGAAGCAATGAGAGTGATGAAGTGTTCCAACAATGTTGGAGGATGAAACCAGGGGTGATGATGTGGAATGACACATGGTTGAGCTATTGAAGGATGTTATATACTTTATTTGAAAAACCAATTTATTTTCAGGTACATTTGAAACTTCTGATGTGAAGTAAGAGTTTTTTTTGTGATTTTTGATGGCGGGTTGGAGATGGCAGATTCGGGTTGAAACCCACCTTTTTTTATGGCGGGTTGTCTTAACTCTGATAAGTCCACATATTTTCAAAAATTTAGTGCGATAATTAAACTTGTCTGTGGTTTTATTTGTAACCTTCTGATAGCTTCAATAACAAAAATACATCAATCAATAAGGCAAAAAAGATTTTCTAAAAGTGCAATGAGAAATTTGATTTTTTTTGCATTTGTGATTTTCAAAAAGAATTATTAAGGTGCAAGAATACATGAAAAAAACCCCCAAAAAAATAATAGGAAGATTTTTGATTTTTTTTCAAATTTTGGAAAGCTTAGGTCCCCAAAAAAATCCAATTGAAAAGTCAAAGAAAAGAATCCAAAAAAGCAAAAAGAATTTTATTTTTTTATTACTCTTCTTTCATTTTTTCAATGAGTTTTTGAAGGTTATTCCCCCAAAATTACCAAGTGTTTTATTGAGGTTTTTGAAACGTTGGCTACAAGGCTGGGGCATCAAAATTAAAAAAAAAATTCTTGAAAACTCCATGGAATAAAGCAATTGCCCATGTGGGAGTTATTTTTCACAAACATAATATTCCATGATTGCAAGATTTGCACCTATGAGAAAAGTAAAGCCTTAAAAATAAAAATAGAAATAGAAAAAAATAAAAATAAAAAGAAGAATAAAAATAAAAATAAAAATAAAAATAAAAATAAAAAATAAAAATAAAAATAAAAATAAAAATAAAAATAAAAATAAAAATAAAAATAAAAATAAAAATAAAAATAAAAATAAAAATAAAAATAAAAATAAAAATAAAAATAAAAATAAAAATAAAAATAAAAATAAAAATAAAAATAAAAATAAAAATAAAAATAAAAATAAAAATAAAAATAAAAATAAAAATAAAAATAAAAATAAAAATAAAAATAAAAATAAAAATAAAAATAAAAATAAAAATAAAAATAAAAATAAAAATAAAAATAAAAATAAAAATAAAAATAAAAATAAAAATAAAAATAAAAATAAAAATAAAAATTAAAATAAAAATAAAAATAAAAATAAAAATAAAAATAAAAATAAAAATAAAAATAAAAATAAAAATAAAAATAAAAATAAAAATAAAAATAAAAATAAAAATAAAAATAAAAATAAAAATAAAAATAAAAATAAAAATAAAAATAAAAATAAAAATAAAAATAAAAATAAAAATAAAAAGAAATATAAGTATAAATATGAATATAAATATAAATATAACGATGATAATAATAATAATAATAATAATAACAATAATAATAATAATAATAATAATAATAATAATAATAATAATAATAATAATAATAATAATAATAATAATAATAATAATAATAATAATAATAATAATAATAATAATAATAATAATAATAATAATAATAATAATAATAATAATAATAATAATAATAATAATAATAATAATAATAATAATAATAATAATAATAATAATAATAATAATAATAATAATAATAATAATAATAATAATAATAATAATAATAATAATAATAATAATAATAATAATAATAATAATAATAATAATAATAATAATAATAATAATAATAAGGGTGATGATGAATTCATGACTTCCAGTCATGTGGGAGTTGTGTAGGGCCCTACACAGCCCAACCCTACACAGACCAATCAACGCGCGGGCCGCATACACTCATCCAAAACAAATGGGTGGGCTGAAACACACATCTACATGTTCCCAAGGGGTTTTCTCAAACATGCGCAACCCTCAGGGGGTTGTTTATCCCCTGCACACGGTTTATTTGGGCTGTGTACCCTTGTAAACTGCGTTTTTGAGCTGTTTTTGGGGATGCACTGCCACTTAGGGGTTGTGCACAACTTTTTGGGTCCCCCTGGACCACATTTGGGTTCCATCAACTTAAGTATAGGATCAACACATACTATTTGGGACTGTTGGACCACATTTTGCAATCTTCATTTCCACTTCCTCTCTGTGTGTCACTCTAATCTTATCTGTTTATGATATGAAACCTAATCCTTATTTCTGACTCTACATTTGCGTCTCCTCAGATTCAAACAGATTATGAGCCCAGAGTCCCCGTTAATGAAAAGATAAGCACCACTCAAATCAGAAGGATCTGTCACATCCAGTGCCCAGATTAATCAACAATGAAATAAGTGAACACCACTCACCTAGTACTTAAAAGTCCATCAATGTTCCCCCTTAGCACTCCAGGCTCCAAATAAAACTACCTCAATTGAGCCATGATTCTCAGAATTCACTTTTGGGCCTCAGGAGTTGGATATCTGATCAGAAATGATCCTCAAAAACCAAATCAAGGGATTTGGTCACAAGAGAACCTTGCGATGTGTTCAGTTATATCCAGGTCAATAACGCCTTCAAATTTCCAATTCATACGCAAACATGAGGAAAGCGCTGTTGGGATGTGGAACACTCTATGAGATGCTCACCAGGATAACTCATCAGGTGGAAGAATGTACTGGCTGCAAAAACTACTTCTCACCAGACTGAAAAAAAAAGAAATGACCAACCATTTGTCTGAAAATGTCTCATACAGAGGGAAGCTCTCCTCATTGATCACTACCAAAAATCCTCTCACCGCTGATGATCTGCAATCAACTGAAATCCTTCTTTTTTTACCTGAAGATTGGTTGTGATGTGTATCAAGCATGATGAACAAGGAATTGGTCCTATCCGCCAAACTAATGGCTGCTCTGAAACAGGAAAACCTCCCCCATCAAACCAGAAACAAAGACATATTGAGCAACTCAGCAAAATTGCAACAATCAAAAAACACTCACCTCTCAAATTGAAACTCAGAACACAGACCATTTAAGACTTACTTTTGCTCACACTTTAATTTCATAGGACATTCATTCTCCAGATGCACAGAAGTAAAGAAACTCTTAAACCAAATGAAGAAGAAAAAAACAGATCCAAGAGCAGACCTGGGACAAACAAGCCAAAATCCGCAAACACAAATCTGAGTGAAAGGGGCGCCAATGAGGTTGACTCTGACTCTGACAATTTCTCAGACCTACAAATTATAGTCCATGCAGTATCAGCTATATGTAACTTGACAAACAGCACCTCTAACAATCTAAGGGACTTCAACCTAGATTCTGGATGTTCAGTCTTGATGAAGCCATATGGGTATCAAATCAAGAATAAAATTTTTCACAATACAGCCATTTGTCCTGCGTATGGATCAACAATAAACTCTGGTGAACAAGGAATAATTTTGTTTCCATTTGGACATCTGAAATTCCTGGTGGCCCCATATCTTCATGATCCACTGCTCTCCATCTCAAGTATCTGCAAAGCCGGCCTGAAAGTGGTTTTCCAAAAGGACAACTGGAAAATATTCAACAGATCAATCTCAAACATCAATAAAAAACCACTCCAAACTGGCTACCAAAAAGAGAACCTGTACTACCTGCCACAAGCTATTGTGAGCAAAAAGGAGTAAAACCACTCAAGTATTGCCCAAAAATCTGACAAAATTCTTTTTGGCTATCACTTCAGGCTATCCCATCTAAACTTGAAATCACTCCAGAAGTATCTCAGGTCACATGGAATAACACCACACAAAAAGAACAAGAAGGAGGTTCAGCAATGCATCACATGCATCCAATCCAAGATGACAAGGAAACCCTTCCATTTGTGTTTGAGCCACTGGTCAACCAAAACTTGGGAGCTTATCCATATGGACGTATGCAGCTTTGAAACTGTCTTGAGAGAGGGTAAAAATATTTTGTAACCTTTATCAACGACTGCTCAAAGGCAATTTTGGCTTATCCCATTTGTCTCAAATCCAATTTCCTACTCTCCACTCAAACCTTCATCCATTTCTTCAAAAATAAATACAATTCAGGAGTTATCTCCATCAGATTGAACAATGGTGGCAAATACCTAATCAACCAATGAAAAATTTTCTTTCCTCAAAATGAATCTTGCACAAACCTGGTCCGCCCCACTCCCCACAACTCAATGGTGTTTCCAAAAGGTCAAAACAGACTTTTTACAATCTGATTTGATGCTCGCTTCTGTTTTCAAATATCCCAAAGTCTTTTTGGGAAGACGCTCTACGCCACTGCCTGTTCTTGTTCAACTTGTATCCATGCAAGAAACCTCTAGGCTTTGTATCCCCAAACTCAATCCTCAACTCAACCAACGTTGACCCACAACACCTGCACCCCTTTGGATGCCTTGTGTGGTACAAATTTGCTGAAGCCAACAGGAGCAAGCTGGATCAAAAAGGACATCCTGCCGTTTTTATATCCTATCTTCTTGACCTCTCTGGTTTTACTCTGTTTGACCTGATCACCAAGATGACTGTCTTTTCAATGACCTTTCCTTTCTTTGTGGTCGTCTGTTTGTCTCTGAATCTCCCCCATCTCCCGTTCCTGTAGAATTTCCATGGCCTGATTTGCCTGTCACTCCCTCCAAACATTTCCCTAAACCAACATTGGCTCCACTCTCTGTTGCACCCTCCCTCCCCAACCCCCTGTCTCTAAATCAATCTGATCCTTCCCCACCTTCACCTTCATTCATCCAGCCTTTCCAATCCTCCAGTCCCACATTTTCTGATGATCCCCTGACTCTTCCCCCCTTTGCTTTGACACATCCTTCAACAACACCACCTTCACCCACCATCCCTCTCTCCCCAGAATCCTTGCATGTTCTGAATTCCCTCTTTTCTCAACCACCCTCTCAACCTCTGCTGCGCCCAACATCCCCACGCCTTTCCTCTTGATTTTCTTGTCCCCCTTCCCCCTTTGGAAACTTCTCCTGGCATCCCTCTTTCAAGGATGATCTGACTGCTCCCACAACCCGGAAGCAACTTCCCCGCTTGCCCCATTGTTGCTGCTGGATTGTCTCTGCTCAGGAGGAAATGTCCTCCCTCCAGGGGATGAATACATGGAAGCTTGTTCCTCCCCCAAAGGGGCGCAAGATTATCTGCAGCAAATGGGTCTTCAAGGTAAAAAGGCTTCCTGAAGGCTCCATCATCAAGCTGAAAGTGAGGCTTATTGCCATGGGCTTCTCACAGGTCCATGGTTTGGACTTCTCCAAGGTGTTTTCTCCTACCCTGAAACTTGAAATGCTACGTTTTTGTACTCAGCCTCCTTGGTAATAAGGGATGGGTTGTTCAGCAATTGGACTTCAAAACAGCTTTCCTGAATGTTCATCTGGACAAACCCGTTTTCATGAATCAAACTCCTGGTTTTGAAGATCCCCGGGATCTGTATTGGGTCTGCAGAGTTACCAGGGAAATTTGCAGTCTCAAGCAGTTGCCTTGTGAATGGAACATTGAACTCAAATCTGCTATTGTTTCCTTGGGTCTCTCCAGTTCCGCATATGACCCCTCTCTTTACTTTAAGATCTCTGGAGGCGTATTGGTTGGGGCTGTCACCGCCCACGTTGATGATCTTGCCATTGTTGGCACATCCTCCTTTGTCACCTCTTTCACAAAAGCGGTTGGCAGGCGTTTCAAGTTTGGTTCCAATGAAGATCTCTCCCTTTTCCTTCTCCATCTCCATCAGTCATGATCTTCAAAGCAGGTCCATTTCCATTGGTCAGAGTAATTTCCTCTCCGGCATTATGGCCTCATTTATCCCCAATGATCCCACCACTGCTTGCACCCCCACAGATATCCACTTCAAGAACCTCTGCCCACGCTCTTCCAAATCTCCCCCTTCCCTCCCCCCAATACAAACGATTGATTGTATCCCTTCTATGGGTGTTTCAATGCACCCTTCCAGAAGTAGCCTTTGCCATGAACAAAATTTCTCAGTTCCTTCAGAATCCCTCTCTCGACCACTGGAACACCACCCTCTGTGTCCTACACTACCTCAACACCACCTGCAATCAACGTCTCACTCTGGGCAGTCCCTCCATCCGACTGTTGGGTTACAGCAACTTGGACTGGGAGGAAGACAAGGTCAATTGTAGATCAACTTTGGGGTACGCCTTTCATCTGGGCCTTGCGCTATCTCTTGGAAGTCCAAAAAGCAGCCTACAGTCTTGCTCTCCAGCACCAAGCAGAGTACAAGGCCCTCTCTGACTTTTGCAAGGAGGGCCTCTGGCTCCGCAACATTTTAGTGGAGTTACACCTGCAGGACAACTCTCCTGTACCTCTGCTGGTTGACAAAAAGGGGGCTGAAGCACTCGCCAATAACCCAGAGCATCACTGGCAAAGAAAGCACATTGACTCCTGCCACAATTACATCCGCAAATGATTCAATAAAACTGGGAGGAAGACAAGGTCAATTGTAGATCAACTTTGGGGTACACCTTTCATCTGGGCCTTGACGCTATCTCTTGGAAGTCCAAAAAGCAGCCTACAGTCTTGCTCTCCAGCACCAAGGCAGAGTACAAGGTGTTGGGATTTCACTCTGCTGGGATTTCACTCGCTGGATTTCACTCACCAGTCCCAGTTTGCGTCTGGTCCTCTCAGGTTCCCCGCATAAAACTCACTTGGGCGAAGCGTTCTTCAAACTCTTCTGGGCAAGGCTCATGGGAGGTCTCACAACAATCGTTCTCCCTCTCCCGATCACTCAAACCACCACAACCATTCTACTTTGCCAACTCCCCCAGCTCCTGCATCACTCAATCACAACTTCCCTCTCTGTTTCTCTTTCCTCTTTTTCTTTTCATTCTTGTTCCTTCCTTCTCTCTAGATCAATTCCGACATCCTTCTTTAAATCTCCTCATCACTCGTCGATCATCTCTTGAACATGCCGTCAAGTCTCAATATCCCTGTAATGCCTGGTGAGATTTGTCGTCTAAATCCTACCAGGCCTCTATCTGAACTGTCTCTTTGCCCTGCAAATATCAGCCTCCAAATCACGTCTCTCAATTCACCCTCAGACTCAACTCGTTGACTAGGCAGACCCCCTTTTCTGTTGGTTCTGTCTCTCAACTCTGACTCTTCTTCTGTTCTTTTTCATGTCTCTTTTTCTCTTTGTCATATCTTACTCATCAAACTGTCTTCTTTCAGCTCTCAGTCTTGTGGTTAGATCTGTAATCAATAATTGCTCTTCACGGTTAAAAGCCAAACGTCTCTCGTACAGATCTGGAGCACTCAAACCAAGGAACCAGGGACTGAGGGAGGATTCGATGGCCACAATGGACTTCCTACAGAAAATGCTGAAGACGGCTCTTGAAACCATTCCCTTGCTCGGTGACAATAACTATGGCATTTGGCGGGACAAAATGGATGTGATTCTCGACGTCAGGGGTTACTCTATTGCCATGAATGACAACACCTCTACTCTTGAATCTTCAGTCAACGACAAACTCAAACTCTTGATCATCTCTAAACTCGACTCAACTTCTCACGAGAACATTGTCACCGCCGAAAACAGGAATTCAGCTAAACTCCTGTGGAAGGCAATCATTCAAAAATTCGCCTCATCTCAAGCCTCAAATCGCGCCCAAGTATTCAATAATTTTTTATACCTCACATTCAATCCAGAAGACATTGTTGAATTCATCACTAAGGTCAAGGTTAGTCTCAAGAAGATGGCGGAAGTAGGAATCAAACTTCCAGATGACATTGTGGCATACCTCCTTCTTTTCAAATTTCCCCCTTCCATGGAGGACTTTAAACGACAGATTATGCATTCCAACAAGGAACTCACTGTCAAGTATGTCCTCAATAACCTCACACAACTGAACAACAAATCCGTTGCTCAATCATCTATATCAAGTTCAAAATCTAAGGGAGATGTCTCTCTGTTTGGAGGAAAGCATTCACCTTGTCCAAATCAATCCAAAGGACCCAAACCCAAAAGATGTATCGAAGGGTTTCACCATCCCGGTCAAGAAAAAAATCACTTGGCCGCAGATTGCTGGCATCTTCATCCTGATGTGGCCCCCAAATGGTGGAGAGAGAACCAAGCCAAATGGAAGGCAAAGAAGAATGGATCTAAAGCTAAAGTTGAATCCCACTTGGCTCACTACCTTGCCTTACTGAATCAATGGATTGAACACGGGGACCACGACTGCCGCTTCTTGCTCAACAGTGGAGCGTCAGTCCACATGATAAACAACTCCCAATTCTTCTGTGAGATGGAACCTTACATGGGTGATCCTATCAGAACCGGGAAAGAAGGTGCCTGTTTAGAGATCAAGGGGAAGGGAACTGCAATTCTACACTGGAAGGACATTACAATCGAACTCTCCAACGCCTTCTACGTGCCGGACGTAACCATCAATCTGATTAGCGCCGGCGCTCTAAACAGCAAGGGTTGCTCCATTGTCTCCTGTGACAAACGGTTCTTGATTTTGCATAATGACAAGTTCATCCTTGAGGGGTTGATCAAAGACAACCTGTATACTCTTTCTACTCCTACATTCACTCCACTCTCTTCTCCTAAATCCTACCATTCTTATCTCTCTACTACTCCCAAAGATGCACTCCTTGAGATTCATTGGAAATATGGCCACGCCTCACTGTTGAGACTTGCCCCCTTCATTTGCAACATTCCAAACGACGTCATTCAGGGGTTCCAATGCATTGACTGTGTTAAGAGAAAGATCACGAGGGCCTCATTCCCTCATTCATCTACTCGCAGTTCGAAGACTTTCAATCAAATTCATCTTGATCTTATGGGACCAATCCGACCCTCATCCAAGGTCTGCCACAAATTCATCATGTTGCTCGTGGACAACAAGAGTGGTTACCTGGCTGCTTTTCCACTGGCCTTGAAGGACAAAACTGCCGATGTAATCATTAGTCTCCTTGAAAAGGAACATCAACGGCGTGGTGTATATCCCTCTGAGGTCTGTTTGGATGGAGGAACCGAGTTTGTCAACTCAAAACTGTCAACGTACTTTGACGAACGATTCATCACTCACATTGTTTCGGAGCCATACCACCCGGAACACAATGTTCAAGCCAAACGTGCTAATCGAACCATTGTTGAATCAACTCGGGCCACTCTCAAGGATGGTAGGCTTCCCCCATTGGTCTGGCATGAATTTGTCAAAGCATGCTGCCTAATGCTGAACCAAATCCCTACCAAAGACAAGGATGAAACTCCCTGGGTGAAGATACATGGTTGACCTCTTCCTTCTTCTTTCCTTAAACCCATCGGCAGCCCGTGTATCTATCTGATCAACAAGAGAGTCAAAGGTTCAAAGTTTGAGTCTAAGGGAGAAGAGGGCACCTTAGTAGGCTTTAATCCTCTCTTGCTTTCATATTGAGTGCTGACAAAGTTTGGTTCTGTTATCTTCACAAAGCATGTGAAGTTCCTGTCCATGCCCCAACCTAACACTTCTCGTCTTGACTTCGATGACAACTCTCTGCATGATAATACGGCTGAACCGCTTGACTCTGGCCTACTCCCCAACCAAACTGATACCTCTCCCCTGTCTCACAATCAGCAGCGATCTCCTTGGACAAAGTATTGCAATTGCTTGGATGAGTCCGCATCTTCATCAGATAGCGGTGAATCTGAATCTGCTGATCTCTCCTCTTCCGAAGACGTCACAAATCCCAACTCAGTGGAGGAACTCACCTCAACCTCCGCTTGGCCGTCTCAAAAAGACAATGGACCAGCTGGAAGGTCCTTGTGTGACCGATCTTGCATCAAGCCACCTCAAAGATATGGATTTTATCATTACTACGAACCCAAGTCCTACAATGACGCCCTCAATGGCGAAGAACACCTCGAATGAATTGATGCTATGGATGCGGAGCTCAATTCAATTGAAGACCTTCTCGTGTGGGAAGACTACAATGGGCCTGAACCAAGGAACATTCTCAAAACCACGTGGATTTACAAAATCAAGCAAAACTTCCATGGTGATCCGGTCAGATACAAGGCTTGTCTGTTCTTTCAAGGATTCAATCATATCCATGGACTCGACTACACCGACACCTTTGCACCAACTGGAAAGCCTTCCACTCTCCATTTGCTGCTTCTCTACGCCCTCAAATCTAAGCAGAATATTTGCCAATTTGACGTCAAGAGCGCCTTTTTACATTCACCCATTAACAAAGAAGTCATCATTCAGACTCCAAAAGGTTCCAAGCGAACAGGTAAATTTCTCACAATCCGAAAGTCTCTCTACGGTCTCAAGCAAGCGCCAAAGAACTGGTACGAAACCCTCACGGCCTGGTTCAAATAAGTTGGCTTTGAAGAATCCTTGTGCAATCCGTGCCTATACCTCTCTCGCGACGGGAAGTCTTGACTGTTCTTCCATGTCAAGAATCTGGTTCTTGTTGGTGATGGCGATGGATTTGAAAGGAAGTTCCTAGATTGCTTTTCAGGTTCTACTGCAAAAGATCCAGACACGGTCCTCGGGATGAGAATCGAAGTGTTAGAAGATAAGATCCTCCTCAGCCAGCCCAAACACATAGAACGTGGACTTAAGGAGCTAGGCCTCGAGGATGTCAAGCCCAGCAAATCTCCTCTAACTCCAAATTTACAAATCAAGCCAGCTTCCGATGACAAGTTCAAGAAGTTCAGGGCTCTAAACATCAACTATCGGTCTGCCATAGGCTTGCTCAATCATATCGCGTGCTACTGACAACCGGACATAAGCTTTGCCGTGTCCAGCCTTGCCAGATTCAACGTCAAGCCCGGCCTTCCCCACTGGAACAAGGTCAAGAAGACCTGGAAGTACCTGAAGGGCACTCCGCACATCAAACTCTGCCTGAACCTGGGAATCCCCGACTGCCTCATCTCCGCCTACTTGGATGCTTCCTGGGCTGATGATCCAAATACTAGACAATCTCAAACCAGTTATCTCTGCACTGTCTATGGTTGTACTGTATCCTGGAACAGTTGTAAACAGAAAAATATCACGTTCAGTTTGACTGATGCTGAACTGAACGCCTTCGTAGACGCATTTCAAGAAGCCACCTGGATCAGAGCACTGGCCTGCAAGATGTTCTCAGTCAACTCAACAGCCATCATAATTCACACCAACAATAGCGGGCTAATTGACAAACTCAAACGATTTGGATCCAATTCAAAGACCCAACACCTGGATTTAAAAACCAAAGGCATGCGTGATGAGCTAAAGTTGGGAAACATCCAAGTCAAGCTGGTTAGATTGGAGGATATGCCTGCTGATGCTCTCACAAAAAGCGCCGGCATCTCTAGCCTTGAGCTTCTTTGCTCCTTTTCTCAGATCTCTGGGTCCTTGTAGTGCTTCTTCCTCTTGTTATGTCTTGTTTTCCTTTTTTTTTCTCTCTTCTTTTTCTCTTTTTGTTTGTTCTCTCTTCTTTGTTCAATCTGGTCTCCATAGGCTAAAAGCCCTCTCATCTCACCAGGCATGGGGCGTGTTGGGATTTCACTCTGCTGGGATTTCACTCGCTGGATTTCACTCACCAGTCCCAGTTTGCATCTGGTCCTCTCGGGTTCCCCGCATAAAACTCACTTGGGGGAAGCGTTCTTCAAACTCTTCTGGGCAAGGCTCATGGGAGGTCTCACAAAGATTGTTCTCCCTCTCCCAATCACTCAAACCACCACAACCATTCTACTTTGCCAACTCCCCCAGCTCCTGCATCACTCAATCACAACTTCCCTCTCTGTTTCTCTTTCCTCTTTTTCTTTTCATTCTCTTTCCTTCCTTCTCTCAAGATCACTTCCGACGTCCTTCTTTAAATCTCCTCCTCACTTGTTGATCATCTCTTTAACATGCCGTCAAGTCTCAATATCCCTGTACTGCCTGGTGAGATTCGTCGTCTAAATCCTAACAGGCCTCTATCTGAACTGTCTCTTTGCCCTGCAAATATCAGCCTCCAAATCTTGTCTCTTGATTCACCCTCAGACTCAACTGGTTGACTAGGCAGACCCCCTTTTCTGTTGGTTCTGTCTCTCAACTCTGACTCTTCTTCTTTTCTGTGTCATGTCTCTTTTTCTCTTTGTCATATTTTACTCATTGAACTGTCTTCCTTCAGCTCTCAGTCTTGTGGTTAGATCTGTAATCAATAATTGCTCTTCACAAGGCCCTCTCTGACTTTTGCAAGGAGGGCCTCTGGCTCCACAACATTTTGGTGGAGTTACACCTGCGGGACAACTCTCCTGTACCTCTTCTGGTTGACAAAAAGGGGGCTGAAGCACTCGCCAATAACCCAGAGAATCACTGGAAAACAAAGCACATTGACTCCTGCCACAATTACATCTGCAAATGCATTAATAAAGGGGTTTTCACGATTAGTCACTATGCTACTAACAACATGCTAACAGATATGCTAACCAAGCCTGTGTCCCGTGTGCTCCTTGAATCTCATTGGGCTCTTTTTGGTATCTCCAGCCTTGGTTAACAAGGGGGGGTGTTGGAATACTGGGCCATCATTCCCTTATTTCTCTTATTATCCCCCTATTATTTTCTTTTTCATCTAGCCATGTCTCATCTTCTCCAGCATTCTCTCATCACTTTTCTCATTTTTTTTCTCATTTTTTCTCATCTGTTTTCTCTCCGACCCACGTTTCAAGTGCGCGCGCCCAATCATCTCTTTCTCACAAATCACAGGCGCGCACACTCACATTTCACTATATCTCAACAGCTTGTCCACTACCTGAGGACAGATGGTTGAGTCAGACTGAAGGTTTCTTTCTTCATCCTTCTTTCTGAATCTACATCTGCGTATCCTCAGGTGAGTATTATGGTCTTCTGATTCTCTCAGTTCTATCTTCATTTACACTTCCTCTCTGTGTTTCACTCTCATCTTATCTGTTTATGATATGAAACCTAATCCTTCTTTCTTACTCTACATCTGCATTTCCTCAGATTCCAATCAGACAAATATTTTTCATTTCATTGTATTCATGTTGAAGTTTTACTCCTATAAAAATTGGTGTAAAAGAAAAATACAATCCTATGTTGATTTTATTTGTAAACAATAACCATTTGGTCTAGCTTGTACTCAAGGAAGATGTGATTCCAATCCCTCCCATAGTTTCCAAACCACATTACATCATTTCTAAAAAAGCAGCTTTTGGGGATTATCACCTCAAAGATCAACTTCAAAATTATTCTAACTTATAGGTTAATTTCATCATTTTGGTTTGGTCTAACATTCCAATATTGTAATTCTATTAATAAAAAGGGTTATAACATTTGGAACATTGTTATGTTAGTGTTTTGAGTTAACTTCATTATGATGGGTGTTTTGATGAGAATTTAATGGTAATGTTAAGCTTGTGATGGGATCAGCTTAAAACAATTTAAATTTTTTTGGTGTTTTTACTTCAGGGCTTGTCAATTATTTTTTGGCACTTTTACTCTAGAGCTGGTAAACAGACTTCTTGTATTTTTTGGCCCTTTCACTTCAGGGCTAGTCAAGTTGAACTTGAACTTTTTACTTGAATTTTTTTTGTTGGTTTTCTTCAGTGTTTTTTGTTTTTTATTTAGTTTTACTTATATTTATTTTTTTTCTTATTTTTTTGTTTTTTTTAACCAAAAAAACAACCTTTTTTGATTTTTTGGTTGATTTCTGTTTTCTTTTGTATGTTTATTTAGTTTATTTTAGTTTTTTTTTGGCCCAAAAGACTTGTAGTTGTGTTTCACTGATACATGACTAGATTTGAGCCTTGTAGAGCCCCACAAGGCTCAAATGTGGTTGGGCTGTCCATGTGGGATGGAAAAACAACTACATTAAAGCCATGTAGGGCCCCACACAACTCATATGTAGTTTTGAAGCTCCACACAGCAGTCCCTGTCAGCTCTCTGATACCAGGGACCTTGCAGTCCTTTGGCTACAGAGAGTGATAGAAGATACTGGAATAATAATAATAATATTATTCCAATGATAAACACTTAAAAAGCTCAAATAAGAAATATGTTATGAGCTGGTGCAAGTTTTAATTTGTTTGGCTAAAAGGATTTTCAATTTGTTATGAAAAGAGGGGCCACAGTATTATACTGATAAATTGTGAGATTTTGAATTAGACAACTAAGAAAAAGCAGACTGAGATTTATAGTCAAAATCAGAGTCACAAGGAAATCAAACAAAAGAAACAAAGACGACCAACACGCAGTGCAGACACAAGAGGTTAGACAGGCTGAGGAGGCTGAGAAAAATATTCTGGACAGGCAAGGAACAGTAAAATAGAGGCAGAGGAGGGAGATGAGAGCTGGTTTGAAAGGGATGAAATCAGGTTGACAATTGATTGTGGAGTCAAGGCAAAAGTCATCTTACCAGCCAAGGAATGGCAAGAAAGGAGATTGAGAGATGGTTGAGGCAACGGATAGTCAAGTAGGTGGGTTTGTCAAGTAGCGTAGTTGAAGGATTGAGGAAATCAGAGAGGCAAGTGGCCGGAAGAAGAAGAAAAATAAAATAAAAAAATAGAAGAGGAAAAGAAAAAGTATATAGATCAAGGTCTTTTCTCAAGAAGACTAGAACAGAACAATCAACTGACAAGCGGGTTGACAACAGAAAGATTGGAACAGAAGAAAAGAGCCCTCCCCCCCGGGAGTGGTCTATCAGGGTTAGGTTTCAGGAGTATTGATGCAAGCACATCTCAACACTTAGAGAGAGCTTTAGTAAAAAAGAGAAAGCAGTCGCCTTTCAGGTAAGAGATCAGATGACATTCCTAACATATAATACTGGTGATATTTATAGAAAGACAACCACTCTTCAAGGGGGCCTCCTAAGGCAGTTTAAGAACCTTGGAATAAATGGTGGGTTCCTTATAAGGACTTATCCACTGATATAGCTGGGAAAAACAGAACAATGGCCAAGGAAGGAAGGGAAAAATTTACTCAGAGTACTTCACCACCAAAATCCTGCAAAGATATGAAGTTTTTCAGAGCAGATGGGGTGGGTTTGCTTGACTAACTTCAATGGGTTGATTGGTTTTTGAGAACTAAATAATACTACTACAGACTAGTTCATAAATCTCTTGCTTATCTCTTTATAAGCACTAGACTAAAAAAGACATGGTGTATGACTTATGATAATAATTCCTGGTAAACTTATGGGGAATAATATATAAAAGGAGGTATGTATAAATACCTTTTGGGGTGATTATGAGATTCTCAGGGCACGTAGAGAGGGTTCTGCTCATGGGCTGAGGGTAGCAAGTCATTGAGGGCAGTTTCAGCATGTCTACTTGGAGATGGGAATCAGCTTTGCTTAGATCTGCTGGTTTTACGCACTATTTGAGTGAAAGGATTGTTTAATCTAAAAATGGCATAATTTGATAATTCTGCACTTATCATCTATTTATATTGATTATGTTGTTTTAAAGTAGACAGATGTGGATGTTTATTTACTTTGCATTATCTGATGATCACAAGGGTAATCTTCAATAATTTTTACAGCCACTCCTTGTAGTGTTTTGTTGTCTTCAAAGCACAGGATCAAGAGTTTACGTGGTAATCCTCAAAATTTGATTTAATATTAAAATTACTTTAAAATTAGTTTTTTATTAATTTTATTTAAGTTTCAAAGTTTTCCAATTATTAGTCATGCAAATTTAAATTTATTACTTATGTCAGATATACCTGACTAGGTTGTAGCTCTTGTGAGCAGTACCTGTTTGCCAGATTAGTCATGACTGATCCTGACACTGTTATCAGTCCATTCAAATGCATTCAGAGAAGGATCTGCTGCAGGCATGGCAAAATTTGGCTGCGCGCAGGACTTCTGTATGCAGGAAATGAGGATCAAAGCTGTGCTTGCAGGCTCCTTTACTACTGCTGGCAAGTGTTGCAGAAGTACAGAAGTATGCACATGGTTGTGCTGGTATTCATGCGCTTATGTGCGGGAATTCGCCCGCAGGATTTGCATGAACTTCAACGCAGTTTCTGCGGAAATGTTCATGCGATGTAAGACTCCAAACAGTGCTAGGCCTTGGCATTTGTGTGGAGGGGAAAGGTGCTGTTTATGCTTCCCTCCTGAGTGTTACAAAAATAATGAAATGTAACCAAGATCAAAGTCCAGAAACTGGTAAACAAGGGACCAAATGTAAGAGGATAAAGATGATAGTAGTTGGTAGCTGGGGAAACAACACTATCTGAGGCAAGATGATGCCAGGGAAGAATTGAATAGAAGAAGTCAAGGATTGTTCAGAGTTCAACAAGACAAGGCAATTGGAAGTGACAATGCCCACAAGCTAATAGCTCTGGTCATCAGCAGAAGCTTAGGAAAGATCAAGTCAATCCCAAACAACCTCCAGGCTCTCAATAAACCTGCCCAACTCTCCGCAGTCAAGCGCTTGAAGGGTACCAGATAACTGTGGGTGGCTGCACAAGACAAAGCTAATTGTTTGAAGAAGCTCTAGAAGCAAAAACAGTAACTCATTCAAAAAAGAATAACTCAACACTTCTCAAGGGACCCAAGAATAGGGTGGCTGAATTCAACTTCAAAAGAAATGAAGGGAGGTTTAACACTCCAGGTTTTAAGCTTAATAAAACCTCTTCCGTCAAACGTGACTGGGTCCAGAAAGATAATCAAAGGATGATCAGGACCAGTATGGTCGGATAAAGTGATCGGGAGTGGTGTAACACACTCAAGAATTCAATCAGTCAAATTCTTCTTCAACCAGCAAAGCTATTGGTTGGTGATAAAGATCAAGGATCAGGTTTTTGAGTATGGAGGCTCAAGGATCAAGGGGCAATCATGGATATACCCAGAATTTTAGTCTCAGATAAACAGGAATGAGACCCCACAGATGATTTATTTCAAGAAGATAGCAATGATATTTCCCTCTGGTAAGGTACCATATGATACCCCCTCCCAAAAGGCAGGGGAGAGCCCCTCCTTATATGGGCAGGAGGCCCTGTTAGACTATGTACAAGTGATTCTACAAATAGAGTGGAATTTTTTTTTTTTTTTAAGGAATGACACCTAAATAAAAGAATTGTAAAAAAATTTTGAATTTTCCGCATCTGGTCCAGGGTGTCAGATTTGGTTACCACAGTGGTTTTGCGCTTCCAAGCAGGAATTTGCACGCGATTTCTTCAGAAATTTGCACGCGGCTTCTTGCTTCTGAGCGGGAATTTGCGCGCATTAATCCACGGGAATTTGCGCTCTTGTGTGCAGGAGTTTGCGCGCAGGATTTGATGGGGCAATTTGCGCGCGGGTTTTCCGGGAATTCTCAGCAATTAGCGCTCTAATTTGTGGAAATTTGCGCAGGGCTGGTGAAGAAGAATATATTTCTGGAATAATATTTGTAGTTTCCTACTCCTTATAATTAATATTGTTATTTTGTTATTTTGTCTAGTTTGAAAGATTTCCCTGCATAATTAGCAATGTGACAGTCCGGTGCCTTGTGTCCTACAGCCCAACTACATTTGAGTGGTGTGGGGCTCTACCCGGCTTGAATGTAGTTGTGTAGCCATGCCACATGGTGTAAGAATCCAAACAATGCTGCGCTGCATGAATTTCTTTGGAGGTGAAAGGTTCTGTTTAGGCTGCCCTCCTGAGCGTTAAAAATATATTTAAATGTAATTGGGATCAAGTTCCAGAACATTATGAATGACAAATCAATAGAAGGGATGAGTTTGATAGTATTTGGTAGCAATGGGAAAACACTATCTGAGGCAACATGGTGTGGCAAAAGACTTTAACAAAGTAAGTTAGAGTTTTTTCAGAGTTCAATAGAACAAGGCAGTTGTAAGTAACAACACCCACAGGCTAATAACTCTTGTTATCAGCAGAAGATTAGGAAAGATCAACTCATTCCCAACCAACCTCCAGGTTCTCACTGAACCTCCCCAACTCTTGAAAATCAAAGGCGTGAAGGGTACCAGATAACTGTGGGTGGCTGTACAAAAAAAAGCAATTTTTTTATGGAGGTCTAGAATAAATGAAGTAACAACTTCAAACAAGAATAAACCAAAACTTCTCAAGGCACTTAAGAATACTGTGGAGGAATTCAACTTTTGAAGAAATAAAGGAAGTTTTAAAAATACAGGTTCAAAGACTAAAAAAAAATCTCATTCAAACATCACTTGTTCCAGAAGGATGATCAAAAAGAATGATCAGACCAGTATTGCTGAAAAAGGGAGAAAGAAAAGTATAAAACACTCAAGAATTCAATCAAATGAATTTTTCTTCAACCAGCAAGGCTATTGGTTTGTGATGAAAGATAAGGCCACTGAGGAAGGATCAAAGATTTGAGTATGTAGGCTCCCAAGATCAAGGGGAAATCAAAATATATACCCAGGATAAGAATGCTCAGATGAAGGGGAAGGGCCCACCGGATTTATTGATTCCCTACAGTGATGATGATGGGGCAAAAGGCAGGGGAGAGCCCCTCCTTTTATGAGCAAGAGGCCCCTGTAGACTAATTAAAAGAGATAACTACAAATGAAGGGGGAAAATACATATATATATTTAGATAATGAAAGCTGGTCAAGGGGTGGTGTGAGACTCAAAACAGTGCCAAGCCAGGGGAAGTTCTCTGCAGGGGAAAAGGTGCGGTTTAGGCTTCCCTCCTGAGTGTTACAAAAATATTTAATTGTAACCAGAATCAAGATCCAGAACCTTTTAAATAAGTAATCAGTCAAAAGGATGAATGTTGATAGTAGTCAGTAGCAATGGAAAAACACTATCTGATGCAAGATGGCGCAGGAAAACACTCAAAAAAACAACCCAAAGCTTTGTTCAGAGTTCAATAGAACAGGGAAGCTGTAATTAACAACACCCACAAGCTAATAAATGTGGCCATCAGCAGAAGATTATGAAAGATCAACTCAATACCAACCAACCTCCAGGTTCTCAATGAACCTGCCAAACACTCCGCAATCAAGTGCTTGAAGGGTACCAGATTACTGTGGTTGGCTATTGTGGTGAACCATTTGGGACACCTTGAGGAAAGAAAATCTAAAAAAAAAAAGCTGGCCCCGCGCGTTGCTCATCCTCATGTTCGCGTGTCGCTCATCCTCATTGTTGTGCGTTGCTCATCCTCATCCTGATCCCTGTGGGTCGCTGATCCTCATCCTTGCTCATCGCTCATCCTCATCCTCATCCCCGCGCGTCACTCATCCTGATCCTTGCGCGTTGCTCATCCTCATTGTTGCGCGTTGCTCATCCTCATTGTTGCGCGTTGCTCATCCTCATCCTTGCGCATTTCTCATCTTCAACCTCATCATCTCCATCATCATCACATCCCTTCACCCATCATTGCCCCACCTGGAGGAATCCATTCATCAACCCCATCATGTGTGAGTCTACGGATCACATGTTTTGTCTATTACGTCTCATTGAATCCTTGGAGATCTCCCCAAGCTGTCCAATCAATCAACAACCCCTATCACTCTCCATCTTTGCCTGCCAAAGTGATCTCCTATCCGCCCATCTGCACTCTCACAAAATTCATCCGTCACCCTTCCTGGGACTCTCCCACCCCCTTCCATCTCCGGATGCGGGTGGAGAGTGTTGACTACTGCCTGCCAACATCTGGGGCGGTCTGGTTCATTTTCCTTTGCCACCCCTTCCCGCCTTCAGCTAAGGGTGGGGTGATTCTGGTATTGCCGTGCGCGCCCCTCAACTGACAGACGGGAAAGATTGTGAAGGATGAGAAGGATCCCACCCCGGTCAGACAGGGCCAGATTTCCACTGGCCTGCGTGATCAAATTTTTCTGATCACCTGATTTTCTTTCTTTTTCCGCTCTATTTGTAGAATCCGTTGTACATAGTCTAACATGGCCTCCTGCCCATATAATGAGGTGCTCTCCCCTGCCTTTTGGGGAGGAATCAGCACATCCTATCATCACATCAGATCAGCACATGGTATCCTAAAATACACCACATCCCTAAGATCATCAGTATCCTCTTGAAATAAATCATCCGTTGGGTCTTCATTCCCCTTTATCTGAGACAAAAATTTGGGTATATCTATGATTGCCCCTTGATCCTTCAGCCTCCATACTCAAACCCCTTGATCGTTGATCCTTATCACCAACCAATAGCTTTGCTTGTTGAAGAAGAATTTGACTAATTGAATTCTTGAGTGTGTTACACCACTCCTGATCCTTTTATCCAACCATACTGGTCCTGATCATCCTTTGATTATCTTTCTGGACCCAGTCACGTTTGACTGAAGAGGTTTTATTAAGCTTAAAACCTGGAGTGTTAAACCTCCCTTCATTTCTTTTGAAGTTGAATTTGGCCACCCTATTCTTGGGTCCCTTGAGAAGTGTTGAGTTATTCTTGTTTGAATGAGTTATTGTTTTTGCTTCTAGAGCTTCTTCAAACAATTAGCTTTGTCTTGTGCAGCCACCCACAGTTATCTGGTACCCTTCAAGCGCTTGATTGTGGAGAGTTTGGCAGGTTCATTGAGAACCTGGAGGTTGTTTGGAATTGAGTTGATCTTTCCTAAGCTTCTGCTGACAACCAGAGCTATCTGCTCGTGGGCTTTGTCACTGACAATGCCCAGTCTTGTTGAACTCTGAACAATTCTTGAATCCTTCTATTCAAGTTTTCCCCAACATCATCTTGCCTCAGATAGTGTTGTCTCCCAGCTACCGACTACTATAATCTTTATCCTCTTACATTTGGTTCCCCGTTTACCAGGTTCTGGACTTTGATCTTGGTTACATTTAAATATTTTTGTAACACTCAGGAGGCAGCCTAAAAAAGTACCTATCCCCTCCACAGAACTGCCAAGGCCTAGCACTGTTTGGAGTCTTAAACTGTACAAAACAAATTAATTTGTTCTATAAAGCTCTAGAAGCAAAGCAGTAACAAATTTGAACAAGAATGACCTAAACCTTCTATGTTAAAATATGTATGCACTTATGTGTGTGCTACGTATAAGTGTAATCCAAATGGGATGCACATATGGGCCTCTCCGGCCATTGGACACTCACAAGGACCATACGGGCCTGTGTGGATGTCACTGATTTGGGGAAACTGGCCATAATTATAATGAATTATCAGTACCAAAATCATCATTACTTCCAAGCCATCTAGACCTTTGTACCTTACTCTGGAGAACCCCAAAGAACTCAATTTTTCCAAGAAGATGTACTATATCCCTGATGTTAGATCTACCAAGATGATTCTGCACATTCAGAATTATAATGCTTGGGATGTCCTTATGGATAGTAAGCTGGATAACATATGTTGTGGGGAGATAATGGATGCAGATGACACTTTGATCAGTTCAGAAGTGGAAAAAAAGTCTTCTTATCTCATCCATAGGCATCTTGATGATAATAATATGACATGGGTTTCAGATACTCTTAGGGAAGATGAGAGAAGGAGGGTCAGCATCCTTTGGAAGTTGCTGAAGTCCAAGTATGCTGTTGATTATGTTCACCAGAAGGGTATAGTTTTCAATAGATTTTTCAAGTTAAAATATTCAAATTGTAAACTGTTTGTTGCAGAGGCTAGGTCAAGGATAGCCAAGTTCAATTCATCAGGACTTAACATTGATCCTGAGTGTTTGTCACTCTTAATCCTTCAGAAGCTACCAAAGGAGTTTGATTCTTTAGTCAGAATTATTTCTCAATTGGATCCTCTTCCTGGGGAGGAGGATGTGCTGAAAAGGATTGAAAAGGATGATCTTCATTTCAAGATGAAGAGGGGTTCTGGAACAGCCCTTGTTGGAAAGACTGTAAAATCTTGCAAGAAGGCAAAAACAAAATTTTCCAAAGTCTTATGCTATAACTGTTAGAATAAGGGGCATTATGCTAAGGATTGCAAAGAGGCCAAGAAGAGGAAGAAGATTGAAGAGAATTACAAGGAGGTCAATCTCACCACTGAAAATTTTGCAATGGTGTTGTTTGATGGTCCAATTGAAACAGTTGTTGGGGAAGAAGGTCCCAAACAAGAAGGCCAAAATTGATGAGGATCAAGAAATAGACTTGATTGATTACAAAGTGAGTAATCTAAACCTCAAAGATGATAACTTATTAGTTACTGATAGAGCTTATTTACTATTAGGAGGATCAAAGGAGGATGTTCTTGTTTTTATTGATTCTGGCTGTACAGATCACATGTTTTTGAACCAAATTTATTTTCAAATCTTAGTGATTATGATGGAGTTGTAAATATTGGTCAGAAAGTCAGAACAATTCAAATCAAAGGAATTGAAAAATTTATTCTTGCAAATCACTTGGGTTTCAAAATTTCTTTTGAGAAAGTGTTCTATGTACCAGAGTTGCCTTATAACCTTGTGTCCCTTGGAGTGTTGTGGAATAAAAGTTTCCAGATTCTTTATCTTAAAGAAGATAAGTCTGTTATTGATATGAATGGGAGAACTGTTCTTAGTTGACAGGTTTTGAAAAAGCTTTTGTGTGCAAGCTTGTTCAAAATCTCAGCTTTGAGCACTGTGTCTCACAATAGAAGTGGCCATAAGGTAAAGGACAGCAACTGTGAGAGTTTTACCTTGGGGGCTAAGACTAGAAATGTGTTCTCAAAGAGTAGAGATCACACTGATGTTACTAGAGAGGAATTTCCCATTGATTTTGCAGGGCCATTCACACCAGAGTCCCTTGGTGGGGCAAGATACTTCATCAATTTAGTTGATACTGCAACTAATTATGTTTGGGTTAAACCAATTTGATCTAAGGACCAGACCACAGAGGAGGTTTCTTTAATCTTCAAAGTCTTGAAACAAAATGGTCTAATGAAGGAGGTAAAGAGGGTTATCACCAATGGAGGTGGTGAATTTGTGAGTAAAGAGTTTGAGAGGTTATTGAAAGATTATGGCATCATTCATATAGTCACTTCTGCAAGTACTCCACAGAATAATGGAATAGTTGAGAGAATGAATAGGACTTTACTGGAAAAGGTCAGAACTATTATGTCTCAATTTGGTCTAACAAAGTTCTTATGGGATGAGTTGATGTTTACAGTCTTTCTGTTTCATAACATTGTAATTGTTAATGGGATGAGTCAGTTTTGGAAGTTGTACCCCAAAACATCACACCTAAGAACAATTGGTTGCTTGGTGTATTATAGTGTCCACCATAATGATATGGTTGGAAAATTAGACCCTAGAGCCAGAACAGGAGCACTTTTAGGCTATGATTTAATAAGTAAAGCATATAGGATCTATTTTCCAGGGACAAGACAGGTTATCCATAGTATGGATGTAAAATTTTATGAAAGTACCTTTCAACTCAAAAGTATTGAAGATTTTTTTGTGAATAGTTCACAGCAAGAAATAGAATTAGCACCTATTTCACCAGCAAAGGCTGAGGAACATGTGGTTCCAGAAGATCAAGAGATGGCAGACGTGCCACCACAGGGTTCAGTTCCCGCTTCAGGGGAGTCCGTTAATTTGGAACCTGATGAGCCTTCACCTCCAGTTAGAAGGAGTGGTAGGGTTAGAGTACCAGTTGATACGTACAGGGAATGGAAGTCCCATTATGCTTCCGCAGGATATGAGGAAGATACATTTCAGGAACAGTGTATGCTCAATGAAGTCCTGGAGTTGAGTTCAGAAATGGGTAACAGGGTTAACCCAAATAGCTTTGGCCAAGCTATGAATTCTGATGAGAGAACCAACTGGAAGAGTTATATTTTTTAGGAATTTGATTCTCTAGAAAATAATAGTGTCTTTGAAATGCTTAAGCGGGATTCTGTTCTAAAAGGAAAGACCATTGTGGGGTCAAGATTGGTCTTAAACAAGAAGTTTGAAACAAATGGATTTTTGAAAAGATTCAAAGCTAGATGCATTGCACAGGGCTTCAAGCAGAGAGAGGGTATTGATTACCAAGAAACTTTCTCACCAACTGGAAGGCTGTCCGCCTTCAGGTACATCATTGCTCTGGCAGTGGATTAGGGAGAAGAAATCAGAAAAGCTGATTTTTTAACAGCATACTTGAATGAAAAACTTGGAGAGGAGGAGACTGTTTATATGTCAATCCCTGATGGTTTTTGTGAATGTTTGGGAGAGACTAAACTAGAAACCATGAAGAAAATCTGTGTTAGAAGTTTTCTTTCAGCAGATAAAGGGGAATATGTCCTAAAGCTGTTTAGATCCCTTCATGGATTGACGCAAGCAGCTGAGTTGTGGTATAATACCATGAGTGAGAAACTGATACAGATTGGTTTCAAGATGTCTGAGGCTGACCCTTGTGTTTTTGTAAGAAAGGATGCAATTTTGTTTGTATGGGTCAATGACATTATCATTGTTGGAAATGGTCAAGAGAGAGTCATGGAGACACTCAAAAAGGAATTCAAGATAAAAGATCTTGGTCTGGCGCAACAGGGGCTAGGAATGAAATTCAGTAAGAGCAAGAATTGTATTAAGTTAGACCAGAGCCATTACATGGCAGCTCTTCTTAAGCAATATGGCTTAGAGGATGCAAAGTAGTTTGGTACTCCCATGCAGTCAAACATTTGTTTAGAGAAGTCTACAGATAAGTAGTATCTGGAGTTTGATCAATCTGGGAACAACTAGAGGTCAGCTACTGGATTTCTTAATTATTTAGGGCAGTGTACAAGACCCAATATTGCTTTTGCAATTTTTGTCTTGTTGCAACACTTAGAGAATCCAATCATGAGGCATTTGTCAGCGTTTAAGAGAGTTATGAGGTATCTTCAAGGAAGGCACAGTCTGGGACTGTTGTTTACAAAGTCAGCTAAGTTTGAGTTGGTTGGTTATTCCAATGTAAGTTGGGAATATGGTAATACTAGGGAATCAACAAGTGGTTTTTTATTCTTCTTAGGAAAGAATCTGGTTTCATGGATGTCCAAGAAGGTGTTGGCAATAAGTGTTTCATCAACAGAGGCTGAGTATAGAGCTTACTTAGCAGCTTCACAGGAAGCAAAATGGTTGAGAAAAATCTTAGAGGATACACATAAACCACAAGGGTTTGAGTTGTTTTATTCTGATAACCAGAGTTCCATTGCTCTGGCGCAAAAGCCAGTGTTCCATTCAAGAACAAAACATATAAATGCTCACTATAACTATATTTGTGATGCAGTTGACTGCAAAGAGATTGTGATGAGGTACATGCCCACTGGAGCGATGATTGCAGATATCTTGACTAAGGCTTTAGATAGGAACAAGCATCAAGGCTTTGTGACTAATATGCAGATGTCACCCCTTTTGGATTAAGTGAGTGTGTTAAAATACCTATGCACTTACGCCTGTGCTAAGTATAAGTGTAATACAAATGGGATGCACATATTCGCCTCTCTGGCCCATTGGACACTCACACAGACCAATGGGCCTGTGTGGATGTCACTGATTTGGGGAAACTGGCCATAATTATAAAATTCTCAAGGGACTCAAGAAAAGCTTTTCAGAATTCAAATTTAAGTAAAAAAAGGGAGGTTTAACATACCATGTTTTAAGCTTAAAGAAAAATCTCAGTCAAACGTGACTGGCTCTGTAAAGACAATCAAACAAATGATCAAGCCCCAAGTGGTTGGAGAAAGGGACCAAAGGAGCGGCTTGACACACTCAAGAATTCAACCCAATGAGTTTTTCTTCAACCAGAAAGGCTATTAGCTGGTGATAAGGATCAGTTCACAGAGGAAATATCGAAGTTTTTTAGTATGGAGGCTCAAAGGATCAAGGGGGAAATCAAAAGATATACCCAGGATAAGGATGCTCAGAAAAAAGGGGAAGGGCCCCACGGATTGATTTCTTAGATAATGATGATTCAATTATTGATGATAAGATGGTTAATGATGCGGCAAAAAAGCAGGGGAGAACCCCTCCTTTCATGGGAAAGAGACCCTTTTGACTATTTAAAACTGATACTACAAATGAGTGGGGATTTTTTTTAAGAAAATTAAATGATGCGGGACAATAAAAATAGAAAAAAAAACAAGAATGGGACATGTGAACAAAAGATGAAAGGAGAGACCAGCCCGGGTCACTGATGACAGTGGGCAGTGGATGGACACCCACAAGTTGGGAGATGAGCGGTAGCAGGGGAGGATGAAAATTCACAACGGCAATTGCAGATGAAGGCTGGTAACAGATGCAAGCGGTGTGTGTGAGAGAATGTTGAACAAGGAATGTGCAAGATTGGGATGGAGGGAGGAATATCAAACAGAAGCGTTATTTGCAAGTCAGTGATGAGCGGCAGTAGTGGGATGGATGAGAGTAGAATTGTCAAGAAGTCAATGGATGACCACCCCCAATGGGTTATTGGCAGGTGTCAATGGTGGTTGCTGTTGGGATTGGAAATTGAAATTGAAGGAGGTAAATGAGTCATTGAGTTTCTCTGTTGTGGGGTCATTATATAGCCTTGGATTGGGAACTGCATTGCTGCCTGCGCGCTCAGCATTTGGTAGTCCAGGCCCAGCAGTCAGGGTGCGTGCTTTTTCAGCATTGGCTGCTGCAGGCTTAGAAGCAGCAGCTGCGAGGCTCAGCAGTAGGTGCAGTGGGGCCAGCACGCGGCTGCGGGTTGGGCCTGACTAGGGAGACGGGCCGCAAACCACCTAGATATTTGACTTAGGAATGGAGCCAGCCCAACCATGTTCTTGGGCCATTAGTGCGGGGAGGAAAGAGCGGGGAAATTGCGGGGCTATGTGCATGGATGGCTGCGCGCAAGTGCGAGCCGTTCATGGGACCAGGATATTCAGACGGCGGGTTGGGCAGATACAGACAAGCGTGGTGAACTTTGAGTAGCGCGCGGCAGGGCTGCGCCATGGAAGGATAAACCTGATGTGTGCAATGGCAGGCGGGCTGAAGGGATAGGGTGTTATGGGTGTAGGTTTTAGGATTGGATTAGGGTTCTGGGTCTAGGGTTTCTTCTTTGATTTTTGTCAGATTGTTCTTGTGATTGTACCTAGGTTATGGCTCAGGGAGAGGACATAAAAGGCCACCTCCCTCAGCACAAGTTGGAGGGGGCGCCAAAAAGGAAAAAGGAGGAGGAAGAAAATCATCATCACCATCTCTCTATCTCTCTCACACCCCTTCTTTCTCTCTGAAGGATGCATCCCCAGACCTTAAAGACGCTAGAATCCTTGACTGTGCAACCAAGGGACAACTTTGTGAGGGTTGACCTCTAAATTTTACACACCGTTGGTGATTGAACGGGAGGAGGATGTTGGAGGTCATGGTGGTTTGTGAGATCAAGATGATTGAGTTGGGAAATGAGTCTGAGTTAGAGGATGATGACAATGAAAATGAGGATGGTGATGGCCGTCCACGCGTGCTTGGAAAAAAATCAGGCCGCAAGCCCAAGGAGGCAGATTTGAAAAGGAGGTCTTGGTATTTGAACACCCATGGAGTTCCTTCCTAAAACACTAGGATAGGGAGGACTTGGAGGAGGGAAAAATGCAAAAATGCTATACATAATTTTTTTTATAAAAAAAAATTGCAACCTTCTCTTTTGATACACCAAATTGGTCACCACATGTCTCCACAACTTACAGACTGTCCCTAGTCTTCATCTCAAATTTGACGATATTAAAGAAAAAAAAGGAATAAAATGAAATTGACACAGTGGAATGGCCTTTTCTTGATCTTGAGAGTGGTTGAAAAGTTGAAAAATATCTTGATCCATCCAAAAGAGCCCTAGAAGTGGCAGGATTAAAACAAAGAGACCATCCAAGTTTCTCACATATGTGGCACAAACTAGGTTTTCACAACAAAAACGCAGGAAATTACCCTGGCGGTGCAACATCAGGAGGACTTACTTTGGCCCCAAATTGCCCCCACAACAATGAAATCTATTGACTTGATCAGGAGAGAACCTTCTAGTCAACTGAGTACCATCCAAGTCTTCCAAAACATATGATCCACCTCTGACTTGATGAACCACCCAATAAGGACTATTACAAAAATTTGAAAAGAGCTTTCCCCACTGAGTCTCCAAGGATTGATTATAAGCTAAAACAAGATCACCAGGATTTAAGGGATCCCTGATTTGATTTTCATGATTATCTTCCCAATACTGAACTGATTTTTCTCTAGATTTCATCATCTTCTGATAAGCTTTCTTGCGGATGTCTTCACTTTGCTCCACCTGCTGGGATCTGGAAACTAATACATCAGTGGTTGAGGAAACCTGCTCCCATGAGATACCCAGGAAATATTCCCTTTCAGGATCAAAAGCAAGGACCCCCATTTTGCCAAAGATGATTAGATAGAGGAGTGAAGCAGTGGTGTTTCACACCTGAAACATGCAAGTGACTCCCTGGATTGTATAAGTCACAATTTTAATGCTTTTTTCTTTCTATTTCCTATTTGATCTTCTCAAGAGGTTTGAGGCTCCTCTTGTTTTTTTACTTTGTGGTTGAAAAAAATTTTATTTTTGGAAAGGATTGAATTCATTTTTTAATATCTTATTTTTCTTCTTGTGAAATGTAATAAATCTAAATTTGGTGCAGGAAATTTAAAATTTGATTTAAATTTTAACTGAAGATTCAAAACCTGCTCAGATATGGGGGAAATATTGTACCACATAGAAATTAAGTTCAATGATATATTCAAAATAAATCAATTTGAAATTGAAATAATTGGGGAGGTTCACATTTTTGTTTTACAAAATGGATGAACTGACAAATAGAAAACCATTTCCTTTAAGGAATTGATTTCTTTAATATCTTTTGAAAGAAACTCTGTTTTAAATATTTCATATAATATTGGAAGCTCAAAATGAGAAATCTAGTCATTTTGAGTTGTTGTATTTAGCAGGAATTAGTTAATAAATCAAAATTTTCTTAAATTTAGAGCTTTTGATTTTCTTTTCTGGGTGAAAACAGAGGAAATATAGAACTACTTGGAAAGGAATATATTCAAACCCACATGGGCTTTCAAGTGATTTTGCTACTCTTTCTAATTTATGCTCTACTGGATTCATCTCAAAAACCAATTTATCTGTCCAATTTAATGTGGCAAGAAATAGAGGGAAGTGAAAAAAGAAGGGAGGGCTTCACATTGTTTCATCTGATAATTTGGGATTATTTTATAATAGGGTGATGTTAAATTCACAGCTCCACCTGTGTGGGAGTTGTGTAGGGCCCCTCAAGGCGTGAGGGAACCCAAACTACTCCACATAATTCATAATATATAATTTATTATTTATTATTATTCATTATTCATTATTTATTATCTCTTATTTCTTATTTATCATTTATTTTTTATTACTTATTGTTTATTGTTTAGTATTTATTATTTATTATGGATAATTTATTATTTATTATTATTGATTATTTATTTTTTATTATTTATTTTTTATTACTTATTGTTTATTGTTTCTTATTTATAATTTTTTGGTTATTATTCATCATTCATAATTTATTATTTATGATTGATTATTTATTATTTATTATTTATTATTTATTATTTATTATTTATTATTTATTATTTATTATTTATTATTTATTATTTATTATTTATTATTTATTATTTATTATTTATTATTTATTATTTATTATTTATTATTTATTATTTATTATTTATTATTTATTATTTATTATTTATTATTTATTATTTATTATTTATTATTTATTATTTATTATTTATTATTTATTATTTATTATTTATTATTTATTATTTATTATTTATTATTTATTATTTATTATTTATTATTTATTATTTATTATTTATTATTTATTATTTATTATTTATTATTTATTATTTATTATTTATTATTTATTATTTATTATTTATTATTTATTATTTATTATTTATTATTTATTATTTATTATTTATTATTTATTATTTATTATTTATTATTTATTATTTATTATTTATTATTTATTATTTATTATTTATTATTTATTATTTATTATTTATTATTTATTATTTATTATTTATTATTTATTATTTATTATTTATTATTTATTATTTATTATTTATTATTTATTATTTATTATTTATTATTTATTATTTATTATTTATTATTTATTATTTATTATTTATTATTTATTATTTATTATTTATTATTTATTATTTATTATTTATTATTTATTATTTATTATTTATTATTTATTATTTATTATTTATTATTTATTATTTATTATTTATTATTTATTATTTATTATTTATTATTTATTATTTATTATTTATTATTTATTATTTATTATTTATTATTTATTATTTATTATTTATTATTTATTATTTATTATTTATTATTTATTATTTATTATTTATTATTTATTATTTATTATTTATTATTTATTATTTATTATTTATTATTTATTATTTATTATTTATTATTTATTATTTATTATTTATTATTTATTATTTATTATTTATTATTTATTATTTATTATTTATTATTTATTATTTATTATTTATTATTTATTATTTATTATTTATTATTTATTATTTATTATTTATTATTTATTATTTATTATTTATTATTTATTATTTATTATTTATTATTTATTATTTATTATTTATTATTTATTATTTATTATTTATTATTTATTATTTATTATTTATTATTTATTATTTATTATTTATTATTATTTATTATTTATTATTTATTATTTATTATTTATTATTTATTATTTATTATTTATTATTTATTATTTATTATTTATTATTTATTATTTATTATTTATTATTTATTATTTATTATTTATTATTTATTATTTATTATTTATTATTTATTATTTATTATTTTTTTTTATATTTATTATTTATTATTTATTATTTATTCTTTTTTATTTATTATTTTTTATTTATTATTTATTATTTATTATTTATTATTTATTATTTATTATTTGTTATTTGTTATTTATTATTTATTATTTACTACTTATGATTTATTATTTATTATTTATGATTTATTATTTATTATTTATTATTTATTATTTATTATTTATTATTTATTATTTATTATTTATTATTTATTATTTATTATTTATTATTTATTATTTATTATTTATTATTTATTATTTATTATTTATTATTTATTATTTATTATTTATCATTCATTATTTATTATTTATTATTTATTATTTATGATTTATGATTTATTATTTATTATTTATGATTTATGATTTATTATTTATTATTTATTATTTATTATTCATTATATACAATTCATTATATTTAATTTATTATATATAAGTTGTAATTCATAGTTTATAATTTTTTTATTTATTATTTATTATTCATTATTTATGGTTTAGTGGAGGCTACACAATTTTATTTTAGTTGTTTAGTCTGCAGTACAACCCAAATGGGATGTGTGGAATGCCACACAGCCTGTTTGAGCCGTGGAGCATATCACACGTCTCATTTGAGCCGTGTAGCAAGCCACAAGGCCCATTTGAGCCTTGTAGCATGCCACACGGCTCATTTGAGTCGTGTAGGGTGCCACACGACCCATTGAGCGGTGTAAAGAGCCATGTACACGGTTCTGTAGCCATGAATTTAACCGTACCCTTTATCATAAGTTCTTCCATATTCTACTTGTTTTTTAGCTTGAAGTTCACCTTTCATCTCAGATAAATAGTTGAGAGTTTTGTTATAAAGATTATGAAGAAATTGTGAATAAATTTTGCTTCTTAAATACACTTGGACAGAGTGATATTTTCCCTCTTTTTTCTCTTCTGTATCTGAGGAGCATTCAAGACTGGGGAGAAGTTTTTTTGCCAAATCCTTTCCCATATGGAGCTCTGCAGTGGCCAAGTGGTTTCTTTATATCTTGCATATTGAAGACCAAAATTTCAGCTAACAAGGTTAAGAATATGGAGAGCAATATTAAGCTTAATTGGTGTTTAACCTTAGACCTAGGCATTTTTTTAGGTGTCTTAGCCTTCATGTCATCATCCTTCTGTCCAAATAGCCAACGTTCCAGTAGGCCAAAGAGTATGTACTTCATCCAAAAATCAATGTCAAGTGGGTAATTTGTAAATGCATCATTTTCCTTAGCATTTAACCAATGTTTTATTATCACCTCTGACAACATTTGGTCTCACTTTGTTGAATTATGATGGTCCCATTGGAAAGTTGCAAAATTTATTCCATAGCTTTCTAATTATTTCTGGAATTGCTCTTTGAACTTTCCAGGAATGCTCTTCTTCCCTCCATAGAGGCTTTCATTGGTTTTTTCAATGTTGAAAAATTGTTGTTTGGGTCAATTGTATTTATAATTTTTTAGTTTAAAACTTGTACTTGATCTTCAGTGGGCGGGGGCAGAGCCCTCTCTACAAGTTTATAATAGTCTTTATATAGTCACTTAGGCATAGAATTATTGGGTCATTTGAATATGGAAGATTTTCTGCTACTTCCTTGTTTAATGTGAAAGTTTTGATGGATTTCGAACTATGAGGAGGTCTATAATTCATACTATAATATAGGAAAGTCTTCAATTAGTGCTTGAAAAGGTTGTGGGGTTGTTTGAAGTGTAGAGATTATGGAGAGAAGGAATTTTTAGACAATTGAATCTCTTGTCATCAGCCATTGAATATAATGAATTTTGAGATATTATAAAGGGTTCATTTACAAATTAAATATCTCAAATTTGTTATGCATCTACTTCATTGTTCATTTCCAATATGTGAGACAAATTCTACATTGTGCAATAAAAAAAATATTGTCAGAAGGAAGGAATTTTTGGGAACTACCACTTGAATTTTGATAAAAATGACCAAATTTTAAATACATTTTTGGCTTTACGATGGATCTTGATTTATATGATGATTTTTTATCATTTTACATGATGTGGGCAATAATCATCATTCTGTTCCCTTGACAGGGCAAAAGAATTAATGAAGAAAATAAATTTAAACTTATCATTAAATTTCATTCAAAAGCTTCCTGTTGCAAACCAAGTATTTCCTTGGTACATTGATTTCAAATCAAGAAGAAACCTATCATTAAAAAAAGAATTTATCTCAAATTACTGGGATGAGCACTTAAGTTGTTTCAAATTGCACCTCCATTTTTCAAATCCACAGTATGATCAAGATTATAAATTTTCCCTAGGCTAAGTATTTAAATCAATCAAATGCTACTATAATTTTTAACATGTAAATTCAGATTTCAGTTGTGAATTGGTATTAAACTTCTTGAAAAAGAAAGTGATTGCTCTAATGCAATTAAGAGGTGCAATTTTGATCCAACTTGAAGTACAATCTGATTTTGAATCTAATTTTATATCTCGTCCTGGTAAAAAAAATATTGATAGTTTTTGTAATAACTGAATATTTCTGGTTTTGAATGGAAATTAACAAGGATTCATTGGGAATATTGATTGCTGAATATCTTCCTGATTGAAAAGGGGGCCAAGGCAATATTCTTAAAAAAATAATATTAAAAAGTCATTTCTGGGTCATTTACCACATTTTAGATAAATGTTTTGCATTTTAAAATAGATAGAATGTAATTTTTTAATGAAAATCATTTTATTACTCCCTTTCATGTATTAAAACCATTTCATTTCATTTGGTCAAAAATAACTTTGGAAGATTCAACCGAAAACTCTTGAGAAATATATGAAACATTACTGCATAGATCAAAGCCAATCTTACCACCTTTGCACTTGTGTTTACCTTCATGGGTTGGTTGGAGTTCATGAGAGGAAAATACTTCACAAAAAAAAACATGTTACTTGTAACACTCATCAACCTTATTTTTCAAGTTTTATTTTTGTTTTAAGCCAAATATGATTGAATTTCTTTACAAAGAGAGCTGCTTATGGAAAATTAGTTCTTTTATTTAAAGTCATATTGAATTTTTCAAGCTTCTTTTGAGATTAAAATGAGGCGATCTCATCAGAAAATATTTTGATTTGATACCTTTGAGGTAGCAAACCCCATTCATGGGAAAAATTCATTGATTTTCTTAGGATGAGATAACTTGTTTTATAATGAAACAAATGGAGAATAAATCTGATTTGATTTTTCAACATATCAAAATATTTATTGGACTGGAAAATTTAAATATTATCAAAACATCAGACACTTCATAGTTGAAAAATTTCAATTTATCATTGATTTTTTATGAAACAAAGATGAGGGTTTCTTTCCTCATTTCATAAAAAGGCTTTTTCTAGAATTTACTTTGAGATAAGGCACTTATTATTCTATGTTCTCATCAACCCTTGTGTTATACTTGAACACAGGTTCAACTTTCATGAAAGATTGAGTAGAGAAACCAATAATTGTTGAAATCACTGGTAATCAATGATGAAAAACATCCAAAAGTCCATTGGAATTTAACTTCTATTGACCACCAATGGAGCAGCTGTCAAAGAAATAGAAATTAATTATAACTCTGACATTATTTTTGAAGCATAAGTACTTACACCTTCCAAGGAATTCACTCCCCTTCATCCAAAGGTTCCAGACATTTGGTATTAATTGTTCTGGAATATTCAATTCTAATGCCTACCTGCCAATTATTCTTGTAAGTCTTGCAACCCAAACTCTTTCATTCTGCTCTTCATGCATCCAGATCTCACTTGGTGCCCAAATTTCAAGAAATTGCTCAATTTTTTGGTTGAGCTCATGATCAATATGTAGGTGTGTTTCTTCCAAAAATTCTTTTTGTTCCTGGGATAATAGAACCATTGTTGTTGCTTGATGTTTGAGGGGTATTGGGAGGGATTAGTGGATTGGATATGTGTTTTCTGTGAGGTATGAGTTGGTTTGACTAGTTTGGTAAGAATCAATTTTGGGTTGATATTTATAGGAAATGAAAAGGAAGTATACTATTGCATGAATTCAGATTGAATATTGCATATATAAAAACCTATGCATAAATTTTAAGGAGATTATCATGGTTTCTTAGCATCATTTGCATTAATTAAAGGAATTGAAGCGTATTAGATACTGTATAACTTTGAGAAAGATTTGACTGATTTTAAGAGATTCCTGTGGCATTTTGAAGCAGAAATCTTGAATATTATTTGATCTATCAGTTTGAAGATAATAAAAAAACTGGAATAAATTTTCCTTGTTTGATTCATTTCTTAAGAAATGAAAGATTGGTTGATAAATTAAGAAATTGTGAATCACTGATGTCAACAACCAAAAACAAATCACAGCTAAAATAAAATCTAGAATAGTGAGAGATTTCCATTGATTGGGATTTTTTTATTTATTTGATTAATATTATGTAAACTAAAAAAAGCCTTGATATGATCCCTTTCTTTGTTTTAATTCCTTTGAATAAGCAATCATAATCTTTAACAGCAGTTTTTGGAGATATCCAGTAATTTTTAAGCAGATTGCCATTCCTACTTGCTTTGAGTTTCATCCCATGACCTTTGTATTAGTGTTTCAGAAACACACTTCATCCATGTTTTTGAGGCAAAACAAACATTATATTTTAATAAGGAAGTCCAAAAACATTTTATCATTTCAATGTTCCATTTCCAGTGTTTTTAATATGCAACATAATGAAATTCTTCTTTCAGTTGTCCTTGACTCCCATAAAATCACAATATCAAATTAATTTCTTATTAAAAACCCATCTATTCTTAATTTAATTTTTTTTCAAGATTTCTTCATAATTTTTATGCTTTGCAGAAGATGATATTAAAAATTATTTAATGAGCAAAGAATCTCATTATCTTCCAAAAATTTAGGGTTTGGTTTATAATTAAATGCTAGACTCAATTTTTCTTCAATTTCAAATCAGCTACTGACTCAAAAAATTTCATGGGCAGTATGATCATGGAGCATTCAATCATTCAAAAGAACCATGTTTTCAAGTTAAAAGTTTGATTATCCCAAGATCAGAAAAAAAATTCAAATCAAGCAATATCCATCCAGAAAAACTAATAGTCTAATTTCCTAAAAAATCACCAGAATTAACTATGGGAAGCTTGGGGTTCTGAGGTAACTTCAACTTCATTAGAAGAGGTAGTTTTTTAAACAGCTCAGATAGTATTTAACTGGCTACCCAGATCATAGTCAGTAACCATTACAATATCCTCCAGAAGGACCTCAGCCAATTTTTCACAAGAAAATCTTTCAGTAAAAATGCTAATTACATCTCTCCAGTTGATCCTTTGGTTCTTAATAAAAACCATATCACTCAAGGCAGTGAGAATATATCCCTTGTGTCACCAAGTTGGCCCCAGAGTGGCTCAGCAGGTAAGCCAGCTTTCAACATTGACTCAAGAACAAGACTTCCAAATTCAAGGAGCATCCCAGACTTCCACTTTGGAATAACTCATTGATTTCCTGGACATACCCATATAGCAGCAGGAGCGAAAACTAACATGTGTGAAAAACATGCTAGAGAAATTTTCCCCCATAAATTCTCCTTTTCTTCCAAGTCCTTTGACATAAAAGGCTCCCAATGATGTTCTTTTTCATCAAGCTGTAAGTTGAAAATCCCATTGCCTAGAGAGAAAACATATTCAAAATTGTATTGAGGCCTTCTCTTCCAGCATTCATCTCAGCTTCCTGCTTAGCACCTGACCTATAGTGTTAAGCAAAGGTGGACTCATTGATTACAGCTGCTTGATGTTTGGCAAAGTAGCTTTGTGCTTTTAGTATATCCTCATCCAAAGTCCTGTCAATACCTTCCATAAAGAGAAGCATATTTCTGGTGATTTTTTGTCAGACTACACCTATGATTTCATTCAAGGTGTGCTTTAGTTTCATGTATGCCCCAAATATTGGCTCTCTGGTATAAGTTAGGATCTCAGAGAGGGGATGCATATTGAGCTGAACTTCCTTCCTGGAGCGTGAGAGGGATTTTTTGTTGATAAAGGTTCTCCCAACAAAAACAACATCATCTTTTACCAGCAAGGTTTTTTCTGATAAATCAAAAAGTAAGAATCAGTTTATTTTCATAGGAGTGGATGACAATATCATCAAAATTTACCATGTTTGCACCGTGTCAAACAGAATTCCAATTATTTAAAGATTGTTGATGATTTGGGGGGGTTTGACAGGATCCTTTGTCCAAAAAGTTTAAGGGTGTTTTTAATTAAGAACTTGGTAGTGCTGATAATTTTGGTATAAGTTGAAGGGGTTGAATTTTCCTTTAATTCTTCCCAGTATGACAACCTCAACAGGCCTTCCTTAGTCAAGCCAACAAAAAGGTCCAGGAAATGTAATAGAATTAGCTGCCATGATTTTCATTCCATCACAAAATGATTCCACTGACCTGGCAGATTTGAATCAGGATTTGATGTTGGCCCAATGGTTTGGGCCTGGGTTTCAGTTTGGAAACTAGTATGGCCTTGAGGCTGAGATTACTTGGTCAATGAAGGGTCCTCAATCCTTGGCCTTGAAGTTATCTTTTCCAAATTACTAGTGATGATTCTGGCATTTGATGCATTCCTCTTTTGGGGTATTAAGGATTAGGCACTCTGATTCAGAAAGGGAAGATTAATTTAGAAGTCAATTTTGGGTTGATTATCCAGAATAGCCTTCAAAATAGGAAACCGACCGTCTTAGGGGATGTTGGGACTAGGGTGGGAGCAGTTGTGGGACTCCTTGGTGATGGGTCAATAAACAAGACTTCTGGTTGCTCTTGTGGGGCATCACTTCAGGCAGTGGATTCTGTTTTGGAATCAGACGATTCATATTATGCTTGAGAGCTAGAGGGAAGCCTTGATGTTTATTGTCTAGCTGCTTGCCAATAAGCTTGGGCAGCCAGCTGGGAAGATCCCCAGTTTCCTGGAGCAATCTGGGGTTCTTCAGCTTGGGTTTCAGGGTTCACCCTTGGGGTATTGTCAGTGGCCTGGACAGTTGCACAATCAAGGGCAACAACCCTGGCTTCCTGAACTGGATCCTCCAAAGGCAAAGATGCAGTGAATATTTCAGGTTCACCTCAAAATATGGGAATGTATCAGCTTTGAATATTTGGATAATTTTTGATCAAAACTTTGTTGCATCATATGATTCTTTCAACTCACTGGGTTTGTTTTCCAGGTGCTCTCCTGGAAGCAAAGTAAGCTGGGGGGAAGGACGATTTTGAGTGGTTGCTGTTTCATCATCCACTGATGGGACCTTGTGAGTTGATTGGAAATCTAAACTATCATGTATTGTTGGCTGTTTTTGTTCTTCAGTTGAAGGCTCAAGCAGACTAAGATCTATGGAGGTTTGCAACCTCAGATGTTTGACCTTTGCGTTTTACTTTTTCTGATGAAAATCAAGCATTGAATGCAATACTTTTTTATGGGATCTTTCCACATATTCCTCACAAAGGAGTGCATTCAATTTTTTAAGAGCATTTCATTCTAAAAACTGATCATACCAGCTCAAATAAATATTATATCAGACAGGAAACAGGCAATTCAAACGCTTACCAGGGAAATCAGCCATGGTACAATGAAGCTAGTTGTCAAGGTGAAGAGGCTTGAGATGATGCTGTTGAAATCTGAGGGGTATGATGCAGTTAACGTCAGGATGAACCAAGACCTCTGGTTGAAGAATCCATCACTTATATACCCTCAAAATCTAGTAACACAGTACATTTGTGTGTGATTTGAATGAAAGTTGCTCATTCAGTAAAATCTACATATATTTCAACATTTTCTCACAAAGGAGTGCATTCAATTGATGAAGAGCACATCATTCTAAAAATTGATCATAGCAGCTCAAATAAGAATTAGACCAGACAGGAAACAAGAAATTCAAATAATCACCAGGGAAATCAGCCATGGTACAATGAAGGTAGTTGTCAAGGTGAAGAGGCTTGAGATGATTCTGTTGAAATCTGAGGGGTATGATGCAGTTAAGATCAGGATGAACCAGGACCTCTAGTTGAAGAAGCCATGGCTTATATACCCTGAAAACCTAGTCACACATGACATGTGTGTGTGATATGAATGAAAGTTGGTCATTCAGTACAATCTACATAGTTCATTTGTGTAAATAGCCTCAATTATCCACAAAGTTTCAACTTCCCTTCATATTAAATATTTATGTATGACATGTGAAGGGATGTGGACAATTTATTGTAAATTTTCCACCTCCCTGCACATGAAAAATGTGACACCAGAAAATGTTGTGATTTGGCTGGGGAGGTGGAAGATTTGTTCTAATTATTCCACCTCCCCACAACTACCTTGGAGCATGATTATGAATACTCCAAATGATCATTGATTTCTGGGACAGTGGATGACTTAGCATAAGTTTTCCACCTCCCCAGCCAACTCACAAGGCATTCCCATGTCATGTGATTTCTGTATGCACACAAGTCCAGGGAAGTGGACAACTTATTATAAGGTTTCCACCTCCCTTCACATTAGATGTACATGTACTAGGCAGTAAATCCAAAACCAATTTGATGGTAAGGTGGAAGACTTATCATAAGTCAACCATCAATCCAAAGGCATCCCATCCTAAATTCCAACTAGTACAAATGTTTTACAACTCATTCACACTTTGAAATTTTTTCATGACACCAAATACACGGCAAGAATCCCCCCTCACATCCAACAGCAACCACCTGCAACCAACCACTACCAACCTCCAACCCAGCAAATTGGGGTAATCCCCGGCCAAGACGCAACTACTACCGCCAAGGATTGCCCCGGAAACCCAACCGTACAGTCTCTGATGGGTACAAACCAATTGGTCATTGACTTGGGGGCGACCTTGTTGGTAAGTGGTCATTTCCCCTCCTTCATTTCCATCTCTTGTTTTGCCCAGCCCCTAACCCTACAGCTAGCTGACCCTAACGTGCTGTAATAGGCCGTTGGCAGTGGGATGATCTGGTTGTCGACAACCCTGTATGGGGTCCCTGGGGACCCCCATCTGAATGATGTCCTCTACTGCCCAAAAATACATGGTACCCTCTTATCCCTGGGCCACCTGATTGATTCTGGATACACAGCATCATTTGATGAGAAGATATTTCTGCTCACATCCCTTTCCCATTCCATTTGCACAAAATACGCCAACTGTACCTGGACCATTAACCAAATCACGCAGGCCGCCCCCTGTTTTCCCCATCTATTCCATATTTCTCCTTCCCTCTCCCCTATCCCCTTTATTTCATTTCCTTACTACTACCATTGTTCATTAGGGTACGTTTCCAACAATGCCGTCAAAACGTACCTGAAGACCCAAGTACCCTTGTTCAACCTGAAATCCTGGACCCCTTTTGTCTGCAAGCCCTGTAAAATAGCAAAGAGCACTAGACGACAAGAATCCTTACCTGAATCAATCCCCCGCAACAAACCGCTAGACCTCCTAACAACCAACCTCCTTGGACCACTACCCCCCAACTGCACTGGTAACTGGTATCTTCTGACCATCCGCGACCACTCCTTGACTTTCATCTTTGTCCATGCCTTCAAGCTACAATCCAAAGTCCCAAAATTACTCCTTTCCACCGTAAACTACCTCAAGAACCGCCTTGGAAACGCACCAATTCATCTCCAATCCGAAAATTCCAAAGAATACCACACTAAAAGCCTCATAGACTACCTGGAAGCACTCGGCACAAAACCAATCTTCACTTTCCCCTACACACCAGAACAAAATGGCAAAGCCAAAAGAGTGAACCAGACACTTGGCAACATGGCACGAACAATGCTGAAGTACGCTGGGCTATCCGACAAATTCTGGTCATTTGCATACCATCACGCGTGTCTTCTGCACAACCAACTCATAAACTCCTACTCCGGAGACAAATCCCCAACCAAGCTACTCTTTGACACCGCCCTCAACGTTAACCCCTTGCACCCCTTTGGATCAATGTGCCTGGCGCACGTCCCAAAGGAAAAAAGGCTCAAACTTGACAACCGCGCAGAACG
Source organism: Puccinia polysora (assembly GCA_025617555.3). NCBI lineage: Eukaryota > Fungi > Basidiomycota > Pucciniomycetes > Pucciniales > Pucciniaceae > Puccinia > Puccinia polysora. The sequence goes on from CM062635.1 coordinate 24,386,636, forward strand.
TGCCATATTCTTAGGATTCCAAGACAACCTCCACGGGTAAATCTGCTGGAACCCAAAATCTTCTTCCTTAATCTACACCAACATAGCGGAGTTCCCCAACTCATCCCCAAAACCTTTCATCCCAACCCCTACCACCGCTAACTCCATCAACCCAAACTTACAATCAGTCAAGCCCCACCTTGGCAAAGTGCCTATGGATGAACTATGTCATGAACAAGACTCCCACATCCTTGAAATCACGGACCGCCCCAATGATGACCTCCCAGCCTCTGTGACTCATGTGCTATAAGATAAATTCTGCCCCATCTGGGAACCACCACTGAGGAGCAAGATAGATCAGCTATTTGCCATGGATGTCTGGGAAGTAGTCAAGCGGCAACCCAGCATGAAAGTGATTGGAGAAAAGTATGTCTTTTCCATTAAGCATACGCCAGACGGAACCATTGACACGCAAAAGGCCCAATACGTTGCAAAAGGTTTCCGCCAGAAACTTGGAGTAGACTGCTACAAGACATTTGCCCCGACGGCTTTTCTATTGTCCCTGAAACTCCTACTTTCTATGGCAGTGTTGAACCGCTGGATCATACAATGTTTCAATATATTGGCCGCGTATCTCCACGCCCCAATCAATGAACTTGTGTACGTTGAGCCTCCTAGCCACGTGCGACAAGAACTGGCCAGGAAAGTGATGCGCTTGAAGAAATCCTTGTACGGAACGCGCCAAGCGGCTAGATGCTGGTGGAAATTTTTCAAGGCTCTCCTTGACAAAATTGGCTTCACCAGCAACTGTGTTGAACAAACCGTATACACGTACCATAAGGGGTTCATTATAATTGCAATATGGCTCCATGTCGATGACGGAGTTGTTGTAAGCAACAACCAAGCAGCCCTTGCCGAGATACAATGGGAGATGTCAGAATGCGTACGGGTCAAATGGCAAGAATTGTGCAACCGAATTGTCAGCATCAATCTTACCCTCCAAGACCGCCAACTCTACCTCAACAAAAAACTGCTGGCCACCCAAATTGTGAAGAAATGGACCGCCCTGCATTGCAAGCCCTTGATAAGAACGACAACCGTCATCCCAGAGCAAGGGCTAGTCACACCAACGGGCAACAACGGCGAGAACGCTGACCTGTTCCAATCATTCATCAGATCTCTCAATTACTTGGCATTAGGAACGCGGCTGGACATCACGTTTGGATTTAACTACCTATACTGATACAGCAAGCGTCCCACAACCCCACACTGGCAAGCCCTTCAGCACCTCATCAGATATGTCACCTCCACCACGCAATACAAACTACAATTCCGGCCAGCCCAACAATGCCTCCAGCTATGGAGTGACGCAAGCTGGGGGGGTGAATTCCACAGATTAACCTCTGGTTTCCTGATCCTTCTGAATGGGTGTCCGATATTTTGGGCTTCCAAACGACAAAAGAGCGTCTCTACGTTCACCTGCAATGACGAATTCATCTCAATTGGCGCGCAATCAAATTCTTTGCCTTGATCCACATGATCACCATCAAACTGGCTCCTTCCATCGACTGCAACCTTTTTTGCAACAACCATGCGGCCGTTTAAGTAGCAAACAACAAAGGGTCCCGCTCACAAATGCAACACATCTCCCGTAGTTTTTTCTTCATCAACAACACAATCTGCCGACTCAAACTCAATCTCACGTGGGTCAAGACAACTGGCCAATTGGCTGACATCTTAACAAAAGGACTTGGGCCAAACAAAAAACACAATTTCTGCAACCGCTTTTTCTGTTCTTAATTTTTTTCATTTTTTGCATTTATTACACATTTTGCCTGTCCTCTGTGTTTTTCCTTTTTGTGTTGATAGTCTGGTTTGTGGGGGGGGTGTTATGGTTTGGAAAACCCGACTATGGGATATCACGGATTGACCTATCACATAATACGTGACATATGTACATAGTATATACTCTGGGTCCGCGCGGACAACGGAAAATATAACAAAGGGCTCTGCCCCATCTTTTTCCCTAAAATCTGAGCTATCCGCTACTACAGAAAGCAAGTGACTGGGGAATTGGCCCAGGAGCTCCAGGTCCAATGTTGGCTCCTCCAGGGCCTGGAGCTCCTCAAGCCCATCAAGGCCATTTCCTTGGAGAGCCCAGGGCAAGTTCCCATGGGTTTTGGCCATATAGAAAGGCCAAAACCCATGAGAGGGAGGTGGGTCCTTGAAAAAAAAAACGCATGGCATGGATACACCATGCCATGTGTTTTCTTTTCAATGTGGCTATGATTCAAGCCACAAGGGGGGATAAGTCATGCATGAGAAGTAAGCATGAATTTCACCATGAGAAGTATGCCTTAATTTAAGTATTCATCTGCCCAATGTGAGATGAAAAGATCCAGAGGATATTTTTGAATTTGAATAAGATTCTTTTAAGAATTACTTTTAGATCATTTGATACAATTTTTGTAGAATTCCTCGATATTGACAACAAGTGGAGCAATGGCTTCCATGTTTGATGAGTGAATGTTTCTATATATGATCCCTTGTCAATTCCACTTCTGAAAATGTTTTAAATGATACTTCCAACTTTGAAGGAGATATCTGATTAAACCAAAATTTCATGTTTGTCTCAAAATAATGGTGAAATTAAGAAATAATTTTTTTATTTAGGTGCATTCCTGTAAAAATTGATTTATAATAATGATTTTAAAGGTTGTTTTTTAAATTATTTTTTTCCAAAGAAAATGTTTTCCAATGGTTCTTTCACTGTTTTAGAATTCCAAACAAATAACTGGGACTAGTTTCCAAAATTTGATAATTTGAATATATCAATAAAACCTGTATCCTTATAATATTTTACTCTAAATTTTCAAAGTAACAATTACATGAAATTTTTCATATTTTTTGGTGCCTTTGCATCTGCCTGATTACACAATTAATAAAGAGTAATTGTATTGCTCAATTTACCATTAAATTTGGGCAATAGGTCTATTGATCAAGGTGGGGTTGTAATGTATGGAACCACAATGTAAAATTGTTTCAGGATTCATTCAATTACCCTTGAGGATAAAAATATGGGTATTAATAATACATGTTATAACTTATATTTGTGAAAAATGGAGAAACTCATGTATTGCATGATGATTATTCATGCACATAAGCCTGGGGGGACAGGATGCACTTACCCTAAGCGCACCATGTCCCTTCAGACAACCAGTTGTTGATGGTTATGGGTCACCACAAACCTACATGACATGGTGTCCAATATTGAGCCTCCTTGCCCTCATTTTGGAAAACTTTGTTCTTCAGTATAGACATGGTCACTTCCCACTGTGAGCTGGTGGATATAATTCATCAACAATTACCAAAACAGCTTGGAACTCTGGGAAATGAGAAATATGGAATATTTTGAATCATGGAAAGTTTGTTCAACCAATGAGCAAGATGAATGAAACGTATTCAGGGACATGCAAGAATCACAAAATCATTAACCTTTACCAAATTTCTTTGTAATATTTTCATTTTATTTATCTTTTTGGATGAAAGGTATTTTCCAACATTGCCATTTCAGTAACAACTAGTTCCTGCAACAAACATTGTGGGAAAAAAATGCTAAGTAGTCCACTTCCCCATACCAATGATGAAGAGCCAACTTTTTTTAGCCCATCAGAAAATTTTGATGTGGGGTGGACCACTGAGGCTAAGTGGTCCACCTTCCTGAGCCACCTCACACTTCATCATGTAAAAATTGATGTTATGTTTTTACATCATGTCTGAGTGTTGCAGAAAATAGGCTTACATGTAATTCTGCGGGTTGAAAACTATCAATTTTGCTGCGTCACTTTCCAACCTATTGATTTCTTCTTGAGTCAACCAAAGCCGCCACTTTGACAAAAAATCAATTTCCTCTTGAGAAATATTTACCATTCATGAATGTAGGGTTTTTTCACATGTATGTCACAATGAACTCTCAAAAAGTATACTTTATAAGCCAGCATAACCAATCATTACCAACATATTGGCCTGAGCCAGAAATATTTTACTTTTTTCCCACTAAGAATTTTTTTCATCAATTTTAATTCTTGGAGCCTTGATCCTACCATAATTTTTCCAGGCTGAGGTCAATGATTGAGCAAGGTGAAGAAAATATTTTCAGGGAAATGCAAGGATCAGAAAAACCTGTTCCTCTACCAAATTTTTTTTCCATATGACTATTGTGTGATTCATCTTCTTGGATGTAAGATATTTTCCAGCATGGGCATTTCATTACCAGCATTTTTTTCCTGAAAAAAACACTGTGGGCTGGTTAAGCCAAGTTTTCCACTGCCCCACATGATGGACTAAGACCCAGCTAATGTGGGGAAATTAGCAAATTTTCATTGGGAGGTGGACAACTGCAGCTAAGTCATCTACCTCCCTTGGCCACCATCCACTGGATTATATGGATATTCATTATCTTTTGGTGCATTCCATCTGGGTCTCTGAGGAAACAATGATATGTGGGAATATGTATTTTGAAATCCAATGATTTCTAAAATTCATTTTTCAAACTGCTGAATCTTCCAAAACTCCACAAACCAATAGACTTTATCATCACCCTCATCCTTCAACTTCATCCCTGGTTGGTATTCTCTGAATTTCCTAGGTACAAATTGGATTATAATAATATTAATTCACTGGAAGCTGATGAGAATGTCAAACTGGACTTTCTCTCACCACAAAACAAAAAATCTTCTCATGCTTATCAGTTGAGAATAGATTCCAAAAAAATCACTCCAAGCCAGATCAAGTGAACCTATTTATAATTTCAAACCAAGGAAGGAAATAACCACTTTCAGAAATCCTCAACTTGAGCAGGAGAAGACACTTTTCAGGCACTTTGAGAGTCTCAAAAAAATTTGAATTCAGCCACTGCACTTGCACCTTTTGAGAGGCTCAATAGTTCTGTATGCCATGAATCCAACTTTTTTTGGATGTTTAGAGCGCTTGATTGGAACATGACTGATAATTTTGGGCGCAAATCTTATTCATATGTCATACAAAAACTGTGTTATTTTTTTCAGAAAATTCAATAAATCTTCATCATTTCATTTCCTTGGAACCCCTCATGCCCACTCAAAAATTTTTGCATCCACAAAAAGATGTAAATCCATTGCTTTTGGAACCATTTGAAAATGCCATGCTGATTTATATTTATTTGGAGTGTTTTAACCAGTCCAAATTTCCCCTTCATGGCTTTCAGCAAAGTCAAATAAAAGCACAAGAGCCTAGAATATCTGAAAAAATTCATGAAAAAGCCTAACAAAAATGTTTGGGAGACCAAAGGGTGATTCAACTGTTCTGAGGAGTGGAGACGGTTTTTCCCACTTTCTGTATCAATAATCTTGTTTCAGGGAAATTCTTTTCCCAAAAACAGCAATTTGATTGAAAATGGAAGGATGATGATACTCAATTAAATTTCAAATTTATATTAATGTTTCATTTGCACACACATATACATCCATTTAGGTTTTTAATTCAAGATATGATATTCCGCAAGGGTTTTTAGAGCTAAATCAAGTTGATCTTCCTGAATAATCACTTGAAGTTCTACAACTCAATTTTTGTAACCAGGCAAAAAATGATGCAGAAGAAAATAGAGAATATTACTAAAAAGGTATAAGGATCACAGGCAGAAATGATTTGGGCAACAGAGAGTGGCCTCATTACCACAGATTTTTTCTTGTACAAGGATTGATACCCCAATGGCATGGGACTGAATTACAATGATCTTTGGATAATTCAATTGAGATGGATTGATTGATTATGAATCAAGATTCATTGAAAGCTTTGGGTGAACAACCCTTGTTTTTTATTTTTTTTCAAATTACAATACAATACATCCTTTTTGAGGCCATTTTTATTTTAGAGAACCACAAATGTTCTGGAGCATGACCAATTGGAAAAAGCTACCAAGTTGAGAGGTTTTACATATAATTAGAGACTGGTTACAAAAATATTTTTTTTTGAAAGTGGCATTAGGATTTGGAATAATTTGATTTTATACAAAAAAATTCTCATGTTCTGAAAAAAATCAAGAAAATATAGTGTATTTCTTGCACAAGAAATTCAGTAGCAATGATACTCAATAAAAGTTTTTTGAAAGTTGAACTCTTCACAATTTAATTTTTCCTCAAGCATGAATGGGAAAGAAATCTTATCTTTTAGACTTAAAATGATTTGTAAATTTTTCATAGAATGGCAAAGTTAGACTAAGTGCCTTACCACACCACCAATCTGATATGTTGATAGAGGCAGGGGGTGGGGGGACAGGGTGAAATCATTTGAATGCACAAAATTCCAAGACAGATCATCAGAAATTCAATGACCAGTACTTGAAAATTAATTCATCATTCAAAGCAAATCACCAACAATTATCTGCAATTTTTCCTGGTAAGGTAGTCCACTTGAGCAAAGTGCACAAACTCACCAGGAGTAAACATCCCACCATTGCAGATTTAACAGCACTTGGCAGCCCAAATTTTTAAATCAGCTTGACCATGTTTTCCACATCCAACTAATTCTCATCAAGTGGTTTTCCAATCATCAGAAAAACATATTAATTTTGGTTGCTCACTACCCCCAAAAAAATGGTAGCTAATGCCTCTCTTAAACTCCAAAATTTTCATCCTTTTGTAATTTTCACGTGATTCAATGGGAAAACATCCAGAAATGGTTTAACTTTTCCTTCAATGTATATAACTCAACATCACCTTTTTTTGCTTAAACTCTAAACAGTTATTTCATGAAAAAATTTCAAAGTGTGCATGATTTTTAAAACATTTGTAATAGTTGGAATGCAGGATGGGAAGTGTTTGGATTGATGGTTGACTTATGCTAAGTTTTCCACCTTCTTATCAAATTAGTTGTGGCTTTACTGTCAATTAAAGGTACATTTAATTTCAAAGGAGGTGGAAAACTTATCATAAGTTCTCTCCCTCCCTGGACTTGTATGCATACAGGAATAACATGACATGGGAATTCCTTGTATAGTGGCTGGGGATGTGGAAAACGTATTCTTAGTCTTCCACTGTCCCAGAAATCATCAATAATTTGAAATATTCAAAATCATGCTCCCAGGTGGTTTCAGGGAGGTGGAAGAATTAGCACAAGTTCTCCACCTCCATGGCTTTCCCATATAATTCTCCCTTGAAATCTCATCCTTGCGTACCCATGGTCCTGGTGTGGTGGACAAATTATCATAAGCCATCGAGATCCCTGCACATGAATCATATTTAATTTGTGTGGTAAAGCAGACACTTTGGTGATACAAACCTGCTTATTCCAACAAATCAACTTGGTGAATCCTGAAAAATTTCATCTCTCCATGATAATATGCACCCCTGTTCCATTTTTCTTTATTCTTTTGAGATAAGTGATCCAGGAATGTTGAATTCTCATATATTCTTTTGGAATCATGATTTGGAAATGTTAGTTATATCATTTAACCTGTTTGCTGGTCTTTTAACAGCCAGTCATTAGAAAGACCTATACCTTCTTTACACAAATTAGCAAGTATTCATATCACACCATTTTCAAAAGAATGAAATTGAAAACCATGCATTGTTCTTCTTGCCCTTTTTTATTATGTAATATGATTTGTGGATATTTAGTCAAAATCAATTCAGGAAAGGGGAAAATTATAATCCTCATTTACAAGAATTAGCACCATGCAAGATCTTACACCTGATTCATAATATTTCTCTATTATTCAGTTTCCAAAATTGAACCCTCAACAATCAATTACCACTGAATATCCATCCATGCAGTAAACCTGAATCTACATGGTACCCGGCCTTGCACTTTGAGTAATTGGATATTTAAACAACCTTATAATAAAAAAAAAGCAATGCAACAAGCTATTAGACCTGTGCCATTATTATCCAACTCTACTTGATATATTATTCAATTAGCACTTCTACCAAATCAATAAGATTGGCAAGGAGTATTCTGAAGTCCATATTATGGAAAATTGGATCTTGATATATTTCAACTCCAGCTGTTCCTTATGGTGGCTGGAATTCTGGAGCTCATTTTCTCATTCAATACTTATTGGTCAATTCCATAAATATGAATTATTTGGAAACACATAATGGTCAAGAATGCTTGCTGTGGAAATTTTTTGTGATAGTTAAAATCATGAAATTCAATAGAAAGCCCTTAATATCTATTATCTGAAGAAATCCATGGAATAAATAACTCAAAAGTGACTGCATGATCCCTATATATTTTTATGAATCATGCTTAAATGCCAAAAAAATGATCCCACTTTTGGAGCAGATGGTAGCCACAGAGTCTCTTTTCTATGTCAATTATGAATTGATTTTTCATTTAGCCCTTCCCTTGTTGAAGAAGATTCTATTCAAATATACAAGTATACTTATGTCCATACCCTTTGCCCACTTGGAAGAAAAATTTGAGAAAAAAGTGGAATCATAATTTATAATATCATCATTTCTGAAAATTTTCAGAATGCCAATAAAAGGAAATCTGACTTCCTCTTTATCAGTTTGTGAAAAATAAATACAAAATAACAAAATAAGAAAATTTTTCATCTGGTTGTCAAGTTGGAAAATTATACATTGAACTTGGTAAGAACTAATCCCCCAAGTACATGATCTCCATGGAAATAATACAAAACCATTTCTAAATCCTGGCGCCTATTTTTTATGACTAAAATCCAGAAACCCCAGCTAACCCAACATCCCACACCCCTGAGCCATCAAGAGTACCCCTTCCAGGTGACCAAGTCAATATCCTGGTGTTGAGGGAGATGAAGATTTTGACAAGTCTGCTGCCCCATCCTCCTTTGTGATTGCACAACAACTCTCTCAATCCTACCAACACCAAAAGAAGCAAAAACCTTTGGCCCAAGAACAATAATCTCTCTCTTGTCATGCATGCAATCTTGGAATCCCTGCTTCTTCAAGTGGTATTTCCAAGTCCTCACTTAATTGGACAAAATCAGTTCTTGGAATGGATTCCAACAACAACAAACTTCCTAATCCTCAATGTGGTTCTGAACTAGCATCCCTCAAAAATTACATGGGAAAGAAGAAGGCATCCATTAATGATGCCATAGAATCAAACACTGGAGAGCCAAGCGGGTTCAGCTCCAATTTAAAACTGTAAGAAAAGGAGCTGAAACTTGTGAAGAAGGATTCTGTTAAAAATGAATCAACTCTACTCATTCTAAGTCTCTGTCTCTCCTCAGTTCCTCTCCCAACTGCAGTGGCCATGTGAACTGGGAAATGCCCCTGTGAAATGTCCTGGACTACCCAGAGAGTCCTGCAACTCAACCAGCTTGGGCCTCTTCTCTAATAAGCGCACCCTGGAAGCTCTTCTTCTCCTCCTCTTCCTCCCTTCTAAATTTCTTCTTCCCTTCTTTCTAATCACAATATTTCTACATCTTCTATTCTGATACACCTCTATTACTTTCTTGTTTCATCTGCCTCACTCCTCTCAACCTATGCCCTGATCTCTTCTTCTTGATCTTACTCTTGACTCATGACTCATCTCAAATTGACTCTCTTCTCAATTTGGTTTGACTTCTCCTATAAATTTTTCCTGAAAAGTCTCATTGTCCATGGATCCATGCCTGGTAAGAACCTGATCCTCAAGATAACACTGACTCAAAGCCTCTGACAACTTGGTTCCATCAACTACAGTTATCCTTCTACATCTACTTGCCTCTATCATGCTTGTGCCGTTAGATCTGCCTTCTATCCTTCAAATAAAGTATATACTGTTTGTCTCTTCATCTTCCTTCTTCTTTGTATGCTCCACGTCTGTTTCTCCTACCTTTAAACCTCTGCCTATAGTCTGCTGGTTTTCAGTTCAAAAAAATCACATCTCAATCTTATTAGATTCCTTGCGCCAATTACAACAAAATATTACCTCAACATCTCAATCCCTCATAATCACTGCTTTGGTCCAAATTCAGTCTCATGATGAGACATGGATAGAGCATTCCCGGTCCTTGATCCAAAATTTGGGTATTCCCAGATGCACCAATCACTGGGAACAGAATCTAAAATCTTTCTGGAATTTGTCTCTCACTGCAATAATCATCAGAACATGGGAGATGTGCCACAAATGCGGGGGGACTGCTTCCTATTCAATAAATGAGAATGAAAACACCCTGGCAAACAGGGTTGCCATAATAAATTGTCATCTTGTCACAAAGAAGGCTATTTGGAAGAAGGAGCACAAGTCAAAAGGAGGCTCCAGCAGCCCAAAATCTAATGGTTCTTCATCTAAAAGTCTCAAAAAAAGAAAGTGTTTCAAATCAATCTTTTGTAATTTTCTCTTCATGATCAATGACTTACTGCTTATGATGTTTTGAAATAAAGCATAACAAGAAGGAAATTCAAAAGACCACGGCAGTTTAGCTGGAAATGATGTACATTTTCCCAGAAACTTCTGCTCTTTTCTTGGACAGTGGATTCATATCTGATGTTGAGGGTGAAGATGAGGAATTATTCAATCATGAAAATGTTTGGAGGCCTCAACATTTATCCCAAATATATCACTACCTGGATGAAGCATACATTTAACTGGCCAAAAACCCGTGCATGAAGAGGGATAGATCAATGAAAATTATTAAACTTGCTAAACCAAATAATTCATCAAGAGGCAATCACCAACCAACACTTCCTACTTCAATACCTCAAAACTGGTTAAGTGAGGAAGCTCTGGAGGATAAAACTCCAGTTGAAAAAAGATCCTTGGGTTTACATCCAGAAGTTGATCTCACAGAGGCAGTTTTACATCTCAGAACCCAATTTTCCAATCCCTCTAGCTTACTGTCAACCACACAAAAATTTTAAAAATATTCCAAATAGTTTAATTTTTATATCAGTACTTTAAAAAAATATGGAGGAGTATGTTTGGATGCAACATTGGCTTTGGTGAAGTTTTTCTTGAGTACTAAAGGTATTCTTATTTTAATCCAATTCTTGTTTTGCCAACCAGAAACTTCTAAATATATTTAAAGGTAGATTAACTTAATTTAAAAATTGCAATGGTGTGGGGTCACCCTGACTTGAAGAGTTTAACAATTTGGGTTCAACTGTTAAAATTTTGAAATTTTCAAATAAATAAATCTCTAAAAAGTTGTTACATCCAAACAGAAATTGAAGTAAGAGTGGAAAAACCACCATCCACATGTGCACAGAATACACAATCTCATTGAAAAATTTTGAGTGAATTATATTTGATGAATAGCCTTTTGGAAAGCTACATGAAGTCTTTTTTTTTAATCACAACATCCTAAATGCATTTTTTTAACTTTGCAGCTACACATTCCTAAATGTTAATTTTATAATTTTGAGGAAATCCCACTAACTCTATGAATTGGGAGTTTTCTTTTCAAATTGTGCATAATTAACATTTTCTAACACCAAAATGTGATTTCAAATCATGGTTTTGTAATAAGATAATTTGTTTTAAGACAAAATATGTCATGTTCCATCAAGGCAATTGACCTTGCATTTGAATCTAAAAACCTTGGGATTTGCTAAGTATTTTAGGTGGGCTAACCATGAGCAGTTGGTAAAATCTATTTGTTTGAAACCTTGTTCAAAATACAAAATATACTGTTCAATGCATTTCCCATTGGAGAGAATATGAATATTCAAAATAGAAGAATTTTTTTGGATACTTAAGCTCACCAGGAATTATAAGATGAAATCAAAAATTCTGTTTTCATTCATTTATATTTCCCTTTAAAATAATAAATCTCAGACAACCTCCAAAAATTTGAATTACCACAACATCCAAATCAATCAAAACTATGGAGAATACTACCAGAGTTAGAAACATTTGGATAAACCAATTTCCCAAATGTTCTCAAAGGACTCTTAAACATGGAAGAAATCTATACAATGGTGTTAGAAGGTCCAAAAAAGCTCATCATACCCATATAATGCAATCAAACGATTCTACAAATGTATGTGAGTGAATTTTTCCTGCATTTTATTAATAGTTAAAAGGTCACTGATGAATATATTTTTTTTCAAAAAATAACCCCACAATAACCAACCATATTCCAATCCACTACCAGAAGAAACCCATCCAGGGAAACACTACAAGCAAACATCAGGGTTTTAATTGAAAATCTTGCGCAAAAGTACATTCCTCGATTTATATTTCAATTGGGGTGCATTTTCTTATTTATCCCATCATTCTTCACATTCAAACCATCAATTGAATATTCCAATGCACAGCCAAACCCTGAAAGAGATCCTTCCAATGGTGAAATACAACATTACTCCCCACCAGCAAATATGGAAATTTACAATACATCTGGGATGAAACCTCTTCAATTTCTCTATCACACTTCAAGTGCCCTGATTTCATCACTCTAAATCCTTCACCAAAGTATTAAGGAAAACATTTGTTACCATGCATGTCAGAAATACATCAAGAGGAAGCATGAGAAAATCCGCCTGAACTCAATTATCAGTGGCCAGCCCACTATTCAGCGGAAATACCCAAAATTCTTGCAACATTAAAAAAAGATTGTCAATTACAAATGATCTAGTGGAAAATGTTTGTTGTGAAAACTGTTACCAACTTCAACCTTTGAATGATGTAATTTATTCTTCAGAATCCCAAACTGGTGAAGAAATTCAACAACACAGGAATTATGCACATAATATTGATAATTCAATAGCTAGGAACCTGTTACATGTGGATACAAACTTTGGAAACATGAAAATAAAAAATCTTAATTTTATCCTTTGAAGCAGTTTGGATACAAATTGCTCAAAAAGTGGATTGCCCAGCAATTAATGCTCCCTTGGTTTGAAGAATATCTCAGTGCACCTCAAGAGCATCAAGCCATTAATCCAACTAAAATTGATGATATTTGGGGTGGAACTATGTGGAAAGAATTCAAGGATCAAACCAACCAGACTAACACAGCAGAACCAGGGAACCTTTCCTTTGGAATTGAAATTGATTGGATGAATCCCCATGTAATCAAGACCAGTGGAAAAATTATCTCTCTTGGAGTAATATTCTTCATATGTTTCAATCTTCCACCTAGTTTGTGTTACAAGCCACACAAGATTTTTGTGTACGGCTTCACACCAACACCCAGGGAATGCACCTCATTCCAACTGAATAATCTACTCCAGCCCCTTTTCTCCGAGCTACAGGATCTTTTGAAAGGATTATTCTTCACAGAAACCAACAAATATCCACATGGAAGAGTGATATGTGCGGTCATATTACCATTGATTGGTGATACACCTGCCTTACCTAAAATGGGTAGATTTGCATCCCACACTGCAAAAATCTTCTGTGCCCACTGTCAACTCAAGCTTAATGATATCTGGAACACCAAAAAGGACACTTGGGCAGTAAGAAAGAATCAATATCACATCAAAATGACAGAGAATTGGAATAATGATCAATCATTCAATGAGAAAACCAACATTCTCAAGCTGCATGGGGCCTGTTACACAATTTTCCAAACTCTACCGTACTGGGAATCAACAAACACAAAAAAAATTGATCAAATGCATACCATTATCTTGGGAATGATACAGGATTACAGAATCACCTACCTTGAAATTATCACGGTGTGCCAAAGTATTCAATTTTTGGAAAGAGGGAAAAATACTGGCCCAAGAAGTGTAACAATTAGTCAATTCAGTAGCCTCAAATATGGATCCATAAGAAATTTCTATTTGTCACCAGAAAATACGTAAAAAGTCGCAAGGATAGAGTTCAAAAATTTCAAGATAGCTCCCCAAAAAACCAATATTTTTCTCCCAATCCAATTTAAAAGGTTAAACATTTGTCAAATCAGCTGCAAGAAGGCTCATCAAATATGCATCATAGAACTTCTGTACCAATTTTTTTAGTGCAGAAAATCCCAGGGCTCCATCCTCCCAGATCCTCAAGAAGTTGGTAAAATTCTGCTTCTGAACTCCTTCCACCAACTTTAAAAAGTTCTCCAAGGCTTCTTGAGAATGAATCAAAAAGCGGCCCATGAAATTCTGGGCCTCAATCAAAGGAAAAAGGAAAGAAAAAAGATACCTCACCAGAAAGAAATCCAAGTGGATCTATTGGAAGAAAATCAGGAAGCCAACATGAATCTGGGAAGGGCAAGAAAGGCTTCATTCAGGAAATCTCCTACTTCTCTTTTGAAGATCAAAGCAATCCGCATCAAGCAGGTTCATTGATAGAAGAGACAAGTATTGCATAAAATGAATTGTGCCTGACTACTCAAGAGCTCAGAAGTCTTCAAGAGGTTACCAATTCAATCAAATTTCCATCTTGGATTACTGGGTTCCCCAGAAACATAGGTTTTCCTTCTGCTGGTACTCCTAAGGCTGCTGAATGTTTGGTTTTGTACCCCATTCACTTAGTGCTTGTTTTTATTCTAAGATGAAATTGAAACTCATGCAACAGCTTGCGGAAGCAAAAGATTACCTCCACTACTTCTAAAATTATTGGTATCATCAACTTTTTAATGTCTCATGAACTTACAGATTACCAGTTGTGCTAATTGGATGAATTTATTTTTGTTTACCCAGAGGAATTATTGCTTCATTGGGGATCTGAAATCAAACCCAAACCAACAATCCATCATTTTCAGCATATGACTGAGATGATAAAGCTCTATGGTCCTCCCCCAATATTTTCCTGTTGGTCAGGAGAAAAGCTGAATCACATCTTGATCTTGGTTAAAAAATAAAAATACACATAGGTAACTTAGGTCTCTTAAAAGTAGATTCTTTATTGCACACTTTGAACAGATTGTTTATTTTATTTTAATGTTTACTTGATAAGACCCTCTTGAATGGATTCCTTGAAAGGGTCAAACTTCATGGCTTTGTTGAACAAATTGGATCCCACTGGAATGTTTGGGGGATAAATTCTGACCAACTCCCAGTCTGAAAAGTTTGTTCTACTCTTTCAAGACAGGTGATGTTTCAAGGGCTAAAAAATAGATGAATTTTTTGTACAAAGAAAAATTGAAAAAATTCATTGAAAATAAATCAACATACAATGTCTTGCCATGGGACCAGCTGGAGTGGTTGCCTTGCAAATCAATGCTCTTCCATGTTAATCACATAACATCCCATTGCTACAATAAAAGTAATTCTCAGATTTCCTTTTCATCCCCATCAAATCAAGGCCCTTGTGAGATGGGGAAGGTATTGTCCATCTTTCATGAAAAAAACTGTGCAAAATATTTCCTCATTGTTGAAACTTTTTCCCCTTTGGAACAAATTGATACTTCAAGAAATAACTACCTTGGCCTCAGTTATCTCAATTCTGAAATGTTTCATCAAGAAGGTGGATCCATATCTGTGAAAAATCAAGATAAAATATTAGGTTTTGTGGTAAGCATGACTTATGAGGCAAAAAAGGAAAAACCCTGAAGGACTTTTATTGTTTTGTGAAATTGACTATTTGGTAGGTTGATATAAAAAATACTAATACCTAAAGAACTTTCATTATTGATTTTTTTGACTGGTATTTCCTCACAAAGCAGGAGGAAATACAAAAATTCACATGGACTAATTTTTTATTGTACTAGATATTGGTAAAAGATGAAATCAGAGGAATTGGTATTGTGTCACATATCTACCTAAAACACATTTATAAGGTGCAGAATTCAAAAATAGAAATTGGATCTAATCTCAGAAAACTGAAGCATCAATCCTAACAGCAAATTGGAAATATCTATTTACACCACTGATTTGAAATGATCTTCACCTAAAAATTTGATTCTTCTCATTTTGGAACTTTGTAACATTGTAAATCATGGCCCATGATTTACAATTTCAATTATAACTTCTGAAGAGATTTTCAATGAAATTATGGTCTTACAGTTAAATGAAGAATTATCAATTCTACTTTTTTTGAATCAATTCCAATTCAATCTATGCATTGTATAAATATTCTGCATGAATATTCTGAGTTCAACCAAAAATCAATTTTATGTTTGACTCCAAAACCCCAACAAAGTCAAAACAGGTTTCAATAACAAACCAAGGTGCTACACCTGCGGGCAGTTGCAGCCTTTTTTCATGGTGAATGAAAGCACAAGGAATTCCTCTTTATATAAGCCTAGAACCTTGGACAAAGAAAATGGAGGACTTTATTTTAACGGATCAAACTCCTTTGGCAGAGAGATCAGGGGTTCTTTGGAGATTTGAAAGGTAGTGCTCAAATTTAAGCCAGAAACCCTTCCAAAAGCCAAAATAATCTTGAGAGGAGAAAGAGAAGACAGGTCAAATTATAGATTCCTCCTTGTCAAAATCCACTCCAAATTTGATTTTTCATCTCCCCAAGGACTTTAGTATAAACCATAAGGAATGATGAAAGATTTCCCAGGCCTGTGAATAATATCAAAAGAGAAAAACTGAATAAAAGCCACCCATTGAGTCAAAGGAGCATTTGGAAGGCTGGGAGCATTGATAATTTTAATGATGGATTGAGTGTCTACTTTTAATCCAAAATTTTGGCCCCAGAGTACTGTTTGAAGTTTCTTAAACATTTGAGCCACGCTGCAGAGTTCCGGTTTTGGTTGGGAGTATCTGGATTCCACATCTGAACATGAAAAGGATTCATAAAGAGGAGGATGGTCCTAACCATTTTCATCTTCCTGAGTAAGAACAGCCCCAACAGATTGATAACTAGCTGAATCAACAGCCAGCTTGATCTTGCAGGCTCCAGGTCAATAAGATATTTTTTTCAAGACTATTTCTTTACCAAAAATAATTTTGAGAAACTGGAGATAATTTTCACAAGCTTGTTTTCAAATCCATTCAGCTTCTTTCCTGGTTAGAACATGCAAAGGGGAAGACATTTTGGATAAAGATGGGATGAAGATTTGAACATAAGTGTGAAAACCTAGAAAGCCTCTAACTTCAGTTGGATTGATTGGAGTGGGCCAAGAGATGATCTTTTTGAATTTGGATGGGGCCATCCTTCTTTGTTTCTTGCAGACCACATGACCAACAATTTCCGGAGAAGGGACTCAAGCAGCCAATTTTTATACATAAACAGTAAGGCCCAATTCCTTGATTAAAACAGAATCATTTCCAAAGTAGTAGTGTATTACAAAATGAATTGAAAAATACCTGAATGCCAAGACAAGAGCTCATAATTGTAATCAGACACTGGAACTTTAATTTGGCCATTTTAAATAAAGATACCAGCATGATTTGGGATTTCATCCTGGAGGATCCATATCATCTGAGCCTGATAGACTGCAACTAAATTGGTGGCACATTTTTTAAGTTCTGAGGTATCACCACTGGACACGCAGGCACAGATCTCAGTCAGACGGGGGAGCAGTGGAGATACTCAACAGCACTCTTACTTCAAACCTGGTGGAGACTTTCATAACTCTGATCTAAAATCCTCTCATCATCCCCGGATCCTCATTGATTGCTCTTGTCCCTCCCACTCTTCTCTACTCTTTCTCATACTCTCATCTCCCTCTACTTGTCTGACTCAAATTAACCCCATGAGCCCTGTCTGTGAGCCCGGTGTGATATTTCTCTCTCTCTCTTATTCTCATCTTGTCTCTTATATTGACTCAACCTTATATCTGATTTTCACCACCAGTCTCATCTCTTCTCTTGTCTCCATGATCATTGTTGTCACTCCTTGCCTTGTCTACTCCTCATACCTCAGCCTGTCACCCTTCTCACCTCCAAATGTCCGATGTTTGTCACTATTTCTCAATCACTTGTGTTTCATCTCTTTGTTGAATTTCTCTGCTGTTTCCAGTTCCCAGTTTTTAGTTTTAGCAATACATCAAATTAACACGGTTAAAAGCCGAAAGGAACTCTTTTGAAAACTGAATCTCAAGCCCCTCAATTGGCAAATAAATATAACTTGGAAACAATGGCCAGCTTGATGTCAGAAGGATTCCGGCAGGCCATGTTGAAAACTGCTCTCAATACCATCCCTAGACTCAGCGAGGACAAGTAGGGTGTATGGAAGGAAAAGATGGATGCCATCCTAGATGTTTGCGGATGCTCAAAATCTATCAATGATACTTGTCGGCTCTAGATTTGGATGTCAATCACAAGATCAAACTTCTCATCATCTCAAGTTTAGAAGCTTTGACACACGATAACATAGTCACTCCTCAAAATAAGAACTCAGCAAAACTTCTGTGGAAGGCCATCATCAACAAGTATGCCTCTCTGCAAGCATCAAATAGGGCGAGGATATTCAAAGATTTTCTTTACTTGACATTCATGCCGGATAAGATCAAGGACTTCATAACCAAGGCTAGGGTCTGTCTATAGAAAATGTCTGAAGTCGGCATTGTCCTCCCCAACGACATCCTAGCATACCATCTACTATTCAAATTTCCCAAATCAATGAAGGACATTAAGCGTCAAATCATGCACACAGACAAGGAGCTGTCCGTTGAATATGTTTTAAACCATCTTAATCAGTTGAATAATGAATCTAAAGCTCAGATTACGTGGGGAAATCAACAATCTCAAACTGAAGTGGCTCTGATCAATTTGAAGCCCAATGCCTCAAATGCTGTTGACAAATCCGGAGAGCATTGGAGATGCACTGAGGGATTTCATAATCCCAGAAAAGAAAAACATCATTCCGCGGACAACTGTTGGCACCTGCATCCCAAAGTAGCGCCAGACTGGTGGTGAGAAGAACAAGCCAAATGGAAGTCTTGCAAGACTCAGTCTAAATCGAATCCAGTCGCTCACTATGTGGCTCTGCTCTTGATGTGGATTGATCACGGAAATCCGAAATCCAAATTTATTCTGGACAGTGGTGCATCTATACACATGATCAACAACAGACGGTACTTCATCAATATGACTCCGAGCAATATTCAATCCATCAAAACTGGTAAGGAGGGAGCGGAACTCAAGATAAGGGGCAGAGGTACCGTCCGACTGGTTTGGAACGATTTCACTCTTGAACTGGCCAATGTATTTTACGTACCTAGCATGGTCATAAAACTCATAAGCACCAGAGCCCTCAACCAATCTGGATGTACTTTAAATGCTAGAAAAAATCAATTCAACATGTCTAAGGATGGGCGCAGGATCTTTGGTGGTGCAATTGTAGGCAACCTGTATACGTTGGAGACCCCTAAATTCAATCGAGTATTGCATCCGGGTTACTGGGCAAATGTGACTTGGATGGCAGACAAGGAACTCATGGAAATTCATCAAAATTACAGCCTTGCCTCCATCTCTAGGTTGGAAACAGTTACAAAGCACATTCCCGTTGAAACAAAGAACAACTTTGAGTGCATTCACTGCGTCAAGAGCAAGATCACAAAATCCTTGTTCAAGGGAACCTCTCCAAGGGCAACAAAGGTTTTTGAATGGATTCATCTTGATCTCATGGGACGCTCAAACCACAATCCAAGGGTGGTCATTGGTTTATTCTAACCCTGGTAGACAATGCAACTGGGTACATTGGTGCTTTCCCGTTGAATTCTAAGGAGGAAACTCCTGAAATCATCATTGATCTGATTGAGAAAGAACATAGACTTCAAGGATACTACCTGTCTCAAGTATGTTTGGATGGGGGTTTGGAATTTGTCAATCACAAGCTGCAAAATTTCTACAACAAGAATCACATATGTCAAGTCATCTCCAAGCCTTACCACCCAGAACACAACGGCAAGGCAGAAAGGGCAAACCGAACCATTGTTGAGTCAACCAGGACTATCCTCAAGGAAGCCCTCATACCTGCAAACCTGTGTCAAAAATTAAAAAAATCTAGTGCCTTGATGCTCAACCAAATACCAAGGGAAGATCATCCTGACTCACCGTGGTCTTGGATTCATGGGTACTCGTTACCGTCTACGTATCTCAAACCAATTGGTAGTCCCTGTGTCTATTTACTGTCACAGCAAAAGAGGGGCCTCAAATTCAAGGAAAAAGGGGACAAGGGAATAATTGTAGGCTTCAATCCCATCTTCCGTTCCTATTGCATCCTTACTAAATCTCTCTCTATTGTTTGCTTGAAACACGTGAAGTTTTTAAAAATGCCGATTCCGCAAAACTCAATTTTGACCATATCAACCAACGACTGGACTGAAGAGTCACAGATCAATAGCCCAAGTAAAACACGCTGTGAGGAGGTTAGTCAGGAGGAATCCTGGCAGAGAAATACTCCAGAGTTCACAGACTATAGGGATGGGTCCAAAGATGGGTCATCCTCTGACCCGGATATCAGCTCTACATCTGAAGTGGAGTTGTCGGACGTTGAGGATTTGGTTTCACATCCTCTTGCTAATGAACCAGTGAGTGCTGCGCAAACTCAAGCATCCATCGTGGGATCATTGCTACGGCCCACAAGAACCCTCAGAGATTGGGCTGCTATCAAACCACCTCAACGCTACGGTTTCTTTCATTACTACAAGCCAAAAAGCTATGAAGATGCTGTAAATTGTGAAGAAAGTCGGAAGTGGATCTTGGCAATGGATAGCGAACTGACGTCAATCAAATACTTCAATGTGTGGGAAGAATTTGACGGACCCAAACCATTGAACCCTCTTTGGACAACCTGGATCTTCAAAATAAAGGAAAATTGCCACGGCAATCCGGTGAAGTTCAAAGCAAGACTGTGCGTACAGGGCTTCAACCAAATAGAAGGAATTGACTTCTTCAAAACCTTTGCGCCCACGGGCAAACCTTCAACGCTGGGTCTAATGCTGGTATATTCCTTGAAGTCCGGGCAGAAAGTTTGGCAGTTTGACGTGAAAAGTGCATTCCTACACTCTCCAATAGAGGAAGATGTCATCATCAGAACTCCTAAAGGCTCTAAGCGAGCTTCCAAATTTCTCAAACTCAAAAAATCACTATATGGATTGAAACAATCTCCCAAGAACTGGTAAGAGACGTTGACGGACTGGTTCAAGGAGATTGGTTTCTATGAATTGGTGTGCGACCCTTGCCTATACATATCTGTGGACGGTAAGTTGCAACTATTCTTCCACGTGGATGACCTAATCCTTGTGGGAGATGGTCAAGGCTTCAAGGAAAAATTCAAACAAAAGTTCAAGGGATCAATGTGCCAGGATCCAAACACCATTCTTGGAATGAAAATAGTGGTTAAGGAAAACAAGATACTGCTCAGTCAACCCAACCACATTCAACATGGACTCGAAGAACTAGGACTGACGGATTGCAGAGAGTCAACAACTCCTCTCACCCAGAACATTCAGCTCAGACTGGCTACTGACCAGGAACACTCAGAATTTCAAGCATTGAACATCAACTATTGATCAGAAATCGGTTTGTTAAACCACATAGCTTGCTATACCAGGCCCGATGTCAGTTTTCCTGTGTTGAGCCTGGCCCGCTTCAACGTTAAACCAGGAATCACACATTGGAATGAGCTAAAGAAAACCTGGAAATATCTGAAGTCAACTCAACATTATCAACTCAAACTCAAACACGTCCCTCACTCAAAGCCAATGGAAATATTCTCTGATGCATCCTGGGCCAACAATCCCAATACTCGCAAATCTCAAACTGGATATCTCTGCTTGGTCTTTTGAAGCCTAGTGTCCTGGAACAGCTGCAAACAAAGGAATATCACCTGGTCTTCGACCGACGCCAATTTGAATGCGCTGGTGGATGCTTATCACGAAGCTACATGGATCAAAGCACTTTTCAACAAAATCTTTGACTTGTAATTAAAGGTGATTCCTCTCAATATTGACAACAGCGGATTGGAAAACAAAATTTGCAAGCTTGGCTTGAACTCAAAAACCCAACACCTTGACTTGAAGACAAAGGGAATGAGGGATGAACTCCAAGCTCAAAGGATTGAAATCAATCTCATAAAATCCTCTCAAATGTTAGCAGATGCCTTTACTAAGGCATCCTCGGTCCAAAGTATAGCACTCCTGTTTCCTTTCATTCACTTGAGCCCTCCGTGATTGCATTTCTCTTTGCTTGTTTTCTCTATTTTTCTGTGTTTTCATCTTGGCCCCACACCGGTAATATCTCATTGGGCATTGTGGGGTGTTAAGTTCTGAGGTATCACCACTGAACACGCAGGCACGGATCTCAGTCAGACAGGGGAGCAGTGGAGATACTCCACATCACTCTTACTTCAAACCTGGTGGAGACACTCATAACTCTGATCTAAAATCCTCTTGTCATCCCTGGATCCTCATTGATCGCTCTTTTCTCTCCCACTCTTCTCTACTCTTTCTCTACTCTCATCTTCCTCTACTTGTCTGACTCAAATTAATCCCATGAGCCCTGTCTGTGTGCCCGGTGAGATATTTCTCTCTCTCTCTCTTATTCTCATCTTTTCTCTTATATTGACTCAACCTTATATCTGATTTTCACTGCCAGTCTCATCTCTTCTCTTGTCTCCATGATCATTGTCGTCACTCCTTGCCTTGCCTACTCCTCATACCTCAGCATGTCACCCCTCTCACCGCCAAATGTCCGATGTTTGTCACTATTTCTCAATCACTTGTGTTTCATCTCTTTGTTGAATTTCTCTGCTGTTTCCAGTTCCCAGTTTTTAGTTTTAGCAATACATCAAATTAACAACCTTTAGGCAAATGAGTAAGCTGGAATTGAAAAAGAGGAGTATCAAAAGTAGTGAGAGGACAAGAATTAGGATGTAGAGATTGTTTGTCATAGCCACCCATAATTTCCCCCAGACCATAGCAAGCTCTCCGAGAAAAAGATTTCACAAATTCTTCATTAGCAGGAGGAACACCACATTCTTTAAAAGTAACTTTCTTGAGAGTTTGGACATTGTGAACTACTCTAAGTTTACCATTACTTTTAAAGACACAGAAAACAGGGCTGGAATAACTGGAAGTTGACTGTTCATATAGAACATTAAGTACTCATTTGTGGATCAACTTGATAAATTCTTTGAACTTAGCCGCAGGGATTTTAATCTTTTTCTTTTGCCATGGATTGTGCTCAACTACGGGGATTATGTAAGGGAGAACATAGGATTCTTTCAGGAGACTTCTCTCTTTTTCACAGAAGGCAACAGAATTTTTCCCTCAAAGATAAGACATTTTGGATCAAATTCAACTCATCAGGAAGAAACCACCCATCTGGACCAAAGTTGACCACTTTCAGAAATTCTTCAGTGACACAAGCACAAGTCACAAAAGAACCAGTAAGTTATCAAGATAAACCACAGCAAGGATTTTGGGATAAGGAAGGGCGCATGATAGGAGGATTGAGGTTGAGAGGTATGGGCTGGTTGACTGGTTGGAAATTTTTTGCAACTGGTTTATAATTGGTGGCAAAAGAGAGAATTTCCTGCTTCCTCCAAGCATTGAAGAGCAAGAACTGACTGCAAAAAACAAGACCAAGTTTCAAAAATTTCCTTTTCCTATGTTTTGAATTTTCCTTGAAGGATGCCTTTTCCATAAGAGAAAAACCAAGGGATATTATGTTGCTCACAGATGTGGCAGAAGGTAGAGTTTTGAAAATGATTGTAGAAGAATTCCCAGGCGGTGCATAATTGGGAGGAATTACTTTGACCCCCAAGTTCCTTGTCTTAAGTCCATATTCCTCCATACCAAAACAATTAAGAAGAGGACCAAGATCAGGATTTACTTTATACTCATTGTGGAGATTGGAACCAGAATTGAAGCAAGATAGATAAGGATTAAGAGAACAAGGAAAAGAAGAAACCAAGGATTCAGAGAGAGAGGGAATATTCTTGGGATTTTTCATTTGGACATGTTTTTGATTTTTAAAACTGTCCAGATCAGAAGAAAATGATGAGAAAAAAGTGAAATAAGCCTCTGGAATGATAGTTGATCCTTTAGTTGAAGTCTAAGGCTGGGAAGGACTACAGCTATTATTAGAATCAACTACTCTGCTAAAAAATGAGAGGAAATAGAATTTTCCTTGTGCTTTCCTTTTAAAATTGCTTTGGGAGTGTGACCAGGAAAATCTCTTTCTCAATGACCAGAATCCAAAGAGCAGAGAGGAAGTTCAATCTTTCTACCATCAGGATCAGGAAGAAGAATTCTATCCAAAAATTTATCAGAAAAAATCAAGGTAGCACTAAAGTCTATAAAAAATGTTCAACCCAAGATCATAGGTCCTTCCAAACAAGTTATCCAGAAATGACAGGTTAAAAAAATATTTTGAGCAATTCAAATGGGAACATCTTCAGAAATACCACCTAACACACAAGAATTAGTAACTATTCCATACACTGCATACTTGAAGCCAACTCCAGAACTGAGATTGAGTTTTCAGGCCATAGAATCCAAGATCACGTTAAGCTGGAACCCAGAATTGACCAGGAAAGAAACTGTTTTATCTAATTTTCCAAGACAACAGGGGAGAAAAAGAAGTGGACAAGAGTAAAGGTTGGAGTATGAGGAGGGATCATTTCTGTCAGAGTCCTCAAGCAATGTTCAAGAGGAAAACTTCAATTTTTCAGGGCCAATTTCCACATGTTGACAAGAGACCCATTTCTTCATCCCTTCAGCAACAGAGGGCAAAATAGACAGGACCTCAGCAACAGATAAATCAGGAATTTTAAGATCAGAGATCTTATTCAATACCCCTTCCACAGAATTGGGGTGGTCCTTATAGATTCCCCTCTTGAACCAAACTTTGGGCTGGGTGGAGGGAGGATGATCAGGTGAAGCAGTCATTATGACAGGAACAGTAGAATGAGATTTTGCAACAGGAGAAGGATAAGTATGATTTTGAAACCTCTCCATCAGAGGTTCCATTTCTTTTTCCATATCTTCCACCACAGAGGAAGGAGGTTTAGGAGAGGATTGAATTTTGACCAGTTTACAAAGGATAGCGGATGTCATAGGAGGATCTTTGTGAGTTTTGGGCTCCTCATGTATATTTGTAGATGGATCAAATTGATAAGCTCCAGAGAAGCTGTAGGAGGAGACAGCAGGAGGATACAATGTTTAAAGAGTACCACAGGAAGATAAAAAATCCCAAGAGGCAAAAGATGCGTTCTTAAGAGGAGATGGCTGGAAATAGGCCATCAAATGAGGGATAGGATGTGATGAATCAAAAGGGAGCAGAGCACCATTAGGAAGAAAAAAATTATTTAACTTCTGTTCCACCAATTTTTCCGCCTTGTCCTTCTGGAGTTCCAGGCATTTTCCGGTTCCATGACCTTCCCTATGAAAATAATAGCAAACCAGAGTGGATCTAGGAAGGAGGTTTAGGAGAAAGAACAGAAGAAATCTTTTGATCCATATTGTTGTTTAAAGCTTTGAGAAGCTTTGTGAAATAATCAATAGTTGCAATTTCTTTGCTGGCCTGAGGATTCAATTAAGGGAAATGATTGGCCTCCATTTTCCTCATAATTTTTTTGGACTCAGAAAATGGGGGAGCAGGAAGAGGTTCAGTGCTGCAGGATTTTTCAAAGGTTAGGGCAGTTTGAAACTTCATGACTCTCTTCACCGCACCCCTAAGGACAAGAAAATGAGGAAGCTTGAAGCAATTATCCCTAGTTTTGATCATAGATCCAGAATTAACTAATTTTTCCCTTATTTTCTCCTGTACTCCCAGCAAAAAAGATTGAAAAGATTGGACTCAAATTTTGCCCAAGGTGTTGCTGTGATCATTTCTGAGAAGATAGGATTTGATACATCAGGGCCAAATTGGGGTCTCTGGCTGACCAGTGACATGAAGTCACTATATGTGACTAATGTTGTCTCCAATAAGTATCAGAAGTTTCACCATGAAAAGAAAATGATGGATTCTGTGATTCACCATAACATATACCAGGTTGATTTTGGATTTCACCTTGATGGAAAATAAAAGTCAACTGGTTTTCACCTTGGTTAAAAGTCAAAGTCAGTCTGCTTTCACCTTTGTGGAAAATGAAATTCAAACTGATTTACCCAATGATCAACTTTGTTTTCAGGATCACATCACCAGAAAAAAAGATATAAATTTAGCTTTTTTCAAAATTGTAGCACCCTTTTTTTTTAATGCATGTGCAGTTTTTTTCAATTTTATCGGCATTTACTCATAAATGAATGTCACCCCAACAAAAAAAGAGTGGATGTTTCACAGGGTTAAATTTTAATTTAAACAACTATTTGTACATGCGTTTCACAGGAAAATGTTGTAAATTCAAGGTGGTTTTCACCTGATTTTATTTATTTCATAAATTCCTATAAAAATAGCAAAATGCTTTTTATAATTCCAAATCTGTTGAGTGGAGCCAAACTAATATAGACAGGAAATATTGTTCGGACAGTGCAGCATGACAATCAATATCACCACAAGTTATGATCTGCCAATTATTGGTTTCTCTCACTTGAAAAACATTCAGATGTTCCCAACTTGAAAGGAATTGTGTATTTGTTTCAAACAAATTGATAAAAATATAAAAATCAGGGAAATCTTGAACAGGATCAACAATATTGATAATTTTTGTAATCTTACCAAAATGTGGAGTATTATCTAGATAAAAACAAGCAATGCTGTTGCCCGTATGTTTATTGTGTGTGGTGAAGGTTGAATTCTTCCAGTTAAGATGATGGTGGTATCTCCACCAATGGGGACAAAATGATGTTCCAAGAGTCACATGAATTAGTTGGATAATCATTATCAATCCAGTTAACATTTGGTTTTAACTTCCTCAAATGATCAAGGAAATCAGTGTAATCTTTCCTTTCTGCCAGATTTGGTTTTGAATTAATCTGATTGTCATTTGCATCTTTGCTCTTTAAATATGATGTAATAATTCTTACTTCTGGGGGGGCTTCAGGGTTTTCAAAAATGTTCTCCAAGTTGTTAAATTGGGAGAATCTCTGCAAAAGAGTCAAAGGTATATTTTCTGCTATTGGAAAGAAATGAAAATTAGTTTTTCATGATTGATATGATTCAAAATTTAAGCTTATCTTGTACCTGTTGAATTGTTATGGTTAATACGGGGAAAAAGCCCATTTATTCTTTGATATGCCCATGTGGCAGAACAAGGAGCAGGACCCCATTGCATTAGGAGCTCAGGTATATGTGTGGAAAGGTGATGGTTTGGTTTGGATTTGCATGCAGGAAAAATCTTCTGAAAACTATTTTGGTCTTTTGTCCAATGCTTGGTAAAGTCTGGATCAGAATGTTGAGTAACAACCCAGCTGGTAGTTATTTTGAGTGCGCTCACAAGGTGAAAAGTGTTTTCAAAAATCTTTGCAGGAAGTGGATTTCCCCCTTTTTCTCTTGTTATAAATAAAAGGGGGGGATAAAGTTTTTATATCAAGAGCCATTCTGCAACTTTCAAGCTTCCATGAGCGGCCACACCAAGATTCTTTGGCACCCTGGTCCAATTTGAGGGAATCGGTGTCCTTTCAATCAAGTTTTGGATTTTGTTCAGAGTTTGTGAGTCAAATGTAAATGTTGGAATCATTTTTCCATCAATTCTTTCAGACTGAAAATCAGAGCTAGTGATGCTTGATACTGGAACATAGTCCAAATCATCATTATATTGAATCCTGGTTCCTGATGTTGGAGTCAATGATTGGATCATGGACTCTTAATCAACTCAGAAAGTTGAGGACCGGATTTGTAAGAAACAAAGTCGATAAGGTGAATTGCAAGGTCCTGGAAAAGACTGGTTTAAATAGACAACTAGAGAGCCCCTCACAGGGGGCCTAAGAAACTTGATGACTAATCAGTATTGGCAGAAACTATCTGGATAAAAGACAATGTGATCAACTATGGAGTAAGCCAATAAGAAAGAATTCATAAGTTAATAAAGGACCAGGTGACATGTAGTAATAAGATTCTGTGACAGAAGGGATCAAGGCTAGCAGCAGAAAACATAATACTCCAACACACCCCCTTGCTGGTAGGCTTGAGACTTGGTGATAAGACAAGGAGGTATGACAAATGCAGTCTAACAATATGGTGAAAGAGGACAGGGCCAAAGGTCGATAACATAAGAAAACAGAAAATGATGAATCAACGGACTTTCAATCATGACTTCAGGTAGTGACTGGCAAACTTGCAGTGGCTACGCACGTAGATTGTGTTGGTAGTGGCGACAGTGCAAGGTTGATACTTGGAGAGTCGGGAGGCAGTCAGGGGGACAGTTGCAAGTGATAGCAGGCACAAGTTGAGAAGCCAAGGTCATAGCATATTCAAGACAGAGCGACTAAGCCGCAAGATTGGAACTTGGAGAGTTGAAGGATTCAGGAGTTGGAGTGACTGAGCTGATGGAGGGGACCAAAAGAGAACATTAAGCTAATTCTGATTGTACCGATGGACATGCCAAAAACAAGCAGGCGACAAGTTGAGAACTAGAGGTGATCAAAGTCGCAAGTTGGGGAGCGCGCCAAGCCGTAAGATGAGTGCAATCTAAGTCGCGAGACGAGTGCGATCTAAGTTGCAAGATGAGCGCTAGCTAAGTTGCAAGACAAACAAGATCGCAGGTTAAGCCGCAAGCATGGTTGTAAGCAAGGTGCAAACAAAGTCAACAAGATTGCAGGTTAAGTTGCAAGCACAGTTGTAAGCAAGGTGCAAACGAGGTTGCAAGATTAGAAGCAAGCTAGGTTTCAAAATGAGAAGAGCAAGCAAGATTGTGATTGTTGATTTAAGGAATGCATCGGCAAGGTCGCAAGCAAGCAACAGTTGAGGACAGCGACCGATCAAAGTCGCAGTTGAGATTGAGTGAGGGCTGGGAGCATAGGAAGGTGGAGAAATGGAATAGCGGCCGAGGTCGCAAGTGAGGTGCAATCAAAGTCGCAAGCAAGGTTGAAAACTGGGAGCGGTCGAATTCAGTTCTTGATGATAGGGGAATCCAAAGATCATGAGCGATTTTGGTAATTGACGCCAGATGATTGGATGAGAGTCGTTGGAACCAGTTGAGATGGCTTTGGTCCGATGACAAGGTTAACTGTTGAGTGACCTAAATGAAAAGGTTCCGATATGAAGAAGGAAGATTGTAGAGCATTGTCGCGAGTAACAGTGGTTGACAAACCGGTCAACAACCGAGTGAGGGCTGAGGGCATAGGGAGTCATCCCATCTCACCCCCTCGCCAAAAGAGTCGGAGGTTGGTATTCCGGATCAGACTATTGAAGGCGGACCCTTTGATGAGTGAATGAGGAGGTTGATTGGAGCGAAGTTGTGAAATAGATGTGTATCAAATCGCAAGAAGAGAGTTGGAAAGAGTGGCCAGGATCGCGAGGTTGATAGAGGGACGGCATCCAAAATACAGGAAGGCGTAGGATCCATACTAGCCAATTGAGCCAATCCAGCACAGACGAAGAAGGTGAGGATGAGGATATCGGTTGGATGACGTAGACCAATCGTAAAGCCAACCAGGGCGGGGGCGACGCCAAAGGAGATCAGATTGGCCAAGGAATCTAACTCTTGACCTAGGACCAATGATTTGTTCCTAAACCTGGCCACTTTACCATCCAAGACATCGAAGGCCAAGGAGAGGATCGGAAACAGGCAGGCTTGCTCCAAGTTTTTCAAGTCTAGGGTGATCAAGAAGTAGGCCGACAAAAAGATGGATAGGGAACCGCATACGCCGTTGAAGATGGTGATCAGGTTGGCCAATCAAAAGTTCCTGATGAGACTGAAGTGACAATCGTCACTGACGAACTGCCTGAGGGCGACAGCCAGGGGATCCTCATCATTGGGTTTGATAGGATCGGGAAGGGAGTCCAACCTGAGAGGATGGTTTTGAGGGATGAAGGGGGACGTTGGGTTTGAGTTGGGATTTCAATTGGCAATAATCTCACGCCTGGAGCTAGCCATGATGAGCGGGTTGACGGTACTGGGAGGTTTGATTGGGTTTTTCTTGGCAGATAGTGGGGCGCTCTGACCGGGAGCTGAGGCGGGTATGGTCGTCTCGGGATGGGTACCTGGGATGGATGAGGATAGTGAGTGATGATTGAATGGGATCTCCTGACAAGGATGAGATTGAGTTCAACAAAAATGGAAGTGGATGTAAGACCGATGAGGGTTATTGAAGCAATAACAGATGTTGAATTCGGAGAGCAATCAAGATGTAGGGAACATCGCAATTGACTGGATGAAGATGACGGTTGGGGGCATTGGAAGATCAAGGAACTAAAGGATCAAGCCTGAGGTAACAACAGGGTTGAAGTAAGGGTAATTAAGACCAATGAAGGTCACTAATTGAGGGTGGTCAACAGGATAGGTCGGATGGAAGGTAGATACGGTCAGTAATAGAAAGACAGTAGTGCTACTCGGGAAGACCATAGAGGTGACTGATTGAGGTGATCAATAGGATCAGTTTGGATAAGAAGGCAGATACGATCAGTAATAGAAAGACAGTAGAGCTACTGGTGTTGAGGGATGACCAACAAAGGTCACTGAATAAAGAGTAGATGCAATTAACAATAGGATAATTGGAGAGCTACCGTACTAAGAGGATTTACTTGAAGCAAAACAGAGACAGCACAATAGGTGGTGCTCTGGGCTCATAACCTGTTGGAGTCGATGATTGGATCATGGACTCTTACTCAAATCAGAAAGTTGAGGACCGGATTTGTAAGAAACAAAGTCAATAAGGTGAATTGCAAGGTCCTGGAAAAGACCGGTTTAAATAGACAACTAGAGAGCCCCTCACAGGGGGCCTAAGAAACTTGATGACTAATCAGTATTGGCAGAAACTATATGGATAAAAGACAATGTGATCAACTATGGAGTAAGCCAATAAGAAAGAATTCATAAGTTAATAAAGGACCAGGTGACATTTAGTAATAAGATTCTGTGACAGAAGGGATCAAGGCTAGCAGCAGAAAACATAATACTCCAACACCTGAGGTGTGAAGAAAGTTGGCACTCCTTTCTAAATAGGGAGTGATGGTATTTTTCTGATTTTTGGAAATATTTTTGCAGCGGCTTTTGGGTATGCTCTGAAGATCTGGAATGGCCTCCCTCCTCAGATATCTCACCTCTCTTGAGTCAATGTCTTTATTTAGTATTTTATATTCATTTTCACTTTCACTTCTTGAGAGTGTGTCACTACTGAAAAAAAATTCCTTTTTTCTCTTGTTCTTCTTCCATGTTGATTCCAGAAGGCAGAGTTTATTTTTGGCATTATCTTTCAAAGCTCCAAGGACCATATTGTGCATAACATCAAGATTTATCATCTTGGTTGCATCCCAATAAGGCATCTCTTCAGGGATTGAATATCTCACACCTGTTTTTTGAAAGACTTCCTCACCTGCATTAATTGAGGGTTCCTGAAGCGATTTCTGGACACTTTCCTTGTGTTCCTTCAAGTTGCAATTTGGGAACAGAATTGGCTGAACAACATCCATTTGGGATTTCTCAATATTGCAGAAATTGCAAAACTTGGTTCCTGCATGACTTGTGAAACCAGTGAGCTTCCTCATAGCTACAACATCAGCAATTACAGTCAAAATGGCAACTCTGATGAAGGATCCATTTGTATTTAGAGCTGTTTTTGAGAATAAAAGATCATTCCAAAGTTCTTTTAGTTCTTCAAAAAGGGGTTGTAGTAGATAGTTCAACTGGGGTCCCATAGGCTCCTTGGGTCCAGGTATGACTCCAGCAATATATAAATTTTCTCTTCTGTGACCTTTTCCAGGAGTAATATTGAGACAAACCAAGACTATTGACCCCAAGCTTACATGCCTGCTTGATTTTCCAAATGCATTGAACCAATCAACATAAAGTGTAAAAGCCAAACTTTCCTTTTTTGAAAGGAAGAATTCTGATTCACCAATTCCTTTGAATTTTTTCCAAACAAAACCATCCCAAATGTTGGTCATGATATCCCTTGGTGATCTTTCCAGGTGAGCAGAAAGATCCTTTTCAATTCCATTCCGTTGCAAAAAACTTGCTAGCCATGCCTTAAAAGGTTGGTACACAAATGTTTTCCTAGGGGAGAACTGTGATTCAATAATTTATTTCATTTTTGGATTTTTATTTGATGATTTCTTCATTTGCCCAATTTATTCTGTAGATGCTGGAATGAATTGGCCATAATTGAGATGTCTGGTACACTTTATTTCTTCATTCTTGATTTCCTTCACCAATTCAGGGAGAAAGAAACATTCTGGATGGTTCAATGTTGAGTGTGTGAGGTTACAAGAGGTTGAACCAGCGTGAACTATAATTTGCAAGTCGGAGAAATTGTCTGAGTCATCCTCTTCAGAGTCATTTTTGATCATTTCCTTGTTTGCGTTAACGTTTGACATCTTTGATTTTCCTCCCTTTTTGTTAGATCACTGTGG
The DNA here is from genome assembly GCA_025617555.3 of Puccinia polysora. Lineage (NCBI taxonomy): Eukaryota > Fungi > Basidiomycota > Pucciniomycetes > Pucciniales > Pucciniaceae > Puccinia > Puccinia polysora. The sequence goes on from CM062635.1 coordinate 24,418,864, forward strand.
ATTGCTTTTCTTTGATTGCTCAATTATTTCGAGTACTTCAGGGCATCTGGAAAATGAGTGTCCCTCAGTTTTGCAGTTGGTGCAATAATACACTCTAGAGAAACAACCAGAGTTTTGGATGGATTTTTCTTTCTTTCTCAATGGCGGTTTTGATGCAAATTTTGTGTTTGCAGAATGAACAGTTTCATCTTTGATTCGAGTCTGTCTTCTTAAATGCTCTTGTTTCAGAGCCGTTATGATTTTGGATGACGGAAACAATTCTTCATTCATCATACTCTAGACACATCCGAGCCAGTCGTTGGGTAAAGAGAGCTGAATTGGGGTAAATTGGAGATCATCGGCGGTAAGGGGATTCTTGGGTGTGATGAGAGATTCAAGTTTTTTGCCGTACAATACTATTTCAGAAAGGTGAGTAGGCATGTCCTTATTGTTAAGTTTTGTGAGGAGGATTTTTCTGAGCCAGTACATTCTTCCTCCTGAAGAATTGTCTTGATGAGCTTCCTTAAGTTTTTTCCACATTCCCAATGGGCTTTCTTCATGCTTTTGGATATATTGGAAATTGGTGGGAAGAATTGACCTTGAGATTACCAAAAAAACGGCTAGATTATCTCTTGACAGAGTTTCTGGGTTGGTTTTGGTTGGTTCATTGTTGATCAGATAGCTGACTCCTGAGGCTCTGAAGTGAATAAAAAGGATCATAGCCCAATTGAGGTAGTTGGATTCTGATCCTGGTGAGTTCAGTGGCATGATGGAAGGTGTTTTAAGAACCAGGTGAGAAGATTGAGGTTTGTCCATTGTCAGTAGTGACAAAGTATGAGTTGATAGTTTAACAACTCAATTGAGTCGGATCCTTCTATGACCTGTTTAGTCGTTTGATGGCAGCTAGTTGCGCTCTGGGCTCATAACCTATTGGATAGATGAGGATATCCAGAGATGAGAGTTAGAACATAAGGATGAATTTCATGATATGAAGATGAGAAAATAAAAAGAATACGAAACACAACTTACCTGAGGATATCCAGAGATGAGAGTTAGAACAGAAGGATGAGAGAAGAGTCCGTCTGTCTGACTCCCATTCTGTCCTGAGGTATAGACAGATTTGATGAGTGTCACAGACAGTGTGACATGACAAACAGGAGAGCGCGGACAAATAGGAGAGCGCGCCATATGGATGTGAGAGGCAGAATGATGAATGAAAATAAAAGGAGGCTTGATAGATGAGATTAATTGGTCTAGATAGAATGGAATGGAGAATGAAATGAAGAATGAAATGAAGAATGAAATGAAGAATGAAATGAAGAATGAAATGATAGAAACAAGATGGAAAGAAAACAAAGAAATTTGGAAAGAACATAAAATGAGGAAATACAGGTACTCCAACACACTGAAGGAAACTTCAAAGTATTTCTGATTTGATTGATTCCTGGGTGGAGTTATTTTGGTTTTTTCTCTTCTTGCTTTGTGATGTTGATACTGGGCAGTTGAAAAAACCAACCCAGGTCTCATCCCATGAATTGTCAGGTGGGTCTTGGAATTACAATCATCACATTGACAGAAGATGTGCTTTTTTTCTGATGGTGACATGCTAATAAATAGTTCTTACTAGTGTTGGGTATATCTTCCTTCAAAATTGTAATCCAAAAAGTCTTAATGGGGGGATTAAAGTAGACAAAGTAGACATCTTATATAGAAGTGTCCTGATGCATTGAAGTGAACAATTTTATCTCAAAATTCTAACCAAAATCAAGTGGATGAGTCTTGGAACTCATCAAGCAGGGGTTTTGGTGCAGGTTTGAAACGTGTTTCACAAGAAGCTTCAAAATTTTAAATCACAAATTTTTATCCAGAATTACAAAAAATAGGACAGAAAACAAATCATAATGTTTGAATTTTTGCATCAGTAATATGAGCCCCTCTTTGAAGATTGAAAACTTGGTCTCCATTGGGATGAGAATTCAGCCAGGATTCACTGAAGTCAAGCACAATGAACTTAGCAAGCTCAAATCTTTTTAAATGGCAAGGAATAAATCCATCTGCAGAAAAGAAAGTCTTTTAAATTATGGAGCAGATGTATTAGTTGGTTCTTTTTCATATAAACATCTGGTTCCAAGAGTGGTTCATTCAACAATGGCTTGAAAACATTGATTCCTGATTTCAATCAAAAAAAAAACAAATCAACATCTCAAAGATTTGATTAACAAATGAAGGTTCAACAGAACATCATCCAGCATTTTCTTCAACCACTGTTTGATAAAAGTGTTAGTCAGTGTATGGAATTGAATCATTGATGGCAGGGTATCAGTGTAGCTGCTCATTGGCTGCAGTTTATATATTTGCATGTTGTGAAGCTTGACTACAGATTCATGTGACATGGAATAAGCATCATAGAGGAGTGTGGAAGAGTACAGTTGAATTATAGGAATTATTTCCTTGGTGTTTTTCAGGAATATGGTGGATGCATTGGATTGTTGGCTAGTTTGGCCTTCAGAAGATCCTGGCAGTGTGGCAGATAGAGAATTGGCTGTTGGAGGTAGATTGGGTTGATACTTGCATGCAGATTGGAACTGGGGATGTTGATTTGTTTGGTTTTCAGAAGTTGGTGTTGGTATTGCCAACAACGGTTCAGATGGTGAAGGGAGAATGGGTTGAGGCTGGGGCTGATGGGGGACTTCACCGGGAAGTTGTAGCATATCAGGATAAATGGTTCCAGGTGGTGGGGGTTGCCAATGCTAATTTGTGGTAGCGCTTTGAAAGTTGAATGGGAAGGATGCCTCAAAATCAAACAATTGGACACTGGGTTTGGGATTGTCATCTTTTGGAATCTTCTGGCTTTCAGGCAAAATGATATTGTCATTTGTTGCACTGGAATTCGATGTTAAACAATGCCCTCTTTTGGAAGGCGGGAGAGTATATTTGAATTGATGAGAGCTTTTAGATAGCAGATTTACAGACCCTACCTTCACCTTCTCTTCAACTGGCAGATCTTGACCACTTGACACAAATTTGAAAATCAAGAATTATTGGTTGAAATCATAGGATGATTGGAGGTAAATGGATTTCAATAAATGTGCTGACCTCTATTGGATTCATCAATGGCATCCATAGCCTTTTGTTCATGGTCACAAACCAACTTGGGCAAGGTCTTGTCATTGTGGGCTTTTTCAAAGTGGTGTCACATTTGTTGGATGTTTTCAAGAAACTCTGCCCGGCAAACTACAGAGATCTCCGACTCATCTAGGAAGGTCCCTGTCATTGGTGGAGGTGGGGGGGCTGAAAAAGATTCAAGATTTGATCTTTGTTGTGCTTCTTGTTGTGGCCAGTGGGGTGCAGGAAGGAGGGTAGATGTTGGATTGTGTTGGGCTGTTGATGATGGTGGTTGGGATGTTTCATTAACCAAAAGTGGCATGGTAGGTGGGAAGATGGAATTTTACAATGGATTCAAAGGAGCAGTGTTTGGGTCATTGAAGAGCTCAACCGATTCAAAGCTTAAAAAGTCTATGAATGATGAATTATCAGCAAAAAGGTCAGTTCATGTTACATGACCAGGGTTAATTTCTGGGATTTGGGTTGAGTAACCTGGCTGGGCAAGTTCACTAGCTAGGAGATCATTTGTTTCAGGGTCAAATAGATCACAAAGGTGAGGAGAGGGATTTTTATTGTTGGGGGGAAAGGAAATTTCTCAACTCACAAGCGCCTTATATAATAAATATATGGCACGCAGGAAAGGGGGAAAATTTTTATGAGGAACGGATGGGAGATCCACTGGATCCTGGTATTTAAGGCAACCATGGGAAGCAATTGAAGAATAAAAACTGTAGTTTTTGGGAAAACAGATTTACAGTCAAGCATGTATAATATGCATGTTTATGATTCACACAAGTCACATCCAAGCAAGCAATTCATTGTGACTGATCAATTGTGAGATTGTCATGGTGACAACAAAAAGTTTACATGTGTGGAGCACTTTTTAATAGAAACAAGGTGTGGCAATCAAGATAGATGAAAAAACTAACATCTGGATAAAGAAGCAAGCCAATTGATAGTAATTTCCTCCGTTGCACTATGTCCACCCAAATTTCCTGAACCTGTTACTTGTGCCTTCCTGCAAACCTCAGCCAGGTTTTTGTTAATTTGGACTGAGATTCCTAAGCGTGTGAAAGGACTGCCAGGGGGTCTCAGTGATTGGACTGTGTGATGGAACAGATAATTTGATGCCCAGATTAAATCAGTCCAACCATTGTTGCATTGAAAGTCAATATAAGTCTGAATCCCAGGCAAGAAAAATTTTCCATATTGAAAATCAAATCCCTGGTGTCTATGGGAAGGTTCCCCTGTCTCCTGAAAAACACCACAGAAGCCACCATAATCCATACCACTGATGTTGTTATCAACATGGGCCAAATTATAAAATTAATTCCAAGTGGCAGTTAAATTTCCATCAAAAACCTCTTCACTGGCAGACCCATATTCTCTAGATGCAAATCCTGGTATTGCAAATTGATGCTTTTGATCAATGGATTGCCTGTGGAAACCTGGTGCCATGGTTTTGAACCAATTCCCAAATATTTGTTCAATCCTTAGTAGAAAGTTCACAAGGTTAATCCAATGCGCATGTTTCTGGGTTGTGTTTACTCAGGAAGGCACTGGCACATAATGGCCTGACACAATTGTTTGTCAGCCAATATGATATAGCCAATTACAATGATTTGAAATTTACAAGCATTTTCTCCATGATAGCCATAAGCTGGATGCCAACCAAATGCTTTCATGATCCCTGACAAGAAGGAGCCATTTTTCTGGTTTCTGTAGAAAGATCCCAACTGAACAGAAGTGGTGGTGACAAAGCGGAGGTCAGAATATTCAACTGGAGTCATATCCCTCCATTGAGTAAAGTTTACTGCTAGGACAATTTCCTTTTTTCCATTCACATGCACAACAGCAGGCCCTGGTGGCCTGAGATACTTGTAACGTTGGGGTACCTCCTGTGTATGGTGGATGGAATGCACAGCTGGACATTGAATAGACTCCAGGTTGTTGGGTTGGTTGCAAGACAAAGACAATCCTGGTAAATGCTGTAGCATGGCAATTGAGACCTGTTTATATGATTTCTCTTGGTTGGAATGATTGTAGCTATCCTCAGGGAATGGTGTTGCCATTACATATTTGGCAGAGTTTCCCCATGGTGGATGCACACTCATGGAGTGGACATGGATGTTATGCTGAGCTTGGCTTTCTGTCATAATCCTCTTCATGTCATCCTTTTCTTGAAATCGCAGGGCACGGCATTCAATTGCTGCTACTGAGCAATGACATTCTTTTTTCTGCCAATCAAGGAAGGAATTTCAATAAGTGTTTTTCAAGTGCCTTTGGGAAGTATTTTATTGGAATGAGATGGGTTATCTTAGGAAAACCAAGGGAAAAAAAATAAAGGTTCAATTTTTCAGGCATGGCGCAGCGACAGCCCAATTAATCAAATACCATCATCAATTAGAAAGCAATTTGCATGGTTTCCTTAATGGAAGCATTCACACAAGGCATTCAATCTCTGGCATGCTTTGGTTGAAAAACCAAAGCACCTTCTAGGGAAACAAGGAATAAGTGAAGGACTGGGTTATCCACTTTAGTCAAAAGAGTACCACATGGATTGTTCATTTTCAAATTTAAATGGTTGAGGGGGAGAATTTTGCTAAGAGAAAAAGGGAGTAGATGCAGGCTTTCATATTAAAGTCAATGGGGGACACCAGCCTCTGGGAGCATTCATCATTGACCGGCCTCTTTGAGCCTGCTGTCAGCATGAGTCAAGGGGAAATCCTGAAATCTGGCAGCAGTCAAAGCTGTGACTGCTTTGGTGTTTCAATAGCAGCAACCAATTTGATTCGCTGATGACAGCAGACAGGAAAGCTTGATTTCAGCAGCAAATATGAAATGGATTTGCTCTTGCGCCACCCCAACAACTGGATTGGCTCTCACACTGCCCCAACGAGTGGATTTGCTGATGACAGCGGACATGATGTCTTGATGAAGCTGTCCGCTATCACCAGCAAAAAGTGAAAACCCCCTTGCTTGCTCACAGGAGAATGTCTCCCACCATGCTTGCTCAAAGCTCCCCCACCCTTGGTTGCTAGCTGGTGGGGGGTGAAGAATTACCCCCCTGCCCAGTGTTTCCCCCCCATTGCTCCGCCTTTGCTTGCTGAGACAAACAGAAGGGGAAGGTGTGTCCCCCCTGGCTTGCTCAAAACATCCCTGCACATTGGGTTGCAGCTGGAGGGGGTGATGAATCATCCCCTTGCCAAGTGTTTCCCCCCATTTCTCCGCCTTTGCTTGCTGAGACAAACGGAAGGGGAAAGGGTTCCCCCCCTGGCTTGCTCAAAACCTCCCCGCACATTGGGTTGCAGCTTGGGGGGGGATGAATCACACCCTTTCCAAGCGTTTCCCCCCGTTGCTCCACCTTTGCTTGCTGAGACAAATGGAAGGGGAAGGCGTGTCCCCCCTGGCTTAGCTTGGCCTACAATCTGGCTAAAAGTTGGTATTGCCTAGGATGATGTCACTGGACTTTGAGTCACCCCCGGTGGAACCACACCATACCTATCACAACTTTTGACGTCAATGCCGGCAAAGCCAATTTGATTGAAAAACTGAGGGCTTATATTTCTTACTTGATCAACTTGGCAGCCAAAATGGATGTCAATAATATTCTTGCTGTTACTTTTTTAGAGCTCACTGCAATCCTTTGGAAAATGGTTCATCAAGAGTGTTTTTATTGGCATCCATTCTTGCCTTTAAATTTTGGTTTATTATTGATATCCACGCCAATCAGAGTCATAACATGGCACACGCTTGGTCTGACCTGGCCATTTCATTGGGAAGCTTTAAAACTAAGCTGGGGCCCAAAGGCACTCTAGCAGCAGCAGTGTATTGTATCAAAGCAGGCTTAAAGTTGAATTCTTTTAGCTCTGGTGCCTGGAATATCCTTGGTGTCTTGATTTTCAACTTGAACCCCCGGCTTTGTCAACATGCATTGATCCAATTGGTTGAACCCAGTCCAAAAAATCATTTTGCTTGGGCTAACCTTGGCTTTTTCTACCTTTCTCATTTGGACTTGGAGATAGCAAAAGAAGCATATGAGAAGTCTCAATTGGTTGAACCAGATCGGCCTTTGCCTTGGATGGGTATTGCTGTGATCTCTTCAATACAAGAGCATGAAAAAAAAGCTTTCAAGATGGTCAAAAATGCCTACACTTTATCTCTTGGAAGTATCCTAAGTCTTCCCAATCCACACTTACTTGATAACCTATATAAATGTTCCACATACATACAAACAATAAAAGTCTGATGCAACCACATCCATTGATGCAGTGGAATTCTTTGAGCAATGGAAAATTGCACCAGAATCCTAGTTTTTGGATGAATACATCCAAACACTAAGATCCTGGTGCAAGCACCTTAAATTTAGCAGTGTCCCCCACGCTACTCTGGAAACTTGCATGAAGATACTAGTGTTTGGATGCATACATCCACAAACTAAGATCCTGGTGCAACCACCTTTGAATGTGGCAGTGTCACCCACCCTACTCTGGACACTTGCACCAAAATCCTAGTGTTTGGATGAATACATACAAACACTAAGATTCTGTCGCAACCACCTTGAATGTGGAAGTGTCTTCCACGCTACTCTGGACACTTGCATGAAAATCCTTGTGTTTGGATGCATACATCCAAACACTAAGAATCTGGTGCAACCACCTTGAATGTGGCAGTGTCCCCCACCCTACTCTGGAAAATTGCACAAAAATCCTAGTGTTCCAATGCATACATCCAAACACTAAGATTCTGGTGCAACTACTTTGAATGTTGCAGTTTCCCTCATCCTTTCATGGACACTGTAAGCTTTCTACTATGTACAGAGCAAAACTGTCAAATAGTAACACAAACTATGAAAAATAAGAATACCTCAATTAAAAAAGTAAGGAGTGAGAAATCCATAAATATTATTAAAGGAATGGATTCCTCACCCATAATTAGGTGGGGTCACTCACTGACCCCACCTTTGAATTCCAAGTCCTTATATTTTTAAAATAATTAAAAAGAAAAGTACTAAAAATTACAACACCAATATTGCACTTTTTGGCCATTCTAATATTTCACACGTATTGTCACGTATAGGGTTTACACCTAAAATTCACTCAGAATTGAGGTGTTGTGTATATTTTAGGAATTACACGTGGAAATGTGTTATGTCACAATTCCTGCGCGCAGCCCCGCATCATTACATATCCCTACGTACTAGTAGCAGCACGTTCCCGCGTACTAGAGACCCGCGCGCAGCTGATTCTGCCACACACGCAGCGGATCCAACCCCGCGCGCATCTGTACTAACTGATCCCCGCATCTGGATCAGTCGTGACTAATCTGACAACCAGGTACTGCTCAGAAGAGGTACAACCTAGTTAGGGTTGCCTAGTATATGTAATAAACGGACATATGAATTACTAATGATCTAAAAAGATCAAAACTTAAATAAAATTAGTGAAAATTAAGTTTAAACATTTTTTAATAATAAATCAAGCATCAAGGATTACCACGTAAATCACTGATCCTGATCTTTGAAGACCACGAAACACTACAAGAAGCGTTCATAAAAATTGTTAAAAATTATCTACATGATCATCAGATGATGGAAAATCAGTAAACATCCACATCTGCACGCTTTAAAGCAATATAAATAGTACAAATAAAGGATGAGTACAGAATGATCAAATTTAAGCCATAACATATTAACAGATCCTGTGGCTAAAATAATACAAAAATCCAGAAGATCTAAGGACAGCTGATTGGAAGCACCAATTGGACGTGATAATCTTTCCCTGACTGGCTTTCCAGCCTCAGCCCACGAGCAGAACCCTCTCTACGTGCCCTGAGAAGACCAAAATCACCCCAAAAAGGTATTTATACAGACCTCTTTGGATCCATTATTCCATCATCAGTTACCATGAATTATTTATTATCAATCAGAAACCGTTTCATTGTTAATGAAGTGCTTATATGAAGATCAGCAAGTAATTTATGACTTAGTCTGCAGTAGTATTATTTACCTATATTAACCAATCAACCATTGAAGTTTAGTCAAGAAATCTACCCTATCTTCTTTGAAACCCTTCCAATTCTTCCAATATTTTCATGGTGAAGTTCTCAGAGTGAGTGTTACCCTTCCTGTATAGGCCATTTGTGCTGTTAAGCCCGGCCATTAGTGGAATAAGTCCTTTCTAAGGCACCCATATTTATTCCAAGGTTCTTAAACTGCCTAAGGAGGCCCCTTGAAGAGAGGTTTCTAGTCTGTAAAGATCCCCAGTAGTATAATAATGTGGCCCCTCTTTTATATTATATTGAAAACCATTTACTACCAAACCAATTAAACCTTGCAACTGCTCTGATAATCATTTATTTGAGCTTCTAAGTGTTTATTATTGGAATAATAATTATTATTATCATTCCAGTATTTTTATCACTCTCTGTGGCTAAAGGACTGCAAGGTTCCTGGTATCAGAGAGCTGACAGACACTTGCACCAAAATCCTAGTGTCTGGATGCAGCAGGTAGATATATTCCTTGCTAATGGAAATACTCTGGTGGGACAACTACCTATGCATGTTTCAAAGGCTCTCTTTTTACACCTTCCTTCAACAACCGCTCCTGGACAAGCTGGTGGTTGGAAATCAGAGCACTCCATGAACAATTCCATTTGTGTGTAGCTAGTAATCAATGTCATAGTATCCAATTTAATTCACTTTGACATGGCTCTGTGGATATTCTGTGCCATGGAGAAACAAAAGAAGCTGTTTGATGATATGATTGATGCTGTGATCATTCCAACAAGGCCTTGCAACTACCAGCCTGAAAAACATTCTGGCTTCCAGCTTTCAACCTTTCCCCTTGAAAATCCTACCAGTTTGAGATTTAATCCACATCTGGATTCAAAGCTTCTCTTTATTTGCAGTGGTTGTGACCTTCCACCCCAAACTCCCCCACAGGCTATTATTCACACAAAGCTTCTGCCACATCTAGAACAGGGGACTGGCCTTCCTCCTCAATCAAGAATATTCCTCTTCACAATCCTCAAAATCACTGTGGAAGATAATGCTCTCTAATGGATCTTTTCTGTTGGAGAATATCATCAGTGGAAAAACAATATTGGTTTCCAATCCACTCTCAATTCCCAATACTCCACTTGGCTCTATCCTTGTGGATGACATGGGACTTGACAAATCACTCCAAGCCATTTCCCTTATTGCCACAACCCTTTGGAAGACCTCTTCTTTGCAACTGCAAGGGGATCCTGGACATTTCCTTCATTCAACATTTCTCATATGTCCTTCACAGGTGCTCCATAATTGGGAGAAAGAAATAATCAAGCATACCTGGCCAAAAACAATTAACTATGTCCTGCATCATGGGCCCTCTTGGCAAAATATAGCATTGCATGCAGTCACAAGCTCCAATTTAGTTCTGACAACATACTCCATCATCAAAAGAGAATTTTTGCTTCACAAAAAAAGTCCAATGTCCACAAAATCAAGGTTTTTTTCTTACGCTTGGCACAGGCTCATACTTGATGAAGCACAGTAAGCAGTTTAACTAATATTCAGTTCATTTATGAAAAATTATATTGATCCTGGTAATTTTGTAGTGAAATCAAGACCAATGAATCAAAAACACATATTGCAATATAGTTCCTCAAGGCTTCAAAACGTGTCTGTCTGACTGGAACTCCCTTACAGAACAGTATTCATGATTTACTATCATTGCTCAAATTTCTGTGCATGAATCATCAGAATTCTTTGAATGACTGGCCACAAATGCTGCTTCCACATCTTCAAAACTCCAATATCAAGCCAATTCAGTTAATTCACCAACATTGTCTGCTTTGAAAGACCACATCAAGGGAACTGCCTTTTTTGCTGCCAATAACTCACAAGAAAATCCTGAAACCCCTGTTCACTCCTGTCAAGGAATATTACAACAAGAATCATCAAATGGTTTTTACTTGCTTTGGAAAAAAACTCTCTCATACTGGCCAAAGAACACAGTCAAACTTCCTCCACATGATCCAAGGCATGCGTGAGATTTGCAATCATCCCCTGCTTCACAATCCCGCTCTTGGCCTCACTTCTTCAGGGGAAATCACCAAATTTGACTCACAGCAATCAAAAAAAGTGACAAAGGAACTCATCATACATGAAATCAATCCAAATCTATGTCTCTTGAGCTCCAAGATATCTGCGATACTCCAAATTGTTTCACCAATGTCTGGTTATATGCAACAAAACTAAAAGTGGTCATTTTTTCTATTTGGACACGTATGCTTGACATGTGAGTTGTGATTAAGTATTCCATCCTTCCTGAAAAGCACTGAATTCCAATGGTCCTTGGCTTGCTGTTGTATTTGAAGCCAGAGGAATTCCATTTCTAAGGCTGGATGGACAAGTGGATCCAAATGGGCAAGACAGCTGCTTGTGCTAATTTGAAACAAAAAGTAGCATCTCAATTCTCCTTTCTTTGATCCAAGCAGCTGGAGTGGGGCTCAATATTACATGTGATTCTGTGTGTATTCTAATTGTACGTATGCTTCCCACAAGCATTTTGTAAAATTGGAATGACCGTCTCAATCAGCATGAATGTTGCCACCAGGAGCCCCATTGGAAACCAACTGTTGAAGCCCAAGAAGTTTACCATCTGCACCGAATTGGTCAAAACAAAAATGTTCAAGTATTAAGTCTCATTACCCCAGAAAAAATAGAGCCCAAAATTCAAATTGCAAGCTTTTTCCTTTCAAAACAACTTTTAAACTTGATTCATTGACTAATTTTGAAAACACATGAATTACATAGGTGCAAAGGCGTAAGAAGCAGCTGGAACAGTAAGTTCATTGATCATGAATTTCTCAATACTTGCATGTATCTCATGATTCTATCTGACATATAAGGTCAACCATTTTAACCACAACTGATTCTAGGGAGTTGTTACAAGCTTTTTTGAAATTAAATCATTCGCAAAAATACAAATTTATATCAAGGGGGATTTTTATCATAGACTAACGCCTTGTGGAAGTTGAGGGTTGACCATCCTCTGTCATGATCTTGGTGTTTGTTATTTTAAGGCTCTCCCTTGTTGCAGCTGTCAATGTGGCCAAAAAAGAAGGGTTGTACACTTGGAGTGCTTTATTCTCTGGTATATGTGGATTCTCTTCATATTTAGTGCCATCTTCTCTGATAATGAAGTTTGTTTTTTTTCTGCTTTTTCCTATTCTTGCACCCACTTGTATTTGATGGTCTATAACTTTTACCAGCTTGGAAAAGGAATCTGACATCCATTCAAGTTTTGTTTGGTGATGCTGTGTCACTTGGCCAACTAAAACTTCCTTGGTGTCAGAGCATATGGCCGGGTCATTGAACTGTGCTTCCAGCTCAAAATAACCATTTTCATCACACCACTTCTGCCTTCTTTCAGAAAGCTGTTATTTATTTTGAATAAACTCAGTGGCCCTTCATCAATTCAGAATGCTATCAGCAAATTTCACTCACTCTTTTCCTTGTCTTGAGTGCACGTGCCTTGGCTTTCTGATGCTCCAGAGCCTGTTCACCAGATCTTTGCACCAGCTTCCATTGAGAATGCAGGTGTGAAAAATAACTTTAAAGAATAACTGACACAACTGCATGAGTGGCATGATTTGGGGACCACAGGTACGTATTATATTCCCCCAAATGCAGGGCCATGTCAAGTTTCCTGAAAAACAGCAGGTCCATGAGCCGGTGGAATGGATGCTTCCATGAACTTTGCCGATCAAATGTGAAACGCGTTAGCCCAAGCTCCCAGATTTGGGTTTGGACCCAACTTTTGTATGCTTTTGTGTTTTTATTAATTGTTGCAGGGGCTGTTGGCGTAGGCTGGATGAAACTGAGACTCTTTGAAAGTTGAACTTCAACATCCCTCTCATCTTGTAGTGGTGGTGCAGGGATGTTTTGGAGGTCAGTTCCTTCCACATCCATGAGGAGGCCAGGCATCTTGATGGACAATTTTCTTCATTATTTCACTTCCATCTGGAAGCTCTCCTCTAAGTTCATTCATCCTCTCTTTTTGGCTTTGAAGTTTGGCTTATTGGGCTTCTTTCCTCCAAATTCCCTGATGTTGACATGCTCTAGAGTCTGCAGCATAACCCTCAGCTTTGACTGGGTCCACTAAAGTTTGTGAAATCACAGTCAATTGTTTTTTCCAAAAACCAGGAATACACTAAAAAAAAACTTTCCCTGATCATTGGATAAATTTTCATCTTGAATTTGAATGTTGTTCATTGATTGTGCTACAAGCCAAAATAATAATAGGAAAGTTAAATGATGCAAAAAATTCTTTTTAAACCAATGGCTCACATGGATTTGGTTCAGCAGGAATTGATTCTCCTGGCGCTTGTGTTGCAAAGTTTGAATTATGGGTCTCATTTGCATGAGGAAGATCTTGCAACATCACAGCTCCAGCAGCACATGGGGTGGGGAAAGGTGTGGTTCTCCATTCAGGGGCTATTCCGGTGAATATACGCTGAGGAGTACCCGCGGGGAATTGTTCACTTGCACTGGTAGTAAATGGAACTTCTTGGTGTGTTCTTCCTGGAATTGGTTATTGAATGCTGCCTGGGACTTTTATATGGACTGCAGCTTCTTGAGCCCTAGAAATTTTTTCCTCAAGTGAGGCCACATCTATTTACCGATTCAAAATCAATTAAATAATTTGATAATATTCCTTCATGTGATTATTTTCTTAGCTCTTGGAACTGGAGCCCATATTACTCTCCTCTGGCTTAAACCCTGTGCTAATGCACCCACACTGAATATAGAGTGTAATTGTGCAACTTCCAAAGATATATCTGTGTTTGATCCTAATGCTTAGCTCTTGAACAACTGCTTGAACATTGAAAATACTCACCTGGTCTAATTGCCCTTTGCTTTCCTTTTTCTTTTCTTGCAAAAGGAGATGATAATTCTTCTTCTAACACATGGGCTATGGATTAGATTCATTGTGGTCTAGCTAATTCCATATGAAATTTCAGGGGAAAAACTACCTTCCTCACTCTCTTCCAGATATTCAAAACAGCCTTTCATGGGAATCCTGAGGAAATCATCTAATTCAAAATATCCCAAATACTTTAATTGATGATTCTTTGAATAACCTCATTTTATTAATATTTACCATAATTTCCCTGGGAGAAAAAATTCTAATGTCAAGTTGGAAATGCATCTTCTTCAAGTCTCTTGGATCTCAATTGAGATCCTGATTGTACAGGAGGATTTATTCAAGGAGGTGCTGAGATCCTCCAATGGTGGCCAAACATTATTTTTCTTGGTCCTTGAAGGCTGATTGCTGCTTCCCCCTAAAAAAATGAAACATGCTACCAATCAGCTTGTTTTCCTGTTTGTAAATTTCAAATCAAACTGTTACCTTTTTTCCAAAGTTCTATTTGAATTTCTCTATCAAAATCTTGAAGCCTCATAAACATTCTCTTTGATATCTCCCCAGCAGCAGCTTTAGATGATTTTGTCAGGAGCCAGTAATTCATTGACTAAACAGGTAATTTACCTTCCATCTTCCAATTCTCTGTTTTCTGGGCTTTTTTCCCAAGTGTGTAATTTCTCTGGCTATTCTGGTTCTCAAATCCTAAAATAAATTTTTCTCACCACCAGGCTTTCTGGAAACATTATTAATGCAAAGCTAGAATTTTTACCATCCAATTCAAATTGATCCCCACTCTCAAAACCTTCCATATTTCCCAGTTCCCCAGCCACATGCCTTGGATCTTCCTGTGATTTAGAAGCACCATCATGGAAATTTGAACTTTTTCTCATTTTGTCTGATTTGGGGCTTATCACTTAGGTATGGATTTAAAAATAAATCACTGTTTATGTTGTCAGGAATCATATCAATTCATCACATACTTTTAACATTTTCTGTGTTGTCATCAATTGGTTCCCAATTTTCTCCATCACCAAGTATCAGGGTACTTGTCTCAAATCCTTTTCCACTGTCAGATTTTTGATTATCCCAGATATTATGTGATTGTTGTGAATAACTGGAGCATTCTAAATTGGTCATAAATAAGCCATTGTGCCCATACACATAATTTGCAAAATAACATGTTACTCACACTGGGAATTCAATCTGCCACATCAAAAATCCCAATTTTCCTGCACTGGTTGGAACAGATGCAGCCTGATTGATTCTTCCGACTCACTTCCCCTGGATGAAACTCTCCAACCCAAACCAGAACTCTCCCAAACACCAGGGACATTTCCCAGACCTGTTGGGATTAGCATATCATGCACATTGCTGGAAATGGATTCACTAGGGCTTCTATCATGCAATTCAGCAACCGGGGGCCTTAATGATCTCTTGAAAATTGAGCTGGTTGATCTCTGATCAGACTTATCCTTTTTTTCCCCAGAAATTTCACTCTCAGGGCCTGACCCTATATTTAATATTAAAAAGAATTTCCCATCAAATTTCTGAAGTGTTTTACATTTCTGAAATAACTTACAATCTGTGTCCCCACCGGATGGCAAGCATGTGTTTTGAGCTGTGGAATAAAATTTTCAGTTCTATAATTTCAACTCAATGTTTGAGATCAAACACACCTATGATATCAATACGCCCACCTAGAATTGGTGTCATGAGAACATCCACAGATTTTCCCCCTGAACTTGATTCTCCAATTGAACGAGCAGCTTCAAGTGTGTCATGTTTTTTCTTTTTGGCCCCTGATAGTGTTTCTGAAGATTGTGGTGGTTTTTCTTCCATGACTAATTTGACAATTTTAATAAGTCAAATCAAAATGCCTGCCAAAGGTTAGAAGTCAAAAATAATTTCCACATACCTGTTGAAATTATTGTTGGTATGGTTTTTGCCAATGCCTCAGATGCGGAAAATTTGGATGAAGCCACTATGAAAAAACATTTTGTAAATATGAAGGATTCTAAGAACATTGTCCTGCTTCACTCACAAGTATTGCTAGTCTCTCTTCTTGATTCAAGCGGGTTTACTAGTCTCTCTTTTCCAAAGAATTTTAACCAATTATCAGTCATTTTGTTTGATTCAAGCACAATTAGATACACCAACATTCATCTTCCTTATCCAAATTTTTTTCCAAGGCTATGCCCACAGAGGTCACTCCTGGGGCTGCCAACTTATTTGCATCTGCACCATGCGATTCCATTTGCTTTGTTGAGGAGGAAGACTTGCCAATAACCTCTTTGTTCTTTCTGCGTTGTAATATTAATTTTTCTCTTCTTGCTGGTGCTTCAGCTTGTCTTTGTGCATTTTTTATTTCCCGTTCAGAAGTATTCACTTGTCCTAAATAGTGGAGTGATAAATTTACAAGCAGGTTTTTCTGCAAAAATTTATGAATACCTACCTTGACTTCCAGATGGAGCCACTGGGGACCTTGGAGTGCGGACTAGATCAAGATTGCATTATTACATAAGCCCACAAACATCTCTCCCATAAATAGGAGAACAAACGACTTGTTGGATAAACATTTCCTGCCTTTGGTAGGCTCTTTTTTGAAGACCGCAACCCAGTTGACCCTTTTTTCCCTGTGAGGCTGAAATTGCAACAGAACCTGTACCAACAAACTTTTCAAATTTTTTCTTTGATTAATTCATTCCATTTTCAACCTCCGAAAAATCTGAACTGCCCACTTGGCCTATCAGCGTTATCAATACTGTTCTCCAATGAAATCATTGGCAAAGACTCTGTATATTGATGTGTAACTGGTTTATCTGTAACTTCAATCAAGCATTAATATTTTAGATCTGGACCGCATGTGCTGTAATTTACACACAGATAAACTTTCCAAAGCTTGAGTTAACTTTGAACAATTTAAAGCGCATGAGTTTTACCAAAGTGATTTTTAATACCACAAGGAAACTCAAAATCAACGGGACTTTTGGACATGAGATGAGAATAGATTTACAATAGTAAAAATTCCATTGTAAATGGTTTGAAAGTGAAGAGAGGAGGATACAGAGGATGCCAAACAACCAAGGATAAACATATTTATATTTTTGGAAAGCCTGAGAGCTACATTTTTTTGATTGAAGATCAAGTATGAAGCAATACCATTATTTTTGATTGGAGCCAATCTGAAATGCATGATTTTTCACAAATTAATACCCAAATAGTAAAATAAACATTTTTCAAGTCCCAATGCTGATTTTTCTCAATGGAAATGAACAAATTTGTGTTAGTGGCTATTTCCCCTGATGCCTGAGCAGGTTAAACTATTTATTTTGGCTTTTGTTTGTAAATTTGTGCCAAGTAATACCATTATGAAACACATCAATACAAATCCAAGGGCACTCATAAACATCAAAATGCAATATTCAAAAATTGGCATATCATGCTTGTTCTACATATCACTTATTACTTCAAAGCCAACCCATTTGATTTGTATTGTCAAAAATCTTTCAGCAAAACTGCACTGCATTTTTTTAATGGATTGGGGAAAAGCATAACAAATTTGCTGGGAGTTGAACCAAAATTGAGCCATTGCATGTGGGTTTCTATAACTGTTGGGCTAGACTGCTTAGTGCAAGGTGTACATCACAACATTGTTGGCATTTTCTTGTCAATGCCTAAGAGTATCTACCACTGTCTTGACAAATTTGAAATGTTTTTGAGGCATGCAAGGTTGGATAGCTGTCAAAAATTTGATTTTGCTTCCTTGTTGCAATAAATCAGGCCAACACAACAGTTATCCAGCTGTTAGGGAGCAGGACCCACTGTTTTTTCTTCCATGAATCCCTGCTCGATAACAGTTGGGACTGCCCCAAACATGGAAAAAAACAGTAATGGGATCATTTTGAGTTCAAAAAGAGAAGAAGAAGAATCAAACCGATTGGAAAGAATGTATGTCAAGCTTGATTGAGCAGACAATGGTGGCTTGATGCAATGAATCCTCAATAAGTCCATGTCTCAAGCGGAGTTATCAAGACAGTGGTTCATTCTCTAAATATTCATTTAAATTTTGTAGCTTTCAAATTCAATTCCATAGTTTTGTGATGTACACCTTGCTCTTGTAACTCAATGGTTAGAGCAAGCCACATGAAATCCATCAATGTGGGTGGGATTCCGACTGACTGCATTAGCCTTTTCCCCATCATTACAGATGACATACAATATGGAAACATGATACCCCATTTATTTTATCATTTTAGATTTTAAATTATTCCCACACTTTCTGATCAAATTTTTTGAGCAGAATGAATATTGGCATGGTACCCACAAACCCCAATGAAAATTTGCAGACCAAGTGCCAGTTTCCATCAACAAAAGTGTCATGAAGGATAACCTATTTTTTAGAAATGAACCAGATGTCAAACCAGTTGAAAGGCTGGAAAAACCATGGTGAAAATTGTGATACAGACTTGGTAATTCCAAAAAAAATGAATGTGAAATGAACTTGAAAATATTGGTTTTTTTATAAATGCTGACATTAATCAGAATGCAACTGGCCATTGAATAAAACATTGATCATCAAAATATGAGCCGGTATATCAAAATACACTATCTTTTATTGCAAATTTTTATTTGATGGGGAATTTGAAGTGAGTGCCAGTTGAATCAACATGAACATCCAAGTGAGTTCAGGTTTTTTTATTGGGAAATTAAAAGTGAAATTCATTTTCCACCATGGTGAATACAATTTGAATCATATTTTCTTTTTGACGTAAAATGAGGTGAACTCAAGAATATTCATTGGTGAAAAGAAGTTCCCTCTGAAGTGACTCAATGGGCCAGGAAATGTGACTGGATGGTGACATGAAGTCACTGGCCAGACAGAGACCCCAATTTGGCCCTGGTGATAGGATCCCATGATTTCCTAAAAGTTTGGTACTCAGATGCTGAAGAAATACCATCCTATGACATTCACTGAGAAACAAGATTGTCAAATTCCTGCAGCATAAAATGGGCCATGTCTATTTTTCCCCAATACACCAGCATTGCTTCCTTCAGAAGCGTCCAGTTGTGAGTTTTTAATCCATCAAAAGACTCAATTACTTCCATAAATTTGTCAGAGCAAATAAAGAATCCCAGTTGCTAGGCCATATTGTATTTTCTAGCTTCATCCACTTCTGCAGCCATTTCATAAGAATCCAGTAATCATTTGACATTTGTCCTGTTGAAAGAATTTTCTTGTTCTGAGGTTTGATCATGACCATCTTAGCACAAACAGAGTAGGGGGAGGTACCAATAGATTCCATCTTGAAAGAGTTCCCAGAGGATCCAAAGTGGCTCACAAGTGTGGCAACAGTAGGGTTTCACAAAAAACAACAAGAATCTTGCGCAAGCGGTGCAAAATTTGGAGTACTTGTTTCTGAGATAATTTTCCTCCATGAATCAGACCTGATAAATACAGGAACAAAAGAAAAAGAAAAGAAGATTGCATTTTGAAGTTGATTCCAAATGTGATTGGGACTGCAAATCCAAAGGTTTCTACTTTGATGCAGGCTTTGGGGACCAAATTTAATACTCAAAACAGTTATGAGCTGGAGGCGGTTCTGTGGAGGGGAAAATGTGCAGTTTAGGCTGCCCTCCTGAGTGTTTCAAAAATATTTAAATGTAACTGGAATCAAAATCCAGAACCATGTAAACAAGGATTCAATGAAAAGGATGAATGTTGATAGTAGTCAGTAGAAATGGAAAAAAACTATATGAGGCAAGAGGGTGTGGGAAAATACTCAAACAAACAAGCCAAAGATTTCTTCAGAGCTCAATAGAACAGCAAAGCTGTAATTAACAACACCCACACGCTAATAACTCTTGTTCTCAGCAGAAGATTATGAAAGATCAACTCAATCCCAACCAACCTCCAGGTTCTTGATGAACCTGCCCAAAGCTCCGCAATCAAGCACTTTAAGGGTACCAAATAAATTTGGGTTGCTGCAAAAAACCAAGAAATTTGTTCTATGAAGCTCTAGAAGCAAAGCAGTAGAAAATTCAAACAAGAATGACCCAACATTTCTCAAGGGCCTCAAGAATAGCGTGGAGGAATTCAACTTTAAGGAAATAAAGGGAGTTTTTGTTATAATTTTGGAAAGCAAATAGCTTAGGAAAATAAGCAGTATTTAAAGCAAAAGAAATGCTGGACACCTTGTGTCAATAATTGCTTCATGGGATCTCATAAATGGGGCAATACATTGGATGATATTGTTGATGAATTTGATTGGATGATGAATGAATGATGAAAAAAAAGCAGGGAGAAGAGCTCCTTAAGTACAAAAGATTGGCCTCTTGTGAGCCCATGATAAAACAAGTCAAAAGGAAACTTTTCGGCCCCAAAAGAGCTCTACAGGCTCTACAGGCCTTTTTACTTTGTTTGGGCTACATCAGGCCACATGGAATCAGTCCCTGTACCCTTACGACCAGCCTATTCCAGTCCTCTCTGGTGTTTCCACCATTATGGGGCTGAACCAGCCCCTGTGCTGTTCAATCCCTGGCTTTTTGTCCGTTACAACCAGCCCTTTTACTTATCTTAGCACTTGTACAGCCCTGGCCCCTCATATGGGCCAGGTGGGACCCAGGACTCACCCAAGTCCAACCAAAATCTCACCTGGGGGGGGGGGTGTAACCGGCGGACATGCTGCCTCCCCCTCTTTCTCTCAAATCCCTGGAGGGGGCAGTCAAATCCCCCTACCAGGGGCCCTTGGGGTCAATACCCCCAGGGTGTTGCTACGGTAAGTGGGCTGGGGGGTGGTCAGGTCCCCTCCAGCCTGTTGCTCCTCCCCCTTGGTAAAGGGGGGGGGGGGGGGAGAGCACCCCTTTGATGGTGGGGGGGCTGGTCAATTCCCCCCCACCGCCATTTGCCTCAATGCAACCAGCCTGGCCACCTCTTTCAGTGGGGGGGTGATCAAGTCCCCTCCACCATGACCAGTCACCCCTTGCCACTGGTTTCTGGCTGGTTACCACCACCCATCCCTCCCCCTCCCCCTTGCAATGGCAAGCAAGGGGAGGGGGAGGAGCCAGGACCACCAGCCCTGCAGCAGCCGCGACGATGGCCCTGCGCAGGCTTTCAGGCCCCATAGACGGGCCGAAGGCAAAGACAGCGGCCCCAAGCGGGCCGCGACGCGGGCCGCAGCCCCAACCGGGCTGAAACACGGGCGGAGGCCCCAAGCCCGAAAACTAAGTAAAACATACTTTGGGGGGCCAGCCTGTCTGGCCAAGTATGTCCAAAATAAACCTTGGGCCCAATTATGCCCATACAAGCCCATCTGTCTGTATTTTTCCATATCCCCCACTGGGCCCATTAGGGCCCATGTACCATTGAGATTGTTTCACACGTTTTGAAGCCAGTTTCCCCAAATCAGTGACATCCACACAGGCCTGTATGGTCCGTGTGAGTGTCCAATGGGCCGGAGAGGCCCATATGTGCATCCCATTTGGATTACCCTTATACTTAGCACATGTGAAAGCGCATACCCATTTTAACAGTTTTAACACTCCATGTTTCAAGCTTCAAGAAACCTTTCAGTCAAACGTGACTGGTTCTGGAAAGGCAATTAAATGAATGATCAAGACCCAAATGGTTGGAGAAAGGTATCAAAGGAGTGGCTTAACACACTCAATAATTCAACCAAATGAATTATTCTTCAAACAGAAGGCTATTGGTTGGTGATAAGGATCAGGTCACAGAGGAAGGATCAAAGGATTTGAGTATGGTGGCTCAAAGGATCAAGGGTGAAATTAAAATATATACCCATGATAAGGATGCTCAGAAAAAAGGGGAAGGGCCCCACAGATTGATTGCTTAGATGATGATGATTCAATAATTGATGATAAGATGGGTGATGATGCGGCAAAAAGGCAGGGGAGTGCCCCTCCTTTTATGTGCAAGAGAACCTGTTGACTATTCACCACTTGTACTACAAATGAGTGCAGAGTGTTTTTTTTTTTCAATGAAAATGAAATTATGCAGGAAAATAAAAATGAAAAAAAAATAAAAATAAAAAAAATGAATGGGAAATGTGAAAAAAATATGAAAGGAGAGACCAGCCCATTTCACTGATGACAGCAGGCAGCGGATGGAAACCCGCGAGTTGGCAGATGAGCAGTGGGGGCAGAGGATGAACATTGGCAACCGCGGTTGCAGGGCTATGCTGGCGGTTGCAGATGACTCCTGGCAACAGATTCAAGCGGTGTGCGTGAGAGAATTTTGAACAAGGAACGCGCAAGAAGGGGCGGAGGGAGGACAAGCAAACAAAAGCGTTATTTGAAAGTGTGTGATGAGCAGCAGTAGTGGGATGGATGAGAGTAGAAGATTCAAGAAGTTGATGGATGACCACCCACAATGGGTGATTGACAGGTGTCAATGGCGGTCACCATTGGTTTTGGAAGTTGGAAGCACAGGAGGGCAATAAGCAAAAGCTAAAATGAAAATAAAAATAAAAATAAAAATAAAAATAAAAATAAAAATAAAAATAAAAATAAAAATAAAAATAAAAATAAAAATAAAAATAAAAATAAAAATAAAAATAAAAATAAAAATAAAAATAAAAATAAAAATAAAAATAAAAATAAAAATAAAAATAAAAATAAAAATAAAAATAAAAATAAAAATAAAAATAAAAATAAAAATAAAAATAAAAATAAAAATAAAAATAAAAATAAAAATAAAAATAAAAATAAAAATAAAAATAAAAATAAAAATAAAAATAAAAATAAAAATAAAAATAAAAATAAAAATAAAAATAAAAATAAAAATAAAAATAAAAATAAAAATAAAAATAAAAATAAAAATAAAAATAAAAATAAAAATAAAAATAAAAATAAAAATAAAAATAAAAATAAAAATAAAAATAAAAATAAAAATAAAAATAAAAATAAAAATAAAAATAAAAATGAAAATAAAAATAAAAATAAAAATAAAAATAAAAATAAAAATAAAAATAAAAATAAAAATAAAAATAAAAATAAAAATAAAAATAAAAATAAAAATAAAAATAAAAATAAAAATAAAAACAAAAACAAAGCCAAAAATAAAAATAAAAACAACTGAAAAAAATATATATATAAATAGAGGATTATTCTTTTGACGGTGGCTACCCTTAAACTTACAGGGGTACTATGTCCCCACAATGCCCAGTATACACAGAAAAATCCTTCTTTACACAGGCATTTCAAGAACTTTGTTTTTTTACATTCTAACACAGCAGGCCTGTAGATAGGTGTCTTAAACCTGTATGGCTAAGCTTTTGTAATTTTGGGACCAGTTAAACCCCTTCAAAAATCCAGTCAAAAAATTAACAAAATCCAAAAAAAAACTAATTCTTGGAGCTATTCCTTTGGCTTTCATCTTAAGTTTTTTTGGCACTTTGAACTCTCAAAATATTTATAAATCAGCTGAAGAGCTTTAAAAAAGTTTTTTGGAGATTTTTTGGATGTATCATTGGCCTCCAAAAATTGGATCCAACCTAAAAATACTGCAAAATAGCATATGCTTTTTGTGATTTTTTTTACTTCTTGAATAAATCTTTCTCTTAATTTTTTTTGGCAAAACTTAGGATTAACATCCAAAAATTGAATGAAAAATTTGGCTGAGCTTTGATTACAGGTTTTACCCCACAAATTATTCAGAATAATGAAAATAATTGAAAATAAAAGGTTTCCTCCAAATTTTTGGTTCTAATTTTTGTTCTGTTTTAATGAATACCAATACAAAATGTTATTACAAATATTATAACAATACTTTTGGTTGATATTATTGAACTACTATGGTTTTTATCATTCTTCTAGATTTCCGCCTGGGGAACAAAACCTCATCACCAAAATCCAAATTCTTCTGAATAATGATCATCCAAGCTTTGGAATCCTTGGTCACAAAGTGTTTCCACAGTGGATTCAATTTGGGGGCTGGCCAATGATCAGACTTGAACTTGAATTATAATATATTTTTGAAATCTTCTAAAAAAGTTAATCAAACAGGAGATGATTTGGGATGCGGAAGGGGAGGGGAATTCAGACAAAGAGAAGTGAGAGCCATTAAAGAAGAAAACAAAACCACTGGACACTTAAAAGTTTCAGCAAGAAGAAATTCATGGCATGGGAAATTCATCCAAATGTTTATTAGAGCTAGTCCAGAGAGGTGGTTTAGTTGCTTCCTTGCCTCTTGAAAGGTTTCACCCCAGATTTCATGCATCAATTTTGAATCTTGAAAGATTGGGTTTGTTTCCAGCTCTTTGATCATTTCTTTCCTGATTTCACTCCAGTCTTCCAATTTCTTTCCCAAACCAACAGCTGCTGCTCTGAAACCAATGTTAACATCTCCCAGAACATCTTGAGAGTGGGATATATGGGCAATATCTGTTGCTGGGGCAATGAAGTCTTTGTATTGGAAATAAAAGAAAAAATCAGAATTGATTCTTAAATAAAATATTTTGGAAAAATTACACTCATTTTTTCCATTGAAAATTTCTCAAAGATTCCAGGAGAACCATATGATAATTTTCAGGAAACCTATAAAAAATTCAAAAAAAAATCAGAAAAACTGTAAAAATCAGGTATTATCAAATTCACTCACTGTCTCAGTTATTGTTTCTGCTGTTTGAGAAAAAAATCCTTTCCAGGTGGATGGTAAGGGGCTTAACCATCTTGAATTTTGTCCTTTTTTCTCTTGATTCTTGTCCGAGGATTTTAATCAGGGTAAGGAGACCTATTAGTGAAAACAATTACAGATTTCTTATAAAATGTTAAATGGGAAAATTAAGAAAAATTCACTCAATAAAAAAAGCAAATGAAATCTCACCATCTTGATAAAACCAAAATCTGGGAGCTCCTCATCTTCTGAATTATCTTCTTCTGTCATAAAATCATCCTATGTTGAAAAAAAAGAAATATTTAGTTGATATTCAGATGATTATGTATAAATATAAATTTACCTCTTCATCTAATTCCTCCTTCTTCTTTCCCTTCCCTTTTTTCTTTTTTGCCTTTCCCTTCCTCAAAACCTAAAGGACTACATAAAAACAATGAGTTATAATTTTTTTCTTTCTCAAAGAGTGATTAATTACTGAACATTGAATTTTCTGAAAATTTCCTCCTTGGCCTTCCTCTCCTCTTTGGAACTTTTAAATATTCAAAGCCATATGGATCCATTTCACTAGAGGATTGAGATGTATTCTTGAAATTATTTGCTGCTCCTTTGGGTCTGCCTCTTGTTTTGGATCTTTGAGTAGAATTAGGCTTTTGAATCAGAAAAGTTGATACTTTCCAAGGTAAAGCTGCTTTTCTTCACCCAGATAATAATGTTTTTCTCCAGGTGGCAATTTTTGGAATTCTTCAAACGATTCAGTAAGATATCTTTGTTCATTGGTTGATCTTGAGGGCTGTTCAAGGCTGGGTGATTCTTCATTTTATTCTGGGATGTCAGTTAACTGCAAAAAGAAAGTTAGAAATTAATCAGAATATTATTCATTTTAAATTTTATAAAG
Organism: Puccinia polysora; assembly: GCA_025617555.3. NCBI lineage: Eukaryota > Fungi > Basidiomycota > Pucciniomycetes > Pucciniales > Pucciniaceae > Puccinia > Puccinia polysora. The sequence continues at coordinate 24,444,386 of CM062635.1, forward strand.
AAAAAAAAACTTACTGAAAAAGGGGGTTTTAAATGCCATTGAGGGTGGGAATCCTCAATTTGCAAAAGTTCACCCTTGAAGATAGCTGATTTTACTTTGTGCACACATGTTATACCCACATAAGAAGAGTAATCACAGTTGATGAAAGTGGTTGAAGAATCAGAGAATTTATTGAATGAGTGGATGGTCTTGAGGGAATAATCACTGATCTTGCCAGATGGATGCTCCACACAGTGAGGCAAACCAATGAGCTGCTTGAAACCTTTCTAGGAGGCTTCAATAGATCTTTCATGAATTTGGATGGAAATAGGATTATATATTTTATCAACAACATTGTAAAAGGAGCATTTAGAGGAAGTGATTAAGCCTTTGATGTAAGAATGAAGGCCTTCTATCCTTGATGTAATTTTACTTCCAAAATGAGAGTATTTGTTGGCCAAGTAAGATACAAATTGTTTATTGAGTAGGACAAAGTTTTCAAGGATTTAGTGTGATGTGGAAGCATTCCAGACTAGACAAAGTTTGGTGAAACTTTCCTGATGAATAGATTTGGATTTGGAGTTGACCATATGGAAAATTTTTCTATGGCACTAATCAAAGGTTGTTCTTTATCTGTCACAATAACCCTGGGTTCTTGATGGTCTAATATTTCCAGAGGTTGATTGAGGGCCCATTAATAGTTATCTTTTTTTTCTTGGGATAAAAAACATAAAGAAGCTGAGAAAGTTATTGAAGAATTGTTTACCCCAACAATATGAAGAAGATGCATCCCAAATTTATTTGTTTTATATTTTCTGTCCATCATGACAAGATTAGGAAATTTTTTCAGAATTTTCATGGAATCAGCATGTGAAATGAATAAAGAAATGATGTGTCCATCAATATTGTTGATTCTGTACAAAAAATAAGAATTTTGGAGTTCCATTATTAAAGCTTGAATTGGTGTTTTTACACCCAGATAATTTTTTTGGACTTGAGATCTATTGTTAGAAATAGTACTGAGGTTTGTATGAACTGGAGTTGAGGAGTTGTTTATAGGAGAATTTGAAATTTTTAATGGGGGAACACCAGCCTTTGTTAAGTTTTCTACAGTCTCCTGTTGCTTTCCATGAATTCTTCTATGGATTGGATGAGTAGAACAATCATCTGAGGGGGAATGGTTGTGGTCAGGACATATAACTTTAAACTACCAGAGGCCTAATTGTTTGGAGAAATTTCCAGATAATCTAAAAGGGAATTTGGTCTTTCTTCTTTTTTGCAATGTTTTGGGATATTTACTGGGTTTATATTCTCCAGATTTATCACATTGATATGTGTAGGTATGTTTCTTCAAGTTTGATACTTGAGTAGAAATGGCTTATCCATGGGACTTTTCCCATGATTGGATAGCATCAAATAACTCCTCCTTTTAATTATATTATATTTCAGGAGTAGGGGCCAGAGGAGTGGTATCATTAAATTGAGTAGATGAGGAAAGGGCCAGAGGAGTAGAAACACTAGTTAGATTAGATGATTTTTTGGAGGATGGGCCAGGTGAGACAGTTCTGAAAAGTGGGTTGATTTTTTTGTTGAGAAATTTTGAAAAGGTATTTTTTGTAGAAAGGAATTTGAGATTTGAGTTGTTTATTCAGAAAGATTTTGAGTAGAAATGGTGTGAGGAGAGTTTTTGGTTCAGGAGTTTTGATTTGGAAGTGGTAGGATTGGAGTGTGTTGTGTTGTGTTGTTTTGTTTTTTTCTGTGTTGTGCTGTGTTGTGTTTTGTTTTGTTTTGTTGTGTTGTGTTGTGTTTGTAAAATTTTAAGAGAGTCTGGAAACCTGAACCAAGCTTTTATTTCAATAACAACAGAATGGATGAGTAAGAATAATATTGGTTTGGACAGGAACAGTTAATGATGAAAGAATGTAAACAGTGTCAGAAATATGCTCATCATGTTGTGTTTCCTTATTACCTCTCTTAGATTGTGATTTGGTGTTTGATTTATTCTCTGTTTATCTGTCTTCTTTTCTATCTCAATGTCTCTGCTACCGGTGCAGATACTCTAACTCACCAGCTGCGCGCTCTTCCTTTGACTAAACCTCAAACGCCGTTGACGCTCCAGCTACTTCAAGATCATCCTTCTAACCACAAACTCAAACCAACAAAGATCACCCTTGCTGCTCATACAACAACTCCCAACTCACCGCCTTCAAGCAACCCAAGCAGCCAGTTCATCAATTGTAAGACTACCAGCATCAACTCAACAATCACTTCTTGCTCACCTTCTCTCTTTCAACAGATTGTTCAAGGCGCCCAAAGTTACTAACACATTGACAAGGCTGGCTTTGTCAATATTGTCAATTGGCACCAGTAAATGATTTCTTAATTGTTTCCCACGTATACTTCCGCCGGATACTCATTGTTCTCTCCATGCTCTCAACTATTTAGGATTCACATCATCTTCCATTGTTCACGCACATATTCTGACTCCTTAGTTTTTCCAATTATCTTTTCCCGTTGGTGATCCTGTTCATTCTTTTTTTCTCCAAACTGTTGTTTCTTCAAGACCTTCTGACTTCCTTCTGCAATCACATTATAGTCTGGTCTTGGTGACCACTTCAAATTTCCACAAACAGGAACCAATGATCAACAACAATGCTTTATTCTACAAACTGGATTGTGGCCTCTATGGAGACTTAGTAGAATACCTTCAATTTAACAATTAGCTGGAAATCACTTCTGGAAGATTGGTTGAGTCTTGAGTTTGCTATGCTGGTTTTTTGGATGGTGTTTGGAGCTAATTTGGAAGAGGACATAAGGCTTGCCCCACTAGGGGGGGAGGCTCTTGTTGAGCGTGCGGGAGTGAGTGTGACATGGGAGTGACATAGGACATTTTAAGCATCTGATACTGAGAGTTTGAGCAGTTCGCGCGTCAGTTAAGACTTATAATCTCAAAATTCAAGACTTATAATCTCAACACGCCGGCTCAACGCAGAGTCAGACACCAATAAAGTTGACCAACCTGGCGACAGAGGAAGTGGAAGCCACTTTTGTGAGGGCATCTGCCAGCATTTATTGCAAGGATACTAGTTTGAGTTGAATAGTTTCACTGTTGAAGTTTTTTTGGAGGCTTTTAAGCTTTATGTCAATGTGTTTTGTGTGTGACTTTGCCCCAAATTCTTGATTTTTTAATCTAAGCCTTTGTTGTCAATTAGATGCATGGGTGGGTCAAACTTGATTCTCCAAATTTCATTCACTAAACAGCTTATCCATTGTCCTTTGCGGTGACTAACCAATAGAGAGTTGCACTTGGATTCTTTGGAAGAGTGGAAAATTGACCATTGACACCGGCATGTCCAGTAGATCAGGCTTCCTTTGAAAAAGATGATGATGCCTGTTTGTGATAGTCTGGTGCAAGGGTCACCCCCCCAGGTGGCGTCGCTGTAAGCTACAAGATGATTTGCTACCAACTTAGATCTGATTTGCAGTTTGAAGTCAATGGTCTTCAGGAGGTATCTCCAGGCATGAGTCACCTCCTTCCAGTGGCTGATTCCGGTTTGGTTTTTATATCTGGCTAGACTTGACACTGCATAGCAGATGTTAGGTCTAGCTAGAGTTTCTATAAAGTTTGGTCAACAAATTGAAGAGCAATAGCTGAATTTGAGGGATTTGAATTGGTTGACTTCCTTGTTGGTGGCTGGTGCTAAGTGGATGCTGCTGGTGCAAGGGTTTTTGACAGGTTTTGCATTCCTGATATTGAGAGCCTCTAGCCCTTTCTTTATGTGAAGAGGAAGCAAGAGATGGATTTATTCCACACCTTTTTCTACCTTCATGCCAAGCAAAGTGTTGATATTTTGGGCGGATGAGTCCTTGAACTTTTTTAGGAAGACAGTCTTGAAGGAGTTAAAGTCCGCAACCACAACTAGATTGTCTACGTGAAAGAAGAGAGATTTAACACCATCTTTGTGAAGATAAAGGCAGGGATCACAATTGATCTTGCAATATCCTTGGCTTTTGGGCTTTTGATCCAACTGAAGAGCCTTCTGTAACAATTGAGTGGTCCTTGTTTGAGTCTGTACAGAGACTTCCTCAGTTTCAGATATTTAGATGTTTGTTTTGATCCAGTGGGTGTTTTGATGTAAAAGTTTTCATTCAGTGGAGCGTGGAGAAAGGCGCCTTTCACATTGAATTGAAGAATAGGTAAGTTTTGGTCAACGCAGTAAGTGAGAACGGCCCTGAGAGACACAATTTTGCCTTTTTGAGCAAAGGTGTCAAAATAATTGATTCTGTACTGCTGGTTGAATCCCTGTACGCATACTCTAGCTTTGAGCGTTTTCTTGCTGGTGTGCAGGTCCTCTTTGCATGGGAAAGTCCAAGTGGTTTCTAAGGGATTGACAACTTCTGAGTCATGGGCATCCTCCCAGACGCCTAGGTCCTCCATGGTGTTCAGCTCTGTATTCACCGGTCCTATCCATGAGGGCAATTTCAAGGCCTCATGTATGTTCTTTGGTATGTTGGAAGGATAGAATCTGTACCGGTTGGGAGGTTTTATCTGGCTACGGTTGGGAAGGCGGGGTCTCAGGTTGGTGTTTATTTCTTGATTGGATTCAGGGCTTTCAATGTCATTTAAGATTCTGGGAATATTGATGCTTGATTTGTTTTCTTTGGAAACTGGGCTAGCCATGTTTGTGGAGAAATTGATGATTGACGTTTTGTCTTCAAAGGGAGATGAGTCTGTGTTTGGAGGATCAGTTGAGACAATTTTGGTGGTAATGGCTGTCATTTCATCAGAGATCTCAGTTATGGTGTTGGCAGGCTGATATTTGAGGAATGAGACATGTTTAGTTTCAATTGTCGTACCCAATTTAGGAAAAATTTTGTATGAAAGTAGTCTAGGATTGAATCCTATTAGCAGGCCTGTTTTCCCTTTCTTGCTGAGTTTGGAGGAAATTTTGGTCTGATTTAAGAGAAAAACAACATGGCTTCCAAGTGGTTTGAGGTAGTTAGTAGGGATTGCTCTCTTTGGCAGAAGCTTGTAGGGAGACTTTTTCCCCTTTTTACCAGGAATCTGATTGAGAGCCAGACAGCAGCCTTGAATAAGGAAATTCCACTGGTTCTTTGGAATCAAGGTGCTCCTAAAGATGGTTTGCATTGATTCTATGATGGTGCAATCGGCTTTTTCAGCCTTCCCATTATGTTGAGGGTGATATTTCTCACTGACTATGTGGTTGATTGATTTAGATTTGAAGAAATTGGAGAGTTTTTTGTTGACAAATTTGCCTCCTCCATCACTGACCACTTTGATTGGGTATCAATTTTGATTCTTTGCCTCATTTTCAATAGCAAAAATGATTGCTTTGGTTGCAAGATCCTTGCTGGATAAAGGGAACAAATCTATATAACCAGACTTGTTGTCCGCCATTGTGAGTGAGTAGCAATTTCCTTTCTTGCTGATGGGGTCAAGGTGACCAATTAGGTCTAACTGAAGCCTGTCAAAAACTTGTTGAGAAGGGTTCTGCTCTTCTTTGAAGCTTTATTGGCTGATTTTTCTGACTTTGCATGTGGATAACTCAAATGATGACCTTAGTTCTGAGTTGATGCACTTTCCCAAGTAACTTTCCATTTGGTCAAGTCCAGCATGGCCAAGAGTTTGATGTAGCGTATTGAGATCAATGGATGATAGATGGCAGACCGGATGGGGAGTTGGAGCCATGGTGATTGTGAGAAGGTGTTTGTGATGTTACCTCTGAGTAATTTGTGTCCCTTGAGACGTAGGTTAAACTGAGCGGGTTTAACTTGGGTGTTGACTCTAAGGTGACAGCCTTTTATCAGTAGGGCTCCCATTGATATGAGGTTGACAGTTGCTTCAGGGAACCGGGAAGCATTTTCAAGTTCAATGGAGCTTATGCCGCATCTGATTATGGCAGTCCCTAAGCCTCTGATAGGGATGCCAGCTCCTAACTTCCTGGTCTTGATGGTTTCTTCATCAGACTGTTCTTGAAGGTTTAAAAATTCTTCTCAATTCTCAATCATGTGAATGGAGCATCCACTGTTGAGTATGTAGCAGTTCTCATTGTTAGTTTCCTGTTGATTGAAACCACAGTAAAAGGAATAGTAGTGAGATTTGGGAGACTTTGTGGGTGGTGGCTTCATTCCTTTCTTGGGAGGATGATCAGGTCTTAGTTTGGGGAATTCAACCCAGAAAGAGGAGGGGGAGTGATTGGTCACTGCAGGATTGTGTTTCCCGTTTTCACATCTAGGGATAATTTGGTCTGATTGACCTTGGTTGTTGTGGTGGTAGAGGGCCAAGTTGATTTCAGATCAATCCTGATCCTTGGACTGGATTTTGTTTTTATGTTGTATCAAGTTGTTCAAAACCAGTTAGAGGGTTAGTTCCATGCCTGAGTGCATTATTTGAGACCGTATGGCTTTCATTGATTCAGGTAGCTTGAAGAGAATCAAGTAACTGAGGATTTCACTTGGAAGATCAATTCTGACTTTGTCCAACTTGCCAAGATGAAGTTTCACATTTGTCACAAAGGTATTGATGTTTTTCAGATAAAAGGAGAGGTATAGGAAGTTGAAGAACATCTTTTCCTGGTTAGCTCAGTCGGTAGAGAATTTTCCTTTAAACTGTGTAAAATTTTAAGAGAGTCTGGAAACCTGAACCAAGCTTTTATTTCAATAAAACAAGAATGGATGAGTAAGAATAACATTGGTTTGGACAGGAACAGTTAATGATGAAAGATAGAATACCTACAATTGAACACTTAGCTGGAAATCACTTCTGGCAGATTGGTTGAGTCTTCAGTTTGCTATGCTGGTTGTTTGGATGGTTTTTGAAGCTGAGTTGGAAGAGGACATAAGTCTTGCCCCACTAGGGGGGAGGCTCTTGTTGAGCATGCGGGATTGAGGATGACATGGGAAGGACATAGGAAATTTTCAGCATCTGATCCTGTGAGTTCAAGCAGCGCGCGCATCAGTTAAGACCTATAATCTCAACATTTAATACTTATAATCTCAAAATTGTTGTGTTGTGTTGTTTTGTTTTGTTTTGTGTTGTTTTTTTTTTGTGTTGTGTTGTTTTTTGTTGTGTTGTGTTGTGTTATGTTTTGTTGTGTTATGTTGTGTTGTTTTGAGTTGAGTTGATTTGAGTTGAGTTGAGTTGAGTTGTGTTGTGTTGTGTTGTGTTTTGTTGTGTTGTGTTGTGTTTTGTGGAGAGGTATGGTGCGGTGTGGTGTGGGGTGGTGTGGGGTGTGTTAGTGTGGTGTGGTGTGGTGAGGTGTGGTATTTTGTGGTGTGGTGTGGTATGGTGTGGTCTGGTCTGGTCTGGTCTGGTGTGGTGATGGGGGGTAATGGGTGGGGATGGGTGGGTGGAGGAGGTTTCTATCATGGATGATGAGAGAATGGGAGCGCACCAAAATGGTCTGGAAAAATTTCAAACTCATATTGAGTAGGAATGGTTAGGTTTTTATGCATGGAGGGCTCAATGTTGGAGTATATTCATATCTCCATATTTCCACATCTTCTTCTGTCTATTTCCTCTATTCTTTATTTACTTTCTGTTATATTAAATTCCTTTTTCTTTATTTCTTATTTTACTTTCTGTAATATTCACATTTCTTTCTTTCCATTCCATTCCTGTTCTCTTTGTATATCACACACTGAACATGTCAGTGTTCCTCACCACTCAGTCTCCAAACCCACGCCCTCCTTTCTTTCACACTGAATGTTCTCTGTATTCCTACCATGTCACACTGTACATGACACCTGACTGCTAGCACCTATACCTGAGGACAGAGGCCAAGCAAAGTAGAAGGATTTCTTTCCTCATCCTTCTATTTCATCTCACACCTCTGTTATTCCTCAGGTAAGATCTGTTTTCCTTTTATACTCTCTTTCACTATGTATTTCCTTTTGCTTATGAAACTATCCTTCTATTTCATCTCACACCTCTGTTATTCCTCAGCTCAACACTCAAGAAAGCAGACCCTGGCCCAGAGGGGGGTTTGTTACCCTCCTTTTTGGATTTGGTTTTTAGGGCACAAATAGTCCTTCAAAAATTTAGAACAAAGTATATTTGAAAACCTTGAGAGGCTTTTTTCAATCTTGAAATGTCAAATAATTCAAATTCTTATACTTAAACACAACAAAGAATGCAAAAATAAGGAAAGACCACCCTTATTTTCAATTATTTTCATTGTGATGAATATTTGGTGGGGTAAAACCTATAATTAAAACTCAGCCAAATTTTTCATTCAATTTTTGGATGTTAATCTTATGTTTTTCCAAAAAAATTGATAGAAAGATTTATTCAAGAAGTGAAAAAAAAAGTCTTGAGAAGGATATGTTATTTTGAAGTGTTTTTATGTTGAATCCAATTTTGGGAGTCCAAGAATACATCCAAAAAATCACAAGAAAACATTTAAAATCTCTTCAGCTGATTGATAAATATTGTGAGAGTTCAAAGTGGCAAAAAATTCTAAGCCAAAAGCCAAAGAATAGCTCCAAAAATGAGTTTTGTTTTTTTGGGTTTTGTTAATTTTTTGACTGTATTTTTGAAGGGGTTTAACTCGTCCCAAAATTATGAAATATTAGCCATACAGTTTTTAAGAAACCTATCTACAGGCCTACTGTGTTAGAATGTCAAAAGAAAAACTATTGAAACACCTGTTGTGGTGGTTATTTATAGACACAGAGGCAAATAGGCTCAGCACTGGACATTTGACTTGGAGTGGCTCAGCTATGGTTGAAAGTCCGCAGAACAATAGGCTCAGAGTAGTGCGTTTGGAGGACAGTCCATTCCAAAATTCATTAGCCAAGGTCTCAGAATTGGTGCGGCGCATGCCTTTTTCTGGAACAATCACAAGAATGGGCCGGATTTTTTGCCTTTTGCCAACATCAAGCATGGTCAAACATAACGTTTCCTCCATGGCTGTGGGTTTACTAATGTGGAAGAAAGTGATCAAAACTAATTATTACAGATTGGGCCAATTATGGGATATGCACTGAGGTTGCGGAGCTCTGGGGCAATAAAAGCTAATGTTGAGGAGGCGGCATGTGGATTGTTGGGGCTTTGTAGTTATGCCACATGCCAGATTGGGAGTCATCCACTAGGGAATATCAACAAGGATCTGTCATTAGTTATGCATTGGCACAACACAACTGTTAAGGGGGATTGGCAACAGGATCATCAATCTACTGCAAATAATTCGATTGGGTAAGGATTGGACTATTAGTAAGGAGGATCAGTGTGGAATGCACGGAGGCGGTGGGAAAAGGAGTCATTCATTAAGCAGTTTAAGTTACTTTTTGGAGTAGCTAAGGAGGGTCAGTGTGGGGTGCACAGAGACAATAGGGGTATTTCATTTGTGGTTTGCATTCTTTTTTTATTGGTTGTATATATTAGGAAGCTTTTCTTTTGGAGGGGGGATCATCATTGGAGATTATTATCATCGGAGATTGTTATCATTGGAGATTATTCTCATTGGAAATTATCATAATTATTGGAGATTATCACGGAAAACTATAGCTATATTGTTTTCTTCTGTTACTTTTGAGTTTATTTAACAGCAAGAGTTCTCAGAGGTCATATTTAGTAAAATAGTTCAAGTGTGGAGCTTGTTGGGGAGTCCGTCTTGCTTATTTACTATGATTTCATTGCAAGTTAGCTTTGATGGTTTCCAGCTTGGGTGCGGAAGTAGATTTAAATTAAGAATTATGGAGGTACAGGAGTGTGACTCACAGGCTAGTGGACTTTCCGGAACTTGGAGAAAGATTGTTGTGGAGAATTTTATATTTTTGTGGAGAATTTTACCAAACACACAATCTCTTTCCAAAAATTGGGGGTCTGGCCGGGAAAGTCCTTTCTCTGTTATAATACCTGGTACTTTCTGCGGAGATATACTTTTTTTAGTTCTTATTCTTTCTTTTACGTCCAAGATGATAGGAGATTTTCAGGCCGTTTGGGCAGACTCACTTCCAACTCACCAACAGGAAACCAGTAGCGCACCACTGTATGAAAGCGCTGCTTGTCCAACCGCCAGTCTTGCAGGGCCACCTTCAAGAGTGGCCACGGGGGAAGATCAACCTATGCGGCACCAGAGATTCCAGAGGAGCAGCAAGGGAGTGGAGCAAAAATTAGGCAGAGGGACTACCCCGCATTTAGGTTTTGTCTGGAGGATGGTCACCAATTTCTGGAACTGTTCAAGAATGGGGCCAACAGCAAGGGCGCAAATGAAGTCCACCAGGTCCAGCAAATAGTTGACTTCATTGCGGATGAGGAGGATATTGAGGGTTACAGAGATCAAAATTGGGAAAAGTTGCAGGGGAAAATAGTGGAAAAAGGGGGGTCAAAGGAGTAGACGTTCTGCAAAGTAGATCTCAAGCGTCTCCCAACCAAAACAGCAAAGGAAGGAGGTGTTTCCTTGAGGACGTCATTTGGGTTGTATTAGTCCTCATTCAATTGCATTTTGAAGTACCTTGTCTGCAAAAAAATCTTGGTGGAGCATTTTAAGTATTTGAGGTTAGAGGAATAACTGAGAGTCCGCGCAGAGACTAAACCCTGGAGGATGTAGATACTCCAATCTAAGAGTGTGACTTCACTCACACGGGTAGTCCCTTCTACATCTAACACTCTCATCAGAGTAAATTGAAACCACAACAAAACCTCATCACAAAAATGATCATCGTCACCAAAAGGACACTCATCCATCAACCCTAACTCCTCATAATCAGAACTCTTAATCATTACCTCAATTCTCTCATCTCTTTTCACAACTTCTTCCTATTCATCACTCAGATTTCATCCCCAAACTCATTCTCTTTAAGTCTCATAACCTCCGTCGTAATCCATGTGCCCGGTGAGATCTTAACTCATTCTGTCTTCCTTCCATTCATTAATCATGATCGTAACTCATAGAAGCTCTTACTCTATAGTCTCACTCTCTGTCACTTCCTCAACAATCCTGTGATCCTCATTTCCACTGTCATCAAGATCCTCAAGGCCTGATGTTGGTTCTCATATACTTTCACATCTCATACGAACTAGTTGTTGATTCTTTCTTTATTCCTCAGTTTCCAGTTTCTCTTGTGCAATCAATCTCTGCAACTCATTAGAGCATACTTGCTCTTTCAAGGGGACTTTCATGGGGGGTCTTATCTCTGAGTTGCGCGGAAGGGTCCACAGAAAGCTTTACAACGGAGGATTAATTATTAGGTTGAGTGACAGAGGGGTAAACCTACTCCAAGAAATGAAGGATATCTGCACAGCGGTTGTAGGTGAGTTGGAATTAGCCAAACCTATGGAGGAAGACCCAAAGGGTTCTGAGAAGAAGGATGTACAGGTGAAAAGGGTAAAAGGGCTGGTAAAACCCAAGCAAACTGCTGAAATGACGGAGATGTTTAACAAAATGCATCTTTCCTGGCAGAAAGCTATAGCAAAGCCAGCCCCAAAATTCCCAGAACCTTCAAAAACAACTTCTAATGTGCCAAATCATGGGCCATCAAGGGCGCCGCCAAGGAAAAAAGGAAACCCTTGCGTCTTCCAATGCTATTACTGCCGGGAAGACGGCCATCTTAAAAGTTTTTGTAAAGATTTGAGTGCAGATGTATGGAGAAAGATAGTTAAGAAGGACGGAAGGGATTGTTTTTACCCTTCAGGAGAAACTATATTGGATATGCCAAATCAACCTTTTCAACAAGATATGGCTTGAGCGGTGGTGGTGGAGAAGAAGGAAGCCACAGCTTCAGAAGGGTACACTTTTCCTTTAACTTGGGAACCCCTGGAAGTTTTGGCAGATTTTAGAGCTGTTTGCTCCAATGAAAGGAGAATGGAACTTGATGGTCCTACTCCTGCAAAATGACTGGAACAGGAAGTTGTAGTCAAAGCGGGGGGATCCTGAAGGAGGGCTGGAAAAGTAGCAAATATAATTTGCAGAACGGACCACCCAGTTTCCCTAACTTTGAAGGAACTAGCAGCAATCTCACCGGTAATGGCAGAGGTAATGGTTGCAGTCTTCAAGCAGTTTGTGGGGAATAAGGAGGAAAACCCAAAACCCAGAGAAGAGCCAAAGATTGGTTCTCTCAAAGCAGGGACGGACATTTTAGGAGCTAGGAGTGCTATGATGTGCTCTTTGGGATATGTAGAAATGCGGATTGGAGGCAAAGAGTTTTGGGCAAAGTTCAATAGCGGTTCCATGGTAAATGTCCTTCTATTAAAGCTGGAAACCAATGCAGGATTGGTCCAAAAAAAGGCAAAAATTGGGTTTTGGACTTTGGGAGGTTTTGAATGTGTGGTCAAAGGGGTGGTGGAGAAGGAAATGACAGAAGTGGCAAAGTTATTTGCTCCGCTTTTGTATTTGTTAGTAAGCAATTTGGAGGTCATACTTGGTAGGCCTTTCCTTTTTGCCTTCCTGGAATCCCTTGGATTCTGTCTGGATACTAGGGAGGAACTCCTTACTTTCCCGGAAGCCTTTGGTAAATGCTACAGGACAACCATCTGTTTGCCTGAAAGTGGCTGATGGGAACATTGGAAGGGCTTCCCTCTTGAAGAAGGCAGCCACAACAATTCAGCAGAGTATTTTTAGATGTTGGCCTTGTGGCCTGTGTGGGGAAGGCTCTCTCTTTGGGTAGACAGTTGAAAGGTAAGGAGGAGGAAGGAGGAACCCCTGTAGCATGGTCCAACATGCTTAGGGAAGTATGGAGAAGAGCGGGGGTCAGCGCAACCATGATGGGAGCGGTGATAGGATCAAAAGTGAGTCCTTCCTTGTATGCTTCTCCAATGGGTTTCAGCACAAGCAGCTACCCTTGTTTCACAATTTTGAGAAACCTGGATTTTGTTGCAGTTCAAAAATTAGAAATAGAGGAGACAACCAAGGGATCAAAGTTGGTTGAGGTGCGGGTTTTTGTTGGCATTTACAAAGTGGTTGCTAAAAATGTACAACCGCAGAACAAGCCAATGCCGCAGGACCTCAATAAACCAATGAGGCCTATCTGTTGGTCATAGGACCCTTATGAGTTGCCTTTGAAACCTGCAATCCTGGAGAAGGAGAAGATGGCGGAACTCAGCTTTGGGCCAGAGGGGTGGTTGTACTCAGGCATGAGATTGCGGAACCCTACCAGATACCTATTGTGCCCCGCAACCCTTGGAAGATCAAACCCATTCCTATTCTGGTAGCGGTTAGGGATCAGTTTACAGAGTTGGTGCGGGAGCATTTACGGACGTGTCTGTACAAGCCTTCTGGTTCTAGTTATTCTAGTCCCATTTTTGCAGTACTAAAGCAGGATGGGAAGAGTCTACGGATTGTCCACAACCTGAAGAGGTTAAACTCAGCCCCTATCAGAGATGCTGGGTTGCCTCCACAGGTGGAGGAGTTTGTGGAGAATATTCCCAGAAGAGTCTGCTACGGGTTAGTAGACGTCATGTGGGGTACAATCAGCAGGAGCCACATCCAGAGTCCTGCCCAATGAAGGTGTTTGAAACTCCGTTGGGGCAACTTCAATTAATGTGGATTCTGCAGGGGGAGACTAATTCAGTAGCGGTTGACCAGGCGCAGATGACATGGATTTTTCAGGATGGTTTTCAGGAAACAGTGCCGATATTCATTGATGAAGTGGGTATCAAGGGGCCATGGAGCAATTACAGCAGATAAACTATTGCGGGAAATTTGGGAATCAGGCAGTTTGTCTGGGAGTATGCGCGGACTTTGGAGAGAATCCTGTTCTGGATTGAGGAAGCGGGTTTGACTGTTTCTGCTAAAAAGTTTGCAGTGTGCCTTCTGGCCTTAGAAGTCCTTGGTCACAAGGTTTCCGCAAAAGGGAGAAAAATCACTAATGCCAAACTTAAAAAAGTTTTGGAATGGCCTACTCCGCGGAATGCTACTCACATCTCCAAGTTTTTAGGTCTATGTGGATGGTTACGGATTTTCATTTAGCATTTTGCAGAGATAGCTAGCCTGTTTCAAAAACTGATTAGGAAGGGGACTGAGTGGGTATGGAAGGAGGAATGAAATTGCGCATTCTGGGAGCTGAAGGACATTTTTGGGCGGCAAATACTGTTGAAGGACCTTTACTAGGGAAAAGGAGGGGTCTGGCTAGCGGTGGACTCAATGAAGTTTGGTGCAGGCAGTGTGCTGACCCGAGAAGATGAAGGTAAAGACAGGCCAGTACTCTATGATTTGGTAAACCTTTTAGAGGTAGAATGTTGGTACTTGCAGCCCAAGTTGGAGTTTTGTGGGGTGACAAGAATTGTGCAGAGATTACAGCATGTGTTGTGGGGTTTTCTTTTGAACTCCTGGTGGATGCAGAAGCGCTGGCTAGCATGATTAATTCCCCAACCTTTCCTAATGCTCCTATGACACGGTGGATTGCATGCTTACAGTTGTTCAATTTCACAGTCAGGCATGTTCTGGGGAAGGTGTTTACAATGCTGGATGCTTTGTCTTGGTATCTGGAGGTCCTGAGCGCGGTGGAAGTGGATTTGGAAGTGTAGAAAAAGCTTCTGACGTTGGGAGAAACAGCTGCAGAGGTTGGGAAATTTCCCCTGAAACAGGGCAGAAAGTTTCAGGGATTGGATGAATATCTTTGGATGCTTCTTTTTCTTGAAGGTTTGTTGGCCATGGAGGTTACATGGGTTTGGCGGAAGGTTTTGCTTTTCTTTTGACAGGAAGGGCAGTTGTGGAAACAGTCACTTAAAATACCATTGGTTGTGATCACAAGGTAGGAGGATCAGGGGGATTTGATGCGGAGTCTTCACAATGACTTAGGCCATTAGGGAGAGGCAGAGAAGCGGAGGAGAATCAAAACCAGGTTCTGGTGGCCTGGTCTGGGGCAAAGGGTGCAAGGTTGGGTGCGGAGTTGCAAAGCTTGTCAGCGGCAGAGTAACAGATTACCAAGGGAGGTGGGTATTCCAACAGGTGAGGATGCCCTTTTTGGGAGGGTCTTGCTGTAGGTGGTCCATATCAAGGCTGGAACGTTCCTGTATCTGCTTGTGGCTCAGGACAACGTGTTGGGGTGGGTGGAGGCGCATGTGTTGGTTAAGCTTTTGGCGGAGAAGGTGGGCCTTTTTTGGAGGAGGATTGGTTTTCTTGTTGTGGGTGTTTGTGGCTCATCATGGTGGATGGCAGGCCAGAGTTTCAGGGTGATCTTTGGAGGCTGGTAAAATCTTGTGACGCAAATTTTGGGCAAGTTACGGAATATTATCCGGAGGGAGCGGGGCAATAGAAAGAGGGAATCAGCCAATCAAGAACAAAATGTTCAAGATCTGCAGAAGGAATGGGAAGAAGTGGAAGGAGACCTTCCAGTATTTCTGTTTGCGGATTGGATATTGGTCAGGCGGTTAAAAGCTCTTCTATGGGTTGCAGCCAGTGCTTCCAGTAGATATCAAAACCTTGACTTACCTCGCTATTGACTGGTGAGAGGTTAAGACCACAGAGGATCTAGTTGTGGCGCAGGCGGAGAAACTTTTGCAGCAAAAGGATATGGTTGCAAGGGCGGAAAAGAGGCTTCAGGAAAGTTGGCCTAAGTCAGTTTGGTACTGGGACTAGTGTTGTGCCAATTGCTTCCGGGTGTCAGCTTGTTACTATTGCAGAGCAAGCTGCAAAAGTAACAAAAATATTAAATTTAACTTAAGAAGGAGTAAGAAACCCATGTATATTATTGCAGAAATGGATTCTCCACCCAAAATTAGGTAGGGACACTTGCTGACCCCACCCTTGAAATCCAACTCCTTATATTTTTAATAATTAAAAATATAAAAGACCAAAATACCACAACACCACTATGGGACCTTTTGGCCAATTAAATATTTCAAACATATTTTCACGTATAGGTTTCACACCTCAAATTCAATCAGAATTGAGGTTTTGTGTATATTTTAGGAGATACACAGAGAAATGTGTTGTGTCACAATTCCCGCACGCAGCCGCAGCAACCAATACACCTGCGCGCGGCTTAGCAGCAGCAATGCCAAGTTTTCAGCATACCCTGACAAGCGGTGTATGCAGCCCTGGGCATCTGACAAGTACGCAGCGGCGGGACTACAGGCTGACAGAGTGAAAGGGGGCCTGTGAAGCTCAGGTACCACGTAAAGGTGCTACAACCTTAACAGGGACATACTACATATGTAATCAATGTCCCTGTGGATAGTAGATAGTCTAAAAATATATAAAAGAATATAAAAATACTTAAATAAACTTTATATGTACTTTTTAAAAAATATAATCAAAAATACCAAAAATGTCAAAAATCAGATGAATACTATTTGTAAAAATATATTAAAATACTTTAGTATAAAATTGTGAGAACTTCAAGACAGAAGTATTTTTTTTTGAGATACTAAGGGAACTGATAATTCAAAAATATTACATCAATTCTCATACCTTATATTTTAAATTAATTATTTGAATTAAATCAACTGGATTCCAAAAATAAGGATTATTATCAATATCAAGATTTTACTCCAATCATTTAATACATAATGAGAACCCACTTGAAATCAGATTACCTGGAGAAATTACTATGAAAAGAATTATTAACATCCTGAGAATATTTACTAAAGATAATTACTTAAATAATAGATAATATGGATAAAATAGTGTTATTCACATGTCCAAATATCAATTGAAAGGTGGAATAATTCCCAGACGCTGTGGAATGAGATTCTACCTGTGCTACAGCACCAAGAACAAATGACAGGCTACCATTGATTACCCTGCTAGCCTTAGCATCCATCCCTTTTAGCCCCTGTACCCCTCAGAAGGACAATATTGGGACCCAAAGAGCTATAAATAAGGAGCTCTTTTGAGGATATTCATACCCAGAGACCCATTTATATTTATATCCATACACCTTGCCAAGGTAATCAAATACTTATAAGAGATAATTAAGTGATTTATGGCTTTAGTCTGATTAATAATATCTTTCCCCAACCTTTTTTATCAATTTAAACTGCTGAACAACCTTTTTAACCCCAGTAATAGGTTTAACCCATCAGTACACGTCCCAAACAGCTACCCAAAGGATTTAATAATATACCAGTGAGTCTTATTATCCTTTTTCTGTTGCGGAGGCTTGGCTACAAGGCCTTGTAACCCAAAAATATATTTTTTATATATATTATCTTTGGGCAATATATCCTTTAAGAATATAAATTAAAGGTTCCAAAGTAAGCAGGTATACATGTTTTCAAAGTTAATTCCCTGAAGAGAGGTGCTGAAGATCCCCAATATTATTGCCGCCCCTCTATTGATTTATTTAATAATCAATTTATTGATATTAATTTATCATATTAAACCATAAACAAACCAATCAACCTTGCAATAGCTTTATCCAAATATTTTATGGATTTTTGCTGCATTTATTGAATAATATATTTATTATTTATTCTATCACCTCTGGTAGTCAAAGGAAAGCAAGGGCCTTGGCATCCAGGAGGCGACCCTTTTCAGAGAGGCAACCTGGTTCTGCTTTATAATTAGAGCTTGGAGACGCAGTGGGGTAAGCTTTTTGCAGATTGGTGGAATAGTCCTTATCAAGTTTTTAGTCAGTCTGCAGATGAGAGTTATCATTTGGAGGAATTGGATGGAACTCTGCTCAAGCAGAAGGCCGCAGAAGATTATGTGAAGAAGTTCCACATGGGGGGCACCATGGATTTTGATGAAATTGCGGGTTCAGGCGATGAAGATTAAGAGATGGCTGACGTATGCAAGCTGGCTGGGGAGGAGAAGGAGTCTTTGGAGGAGGAGTCCTTGGAGGGATAAACGTTGGGGTCAATGTTCAATTTGTGGGGGGACGGGGAAGCTCAGATCACCAGAGCAGCGTGGAAGGTCTAGTCTTGAAGGCCTTTTTCTGGGGTGGTCCAGGTCCCTTAGGTGATGTGTATTTTTGTAGTTTGGAGTCTGTTTACTTATTATTTGTCTCAGTTGTCTCAGTTTTATTTTTATCTTCTCAGATACAGAGGTGTTCTCACTAGGGGTTGCAGAGTTTCTTTTGTTGGTGTGTCTCATTTTGTGGCATGGTGACAGGAATCAAGAGGAGTCCTTTCTGGGGCAGGCCAGGCATCATATTTATTTCAGGAGCTATATAGAAGATTTAGGGGGCGTGGCAATAATTCAAGAGGGGGGAGAAATCTAAGGAAGGAAGATGGGGCGGCAGAGCTCACCACCAGCACAATGATGCTTGCAGAGGAGCTTGAGATGCTCTGCAGCTGGGATCCCAAAAAGAAATTGGAGGATGGCCAGTATTTGCTCATTTAATTTTCGGAGGTACTGGTCAAATTTGGCTTCCTCAATTCCTCAACCTCCTTCTTTGTTGTCCCTTTGTATGGCCGTGTGGTATGGAGAGATCAGGCTGAAATGGGTTGACCGAGAAGGGGGGGATTCAGAGGACTGAAAGGAGAGTCACTGTGACGGGGTCCAGATCAGAGACAAGCAATGCCAAGATCTTTGGACTGGCAATGGAGGAAAAAGTGAATCAAAAAGAGGCGTGGGAGCTGTGTGAAGATATGGAGGGGTCAAAAAAAAAACTCACCAAGTACTGGCGGAGAATTGGAGCTAATCACAATGAAAAAGCGCGGGAACTCAACCTCTGCAGGAGGTGTTGTGGTTTGAGTGGTGGAAGTCAGAGGAGTGGGTGATGGTGGACAGAAGAGGGGGGCATTGGGCACTGACGGCAGGGTTATTGGAGGCAAAGACACTTGAACAAAGACAGGAGCCGTGTTGGGACCGCGTGGTACCTGGCCAAGTCCAACATTTAGGTTGTGGTGTTGCCCCCAGGCTTTGGTGGAATCTCCCCTGGCGGCGGCAGTGGGGTAGTCCGCAATTCAAGGAGGAGGGGAAAGGCAGTCCATGGCCTCTGTGACAGGTGACAAGGAGGGGGGTGGTCCAGCTCCGGAGTCCAGTTTTTTGTCTTTATAGGTTTTTCATCATCCACCACAAAGTTGTCCATTGGTCCAAGGCAGCAACGTTTGGGGTGGGGACCAGAGGTAGAGCAGGGACAGGGTAGAGGACAAGTCAGCAAGGATCCAGGGGTCAGAGAAACAAATGAACACCTGCAGTGGCCTAGACAGCTGGCATTGCAGGCTGGGCAACCTGCGGTTTGGGTGCACATCCTATGAATTTTTGCGCAGTACTTGCATGTTTCCATGATGGGTGATTTCTTTCTTTCTTTTGGAGTTTGGAGTGTGACTAGGAGTTAGGGGTTGAGGGGTTTAGCAGATGTTCTGGCATTGTGGAGCGTGGGAATCCTAGGGAAAAAAATTCAAGTTGTGGGGGGATGTGGTGGTTATTTCTAGACACAGAGGCAAGTAGGCTCAGCACTGGAAATTTGGCTTGGAGCGGCTCAGCTGTGGTTGGAAGTCCGCAGAACAATAGGCTCAGAGAAGCGCTTTGGCAGACTTTCTATTCCAAATTTCATTAGCTAAGGGCTCAGGATTAGTGTGGCACGCGCTTTTTGTGGGCACAGTGACAAGGATGGGCTGGATTTTTTGCCTTTTGCGGACATTGCCTGGTCAAACATAACTTTCCCTCCACGAATGTGGGTTTACTAATGCAGAAGCAGGTGATTGAAGCTAAGTAGTATGGATTAGGCTGATTATGGGATATGCACTGAGGTTGTGAAGCTGTGGGGCAATGAATGCTCAAGTTGAGGAGGGGGCATGTGGATCTTTGGGGATTTGTAGTTATGCCGCATGCGGGATCAGGAGTGATCTGCTAGGGAACATTGACAAGGATAGGTTGTTATTTATGCATTGGCGCGTCTCAACTGTTAAGAGGGATTGGCAACAGGATCATTGAATCTACTGAAAATCATTGGATTTGGTAAGTATTGGACTATTAGTAAGTAGGATCAGTGCGGAAAACATGGAGGCAGTGGGAAAAGGAGTCATTCATTTAGCAGTTTATGTTCCTTTTTTGAGTAGCTAAGGAGGGTCAGTGCAGAATGCACAAAGATCATAGGGGTCTTTCATTTTTGGTTTGCATTCTTTTGTTATTTGTTGTATATATAAGGAAGCTTTTTTTTTGAGGGGGAAGATCATCATTGGAGATTATTATCATTGAAGATTATTATTATCAAAAATTATCATCATCATTGGAGATTATCATGGCAGATTATAGCTATATTCTTTTCTTCTGTTACTTCAGAGTTTATTACCAGCAAGATTTTTTGGAGGTCATATTTAGGAAAATAGTTCAATTGCGGAGCATTTCGGGGAGTCTCTCTTGTTTATTTACTATTATTTTATTGCAAGTTACGTTTAGTGGTTACCAGCTTGGGTGCAGAAGTGGAGTTCAATTAATGATTACCAAGGTACAGGAGTGTGACTTAAGGGCTAGTGGACTTTCTGGAACTTGGAGAAAATTCCCTTTTTTATTTATGTTTTCTATTCTATTTTTTTGTTTGTCTTCTATCTTTTATTTTCTATATTTCATATTCTATATTTTATCTTCTGTTTTTTATTTTATTTTATTTTTTTTCTTCCTTATTATTTTTTATCTTTTTCATGTATGAATTTCACTCAATTTTTCAATATTCACACCAAAAAAATGATTTCTTTAATGCTACAGGGCCAAAATATTGGTACTTTAAAGTTTGCATACCATGGATCCCCTTGTTTATTCTCTTTCATGGCATTTAAACTGTAAAATTCCAAAACATTTGTTGTGTGAGACTGAACACACCAAATATATTGGTGTGTCTGGTCCCACATGCCAATTTTTTTACAGAAAAGAAAATTTGCCCTGATTGGTCCTTTGTCAACATGCATGCCAATGTTGGAGGCTTGGAAATTGAAAGACACCTAGGATACTGGCATCTGGGGTGCACACCCCAATTTTTGTGTGCCATTAGCAATCCAGTGGAATTGAAAATAGCTTTTCCCTAAGAAAACACCTTTTTTCAGTAAATTCCAGGTCATGGATTGAGCCTGGACGTTGGGAAAATTCAAATGGAAAATAAATTGATAAATAAACTAAAAATCCAAGGCGCACCTTTTCCCAAAAAAATCCATTAATACATCCAGATACCAAAGCACCACCTTTGTTCCTCACTGGAGCACAAATGATTAACCGTTGGTATAATTTGAGATTCCAAATTTATTTTACCTACCTCTCCATTTGTTTAATTCTTCAATCTCAAAAAATTATTTTAGCTAGCAACCACATCCTCTGATCAATATACACAGTTGAATTGTTTGAATTTTACAATTAATCTCTCAGTATAAATTGAGCCTATCTTGCATTAATCATTCTTGGAAAATTTATCCTGAATTAAAACACACTTAAATGTTGCTTTGAGATGTGCGTATCTATCAGATCAAATTTAATTCAGAGGCTGTTTCAAACAAAAGAAACTTCAGAACGCTTTGCAACGCTATTATCAATACTATCCTATATCTGTCTAAAGAAATTCCCGTTTGATATATAAATGCCTATTGGTAATTTATACATTTTTTTCAATTCATATCTGTTATTTAGTTCTTTTATAATGCCTACATGCTAGAATGAAAGGAGGTTCTTTAAATTCTGTAGGCTGAATTTTTGATTTCATCCATCTTTTTGGAATGGGAAAAAAGTGGACATATTTGGTAGCAATTGGCTATTGCTTCCTGGACATATTTTTCCAATATTTTCATGAATGTTGAATGAAAAAGATGTAAATTTATCTACAAGAAAGTCATATGTTTATTTACAGACTAAAAAAAATCCCAAAAATCTTTGAAATATATTCAGAGGTATCACCTAGAGATCAATTCTTAGGGTGGTATTGTATTTATCAGCATAGGTCTGAGAAAATGCAGTATTTCAAATCAGAACCAAAACTACCACAGATTCAGAACCTGGAAAACAATAAAAAATAAGAGAATACTGGAAAAGTGTTATTCCAATTCCATGACTTATTTTCCCCGGGATATGGTAAATTCAACAAGATTTTCATTGTTTTATTTTTTCCAAAAAATTATAATAAAAAATATCTTTCAAAAAAAATCATTCAGCTCTCCGTAAATCATGAATTTGGCGAGGCCGAAAAAACTCCATCAATTGATAAAAATTATTGAAAAGAAATAAACTTAAACATGCATAAAAACCCACAGCCCAACCATCATTATGCAAAACATGGTACTGGTTCCCAAAAGCGAGCATACCGAGAATCTTGAAAATGAAGAATATCCTCTCAGTTTGGTAAAAATGAAAGAAAAAACTGAATAATGGGTTGATCTCGTGACTACGATAGAAAGAAAATATTGATGTTGCAAGTGGTGTTGGATTCAAGTTGACAGATGGTGATGTATTTGCCAAATCTTGAGCTTTGCTAGTATCCTTGGATGGTTGAACGTTCATTGGCAAATATTTGCGGACACACCGTTCACAAAAATCCACTCCTTCCTTCATCCTTTGATGCATGCATTCCTGGTGCGTGATGTGACCACAAGCTGACATGTATAAACCTTTCCCCTTCAGAAACTTTTTGAACACCTCTTCTTATTGATTACCTTTAATTTCTTCAGGATTTTTGGTTCTAGAGCTAGATGGAGCATCAGGCTTGTCGAGTATTGATTTTTTGAGGTAAAAATTGGGAGCTGGCATGCCTTTTGTTAGAATCCAAAATGTAGTTGTGCACTATGGGATTTGAACCCATGACCTCAACATTCATGAGTCAGGCTTTACCCACTAAGCTAAGTGCGCCATTGCCAGATGGGCCATTGTGCCTGTACACTCGACAAGGGTTTGCTTGGATTCAGCTGTAAACACCTGATGTGTCGTTTGACAATGCTGTTCAGGCTTTCAGTACCAAGACTTAGAACCCTTGGGTGGCAGTCTGCATAAGAGCAGATTTGACTCCAACACCTTTCTCGCATATAGAACAAGTAAAATCTGGATGGAGTGGACTTATTTCAAGCTTCAGGTTCGCTTTTTGGTGATTGGGATTCTATTTGAATAAAAAAGAATTAGTTACAATATTCAATACTTGCACAATAATAAGGTCAAAAAAAATCCAAAAATTTTCTATTGCCTCCCTGATGATCAACTTCCATTGGGGTAGAACAGCTTGTAATAATCGCGGAGGTCGTTGAGGCTGGTCGCTCTCCCGATTGAGGAATCATGGGTACACTTGGGCCTCCAAAACTATGGGCTACGAGTAAATCATCAATTGATGGTGAGAATGAAAAAGTTAAAAATAGTCTTGTTGGTCCGAACGGGTGGAATAAGGTTTGATTCTTAAAAGTACAATGATAGATCCACTTACCGCTCTGAGAGTTGATTTGAGCTGCTAGTTCTCCCTTCAGTAAATCAGGCACAAGAGCACCTGAGATTTCTCTTCGCCACAGTAACTATTTGGATTTGGGGAAGATGAAGTTGTTGGTCCATTAGAAAATAACAAGTTGACGCTGTTTATGGGTCAAGTACAAATCGAACGACATCCAACCAGAAGTTGTGGGAACCATTTGATCAACATGGCTAATGATCAGACGGTTTCTTGAAAGTGCTAGAATGGGATGTTGAATGATGTTGAGTGGTAAATTTGCAAGGGAAGCTTGTCTTGATCATGAAAGGCTCAACGACCCACAGAAAAAATTTCCAAGAGTTTCGACTCACACCGAATGGTGTTGCCCCCCGCTGGTTTTGTACGTTCGTTCTTTCGCTGGGCCGCCTACAATCAAAGAGAAGAGATGATCAGATGGTCGGTTGTTTCGAAGACATGTGTTGGAGCAAGGGGTTGTTTCGAAGACATGTGTTGGAGCAAGGAGCAAGTTAAGGATCAATGTGCAGCGGCAGCGCCTGCAACGGCTACAGGAAAAGCAACGGGACGCAAGGAAAATATTGCTGGGATAGTGGACGGAAGAAGCAGTGCACCGCTGTAGCAACAACAGAAGAGCAAAGCGCAGACCGGTGTCGCGATCTCCTATTCTGGGGTTTTCGAAGGCCCCATAATAGGAGATCAAACGGTGACTAGAGCTCAAGGAGCAAAGTGGCAAAGGCAAGTCACGGCTAAGCGCGAGGTTCTTTACTTCAACACCCACTGCAATAGCAGGCGCCTGTGACTCTGTACATCAAACTTGTTCCACCCATGATCTCTGTTGTTTCATCTCTGTGCTCCCACCGCGTCATTTCAACCTCCTACCTGGCTTCGGCTTTCTCCCCTCATCACCCATCCCACTGGCTTCTTGTTATCGTGCCATCAAAACCAACGGCTGGTCAAAACCCAAACCCACAATTTGCTGCACATAGTCCGTTAGAGTTACAACGAACAAAAAGGAATCCAATCCAGTTATCATTCGAAACTGCTAACCAATTGTGCCGCGAAGACATGGCCGCAAGACAACAACAAACTCCCGGCCTACCCAGTAGTGAAGCCATTAGGGCTATCACCCTTGAAGAAGATAACTACGGGTACTGGGTCCAGAGAATGAGATGGTTCTGTTGGGTGAAGATCCCGCCGACTCAGTGGCCGTGCTGCGGGTGACCAGTGAGAGCGAATAACTGCGGCCCTAATCATCCTTTGACCATGAGTGGCAGCAAACTCAGGAGAACAAACTACGTGGTTCTTCGTCCCATTCCCTTCCTCCGCCTTTGTCTCCCCTCCGGACCGCTAGTCAACCTGTCTCAAAATCCTCCCCCTCATCCTCAATCGTTTTGGCCCCCAACCACTCGGAACACAACCCTCACGCGCTCGCCCCTTAACGAATTGTTGGGCTTTTTGCGGGTTCGGGCTTGTTAGTGGGTCCCGGTTTTTTTTTAACTGCAAGCTGCTTGCTGCACTTTCAAATAGCTCAACACAGTTTTTGAAAAGGGTGATGCACTTTAAAATCATGAAAACATGCAGTTTTGAGGGGAAAACAATAATTTTTGATTGATAGACAGACAAGCTAAAGAAATAATATTCAATTTTTCATCCAATCTTGACTGCAAATCAGGGCTTCAAGGGCCTCTGGAGCCATTTTTGTCCTGAAATCATCCAAAACACAACCACTGGTAGAGAAGGCCTAAAAGATTAGAAATAAAAATGAATTAATTATCACACAAAACTAAATAAAGAAAGGAGATGAGGCTTACTGATTCTGATGCAATAGAGGTCATTGGAAACATCAACACTGTCTTTAGTAAACAAGCTAACGTTGGAGGTCAACATGAATTTTCTTTCAACCAGTTGAGTAAGCTAAATTCAGAATTACTTTCAAGTATTTCAATCAAAGTTTCTTGAAGGTATAAATCCAATTCAGCAAGAGCAATGCTTGATTGAGATTGTGTTTTTCCTTTTAAAAACTTGAAAAAACCATCTGATTTGGAATTTCTATAGGATTTTTCAACAATTTCACTAGAACTAATTTTTTGTTTTTCCACCAATAATTTGGGAGAATAACATTCAAGAAATAGATGCATTGCTTTTCTGAGGTCTTGTATGTAATTTTGCACCAATTCAACATTCATAGTCCTTGACATGATATATTCCATGTATTTGAACTTGTAGCAGGGATCAAAAAAAATTGCAAGAGCTATAAATTCATTCATGTTGGACCAGTACTTGCAAAATTTATCAATCATTGGCTGAACTGTTGAGGCAATATGATCATCTCCAGCTTCTTGAGATAAAACTTCCAGATGATATTCTTTTTCCTTCAGAGTAAGGAAATATAGGTTTGGATTTGGATATTTTTTACCAGAAAGTTCATTTGTTGCTTGTTGAAAAATTTTGAAGAAGTCCTTCATTACTCCAAGTTCAAGCCATTCAGCCTCAGAGGGGCAGTCTAAAAATTGTGAGTTTGAGATCTGATGATGCTGAAATACTGATTTGTATGGGAATGCAGAAGAGATCATTTCATAGGTTGAGTTCCATTGCGTTTGGACATCAATAGTAGGTTCCTTCAGTTTTTTTTGGGAGGGGCCAAAAATATCCATGGAACACTCAAAATTTTGTTTTCTTGATTGGGAACCTCTGAAAAACTTGATGCTGGACCGGAGTTTGTTGATAGAATCAAAAAACATTCAATCCACCTTTGAAAATAAGGTTGAGGATATGGGCTGCACATAGGACATGAAGAAACTTTCCACCCAACTTCAATGTATTGTTTGGATGTTGAAGGAGCATATTGCGTAATTGATTAATTCCACTATCATTAGAGCTAGCATTATCAGTAGTAATAAATGATCCTTTATCCATCAAATTCCAATCATGCAGGATCTGGCCTAATTGTTCACTTATTGCAATTATGGTATGTGGGGCTGGAAGTTGTTTGAATGAAAATATATTCTTGTTGAGTTGCAAATTATTATCTATAAAATGAACTGTTACCACCATTTAGCCATCATTTTGAGGGGATGTCCACAAATCTTTTGTAAGTGCAATTATTTCTACTTTTTCAAGGATGGTATGGATTGAGGCCTTCAGGAAATCATATACCTCCATTGCATCACTTCTAATATTATTTCAACACATTGGTTGAAA
Source organism: Puccinia polysora (assembly GCA_025617555.3). Classification (NCBI taxonomy): domain Eukaryota; kingdom Fungi; phylum Basidiomycota; class Pucciniomycetes; order Pucciniales; family Pucciniaceae; genus Puccinia; species Puccinia polysora. The sequence continues at coordinate 24,470,804 of CM062635.1, forward strand.
TAATGGTTTTACTTGCTTTAAAAATGCCCTGAATCCTTCATTCTCAGCTATCATGAAGGGATACTCATGCTTAAAAATCATCTTCACTATTGCCAATCTTGCAGTCTTTTGTTCAAAGTTCCATTTCAAAACTTTTCTGTTTTCAGGATTCAATAGCCTTTGTATTAGTGGTCCATATGATTCCCCTGAAAGCGCTTATCTCTCAGCATTACAGAAAAGGTTAGTTGTCCCAGAATACCCTCTCCCAGAAAGAGAAGCCTTTCAATATTTCTAGATTGCCTGGAAATCATTACCTGATCATATGGAAGATGATTTGATTAGAAATTGATCAACAAACATGCTCCCAGTAAAATCATACTTACCTGTCTCTTTTTTCTCAAAGAATCCCAACACATTGCTTTTTGTTTGCCTTTTTAAGTTTGATTCCTTTTCACTGAATACCACAACATGATCCACTTTGTAGGTTTTCAAAGGCATTGTTCTTCTTATGTGGAAATGTAAGAGTTTCAAGTGGAGGACACCAATTGCTTGAATGAGGAGGAAGGTGAGCAACTGGTAGCTTGAATCAAGGGAGATGATGGACTGGTAGCTTGAAGCAAGGGATGAGATTTACTGGTAGCTTGAAGCAAGGGAGGTGATGGACTGGTAGCTTGAAGCAAGGGAGGTGATGGACTGGTGGCTTGAAGCAAAGGAGGTTAGTGCTCCCCTGCACCTCTTCAAACTCCAGGTCTATATGACCCATCCTGAAAACATCACCCCAAAAATGGTCCCCCATTCTCCAACTTTTATTCCATCATTTCACCCATTTGGGGGCAGACATTCCACCCATCCCTTCCCCCCAGGTATATCTGAACCATCCTGAAAACTTCACTTCAAAAACGGTTCCCCATTCTCCAACTTTCATTCCATTGTTTCACTCATTTGGAGGCGGACACACCACCCATCCCTTCCCACACACTCATACAAAACCGGAAAACACCAACCAAACTCCCTTGATTCATCAAAATTCCACCTCAAAACCTTAATACATTGCTGATTGGGTTTTCAAAAAGAACCCACAAAGCAGCTAAAATACAGTTTTACTGACAAAATCTGTAGGTTTTTTCCAAATTTGGTTTTCTTCCAAGGGGTAAGTCCAAACCCAACCGCCAACCCAGCAGGTACAGGCCAGCTTGTGGGAGGCCCAGACTGATAAGCAACCTGAGTCCTAATCTAACTCCTGATTACATATATTGTGTTGGGAACGCCAGTAGTGTCTTAGGAAGAGGTAATACATTTCTCTTTGTGTATCATCTAACTTTCTCACAGTCAATAGTTATCCAATGTTATTGTAAATTGTTTAACTTATGCCAAACTCCTGTGTGATTTTTAGAATTTACTACTATAAGGGTTAACAGTAAAAATTTAAATAAAGAGGCCTTTGGCGCAATATCCCAGGTTGCTTGAATTCAAAGGTCTGCTAAGCATAAAACTAAACCCCGGAGTGGTGTAACCAAGCAAAGAGGAAAAAAATAGAGCAACCAATGCAGCAGTGACCCTAACCTCAAACATCAATGCAACAAGCCACAAGGAAATCATAACAGAGGAGATATATTTTAATTCATAATCCATATAGAGAAAGCTGAAAGAAAGTTACGCAAGTTTGAAAATTTAAACTATCTTTAAATTCTGGAGACTATTTCAATCAGTCAAGTAAAATGAGGCCATCCCAACATTCATAGCCAAGATGAAAGTGGTAATGGAAGATGAAAGTATGATTGAGTTCCCTAGAGAATCAGAATGTGGAGAATGTTACTACTAAAAAACACCATTTGTGGTGAGTTCAGCGGGAACACAAAGTCAAGACTACTTAGGAGATCACACCTGGAGGGCAGAGATGGCAGATAAGGTACAAGGATGAGTGATAATGTTGATTGAAATGAAATGAAATGATCAAAAGCAAGATTTTTTTGTAGAGTTTTCTAACTTATTAGAACACTGTTTTTTGTTAGTTGAGCAGGAACGCAAGGACAAGACTACTTACAAGATCAGGCCTGAAGAATGAAGATGATTTGAATGAATTAGAAGCTTGAAAAGTTGGAGAAGATGTAAGGAGTATTGTGGAGAAATCTACCTGGAGGGCAGAGATGGCAGATGATTCACAATGATGAGTGATAATGTTTATTGAGGAAAGAAGTCTCTGTCCACCAGGGGTAACTTTAATCTGGTGGAACAACAAGATTAGGTTACAACTGTAATTATCAATACACTGAGTGCTTTCTGACTGCACAGCGTGCGCGGCTGTTCCCTTCCAAGACCAAGCTTTCAATACCACCCAATCCTCTTCAGTTTTTAAGGCTTTTCAAGGTAATCTGACCAGCAAGTGATGCTGTGGTGACCAATATGGGTCACCTGATAAGAAAAGGGCAAATTTTAAATTTTGCATTTTTTAATTTTTTTTCATATATAATCCTTCATGCTGAAAAAAAACAGAAACTCTTGTTTCTTTATGGTAATCCTTCCCTTTCCCCTTTCCTCACATTCCCCCTGTCCTAGAAATCTAAAAAGGTGCCCTTTGGGTTTTCAAGTCCCCAGTCCTTATGTTCAACCCCTTCCCTCTGCGTTTGGAGCCCAATTTGTTTGCCTCTGTGAAAAAAGATTGTGGGTTTCATAATATCCCCGGAAAAAATCCCACCCCAAGTTCAGGAAATTCCACAAGCCCTTGAGTTATACTCCTGTACCTCCGCAAACTGATAAAATCTGCTCTGTAAGGAAATTTACTACATCCCGCAGTGGCTGAGAATCACGCCCAATCCCCTTCTCTGCTATCCGCAAAACTACTCCTTACCAAGCCAGACACTCCTAAAGCTAACCCACAATGAAATAATAGTAATAAAAAAAGTTAACTCTCTGAAAAGCTCCACACTTGAATTTTCCCTATTAAAGACTTCAATTTACTTTAAGCAAGACAGTACTTCTCCAAAAAAAATTTTTGATTGTCTGCCCTCAATTCCAATAAGATGAGAGATTAACTGTTCCCCTTTTGTATACAAATCAAGAGTACTACTCCAAAAAGAATGAAAACAACAAAAGAACAACTTTCCTCCTACCTGCCTCCGTGCATTTGGCACTGATCCTGCTCACCATTAGTCCTATCCCTTACCAGATCCAATTGTTTGCAGCAGTTTTGGAAATTTATTTTCCCAATCCTCCTAACAGTTGAGTTGCGTAGATGCATTACTAAAAACAGATCCCCATCAATCTTCCCTAGCAGATCTCTACAAATCCTGCATGCAAAATAAATTACAGATACCTGAAAATAGACATGCGGCCTCTTCAGTTTTAGTTTTGATCATCCCATAATCCTGAAACCTCAGTGAATAACCCACAGTCAGGCCTTGGTCTTCTACTACATATCTTTGATCACTTGCTTCTGCTCTTTTAAACCCATAGTTGCAGAGGGGAAGTTACGTTTGAACACATTTTTTTCTGAAAAAGGCAAAAAATCTGGCAAATCCTTTCCACCGTGCCACAGAAACACGCGCTGCTGTGGTGACCAATTTGGTACACCTCAAGAAAATAGGAGAAATTTACAAAAAGTTTTCTTAGTGTTTTATCTTATCCAAAAATTAAAAAAAAAATGTATAGCATTTTTTATTTTTTTCTTTCCTCCAACTTCTCCCTGTCCTGGAGGTCTAGGGCAGCCCTTTGGGTGTTCAAGTCCCCAGGCTCTGTGTTAAATTTTCATCATCATCATCATCATCATCATCATCATCATCATCATCATCATCATCATCATCATCATCATCATCATCATAGAGCTGGATATATCTGTTGATTATCCCCTGATCCTCATCCTTATTACCAACAAATATCATTACTGGTTGAAGAATAATTCATTTGGTTGAATTCTTGAGTGTGTTAAACCACTCCTTGATCCCTTTTTTGACCCTACTGGGCTTGATCATTGCTTGATTTTCCTTCTGGAATCATTCAAATTCTACTAAGAGGTTTTATTAAGCTTAAAACCTGGAGTGCTAAACCTCCCCTTATTTCTTTGAAGTTGCATTTTTCAACACTACTCTTGAGTTCCTTGATGATTGTTGGGTTATTCTTGTTCAAATTTTTTACTGATTTGCTTCTAGAGCTTCATAAGATAGATGAATTTGTTTTGTAAGGCCACCCACAGTTATCTGCCATCCTTCAAGGGCTTTATTGGAAAGAGTTGGGCAGCTTCATTGAGAACCTGGAGGTTGGTTGGGATTGAGTTGATCTTTCATGATCTTCTGCTGACAACCATATTTATTGGCTTGTGGGTGTTGTGACTTAAAACTTCCTTTTTCTATTGAACTCTGAACAAACTCTTAGATGTTTTTTCAAGTCTTTTCCTGCACCATCTTGAAGTGTTAACAGGCTTAAGATGAAATTTTGATTTCAGCAAGGAGTGATTAAAGAAAAGAGACAGAAATGAGTAGACACCTTAAAAGGACCAGATAGTGTGGTGACTAGAAAACAGAAGTTATGGAGGAAAAGAAAAGAACAGATGAGCATGAAAGAGAGAGAGTCAATCAGGTGTAAGACTCTTGATGTTAATGAGGAGACAAGATTGAGCGGTGGTGATTGCTGATTGAGTGGTGGTGATTACTGAAAGTAGATTTCAATGGTAGCTGGAGTTTGAAGTCAACCGTAGCTGGTGATTGATGTTGATGGTGGAAGATTGTTCAAGAGTTATCCGCTTAAGTAAACTTGCAGGACTCCAGAAATGGAGCTTTGGAAGTAGTTGATTTTGAAGGACGCGCGTGCGGGTGATTGAGGTTCATAGACTTAGCAAAAGCGGGTTGATAGAAATAAAAGAGAACTTATAAAGAAACATAGAGAGTGTTAATGAGGAGACAAGATTGAGCGGTGGTGATTGCTGATTGAGTGGTGGTGATTACTGAAAGTAGATGTCAATGGTAGCTGGAGTTTGAAGTCAACTGTAGCAGGTGATTGATGTTGATGGTGGAAGATTGTTCAAGAGTTATCCGCTTAAGTAAACTTGCAGGACTTCAGAAATGGAGCTTTGGCAGTCGTTGATTTTGAAGGATGCGCGTGCGGGTGATTGAGGTTCATAGACTTAGCAAAAGCGGGTTGAGAGACATAAAAGAGAACTTGTAAAGAAACATAGAGAGATAAAGAAACATAGAGAGAAATGAAATATAAAATAAAGAAATGAAATAGAAAATCATATCAGAAATAGAATAATAAAGAGAATAATAAGAGGAAGTAATTTGAGCATGTACTTGAATTGCAACATCCTCCTTTTTTCAAATTATTCTGCCATATTAAGAGCATTCAAAGCATTGCAAAGAGCTATCTGGGGCACTGTTTTGGTGAGAAAGTCCACAAGGTTCCTTTTGGAGGATACCTTTTGAAGCTTGATGGCGTTCTTGAGGATTTTGCTGTGAACATAATGAAAGCGCAGTTCCATATGCTTTGTGTGGAAAGTAGCATGGTTAGCTTTGTTGAGAGCCAGTTCAATACAACCTTTGTTGTATTTTTAAATGGTAGCTGTTTTAGCCGCTTCTCCCAGAAAAAATTTGCTCATGAGCAATTTCATCCAGCTCATCTCCTTGATAGTGTTGCCCAGCGCCTTGTATTTGGCTTCAGTGGTGGATAGGGATAAGGTTGGTTGCTTTCCGCACTTCCATGTGATGACAGTTCCAAGCCAGCAAGCAACCAATCCAGAGACCAACCTTCTGGTGGTAGGACAAGACGCCCAGTTGGCATTAACATATGCTTCAAGATGAGAGGCAGAGGATGAGGACTCAAAAACTATCCCATAGGTCAAACTGAGCTTGAGGTACTTCAGGATTTGCAGAGCTTCTTGAAAGTGGTGCAGATTGGGTTTGGCAAGGAATTGGGCCAGGTAATTTAGGGCAAAAGTTATTTTGGGTCTTGTGCATGTGCTGATATGATTAAGATCCCAAACAGTTTTCAATTAGTTGGCACCCAACTGGAGGAACTCCTCATGGTCCTCCTTGCTTGAGGGGTACAGGTTCCTGTAAGGTTGGAAGAAAGTTGAAAACAATTTGTGAGGAGGAAGCAGGTATTGAGCGCAGCTTTGATTGATGTACAAGCTATGGGAAAGCTTGAAAACATTTGGAAGGTGATTGAAATTCATTCCAAGCAGGAAGGAGGCCGGTCCCAAATTCTTTATTTTGAACCTGGAGCTAAGCTGGCCAATGAAGTTTCAGCTTGCTACTATTGCAGATCAATCTGAAAAAGTAACAAAAATAACATAAAAATAATAATATTAAAATTGACTTGAGAAGGAATAGGAAAATAATGAATATTAATGCAGAAATGGATTTTCCACCCAAAACTTAGGTAGGGTCACTCACTGATCCCACCCTTGAAATCAAACTCCTTATATTTTTAAATAATTAAGAAAGGAAAGACCAAAATACCACAGCACTACTATGGTACTTTTTTGGCCAATTAAATATTTCAAATTAATTTTCACGTATAGGTTTCAAACCTAAAATTTAGTCAGAATTCAGGTTTTTTTTATATTTCAGGAGTTACACATAGAAATGTGTTCTGTAACAATTCCCGCATGCAGCCGCAGAAACCAATACACCCGCGCGCGGCTAAGCAGCGGCACTGAAACCCTTTCAGAGTACCCTGAAAAGCCCTGTACGCATCCCTGGGCCTCTGAAAAGTACGCAGCCGTGGGACTACAGGTTGACAGAGTGACAGGCGGCCTGAGAAGGCCAGGTACCACGTCAACATGCTACAACCTACACGGGAACATTCTACATATGTAATAAATGTTCCTGTGGATAGTAGATAGTCTAAAAATACATAAAAGTATATAAAAATACCTAAATAACCTTTATACATATTTTTTATTCAATATAATTTAAAATACCAAGAATTTCAAAAATAAGATAATGACTATTTCTCAAAATATATTAAAATACTTTGATATACAATTATGAGAACTTCAAGGAATCAGTATTGTTTTCATATACTTAGGAAACTAATGATGTAAGAATATTACATGAATACTCATGAATTATATTTTCAAGTAACTATTTTCAGTAAATCAACTGAAATTTGAAAATAAGGAGTAAAATCAATTTCATGACTTTACTCCATTGATTTAGTACATAATGAGAAGTCACATGACATCAGACTATCCGTAGGAAGGTCTATTAAGATAATTATTGAATTACTGGGAACATTTACTAAGGATAATTTATGAAATAATAAATAATATGGACAGAATAGTGTTATTCACATGTCCAAAAATCAATTAAAAGGTAGAATAATTGCCATACCCTGTGGAATTAGATATTAACCGTGCTATAGCACATAGAACATGTGAAAGACTACCACTAGGTACCCTGCTAGCCTAAGATCCGTCCCTTTGAGCCCCTGTATCCCACAGAAGGACAATATTGTGACTCAAAAAGCTATAAATAAAGAGCTTGTTTGAGCATATCAATTACCAGAGAACCAGTTATATTTACATTGAGAAACTGTTCCAAGGTAATAGAATACTTATAAGAGATAATCAAGTGCTTTATGCCTTTAGTCTGATTTATAATATCCGTCCCCAACCCTTTTTTAAGATTTAAACTGCTGAACAACCTTTCAACCCCAGTAACAGGTTTAACCCATCTGTGCACGTCCCAAAAAGGTACCCAAAGGATTCAATAATGAAGCAGTGAGTTTTATTAAATTTTTCTATGGTGGCAGGCCGTTTAAAAAGCCCTGCCACTCCACCATGTATTTTATATACATATTATCTTTGAGCAATATATCCTTTAAAAATATAAATTAAAGGTTCCAAAGTAACCACGTGTAGGTGTTTTTAAACTGAATTCCTTGAAGAGAGGTGTTAAATATCCCCAATATAATTTTGTACCCTCTGTTAATTTAATTAATAATCAATTTATTAATATTGATTTATAATATTAAACCATATCCAAACCCGTCAACCTTGCAATAAGCTTTATCCAAATATTCTATGTATTTTTGCTGCATTTATTGAATAATATACTTATTATTTATTCTATCACCTCTGATAGCTAAGGGATAGCAAGAATTTTGGCATCCAGGAGGCTGAAAATTGGGGGTCTGGCCGGGAAATAGTCCATTATATTATATTAAATACCTTGAACCAGACATTTCACATAAGAATTGAATCAAAGATAATTTATCTGACTTTTCAACCATGATTTATCATTAATTTCTTTTTCAGTGGATTTAAAAACCAATGCAGAATTAATAATATATTCTTTAAATATTTTAAAGATAAGAAAAGAAGAAAACATTAAAAATTTTAAACCAACTGGTTGGGAAGCTTTAAATCAAGCTGAGCAACTTAATATTTCTCCTGCATGTAAACACTTAGATAAACTCCTTGAACAAGAAGATCTTGAGAGGCGTATAAACGTTTGAGCCCTATTAAGAAAACATAAAGCTTGGAAGAAGTACCATATAAATGTTTTCAAAATATAAACGTAAGTATAAAAACTTTTATTACCATAATATTTTTATTAAAATAATATTAATATATTTTATTAAACAATAAAATATATCTTTTACCATCATTAAACCCTCCTATTCCAGAAACCACTGTCACTGAAGTTGATTTATTGGACCAAGAAGTCCCAGATATCTCTTGACTCCCTGAAAATATTGAGTGTACAGGAGAATACCTCATTGGAACACACAAAGACCCCATAGGATTACCTACTAAGGACCAATTCAATCCCAATAAATTTTGAGTAAATTTGAATATAAACTTAAGTAAGTTTTAATAAGCTTATTATCATGGATTTTTCTTTATAAAAATACTTATAAATATTTTATTCAATATGAATAGACATAACACAAGAGATCAGGGAGAATTCCCTCCTATTGATCTTTGCCAGGAGCCCCCAGTAACTGTGAGACCACCAATAATGACAACCATGAGGGGGCTGGAACCTGTGAATCAAATTTTGGTGGACAGGGAACATCCCCAAGTACTTTTGCACTCCCCCAACCTAGAGCGGGAGAAGGTAGTAGAATTAAGCCCCCCTCCATTACAAGGAGGTTCCCTGCAGCCACCTCAGCAGAATCTGGCCAAGGAAGCCAGGATCAGAGACTTACTCAAAGATCACGTGGAATATTGGGAAGAATTCAAAGAAGCCCAAGCCAAGGAGGACATGGTGTCTATGAAAAAGATAATCTCCCAGGAAAAAGCCACCCAGATAGCTCTTCAGAAAATGATTCCAAGGAAAGAGGTAGAATCCTATGTAGAAAAGTGGAATCCTTGGGATCAATTAGCCCAACTGAAGGGCAGAAGATCAGGAAAGAAGAGATCTTCTTCCCATCCAAAGCCAAAGGGAAAGAAGGATTGGGATCAGATAATATCCTTAGATCAAAAGTGGAAAAAGGTGTACAACAATTAGCCTCTAATTCTGAACCCAGTAACTTGTCCAAACCAACCTCTGATGTAATTACTTCTTTTTCTAATGACATGCTCCATAATTCAAACTTTTTTTGCAATAATTTGGATGGTGTTCACATCCAAATGGATAAGTTAACCTCAGTAGTAGCCAAATTAATTAATAAACAAACAAAAGCTGTAGGGATAGAAGATATTAAGGGAAAAAAAGAACAATTATTGGAGACAATAAACCAAGGTAAAATCAGACAGACCAAACAATTGAGAATATTTTATCAGGTATCCAAGAAGATTTTATTATTTCCTTTCAGCCTTTAAAAGAAAAATTGTTTATTATCAAGCAGATCTAATTTCTCACTAAGATCTGCTTGATAATAAAGTGGACCTGCAACTTAATCTGATCAAAAATGATCTTAGAGACTTAAAAGTCTGTCTGAAGAACCCCTTAGGGAGTACCACAGAGGAACCAAAACCTCCCAGACAAACTACTACTCCTTATGCACCACCCTTATTAGAAATTCATAGGAGTGAAACCTTCAGGCCTGATCCTACTCCTGAAATGGAACAAGCCCTCAACCGTTTAGCCCCAATTTCTGAATTTCCTAAGTTCTCCCGTGAAGGAGAATACAATCATATAAATTTCACTAAATTTATTGACTGCACTATAAACTCTTATGACCTACAAGAAGATATAGCTGTAGTCAGGCTGCCCTGACTATTTGAAGGAGTAGCTTTAGACTGGTTTATTGTTAAAAGAGAAGAAGTAGGATCCTTACCATGGAATTCTTGGAAAATTCTAATTAAAGAAAAATTTAATTCTAGAATGTGGAAAAGAAAAATGATGAAAAATGTCGAAAATTCCTCATTTGATCCCTCCAAGGATAAGCCTCACAAATGGTGCTTAGAACTGAAGAGAAGAATAGACTTCTTCTATCCAGATGTTGATAAAGAGGAAGTAAATGAAAGACTCCTTGACTTGTGTCCTGGAAATCTTAACAATAGTGTAAGATGAAGGATGAGTATGGCTGCTGGATTACAAACTATAATCAATGTGTTGAAAGAAGTCATAGACATGAATGGGTTAGACAAAAAGGTTCCTTCTAGACCCAAAGAGAACTTCAACATTAAAAAAACCAGAGAACAACCCCCTCTGATAAATATCTCTGACAATAAGAAACCTAATGATAACAGGAATAAAGAGAGCATTTCTGGAACTTTTTGGAACTGTAACAAGACAGGGCATATGGGACAAGAATTCCCATTGCCAAAAAGAAAGATAGCAGTTGTGGAAGGAGAGGAAGAGGTTGAAGGGAATCAGAACTATGAAGATATAGCTGATACTGAACAATCCCTTTCTGAATGTGAATTGATCCTGAACAACCCTGTCAATTTAGTAGAAGGAGATATAGGCACTTCTATAGAAATCAATAACATCCATGGTGACTCTAGTTTTCCCCAAAAATGGGACCCCACCATAATTCCTAGACATATCACTGATGTTAAACCATTAACAGTTAAGCCTATGAGTGGTAAGATTTTTACTACTGGTCAAACTTTTTATGCAACAGGATTATATAAAGACAGAGCTATAAGGTTATTAATTGATAGTGGGGCTTTTTGCTCATGTTTCTGTAATGAATTCTTAAGAAAATGGGATCCCAATTGGAAACACCACCTTTTGAACATCCCAAAAGCCAATTTTAGCTCTTGCAACTCTTCCATGAATGCTATTGGAGTATGGACTGCTCCTATAATATTACCCCATACTAAAGGATCTTTGAAAATACAAGTGGAATTTTTAGTATTGCTAAATGGATTGTGTTACTACCTGATAATAGGAAATGATGCTTTATGTCTATATGGTATAGATGTGTTCCAGAGTAAAGGGAGTTACTTCACCGTGGGTAGTAACTGGGACAAGAAGTTTAAGATATGCACCATCCAAACTAATTTCCCCTCTTCTACTTACCAAAAGCACTTAGAAGAATTCAATCAAGAATACTTCTCCCAAGCAGCTCTGAATATGAAACTTTCTGAAGAACAGAAAAAAGATATATTGACAGTCTGCTTTGAGAACCAAAATGCTTTCTGTACTAAAGATCACCCCATTGGTGATATCAAACAACATGACATGGTATTAAAATTGACTATTAAGCCTCCTTATCCTCCTAACCTAAGAAGACCAGCTTATCCCTCTAGTCCTAATCTAGAATAGCTCTTGAGGAACATATCCAACAACTGATGAACTTACAAGTATTAAGGAAAGTAGGGCACCATGAACTAGTAGATGTGACCACACCTGTAATCATAGCTTTGCATAATGATAAGTCAAGGATGGTAGGAGACTTCAGAATTCTCAATAATTATACTCAGGCAGACTATTATCCTAGACCCCAGATTGATCATGCTCTTCATAACTTGTCCAAAGCCAAATATATCACTACTATGGACATGCTTAAAGGTTTTCACAAGATACCTATAAGCCCTGAAAGCAGAAGGTTTAAGAGGATAAGCTGTCATTTGGGAATGTATCAATACCTTAGGATGCCCTTTGGTATAAAGAATACCCCAAAACACTTCCAGAGAACAATGGATACATTTCTAGGTACTTACATCAGACAAGGGTGGATGATGGTATATATAGATGATGTTGTCATATATCTTGATGATTGGTATAATCATATAGATCAAAGTAGTTTATTACTCCAAACTATCTCCAAAGCAGGATTAAAAGTCTCCATGAATAAATGCGACTTTGGATATGGAGAATTTAAAGCTCTAGGGCATATACTCTCTGGTCTAACTTTAGCTGCTGATCAGAATAAGATAGCTGCTGTCATGAACAGACCCATTCCTCAGAATAAAACAGAGTTGCTGGCATTCATTAGTTTTTGCAGTTACTACAGACATAAGATCCCAAAGTTTGCAATGCTAACTAAAAGTCTGTATGAAATATGCAACAATAATACTCTCTTTGAAATGACACATGAGATATTGAAAAACTATGAGGAATTAAAAATAGCTATGACCTCCACTCCTCTTCTCATCCAACCAGACTATTCTAAACCCTTCAAGCTTTGTATTGAAGCTTTTATGGAAGGATTAGGAGCTTCCCTACAACAAGAAAAAGTAGAAGAAGAAATACCAGTGGAGAAACCAGTACTCTTCATATCTAGACAGATCAAAGAAACTGCAAGAAGATAGGGAGCTAGTCAGATGTAATGCTTGGCTCTAGTATGGTCTCTAAAAAAGCTACACTACTACTTAAAAGGCACTCCTTTCCAATTGATCACAGACTGTAATGCTGTAAGAACTCTCATGAACATGAAGACCCGCATCAGACATATGCTCAGGTGGTAAATTGCTATACAACAGTATAGAGGCCAGATGGCTATAAAGCATAAATATGGGGCTAAACACCAGAATGCTGATAGTCTAAGTAGGAATTCTTTGACTAATTAACCTAGCAATCCAGCATATGAGCCTGAAGATCAGGATATCTTTCCTATCTTAAACATCAATGTTTTTGCATTAGATGCTCAAATCATGGGGATCCACTTATGAGAATTAGATACTGCTTTCTTCAATCTAGTGAGAGAAAACTAATCTTCTGATATCAAGCTGCTGATTACCATTGTGGAATTTGAATCCCCAGAAGCAGTCCTGAAAAATAGTTTACCTGATTCATTAATGAAACCCTATAAAGCAGGAAGTTTTAATTTTTTGGATGGTCTCCTTTACTCAAGACACAAACATTCCAGTGTATTGGTACTAAGTAACAAAGAACATATACAACAAATATCCAGGAATGCCATGAAAACTGTTCATCAGGGCATCTATCCACTGAAAGAACCTTGGAGAAAGTAAAACAGACTGCTTGGTGGATAGACTGGAAAGAAATCACTATTAACTATGTCACTAGCTGTGAGACTTGCCAAAAATCTAATTTAACTACTTTCAAAAGGTTTGGACTCCCATAGAAGATATCTGAACCCAAAACTAGATAAGAAATCATTAATATGGATTTTGTCACTGGCCTCCCCCGCTGGAGGTACACATTCATATAACTCTGTCCTTTTTATAGCTGACAGATACTCTAAGAAGGCAAAATTATAACCTAACCACAAAGAAGATAGTGCTATGGATGTAGCTTTAACATTTTGGAATAGGATTATAGCTGATGTTGGTATACCCAAGATCATAATCAGTGACAGAGACCCCAAATTCACCTCTGAATTTTGGAAGAATCTACATCATATACTGGGTACTACTTTAGCATTTTCTAAAGCATACCATACCCAGACTGATGGATTAGCTGAAAGAATGATACAGACCTTGGAGGATATGTTAACAAGGTTTTTTAGCTTTGGCCTAGAGTACAAAAACTCATATGGTTATTGCCATGATTGGGCAAGCCTACTCCCAGCCCTGGAGATGGATTATGATAGCAGTAAACAATCTACTACCAAAGAAGCCCCTTAAATACTAGAAAGGGGATGGATTCCAAAACTCCCTAGGAATAACTTGAACTATAACTTAGCCAGCATTCATCCAACATCTCTTGACTTCAAGAAAATGATAGACCTGGAAAACAATCATTCTCAGAGATGTGTAGAAGAAGCAGTAGAATACAACAAAAAGATATGGGAAAAATCACACAGAGAACCTGACTTTAAAATAGGAGATCAGATCTTGATATCTACTGCCAGATTCAACAATTTACCAGGTAAAAGGAAGCTGAAAGCAGCCTTTTTTGGACCATTTGTTATCAAGAAGATGCACGGAAAGAATTCTGTAGAATTAATCTTGAGTGAAGAATTATAAAGAAGCCACCCAGTATTTCCTGTTAGCCTAGTGAAACACTTTAAACCAAGAGAAGGTAGAAACCTCCTTCCATCAAAGATCCCAATAAAACTTGACCCTGTGAAAGGAAAAGGGAAATTTAGCAGGATATTGAGAAACAAGAAAGAGAGAGTGCAAGGAAAAGATATTAGACTATACTTAGTCAGATACATAGGAGAATCTGCAGACAAAGATGAATGGTTACCAGAGAATAATATACCTGATGTACAAATAAATATTAGAAACTAAAGATCCAGCAAAAGGAACTGAAACACATATGGAATTAATTTTTTCCCAACATACTCCAGATTTTTTGCAGATATGGGCATATCTTGGAGTTTGGGAATGTCAGCTTGCTACTATTGCAGAGCAAGCTGCAAAAGTAACAAAAATAACATAAAAATAATAATAATAAAATGAAATTGAGAAGGAGTAGGAAAAGCATGAATATTATTGCAGAAATGGATTCTTCACCCAAAAGTAGGTAGGGCACTCACTGACCCCACCCTTGAAATCCAACTCCTTATATTTTTAAATAATTAAGAAAGGAAAGACCAAAATACCACGGCACTACTATGGTAATTTTTTGGAAAATTAAATATTTCAAATTTATTGTCACGTGTAGGTTTCACACCTAAAATTCAGTCATAATTGAGGTGTTGTGTATATTTTAGGAGTTACACACAGAAATGTGTTCTGTCACAATTCCCGCACGCAGCCACGGCAACCAATACACCTGCGCGCGGTGAGCAGTCAAACTGCCACCCTGTCAGCGTCCCCTGACAAGCTGTGTACGCAGCCTTGGGCCTCTGACAAGTACGCAGCCGCGGGACTACAGGTTGACAGAGTGACAGGCGGACTGGGAAGCCCAGGTACCACATAAAAATTCTACAACCTACAGGGGAACATTCTTTATATGTAATAAATGTTCCTGTGGATAGTAGATAGTCTAAAAATACATAAAAGTATATAAAAATACCTAAATAACCTTTATACGTATTTTCTATTAAATATAATTCAAAATACCAAGAATGTCAAAAATAAGATAATGAATATTTCTAAAAATATATTAAAATACTTTAATATACAATTATGAGAACTTCAAGGAATCAGTATTTTTTTGAAATACTAAGGAAACTAATGATGTAAAAATATTACATGAATACTCATGAATTCTATTTTTAAGTAACTATTTTTAGTAAATCAACTGAAATTTTAAAATAAGGAGTAAAATCAATATCATGACTTTACTCCAATTATTTAATACATAATGAGAACTCACATGACATCAGACTATGCGTAGGAAGGTCTATTAAGATAATTATTAACTTAATGGAAAAAGTTTCTAAGGATAATTCATCAAAAAATAAATAATATGCACAGAATAGTGTTATTCACACGTCCAAACATCAATTAAAAGGTAGAATGATTCCCATACCCTGTGGGATTAGTTATGAACCGTGCTATAGCACATAGAACATGCAACAGGCTACCACTGGTTACCCTGCTAGCCTCAGTGTCTGTCCCTTTGAGCCCCTGTATCCCACAGAAGGACAATATTGGGACTCAAAAAGATATAAATAAAGAACTCTTTTGAGGATATTGATACCCAGAGACCCAGTTATATTTACATCCAGAAACCATTCCAAGGTAATCAAATACTTATAAGAGATAAGTAAGTGCTTTATGGCTTTATTCTGATTAATAATATCTGTCCAAAACCCTTTTTTATCAATTTAAACTTCTGAACAACCCTAAACCCTAAACCCTAAACCCTAAACCCTAAACCCTAAACCCTAAACCCTAAACCCTAAACCCTAACCCTAAATCCTAAACCCTAAACCCTAACCCTAACCCTAAACCCTAAACCCTAAACCCTAAACCCTAAACCCTAACCCCTAAACCCTAACCCCTAAACCCTAAACCCTAAACCCTAAACCCCAAAGCCTAAAGCCTAAACCCTAAAGCCTAAACTCTAAAACCTAAAACCTAAACCCTAAACCCTAAACCCTAAACCCTAAACCCTAAAACCTTCAATCCCAGTAACAGGTTTAACCCATCAGTGCATGTCCCAAACAGGTACCCAAAGGATCAAATAATATACCAGTGAGTTTTATCAACCTTTTTCTGTTGTGGAAGCTTGTTTACAAAGCCCTGACACTCCACCGTGTATTTTATATACATAATATCTTTGGGCAATATATCCTTTAAGAATATAAATTAAGGGTTCCAATGTAACCAGGTCTAGATGTTTTCAAACTGAATTCCCTGAAGAGAGGTGCTAAAGATCCCCAATATCATTTTGGCCCCTCTGTTAATTTAATTAATAATCAATTTATCAATATTGATTTATAATATTAAACCATATCCAAAACAATCAACCTTGCAATAAGCTTGATCCAAATATTCTACGTATTTTTGCTGCATTTATTGAATAATATACTTATTATTTTTTCTATAACCTCTGGTAGCTAAAGTATAGCAAGGATCTTGGCATCCAGGAGGCTGAAATGAAGACTTCTGGTTGGTCACTGAATACTTCAATATCATCAACATGAACGTAGAGGTAGGTGGTGTCCTTCCAGAAGACACATTGATCAGCTTTGCCCTTATGGAAGACACAGTCAATCAGCCAGTTACTGAGTTATTCAAACCAGGCCACTGCTGACTGCTTAAGACCATACAGGGCTTTCTTTAGCTTGATATTTTTGCCAGGAGCCGAGTTGATGTAGGGAGGAGGAGTGAGGTAAACTTCTTTGCGCAGAGGCGCGTTCAGAAAAGCAGCTTTCATGTCAACTTGGTGAAACTTCAGCTTTAGATTGCCAGCAAGAGCAATCAGCATTTGGAGGGAGGTTTTGTCTCCGGTGGGTGAGAAAGCAGAGGTGAAGTTGACACCATACTGTTGGCTGAAACCTTGAACACAGAGTTGGGATTTGAATTCAACAATCCAATTTTGGTTTTCTTGCTTTGTTTGAAAGACCCAAACACATTTGATTCCTAGCTTGCCATTTTCAAGAGTAGATTATTCCCAGAATTGGTAATCAAGCAGGTTAAGCTCCTCGTGCTTCATTGCTTCAAGCCATTCATCTTGGTATTTGGAGCTGGGGGCCTCCTGAACTGAGGTGGGATTGGAATAGTTATTGTCAAATATGAGGTAGATAGTGGGAAGTTCTATTTTTGAGTTAGGACGTTGTGGAAGGGGAATGATATTCACATGGTTTATCCTGTTGTGAGACGGTTTGTAGGTGGAGGGAGAAACATTGACAGCAGGAAAAGTGGTAGAATGGGGAGAGTCACAAGAATATTCAGGTGCGGACAGAGAGATAGCAGGAGGGAAAATGGAAGAAGAAGGGAAAGTGTGAGAAGGGAAAGCAGGGGAGGAAATCAAAGAATTTTTAGTACAAGGAGGGGTAGAAGAGGATGGAGTTAGAATGAGGTTGGAGCTGGGAGAGCAGGGAGATGATTTGAAACCAGATGGAGAGAGAAAGGAAAGTTTTTCAAAGGAGGTGTTTACGGAAATGAAGATTTTGGAGGAGTCCAGATCTAGCAGTCTGAATGACCAAAAGTCATTGACATAACCAAGCAAAATAGCTCTTTTGCTGGTGGGGAGAAGCTCAAAGGTCCAATTGGTTTTGGGAATAAAATCTAAAGAGGCGCATCCAAACAGTCAAAAGCAGTTGAGGCTAAATTATTGGTTGTCCCAAACTTTGCAGGGAACAGTGTTGCCACAGGACCTCAAAGGGATTAGGTTGAGAATGTGGGTGGGGGTGTTGATGGCCTCATCCCAAAATTTCAGTGGCAAGTTTCTTTGATTCAGAAGACATCAAGCCTTCTCCAGAATGAGGTGGTTTGATTTCTTGGCAAGACTGCTTTGTTGAGGAGTGTTAGGGGGAGAAAAGTGCTTACCAATTCCATTTTTGAGACAGAAGGAGTGAAGGTTGGAGGAGATGAATTCGCCACCGTTATCAGAGATCAAAAGCTTTACGGTGTGGCCAGTTTGAAGTTTGGCCTGCGCTATAAAATCATTGATTGCAGAAACAGCCTCACTTTCCTGTTTGAGGAGAGAAACAGACCGGTATCCAGAGAATTGATCCATTAGGGAAAGAAAGTAGGAGAAACCAGATTTAGAGGTGATGGAGAAAGGTCCAACAATGACCAGGTGGATTGCTTCAAGGATACCAGGGACCTTTTTAAATTTTTGATTGAAGGGTGTTCAGACTTGCTTGCAAGTCTTGAAAATCTGACAAGTGGTAGTTAGAACATTGGGACTGTTGGGGTACAGGTTGAGGTTCTTTAGGGATTGGTGGCTAGCCTGACCAAGGCGCAGATGCCCAAGATTGTCTGTGGCTTTGAGATGCATTGTGGACTGGTTGCATTGCAGGAATTTAGTGCTGCAGAGTTCAGTTAATTTGTTGTATGTGTTTCCAATGAAGTTGATCTTATCCAGATTCACCTTGAATTCTGAATTAGCAACTTTGGAGAAAGTCGCCTTAGAGGAATTCAGTCAAGTGAGAGAGATGAGACACCAATTAATAGAAGAGATGAGTAGAATATCCCCCAAGATGATAGTTAAGCCTAGCTGATTGATAAGCTTAGCTGAGCCGGAATATGTAGCCGTGAGAGAATTGTTAGGGGAGCCAGTTCCCACTTCAAGGTGGATGGGCGTACCATCAAACAGAAACTGGGGGTTGTTAACTATATGGTGACTTGGGCCAGAGTCAAGAAGAGGAAGGTGAGAGTAGCTTCCATTGGATCACAGGAAGATCTGAGCTTTGAAGTAGAGCTCAGTAATCTTAGAGTTGCTTTCATTGTTGGAGGTTGAGCTTTCAATGGCGGAGTGGAGGTTGGAAGAGGGAGTTTTGCTCCAGTCAGGTCTGAGATCAGGATGCACAAACAAGAATTTGCTTTCAGGGTGCTTGGCCAAGGGATAGTGGTGTCCTTTGGAACAGGAATGTTTGGGTCTTTTCTTCACTGTGGGCTTGTGGAGTGAGAGGGGAGGTGTTGCATCAGGAGTCTTGATGCCATCAGTTAGACATGAAGATTCAAGGTGAATGACTTTGCAAAGCTTGTTTGAGATACCAGTTGGGTTTTGAAAGAGAGAGTTGTTGAGAATCAGAGAATCAAAAATGTGATAGAATGAGTTGGGAAGTTTGGCAAGAGTAGTGTAGCTTAGGATTTAAGGAGGAACCTTGAGTTGCACAACTGTTAGTTTGTTCATGAGTTTTCTACAGTCCTTAATGTAGGTTGTCAGATCACCTTTGAAGGGATAGAAAATGAAGTTGAGGCAGATGCGGCCATGGTTGTTTGAGCATTGGGAGGAATATTGTTTGAGAATTGTGTTCCAGATGGCCTGGGGATCTCCATTGCTGTTGTCCTTGACAATGGATTCAAAGGCAGATTCACCAAGATGTTGGATGATTATGTCCGCGGCTTCAAACACCTTCTTCTTTTGGGGGCATTCAAAGGTGGTGGAGGGGGTTCAACGGTGAGTTTGAGGGATCCTTTCCTGCAAAGGTAGCTCTTGATCCTGAGACTCCAAGAAGGGAAGTTTGAGGCATTCAACAGAGGAATGTTGAGCTTGGATGATTTGGTTTGTTCTTCTGAGTTGGACATAGAGGCTATCTGGTCAAGTGAGTTTTTTGGGACTGTAAATCTGAAGTTTTAACAGGCTTAAAAGGAAAGTTTGATTTCAGCAAGGAGTCATTGAAGAAAAGAGACAGAAATGAGTAGAAACCTTAAAAGGACCAGATAGTGTGGTGACTAGAAAACAGAAGTTATGGAGGAAAAGAAAATAACAGATGAGCATGAAAGAGAGAGAGTCAATCAGGTGTAAGACTCTTGATGTTAATGAGGAGACAAGCTTGAGCGGTAGTGATTTCTGATTGAGTGGTGGTGATTACTGAAAGTAGATGTCAATGGTAGCTGGAGTTTGAAGTCAACCGTAGCTGGTGATTGATGTTGATGGTGGAAGATTGTTCAAGAGTTATCCGCTTAAGTAAACTTGTGGGACTTCAGAAATGGAGCTTTGGCAGTAGTTGATTTTGAAGGAGGCGCGTGCGGGTGATTGAGGTTCATAGACGTAGCAACAGAGGGTTGAGAAACATAGAAGAGAACTTATAAAGAAACATAGAGAGATAAAGAAACATAGATAGATAAAGAAACATAGAGACAAATGAAATAGAAAATAAAGAAATGAAATAGAAAATAAAATGAGAAATAGAAGAATAAAAAGAATAATAAGAGGAATTAATTTGAGCATGTACTTGAATTCCAACACATCTTGCCTCAGATATTCTTGTTCTGTAGCTACCAATTACAATCAAATTCATAACTCCCTGTTGATTCCTCATTCACAATGTCCTGGAACTTTATTCTGGTTAAATTTAAATATTTTTGTAGAGCTCAGGAGTGCAGCCTAAAAAAGAACCTTTCCCCCCCACAGAACTGCCTGCGGCCAGCGCTGTTTGGAGTGTTACAGCGGGGAGATGAACCCTTTGCACCATTTCCCAAAAGAGTTAGGAAAAACCTGATTTGTGGCATAGACATGCATTTCCAGGGGAAGAACCAGTGATAATTTAATAACCCCAAATGCAAATGAGTCTGATCCTGCTTGAAACCTAACATAATCATCTTCCCTGCCAGTGATGAGCTTCACACAAGAATTAACCAGGGAATGCCCCAGGAAAAATACAATTATTCATTAATTCTCCACATTCAATAGCAATGGCTACAAATACAAGGTTTGTAGTCACCACCAAAGACAAGAATGCCATTTTCAAGCAAAAAAATTATAAAAAACCTCATAAAACATTATCCTGATACTACAGCATCAACAATTCATACTCCCCTAAAAGGCCTTTATCTCACACCTAAAACAACTGCAAAGAAAAAATGTTCATCCTTTTTTCAGACTCACAAGCTAGTTCTCCAATCTGCAAATTTGCAACTGTCTCTTTTATTCTCTTTTCAATTCTTCTTTTTCTTTTGTTCTTTTCTTTTTCTTTCTGTTTCATTTCCTCTAATTTCTGTTGTCTTATCTTTTTTCCATACAGAAACTGCTTTCTCTTGTTTCCATTATATCTTTTGCCTTCTCTCCAGAACTGTTGGAATTCTCTCAGATTTACAGTTGAAAAGCACATTCAACAACCAAGATGGCAAAATTCAAAAAATAAGATGCAGGCTTCATTCCAGTCCTCCAGGATACATCCCACTTTCCCACCTGGAAGTCCAGAATCAGCTCCTCCCTCAGATTGAAGGAACTTTGGGATGTGACCACCACTGAGCCACCAACAATCCAAAGCCCAAAACACAAAAGAAACTCAGTGACGCCGCATGGATCACAATATCCAGACTAAATGATTGGGTGCACCAAAATATTTTCAACCCCTAAAACAACAGCAAATAATCTGAAGTATGGCCAAAAATCAACAAGGAATTTGGAATATCAAAACCTTAGGCCACAATTTTTGTGATAAAAAGATGGTACTCCATTAATCTTGATGGATACTTTTCTGAATTCTCTGACCAGGTCTGTAGTTGTCTCATGCAGTTTGAATTCATAGGATATTTCCAGTGCAAAATTGTTTCCTGTGCCAAAATTCTTGAAAAAATAGAAAAATGAAAACCTGGACTCACCACTCTGCTCAGACTGGATGAAGCCACTTGGTCCTCACCTCAATCCCTGCTCAAAAAGATCAAGGAAATTTATCAGGATGACAAGGCAACCAAATATAGTGAAAAAAGCAGACCTTCTAGCTCCTTCCATATCTATGGTAAGAACAGAAACAGACCACCCACAATGTGAAACAATGGCATGCACAACAAAGCCATAAGCTTGCACACTGAGGACCAATACTGGGTGGTCTATGGAAAACTCAGGCCCTTTAGAAACAAAAGGGCACAGAGAAAATTTTCATCAAGCTGTGAAAAAAGATGGTGCAACTGACAGAGACTCACAACCAGAAAGAAAATCTGCCCAGGAAAACTTCAATAGCCCAACATTTTCAGCTTTCACAACCACAACAAGCACCTCAAAATCAATCATACTCAACAGTGGTGCCAGTCAACAAATTTTCAACAACATCCACTTATTCTTCAGTTATCTATCTTGTTTGATGCCTATAGGCACTGGCAAGGGTGATGATGAACTCCTGGCCAAAGGGGCAGGCAACCTCAGACTCAACACTCAGAGGGCATGACATGATTATCCACCTAAAGAATGCACAATATGTCCCAGGATTAACTTGCAACCTTATATCACTTGCAAAGTTCTTCATTAAATTTGCTTTCATAGAAAGGAAGGACAGGAAATTTAGAATCACACTTTCTGAAAAAACTTCTATGCATTTGACCACAGTGAATGGCATGTTTGAGGTTCACTCCACATATTCTCCCATAAAAAAAGTCTCTATTTTCATGCATCACCTTGACTACTCCATCACCTGATACAATTTACTTGGCCATGCCAGAGCAAAGGAAATTTTGAAAGATTTGAATCAAAAACTTGGCACTGTGCATTCATGCAATAAATGCATGAAGGAAAAAATTTTATGTTTTCCATTTCTCAGTCACTTTAACAAAGCCTTCACTGCCCTTGGAGTTGTGCATCCTGAAATCTGTGGACTTATTTCTCCAGGAAAAAATGGAGTGGAAATATATTTCTTGACTCTTTTCAATCAGGCCACAGGTCACATTCATGTAACCCTTCTCAAGCAAAAGTTTGAAACCTTTGAAGCATTCAAGGCCTTCAAATTGCTTTTTGAAAACCAAACCATTCAGAGGATCAAAAAGCTAGTCAGCAATTGCAGTAGTGAGTTTATAGGCAACCTGATGAAGAGCTTCCTCACTAGCAAAGGCATCCAGCACAAAATCTTTCCACCCTCAACTCCACAAAAAAATGGAATTGCGGAACAAGAAAACAAGAAAACAATCAAAATGACACAATTTTGTTTTATAAAAGCAAACCGCTCCACAGAGTGGTGTTGAGAAGAGGAAAGAAAATCAATGCACACTACCAAATGCTTTCCATCTCTTTCCAAGTCCATAAAATCACTTTTTGAGTTACTATTCAAACAAAACAAACTTAAGATTCTTTTGGCCTTTTGGGTGCCAAGCCTGGGCGCTATTACCTAATCCTCTTTGTCTGCACAAATACAGCCCTGTTTCTTGGGAAGTAATACACCTTGGGTACTCAAATTACCTTAGAAGTTAACAACTACTCAAGCTTCAGGAAAATTTTGTCTTTGAAATCAGGAATGTGCTCTTGAACAAGGTAGTCTTTTTTCTTGCAAAAGCTCTCAACCCCAGCCCTGATCACAAAGCCTCCACTATGCCAACCCTTTTCCCCCATTCTTTAAGGATTGCATTGAAAAAAACAGAAATGACTCATTGAATTCTGGCACCCCAATTGAGCAAGAAAACAACACATGCAACAAGGCTGAATCATCCTCCACTCCTCCATCCAATGAGGAGGATTATAGTCAAGGGACCCCAACACCCCACTCTCATAAATAGTGAAATCATCCAAGAATTGGTCCTAGGGTATCCTTGTGGTTCCAATTTTTGTCAAGAAATGCTGACTAATGCTGTTGATCCTAGAAATCACAGACAAGCAATGCAATCAGAATTGCAAAGTGATTGGATGGAAGTGGAGCGGAAGGAAGTTGGAAATATGAAGACTCAAAATTTCTGAGTTGAGTGGGCAATCCAAGCCAATGATCACACAAATCCCTCAATGTGGGCTTATTGTTCAAAAATAGGACCTAAAAATGAACACAAGGCTCAAATCTGTGCTCAAGGGTTCAGGTAAAATCACAGCCTGAACTTTGAGGAGAGCTATGCTCCTACAAGAAAACCCTCCTTTCTTTGGTTCCTCATCTCTCATGTGGTTAGAATCAATCTAGCCATTCATCAGCTTTATGTTTTCAGTTTCTTCCTAAATTCCAATCTGCCATAAAATTTTGTACTCTTTTGCCCACCCGGTTACTCAACCAATGCTGGTACGGTCCTGGAACTCCAAAAAGCTATTTGTGCCTTGAAACAGTCATGTTTGGATTGGTACCAGCACTTGAGCAGTTTTCTGGCAAGAATTGGCTTCCTTGAAGCAGCGTCTGATGCATGCGCCTTCTATTTCCAGTTTGGTGACCAATCCATGACAGCTCATGTAAACGGGAAATGTCAGCTTGCTAATATTGCAGAGCAAGCGGCAAAAGTAACTAAAATAACATAAAAATAATAATAATACAACTTACCTAAGAAGTAGTAGGAAAAACATAAATATTATTACAGAAATAGATTCTCCATCTAATATTAGGTAGGGTCACTCACTGACCCCGGCCTTGAAATCCAACTCCTTATATTTTTAAATAATTAAGGAAAAAAGAACCAAAATACTACGGCTCCAATATTGAGCTTTTTGGCCAATTACATATTTCACACACATTGTCACGTATAGGTTTCACACCTAAAATTCAGTCAGAATTGAAGTGTTGTGTATATTTTAGGAGTTACGGGTGGAAATGTGTTTTGTCACAATTCCTGCACACAGCCGCGGCAGCCACAGCACCCGTGCGCAGCTGAGATACAGCCCTGTCAACCTGTCAGGGTTGTGTACGCAGCCCCGGGCCTCTGACAAGTACGCAGCCGTGGGACTACGGGCTGACAT
Organism: Puccinia polysora; assembly: GCA_025617555.3. Taxonomy (NCBI): domain Eukaryota; kingdom Fungi; phylum Basidiomycota; class Pucciniomycetes; order Pucciniales; family Pucciniaceae; genus Puccinia; species Puccinia polysora. The sequence continues at coordinate 24,495,733 of CM062635.1, forward strand.
AGTGACAGGCCGCCTGGGTACCACGTAAACAGGCTACAACATACACGGGAACTTGTTACATATGTAATAAAGGTTCCCGTGGATAGAAGACTGTCTAAATATACATAATATTATATAAAAATACCTAAATAATCTTTACACACATTTTTTATTTAATATAATGCAAAGAATCAAGAATGTCGAAAATAAGACAATGACAGCTTCACAAATATATATTAAAATATTTTAATATACTTTTATGAGAATTAATATACATCAACATCTTTGTGACATACTAAGTAAGATAATGATGTAATAATATTGCATGAATTCTCATGACTTATACTTTTAAGTAATTATCTTAACAAATCAACTGGAACTAGTAGATAAAGAGTAAAAACAATATTATGACCTTTTACTCCAGTTATATGATACATAATGAGAACTTGCCTGACATCAAAATGTCTGTAGAGATGTCTAATAATATAATTATTATATTACAGGGAAAATATACTAAGGATAAATAATTAAATAATACATAAATATGACAGATTAGTGTTATTCACACGTCCTAATGTCCATTATAAGGTAGAATAATTCCCATACACTAAGGAATTAGATGCTACCCGGGCTATAGCACCAAGGGCACATGACAGGCTACCCCTGGTTACCCTGCTAGCCTTATTGTCCATCCCTTTGAGCACCTAAAACCCTCAGAAGGACCATATTGGGACCCCAAAAACTATAAGTACAGAGCTCTTTTGAGGATGTTGTTGGGCAGAGACCCAGTAATATTCATATCCAGATGCCTTTCCAAGGTAATCAAATACTTATAAGAGATAAGTAAGTGATTTATGGCAATGTCTGATCAGTAATATCCGTCTTCAAACCTCTTTTTATCAATTAAAACTGCTGAACAACCTTATAACCCCAGTGTACAGGTTTAACCTATCAGTAAACGTCCCAAACAGATACCCAAAGGATTTCATAATATACCAGTGAGTCTTATTATCCTTTCTCTGTCGTGGTAGCTTGGCTACAAGGCCCTACCACTCCATTGTGTATTTTATATACATATTATCTTTGGGTATAATAATCTTTAAACTAAAGAACCCAAAGTAACCAGGACTACGTGTTTTCATACTGAAATCCCTGAAGAGAGTTGTTAAAGATCCCCAATATAATTGTGGCCCCTCTATAAATATTTAAAAATCAATTTTGATTAGAAACAATAAACAATAACCAAACCATTTAACCTTGCAATAAGCTTAATCCAAGTATTCTACAGATTTTTGCTGCAATTATTAAATAATATATTTATTATTTACAATATCACCTCTGGTAGCTAAAGGATAGCAAGGGTCTTGGCATCCAGGAGGCTGAAAATTGGGGGTCTGGCCGGGAAATATTTCATTTTATTCTATTTAATACCTTGGACCAGACATTTTCACAAAAAAATAAAATCAAAGATAAATTTATCTGACTTTACAACCGTGATTTATTATTAAATTCTTTGGCAGTGGATTTAAAAACCAATGCAGAATCAATAATCTATTATCTAAATCTTTTAAAGATAAGAAAAGAAGAATACATTAAAAATTATAAACCTACCGGTTGGAAAGCTTTAACTCCAGCTGAGCAACTTAATATTTCTTCTGCACGCCAACACCTAGATAAACTCCTTGAACAAGAAGATCTTGAAAGGCCCATCAACTTTCAGGCTCTATTAAGAAAACATAAAGCTTGGAAAAAATACCGCATAAATTACTTTTTGAAATATAAAAGTAAGTACACAACTTGCATCACCATTTATTTTTTAAAAAAATAATATTAATATATTTTATTAAACCAATTAAATACACCTTTTTTTACCAGTGAACCCTCCTGTACCAGAAACCACCGCCACTGAAGTGGATCTATTAGATCAGGAAGTCCCAGACCTCTCCAGACGCCCTGAAAATATTGATTGGACGGGTGAAGACCTTGTTGGAACCCACCAAGACCCCGTAGGATTACCTACTAGAGATCAATTCACCCCCAATAAGGTCTTAGTACCTTTGAATATCAATATAAGTGAGTTTTGAAACAAAACTTATTTTCACGGATTTTTTCTATAAAAACACTTATAAACATATTATTCTGAAAATGATCAGACGTAACACGAGAGCCTCAGGAAGAATTCCCTCCTATGGATCTTTGCCAACAGCTCTCAGTAACTGTGAGACCACCAGTAAGGACAACAATGAAGGGATTAGAACCCATGAACCAAATGTTGATGAGCAAGGAGCAGCACCAACCACTTCTGCCCTCTCCCAACCTAGAGCCGGAGAAAGTAGCAGAATCAAGCAACCCTCCTTTACAAGAAGATTCCCTGCAGCCACCCCAGCAGAATCTGACCAAGGAGTCCAGGATCAAAGACCTAGTCAAAGAGCACGTGAAATATTGGGAAGAATTCAAAGAAGCCCAAGCCAAGGAGGACATGGTATCCATGAAAAAGATAATCTCCCAGGCAAAAGACACCCAGATAGCTCTTCAGAAACTGATTCCAAGGAAAGAGGTAGAATCCTACGGAGAAAAGTGGAATCGGTGGGATCAATTAGCCCAACTGAAAGGCAAAGGATCAGGAAAGAAGAGATCCTCTTCCCATCCCAAGCCAAAGGGAAAGAAAGACTGGGACCAGATAATATCACTAGCTCAAAAGTGGAAAAAGGTTTACAACAATTAGCCTCTAACTCTGATCCCAAACAGACCTCTGATGTAATTACTTCCTTTTCTAATGATATGCGTCATAATTTTAAAATTGTTTGTGAAAATTTGGACGGGGTTTACACCCAAATGGATAAATTAACCTAAGTAGTAGCCAAATTAATTAATAACCAAACAAAGACGGTATGAATGGAAGAGATTAAAGAACACACAGAGCAATTATTGGAGACAATTAATCAAGGTAGGATCAAACAAACTCAAACAATTGAGAATATGTTATCCGGAATACAAGAAGATTTTATTATGTCTTTCCACCCCTTAAAAGAAGAATTGGAAACCACCAGTAACAGTTCTATTCTATCCCTTAGTGAAAAATTGGATGTGCTCAATAACAAAGTGGACCTGCAACTTAATCTGATCAAAAATGATCTTAGAGACTTGAAATTCCGTCTGACCAACCCCTTGGGGAGTACTACAGAGGAACCAAAGCCCCCCAGACAAATTGTTAGAGTTTGAGTTTTCATATATTTGACTTTCACTGGAGTTTAAAGTAAAATTGATTGGATTGATTTGAAGTTATTATTGTCAACCTCAAAGTACTAAAACAACAGGTAAAATGTAACTGGGCTGTGTTGTAGTATTGTGATTATCAGACTGTTTAGTCATGGCTATCAGACTCTTTAGTCATAGCATTTCACTTACCATGTCACTTAAACTGCTTATGCTAATTTTACCTTATTGATTTTTTACTCAACCACTTGTTGGCCAATCATGTATTTAGTCTATTTAAACCATGGTGCTCTCAAGTGGAATTCAATCATCTGTTCAGCCAACACATTAACCGGAGTGTCCTTTTCCTCCTGATCTCAGGTCCGTTACGCTTGACGTTATAAGCTCCTTTCACTCATTCTTTAATCCTTTCTTCTCACTAGAGCTCAAGCTCTCTTTACTTTTTACACGGTTAAAAGCCTTTGCTTGACCTGAGCCAACCATACTCAATGCAAACTGGTCGCCTTCAATAGTCTCATCCAGAAATTGGTCTTCGACTCTTTTGGCGAGGGGGTGAGATGAGGATGAGCCTTGTCATTGACTATCAAGCTCATCCTATCCAACCACTTTGACAACAAACACTAGGACACCATTGAGTTGGAGGACGAGGAGGAAGGAGTGAACCAATACCAATACATCCATCCTCAATCACCTGATCCAAAACCCCAAACCTAAAGATCCTCCAAGCCACAGATGGATTCGACGTTCGATTTGATCCGAGATTGAGAGCGTAGGATCCAAGGATCATCATCATTTGATATTGATCGGTGGTGCTCCCTATCACATGTTGAACAAACTCAGGTTCTGGCCCGCAATCAATCCTAGTGCGACGAATCAGCAGCTATCTCGCCCATCAATCAGTCATCATAATCAAAACTCGACTGGCCTCAGTTCTCAACCTCAATCCGCACTCGATAATCGCTCGATTCATCTCAAAAAAATGGAATCCGAGAAAGAGTGAAACCCTGGATGAACTCCCAACCGGCATCAGTCTAGCTGGTGGAGAGGAAACCGAGCCACTCTTCAGCACACCATCCACCAAATTCTGGAAGCTCTAGTTCATACCAGCTTGGGCCGGTGATTGTAGATCCAGCTCATGAATTAGGTGATTCACCTGATTGGCCTTGATGCAAGTTGAACACTCCTCTAGCCCTGATTCCACCTTTGCCGGCCATCAAACTGGCGATTTTTCGGCGACGGCATCAATCGCCGATGATTCCGTCATGGCAGACGGCCGAAGCACCTGGGTTGATGGTATTGCTTACAAGGAAGATGATTCGGATCTTGAGCTTGATGACTTGGATGACATCATGCGAGGCGTCCAACAGGCTGCAGATCACCTCACCCTTGCCGATAAGACAAAATCGAGGTGGACGATGTACTGCCGAAGAAAGGAGTCCATCGCGTTACAATCACCTCGACTCCTTACACGGTTGTGGTGATTGTAGATCCAGCTCATGAATTAGGTGATTCCCCCGATTGCCTGACTACCCAGTGCTCAGTCTTTGTGGGATGTCCCTTTCTGCTTCTGCTTCTGCTTCTGCTTCTGCTTCTCAATCCTTTGATCCGAGTCCAATCGATGGTCATCAACAGCTCATCATCCAACCATCCAGCTATGGTCTCATCCACCAGTATGATCCCGAGAATCGATTGACCGCCTTCGAATCCGGTGACTTCAAATCTTGCTCCACCCTCATCTTCATCGGTGGTCACGGTGATGGCCTCTATGCGGTTCCTTACCTCGATCCCCTGGCTGGCGCACTAGAGGAAATCAATCTATCCCTCATCCAGGTCTTACTCTCCTCTTCCTACGCTGGTTTTGGATTCGGTAGCATCGAGCAAGACGCCAAGGAGATCCACAAGCTACTCCGCTACCTCAGAGCGATCGGAAAGACTCAATTCATCCTCCTCGGTCATTCTACTGGTTTTCAGGATATCATCAAATTCTTCAACAGTCGTTTCAATCCCTCCGATCTCAACCCCTTTGAAGGTATCATCGCCATCATCCTCCAAACACCCTAGCGATCACGATGTACAAGCAATTCGGTATTCAGTTTATCAGCAAGGTTGAAATTAGTACACCGGAAGTGGAGTCAGTCATCAGTTGCAAGAGGAAGATGCCTTTGACATGAGGAGAGCTTTATCCATTGACAAAGACAAAAGAAGCGTTTGGGAAAATGGAAGAGAGGTCTTGGTCGATCATCTGTCATTTTGAAAGCACCCTCTGGAGTTTTCCTGCGGCGTTCACACTTTACCTACATTTTATTTTCTTCTTCAATCATCCATCAATTTTCACAATCATTCCAGTACTCAACTCCGAAAATCAACCAACTCAATTTTATCAAATCCACACAATTAAACCAACCTTGAACAAATTCAACGCATCTTACAAGTAATTCACCATTTGAACTGAAGAATTTTCCAGAAAATAGTAGAAATCATTAAGATAGCAGTTAGAATGAGAAATGCCCCAGGAAGTTTACCAGTCATTCAGCTCATCTTATTAATCAGTCACTAGCCTGTATGTAGAATTATTCCAACAGTTAGTAGAACATTATGTTAATTGAAGAAAAAGAGTTAGATTCCTTTTTAGGACAGTAACTTCCTCCAGTGCAAGTGAAGCGGGTGTGTTAGAGTTTGAGTTTTCTCTTATGTGACTTTCACTGGAGTTCAGAGTACCATTGATTTGATTGATTTGATCTTATTATTGTTAACCTTCAAGTACTAAAACAACAGGTAAAATGTAACTGGGCTGTGTTGTAGTATTGTGATTATCAGACTGTTTAGTCATGGCTATCAGACTCTTTAGTCATAGCATTTCACTTACCATGTCACTTAAACTGCTTATGCTAATTTTACCTTATTGATTTTTTACTCAACCACTTCTTGGCCAATCATGTATTTAGTCTATTTAAACCATGGTGCTCTCAAGTGGCATTCAATCATCTGTTCAGCCAACACATTAACCAGAGTGTCCTTTTCCTCCTGATCTCAGGTCCGTTACGCTTGACGTTATAAGCTCCTTTCACTCATTCTTTAATCCTTTCTTCTCACTAGAGCTCAAGCTCTCTTTACTTTTTACACAAATTACTACTCCTTATGCACCACCCTAATTAGGAATACATAGGATTGACATCTTTAGGCCTAGCCCTACTCCTGAGATGGAGCAAACCCTCAAACTGTTACCACCTATCTCTGAATGGCCCAAGTTCTCAGGAGAAGGAGTATACAATCATATAAATTTTATTAAATTTATTGATTACACCATTAACTCTTATGACTTACCAGAAGCTATAGCTGTAGTCCGGTTACCCAGAATATTTGAAGGAGTAGCATTGGACTGGTTTATCAGTAAGAGAGAAGAAGTAGGATCCTTACCATGGAATTCTTGGAAAATTCTGATCAAAAAACAATTTGGTTCTAGAATGTGGAAAAGGAAAATGATGAAAAATTTCGAAAATTCCTCATTTGACCCCTCCAAGGACAAACCTCACAAATGGTGATTAGAACAGAAGAAAAGATTGGATTGCTTCTATCCAGATGCTGATAAAGAGGAACTAAATTAAAGACTTCTCAACCTGTGTCCTGGCAATCTTAACCATAGCGTAAGATGTAGGATGAGCATGGATGCGGACTTGCCTACTCTAATCAATGTGTTAGAAGAAGTCATAGACATGAATGGGTTGGAAAAGAAAGCCCCTTCTAGACCCAAAGAGAACTATACTGTTAACAAAAACAGAGAAAAACCTCCTCTGATAAATGCCTCTGACAATAAGAAACCTAATGAGAATAGGGATAAAGAGAGGATGCCTGCAACTTGTTGGAATTGTAACAAAACTGGGCATATGAGACAAGACTTTCCATTACCAAGAAGTAAGATAGCAGTCTTGGAAGGAGAACAGGAGGTTGAAGAGAATCAGAACTATGAAGATATAGCTGATACTGAAGGATCTCTTTCTGAATGTGAATTGATCTTGACCAACCCTGTTAATGTTATAGAAGGGGATATAGGTACTTCTGCAGAGATCAATAACATCCATGGGGATTCTAGCCTACCCCAACAATGGGATCCTACTATAATTCCTAGACACATTATGGATGTCAAACCATTAACAGTTAAACCTATGAGTGGAAAAAGTTATACCACTGTTCAAACGTGCTATGCAACTTGGTTTTATAAAAACAGACCCATAAGGTTATTGCTGGATAGTGGAGCCTTTTGTTCATGTGTCTGTGCGGAATTCTTAAATAAATGGGACCTTAATTGGAGGGAACACCTTCTACCTGTCCCAAAAGCCAAATTCAGTCCTTGCAACTCTACTATGAATGCTATTGGAGTATGGACTGCTCTTATAATATTACCTCACACTAAAGGATCATTGAGAATACAAGTGGAGTTTGTAGTATTACTCAGCGGTCTGTGTGACTACCTGATACTGGTTAATGATGCCTTATGTCTATATGGTATAGACGTGTTCCAGAGCAGAGGAAGATACTTCACAGTAGGAGGTAATTGGGATAAGAAGTTTAAGATATGCACTATTCAGTCTAACTTCCCCTTTTCTATTTACCAAAAGCATTTAGAAGACTTTGATCAAGAATATTTCTCTCAAGCAGCTCTGAATACAAAAATTTCTGAGGAACAGAAGAAAGATATATTAAAAATCTGCTTTGAGAACCAGAATTCTTTCTGTACTAAAGACCATCCTATTGGTGATATTGAAGGACATGATATGGTATTAACATTGACCATTAAGCCTCCTTATCCTCCTAACTTAAGAAGACCAGCCTATCCGTCTAGTCCTAAGTCTAGAAAAGCTCTTGGGGAACATATCCATGAACTGATAGACTTACAAGTATTAAGGAAAGTAGGACATAATGAACAGGTAGATGTCACCACACCTGTAATCATAGCTTGGCATAATGACAAGTCAAGAATGGTAGGAGACTTCAGAATGCTCAACAATTACACTCAAGCAGATTATTATCCTATGCCCCGGATTGATCATGCTTTGCATAATTTTTCCAAGGCTAAGTACATCACTACTATGGATATGCTTAAAGGTTTTCACCAGATACCAATAAGTCCTGAAAGCTGGAAGTTTATGAGAATAATCTGTCATTTGGGAATATATGAATATCTCAGGATTCCTTTTGGCATAAAGAATTCTCCATCACACTTCCAGAGAACAATGGAGACAGTTCTAGGTACTTACATCAGACAAGGATGGATGATGGTATACATAGATGACGTTATCATATACTCTGATGACTGGGATACTCATATGAACCAAGTAAGATTAGTACTCCAGACTATCTCCAAAGCAGGACTAAAGGTTTCCATGAAGAAATGCAATTTTGGCTATGGAGAATTAAAAGCCTATGGCGTGATGAATCTGAATGATGAAGCAGAGGCCCTTAGGTTGATTGGTGTTCAAATGATAATGGCCACGGAGTGATCTTACCAGTTAGAGAGATGAGGTCTTGAGATATGATTTTTGAATTGATTGTTGAGTGTCTTGAGCTTGAAATTTAATCTTGAGGGTTTTGTGAGAGATTGAGGTGAAGGAAGAGTTGTTGGATGTTTGAGAGGAGTGAGATTGAAATGAGAGCGCGGAGAAAAAGAGATTGAGAAGTGAGATGAGATGAAGGGTGAAAGGTGACCAAGATGCGAGCAGCATCTCTGGAACACTCCAAGCCACTAGTGGTCCAACTACTGTAGTTGACATTGGTGTTGTGTTCCCATTTTGGAGCATGGGAACCGTTGATTAGACTTGCAGGAGTCAAGTCTTCATGTGTTGGAGTGAGATAGACCTCCTCTTTCTCTACATCAGCCTCCTGGATGCCAAGAACTTTCCTATCCTTTAGCTACCACATGTGATAGAATAAATCATAAATATATTATTTAATAAATGCAGCAAAAATCCATAAAATATTTGGATTAAGCTTATTGCAAGTTTAAGTGGTTTGGTTATGGTTTGTTGTTTTAAATCAATATGAATAAATTGATTATTAAATACTTTTATAGAGGGGCAACAATTATATTGGGGATTTTAACACCTCTCTTCAGGGATTTCAGTTGAAAACACGTAGTCCTGGTTACTTTGGGCTCTTTAGTTCAAAGGATATTTTAACCAAAGATAATATGTATATAAAATACACGGTGGAGTGGTAGGGCCTTGTAACCAAGCTTCCACAACAGAGAAAGGATAATAAAACTCACTGGTATATTATTAAATCCTTTGGGTATCTGTTTGAGACGTGCACTGATGGGTTAAACCTGTATACTGGGGTTGTAAGGTTGTTCAGAAGTTTTAATTGTTAAAAAAAGAGGTTGAGGACGGATATTATTGATCAGACTTAGCCATAAATCACTTACTTATCTCTTATAAGTACTTGATTACCCTAACACGGCGTCTGGATATAGATATAACTGGGTCTCTGCCCATCAATATCCTCAAAAGAGCTCTTTATTTATAGCTTTTGGAGTCCCAACATTGTCCTTCTGAGGGGTACAGGTGCTCAAAGGGACGGACACTAAGGCTGGCACGGTAACCAGGGGTAGCCTGTCATGTGTTCTTGGTGCTATAGCACGGGTAGCATCTAATTCATCAAGGTATGGGAATTATTCTACTTTATAATAGATATTAGGACATGTGAATAACACTAATCTGTCCGATTTATGTATTATTTAATAAATTATCCTTAGTAAATGTTCCCATTCATTCAATAATTATTTAAATAGAAATTTCTACAGACATCCTGATGTCAGGTGATTTCTCATTATGTATTATATAACTGGAGTAAAAGTCATGATATTGATTTTGCTCCTTATTTTGAGTCCCAGTTGATTTACTAAAATAATTACTTAAAAATATAAGTCATGGGAATTCATGTAATATTCTGAGTATGTAACACAAATATTAATGTCTAAAAATTTTCTTAAAAGTATATTTAAGTATTTTAATATATTTTTAGAAGTTGTCATTGTCTTATTTTCGACATTCTTGGTACTTTGAATGATATGAAATAAAAAATACGTATAAGGGTTATTTAAGTATTTTTATATAATATTATGTACTTTTAGACTATTTACTATCCACGGGAACATTTATTACATATGCAGAATGTTCCTGTGTGGGTTGTAGCATGTTTATGCGGTACCTAAGCCTCTCAGGCCGCCTGTCACTCTCTCAACCCAAAGTCCCGTGGGTGCGTACTTGTCAGAGGCCCAGGGCTGCTTAAACAACCTTGACGGAGTGACAGGGCTGTATCTCAGCCACGCGCAGGTGCATTGGCTGCGGCGGCTGCGTGCGTGAATTGTGACAAAACACATTTCCATCTGTAACTCCTAAAATATACACAACACCTCAATTCTGAATGAATTTCAGGTGTGAAACCTATATGTGACAATGCGTGTGAAATATTCAATTGACAAAAAGCCCAATAGTGGAGCCATAGTATTTTTGGTCTTTCTTTCCTTAATTATTTAAAAATATAAAGAGTTTGATTTCAAGGGTAGAGTCAGTGAGTGACCCTACCTATTTTTGGGTGAATAATCCATTTATGTAATAATTTTAATGATTTTCCCACTACTTCTTAGGTTGATTGTATTATTATTATTTTGATGTTATTTTTTTGAATTTTGCAGCTTGCTTTGAAATAGTAGCAAGCTGACATTCCCCCATTCCAAGATATGGCCATATCTGAAAAAAATATGGAGGATATTAGGAGAAAATTAACTTCATGTGTGTTTCAGTTCCTTTGCCTGGCCCTGTAGTTTCTGAGATGTATTGGTCCATCAGGTATGTATTGTCTGTAATAACTGCAAAAACTAATGAAAGACAGTAACTTTTTTTTTTGAGGCATAGGTCTATTCATGACAGCAGCTATCTTATTTTGATCTGCAGCTAGAGTTAGACCAGAGACTATATGTCCTAAGGCTTTCAATTCTCCCTAGCCAAAGTTGCATTTCTTCATGCAAACCTTCGAACCGGCTCTGGAGATATTCTGGAGTACTAATCTTACTTGGTTAATATGAGTATCCGAATCATCAGAGCATATGATAACATTATCTATATATACCATCATCCATCCTTTTCTGATGTATGTACCTAGAACTGTATCCATTGTTCTCTGGAAGTGTGATGGAGCATTCTTTATACCAAAGGGCATCCTAAGATATTCATATATTCCCAAATTACAGATTATTCTCATAAACTTCCTGCTTTCAGGGCTTATTGGTATCTGGTGGAAACCTTTAAGCATATCCATAGTAGTGATGTACTTGGCCTTGGACAAGTTATGCAGAGCACGATCAATCTGGGTTATAGGATAATAATCTGCTTGAGTATAATTATTGAGCATTCTGAAGTCTCCTACCATTCTTGACTTGTCATTATGCCAAGCTATGATTACAGGTGTGGTCACATCTACCTGCTCATTATGCCCTACTTTCCTTAATACTTGTAAGTCTATTAGTTCTTGGATATGTTCCTCAAGAACTTTTCTAGACTTAGGACTAGAAGGATAGGCTGGCCTTCTTCAGTTTGGAGGATAGGGAGGCTTAATGGTCAATGTCAATACCATATCATGTCCTTTAATATCACCAATGGGGTGATCTTTAGTACAAAAAGCATTCTGGCTCTCAAAGCAGACTTTCAATATATCTTTCTTCTGTTCCTCAGAAAGTTTCATATTCAGAGCTGCTTGAGAGAAATATTTTTGGTCAAAGTCTTCTAAATGCTTTTGGTAAGTAGAGGAGGGGAAGTTAGACTGAATGGTGCATATCTTAAACTTCTTGTCCCAATTACCACCTACTGTGAAGTACCTTCCTTTACTCTGGAACACATATATACCATATAGACATAAGGCATCATTACCCAGTATCAGGTAGTCACATAGTCCGTTGAGAAATACTAAAAATTCCACTTGTATCCTCAAAGATCCTTTAGTATGAGGTAGTATTATAGGAGCAGTCCATAGTCCAATAGCATTCATGGTAGAGTTGCAAGAGCTGAACCTGGGTTTTGGGACAGGAAAAAGGTGTTCTTTCCAATTGGGGTCCCATTTGTTTAAGAATTCAGCACAGACACATGAGCAAAAGGCTCCACTATCCCTAATTAACTCATAGGTCTTTTTTTATACAATCCTGTTGCATAACAAGTTTTACCAGTGGTATAACATTTCCCACTCATAGGTTTGACTGTTAATGATTTGACATCCATAATATTTCTAGGAATTATGGTAGGATCCCGTTGTTGGGGCAAGCTAGAATCCCCATGGATGTTATTGATTTCTAAAGAAGTGCCTATATCCCCTTCTATAACATTAACAGGGTTGTTCAGGATCAATTCACATTCAGAAATAGATCCTTAAGTATCAGCTATATCTTCATAGTTCTGATTCCCTTCAACCTCCTGCTCTCCTTCCAAGACAGCTATCTTTCTTTTTGGTAATGGGCAGTCTTGTCTCATATGCCCAGTCTTGTTACAATTCCAACAAGTTTCAGGCATCCTCTCTTTATCCCTATTCTCATGAGGTTTCTTATTATCAGAGTTATTCATCAGGGGAGGTTTTTCTCTGGTTTTGTTAATGTTGTAGTTCTCTTTGGTTCTAGAAGGGGATTTCTTGTCTAACCCATTCATGTCTATTACTTCTTCTAGCACATTGATTAGAGTTGGCAAGTCAGCATCCATACTCATCGTACATCTCACACTATGGTTAAGATTTCCAGGACACCGGTTGAGGAGTCTTTCATTTACTTCCTCTTAATCAGCATCTGGATAGAAGCAATCCAACCTTTTCTTCTGTTCCAAGCACCATTTGTGAGTTTTATCCTTTGAGGGGTCAAATGAGGAATTTTCAAAATTTTTCATCATTTTTCTTTTCCACATTCTAGAACCAAATTGTTCTGTAATCAGAAGTTTCCAAGAATTCCATGGTAAGGATCCTACTTCTTCTCTTTTACTGATAAATCAGTCCAATGCTACTCCTTCAAATAGTCTGGGCAGCCTGACTACAGCTATAGCTTCTGAAAGGTCATAAGATTTTATAGTGTAGTCAATAAATTTAATAAAATTTATATGATTTTATTCTCCTTCACCAGAGAACTTGGGCCATTCAGAAATAGGGGGTAAAAGTTTGAGGGCTTGCTCCATCTCAGGGGTAGGACTAGGCCTAAAGTTGTCACTCCTATGCATTCCTAATAAGGGTGGTGGATAAGGAGTAGTGGTTTGTCTGGGAGGTTTTGGTTCCTCTGTCGTACTCCCCAAGGGGTTGGTCAGACGGAATTTCAAGTCTCTAAGATTGTTTTTGATCAGATTAAGTTGCAGGTCCACTTTTTTATTAAGCACATCCATTTTTTCACTAAGGGATAGAATAGAGCTGTTAGTAGTTGTTACCAATTCTTCTTTTAAGTGGTGGAAAGACATAATAAAATCTTCTTGGATTCCTGATAACATATTCTGAATTGTTTGACTCTGTCTGATCCTACCTTGATTAATTGTCTCCAATAACTGTTCTGTATGATCTTTGATTTCTTCCATTCCTACTATCTTTGTTTGGTTATTAATCAATTTGGCTACTACTGAGGTTAATTTATCCATTTGGGTATAAACCCTGTCCAGAGGTTCACAAAGAATTTTGAAATTATGATGCATATCATTATAAAAGGAAGTAATTACACCAGAGGGTTGTTTGTGCTCAGAATTAGAAGCTAATTGTTGTAAACCTTTTTCCATTTTTGAGCTAGGGATATTATCCAATCCTATTCTTTCTTTCCCTTTGGTTTGGGATGGGAAGAGGATCTCTTCTTTCCTGATTTTTTTCCTTTCAGTTGGGCTAATTGATCCCAGGGATTCCACTTTTCTATGTAGGATTCTACCTCTTTCCTTGGAATAATTTTCTGAAGAGCTATCTGGGTGAATTTTTCCTGGGAGATTATCTTCTTCATAGACACCATGTCCTCCTTGGCTTGGGCTTCTTTGAATTCTTCCCAATTTTTCACCTTCTCTTTGACTAAGTCTTTGATCCTGGCTTCCTTGGCCAGATTCTGCTGGGGTGTCTGCAGGGAATCTTCTTGTAAAGGAGGGTGGCTTGATTCTACTACCTTCTCCAGCTCTAGGTTGGGAGAGGGAAGAAGTAATTGGTGCTGCTCCTTGTCCATCAACATTTGATTCACGGGTTCCAATCCCCTCATGGTTGTCATTATTGGTGGTCTCACGGTTACAGGGAGCTCCTGGCAAAGATCCATAGGAGGGAATTCTCCCTGAGGGTCTTGTGTTAGGTCTATTCATATTTGAATAAAATTTTTATGAGTATTTTTCTTTCTAAAAAAAAAATCTGAAAAAATAAGTTTTATTTAAAACTCACTTAAGTTGATATTCAAAGGTACCAAGCCTTTATTGGGATTAAATTGGTCCTTAGTAGGTAATCCTATGGGGTCTTGATGTGTTCCAATGAGGTCTTCACCTGCCCAATCAATATTTTCAGGGCTTCCAGAGATATCTGGGACTTCTTGATCCAATAAATCAATTTCAGTGACGGTGGTGTCGGGAAGAGGAGGGTTCACTGATTTAAAAAGTTTTTTTTATTGGTTAATAAAATATATCAATATTATTTAAAAAATAATATGGTAATACAAGTTTTATACTTACTTTTATATTTCAAAAAGTAATTTATACGGTATTTCTTGAAAGCTTTATGTTTGCTTAATAGGGCCTGGAAGTTGATACGCCTCTCAAGATCATCTTGTTGAAGGAGTTTATCTAAGTGTTTACGTGCAGAAGATATATTAATTTGCTCAGCTTGAGTTAAAGCTTTCCAACCAGTAGGTTGATAATTTTTAATATATTCTTCTTTTCTTATCTTTAAAACATTTAAATACTAGATTATTAATTCTGCATTTGTTTTTAAATCCACTGCAAAAAAATTTAATGATAAATCATGGTTTTAAAGTCAGATAAATTTATCTTTGATTTGATTTAACATGAAATGTCTTGTCCAATGTATTTAATATAATAAAATAGAATATTTCCCAGCCAGAACCCCAATTTTCAGCCTCCTGGATGCCAAGACCCTTGCTATCCTTTAGCTACCAGAGGTGAAATATTAAATAATAAATATATTATTTAATAAATGCAGCAAAAATACATGAAATATTTGGATTAAGCTTATTTCAAGGTCAAGTGGTTTGGTTATGGTTTATTTTTTTAAATCAATATAAATAAATTGATTATTAAATATTTTTATAGAGGGGCAACAATTATATTGGGGATTTTAACACCTCTCTTCAGGTATTTCAGTATTAAAACTCGTAGTCCTGGTTGCTTTGGGCTCTTTAGTTTAAAGGATATTTTACCCAAAGATAATATGTATACAAAATACACGGTGGAGTGGCAGGGCCTTGTAACCAAGCTGCCACGACAGAGAAAGGATAATAAAACTCACTGGTATATTATTAAATCCTTTGGGTATCTGTTTGAGACGTGCTTTGATGGGTTAAACCTGTATACTGGGGGTATAAGGTTGTTCAGCATTTTTAATTGTTAAAAAAAGAGGTTGAGGACGGATATTATTGATCAGACTTAGCCAAAAATTACTTAATTATCTCTTATAAGTACTTGATTACCCTAACACGGCGTCTGGATATAAATATAACTGGGTCTCTGCCCATCAATATCCTCAAAAGAGCTCTTTATTTATAGCTTTTGGAGTCCCAACATTGTCCTTCTGAGGGGTACAGGTGCTCAAAGGGACGGACACTAAGGCTGGCACGGTAACCAGGGGTAGCCTGTCACGTGTTCTTGGTGCTATAGCACGGGTAGCATCTAATTCCCTCGGTTATTGGAATTATTCTACTTTATAATAGATATTAGGACGTGCGAATAACACTAATCTGTCCCATGTATGTATTATTTAATTAATTATCCTTAGTAAATGTTCCCAGTAATTCAATAATTATTTAAATAGAAATTTCTACGGAAATCCTTATTTAACATGAGTTCTCATTATGTATTATATAACTGGAGTAAAAGTCATGATATTGATTTTAATCCTTATTTTCGAGTCCCAGTTGATTTACTAAGATAATTACTTGAAAATATAAGTCATGGGAATTCATTTAATATTTTTACATCATTAGTTTTCTTAGTATGTCACACAAATATTTATGTCTAGAAATTCTCATAAAAGTATATTAAAGCATTTTAATATATTTTTAGAATTTTCCATTGTCTTATTTTCGACATTCTTGGTACTTTTAATTACATTTAATAAAAAATACGTATAGGGGTTATTCAAGTATTTTCATATAATATTGTGTACTTTTAGACTATTTACTATCCATGGGAACATTCATTACATATGCAGAATGTTCCTGTGTGGGTTGTAGCATGTTTATGCGGTACCTAAGCCTCTCAGGCCGCCTGTCACTCTGTAAACCCAAAGTCCCATGAATGCGTACTTTTCAGAGGCCCAGGGCTTTGTAAACAACCTTGACTAAGTGACAGGGCTTTATCTCGGCCGCGCGCGGGTGCATTGGCTGCCGCAGCTGCGTGCGGGAATTGTGACAAAACACATTTTGGTCCATAGCTCCTAAAATATACACAACACCTCAATTCTGACTGAATTTTAGGTGTGAAGCCTATACATGACAATGTGTATGAAATATTTAATTGACCAAAAGCTCAATAGTGGAGCTGTAGTATTTTTGTCTTTCTTTCCTTAATTATTTAAAAATATAAGGAGTTTTATTTCAAGGGTAGGGTCAGTGAGTGACCATACCTAATTTTGGGTGGAGAATCCATTTCTGTACAAATATTAATGTTTTTCCTACTCCTTCTTAGGTTAATGTTATTATTATTATTTTTACATTATTTTTGTTACTTTTGCAGCTTGCTTTGCAATAGTAGCTAGCTGACAGGCTTGGTTTTTTTGTTGTTTTTTTTTTTTCAAATTTCTTTGCTTCCTGTAACTCCAATTCCTTGTGCTTCATCTTTGGATTATTCACTATGTTGTAGGATTCTGGATAGTTTTTGGCATGAGCCTTGAGAACATTTTCTCCTGACTTTACAGTTGTTCCAGAAACAGATTTCTGCTGCTTGGAGTCAACTGCTTCCATTGCAAGCCTTAGTTTAAGTAGTTGCTTTGAGTGAAGTACTTCCTTGGTCACCTCCCTGGTGCTTGGAAGTTGACTGAAAACATTATCCACAATGAGGGACTTTTGGAGGTGAACAAACCCTTGGTTTTTGTTGCCAATCTTTAGTCCGACTGCTGTGATTTCATTGATATGCACATTCAGATTTTTTAAGAAGTCCTCTATAATCCAATTGAACATCAAATCAAGGAATTTCTTGTACAACCTAGCCTAGTTTTATTTTGAATGGGACTCATAACGGTTGGTGAGGAGTGTCCCAAGCATGCTGGGTTTCTGTTTGTTGTTTGGATTGACAAACAGTTGGATGGTGGAATATCCCATGTACTTGGTGAGGATTCCTGCTGTTTTTTTTTCTTACTTGTGGAAGGTGTGAGTATCTTTGCAAGCCTTGATTTTTGCAATAGTGAGATGGGAAAGAAGGTTTTTAATTCACAGGTAGCTTTTGATGGCAGACTTCCAAAGCAGAAAGTTGTTTTCCTGGAGCACAAACAATGGTTTGAATTGATCTCTGCTTTGAAGGTTGTTCTGAGGATTTTTCTTTGGAAGACTTTAGAAAGCTGGGATCTCAACCTATTGAGACAGGATTATTGGTGAGTTGAGTGAGAAAAAAACAACAAGACTACTTAGGAGATCACACCTATTAAAACACTGCTGTTGGTGAGTTGAGCAGGAACTCAGCAACAAGAATATTTAGGTAATCACACCTGGAGGGCAGAGACAGCAGATGAGGAACAAGGATGAGTGATAATGTTGATTGAAATGAAATGAAATGATTTAAAGCAAGATTTTTTTTGTAGAGTTGTCTAAACTATTAAAAAACTTTTTTTGGTGAGTTGAGCGGGAACACAAAAACAAGACTACTTAGGAGATAACATCTGAATAATGAAAGGGAATTGAATATATTATAAACTTGACAAGTTTGAGGAGATTTAAGGATTCTTGTGGAGAAAATTACCTGGAGGGAAGAGACAGCAGATGAGGCACAAGGATGAGTGATAAGTTTGATTGAAGAAGGAAGTCTCTGTCCTCCACGGGTAGCTTTAATCTGGTGGAACAATGACGTTAGGTTACAAATTTAATTATCACTATGCTGCATGTTTTCTGACTGCGCAGCGTGCATTGCTGCTCCCTTCCAAGACCCAACTTTCAATAGTTACATCCTTGCAAGGATAACCTACAGTCCTGCTGTGTTGATGAAAAGATTATAATGCAATTAAATTTTGTTTGAAAACCCAGAAAAGCTGAGAAATAAACTGATCAACATAGCCAACAATGAAAAATCCTCCAACACCTACATACCACCTCTGCAAACAGCTAAAAAACTGTTAAACAGAAAGCAACTTCACCAAGAAAGGAATAAAAGAAACAGGTGCAGGGGTTGAAAGCACAACTGGGATGAAGGACACACAGAGGACCAATTTTGAAAGTTTCACCCAGAACTAATACCCACCAAAAGAATGCATGGACAGGCTTTGATAAACACATTAAATGAAACACCAAGTGAATCACAGCCATTCAATTGAAAAAATTTGCTCTGAAAAACAGTTTTTAAGACCAATGCCAATGAAAGAGTGCTGTATTCAGGCTCCAGACAACACTGTTAAAATATGTATCCAGTCACATGTGTGCTAATTATAGGTTGAATCCAAATGGGATGCACTTATGGGCCTCTATAGACCATTGGAAAACCACACGGACAACAGAGGCCTGTGTGGATGCCACAGATTTAGGGAAACTAGCCCCACAACATGTGAAATGAGTCATTTGGTAAACGGGCCATCACAGGTCCATTGGGATGGATTGGCCACCCCAGGAAAATAGGCTTTCATGGTTATTCTTTGGCCCAAGGTTTATTTTGGAAATACTTGGCCAGCCGGGCTGGCCTGCCAAAGTAGTCATTTCAGGTGTTTGTTCTGGGACAGCCCATTTGGGCCATTTCCCATGTTGCGGCCTGCTTGGGGCCACGCTTTCTCACGCTTGGAATGTTTGTGGGCCCGGCGGCCCACGCGGGGCTTTTTTGGGTGGCCAAGGGACTCATTTGGAGTCCCTCCACCCTTTTTGGTTGTTGCAGCTGCGCAGAAGGATCCGCTGAGACCAGTCCAGTTGCAGCCGCAGTGGGGGGAGCAAGACAGCCTCCTCCCATCCCCTCACCTCCATTGCCGCAAGGGAAGGGAGGATTTGGAAAGGCTGGTTGCAATGAGGCAACCAGAAGTGGGGGGGGACTTGATCACCCTCCCACCATTCAAGAACCAACCAGGCTGGTAGCAACAATGCAACTGGCCGTGGGGGGGACCTTGCCACCCTCCCACCAACAAGGGGTTCTCTCCCCCCCCCCTTTACCAAGGGGACGGAGCAAAGGGCTGAGGGGGATCTGACCACCTCCCAGCCCAATTATTGTTAATGATTCCCTGGGGGCCTTGAGCTCCAGGGCCCAGGTAGGGGGATTTTACTGCCCCCTCAAGGGAATTGACAGAAAGAGGGGCCCAGCATGTCTGCTGGTTACACCCTCACCTTGTGGGTTTGAGACCGGACCCAGGTTTGTCCTGGGTCCCACCTGGTCCATGTGAGGGGCCAGGGTCTGGTTGCATGAGGCAACCAGCCCATATTTAATATCATAGAAGTGATTGGGTTGGTTTTAAGGTACAACCAGCCAGGGATTCAACAGAAAAAGAGCTTGTTCATCCCCCTGAGGGTGGAAGCACAAAATCCTACCAAAACAGGCAGGTCAAAAGGGTTCAGGGGAAAATTCCATGTGGGCTGATGTAGCCCAAACCAATTAACTAGGCCTGTAGAGCCTGTCAAGCCCTTTTGGGGCGGAAATTTTTCCTTTTCCCCTCTTTTCTCATGGGCCCACAAGAGGTCAATCTTTTGTACTTCTGGTGCTTTTCTCCCTGCTGTTTTCCAGATATCAATTCAAATTTATCCCATCAATTATCTGACATATTTCCCTATTGTGAGAGCCCATTAGCCTTTATAGACACAAGGTTTCCAGCATTCTTTCTGCTTTAATTACTGACTCTACTTCCACTAAGCTGATTGCTGGACATAATTTTCACAATCAATCATTAAATAACCACCAATTTTTGAAACACATGGTACCAAGTCATGTACAGATCAAAAATGGGAAGTATTCCTGTTGCCTCACAGCCATACAGGAGGGGGAAGCCATGATGGTCCTCAAAAATAGGAAAATCATTGAAATGAACTACTTCCTTTACATAACCAAATTAAGAAGTAAACTCCGGTCTATTTCCAATTGAACCCAATCAATAGCATGAGTTTGTGTCACCTTAATAGATGCCAGGACACTTTTAATCCTTTAGAGGTTAGAGGTGATAGGTTTTTAATTAATGGATAATTCAAATTAATTCAGAAATGACTCATAATAATATTTATACAGCAAATACAAGATGTTGATTTGGTATGGTGAAAGGGTAAATTGATTGAGATAATAATTATTGATTAAATGGAAACAGGTTTCACAGTTTAAACTGGTAATAGTTTGGAATTCTTTTGAGGTTATTGAAGCTATAATATGTGCACCTGGGACTTTTTGACCTTTGGATGGAGGTGCACTTGGGTAGCCAAACAGCCAGATCAGAGAGGAATAAATTGCTTTTTGATTGATTTATTTTATCACAGTTTAAATGCAATAAATAATTAAATTGTGAGTTTTGAGTCTAGTATAATTCTTTGAGGGATTACTAATTGAAATAAAAAAATTTTTTCTTCCTCTCCAACTATTTCAAAAAGTCTTTGGCATCATTTCCTTTGCTTACCCATTTCAAGCTGCTGAGTGTCACACTTTTTTCTGTTTATTTCATATCTACTAAGCATCCACCTATTTTTTTTCCCTCTGCCCTTCCCTGCTTGTCCTCAAAATTTTAAAAATCTCAGAAAAATTCCAAACCATTTCATCTTCCCAATCCTCATTCCCTGAAAATTCACTACCCTCACCAACAACTATGTAACCCCTATAGTCTCAAACACCTGGATTTTTTCTCCTTCCCCTCATGCTTTTTTCTCCACTACTCACAAGGTCTGTTTGTTCTGAAACCATTCTCCATCCACCCCTGAGGCTCTGACTCACAATGCATCTTCTCAAAGGTATCCTTCTTCTCACCCATATATTTTCTCGATTTTCTACATTCTTATGTTATTTCTTGTTTCTCCACCTAACTCAATTTTTAATAAAAATTACCTTGTGGTTTTTTATCCACTAATCACTTGGTGAGTTTGTGCTGATCCCATTCTCCATTAACCCCTGAGGCTCTCACTCATTTTGTGTCTTCTCAAAGGTCCATTCATGCTTCCCCCGTTCCTCATCTATCCCTGAGGCTCTAAATAAAATTTCATGCTCCATAATCGTATAAAATTCAGTAGAACTCTTCGAAAAATCCAAACTATTATGCTCCAATTATATCAACTTGAAAATTAGGATGGAATCAATTCTTCAATAAAAAAAAACTTTTTTGGTGGTTGATCCAATCTGAATCCAAAGACAAGAAGATTCATCTAAAATCCATCAATTCTAGAAGATTAGCCAATTCTTACACCATCATCTCTCTCAACTTTGACCCCAAGATCATCTCCCAATTCATCCTCAAAGGCTAAGGAGACACCTACTTGCTATGGAAGCTACTCAAAAAATACCCTCAACCCAAAACCATCCAGAAACAAAAAATCTAACTATATTGCATATTCACCAGAAAACTCTCTGCTGTATTACTTGAAGAAAAACTTACCACCCCATCCAAAAAAAATCAAATCCTGTGCAGCCTGATTGATGATTCCTCCTTCAAGCCCTCTGCCCTCCTTGACTCCAAAATTGCCATGTGGCCTTCAGTAAACGTACCCCAATATTACTGCATTTCTGGAAAATTACCAATCACAAAATGCAAAATTTGAAAGAAACCCCATCCCTCAAAGACACTCTTGAAGAATTCAGATCCTAAATCTGGGAAAATTTAGGAAAAAATGAAAAGGCCAAAGCTTTTTCTATAAGACAGAACAACCACAGAACAGACTACCCTCAATGCTCAAATGGCATACACAATCCTTTGACAAAGCAGACCAAATTTGAATGCATTAAAGAACAAAAGAAACAAAAATCCAATATTTTAAATACCATGGTCTCTGCCTTCTCTACCTCCATTGCCAATATCATACTAGACTCTGGGGCATCAGCTACAAGGTTCAAATCACCCTCATACTTCTCAAATCTATCCAAAAAAAATGAGGATGTCTATCCCAACTATTGGAAGTCTATTAAAGCCACTGGAAAATGAAACATCTACCTATACCTGCCCCTAATGAAACTCTTGCTAAACAACTGTCTTCTTGTTCCCGCCCTAGCCACAAACCTCATTTTTATGGGAACTTTCCTACAAAATAAACACACCATCTCATCCTATCATCCTGAGGAAAAGACCACTTCATAGTTAAAGATGATCACTCAAACATCTTCATGACTGGATCTTTTCAATCCAAAATTTTTTTTATATCATTTAAAAAACCCTCAAAAGCTCCACTTCTAGTCCCTCCAAAGTTATGACTCTTTTCCAAGCTGCTTGACACCATTCATCAGACTATTGTTCCCAGATGTAGCCAAACACCAACTTCTGCATGATAATCTGCACCCAAGGCAATCTAAGAAAAAGCCACAAGTATGCTTTCTTACAAAATTTTCCATCACCAAAGAAAAAGCTTGATGTGGAACTCTGTGGTCTCATCTTTCTAGTATCCATATTCAGAAAAAAAAACCTTCCTCTTGGAGGTAGAAGGTTTTTCCCACCATTTCTGGATACATTTTCTAGACTGGAAATCAGACAGAGAAAAGACCCTCAAGTTCTTATTTAAAAAAATACAAGTTTAATCTCAGAATAACATCAACTACAATTTATCAAAAAATGGAACTGAGTTCAAGGATCTTTATACTTTTTTGGGTATCCAACATTTTAACACTCACCAAGAAAAAAATGGTGGCACCTGCCGGCAGGTG
Source organism: Puccinia polysora (assembly GCA_025617555.3). Lineage (NCBI taxonomy): Eukaryota > Fungi > Basidiomycota > Pucciniomycetes > Pucciniales > Pucciniaceae > Puccinia > Puccinia polysora. Next base: position 24,519,126 of record CM062635.1, read on the forward strand.
TAGCACCTGGTTTTTTGATTTAAAACTGTTTTGCCTTTGTTGAGGTTTTGGAGTCAAACATCAAATTGATTTCTGGTTGAACTCAGAAGATTCATGCATAATATTTATGCAATGCATAGATTGAATTGAAATTCATTACATAAAAGGAAGGATTGAGAATTCTTAATTTAACTGTAAGACCATAATTTGATTGAAAAACTTTTCAGCGGTTGTGATTGGAATTGTACATCATAGGCCATGATTTCCAATGTTAAAAATTTCCAAAATGAGAAGAATCAGATTTTTAGATAATGATCCTTTCAAATAAGTGGTGCAAACAGAGATTTCCAATTTGCTGTTAGGATTGATGCTTCAGTTTTCTGAGATTAAATCCAATTTCTATGTTTGAATTCTGTACCTTATACATGTGTTTTAGATAGATATGTGACACAATACCAATTCCTCTGATTTCATCTTTTACCAATATCCAGTACAATAAAAAATTATTCCATGTAAATTTTTATATTTCCTCCTTTTTTGTAAGGAAATACCAGTCAGAAAAATCAATAATGAAAGTTCTTCAGAAATTAGTATTTTTGATATCAACTTACCAAAGATTCAATTGCCACAACAAAATAAACATCCTTCAAAGTTTGTGCTTTTGTTGCTTCATAAGCCATGCTTTCCACAAAACCTAGTATGTTATCTTGATGTATCACAGATATTGATCCACCTTCTTGATAAACCATTTGTTAATTGAGATAATTGAGGCAAAGGTAGGAATTTCTTGAAGTATCAATTTTTTCCAAAGGGGAAAAAGCTTCAACAATGAGGAAATATTGTGCACAGTTTTTTTCATGAAAGATGGACAATAACTTCCCCATCTCACAAGGGCCTTGATTTGATGGGGATGAAAAGGAAATCTGAGAATTACTTTTATTGTAGAAATGGGGTGTTATGTTATGACCATGCAAGAGCATTGATTTTCAAGGCAACCACTCCAGTTGGTCCCATGGCAAGACATTTTATGTTGAGTTATTTTCAGTGAATCTTTTTAATTTTTCTTCTTCTAAAACATTCATCTATTTTTTAGCCCTTGAAACATCACCTGTCTGAGAATAGTAGAAAAAACTTTGCAGATCTGGGAGTGGGTCAGAATTGATCCCCAAAACATTCCAATTGGATCCAATTTGTTCAACCAAGCCTTTAAGTTTTGCCTTTTCCAGGAATCCATTCAAGAGGGACTTATCAAGTTAATATATAAAAATTAAAAAAACAATCAGTTCAAAGTTTTCCATCAAGAATCTACTTTTTATAAATCTGTGTTACCTTTGTTTATTTTTATTTTTTTAACCAAGGTCAAGATGTTATTCAGCCTTTCTCCTGACCAACATGAAAATATTGAGGGAGGACCATAGAGCTTGATCATCTTAGTCATATTCTGAGCAAAATGGATTGTTGGCTTGGGTTTAATTTCAGATTCCCAATGAAGAAATAATTCCTCCCGTTAATCCAGAATTGATTCATCCACTTGGCACAACTGGTGATCTTTAAGTTGATGATACATTACCAAGTTCATGATACCAATAAGTTTAGAAGTAGTGGAGGCAAGCTTTTGCTCCCACAAGCTGTCGGCTGAGTTCAAATTCCATCTTGGAATCAAAACAAGCACTATATGAATGGTTTACAAAACCAACCATTCATCGGCCTTAGGAGTACCAGCAGCAGGCAAACCTATGTTTCTGGGCAACCTAGTAATCCAAGATGGAAATTTGGTTGAATTGGTACCCTCTTGAAGACTTCTGAGCTCTTGATTAGTTAGGCAAAATTCATTTGATGCAATACTTTTCTCTTCTATCAATGAACCCGCTTGATGTGGATTGCTTTTATCTTCAAAAGAGCAGTAGGAGCTTCCCTGAATGGAACTTTTACTGCTCTTTGTCAATTCATTTTGGCTTCCTGAGTTTCTTCTCAAAGTTATAATTGAATTTGTTCCTGGTAAGCTATCTTTTTGCTTTACTTTTTCCTTTGATTGAGGCCCAGAATTGCATGAGCCACTTGTTGATTCATTATCAAGAAGCCTTGGAGATCATCTTAAAGTTGGTTGAAGGAGTTCAGAAGCAGAATTTTCCCAACTTCTTGAGGATCTGGGAGGATGGAGCCCTGGTATTTTCTGCACTACAACAATTGGTACAGAATTTCTATGATGCATATTTGATGAGCCTTCTTGCTGCTGATTTGCTTAATGTTTAACCTTTACAATTGCATTGGCAGCAATATCTGGGTTTTTTGAGGAGATATCTAGAAATTTTTGAACTCTCCTCCTGGTGACTCTTTGGGTATTTTCTGGTGACAAATAGCGCTTTCTTTTGTATTCAGATTTGAGCCTGCTGACTTGACTAATTGTTACACTTCTTGGTCCAGTTTTTTTCCTTCTTTCCGAATTTTGAAGACTTTGGCCAGCAGTGATTATTCCAAGGTAGGTGATGCTGTAATCCCGTAGCATTCCTAAGATAAAGGTATGCATTGGATCAATTTTTGTCATGTTTTTTGGTTTCCAGTATGGTAGAGTTTGGAAAATTGTGGAATGGGCACCATGTAGCTTGAGAATGTTGGTTTTCTCATTGAATGATTTAGCATTATTCCAATTCTCTTCCCATTTGATGTGATCCTGATCATTTTTTACTGGCCAATTCTCCTTTTTAGTGTTCTGGATATCATTCAGCTTGAGGTTACAGTGGCCACAGAAGATTGTGGCCAAGTGGGGTGCAAATCCACCCATTTAATGTAAGGCAGGTGTATCACCAATCAGTGGTAATATGACAGCACGTATTACTCTTCTGTATGGAAATTTTTTGGTTTCTGTGAAGAATAATCCTTTCCAAAGATCCAATAGCTCAGAGAAAAGATGCTTGAGTAGATTATTCATTTGGAATGAGGTGAGTTCCTTGGGTGTTGGTGTGAAGCCATACACAAAAATATTGTGTGAATTTTAACGCACACTAGGTGGAAGATTGAAACATATTAAGAATATTACTCCAAAAGAGAATCTTTTTCCACTGGTCTTTATTCCATGGAAATTCATCAAATCAATGTAAATTACAAAGACCAGGTTACCTGCTTCAGCTGTATAAATATGATTGTTTTCATCCTTGAATTCTTTCCACTTAGCTCCATCCCCAATATCAGAAATTTTATTAGGATTACTGCCTTGATGCTGTTTCCGTGCCAGGAGTAATCCTTCAAACCAAGGCAGTATTAGTTGCCTAGAAATACACTTCTTGAGAAATTGGTGTCCAAAATGCTTCAGAGGATAAAATTTGGATTTTTTCTTGTCTTGATGCCAGAGTTTGGATCCACATGCAACAGGCTCTCCAGCTATTGAATAAACAATATTATGGCATGTTGGATAATTCCTGTGTTTTTGACTTTCTTCACCAGTTTGGGTTTCTGAAGAAGAAAGTAATTCATTCAAAGGATAAAGTTGGTAAAAATTTTCACAACAGACATTTTCAACAAGATCATGTGTAATTGAAATTCTTTTTTTGAATGTTGCAAGACTTTTGGGTATTTCTGCTGAATAGTTGGGATGGCCACTGAGAATTGATTTCATGCAGATTTTCTCATGCTCCATCTTGATATATTTCTGACATGCATGGTCACCAAAGTTTTCCTCAATACTTTGATGAAGGATTTGGAGTGATGCAATCAGGGCGCTTGGAGTGTGATAGAGAAATTGAAGAGGTTTCATCCCAGAGGTATTGTAAATTTCCATATTTGCTGATGGGGAGTATTGTTGTATTTCACCATAGGAAGGATCTCTTTCAGGGTTTGGCTTTGCATTGGAATCTTCAATGGATGTCTTTAATGTGAAGAATGATGAGATAAATAAGAAAATGCACCCCAATCAAATTATGAATCAAGAAATGTACTTTTGTGCAAGATGTTTACTTACAGCCCTGATGTTTGCTTGTAGTGGTTCCCTGGTGGGGTTTCTTCTGGTAGTGGATCGGAAAATGGTTGGTGTCTTTTAGTTTATGCTTGGCAACAATAGATATTCATCAGTGACCTTTTAACTATTGATAAAATGGAGGAAAGATTCAGTCACATACATTTTTAGAATCATTTGATTGCATTATATGGGTATGGTGTGCTTTTTTGGACCTTCCAACACCAGTGTATGGATTCCTTCCTTGTTCAAAAGTCCTTTGAGAACATTTGGGACATTTGCATATCCAAATTTGTCCAACTCTGGTAGTGTTCTCCATAGTTTTCATTGATTTGTATGTTGTGGTAATGGATATTTTTGGAGGTTGTCTGAGATTTATTATTTAAAAGGGAAATATAAATGAATCTGAATGGAATTTTTTATTTGATCTCATACCTCCTGGTGAGCTTAAGTATCCAAAAAAAAGCTTTCATTTTGAATATTCATATTCTCTTCAATGGGAAAGGCATTGAACAGTAGATTTTTCATTTTGAAAAAGGTTTCAAACCAATAGATTTTATTAACTGCTCATGGTTAGCCCACATAAAATACTTAGCAAATCCAAAGGTGTTTGGATTCAAATGCAAGGTCAATTTCCTTGATGGAACATAACATATTTTGTCTTAAAACTAATTATCTTATTACAAAACCATGATTTTAAACCACATTTTGGTAAAACAAAATGTTAATAATTCACAATTTTACCAGGAAAATCCCAATTCCTAGAGTTAGCACGTTTTTCTCAAGTGACACAATCAACATCTAGGAATGTGTATTTTATATCTACTTTTTTCATGAAAAGGTATTTTGGAATGTTTAACAAGTGGGTGATCTCAACGTGACAGCTGCAAAGTGAAAAAAATGCATTTAGGATGTTTTGATTGAAAAAATAATTTCATGTAGCTCTCCAAAAGTTTTTGCATCAAATATAATTTACTCAAAATTTTTCAATGAGATTGTGTATTCTGTGCACATGTGGATGTTGGTTTTTTCCACTCTTAATTAAATTTCTGTTTGGATGTAACAACTTGTTAGAGGTTTATTTATTTGAAAATTTCAAGACTTTTACAGTGTAACCTACACTGTTAACCTCTTCAAGTCAGGGTGACCCCACCTGATTGTATTTAGTAGATTCATTTAATCAAGCTTTAAATATAATTACAAGGTTCTGGTTGGCAAAACAAGAATTGTATGAAAATAAAAATATGTGTAGTACTTAAAAAGAATAAGATTTATTTCATGGACTGAAACCAGCAGACTGTAGGAAGAAGAATCAGAACATGTTGGGGTAAGGATAAGGAAAAGGAAAAGAGGATGAAATAGAGCAACAGAGACCAACAGTTGATGTCCAGAGGCTGATGGAGAAGAGAGGTAAGACGGGAGACAGTTGGAAATAGGAAGACAGAGACAGAAAACTGGAAATCAAGGGATAGAAGATTAGATCCGTAGAGTGAAGGTTGGCCCAGAGAACTCAAGATCTTACCAGGCAATGGACTTGAGGTGTTATTCGCAGCTGGAGAGGAGACGGACGACGGATAGAGAACAAGGTTATGGAAGGAGAATGAGGTTGATTGGGAGACAGAAGGAAGTGAATAGCCAGAAGAGGAGAGAGTCAAGACATCAATTCCGGCAAAGACCAGAAGAAAAGACAAAGAAGGAAAAGAGTTCCCAGAGAAGAGAGAGCGGGTCCCGTCCGGGAGGCACCACAAGATTTAGAGGAGATTTAGAGTATCTACACGGGAGTCCCGCGGGTCGCGCCATGATCCCACTTGTTTGTTGGACAGTATTCCTCTTAACTGTACTCAACAAAAATTTCACCAAAGCCAATGTTGCATCCAAACATACTCCTCCATATTTTTTAAAGTACTGATATAAAAGTTAAACTATTTGGAATATTTTCACAATGTTTTCTGTGGTTTCCATTAAGCTAGAGGGCTTGGAAGCTTGGGTTCTGAGATATGAAACTGCCTCTGTTAGATCAACTTCTGGAAGTAAACCCAAGGCTCTTTTTTCAGATGGAGTTATATCCTCCAGGGCTTCCTCACTTAACCAGTTTCAAGGTATTGAAGTAGGAATGGTGGGTGTTTGATCACCTCTTGGTGAATTATTTGGTTTAGCAAGTTGACTAATTTTCAATTTTCTATCCCTCTTGATGTGTGGGTTTCTGGCCAGTTGAATGTATGCTTCATCCAGGTAGTGATATATTTGGGAGACATGTTGAGCCCTCCAAAAATTTTTCATGATTGAATAATTCCTCATCTTCACCCTCAACATCAGGTATGAATCCACCGTCCAAGAAAAAAGCAGAATTTTCTAGCAACATGTCCATCATTTCCAGATCCACTGCCGTGGTCTTTCAAATTTCCTTCTTGTCATTCTGGATTTCAAAAGATCATAAGCAGTTATTCATTCATCATGAAGAGAAAATTACAAAAGATTGATTTGAAAAACTTTCTTCTTGTTGAGACTTTGAGATGCAGAAACATTCAATTTTCTGCTGCTGGAGCCTCCTTCTTCCTTGTGCTTCTTCTTCCAAATAGCCTTTTTTGAGACAAGCCAACAATTGATTATGGCAACCCTGTTGGCCAGGGTGTTTTCATTCTAATTTATTGAATAGGAATCAGTCCCCCCGCGTTTGTGACACATCTCCCATGTTCTGATGATTATTGCAGTGAGAGACGAATTCCAGCAAGATGTTGGATTCTGTTCCCAGTGATAGGTGCATCTGGGAATACTATAATTTTGGATCAAGGCCTGGGCATGGGCTATCCATGTCTCATCATGAGACTTAATTTGGCCCAAAGCAGTGATTTTGAGGGATCAAGATCTTGGATTAATATTTTGTTGTAATTGGCGCAGTGCATCCTTCTTCACAAGTTTCAGCTCCTTTTCTTGCAGTTTTGAATTGGGGATGTACTAGTTTGGCTCTCCAGTGTTTGATGCAATGGAATCATTAATGGATGCCTTCTTTTTTGCCATGTAATTCTTGGGGGATGCTAGTTCAGCACCAGTTGGAGGATTAGGAAGTTTGCTGTTGGTGGAATCCATTCCAAGAATTTATTTTTTCCAATCAAGTAAGGACTTGGAAATATCACTTGAAGAAGAAGGGATTCCAAGATTGCATGCATGAAAAGAGATAGAGTATTAATCTTGTGCAAAACGTTTTTGCTTCTTTTGGTGTTGGTGGGATTGAGAGAGTTGTTGTGCAATCATGAAGTAGGATGGGGCAGCAGAGTTGTCAAAATCTTCATCTTCCTCCACACCAGGAATATTGACTTGGTCATCTGGAAGGGGGAGACTTGATGGCTTGGGGGTTGATGATGTTGGGTTAGCTGGGGTTTTGGCATTTTAGTAACATAAAATAAATACCATGATTTAGCAATGGGTTTGTATTATTTTCATGGAGATCTTTTACTGGATTGATTAGTTTGTACCAGGCTCCACGTCTAATTTTCCAACTTAGTAACCAGATGACAATGTTCCTGATTTTGTGATTTTGTATCAATTTTTCACAAACTGATAAATAGGAATTCAGGTGTACTTTTACTGACCTTCTGAAAATTTTCAGAAATGAATATATTATATATTTTCATTCCCCTTTGTCCTCAAATTTTTCTTCAAAGGGGGCAAAGGGTATGCACATAAGTATACTTGGAGATTTGAATAGAATCTTCTTCAACCAGGGAAGAGCTCAATGAGAAATCAATTCTTGATTGAAATAGAAAAGAGACTCTGGGGCTACCATCTGCCCCCAAGATTGTGATGAATTTTTTTAAGGCACTTATGGATGATTCATCAAAATAAACAGGTATAATGCAGTCAAAATTCAGTTATTTTTTCTTGGGATTTCTTTAGATAATAGATATGAAGAGCTTCCCATTCATCTCAAGATTCTAATTATCACAAAAATTTTCCACAGATAACATTCTTGACCATTATGTGTTTCCAAAAAATTCCTCATTCTCATATTTATGGAATTGACCAATAATTATTGAACAGGAAAAAAAGCTCAAGAATTCCAGCCACCATGAAGAAGAGCTGGAGTGGAAATATATCAAGATCCAATTTTCCATAATATGGACTTCAGACTACCCCTTGCCAATCTTATTGAGTTGTATGAAATGCTAATTGAATAATATATCAAGTAGAGATGGATAATACTGGGATGGGTTTAATAGCTTGTTGAATTGCTGTATTTTTATTATAAGATGGTTGAAATCTCCAATTAATTAAAGTGCAATGCTGGGTACCACACAGATGCAGGTTTACTGCATTGATGGATATTCAGTGGTAATTGATTGTTGAGAGTTCAATTTTAGAAACTGAATAATAGAGAAATATGATGAATCAGGTGTCAGATTTTGCATGGTGCTAATTCTTGGAAATGAGGATTATAATTTTCCCCTTTCCTGAATTGATTTTGGCTAAATCTCCTCAGATGATATTAGATAAATAATAAAGGGCAAGAAGAAAAATGAATTGTTTTCAATTTTATTCTTTTGAAAATGGTGTGATATTAATTCTTGCTAATTATTGTAAAGATGGTTTAGCTCTTTCTAATTACCGGCTTTTCATATAGCAGCATTAAGGATAAATGATTTAACTAAAAATTCTGAATCATGATTTCAAAAGAATACATGAGAATTCAACATGCCTGGATCACTTAGCTCAAAACAATAAAGAAATCTGTAAAAGGGGTGCATAATATCATGGAGAGATGAAATTAGACAGGATTCAGCTGGTTTATTTGTTGGAATAGGCAGGTTTTTATCACCAAATTGTCTGCATTACCACACAAACAAAATATGAGTCATGTGCAGGGAGGTGGACAACTTATGATAAGTTGTCCACCACTCCAGAGCCATGGGTATTCAGGGATGAGATTTCAAGGGAGAATCATATTGGAAAGCCAGGGAGGTGGAAGACTTGTGCTAATTAGTCCAACTCCCTGCAACCACATGGGAGCATGAATTTGAATATGCCAAATGATCAATGATTTCTGGGACAGTGGACAACTTAGCATAATTCATCCACCTCCCCAGCCTCCCCACCAGGATTTCCCATGTCATGTGAGTCCTGCATGCAAGCAATTCCAGGGAGGTGGACGACTTATCATAAGTTGTCCACCTCCCTTGACACTACCTATACATGTACTTTGCATTAAAGCTACATCTAATCCAAGGGGGAGGTGGATGACTTAGCCTAAGTTGTCCATCAATCCATAGACATCCCATCCTGCATTCTAACTAGTAAAAATGTTGTACAACTCATGCACACTTTGACATCTTTTCATGAATCAAATGGTAAGAATTTCAGCACAAAAAGGTGATGTTTGAATTATATAAATTGAATCACATGTTTAAACATATCTGGCTTTTTTCCATTAACTCAAGTTACAATTTCACAAGGAGGACAATTTTGGAGTTTGAGAGAGGCATTGGCTATCATTTTTTTGGGGGGAAGGATCAAACAAAATTAGTAGGTTGTTCTGTTATTTGAAGAGCCACTGTAGGGAAAGTAGTTTGATTTGGAAAACAAGATCACCCTTACTGAAAACTTTGGGCTCCCAAGTGCTGTTAGATCTTAAATTTTGGGGTGGTTCCTCCTGGTGAGGTAGTGCACTTAGCTCAAGTGGACCACCTTACCAGGAAAAACTGAAGAAACTTGTTGGTTAATTTCTTTAAATGATGAATTCATTATCAATTACTGGTCATTGAATTTCTGAAGATCTGTCTTGGAATTTTGTGCATTCAAATGGTTTCACCCTTTTCCCTCCCTGCCTCTATTAACATATTGGAATTGGTGGTATGGTAAGGCACTTAGTCTTACTTTGCCATCTTCTGACAATATTTTGAAATCATTTTCAAACTACAAGATCAGATTTCTTTTCCATTCATGCTTGAGGAACAATGAAATTGTGAAGATTTAAACTTGCAAGAAATTTATATTGAGTAGCATTGCAACTGACTTTCTTGTGCAAGAAATACACAATATTTTTTTGATTTTTTTTGGAGCATGAGCATTTTTTTGGAAAAAATCCAATGATTTCAAATCCTAATGCCACTTTCCAAAAAAATAATCTTTTTTCCAGTCTCTAATTATATTTAAAACCTCTCAACTTGGTAACTTTTTTGAATTGGTCATGCTCCAGAACATTTGTGGGTCTCTAAAATAGAAAGGGCCTCACAAAGAATGCATTGTATTGTAATTTTACAAAAACTAAAAGACAATGGTTCTCCACACAAAGCTTTCAATGAATCATTAGTCTTAATCAATCACTCCATCTTAATTGAATTAGCCAAAGATCATTGTAATTCAATCCCATGCCATTGGGGTCTCAATTGTGGTCCAAGAACACATCCGTGGTAATGAGGCCACTCTCTGTTTCCCAAATGATTTCTTCCAGTGATCCTTATAAATTTTTGGTAATATTCTTAATTTTCTTATGTGTCACTTGTTGCCTGGTTCTAAAAATTGGGTTGTAGAACTTCAAGTGATTATTCTGGAAGCTCAGCTTTATTCACCTCTACAAACCCTGGTGGAATATCATATTTTGAGTTAGCAAACTAAATGAATTTAAATGTGTGTGCAAATGAAACATTAATATAAATTTGAAATTCAATTGAGTATCATCATCCTTCCATCTTCAATAAAATTGCCGGTTTGGGGCAAAGAATTGCCATAAAACAAGCAAATTGATACAGAAAGTGGGAAAAACCATCTCCACTCCTGAGAACAGTTGAATCACCTTTTGGTCCCCCAAAAATCTTTTTTAGGTTTTTTCATGAAGTTTTTCAGATATTCTAGACTCTTGTGCATTTATTTGATTGTGACAGAATCCATCAAGGGGAAATTTTTACTGCTCAAAACCCTCCAAATAAATATAAATCAGCATGGCAGAATCAAATGGTTCCAAAAAACAATGGATTTGCATCTTTTTGTGGTTTTCAAGATTTTTGAGTGGGCATGAGGGGTTCCAAGGAAAATTTATGATGATGAGTGAATGAATTTTGTGAAAAAAAAGAATAAAACAGGTTTTGTATGACATATGAATAAGATTTGCGCCCAAAATTGTCAGTCATGTTCCAATCAAGAGCTCAAAAAATCCAACAAGTGTTTGAGTCATGGCATACAAAACTATTTAACCTCTCAAATGCTGCAAGAGCAGTGGCTGAATTCAACTTTTTTTGAGAATACAAAATTTCCTGCAAATTATTTTCTCCTACTTAATTTGTTGATTTTTCAAAGTGGTTATTACTCACTTTCTTTGAAATTATAAATAGGTTAACTTGATCCGGCTTGGAGTGATTTTTTTTGAAATCCATTATCAACTATTATTCATGAGAAGATCTTTTGTTTTGTGGTGAGAGAAAGTCCAGTTTTTCATTCCCATCAGCTGCCAGCAAAGTAATATTACTATAATCCAGTTCTCTAGGAAATCCAGAGAATACCAACCAGGGGTGAAGGTGAAGGATGAGGGTGATGATAAATTCCATAGGTTTGTAGGGTTTTTGAAGATGCGGTAACTCCACAAACCCCTTAATGAAATCATTGGTTTTGAAAATACAGATTCACACACATAATTGTTTCCTCACAGACCCAGACAGAATGCACCAAAAGATGATTGATATCCATATAATCAAGTGGATTGTGGTCAAGGGAGGTATAAAACTTAGCCTAAGTTGTCCACCTGGCAATGAAAATTTTGTAATTTCCCCACATTAGCTGGGTCTTAGTCCATAGTTTGGGGAAGTTTAAAACTTGGAATAACCTGTCCACCATGTTTGTTTCATTAAAAAAAGTACTGGTACTGATATGCCCATGCTGGAAAATATCTTTCATCCAAGAAGATGAATCACAACATGGCCATATGGAAAAATAATTTGGTAGAGGAACAGATTTTTCTGATCCTTGCATGTCCCTTACAATATTTTCTTCACCTTGCTCAATCATTGAACCCAGCCTCAAAAAAATGATGGTAGGATCAAGGCTCCAAGAATTTATTTTGGTGAGTGGTGATCAATATTTTTCAGTGGGGAGACAGTGAATTATTTCTGGCTCAGGCCAATATCCTTGGAATTATTGGTCATGCTGGCTTATAAATTATATGCTGTGAAAGTTCATTGTGACATACATGTGAAAAAACTCTACATTCATGAATGGTAAATATTTCTTGAGATAAAATTGATTTTGTGTCACAGTGGCAGTTGTGGTTGATTCAAGAAGAAATCAATACGTTGGAAAGTGACATAGCAAAATTGATAGTTTTCAGCCTGCAGAATCACAGGTAAGCCTATTTTGTGCAATACTCAGACATAATGTAAAAATATAACATCAATTTTTCAATGATAAAGGGTGGGGTGGCGCAGGGAGGTGGACAACTTAGCCTAAGTGTTTCACCCCCCTTCAAAATTTTCCAATTGGCAAAAACAATTGGCTCTTCATCATTTTTATGGGGAAGTGGAAAACTTAGAATAAATTTCCCACCATGTTTCTTTCACAAAATAGTTGTTACTAAAATGCCCATGTTGGCAAATACCTTTCATCCAAAAAGATAAATAACATGGAAATATATCAAAGAAATTTGGTAGAGGTAAATGATTTGGTGATTCTTGCATGGCCCGGAAAACATTTTATTCATCTTGCTCATTGGTTGAAGGAACTTCCCATAATTCAAAAGATTCCATATTTCTCATGTCCCAAAGTTCCAAGGTATTTTGGTAATTTTTGATGAATTACACCCACCAGTTCACAGTGGGAAGTGACCGTGCAAATACTTAAAAAGAAAGTTTTCAAGCATGAGGGAAAGGAGGCTCAAGACTGGCCACCGTTTCATGTGGGTTTGTGGTGACCCACCACCACCACTAACTGGTTGTCTAGAGGGACATGTTGCACTTAGCCTAAGCGCACCTTCAGGTTTATGGGCATAAATGACTAGCATTCAATAGCAGATTTTTTCCAGTAATTCCAATGAATATAAACAATAACATTTATTTTGAATACCAAAATGTTTATCCTCAAGAGAAATTGAACAAATTTTAATGTAATTTGACATTGTTGTTCCATAAATTACAACCCCACCTTGATCAATAGACCTATTGCCCAAATTTAATGGTAGATTGAGAAATTTCATTACTCTTTATGAATACTGTAATCAGGCAGATGCAAATGCCCCCAAAAATATGAAAAATTTCATGTATTTTTTATTCTGAACATTTAGAGTAAAAAAATATAAGGATATAGGTTTTATTGACATATTCAAATTATCAAATTTTGGAAACTAGTTCCAGTTATTCATTTGGAGTTCAAAAACAGTGAAAGAAACATTGGAAAAAATTATTTAAAAATCACCTTGTCTGTATTGAAAAAAAAAAATCATTATGATAAATGAATTTTCACAGGAATGCACCTAGATGAAAACTTATTGCTTACTGTCATCATTATTTTGAGACAAACAGGAAATCTTGGTTTCATCAGATATCTCCTTCAAAGTTGGAAGTATCATTTTAAACCTTTTCAGAAGTGGAATTTACAAGGGATCATATATAGAAACCTTTACTTATCAAACATTAAAGCCATTGCTCCACTCCTTGTTTATATTCAGGAATTCTACAAAAATATTATCAAATTATCACAAAGCAATTCTCAAAATATCTTATTCAAATTCAAAAAAATCCTCCAGATCTTTCCATCTCACATTTGGCAGATGAATACCTCTTAAATTGACGCATACTTCTCATTGTAAGATTCATGCTCACTTCTCATGCATGACCTTTCCCCCTATGAGGCTTGAATCATAGCCATATTGAAAAGAAAACACATGGCATGGTATATCCATGCCATCTGTTTTTATTCCCAAAGACCCACCCCCCCTCATGGGTTTCGGCCTTTCCATTTGGCCAAAACCCATTGGCACTTTCCCTGGGCTCTCCATGGAAACGGCCCTGATGGGCTTGAGGAGCTCCAGGCCCTGGAGGAGCCAAAATTGGGCCTGAACCCCTCGGCCAATGCCCAGGTTGCCTGCTTTCCTCCTGGGAAATGCAAGGACCCAAAATTGGGTCCATTTGCGCAAGGGTCGCTGAAAACGACCCAGGGGCGTTCTGTCAGGTTGCCAGGGCCCTGGGAGACGTCTGTGCTCCTCAATCGGCCCTGGCAACCCGACCCGTTGCTCGCATTCGCCAGCAACGGTTGGTACGCTCCGGTTTGCTAGGCAAGCAAACCCAAGCGAGGCCGCTGACGCGGCCTCGCGCCAATGCAGCAAGCCTTGCTGGTCAATTCGCAAGTAAATTGGCGAGTGCTTGCGAATTGACGGGCTCTTCCTTTGCCCCTGCAAACCACCCAACAAACCAAGGCAATTTCAGCAGCTCCAAGCGACTCCAGCAGGTCCATCCAGGTAAGTTTCCATCCAGTTTTTCAATGTTTGAAAATCTGAACAGTTAGACTGATTTTTTTTTTCTCTACTGCCTTCTAAAACCTTTAAATCATCTCTCACTATTCCAATCATCAAACTGTCCTCAAATAAACCTGACCAAAAAAAGAAACACTCCATTCAAATCCTGCCATTACCCATTGATTCCAAGGCATCTCTTCCACCTCTCACTCATCATCACTGCATTTCAAGGGTAAGAACTCATGCACCTATTTCAATATCTTGAATCCTTCATCTTCATCAGTCCAACACTGACTTCATTCTTTCTCTTCCTCACCATTCTTTTTTCTTCTTCTTCCAATCATAGAACGTTTGTTCACCAAATCAACTCAACTTTGATTGTCACATATCAGCATCAATACCATCCATCCTTGTATTCATCTTTACCATAAGCAGCAATGAAATCATCAACCTATCATCCATGGAACCTCTGATTCATTCCTGTGTTTCCTTGAACCCCTTTTTGAACTATGAATCCCTTCATCATCATCATGTGTAATAGTAAACCATGGATCAAGTCAACTCCAATGCATGCACCCAATCTCAAGCCCGCTTGTTGCATTTGAAAACCAATAATGAGGATGTGTCTTTGAAAGTGGTCAAAGGTAGCAACATGTATGTATTTCAATCATCATAACTGGTTTCATATTACTGACTTTAACCTTTTTCTTTTATCTCAATCCTTGTCACTTGTATTCCTTTTGGTGCTTTTGAGACAACATTTGTAGTGATGATGAGCCCTTGAATCTAAAGCATCAACAGGAATCAAGCCAAGATTGTTCTTCTCTTAGGCCACCACCACAAACATTAATTCAATCCATCCCATCCTTATCCAAAGCACGTAAAAAGCATTGAAAAGCTAAGCATGATTATTTCAATAAGGATTGTGTATCTGAGTCAATCTACTTCATCACCCTGAAGAAGGTTCTAAGTCCAAGCTAAGTAGTAGTACCAAATGTAGTACTCCCAATAAATCTTAAAGTGTTTTGCAACAGAAATTACCAACCCCATGTGGTGGTCAAGTATCATTCATTTCAGCAACAACCATATACATTTCTGGCAACTCAATTTTGTGAGATGGTGCAAGATCTCTATGTGATGGCAAACAATCAACAGAACCTGAACAAAACCAATAGAAACATTAAGACTGGATCTATGTTTGGAATAGGTTTTTGGCAGGGAACTGACCAAGGATATTCTGCAGGTCATTGGGAATCAATACAAACTTGCTACTCATGTCTTTGTTCACTGATTGCCATCAAAATATATTTCAAAATAGGGGTATATGCAAGGAGAAAAGATATGAACCCAGGACAAATAGCAAATGATGATCTTTTGTGGTCTAAGCATCCAGCCCATAACCAACTGATTTTCAATAGAATCCAAGGTTTATCCATTACTGCTCATGTGAAGAACAAGTAAGTATCAGAAGAGTTCAAAATTCCAAACTGGACATCTCCAGAGTGGAATGACCAAAGGGATGCTTTTCTTCTTGCTTCTAATGTCATTTTCACTTGTGATGACTTTTCAAATGTTCCTCATACAGATCAGGATGACTTGAATGGTTATACTTATGGTTTGTTCTCTTTTATTGAAAAACCTACTGGAACCCCAATCTCTCCTCCCTCCAAAGAAACAGGCCATGGTCTCTCCTTCCCAACTCTTGGTTTCATAATTGATTATGCAAAATCTGGGGGAATTATAGAAATTTTATGGCAGACTTCTGGTTTTCCTCATCAAACTACTTTTCCTAAACCCAGCCTTCAAATAACTGAACATCATACTAATTTTGGTTGCTCCTTGGAAATTAAAAAAAAGTAGCAGAGGCTTCTCTTAAACTTCAAAATTGTTCTCCTTCTAAAATTGTAACTAGAGTTAATGGAAAGAAAGCCAGATATGGTTAAACATGTGCTTCAATGTAAATGATTCAAACATCACCTCTTTGTGCCAAAATTCTTACCATTTATTTAATTAAATGATTTCAAAGTGTGCATGAGTTTGACAATATTTTTACTTGTTGAAATGTAAGATGGGATGACTTTGGATTGATGGATGACTTAGGCTAAGTTGTCCACCTTCCTGTTGGATTATATGTAGTTTTACTGCATAGTAAATGTATAGGTAGTGTCAATGGAGGTGGAAAACTTATGATAAGTTGTCCACCTCCCTGGAATTGTTTGCATGCGGGAATCACATGACATGTGAAATCCTTGTGGGGAGGCTGGGGAGGTGGACAACTTATGCTATGTTGTCCACTGTCCCAGCAATCATAGATGATTTGGCATATTCACAATCAAGCAACCATGTGGTTGAAGGGAAGTGGACAACTTAGCACAACTTTTCCACCTCCCCAGCCATTCACAAAGTTTTCCGGTGTCACATGTTACATGTCAAGGGAGGTGTATGACTTATCATAATTCTTCCACCTCCATTCAAATGAAATACACAAATATCTAATGTTCAGGGAAGCGGAAACTTTGGTGATACTGCAGGCTATTTACACAAATGACCTGTGTAGATTGTAGTCAATGAGCAACTGTCATTCATCTTACACACACATGTAATGTGTGACTAGGTTTTCAGGGTATATAAGCTGTGGCCAATTCAACCAGAGTTCTTGGTTCATTCTGCTCTTAACCGCATCATACCCCTCAGATTTCAAAAGCATCATCTCAAGCATCTTGACCTTGACAACTACCTTGATTGTACCATGGCTGATTTCCCTGGTAAGTGTTTGAATTGCCTATGTTGCGTCTTGTCTAATACTTATTTGAGCTGGCATGATCAATTTTTAGAACGCCGTGCTCTTAATAAATTGAATGCACTCCTTTGTGAGGAATATGTGGAAATATCCCATAAACAAGTATTGAAGTCAATGCTTGATTTTTATCAGAAAAAGTACAACGCAAAGGTGGAACACCTGAGGTTGCAAACCTTGATAGATCATGGTTTGCTTGAGGCTTCAACTGAAGAACAAAAAAATCAAACAATAGCTGATAGTTCAAATGTCCAATCAACTCACAAGGAACCATCAGTGGATGATGAAACAGAAACCACTCAAGATTTGCCTGCCCCCCAGCTTACATTGGTTCCAGGAGAGCACCTGGCCAATCAACCCAGTGAGTTGAAAGAATCATTTGGTGAAACAAAGTGTTGATCAAAAATTATCCAAATATTCAAGGCTGATAAATTCCCATATTTCCAGGTGAACCTGAAATATCCACTGCATCTGTGCCTTTGCAGGATCCAGTTCAGGAAGCCAGGGTTTTTTCCCTTGATTGTGCCACTGTCCAGGCC
This sequence comes from Puccinia polysora, assembly GCA_025617555.3. Lineage (NCBI taxonomy): Eukaryota > Fungi > Basidiomycota > Pucciniomycetes > Pucciniales > Pucciniaceae > Puccinia > Puccinia polysora. The sequence goes on from CM062635.1 coordinate 24,536,819, forward strand.
TCTGATAATACCCTAGTTCTGAACCCTGAAACCCAAGCTGAAGAACCCAAGATTGCTACAGGCAACAGGGCATCTTCCCGGCTGGCTGCCCAAGCTCATTGGCAAGCAGCTATACAATCAACATCAAGGCCGCCCTCTAGCTCTCAAGCATCATCTTACTCCTCTGATTCTGACACAGAATTCACTTGCTCAAATGATGCACAACCAGAGCAACCAGAAATCTTGATTATTGAACCATCACCCAGGAGTCCCACACCTGTCCCACCCTAGTCCCAACATCCCCTGAGACGTTCTGCTTACTATTTTGAATTCTATGCTGGATAATCAACCCAAAATTGACTTCCAAATCAATCTTCCCTTTCTGAATAAGGGTACCCCATCCTTAATACCCCAAAAGCGGAATGCATCTAATGCCGGAATCATCACTAGCAATTTGGAACAGAGAACTTCAAGGCCAAGGATTGAGGACCCTTCATTGACCAAGCCATCTCAGCCTGAAGGCAATGCTAGTTTCCAAACTGAAACCCAGGCCCAAACCATTGGGCCAACATCAAATCCTAGCTCAAATTTGCCAGGTCAGTGGAATCATTTTGTGATGGAATGAAAATCATGGAAGCTAATTCTATTGCATTTCCCAGAGATTTTTGTTGGCTTGACTAAGGAAGACCTGTTGAGGTTGTCATACTGGGAAGAATTGAAGGAAAATGAAAACACATCAACTTATACCAAAATTATCAGCACTACCCAGTTCTTAATTAACAACACCCTTAAGCTTCTTGGCCAAAGGATCCTCTCAACCCCCCCCAAATCATCAACAATCTTCAAATATTTGGACCTCTGTTTGAAATGGTGCAAAGATGGTATATTTTCATGATTTTGTCTCCCACTAATATGAAAATAAACTGATTCTTACGTTTTGAATTATCAGAAAAAATATTGCTTGTAAAAGATGATGATGTTTTTGTTGGAAGCACCTTCATCAACACAAAATCCCTCTCTCTCTCTCCAGGAAGACAGTCCAGCTCAATATGCATCCCCTCTCTGAGATCCTAACTTATACCAGGGAGCCAATACGTGGGGCATACATGAAACTGAAGCACACCTTGAATGACATCATAGGTGTAGTCTCACAAAAAATCTCCAGAAATGTGCTTCTCTCAATGGACAGTATTGACGGCACTTCAGATGAGGCTTTACTCAAAGCAAAAAGCTACTTTTTCAACCTGAAAGAAGCTGTAATTGATGATTCCACCTTTGCTCAACACAAGAGGTTGGTTGTTAACCAGGATGCTGAGATGAATGCTGGAAGAGGCAGCCTTAATACTGTTTTTGAATACGTGGTCTCTCTAGTCAATGGGCTTGTCAACTTATGGATTGATGAAAAAGAAGATCATTAGCAGCCTTTTATGTCAAAGTACTTGGCAGAAAAGAAAACCCAATGGGGGACCAATTCTCTAGCATGTATTTCACACATTTTACGTTTTGGTCCTCCTTCTATGTGGGTATGTCCAGGAAATTGATGAGTGATGCCAAAGTGGAAGTCTGGCATTCTCCTTGAATTTTGAAGTCTTGTTCTTGAGTCAAAGTTGAAAGCTGGCTTACCTGCTGAGCCACTCTGGGGCCAACTTGGTAACACAAGGGAATATATTCTCACTGCCTTGAGTGATATGGGTTTTAGTAAGAGCCAAAAAATCAACTGGAGAGATGTAATAGCATATTTACTGAAAGAATTTCTTATGAAAGATTGGCTGAGGTCCTTCTGGAGGATATTTTACTGGTTACTGACTATGATCTGGGGAGCCACTTCAATACTGTCTGGGCTGTCAAAAAAACTACCTCTTCTAACTTAGTTACAGTGAACTCAGAGCCCCAAACTTCCCATAGTTAATTATGGTGAATTTTTAGGAAATTAGACTATTAGTTTTTCTGGATTGATATTTCTTGATTTCAATTTTTTTTCTGATCTTGGGAGAATCCAATTTTTGACTTCAAAACGTGGTTATTTTTGATGATTGAATGCTCCATGATCATACTGCCCATGAAATTTATTGACTAAGTTGCTGATTTGGAATTGAACAAAGATTGAGTGTAGCCTTTAAATTTAAACCAAACCATAAATTTTTGGACAATAATGAGATTCTTTGCTCATTACATAATTTTTTATATCATGTTCTTCAAAGCATATCAACTATGAAGAAATCTTGAAAAAAAAATGAAATTAAGAATAGCTGAGTTTTGGTTAAGAAATTAATTTGATATTGTGATTTCATGGGAGTCAAGGACCACTGAAAGAATTATTACATTATGTTGCATATTAAAAACACTGCAAATGGAACATTGAAATGATCCAATATTTCGGGCCTTCCCTATGAAAATATCATGTTTTTTTTCCTCGACAGCATGAATGCAGTCTGTTGCTGAAACACTCATACAAAGGTCATGGGATGCAACTCAAAGCAAGTAGGCATGGCACCCTTCTTAAAAATTACTGGATATCTCCATAAACTGCTGTTCAAAATTATGCTTGGTTTTTCAGAGGAATTAAAACAAAGCAAGGGATCATATCATGGCTGTTTTTAGTGTACATAATATTAATCAAATAAATAAAAAAATCCAAATCAATGCAAAAATCTCTCTTTCCTAAATTTTAGTTTAGCTGTGATTTTTGTTTGGTTATCAACATCAGTGATTCACAATACCTTCATTTATCAACCAATCATTCATTTCTTAAGAAATCAATCAACCAAAGAAACTACATTCCAATTTTTATATCATCTCCATACCCATAGATCCAGTAATATTCAAAATTTCTGCTTCAAAATGCCATGGAAATTACTTAAAATACTTCAAATCATTCCCAATGTAATACAGTATGTAAAACTCTTCAATTACTGTATTGAATGCATATAATGCTAAGCACCCATGAAAATCTCCATACAATTTTGCATAGGTTTTTTATATATGCAATATTCAATTTGAAGTCATGCAATAGTATACTTCCTTTTCATTTCCTATAAATATCAACCCAAAATTGATCTGTACCCAACTTATCAAAACAACTCATACCTCACAGAAAACACATATCAAATTCACCAATTGCTCCCAATACCCCTCAAAAACCAAGAAAATAAAATGGTTCTATTATCCCATGAACAAAAAAAATGGTTGGAAGAAACACAACAACATATTGATCATGAGCTCAAGGAAAAAATTGAGCCATGTCCTGAAATTTGGGCACCAGGTGAAATCTGGATGCATGAAGAACAGAATGAAAGTGTTTGGCTCCACAGACTTCCAAGAATAATTGACAGGGAGGCCTTAGAATTGCATATTCCAGAACAATTAATACCAAATTTCTGTGACCTTTGGATGGAGAGGCGTGAATTTTTTGGAAGGTGTTAGTACTAATGCTTCAAAAATCATATCAGATTTATCATTAATTTCTATTTCTTTTACAGATGTTCCATTGGTGGTCAATAGAATTTCAATTCCAATGGACTTTTAGATGTTTCTCATCAATGATTACCAGTAATTTTCACAATTATTGGGTTCTCTACTCAATCTTTCATGAAAATTCCACCTCTTTTCAAATATAACACAAGGGTTGACAAGAACAGAGATTAATAAGTGCCTTATCTCAAATTCAATGCTAGAAAAAGCCTTTTTATGAAATGAGGAAAGAAAACCTCATCTTTGTTTCATGAAAAATCAATAATACATGGAAGTTTGTCAATATGGAGTGTCTGACCTTTTGATAATCTTTAAATTTTCAAGTTCAGTAAATGTTTTGATAGGTGGAAAAATCAAATCAGATTTATTTTTCATTGGTTTCCTTATAAAATGAATTATTTCATCCTAATAAAATCCATGGATTTTTACAATGAATGGGGTTTGCTACCTCAAAGGTATCAAATCAAATTATTTTCTGATGAGAACACCTGATTTTAATCTCAAAAGAAGCTTGAAAAATTCCAGATGACTTTAAATGAAAGAACCAAGTTTTCATAAGCAGCCCTCTTTGTAAAGAAATTCAATCATATTTGGCTTAAAATAAAAATAAAACTTGAAAAATAAAGCTTGATGAGTGTTGCTGATAACTTGAACTCTTTTTGTAAAATATTGTCCTCTCATGAACTCCAACCAACCCATGAAGGTAAACACAAGTGGAAGGGTGGGAAGATTGGCTTTTATTTATGCAGTCAGTTTTATATATGTCTCAAGAGATTTCAGTTGGATCTTCCAAATTTATGATTCAACCAATAAAATTAAATGGTTTTAATACATGAAAGGAAGTAAGAAAATGATTTTAATCAAAAGATTTCATTCTATCTAATTTTAAATTCAAAAACTTTATCTAAAATGGGGTAAATGGCCCAGAAATGACTTTTTCATACCATTTTTTTTAAGAATATTACCTTGGCCCTCTTTTCAATTAGGAAGAATTTCAGCACTCAAAATTTCATATGAATCCTTTCAAATTTCCATTCAACACCGGGAATATTGAGTTACTAAGAAAACTTTCAATATTTTATTTACCGGGAGCAAATATCAAAACAGATTCACAATCAGATTTTAATGCAAGTTGGATCAAAATTGCACCTCTTAATTGCATGAGAGGAATTTTTTTTCAAGTATCTTCATACCAATTCACCATTCAAATTTGGCTTTCCATGTAAAAAATTATGGAAGAATTTCATTGATTTCAATACTAAACCTCAGGAAAATTGATCATCTTGATCATACTGTGGATTTGAAAAATGGAGGTGAAATTTGAAACAACTTAAGTGCTCATCCCAGTAATTTGAGAACAATTATATTGTTAATGATAGGTTTATTCTTGATTTTAAATAAATCTACCAAGGAAATACTTGGTTTGCAACAGCAAGCTTTTGAATTTCATTGTAAAATCTCTAAAATTACTACAACTGTTAAATTTTATGATAAGTATCAATCTATTTTCTTGATTAATTATTTTGACCTGTCAAGGGAACAGAATGATTATTATTATCCAAATCATTTCAAATGAAAAAAAATCATCATCTAAATCAAGATCCATGGTAAAGCCAAACACAAATAGAAGATTTGGTCATTTTTATCAAAATCCAAGTGGTATTCCCCAAACATTTCTTCCTTTGACAATATTTTTTTTTGCACAATGTAGAATTTGGCTCACATATTTGAAATGAATTATGGAGTAGATGCATATCCAATTTGAGATATTCAATTTGTAAATGAACCCTTTATAATCTCTCAAAATTCATCATATTCAATGGCTGATAACTTCAGATTCAATTGTCTGCAAATTCCTTCCCTCCACAAAACCTACACTTCAAACAACCCCACAACTGTTTCAAGCGCTAATTGAAGACTTCTCTATATCATAATATGCATTCAAGACCTCCTCATAGTTCAAAATCCATCAAAACTTGCACATTAAACAAGGAAGTAGCAGAAAATTTGCCAAATTCAAATCAACCCATAAGTCTATGCTTACGTGACTATTTCAAAACTATTGCAAACATGAAATCTCCAGGAGAAAGGGTTCCACCCCCGCCCACTGAAGATCAAGTACAAGTTTTAAACTCAAAAAGCATAAATACAATTGACACAAACAACAACTTTTTCAACATGGAAAAAACCAATGAAAACCTCTATGGAGGGAAGAAGAGCATTCCTTGAAAGTTCAAAGATAAATACCAGAAAGAATTAGAAAGCTTTGGCATACATGTTCCAAATATCCAATGGGACCAACATAATTCAACAAAGTGGGACCAAATATTATCAGAAGTGACAATAAAACATTGATTAAATGCTAAGGACAATGATGCATTTATAAATTATCCACTTGATATTGAGTTTTTCAAGAAGGATTTACTCTTTGGCCTACTGGAACGTTGGCTACATGGACAGAAGGATAATTACATTAAGCCTAGGACACGTAACAAGAAGCCAAGGCCTAGAGTTAAACACAGAGTAAGCTTAAGATTGCTTTCCATTTTCTGAATCCTGTTAGCTAAAATTTTGGTCTTCAATCTGCAAGATATACAGAAACTGCTTGGCCATTGCAGAGCACCACATGGGAAAGGATTTGGCAAAATGCCTTCTCCCTGGTGTGGAATGCTGCTTGGATACAGAAGAGGACAATGAGCGGAAATATCACTCTGTCCAAGTGTATTGAAGAAGCAAAATTTATTCACAATATCTTCATGATTTTGATAACAACACTCTCAACTATTTATCTGAGATGAAAGGTGAACTTCAAGCTAAAAAAACAAGTAGAATATGGAAGAACTTATGATGAAATAGTCCCAAATTATCAGATGAAACCATGTGAATCCCTCCCTTCTAATTGTTACTGTCCTTCATTTCTTGCCACATTAAATTGGACAGAGAAATTGGTTATGGAGATGAAGCCAGTAGAGGATAAATTAGAAAGATTAACAAAATCTCTTGGAACCCCACGTTGGTTTGAGTAAATTTATTTCCAATTAGTTCTATATTTCATCTTTTGTCACCCAGAAAAGAAAATAAAAAGCTCTAAATTTTAGAAAATTTTTATTTATTAACTAATTCCTGCTAAATAAAACAGTTCAATATGACTAGATTTCTTTTTGTGATCTTCCAATATTATATGAAATTTTTAAAACAAAGTTTCTGCCAAAAGATATTAGGAAAATCAACTGATTCAACGAAATGGTTTGCATTTTGTAAATTAATTCATTTTTTTAAAAAAAATGTGAACCTCCCCAATTATTTCAATTTCAAATCAATTTATTTTAGATACATCATTGAACTCAATTTGTATGTGGTACAATATTTCCAACAGGTCTGAGCAGATTTTTTAATCTTCAGTTAAAATTTAGATCAAATTTTAAATTTCCTACATCAAATTAATATTTATTACATTTCAAAAGAAGAAAAAGAAGATATTAAAAACTGAATTTAATCCTTTCAAAAAATAGAATTTTTTTCAACAACAAAGTAAAAAAAAAAAAAAAAAAAAAAAAAAGGACCCTCAGACCTCTTGTAATGATCTAATAGGAAATAGAAAGAAAAAAATCATCAAAATCTCAACTTATACGATCCAGGGAGTGACTTGTACGTGTCAGGTGTGAACCCCACTGCTTCACTCCTCTATATCATTTTACATAAAATTAAATTTCCCCATAATTCAAAATCTTCTGTATTCCATGCATGCACTAGAATTACTTGGAATCCTCAAGAAATGATACAAACAACTTTTCTCAGGTTCCAACTCAAGTTAGAAACAGATTTTTCTCAGTCATAAAAAAACCAAAACAAGATTAAGTTGCTACACCTGCCAGCAGGTGCCACCATTTTTTTCATGGTGACTGCCCCATACCACCCCAAGAACAGTCCCTTTTCAAAACAAGAAAATCACACCACCATAAACAAAGCTTGATGCCTACTCAAATACTTGGTACTCCCTCTTAACAACTGTAAAGAAGCAGCCATCACAGCTGTTTATCTGTAGAATATTACCACATTCCAAGCCATCAATTTTATTACCCCCCCACAAGAAGAGGTTTGGTCAAAACGCTTCCCTTAAATATCTGCAACCTTTTGGATCTCAAGCCTTCTACCACCTGAACAAACCAAAACAAAATTTTGGAGACTGAGGAGCAGCTGGCATTTTTTTGGGTACCAGAGTAGACACAGGATCTAGTTGGTATTGGAAACAAAGCCAGGTGACTTAGTCATCACCCATCATTTCTAATTCCAGGAAACTGTCTTTCCCAAACTTGAATCAGACCCCCCCATGAACCTTGAAAATCTCCATGTCCCCCTCTCATCAATTAAAAATCCTTCCCTCCCACCATCACCTTCCCCCCCTTCCACCCCCTCTGAATTCAACATTGCTCAGCTTCTTTCCCCCTCCTCTAATACTTTGAATCCCCAAAACTCACTCTCTCCTACCAACCAATAATCCTCTGCAACCCACCCCCAAACCAACCCCCCACCTTTCAACCATCCCCCACATCCCCTTCTTTTCTCCCTTATCCTTTGAAACACTACACCTGAAATTCTGACCCTCCTCCTCATGAATACATTGTGGGGATAGATCCTTGAAATGTCATAAATAACTCTTTAAAAACCACTCCACTAATTCTATAACCCATTTGAACCCGTATTCAATAACATACAGGGAAGCTGCATTGAATGGATCTGATTCCCCCCACTGGATCAAGTAAATCAATCATGAACAGGAAAACATGGAAAAAACCCCTTTCTTTTAACCATATCAACTGCAACCCAAAAAGGACATCCACCAACTAATCACCATCTGTGTTTTTTTGCAAAAAAACAGAAGCCAATGGGAACCCAAAAAAATTGAAGGCCTGCCTGTGCATTCAAAATTTTTGAAAAAGGGAAGGCCTTGAATACGCCAAATTGTTCTCTCCAACCTGAATAATTTCATCCATGAGACTCCTCCTTACCATATGCAATAACAATTGCTTCCCTTTTTAGTAGATGGATGTCAGATGCGCATTCATCAATGGAAAACCAGATGGACAGCTGTTCATTTCCTACCCTGTAAGACTCCAAGCGGCGCTAGGCCGTGGCAGTTCTGCGGAGGGGAAAGGTGTTGTTTAGGCTGCCCTCCTGATTGTTACAAAAATATTTAAATGTAACCAAGATCAAATTCCAGAACCTGGTAAACGGGGGACCAAATGTAAGAGGATAAAGATTATAGTGGTTGGTAGCTGGGAAACAACACTATCTGAGGCAAGATGGTGCGGGGGAAAAATTGAATAGAAGAAGTCAAGGTTTGTTCAGATTTCAACAAGACAAGGCAATGGTAAGTAACAACTCCCACAAGCTAATAGCTCTGGTTGTCAGCAGAAGCTTAGGAAAGATCAACTCAATCCCAAACAACCTCCGGGTTCTCAATGAACCTGCCCAACTCTCCGCAATTAAGCACTTGAAGGGTACCAGATAACTGTGGGTGGCTGCACAAGACAAAGATAATTGTTTGAAGAAGCTTTAGAAGAAAAACAATAACTGATTCAAACAAGGATAACCCAACACTTCTCAAGGGACTCAAGAGTAGCGTGGCGGAATTCAACTTCAAAAGAAATCAAGGGAGGTTTAACACTCCAGGTTTTAAGCTTAATAAAACCTCTTCAGTCAAATGTTACTGGGTCCAGAAAGACAATCAGAGGATGATCAGGACCATTATGGTTGGATAAAAGGATCAGGAGTGGTGTAACACACTCAAGAATTCAATCAGTCAAATTCTTCTTCAACCAGCAAAGCTATTGGTTGGTGATAAGGATCAAGTTTCAAAGGTTTGAGTATGGTGGCTCAAGGATCAAGGGGCAATCATAGATATACCCAAATTTTTGTCTCAGATAAAGGGGAATGAAGACGCCATGGATGATGTATTTCAAGAGGTTACTGATGATCTTAGGATGTGGTGTGTGTTAGGATACCATGTGCTGATCTGATGTGGTGTTCTGATATGATGTGGGGATAGGATGTGCTGATATTCTGATCCCCCTCCAAAATTCAGGGGAGAGCCCCTCCTTATATGGGCAGGAGGCCCTGTTAGACTATGTACAAGGGATACTACAAATGGAGCGGAAAAAGAAAGAATTTTTTTTTTTTGATTTTCAGATTTTTAGGTGATCAGAAAAATTTGATCACGCAGGCCGGTGGAAATCCAGCCTGCCTGACTGGGGTGAGATCATTTCATATCTTCACCTCTCCTGCGTCCGTCCGTGGATGGACATGCGCGACAAAACCAGAATCACCCCCCCCTCGCCCAAAGGAAGAAGGGGTGGGAAAGGAAAACAGATCAGGCCGCCCGCGGGTGTCTGCGGGTGGTAGACGACACTCTCCACCCCCACCCAAAGTTGGAAGGTGGTGGGAGAGTGTTGGGAGGCATGATGGCGATGGATCATTGGTTGATGATGGGATGCATGAGGGATACTGGGCGCTTGTTGACGGGTTGTGGTGGTGGGAACAAAGGAGGACAAGAGGGCACAGAGTTCCTCCAAATGAATCAATGAGAGTGAGGGTGAGAGTGAGAGCAAGGGCAAGACAGAGAGAATATAAATATGAGTAGTTATACAATCAAGCATTTACAACAACCATATGAGACCGATTCCTTGGGATGGTCATCTTGATTGTGAGCGTGATGATGATCGGGATGATGGGAATTGGGAGAGGTAGGTTGATGAGGAGTAGGATCATGATGAGGGTGGTAATTGATTGGAGCCCATTGAGCACCAAACAGTGGATAGGATGGGGTGATGGTGGTGGTGGTGGTGATGGTGATGGACTGATGATGATGATGATGATGATGATGATGATCTAGGGCTTGAACGGCCAACTTTTGTTTTCCAACTGGATCCAACACTTGACAACTATTCTGACGATCTTCAATCATCAAACCTCAACTGGGTTCATGACCGTATCCCAAACTCCTGACCAACTCGATCCTAGAGCTTTGACAATGGGATGGGTGATGATGAGATGATGAGGATGGTTTGAGTTGTAATGGTGAGATGAGGGAGATGAGAATGATTTTGGAGATGGATCGGAGGTTGAGGTTTGGAGATGAGATCTTGGGCCAAGCGGGTCTTGGCCCGCGCGTTTGGCCAAAAGGAAGGGGGGGAACAAAGAGAGAGAGGATCAAACATGCTACCTAGATGGTCAGGCCAAGAGAGGCCTGTCCTAGACAAATGGGACAAAGGGATGTTTGAAGGATGAGGAAATTGGAGAAGTGATACTGAAAAAGAAATTTGGATTTTTTTTTTTGAATAAACCTAAATAAAGGAACCATAAAAAAAATTTTGAGTTTTTCCACATCTGGTCCAGGGTGTCCAGATTTGGTCACCAAAACCCAAAAGGGATCTCCACAAAATGCACCAACACTCTAATTCTTCACAAATCCCTTTAAGGCCTCAAACAAAGTCTCCAATTCTGGAACACTTCACTCACCATTACCCTCAAAAACATTGGACTCATTCCCTCCAACACTGACCCATGTCTTTACTATTCTGCTGATTGAAGTCTCCCACTCTGGCTGAAAGCTCATGTTGAAAACCTACTCTTTGGAGGAGTATGGGCTGAAAATTTCAGAATTAAAATATCTGATAGTTTTGAGATGGAGGACATTTAAATTGCAAATTATTTGCTGGTTATCCAAATAACCCAAAACAATGGCCATTTCTCTCTTTTTCAGGACCAACAAATAGAAGCAATCCTTCAAGATTTTACCATCTTGAATAACTTCCAGACCCCAAAATCCCTCCCAATCACCTACCAATCTCTCAATCTTTATGCTTCCAAACCTCCCCCCAACCCCCCCCCCCTTCAGCTACAGGTGAGTGATTGGGCTTCTCCAGTATCTAGCTCTGTGCACTCAACCCAAAATATGATTTTCCTGTGCATTCCTCCCCCAATTTGTTGAAAGACCCACCGGCCACCATTACAAAGCCTTCAAACACACTTTTCAATACCTACATCACTCCAGGAACCTTGAAATCAACCTGGAAAATTCATCCTCACTCCATCCCCAAAAAAAACGTATGGGTTTTTGAAATGCAGATGAAAGAGGCACCTGTGTATGGTTGTGATTTTCTTGTTCACTAGTTTATTAAAATGGAAAAATTTGGCAGTAAAGTCACAAGCAGAGAGAAGTTTCCCTTTGCTCAGCTGAAGAAAAGTTCAATTCTCTCACAAAATTCTTCCAGGACCTTCTCTGGGTGGTAAGTCTCATGAAGGAGATTCTAGGCACCATACCCACCACCTTTCTCCTTACAAAAACTGACAGATCCCAAGAAATAGAATCCAAAAGGTTCTACCATCATGTCACCACCCACATGAAATTTTGGCTATACTTCATTTGCAACCTGTTACTCAAAGAAAAATTTCCTGTGGAATATCTCCCTTTAAAAGAATGATATTGATTTGTATTGATTGCTGTACTAAGAGCTGAGGAAGAATCAAATCAAGAAAAGATGAGAACAAGGAAAAACAGCCCATAGATCATGAAGAGAGTAAACACAAACAGGAAGTGATGACTGCAACGGTCACTATCAGAGATGAGGGAGATACGTGAGACTGTTAATTGACTGGATCTTGAGGAGTTTGGTTAAGTTGAGTGGGAAAGACTAGGATTGAGTAGATGATGAGCATTTGGGACAAGTAGAAGATGATCAAAAGAAGAAAGATCTCACCGGGCATGATTTTAGGCAGGGAGGAGTCAATGGAGTGAGTTTGACAGAAGGAAAATGAAAATAGGAAAGAGATGGTAAAGATAAAGAAGAAATATTAAGTTCTAAGAAAAGCGAGATTAATATTGAGATCGTATTGAGTTAGGTGATAATGGTCAGGAGGTCAATTCTATAGGATGATGGTTGAGTTCTTCTAGATTGAGTTCTCCAGCTTGAGATTGAGTTCATGAGATGAGATAGAGAATCAAGTGAGTAAAAGTTGAGTAGTCCCCCGGTGGATTGCAACAGTGTGAGTGAGTTTATGTAAGCAAGAGACGTGCCCCCAGTTAGATGAAACCTCTCTGCCGTGAAATCTCAACACGCCCCATGCCTGGTGAGATAGGACTTATGACAACTTCAAGGATCAAAAAGGAAAATAAAAGAAATAGAACAAAAACAGCAAAAAAAAGACAAAGAAACAGAGAAATTAAAGAATTACTGAAATCAAGAGGACATAGACGAAGAAAATGAAAGCTGAAGATGTTTATGACTTGCAAGATCTGAGCTCTTGGTGAGAGCATCAGCAGGCATCTCTTCTGACTTGACACGCACAATCGCAATGTTTCTAGACTTCAGCTCCTCTCTCATGCCTTTGGTTTTTAGATTGAGGTGGAGGGTTTTAGAGTTTGAACCAAACCGTTTGAGTTTGTCGACCAAACCGCTATTGTCCGTGTGAATGATGATGGAAGAAACTTTGGTACCAAAGATCTTGCAGGTGAGGGAACAAATCCAAGTTGATTCTTGAAAAGCATCAACAAAAGCGTTGAGTTCTGCGTTGGTGGAACTATATGTGATATTCTTCTGCTTGCAACTATTCCACGATACAACGCACCCATGAACCGCGCAGAGATAACCTGTTTGAGATTGTCGGGTGTCAGGTTCATCCGCCCATGATGCGTCCGAATAAGCGGAGGTCAGAGTGCCCGTGTCTTCCACTCTCAAGCAAAGCTTGATGTTTGAAGTTCCCTTGAGGTACTTCCAGGTCTTCTTTAATTCATTCCAATGTGACATGCCTGGTTTGACGTTAAATCTTGATAAACTGGAAACGGCAAAACTTACGTTGGGTCGAGTGTAGCACGCAATGTGGTTGAGTAGTCCAATTGCAGCATGGTAATTTATATTCAAAGCCTTGAATTGTTTGAATTCGTCATCAGTTGCAGGTACAAGTTGTCAATTTGGAGTGAGTGGAGTTTTGCTGATCTTGGCATCATCCAAACCCAATTCTTTGAGACCCCTTTCAATATGTTTTGGTTGGCTAAGAAGAATTTCATCCCGGTTTATCTCTATTTGCATGCCAAGGATGGTATTGGGATTCTTTGCTGTTGATCCGGCGAAACGACTTAAGAATTTTCTTTCAAAGTCTTCTCCGTCTCCGACCAGAATTAGGTCATCCACATGAAAGAAAATCCAAGATTTGCCATCCCTCAATGAGTAAAGACAGGGATCACAGGAGGATTCTTCAAAACCTACTTCTCTAAACCAGCTGGTGAGTGTTTCATACCGGTTTTTCGGGGCCTGCTTCAAGCCGTAAAGTGACTTGCGGAGCTTTAAGAATTGACACTGTCTTCTTGATCCCTTGGGAGTTTGAATAATTACTTCTTCATCAATCGGCGAATGAAGAAATGCGCTCTTGACGTCGAATTGCCAAATCTTTAGTTTAGTCTTGAGTGCATACAGAAGGAGGAGTCTCAACGTAGAGGGTTTGCCAGTCGGAGCAAATGTCTCTGAATAATCCAGACCCTTGACCTGATTGAAGCCTTGGACACAAAGTCAGGCCTTGTATCTGACCGGATCTCCATGACAATCTTGTTTGATTTTGAATATCCACGTAGTCCTGAGAGAATTCTTTGGCGCAGGACCGTTGTACTCATCCCAGACGTGAAGATCTTCAATTGAATCCACCTTGACATCCATTTCCTTCATCCACTCCTGGCATTCATCACATTGAAGGGCATCCTGGTAAGACTTGGGTTCATAGAAATGAAAGAACCCGTACCGCTGAGGCGGCCTGACTTGCGATCAATCTTGCAGAACCCAACGCGAGGGTGCTAGACCCTGTAGATCAGCATGACCAGTGTCTGGAATTGCTAATGGACTTTCACAAGCAGGCGGTGAGGGATCTTCAGGTTCATCGGATGATTGGCTGATTGATTCAGCTTTTTCAGCCAAGCTGATTGAGTCGTCAGATTTGTCGCGGTAATCTGACCATGGAACTTGACAATTGAAACAATCTTCAGGACCATGATTGGAGATAGGAGTTTGCTTGGAAACATCATTTTCTGATTCTATATCAAAGTTGGATCCACTTTGTCTTGATGGAGGCATGTGAAGGAATCTGACGTGCTTAGATGAGATAATAGAACCACTCTTAGTCAAATAAACCCTTTGACCAAGAGCTTGCAATGGATGACTGAGCCATTGATTTGTTATTTAATTGAGTGAGGTGATTGAGTACTTATTTGACGGATAGTTCTTTATCTGAGTGCATTATCTTTCTTTTGATATTGTCCATAGTTGAGGGAAACTTGAACAGAATGAGATAAGCTACAATGTTGTCTGGGAGCTTGATGCCAACCTCACCCATCTTCTTGAGGCAAACCTTAACTTTTGTGATGAAATAGACAATGTCGTCAGGGTTGAAAGACAGATAAAGAAGGCCATTGAAGACCCTAGCTCGGTTGGAGGCCTGAGATGAAGCGTATTTTTGGATGATTGCTTTCCATAGAAGTTTGGCGGAATTCTTGTTTTTGGCGGTGACAATGTTCTCGTGAGCCGTAGAGTAGATTTTTGAGATGATAAGAAGTTTCAACTTGTTGTTGACAGAACTATCCAGCGCAGTAATTTCATCATTCATGGCCACAGTGCATCCTTGAACGTCCAGCATGGCATCCATCTTGTCTCTCCATATTCCATAGTTATCATCTCCCAGTAACGGAATGGTTTCAAGCGCAGTCTGGAGCATTGTTTGCTTGAAGGTATCCATGAGGCCTGGTTATTAGGATCCTCTCTTAGTTGAGTCTTCGGCGGTAGAGCAGTTTGATGAACCTTTTGGCTTTTAACCGTAAAAGAATGATATTGATTTGTATTGATTGCTGTACTAAGAGCTGAGGAAGAATCAAATCAAGAAAAGATGAGAACAAGGAAAAACAGCCCATAGATCATGAAGAGAGTAAACACAAACAGGAAGTGATGACTGCAACGGTCACTATCAGAGATGAGGGAGATACGTGAGACTGTTAATTGACTGGATCTTGAGGAGTTTGGTTAAGTTGAGTGGGAAAGAATAGGATTGAGTAGATGATGAGCATTTGGGACAAGTAGAAGATGATCAAAAGAAGAAAGATCTCACCGGGCATGATTTTAGGCAGGGAGGAGTCAATTGAGTGAGGTTGACAGAAGGAAAATGAAAATAGGAAAGAGATGGTAAAGATAAAGAAGAAATATTAAGTTCTAAGAAAAGCAAGATTAATATTGAGATTGTATCGAGTTAGGTGATCATGGTCAGGAGGTCAATTCTATAGGATGATGGTTGAGTTCTTCTAGATTGAGTTCTCCAGCTTGAGATTGAGTTCATGAGATGAGATAGAGAATCAAGTGAGTAAAAGTCGAGTAGTCCCCCAGGGGATTGCAACAGTGTGAGTGAGTTTATGTAAGCAAGAGACGTTCCCCCGGTTCAATGAAACCTCTCTGCCGTGAAATCTCAACACCCTTCCCACAAACCGCTGGCCAATTCCCTCACTAAAGCTCTAACTGTCCCAAAACTCAAAAAACACCTATGGTTCATCCAAGGACCAGCCCCAAACAGTAAAAATTGAATCATGTGCCAGGGTATATTGGAAATGGCATTTTTTTGTCTTCCTCTCCTAATCTTTCACCAAGTCTTCCACACCATGTTCTTTCTTTACCCATTTCTGGCTGCTTAGTGTCACACTGTTTTCTGTTTATTTCATATCTACTAATTATCCAATTATTGTCTTCCCATCCAGCCATGGCTGTCATAGTGGCCCCAATACCTTTCAAATTCAAATGCAAAGTTTTAGAAAACAACAAGGATGCTCCTGGTCAGCCAGATGAAAATGAGGAAGAAGATTTCAGAGAGTGAGGAGGAGGAGGAGAGGAAGAGGAAGAGGAAGAGAAAGAGGAAGAGAAAGAGGAAGAGGAAGAGGAAGAGGAAGAGGAAGAGGAAGAGGAAGAGGAAGAGGAAGAGGAAGAGGAAGAGGAGGAGGAAGAGAAAGAGGAAGAGGGATAGCAAAAGCAATAGCAAGAGCAAGAGGATGAGGCAGAAGTGGGGGAAGAAGAAGTGGGAGAAGTGAATGTGTTTGATAAAGGAAAAGGAAGAAAGAAGTTCAGGAACAAGATCTGATGCGGAACTTATTTGAAAAATTTTGGCCAAGGATGGAGCTGGAGGTTATTATAGAAGCATGAGAAGAAATGAGAAGGACTATGGTTTCTTTTCTTTCTCAGAGGGTAATGTGGTTGGTCCCATGGGTTCTGGTGAAGATGATCCAGTTGAATTCTTGAAGACAATTGAAGTGAGTATTGGAAAGTTTCCTGAAGATTGAAGGACCAGTACGTTGTTTGGATGATGATTGCATAATTTTTAGGAAGTGGAGAAGACAGGAAAAATTTAGGATTTTAAAAAGGAAGTAGTAGCAGAGCTTCAAGATTATCTTTCTTTATCTGAAGTAACATATGGGATGAGAGCGTCTGCTAAGGATAGGAACAAATATGAGAATGGGAAGGTAAAGAAAGCTACTGTTTGGGCTACTAAGATTTCTGAGCTTATGACTAAGATTAAGGAAGAGTTTTAGATAGAGAGGTAGATGATTCTTTAATATTTTTTTATTTTGATTGGAGATAGGGGTGGAAGAATCAAATTGCATTGATTGATCTTATGCTTTTTGAAGGATAGAGTGAGTGGAATTTTTCAAGAAGGGCTGAAAATTTGGTAAGGTTGGAGACTGGTTCCCATGAGTTTCCTTCAGAATCATCCAAAAAAATGTTTCAATTTGACTAAGTAGAAGAATTTTCCATGCCAAATCTTGTATTCAAGAATTGGAGACCCTTCCCATTCTTCTTTTCCATTAATTTCTATTGGTTCTGGAGGTGGTTTGTGGCTTAGAGAATTTGGGTCAATAGAGTAGGGTTTGAGAAGTGAAACATGGAAGACTATGTGGATGGAAGACCATTGATCAGGGATTTCAAGTTTGAAAGAATGAGATCCTATTTTTTCAACAATGATAAAAGGAACCAACCAATGCTCAGAAAGCTTCTGATAATTTATGTTAGTGTTGATATTATTTGAAGATAACAAAGATTTATTCCCAGGAGTAATAAATTTTGGAATTTCTTTACTATTAAGGTCAGCTTAGCTCTTATATTTATCAATAGACTCTTGTAATCATTTCTTTAGTTGAATCTGGTTCTATTGAATGTGTTTGAAGTAGTTTCTTGCAGGCTGGTTCTACAACAGATGCAAAAAGTCAAAACTTTAATGCATTCCATAGAGATTGAAGAAGGGTGATTGGTGAGTAGAAGAGTGAAAATTATTTTTGTAGGAGAAATCTTCCAAGGGTAGCCAAGTATCCCAGTCTTCTTTGTGATAAATGGTGTACATTCAAAGCTATTGTTCCATTACTTGCTTTACTCTTTCAGCTTGACCATCTCTTTCAGTTTGTGACAAGATTTAGAGATATTCCTTTGTATCTTTAACTCTTCATAAATTCTTTTCCAGAAATAAGAGATGAACAAGGATCCTTGGTAACTAATGATGTCAGAGGGCATCCCATGCTTGGATAAACCATGGTTTAGAAAGAGGTTAGCTAATTCTAATGCATTTATTTTAATGGTTGTTTTTGTGAACAGAGCCATTTTATAGAAGCAGTCAACATTAACAAGGATATAATAAAATGCATAAGAAGGAGAAAGTTTAAAAATGAATTCCATTGACATTGAAGTTCAATCAAAAAAGGGTGAGTAGAACTAGTTTCTTTTCATGCCTTGTCTTGTTGAAATTAATTTCCCAGAAAATGCTATTTTTAAAATTTTGAGAGTCTTATTTTGACAAGGATTACCTGCGGGAGGGAATTCATGGTGTTGTTGAAGGATCTTTAACTTGAAATCATTAGCTTGTTCACTTATGACCACTTTAGGCTAAAACAGGAGTATGCCACTAGAGGGGTCTGAGGAATGGTTGATTACTTCTTCATTTTTCTTTGGTCTTTTAATGATAAATTGAAGTAACTTTTCAGCTTGTTGACTATATGTACATTCACTCAGTTTTTCATGAAGAATGTTAGCAAAAGAAAACTTTTTTGAGGCTTCAATTTTTTTTGTTTCAGAAGCTGTCGAAAATTTAAAGTATTCTTTTCAGAATAAGGTTTTCCCCCTGTTTGATACACATTTTTAAAATGTGAAGGGATATCTGGGATGTTTGAGAACTTTCCAGGCCTGTAAGTGATCATTAAACTTTATTTGGAGAGAAATTTTTCCCAATGAGATTGTCTTCTAGTGAGAAATTTTGAAGAAAGGAAATATTTTAAAGAAGAATGATCTTTCAGAACTTCAAAGGTTTCAGTCATTCTCAAAAATTAAGCACACCATTTATAGTAAGAAAAGAACATTTTAAGGAGTTCTTCATCATTAATTTCACAGTTGAGTTCCAAAATATTCATTTTTATGCTGTCAAAGTGAATAGGGTGCTGAATGTTATCAGCAGTAACCTGATGCTGATAGAACCTGGGGAATAATCACTGGCATCAGTTTCAATATATTTTCTGGGAATGTGATCAAAATGACAAAAGACTGGAGCTTGTTTGAAGGATTGCTTGCTTTTTTTCATCTTTTAAAATATTCAGGAGCGAGAGAAAGGGAAGAGATTTTTCCAGAAATAGAAACAAGATGGTAAACCTCTTTGGATGAGTTCTTGATTAACCTGAAATAGTGGTTGGCAAAACCAAGGAAAGACTGCAGGGCTCTTTTGTTTTGAGGAACAGGCCTGTAGAGGATGGTGTTGAATTCTGCATTTTCCATGGATATGCCATCCCCTGAGATCACATAGCTCATGTAGTTCCAAGAAGGTGCATGGAATTTTCATCTGGAGGCTTTTGCAAATATTTTGTTCTTCTGGGGTCTGGTTAGTACTTTGCACACATGAGGAATGAATACCTTTAATTTCTTGGAGAAAATAAGGCTATCTTCAAGTTAAACCACAAGATAGATTGTGAGGAGATCATTAAGGATACCATTGATAACTTTTTAAAAATTATTTGGAGCATTAGTCAGGCCAAAGAGAATAACCAAGTATTCATAACTTCAAAACTGAGACTTAAATGCAGTAAGGTGTTCATCTCCTTCCTTTTTGAACAAAAGCTTGTTAGCACCTCTGAGGTCAGTTTTGGTGAAGATAGAAGAACCCATAAAGACCATGGGTAAGAATGTAATTGAAGGAAGGGGATAAAGGTTCTTTGTGGTGACAGAATTAAGCTAGATATAATAAACACATATCTGCAAACTACCATCCTTCTTTTTGAAAAACATAAAAGGTTCTCAAGTGCTTGAAGTGCTGGAACAGATTGAAAATTTCTCTAATTTCTCTGATTTGCAGGCTTGTAGGATTTAATTTTCACTGTGAGATAGCAAATAGATTGGCCCAACTGGAGTCCATGGTCCTTTCAGTTCAATAAAATTATTGTAAGTGGGGCAAGGAGCGAGTTGATCTTCCCCAAACTTGAACAAAACATCTAGACAAAAATTGTAATCAGCAGAAACCTTTTCAACACATTTTCTAATCACTCAGGGTCTTTTTCAATTTCAAACTCATCCTAGTCATCTGAGATATATTTATGGGGAGTGACAGAAATATTAGAAGGGGTAAAAAAATTTCATTTTATGCACGTATGAATGCCTATATTTAGCCTCCTGGATTTCAAGGTCCTTGCTACCCTTTAGCTACCAATGGTGATGTATTAAAGAATAAACCTATTATTCAAAAGGATGCAGCAATGATCCATAGATATATGGATAAAGCAAACGCAATTTAAGGTGTTTTGGTTATTGAATATTAATTTTTAATAAATTGATTATTAAATAAAAAAAAGAGGGGCCACAATATTATATTTTTATTGAGGATATTTAACACCTCTTCTTAAGGGAATAAAATTTGTTATCCATATACCTGGTTACTTGAGAAACTTTAATAATAATTATTGCCCAAAGACAATATATTTATAAAATATATGGTAGGTTGGCAGAGCCTTGTAGCAGAACTTCCACAAAAGAAAAGGAGATAAAGAGCTTACTGGTATATCATTATCTTCTTAGGTACCTGTGTCAACTTACACTGGAGTGTTTAAGCATTTTTCTGAGGTTTAGAAGACTTTCAGCAGCATAACATGGTTTTATAAGGTTTTGTACAGATAACAATTAATCAGAAAAAAGCAATAAATCACTTACTTATCTCTTATAAGCTTTTGATCACTTTGGAATGGTGTCTGGATGTATTGGTAACTGGGTCTGAGTTCTCAATAACCTCAAAAAGGGTCCTTTATTCATATCTTTTTGGGGTCCACTTCTGTTCCTCTAAGGACTATAGGGGCCCAAGGGCACAGATGCTAAATCTAGCATAGCAGCCAGTGTTGGCCCAGCATGTATTTGTGGTTCTTTAGCACAGGGAGAGGCCAAATCTACAAGGTAAGGGAATTATTTTACTGTTAATTGAGTATTCAGCCTGTGAAAAAGAACCTTATTTATTCACATGATCTTCTTTTTTTAATTTATTCTCATGATATTTTCACACATCTGTGGAAATATTATTTTAGTTAGATTTCCTACAGATAATTTGATTTCATAATATTCCTGGTTATGTAAAGTTAAGGGGGAAAAATTATTATAAAGCTTTTGGTGTTTGTTTTTTAAATGGTTGATGTTAAACTCACGGCTCCAGTCGTGTGGGAGCTGTGTAGGGCCCCACACGGCCTCTGGGAGTTGTGTAGGGCCCCACAGGGCCTGTGGGAGTTTTGTAGGGCCCCACACAGCCTGTAGGAGTTGTGTAGGGCCCCTGAACGCGTGGGGGCCCATACACTACTCCATATAATTTATAATTTATTATCTATTATCTATTATTATTTATTGTTTATTATTTATTATTATTTATTATTTATTATTTTATTGTTAATTATTTATTATTTATTAAATATAATTTATTATTTATTAAATATAATTTATTATTTATTAAATATAATTTATTATTTACTATTTATAATTTATAATTTATAATTTATTATTTATTATTTATTATTTATCATTCATTATTCATTATTTATTATTTATTATTTATTATTTATTATTTATTATTTATTATTTATTATTCATCATTTATTATTTATTGGAGGCAAAAAACTTGATTTTAGTTGTTTAGCATGCCAAACAACTCAAATGAGACGTGTAGCATGCCACACAGCCCATTTGAGTCGCGTAGCATGCCACACGGCCAATTTGAGCTGTGTAGCATGCCACAAGGTTCATTTGAGTTGTGTAGGGTGCCAAACGGCCCTTTGAGCTGTGTACATGACTCAAAGAGCCGTGTACAGATTTGTGTACACATCTCAATGAGCCGTGAATTTAACATTACCCTTTTCAAGTATTAGATTTATGCTTTAGAATAATTAATTAAAAATATTTCACTTGGGAAAGTATTTAGTGTTTTTACATATTCAGTTTCCTTGGGATGTCACGGAAACTTGTTTGTCCTGATATTGCCATATATTTCACTTTAATTTAGATCATCAGATCCGTTCATTTGTTGTCATTTATTTTCAAAGTTTCTGGATACTTCTAATATATGTTATAAAAATATGTAAAAGTATTCTTTTTTGGTAACTTTATTATTTTATGTGCTTTTCTTCTCACTCTTGACCAATGGAGACATTTATTACATATTCTGAATTTCTCCCTCTGGTTAGTAGCATTTCTGAGCTGTAACTCTACGCCACAGTAGCTTATTTCTGACATTGGCGGTTGAGGCTTTAGCAGCTGTCCATTGCATAGTCCCGCGGCTGTGTCCTGTTCATCTTCTGGGAGCTGCGTGTCAGCTTTTTGAGTTACTTGGACAGCACCACTACGTATTAGTTGGCTGCGAGTGGATATATGTCTGCCACGGCTGCGTGTGGGAATGGTTACAAATCATATTTCCACACACAACTTCTAAATTACACAAAATTCAGCTACTTTTACTGGATTTTGTTTGGTTAAAAATATACATGGCATTAAATGTGAAAGATTAAAATGTCCAAAGGAAGGAATTCTAGAACCATACTTTTGGGGTCTATTTTTAATAAATATTTTGAAAATATAAGAAGTGAGAAATCAGGGTAAGTTTCAGTGAGTGACCCTAAATTAATTTGGATGCAGATTCAAAATTTGCGGTAATATTCCATGTATTTTTACTCCTTTTTGTATTTTCCATATTATTTTATATTTATACTTTTTCAGGTTTCTCTGTAACAGTAGCAAGCTGACACTTATATTCTTCCTCAAAACAAATTTTCAAGGGATCTATAAATATTAAAGAAATTTAAGCTATTGTTGAAATCAAAGAGGATTGGATTCTATGTTGGCAGGTATCCAAAGGTTCTGAATTAGGATGGAATTCCAGAGCAGGAGAAACATCAGTTGAGGGTAGGTTGGAAATGTTTAGTTCAACATATTTTTATGATATGTTTTTGGTTTCCTGGATTCTTGAAGTGATCAGCCCCATCTTCCAGTTCACCAATGGATTCCAGTGAAGAAGAAATTTTATTCCAAGAATGATTTCTTCAGAGAATGGTGCATTTACTAAAAGTAATTCCCATTTAAAGCCAGGAAAAGAAGTAAGTGAGATCACCCAGTTTACCTTGTGGGTAGTTAGCTGAGATTTTGAATTTTTAGGGCTGAAATTGACAAGGGGGATAGGTTTTCCAAATGTAATGGGCTTAAATTAAAACTTTAGAGCCATGTTATTAGCCATTAAAGTTTAAGTAGCCCCTGAATTAATCAAAACACAACAGCTCAAGTCCTGATAAAGAAGAATGAAATGTAAGCCTTTAGAAGGTTTTTCATAGTTATTTTTTTGAAATTAATAAGGTAATAGTCCTGGAGTAAAACAGAATTAACACCTAATCTATTTTTTAATTGTGGGGAGGATTGGAAGAGTTGGATTTTGAAGGAAGATTGTTGAAAGGATTCTTTTTACATTTTTCTTTCATGTTCTTCCCACCACAATACATTCATAAACCCTCCTTCTACATTCTTGCCTTTTCTTCAGCCTTGAGTTTTCCCTCATGACCTAGGTCCAAGGTATGTTTGGTGGAGGAAGCTTTTTTTTGCAGAATTCTCCTTCTTCTTGGCCTCAACTTTGCCCTTTTCAGACCAATTTGACTTTTTTTTGGGATCAAGATGTGCCCTGTTCTTCAGATTGATTTGGATGGGAAAACTTATCATTGACTAATTTTTGGTGCAAGGTGTTGTATTATAAAACAACACCCATAAGTTCTTGAAGATTTTCCAAATAACCATCATTACATGCTGGTTGATCTAGGATTCAAGAAGGCAGAATTTTTCAAAAATGGAAGTAGAAGGCTCTATCACCTCATCCAGAGACTTTTTTCATAAGGGATAATAATTCTGTGATTTGGGTTGAAGCATATCTAGAGTATTTCATTTGCAATTTTTCAAGTTCCTTCTCAGCTTGGAAGACTTCAAGTCTTTTTCCAAGGAGGTTATGAAGTTTCTCAGTGAAGTGCCACCAATATTTGAGTCGAAATGAGGTCTTTCTATTGGAAAGGTGAGCCAGGTAGGTTTGGATCCACAAACATTCTTTACCAGATAAGTAGGATAATTCAAATAACACCTTCCTTTGGTCCACATGAAAATTTCCTTTTTTATTTTCTGTCAGCTTGCTACTATTTACAGAAAAACCTGTAAAAAGCACCAAAAATTCAAAAAATTCACAGGATGAAATCAACCATCTCTGCATCTCCCATCCTGCACCACCATGCCTCCATATTTCTTGCACCTCTCCAAAGTGCTTTTGACATACCCTGCACACATGAAAATCCAACCCTTCCTGCATGACAGATCAATCCCATACACATTAAAAAACCCTACCAGCAAAAAAATTAATCCAGCACGCATAAATTACTGCACCCCAACAGGCTGGAGACAAGCACACAGCCGCACCATCAACTGACACAAAAAAAATTCTCATTTAAACACCTGGAATACAATACCTATGTGTAACATAAACACCAATAAATCAAAGCTTTTCAAAGACTCACAGATAATGAAAAAATATGACAGGAAAGTTTTTTGGCAAAAATCCAAAAGAAATTTTGGCATTCTTGGATCAAAGTTACCATAATGTCCAAAAGTAACTTTCACAGGCTTCCAAAGCTCAAGAATAATGACAGCTAACATGACTGCATGGAATAGAAATTTCCAGAAAATTAGGTTTGATAAATTAATTCTTACAGAAATTTCCACAGAAAATACAAATAAAAATACTAAATGAAGGTACACATTTTTTTGAAAGGTCATTTCCTGCATCAAAATTCCGCAATAAAAATAAATTATTTATTTACAAGTGACCAGGAAATCCAGCCTATACCACCAAAAGCAACCTGGGTACCATGCATGACTGCCCTAATGGCCGCTTCAAATGGTTTCTCCCATCCATTTACACTGATGAAACTCATTGATAATCCTGATAAACTTCAAAGGCATAAATACAAGCCGCTTTTCCAGGATATCTATCCCTGAGAAATATATTCATCGTTCTAACCACAGAAAACATGCCATACAGGAATAAATTACTCATCAAGGGTAAGTAAGTTATTGATGGCTTTAGTCTGACCTTTTTTTTTTGAAAAATTCCAACACTTATAACTTTAATTCTTTGTTTTGGTAACTCCTCAAAGAATCATAATAGGTTCACTAATAAACCTCAAGTTCAGTTATTACAGGTAACTATTTTTTAACCCCCCACCAATGAATTTTTCCCTTTCTGCTTTGGATGGTTTGCTATCCAATCCCAGCCATACCACATATTTTTCTGGGTAATATTTCCCTGTGTACTCTTGTACTAAGGCCCCAAATTCCCAGGTGCACAGATTATAAGTTTAATCCCCTGAAGAGAGGTGCTTAAGACCCCCATTACCTTACTTTGGCCCCTCTTTTTACCTAATTAACAATTTATTTGTTGATTAATACACCCTTAAGCTGCAGAAAACCCTCTGCTTGCATCATCATCCCTGAAATTTTGCATATTATTGATGAATCACCCTGAATAATATATCTATTCAAAACCTATCACCTTCATTAGCTAAAGGATTGCAAAGGTCCTGGAAAATGTTAAGCTGAAATTTTCAAAGATGAGTTCATAGGCTTGAAGAAATTGTCTGAGCTTAGTGGGCTTTTGATTTTTTGTGCTGGTTCATCAATGCAGCTTTGTAAGTTCCAGAGTGGGAATTACTGATGGTTTTAGGATGGGAATTTTTCCCACAGCCAAAGTCATATTTTGAAGAATGGCTAGGAGGGTAGCATCCATAATGGGTGGTTGAGGTGCAGGTTGACTTTGGGTTTCAGAAATTGAAGTAGAAGCAGATGGTTGAGGGGTTTTTCCTGAGGTCCAAAAGTAGGTGAGTTAAGTTTCCTGAGGATCCTGGAATAAAAATCTGAGTCTATTCTCTTTTCCTTGTCCACACATTCATGAATAGGGATCATGTTGGGATTGCACAAAGGAGAATCTGATCCATAGCCTGTTTAAGGATAATGACGGATCCCACAATTGGAAAGTGGTCTGCCAACAGGAGGAGCTGGGGACAAGGAATCTCTTGGAGGAGATGAATGGAGGATACTAGTGTCCATGGTATTGCATGAAGCTGGCATGGGGAAGTTGTAAAAGTTCCTCCCATTTCCACCAGCTTGAGTAGTTTATTGGTCCTGAGCTGGAACATTGAGTACAGAAACACATCCTCTTGCTTCTCTAGTTAATTTTGGACTGGTGATTATGGAAGTTTTTTCACATCAATAAGGAATAGTTTCCAACTATACCATAAGGAAGTGACCCAAAAGAAGTAACTGGAACAGATATTTGAAGGAAAGGTTTGGCCAGAAAGGGGTTCTTCAATTATTTTCAAAACTTGTTGAATTCCTTCAAACCATTTCAAAGTGAGTCCCATTGAGTCAAAATGGGTTCATTTGGCTCAAAGGATTTCAAAGCAGAAAAAAGTGGGTCAAAGGAAGTCAAAAGGCAGTCAAACTGCCAAAGTTTGTAAAATTTTTATGGTACTCATCAAGGTCTGTTAAAGCGCATTGAAGCTATTTCAAATCCCATCAAAGCCTTTCCAGGGGTTCAGACTTGCGTCAAAACAGGGTCAAATTTTGTTGGTTATGGCCCAAAATGCAGAATGGATGGAGATGGATAGTTTACACAGAGGTAGTCAAACACTTTTTAGCACTCACTTGGAAATGTGACAGGTCAAACACTTTTTATTTCAATGACACTTTCAGCCTATCAGATGACAGGAACCTTTCCGTCCTTTTTCTACTTAAGGAGATAGAGTAAGAATCAATAAATTATTCAATTTGGTGCATCTATGATCTGTAAAGAGTTGGATAAAGCAAATGAAAGGAGTTTTTTAGGTGTGGTTTAAGGGTGGTTTGATTAATAAATGAATTATTTGTTAAGTAAAAAAGGGGCCACAGTAAGTTACTGGGTATCTTTAACACCCATCTTCAGGGGATTAAGCTTATAATCTATGCGCCTGGGACTTTGGGACCTTGGTAAAAACTTACAGAGTGTAATATTACCCATAAAATACCTGATATGGTGGGGCTTTGGTAGCAAACCAGCCAGAGTAGAAAGCAAGAAATTAATTGGTGGAGGTTTAAAAACTAGTTATCTGCAAAAAACAATCTTGTAGGTAGTTAGTGAGCCTATTATTATTATTTGAAGTTTTACCATAGTGTGAAATTTGAGTTATGAGGGTGGAGTGTTCAATACAAAGTCCATAAAAAAGCCATTAATCACTTACCTATACTTACTAAGTACTTGATTCCTGTATGGCATGGTGTCTGTGAGTATGATCATGAATAGATGGGGCATAAATAAGCTGAAAAAATTCCTGTATTAGGGCGTATCAGAGTCAAGCAAACCCTCCATTTTTTAATGGCGGGTTTCAACCCAAATCCGCCATTAAAAATCAAAAAACCCCACTTATTTCAAATCAGACGTGTCAGAGTTACCTGAAAATAAAGGGGTTTTTTCAAATAAATTGTTTAAAGCCTTTCACCGCCTCAACCACACTTCATTCCACGTCATCACCCCTGGTTTCAACCTCAGACCTCATTGGAAAAATTCTACCTCCAACCTCATTGGAAAAACTTGATTCATTGCTGTAATCTCCTCCTATTCTCTTTGCTTCATCACTTCATCACTCTGATTGCTTCATTTCTCTCATAACTTCATCACTCTCATCTCTTCCTATCCTCTTTTCTTCATCACTCTCATCTGCTCATCACTTCATCACTCTCACCAATTTAACTCTCTCATTGCTTCATCACTCTCATCACTTTATTCCTTTCATCAAATCCTAAGTCTCATTGCTTCATTGCTTCATCTCTTCATCCCCACTTTCATAAAATCCTAACTCCCATTTCTTCATTGCTTACCCCTGCTATCATCAAATTTCTTCATTGATTCATCCCTCTTACTCTTTTCAAATGGCCCCTCAGAAAACTTCCCCCTGTAAGTCCACTCAAAATCCAATGGACCAAAGCAAACATCCCCCTGGAACTCAACATCCACCAATCCTCCCCCAAAAGCTTTCAAAGGCTCAAGTCAGCTCAAGAGAGCTGATCACATCATCCTGTTGAATTGGCTCAAAATCATATCCAACTATGACACTTGCTTTGGATCCAACAATGAAACACAAGTTTTCCAACCTCCATCCTCTGATTTTGATGGTTGTCTCCTGATGGACAATGAGCTAAAGAATAAAACAAAGGTAGGCTGGTTCTCTAATCCAAACAGATGAGGAAGCAATTCAAGCACTATCAATCAAAAAAAATTCCCCTTTAGCCAATGCTGAAAATACCTATTCTTTCCCTGTCTCTTTATATTTCCCAAATCATCTCCTCTCATCCACATACTACAATTGGGGTGAGGATCCAGAAGGTATTCAATGCATTGTATAAAATTTGGAGGGTTTTAAGCCCTATTCTTTCCATGTCTCTGTATGTTTTTCAAATCATCTCCTCCAATCTTGTTCTCTGCCAGGAACCTACTGCACTTGGGGTTAGGATCAAGAAGGGATTTGTTAGCTTGCTACTTGTACAGACCAACCAGTCAAAAGTAGAATGAAAATTAAATAAAATAATAAAATACAGAAGTAGTAGTAAACATCCAAATATTTTGACAGATTTGGATTCCTCACCCAAAACAAAGTAGGGTCACTCACTGGCCCTACCCTTGAATTCCAACCAATTATATTTTTAAATATATTTACAAGGGAATTGCCCAAAACCACAACACCACTTAAAATATTTTGTGGCCATTTTAACATTTCACTTTTATTTTCACATATAGTTTTCACACCTATAATCCAATCAGAATTAGAGTGTTGTGTATATTTTAGGAGTTACACCCCGTTTTGTGTTCTTTTAAAATTCCCCCACACAGCCCCGCATCCATAAAGTGAGGTTGCATGCGCCTGAAACTCAAAATGCAGGCATCTGTCAAGAAACCCTAATGCAATATCCTTCTGGACAGATTCCCACCTGCAGCTGTCAAGCAGGCGCGTGTCAAAGCTGCCTGCACAACTCCTGACAGCCAGGTACTTCAGGAAAATGTTACAACCCTTGTGCATGCATCATGCATATTTAAAAACGTGACTGAAAGATAGAGGGATATTTTAAATCTCTAAAAACCAAATAAAAAATATAAAAATCAAATGATAAAGTACAAAAATTAGGGAAAAAAATAATAAAGTTTTTCACAAAAACAATTATATCAAATCTTTATGGAACACAAAAAATATCAAAGAGTTCACTTATAATTATTAAAAACTACCACCATGATGAGAAGATGACGTAAAATCTACAAATACCCACTTATGACCATTTCACTCAAGATAATAAAATGAAAAAAATAGGAAATGTTTCAGAAATTTTCATAACCACAACTTGACTCAGCCATACTCAACCCTCAGCCATTCACAGTCCAGTACAATCTACTTTCCACCCCTGGATCTACATACTGCATGTCCCCTAGGTAATCTCCCAGGCATACTCTCCACCTCTCTATGGCCTGGTTCATCCCTATCTCTCTTCAACCCTATCTGGCATGAGGAGTACATACAGTCAACCCATAGTACATACTCCTGGCTGGACAACCCATAACCCAGTTCAGTACATGACCTTCCTGGACAAGCCCATACTCAATCTGTCAAGCTACAACCTCAAGCCCCATTGGTCAACATGTAATGCCATGGGCCTCTCAGCCCAGCAACAGTCATACCTCCTCAAGGCCTCCTCCCAGTTCTCACATATACTGACCTCTCCTCTCCTCCTGGACTAATTCCCCCCAAGGAATTAGTATACTACTTCTTATTGGTTAGTCCCTCATCCAATAGGTGTCATCTCAGCACAAGAAAGCCAACCAGCCTACCTTACTCATCTCACCTATCCCTCTGGTGTTACTCTTACAGGATTCCCTCATCACAATCCTTCAGAGCCTTACTCCTGGATTCTTCTCCTCATCATTGTCCTTACTCTACATCTCCTCTTCATATGCAATCAATCTCTTTATCTCTATCCTGAGTTCTGTGAGCAGTAGTGCCTGTGCCTTCAGCCCCTTGCACGCCAGGGGAAGTTTTGACATTATACTAATTCCTTCCCCTTGATTACTACCCACCTCTATATCCCAATAGACCCATTCCATCCATCCTCAAACCATTTCATCTCCTGGATAACACTACCTATGATATTTTTGGGCGTGCGTGATATAGAGCTGAACAGTGTGTGGCCTCCACGTTTCCAAAGGTACATCCTGCGGAATTTGTCTGTCTCAACCCCTCTCCTGGAATTGGCCCTTAAACAAAGTTTTGACGGGGACTTCAAACTTTTACTTTGACCTTTGACCTCAACCTTCAACTTCAACACTTTGACCTTTGACTTTGACACTTTGACTTTGACCTTTGACTTCAACACTTTGACTTTGACCCTTTACTTTGACAGAACGTTGTAAAAGTTCAAGACTTTTTCTTGCGGCCAAATTCTCTCCCTCATCTTCTCTGCGTACTTTCTTGGGTCACTCCCCTACGGTATACTTGGAAACCATGCCTCCTCAACATGCACAACCTTCCATCATCACCAGTCCACCTCTTACTAGGGCTGCCCAAGGACGTGGAGCTACCATAGAAATACAAGACCACAATCAATCTACTCCTCAAGCCCGTGGACAATGGAGGACCTTTTCCAACCTCCCTGCACCAGCTTCCAACACCATGGACACTGGTATCCTTCCTCCAGCTCCTCCAAGAGCTTCTCTGTCCCCTGCTCCTTCTGTTGTCAGACCTTTTATTAATTGAGTGACTGGTCAATATCCCCAAGCAGGTTATGGATTGGACTCCCCATTGTACAATCCCAGTCTAATTCCTCTCCCTGAGGATGTGGAAGAGGAGAGAGAAAGCAAGGACTCAGGTTTTGACTCAAGGCTCCTTAGCAACCTTAACTCACCAACCTCTGGACCTTGGGAAGAATCTTCCCAACCTTCCGCTTCAACTGCAATCCCAGCTCCTCCAAGTCAACCTCCTCAACCTACAACTGTGGACCCTACTCTCCTAGCCTTGCTTCAAACCATGACTTCATCAGTGGCCAAACTCTCTCAACCCTCAATGACTAGTACTTCCAACTCAGGAACCTTCAAATCCCCATCAATGAATCCGCCAGACAAATTCAAAGGCAATAACCCTACCAAGCTCAGACCCTTCCTACAAGCTTGTGAACTCATCTTTGCAAACAACAAAGGGACCTTCCGTGTGGATAAAAGGAAAGTTCTGTTTGCTTTCTCCTACCTCACTGGGAATGCAAACTGTTGGATTCAACCCTACTTGGCTCATCTCACAAATCAAGAGCCCTCATTCCTGCTCAACTCCTGGCAACACTTCACGGAACAACTTCATACTCTCTTTGGTGATTTTCTGGAAACGGCCAAGGCAGAGAAGGAACTTGTGAATTTGAAGATGAAGGACTCTGGATATGCCTCAACCCACATCACAGAATTTTGTTCCCTTATGACAAAAGTCTCTGGATGGGGGGATAGAGTCTTCTACTTCCACTTTTGCCAAAGCCTCCCTGCCCGACTTCTGGATCAATTAGCTGGCTATGATGGTTCTGTAGACACCCTTCAAGATCTTATGGATGTAGTGTTGGATTACAATACCAGGTACCACAAACAAGTCAAGGAGAAGTCTTCCCATCCAAGCCACTCTAAACAGCAAAATTCCTCTCAATCCCAAGCCAATTCTTCCCAGTCTGACAAGGGCAAGGGTGAGGCCAAGAAGAAAGACAAATATGCAAAGAAACAATCCTCTCAAACCAAACCCACCTTGCACTTAGGTCCTGATGTCAAGCTCAAGGCTGAAGAAAAGGCAAGAAGGGAGAAGGAGGCACTATTTATGTATTGTGCAGGGAAGCACAAGACAGACAACTGCAAAAAGAGGCCTGCCTCCAACACCAAATCTTCCTCTACCTCCAAGCCAAAAAACAATTAGGTGGTTTTCCTGCTGTACTCCAGGATTATCAACCTACTGACGTTAGGGTACAAAAGATACAAAAAGACTACTCTGACCAACTTTCCAAAGGCTTACGTTTTATTCTTTTTCACCAGGACTTGATTTATAGTGTTTTTATTGATTCAGGTGCTACTCAATCTGTAATGGCTAATACCATGGTTCTAAAGTTTTCATTGCAGCCCATACCTCTGGCAAAACCTATTCCTCTTTTCAATTTCAGTCCAAATGAGTCACCCTCTCAACTAATTTCCCACAAGGCAACTTGGGTGTTATCTCTTCCTTCTTTTCCTAGCTTTGAATGGGAATTCCTCCTTCTCAACGCACCATTCTCAGAAGTCCTCATCCTGGGAATTGACTTCCTTCACCACTGGAATCCTGAAGTAAACTGGAGAACGGGGCTGATCACCCCAAGACACCAGCCTGCTGACAATTATTCCTCCCAATACATTGAACTCAACATAGCCAACCTACCTTCAACTGGTTCCTCTCCCACTCTGCCTCTGGCACTGCAGTCCATTGCACTCCCCTTCACTTCAGAACCCTTGCATCCTCAACACCCCATCCAATTTCCATCAAGTTCAACAATTTCACATCTTGCTTGGATATTCACTGATCCCTTGACCATTCCTCTGGAGGAGGAACCTAGGGATTGATCCTTGCATATCATGCAATTGGTTACCTCTTCTAAAATTTCTGTTACTCCCCATAAGAACGCTTCAGCTGACTGGGACGAGTTTGACATTGACAAAGACCCTGAAGAAATAGAAACTGTGTTTGAGAAAGTTCCTGCTGATTACCATTCTTTTCTAGATGTTTTCTCCAAGGTCAAAGAAGATCAACTCCCTCCTCACCGCGCTTACAATCATCACATTGAACTGGAAGGCCCACTCCCTCCAGTTGGCCCCATCTATTCACTATCCCAAGGTTAAAAGGCAACCCTACAAGCCTACATAGCAGAGTATGTAGAGAAACGTTTCATCTGTTCCAGCACTTCAAGCACTGGGGCACCTGTTCTTTTTGTTAAAAAGAAGGATTGGAGTTTGCGGGTGTGTGTTGACTACCGCAAGCTTAACGCTGTCACCAGGAAGAAACTTTACCCGCTTCCTCCAATGACTTTCCTACTGACTGTCTTCTCAGGTTCTTCCATCTTCACCAAAATTGACCTCAGAGGCGCCTACAATCTATTGCGCATCAAGGAAGGAGATGAACACCTAACAGCATTCAGATCTCAGTTTGGAAGCTATGAATACCTGGTCATGCCCTTTGGGCTGACCAATGCCCCAGCTTCTTTCCAAAATCTTATAAATGAAATCCTTGCTGATCTCCTCAAAATTTATGTGGTGTTTTACCTTGATGATATCCTCATTTTCTCAAAAAACTTACAGGAACACATCCCTCATGTGTGTAAAGTACTGACCAGACTCAGAAAACACAAGTTATATGCAAAAGCCTCCAAATGCGACTTCCATGCAGCTTCTGTGGACTATCTGGGCTACGTGGTCTCAGGGGATAGGATCTTTATGGACAACAACAAAGTCAAGACCATCCTTACCTGGCCTACTCCTACAAACAGAAAGGCTTTGCAATCTTTCCTTGGGTTTGCTAATTTCTATTGCAGGTTCATAAAGAACTACTCCAAACAGGTCTCCCACCTCGCCTCTGTCGCTGGAAACAGCTCCCCTTTCAACCTCACTCCTGAAGCCTTGCAACAATTTGAAAACATCAAGCAAGCTTTTACCCAAGCTCCAGTCCTTCGCCATTTTGATCACCTCCTGAGAACCTATGTTGAGACTGATGCCAGTGACTATGCCCTGGGTGCAGTCCTGCACCAGGCTACTGCTGATAACACTAAACACCCTATTGCCTTTGACAGCAGAAAAATGTCCAGTGCTGAACTCAACTATGAAATCCATGACAAAGAGCTCCTTGCTATTGTTTTTGCCCTCCAGCAATGGATGTCCTACCTCTTGAGAGTTACTGACCCTTTTGAAGTGCCAACTGATCATTCTTCTTTGAATTATTTTATTTCTTCCAAGTTCCTTACTAGAAGACAGGCCTGTTGGGCAGAATTCCTCTCTGAATTCAATTTTCTGATAACTTACAGGCCTGGAAAATGTTCAACAATCCCAGATATCCTGTCACTTTGGGACAACGTGTATCCAGCGGGGGGAACGCCATATTCTGAAAAGAATCCTGGAAATTTTCAACAGCTTCTGAAACAAAATGAAGTTGAAACTTCCAAACTCTTTTTACTTTCTACTAATAAACTTGACAATCAACTGAGTGAATTGACTTCTGGTCAACAAGCTTACAAGTTATTTCAGGGCATAATTAAAAGATTGAATAATAATGAAGAAGTAACTGATTACTCCTTAGACCCCTTTAGTGGCTTACTCCTGTTTCAGGGTAAAGTGGTCATACCTGACCAAGCTAACCATCTTAAACAAAAAACACTCTTTCAAAGACATGATTCTCCTCTTGCAGGTCACCCTGGCCAACAGAAGACTCTCAACCTCATCAAGAGATCTTTCTCCTGGAATAGAATGTCAAAGGATGTCAAGAACTATGTTTCAGCCTTCTACCTTTGCAACAGGAACAAGGCAAGGCATGAAAAGAAACTAGGACTTCTCAAACCTCTTCCAATCCCTGATGGTCCTTGGACCTCACTCTCTATGGACTTCATCTCTCAACTCCCTCTCTCCAATGGATTTGATTCTATCCTTGTTGTGGTGGACCGTTTCTCTAAGATGGCCCTCTTCATTAAAACAACCGGTACACTGACTGCAGTAGAACTTGATAACCTTTTCATCAGTCATGTCTTCTCCAAACATAGCCTACCTGCTGACATCATAAGTGACCAAGGCTCCTTATTCATTTCTTCTTTCTGGAAAACACTTTGTGAAAAATTACAGATCCAAAGGAATCTCTCCACAGCCTACCACCCTGAAACAGATTGTCAAACTGAAAGAGTCAACCAAGTACTAGAACAATACCTCAGAATGTATATCAGTTATCATCAGGACAACTGGGATACTTGGCTCCCCTTGGCAGAATTCTCTTACAACAACAGTGTCCATACTTCTACCCAAAAATCACCCTTCTTTACCCTCTATGGAAGGCACCCAAGTTTTGACTTCCTGCATGTGTTGGACAACCAACCTGCTAGTCACTACCTGGACCAGATTCAGAAGAACCAGATTCAACTAAAGAAAGAATTAAAAGAGTCTATGGATAAGTATAAGTACTATGCTGACCTTAATAGAAAAGACATTCCAAAAGGTATTGCTCCTGGGAATAAAGTTTGGTTATCTGCAAAGAATATCAATACTAACAGACCTTCCAAGAAGCTCTCTGAGCGTTGGTTGAGTCCTTTTCTCATTATTGAATGTATAGGATCTCATGCTTTCAAACTCCAACTCCCTGATCAATTGTCTTCTATCCACCCCGTCTTCCACGCTTCCCTTCTCAAACCCTACTCCTCAGACCCAGATTCTCCTAACCATCATCCACCCCCAGAACCAGTGGAAATTGATGGCCAGGAAGAGTGGGAAGTGTCTCAAATCCTGGACTCCAAGATTAGACGTGGCAAACTCCTCTATTTAGTCAAATGGAAAGGTTTTTTAGAAGACTCTGAAAGAACCTCATGGGAACCAGTAGCCAATCTCACCAACTGTTCAGCCCTTATCCACAACTTCCACTCACTCTATCCTTCCAAACTCAAACCCTCATAATTGCCAGTTTTTTTCCCCAATCAACTCCATCCTTTTCCTTTTGTTTTCTCCATAATTCTAAAATTCACTCTCACTCTCCCAAAACAATAAACCAAATCAAACCTATCTCCATTTCATCCATCTAAATAAAGAAAATTAAAAGAAAACAAAACAAAATTTCTATCTACCACTCCCTTTCAATCTTATCAATCAAATCAGTAATCTTAGCTACCCAAACACTAGCCAATTTTATCTTCCTTCCTTCATATTCCTCCTTATCCTTAGCAGTAGCTCCCAACTCATATGTTACACCAGAAAAAGATAAAAAATCCTCTAGCTCTGCCAACACTTCCTTTTTTGCCTCCTTCTTGTCCTTCTTCTTCTCCACTTCTTCCCCACCATTCAAACTCCATCAAAAAATGGCATTGCTCCTGGAATCCTTTGAAAACCTCCCAAGACGCCTTTCAATCTCCTTCAAGTCCCCCACTGGATCATCTTCAATAGCATCCATGGGTCCAACTACTTTTCCTCCAGAGCAAGCATAAAAACCAATATCCCCCTGGGTCACCTTCCTATATCCACCTATCACTCCATCCTCAGCCAGTAACCTCCCAACCAACTCTCCAACAGACTGAGGGCCAGGGGAATCATCCTCCAATTCTATGACTTCCTTACCCTTTCCTTTGTCCTGCTCCTCTCCACCTTTTTCCCTTTCCATGTCTTCTGTTTCCTCCTCTCTTTCTTCTTCTTCTTCATCTTCCTCTTCCTCTTCTTCCTTGTCATGAGGCTCTCCTGGGGCATCTTCATCCTTGCCCTCACCCTCCTCTCTCTCTGCTTTGACACCCTCTTTGACTTTGACTTTGAAAGGTTTGACTTTGACTTTGACAGAGGCGGCGGCGGCTCCAGAGGGCCGTTCCCCGGCGATTTGAACCACTTTCAAACTTCAAACTTCAACGTCCCTTTGACGCTTCAATGCCTCTTCCACCCCCTCTCCGCTACTTTGACCAAGCTTCAATTGGATCACCACCACTTCAATGATCCTTCTACGTGGCTCAACCACTTTGACCACATTGCGTCAAACTTTGACAGGCTTGACCCCGGACCTTTGAACTTTTTCCGCTTTGACCCTCAATTGTTGAGCTTTGACAGCACCAACCTTTGACCGTCAAACTTTGACAGGTTTGACCTTTGACCGTCAAACTTTGGCGGATTCAATCCAAACTTTTCAAACATCAACCGGTTCAACAGCACTTTGACTTGCTTTGTCTGCTTTGACAACAGTTTGATTGGCTTTGACTGGGCCAACTTGGCTTTGACAAGGGTTTGACTGACCTCCTACGCCCTCAGAGCCCTCCAGCAAACTGATTGAAGACAAATATGGGGTCCCCCAACGCACGTCCATTGCGTTCAAACCGGCCTCCTCCTTCCTTGACATGCCATCCAACGCCAGCTGCCCCTTCCTCCTCAACTCTAAT
This sequence comes from Puccinia polysora, assembly GCA_025617555.3. Lineage (NCBI taxonomy): Eukaryota > Fungi > Basidiomycota > Pucciniomycetes > Pucciniales > Pucciniaceae > Puccinia > Puccinia polysora. The sequence continues at coordinate 24,574,081 of CM062635.1, forward strand.
CAACGTTTATCCAGCCTTTTCATCTTCTCTTTCAACGCCTCCACTGCAATAGGACAACCACGGGCAGGAATCAGCCTCCCTGGACATCCTCAACCCTAAAACCACTTACAGTCCGAAGCCCCTACCCTGCTCTCCACGCCTAACAACACGCTTGAATCGTCCAGCGCCTCCTTCACTTCAAACTTGGGGCAAGACTTGTCCCTCACCCAAACAACAGGCCCTAGTACCTTCCTTCTGGCGTCGTGGGCTCCAGAACAAGGCCTTTTGTATTGTTGAAAATACTCACACTTCCAAGACTTGGGAGTGATGCTGGTGATGCAAATCTTGTCAGTTTCTGCGCACCTGGAACAAGGAGGAAAGTACTGGTTGACAGGGTGATAGCTGTTGGTGATTTCCATACTGAATGAGGGGGTGGATGATCTATTATAGGAGGAAAGTGATGGACAGGTATCAGGTGGTGATGGCAATGGATATGGTGATGGGAAAGGCAGTATAGGCATGGTGAAAACCTCAACCTGTTCTCACCTCCTCTTATGGGTATCAGGAGCTACCCCTTCCTCTTCTGGGGGGGTACTGTCATAAGCACAACTTGACTCAGCCATACTCAACCCTCAGCCATTCACAGTCCAGTACAATCTACTTTCCACCCCTGGATCTACATACTGCATGTCCCCTAGGTAATCTCCCAGGCATACTCTCCAAATCTCTATGGCTTGGTTCATCCCTATCTCTCTTCAACCCTATCTGGCATGAGGAGTACATACATTCAACCCATAGTACATACTCCTGGCTGGACAATCCATAACCCAGTTCAGTACATGACCTTCCTGGACAAGCCCATACTCAATCTTTCAAGCTAAAGCCTCAAGCCCCATTGGTCAACATGTAATGCCATGGGCCTCTCAGCCCAGCAACAGTCATCCCTCCTCGAGGCCTCCTCCCAGTTCTCACATATACTGACCTCTCCTCTCCTCCTGGACTAATTCCCCCCAAGTAATTAGTATACTACTTCTTATTGGTTAGTCCCTCATCCAATAGATGTCATCTCAGCACAAGAAAGCCAACCAGCCTACCTTACTCATCTCACCTATCCCTCTGGTGTTACTCTTACAGGATTCCCTCATCACAATCCTTCAGAGCCTTACTCCTGGATTCTTCTCCTCATCATTGTCCTTACTCTACATCTCCTCTTCATATGCAATCAATCTCTTTATCTCTATCCTGAGTTCTGTGAGCAGTAGTGCCTGTGCATTCAGCCCCTTGCAGGCCAGGGGCAGTTTTGACAGAAATGTAGAAATAAAATATTATCATTTAACAGGTTCAGACAATTATTTGACACATAAATATGATGCAGACAGGTCCATCTGAGTGAAAGCACTAAGAAGGTGTACCAGACTAGCCCTGGACAGCCTGATAGCCTTAGCACTAAAGCACAACCCTCTATACATGCCCTGAGAAGCTCCCTTCACCCCAAAAGGTATATATAAAGTACCTTTTGGTTATTTTAAACCACAGCAATTTTTGTATCAATACAGACCCCTTGCCATCTGTGATGAATTTTTTATAAAATATAAACAAACAATATATGGCCTCATTGTGATAGATAATTATTAATTCTAACCCCATTGTTAATTCCATTGAAGAAAATCAGCAAAAACCCAAACCACTTTCCCAAGACCATTTCAAATGTGAATTTCTGAAGTATACTTCAAATTAATTTTTTTCCTCCCTGCTTATTCTTTATTTTTTTAATCCCAGAAACACTGTGATTCCCTTGGGATTTACCCCTTTGAATTATTTCTTAAGGATCCCATTTCCCAGGGTCTTATACTGCTCAAAGTAGCCCCCTGAAGAGAGGTTGTTTTCCATAAAGATCCCCAGCTTTTTATAAGCTGTGGCCCCTCTTAAAAACTATATTGAAAACCTTTTTAACAAAACCACCTCAAAGCTTGCACTGGCTCTCACCATATCATTATTTTTGAGAATTTAACGTGCTTTCTTTGAATTATTATTATTCCAACACCAATATTACTTTCTGTAGCTAAAGGACTGCAGGGTTGCTGGAATCAGGAAGCTGACAGGATTCAATTCATTGTATGAAATTTTGAGGCTTGAAAGACCTGTTTTTTCCACATCTCTGTGTTTTTGTAAAGTCATCCCCTCCCATCTTTTTCTCTCCCATGTAATTACTTTGCTTGGTCTGAGGATCAAGAGGGGATATGATTAGTTGTATAACATTTGGAGGGCAATGGCTGTTTTACAATGCAAAATTTAGTTGCATACTATGGGATTTCAACCCATGACCTCAAAATTGATGAGTGATTCTTTAACCACTAACCTAAATTTGCCATTGCCAGATGGGCCAATGTGCTTGTCCAAAGGCTCAGCATCATCAGCTAATCACCCCTGGCTCATGATGAGCATCCCAGCTCATCATCTTCTCATCACACACTTGAATCAATACCCCAGCTCACAATCTGCTCATCACACACTTGAATCAATACCCCAGCTCACCATCTGCTCATCACACACTTGAATTGATACCCCGGGTCACCATCTGGTCATCACACACTTTAATTGATACCCTGGTTCACCATCTTCTCATCACACACTTGAATTGATACCAACCATTCAAAGTGGCGGGACTACTCCAGACTGGGTTCATTGAACCAGTCTTGGTCATCCACAAGGATGATTGGGGATTTGGAAACCCATTTCACTTTATTATTATTATTATTATAAAAAATGAAATGAATAAAAACAGAAGAGCCTCAATCAATTTCCAATCAATTGCTCAATCAAATTGAAATTCCTCAATCATTTTCAAATTGATTGAGCAGTTTATTGGCAATTTATCACTCAATTTATTGCAATCAATTTCTCTATTGATTTTCAATTGATCAAGAAATTGATTTGCAATTTATTGGGAAGGAGAGAGGGGAAGGGTGAGGAGGAGGGGTAGGAGGGGGCTGGAGCTTACCTGGGGGATTTAGCAAGGAGGTGGAGGGGGCTAAAGGTTGATTGATCAAAGGATCAGCAACTGATGAGGGGCAGGAAGAGGAGGAGGGGGGGCTTACCAGGGGTGCCAACCAAAGGAGGAGGGGAGGTGGTGGGTGAGGATGTTTGGTGAGGAGGAGAAAGTACTTCTTGGAACAATGTGTTGCTTTTCCAATAGAGAATTCAAAGCTAACCAATTTGATTCCAAATTGAGTCCAAATCAGAGTCAAATAATAAAACAATTTCAGTCAGCTTTTTTTTGTTTTCAACTTGATTCCAGGAAATTTGATTGGACATGTTGAGAAATATGATGATGAGATGATGATGGGATTTTTGTGAAGCAATGGAGATGTGAAGCAATGGAGATTATATTTTTGTGATGTAATTGAGATGGGTTTGGTATGGGTTTGCTGAGGTTGAGGTGTGGATGGGTGTTTTGCATGGGATGGATGGTGGATGGATTATGGTGCATAAATGGCGGGTTTGATTTTTGAAATCCACCATTTTCATGAAACCTGCCATTTTGAAATACACCGGTTAGGGGTTATTTGTATTTCAGAAAACCTCCATAAAAAATGGTGGGTTTGCTTAATCTAATATGCCATATTATCCCTTTTCACTTTTTCAGGGGTTACCCTGAGGTTTATCAGAGTAAATGGGGGAATAAAAATTGTTCTGGGGCCAGAGGAGAAGTCATGCATGGCTCACAGGTTGCTTTTAGTTTTATGGGCCAAATTTCCTTTTCATATTACAATAAAAATTTAATTCCTAATATTTATTGTGTGATTCTGGAAGGGGAGATGAGCCTGCAAACCATGTATCCCTCTTATCTAATGGTTCTATTTGTATATGTGTGAAGTTTAGTGACATTCTATTTAATCAAACTTATTTTTCTAACAATTTTAATCTTATTTACTCAAAGGACGTGTCACTGGTTTGGGGTTGAGAAGCCTTTTGGCCATTTATGTTACTTTTCATCAAATCTGTCAAACCCTCTTTTTGGGGGTGTGTCAAGTACTTTTTCTGAATTGTTTGGGATTTTCTGTAGTTTTGAGAAATGTTTGATTTATTGACATATTTATCAAATATGTATGCCTTTCCAATGCATGCTTTAGTCCTTTTGTAAGTGGTTTTTGTGATGATCTTGGTTCTGAAAGCTTGGGGAACAGCTGTTAGTCAGGGGACTTTCTGTGGCAGATCCTTTGATGCAACGTGTGGGAATTCTGGCAGAAAGGGCTGCATGCATTTCTCAGGCCTTTTGAGACGCACATGGCTACTCGTGGGAATTTGGGAAAAACAAAAATATTCCCATAGCTCCTAAACTATACACAAAACTTCATTTTTGACTTACTTTTGGTCCTTTTCCATATACGCAATGTATTATGTGATATTTTGACCTTTCAAAAAAGGTTCTAGTCCATTTTTGTGGATATTTTGGCCCATTTATTAATAATTTTATGGTAATTTTTCAGCTGGCTCTGAGTTAGTAGCTGGCTGACATTTCCACACTCCAAGATCTGTCTATACCTGAAATAAATGGTGCAGGGAGATACAAAAAATGTTTTTTGTCTCTTGCTGGCTCTTTAATTTCTCAGATTTATGGGACCATCAGGTATTTTGTTTTCTGGTAGCCATTAATCTTTGTCATCTGATTCTCCCTTGTATCTGACTAGGTATATCCTGAAATCTTTTCCCTGGATTCTATTTTTTTTCTATCAGGATTTTCTCCATTTCCCTTTTTCTTGTTGAGGTTAAACCTGCTAACATGATGTATCACCACAGTACAGAGGCTGTGCAGTTGAACCCAGACCAGTAATACCAAACAAACCTGTCAGCCACAAGCGTCTGTAGCCTAGTTGGTAAAGGTAGAACTCTAGTATTTGTCTCAGTCTATTTGAGGTTGTGGGTTTGACTCCCACCAAACACATCTCCGTTTTCAGTCTCAAAATTTCTTTCTGGAATTCCAATTCCACAGGTATGATTGTATTGGTTATTTTTATCCTAATTTGGGGTAGAAGTGTTTGATCAGGCTAACTGGTAAGACTGGGTGTTTCCTACATATTCCTTCACCCAGGGTTAATTCTACTGCATTTTTCCCTTGAATTTTCCTGATTGTAAATTTTTTCACAAAGGAAGGCCTTAGATTCCTGTTACCAGCCAGGTTTTTGAAATTGGAGTTGGAGATTAGGACTTGTTCTCCTGTTTGGAAGTCATGTTCTTTGTGATTTCTGTCCCAAATCATCCCCTGAAGAGAGTTTTTCAAGACCCCCAGTACTTACTGTGGCCTTGATTTTTATTTGATTAATAATTCATTTATGAATTAATCCACCGTTTGATCACACCAAACCACCACCTTGCATTTTCTTTATCCATATTTTTATGGATCATTTCTGCATGACCCTGAATAATTTATTTATTCTTAATCAATCACCTTCATTAGCTAAAGGATTGCAAGTTTCCTGGCATGTGGTAGGCTGAAAATTGGGGTTTTGGCTGGGAAATGCAATTTAATATATAACAAATCCTTGGAATATTTTACACTTTAAACTAATTGTTTAACAGAAATATTATCAATAATATTTTTCTGTATTTTTTCTCAGAATTCTACAAAATTTCTTCCAGAGGGCCTTTAACCCAATGGAGAATTGATCCAATAGTATTGTACAATGTTTAAAATGCATTGAAAAGAACCTTTTTAGCCTCCTCTGACTGATTAGGAATTATTTAACCCTTCTGAACAATTAGATATAATTCTTCAGCTCACCAAGCAATGTAGAAAAGACCAATTGGAGTGTAAAATGAATTTTTTATAACCTCCTATCTCAAGATCATGCTTGGAATAAATACAGAAAGGCCTTATATATTATATAAAAAAGAAAAAAATCCAAACAAACTGAAAGTAAGCTTTTTAAAATTGTTGTGTTATTTTTCAAAAAATTCTTATAAGTTCTTAAAATGAATAATTAAAAACTCAAAAAAATCCAGATTGTTTTTTGGCATCTCTTTAGTGGAAAGAACTGTATAATCCAACCTTGAGGACAACCCAACCTCTAATAACACCATGAATAACCATCAGCGCACTTCTGATTGGGTCCAAGACGCGCTTGAAAATCACCAAGCACCTATTACGTACAATTTCAACCCTTACCAAGTCTTGGTACCTTTTCCACTTATTATAAGTGATTATTATAATTAACAAGATTAAAAGAATTAAAAAAAATTCAAAAAAATTAGAAAAAATAAAAAAAATATGAAAAATAATATTTTTTGTACTTTTTTAGAAGGCATAAACTTTTCTTTGAACATTGTTCCAAAATAGTTGCAACAACCACAAAGCAGGAAAAAGGCCAGCCTATTGATCTTTTCCTCCTGTGGGGTGTGCTTGAAAGACCCCCAACAGAAACCAGGATGAGGATTCTTGAACCTGCAATGGCTGCAGAACTGACCACAAGCCTGGACCCCATGGGTTCCAACTCCACCAGGAAATGGCAGTGGCCACTCCCACCAAGCCATTCATATACTGGGATAATTCTACTTTTACTCCAGCTCCCCCATCAGTAGACTTTTCAAAAGAAGCCAATAAAAAGGCTCTGGTCAAAGAACATGTGAACCATTGGGAATCCTTCTTGGAGGCCCAAACAAAGGGGGACCAAGCTCTGATTGAGAAAGCCATAAGTAAGGCCAAATCCAATCACATTCCTTCCAAAAACTGATAAACAGGAGGTATTTTTAGGATTAAATGAACGGTTGGAATCCATCTAACCAACCAGACCAATAAAAGGGGAAGAACATGAAGGGAAAGGAAAAATAATCCTAAGATCAGAAGCCCAAAACTTCCAGATATTTGGAAAAAATAATTTCTCTAGCCCAGAAATGGAAGGATGTGTACAATTAATTGAAACTGCGCCAGTCTTTTCTGTGTTAGCAAATGATGTTAGACATAAATTCAGAATACTTTTTAAAAACTTGCATGGCATGTATTCCTAGCTAGATAAATGAAATTTGTTCTTTTCAAAACTGCATAAAATTTACCCTGACAAAATTAAATCTTTGTTACACCAGAATATCCATGAATCAGGTCTCAAAGACCAAATCCAATCTGTGAAGGAAGCCATAGAGAAATTTTAAAAACTCAGGCTCAACACTTGAAAAGGATGTTTTCCACCATGTAGGAGGAATTAATTATGTACCTTCAACCTCTAAAATAAGAAATAAAAAGATATAACTGACAAATCCATTCAGTCCTTTAACAAAATATACCAAGCTAATTTTCAAGTTTGACCGCCAAATTAACTTAATCAAAAATTATTCAAGAGATCTAAAGATCATTCTGACTAACCCTTATGGGATTACCACAGAGGATTCAAAACCTCCCATACATACTACTACTCCTTATGTGCCAAACAGAAATGGAACACATACAAGTCACACCTACAGGCCTAGTCCAACCCCACAAATGGGGCAAACCTTAAAATTGTTACCCCCTCTTACTGAATGGCTGGGATTCTCCAGAGAAGTAGAGCACAACTATATTGGTTTTATCAAATTTGTTGATTATAACATAGCCTCTTATGATTTATGTGAAACAATTTCTGTAGTTAGACTACACAGATTGTTTGAATTAATGGTTCTAGATTGGTTTATCAGTAAAATAGAACAAGTATTCTCTGTCTGTTGGGATTCTTGGAAAACCCTTATTGAAGAAAAATTTGGTTCTTTAATGCAGAAAACAAAGAAGATGAAAAAATTTTAATCTTCCTTATCTGATCCCTCCAACAACAAGCCTCATAAGTGGTTCCTTCAACAGAAAAATATATTGAGCTGCATGTATCCAGATGCTGATCCTGAAGAGATAAATGAGATATTTCTGTTAAAATAAGTATTCACTTGCGTGTGTGCTACTTATAAGTGTAATCCAAATGGGATGCACATGTGGGCCTCTGCCGCCCATTGGACACACACACAGACCATACAGGCCTGTGTGGATATCACAAATTTGGGGAAACTGTACTCAAAACGCGTGATAAAGGCCTATTGGTACACGGGCCCTATTGGGCCCAGAGGGGTATATGGGCAAATACAGCCAGATGGCTTGTATGGGCATATTTGGGCCCAAGGTTTATTTTGGACATACTTGGCAAGATGGGCTGGCCCACCCAAGCATGTTAAACTCACGTTTTGGGCTTGGGGCGGCCCAATGGGGCCACCGCCCTTGTCACAGCCCATGTTGCCGCCTGCTTGGGGCCGCTTGTCTCCCTTGATTTGGCCCATGCAGGGCCCAAGGGCCCACAAGGGGCAGTTGCGGCGGCCAAAGGATCCCACGCAGTGCAAAGCCGCGCGGGCCCGGCCAGTCACAACTGGCAGTCAGCGCCGCAGGAGCAGGGGCCAGCGGCCCCGGCTCCCCTCCCTCCCCTCACTTGCCATTGCAAGAGAGGAGGAGACGGCTGGCTGGGTTGAACCAGCCAGAAACCAGCCGCAGGAGGGCAATTGGTCAGGGTGAGGGGGATTTCATCACCCCCTCACCCAGGAGGATGGCTGGGCTGGTTGCAGCAAGGCAACCAGTGGTGGGGGGGATTTGATCACCCCTCCACCATCAAAGCAACATGGGTCCGAGGGGTGCTCTCCCCCCCCCTTTACTAAGGGGGAGGAGCAAGGGACTGGAGGGGATTTGACCACCCCCCCAGCCCACTTACCTATGACAATGCCCTGGGAGTATCAACCTCCAGGTCCCCTGGTAGGGGTATTTGACCACCCCCTCCAGGGATTTGTAAGAAAGAGGGGGGGACGGCATGTCCGCCGGTCACCCCCCCCCCAGGTGAGTCTGAGACCAGACCCAGGTGTGTCCTGGGTCCCACCTGGTAATTTGTATGGCCAGGGGCTGGTTGCATGAGTCAACCAGCCAGCATGTGAGGTAACAGGGCCGGTTGTAGCAGACAACCGTCCAGGGGATTGAACATTAAAGTGGCTGGTTCAGCCCCATAACCATGGAAACACCAGAAGTGACCTGAATAGGCTGGTTTTAAGGGTACAGGGACTGATGCCATACAGGCTGATGTAGCCCAAACCAAGTAACAAGGCCAGTAGAGCCTGTAGAGCTCTTTTGGGGCGGAAAATTTGCCTTTTGGCTTTTTGTATCATGGGCTCACAAGAGGCAAATTTTTTGTACTTAAGGAGGTCTTCTCCCTGCTTTTTTCCATCATTCATTCATCATCCAATTGAATTCATCACTGATATCATCCAACATATTTCCCCATTGTGAGAGCCCATTAGTAATTATTGACACCAGGTGTCCAGCATTTCTTTTGCCTTAAATACTGCTCATTTGCCTAAGATCATTGCTGGCCATAATTATAACAATTACTCAGCCAATTTCCTAGAAATTCAAACCACTCTGTCTGGTGTAGAATGGACACTGACTCTGATTTACCTAATCTAATAAACTTTCTGGAAGAAATCACAGACATGAATGGGATGTAAAAAAAGAATACTCCTGAACCTAAGGAATACTTACCAAAACCAAAAGACCTTCCTCCTTGCCAAAAAAAAATAATGAGGCCATCAGGAAAGCATGTCAGCTTGCTTCTATTTCAGAGCAAGCTGCAAAAGTAACAAAAATAACATAAAAATAATAATAATAATACAATTAACCTAAGAAGTAGTAAGAAAAACAAAAATATTTTTACAGAAATGGATTTTCCACCCAAAATTAGGTAGGGGCACTCACTGACCTCACCCTTGAAATCCAACTCCTTATATTTTTAAATAATTAAGCAAAGAAAGACCAAAATACCACGGCTCCACTATTGATCTTTTGGTCAATTAAATATTTCACATTTATTGTCACGTATAGGTTTCACACCTAAAATTCAGTCAGAATTGAGGTGTTGTGTATATTTTAGGAGTTACGGACGGAAATGTGTTTTTTCACAATTCCTGCACGCAGCCGCAGCAGCCAATGCACCCGCGCGTGGCTGAGATACAGCCCTGTCACTCCATCAAGGCCGTGTACGCAGCCCCGGGTCTCTGAAAATTAGGCAGCCACAGGAATATGGGTTGACAGAGTGAAAGGCAGCCTGAGAAGCTTAGGTACCGGGTAAACATGCTACAACCCACATGGGAACATTCTACATATCTAATAAATGTTCTCGTGGATAGTAGATAGTCTAAAAGTACATAATATTATATAAAAATACTTAAATAACCCTTATACGTATTTTTTATTAAATATAATTCAAAGTACCAAGAATGTAGAAAATAAGACAATGAAAAATTCTAAAGATATATTCAAATACTTTAATATACTTTTATGAGAATTTCTAGACATCAATATCTTTTTGACATACTAAGAAAACTAATGATATAAAAATATTACATGAATTCTAATGACTTATATTTTTAAGTAATTATTTTATTAAATCAACTGAAACTCGAAAATTAGGAGTAAAATCCATATCATGACTTTACTCCAGTTATTTAATACATAACAAGAACTCACCTGACATCAGCATGTCCTTAGAAATGTGTATTAAAATAATTATTAACTTACTGGGAACATTTACTAAGGATAATTAATTAAATAATACATAAATAGGACAGATTAGCATTATTCACACGCCCTAATATCAATTATAAAGTAGAATAATTCCCATACCCTGGGGAATTAGATGCTAACCATTCTACAGTGTTGGAGTATTATGTCTTCTGCTGATAGTCTTGATCCCTTCTGTCACAGAATCTTACTACTACATGTCACCTGGTCCTTTATTAACTTATGAATTCTTTCTTATTGGCTTACTCCATAGTTGATCACATTGTCTTTTGTCAATATAGTTTCTGCCAATGGTGATTAGTCATCAAGTGCCTTAGGCTCCCTGTGAGGGTCTCTCTAGTTATCTATTTAAACCAGTCTTTTCCAGGACCTTGCAATTGACCTTATTGACTTTGTTTCTTACAAATCCGGTCCTCAACTTTCTGAGTTGAGTAAGAGTCAATGATCCAATCATTGACTCCAACATACAGCACCAAGAACACATGACAGGCTACCAATGGGTACCCTGCTAGCCTTATTATCCATCCCTTTGAGCCCCTGTACCCCTCAGAAGGATAGTATTGGGACTCCAAAAGCTATAAATAAAGAGCTCTTTTGAGGATATTGATGGGCAGAGACCCAGTTATATTTATATCCAGACATCGTGCCAAGGTAATCAAGTACTTATAGGAGATAAGTAAGTGATTTATGGCTCAGTCTGATCAATAATATCCGTCCTCAACCTCTTTTTTATCAATTAAAACTGCTGAACAACCTTATAACCCCAGTATTCAGGTTTAGCCCATCAGTGCACATCCAAAACAGATACCCAAAGGATTTAATAATATACCAGTGAGTTTTATTATCCTTTCTCTGTCGTGGCAGCTTGGTTGCAAGGCCCTGCCACTCCACCATGTATTTCATATACATATTATCTTTGGGTAAAATATCCTTTGAACTAAAGAGACCAAAGTAACCAGGACTACGTGTTTTCATACTGAAATCCCTGAAGAGAGGTTTTAAAGATCCCCAATATAATTGTGGCCCCTCTATAAAAATTTTTAATGATCAATTTATTAATATTGATTTATAACAATAAACCATAACCAAACCAATTAACCTTGCAATAAGCTTAATCCAAATATTTTACGGATTTTTGCTGCATTTATTAAATAATATATTTATTATTTATTCTATCACCTCTGGTAGCTAAAGGATAGCAAGGGTCTTGGCATCCAGTAGGCTGACAAAGCACCTGAAACCAAAGACAGAATACCAGGTATCTTCTGGAACTGCAAAAAACTTTTCATTTAATAGGAGACTTCCCTTTCCCCAGAAAAACATTTTTTGAGTTCCTAGGCAAGGCAGCTGACATGGACTCTGAACAACAATGTTCTGAAACAGAAGGTTCTATATCAGAATATCATGTGATGATCACTAAACCCTTAATTTTATTAATGGAGAATCAAACCCTATCTTTTAAAAAAACAATATCCGCAGATAATCCAACTTACCTCAGAAATGGGAACACAATATGGTAATACAACATATCTCAGAAGCTAAAACTCTAGCTATCCATTAAAAATCTGGGATCAGTTACACTACTGGCAGGACCTGCTATGCTACAATATTTTTTCATAAAAACCTGTCAAAATATTATTAGACAGTGGATCTTTATGTTCCTGTGTTAGCAGAAGTTACCTGGATAAATTCTCTCCATACTCAAGAGAAAAATTACTCCCTACCCCTGCTGCTAAATTTGGCATTTGTAATTACCAAATGGATTCAAAAGGAGTAACATCCTTACCCCTCATACTCCCTCACACTAAATTATCTGTAAGGATACAAGTGGAATTTTTAGTTCTCCTGAACAACCTCTGTGACTACTTAATCCTTGGCAATGATAATTTATGACTATATGTTATAGATTTATTTAAGAGTCAAGACCAGTATTTCACTTAAGGTGGAAACTTGGGTAAGAAATTTAAGATATGTTATATACAACCTACACCCTCCCTACCACCTAGCAAAAGCACTTCAAATAATTTAACCAGGAATACTTCTCCCAAGCTGCTTTCAATCCTCAACTCAAACTAGACAAGAGGATTGAAATCTTAAAATTCTTCTTTGAGAAACAGAAGGCTTTCTGCACCAAAGACAACCCTACAGATAACATCAAAGGACAAAATATGGTATTGACCCTTACCATACAATCTCCTTACCCTCCTAACCTCATGAGACTGGCCTACCCTTCTATTCCTAAATCCAGAAATGCTTTTGAAGAAAATATCCAAGATCTCATGAACCACAATTTAATCAGGAAATTTCCTCATAATTAAGGAGTGGACATTACCACTCCATTCATAATAGCTTGGCATAATGAAAAATCTAGAATGGTTGGAGACTTCAGAATGCTGAATAACTACGCCCAAGCTGATTATTAACCCATAAAAAGTGTTGATCACTCCTTGAATAATATTTCCACAGCTAAATATAGAAATACTATGTATATGCTTGAAGGATTTCACCAGCTACCCATAAGCCCTGATAGTAGGAGATTTATGAGGATAATCTACCACTTGGGTAACTATGAATATCTTAAGATACCCTCTGGAATGAAGAATTCTCCTGGCCAACTCTGAAGGATGATGGACACTTTCCAAGGGAACTTGATCAGAAAAAAATGCCTGATGTTTGGAATAGATGATGTTATCATATACTCTGATGACAGTATCTCCGTATGGAAAAAGTCAAATCAGTCCTCAAAAATATAGCTGAATTAGGACTCAAAGTATCCATGAAAAATTGTAACTTTGGTTATGGAGAGCTCAGAGCCTTAAGATACATAGCCTCTTGACTAACCTTGAATTCTGACCAAAGAAAAATAGCTCTTGTTATGAACAGGCACATGCCTCACAAAAAAACAGAGCTCCTATCTTTTATAAGCATTTGCAGCTATTGCAGGCAGTATATACCAATTTTTTTGTTGAAATGAACTACAATCTCATCTGCTCCTTCTGATCAGTCCCAGCCACTCCTCCTCATCAAGTCCCTGTCATCAAAATATCACAACCTGACACAAGCTTTCTCTTCTACTGGCCATCCCTCCATTCATTACCATTTTACTCCTATCTTCCTCTCCAACTTCCTTTCTCTTGGCCGCTCCTACTCAATCACCTTCCCTACTTCCCTTCCCTCAATCCTCACTCCACTTAATCCTTCCTCTTCTCCTTCCTTTCTTCTCCTCTTATCCCTTCAGTCCTTTTCTATCTTTTCTTTTATTTCTCTTTTATTCTTTTCTTGATCAAATCAAATCTCTACGCCATCCAGTCAACTTTTATATCTCAAAATCAACCTACTCCAGATCTTACTTTGCTAAGTCTCAAGAAAAGGCTCTTAGGTTCTTCTTCTCATGTTTGGTGAGAAAAGACTTGTTTCTTACTGTTCTATCCTTATTCCATTCCCTTCTTCTAACTCACTGGTATGTAGTATTCAATCCTGTCCTCCTGAATAGCTTTTCTGGCCCTGCTTGATCCTACCACAGTATTTGACCTATGGTATGTTCCTTTGTCAACTCCTTGCTGTCATGTAACTGCTTGATTTTATCTTATTCTTGTTGGATACAGTCTGGTTCTATTTACAACATTTCTTGCAAAATAAAATCTCTGGTTCTCTCACAATTAACAGTCAAATCCAGGACAACTCCAACCTTCTATTCCCCAACCAGACGCAAGCATGAACCTCATTAATCCCAACATTCTGAAATCCATGATTGAAGCTATTCCTTTACTCACCAAAAGCAACTTTAATGTATTGCAAACTTGAATGCTTGCCTTACTTAACCTGGCCAAACTCCAGGACTCTATGGCCTCAACTGAACATCTTTTCCCAATAATAATACCATCCTGAAGTCAATCATCATCTCTAAATTGTCTCACGCTGTTCATTCAAACATCATTACCTCCAACAACAAAGAAGATGCTAAGACCATTTGGCATTCACTTCTTAAGCATTTTTTTAAGCCAAACCTGCAAAAAGCGCTTGTGTCTACAAAAGCTTCACCTCAATAACTTTTGATGAAGCTAACATTCAGTTATTCATTACAGAGATAAAAACTGGCTTGACTTGTCTTCATGAAATTTGCATTCACCTGCCTATGGACATGTTAGCCTACATGGTTCTTGATAAGCTTCCTTCCACTCCTGAAATGAAAATTATACACAAATAAATCACCCATTTGCTGGTTGAAACTGAGATCACTCCCAAAGTGGTTCTTGATCACCTTTGGATCCATCTCAACAATCAAAAAATTTCTGGTTCTCTTGCTTCCAACAGCACCTCCCTATCAATTTTCACAGACTAATCCCAGAATTGCAAACCCAACAAGCACAACACTCTTTCCAACCATCCCAAGCATTGCTGCTTGATTCTGTATCCACATCTATGGCCCAAGAACCAGGAACCCTCTGGTGGAGATCAAGTTAGCTATATGTCTAACTCTCAGGATCCCAAATATTTACTCTCTTTCCTTGATTCTGGCTTTTTCAACCACATGATTTCTAATCCTTAATTCTTAAATTTCATAGACTAGAAATACCAAGTGACAATAATTACCAGCAGCAGACCCCCTGCACTGGCAATGAAAGGGATAGGCCAAGTTACACTATGGGCTGGTTCTGAAATCATTTTCCTCAATAACGTGCTTTGAGTGCCTTCTATCACCACCAAACTTCTGTTGCTACACAATCTTATTCTAAATAATTTCCAGGTTCTATTCCTGCCTAACCAAGTTCTTGTTAAAAGGGACTAAATTGATATTTGCAACAGATTCTACATCAACCACATTCCTTAACTTAAACTGGAAACAGTGATCCCTATCTCCTCATTCCTGACATCCCTTGAAATTCTTCACAAGTCCTTGGGACATGTTAGCTATCATTGATTCCAACATAAGCTCAACATTCCAATAAAGAAAGAATCCCCCTGCAAATCCTGCTCCATAGCAAAAATCACCAGAGCCTCCTTCAAGGACAGGAACTCCCGGGCTAGCAGAATCCTTGGGGAGCTTCATCTCAACATTGTTTGACCTCTTCCCACGTCATCTTCTGGTCACAGGTACTTTCTAACTGTTGTTGAATCTCACTCTTGGTTCTGCTCTGCCCTTTCAATGAAAGTAAAAGATGAAATAGCTGAATGTCTGATGCGCTGTATTGAGATAGAAGCTAAAAGAATAGGGTATTATCCCTGTGTTCTTCACTCAGATCAAGGAACTGAATTTGTGAATGGAAAAATCACTGACTTTTGCCAAACCAACCACATAAAGCATTGCTTTGCCAAACCCTACACTCCCCAACAAAATGGTATTTCTGAAAGGTTAAACCGTACTATCCTAGACTCACTTTGAACTATTATTCTAGACTCTGGATTCCTGTCCTTGCTGTGAAAAAAACTGATATCTTCTTCCACCTTGACCCTAAACCAAATTCCAACTGTCAAATTCAAAAAATCACCATAAGAATTATTCAAGGATTTCTCTTTTCCTTTGTCCTATTTCCATCCTATTGGGAATCCTGTTTCATTCCTCTTACAACCAAAATATACTTGAGGAAAACTAGATCCCCCTGGCTTAAAAGATATACTCTTGGGCTACAACCCTGAGCTTCAATCTTATTGCGTCCTGGCTGACAATGGAAAAATAGTAGACAAAAAGAATTTAACATTTCTGGAATTCTCCAAACCTGACCCCATAGCAACACCATCCTCCAATGATTTCTTTGTGGCCACTAAGAAATACCCCCTGTCCACCTCTAGCTGTGAGCCCAACTCTGAATCCGTGTACAAGTCCCCGGAGGCCAACTCCATTCAAGCCTTGGATTCTAATGATACTGAGTGTAGTCCTGAACCTGCTCTGATGGAGGACTCCAATCCTCCTGACGCTATCTACATCCCAGATAGAGTCCTGCGCACCCATACTCCCAAAATCCAACCAAAAAAGTACATCTATTACCTTCCCTCAGATAAGACCAACAAAATCACTCAAGCAAAGCTAACCAAATTAAAGAATATTGAGGATCACAATTTTTGGGAAGATTTTTGCGGCACTCCCAACCACTATCTCAATACTACCTGGGCCATTCTGGATAAACCCGCCACTCTATCAGCTCCTGCAAAAACCAAAGCAAGACTATGCATCCAAGGTTTTCTTAAAACTCCTGGGGTTTACTTTAAAAACACCTTTGCCCCTGCGGGAAAATTCTCCTCACTTATTCTCCTACTTATCTTTTCTCTTGAAAAAAACCTAACTATTAGGCAATTTGATGTTAAAAGGGCATTCCTCTATGTGCCTCTCTCAGAAAACATATTCATCATTTTTCTAAAGAATCTCACCAATTGGCCCCTTTTCTGCAATTAACTCAATCACTCTATGGTCTGCGTCAAGCCCTGCTCAATTGGCATGAAACCCTAATCAAATGGCTGATATCCATAGGTTACCAACAATCTGAATCTGATGCGTGCTTCTTCATCAATCAATCATCCCATTCTTACCTTTTCTTTCATGTTGATGATCTAGTTGTGGCTGGAGAAGTTGATGATTTCCAGTCTCTTTTCCTATCCCTCTTCCCTGATTCCTCAGCCCATTCTCTCAACTCCTTTTTGGGAATTGATATCCAAGTGAACAACTCCAGCTGACCACTCATTCAGACTAGGTTGAGAAAAAAAGGACTCAAACTATTAAAGCTAGAAAACTGCAAACCAGTTCTCACTCCTCTTACTCCAAATATCCAACTTACCCCTGCAAATGAGCAAGACGCCTATGCCTTTCCCAATCTCAACATCAAATATAAAAATTCACTGGGATTCTTCACTACATTGCCTGCAGGAAACCTCTTGATTTGGCCACTGCTGTCTTGATTCTTTCTCCCTTCAACCACCACCCTGGATTATCCCACTGGAAAGCAGTGATCCACTGCTTGAAATACCTCAAAGGCACAATTCACCTTTCTCTGACCTTGCGTCCCAAGGCCAAAAAATCTAATCACCTAAAATTCTATTCCAACACCACATGGGGAAGTGCTCTTGATGATAGAAGCTCAAAAAGTGGATCCATCTGCTTCTGGAAGTCGTGTCCATTACTCTGGAGCATTAAAAAGCAGAAACTCATTTCAATGTCTTCTACCAAATCTGAAATGAACACATTAAATAACTTCATTCAAGAAAATCAGTGGCTCTGCCACCTAATCAAAGAGCTTGGGGGCTTGTCTCCTGATCCTTCTGTATTTCACATCAACAACAAAGGCTTTCTTGACAAGGTACTGCACTTTGGGTCAAATTCCAAGACCAAGAACTTAGATATCAAGATAAAATACATTTGCAAGCAAGTCAAACTAAAAGCCATTTGTGTCAAACTCATCAACTGTTCAGCAAAAATTTCCAATTCCCTCTCTAAAGCCTGCAACTACCAATCCTTGTTAAGCCATTATTTCTCCTCTGATCTCTGATTCTTTTGCTCACCAAATATCCGGACATGTTGAAATGAACTACAATCTCACCCTCTCCTTCTCATCAGTCCTGGCCACTCCTCCCCATCAAGTCCCTGTCATCAAAATATCACAACCTGACACAAGCTTCCTCTTCTACTGGCAATCCCTCCATTCATTACCATTTTACTCCTATCTTCCTCTCCAACATCCTTTCTCTTGGCCGCTCCTACTCAATCACCTTCCCTACTTCCCTTCCCTCAATCCTCACTCCACTTCATCCTTCCGCTTCTCACTCCTTTATTCTCCTCTTATCCCTTCAGTCCTTTTCTATCTTTTCTTTTATTTCTCTTTTATTCTTTTCTTGATCAAATCAAATCTCTACGCCATCCAGTCAACTTCTATATCTCAAGATCAACCTACTCCAGCTCTTACTTTGCTAAGCCTCAAGAAAAGACTCTTAGGTTCTTCTTCTCATTTTTGGTAAGAAAATACTTGTTTTTTATTCTTCTATCCTTATTCCATTCCCTTCTTCTAACTTGCTGGTATTTAGTCTTCAATCCTGTCCTCCTGAATAGCTTTGCTAGTCCTGCTTGATTGTGCCACAGTATTTGATCTATGGTATGTTCCTTTGTCAACTCCTTGCTGTCATGTAACTGCTTGCTTTTCTCTAATTCTTGTTGGATACAGTCTGGTTCTATTTTCAACATTTCTTGCAAAATAAAATTATCTGGTTCTCTCATTTTTATATATTAAGCAAGAATCTCTATGAGATAGGCAATAATAACACCCTATTTCAGATGAATCATGAAACTTTTGAAAAAAACAAAGGACTCAAAAAAGCTATTTCATCCACCCCTGTACTAATACAGCTGGATTACTCTAAGCCTTTTAAGCTCTACATAGATGCTATTATGAATTTCTTAGGAGCTTCTTTACTCAAAGTGATCATAGATGATTACAAAAAAATAGCAAAAACTGTGCTCTTGATGTTGAGGAAAATAAAGGAAACAGAGAAAAGGTATGTATTCAGTCAAATGGAATGCCAAGCTCTAGTATGTGCCCTGGAAAATTTCATTATCACCTAAAAGGAGCCAAATTTGAGGTCACACTGACTGCAATGCTGTCAGAACTCTCATCAACATGAAGACTCCAAGAAGCAATATGCTATGAGAGCAAATAGCTATACAGAAATATAGAGGCAAAATGACCATAATCCATAAATCTGGAGCCAAACACCAGAATTTGGGCAGCGTATGCAGGTATTCTTTACCTAATGACCCCATCAAACCTGCCCATGATCCTTGATCCTGAAGACCATGATATATTCCCCATACTGTGTTAGAGTAACTCCCTGATTTCTTCCTTTACTCTACTATTGTGTCTCTTTCTTTTTGTTCTCTGCTGTTCTCTCTGTTCTCCTTTATCTCCTTTCCTATCACATTCTATCATCTTTGCTGATTCCTCCTCTGACTCAGATAAAATACCTGCTCATTCCATCTACTGCCTGTTTTATCACACCGTTTCCTTTCTTCCCGTCTCCTCTCTCCCTGACACTTGTCCCATGCTGCATGTCAGACCTCAAGTGACATGTACATGCTGTACCACTACCTGAGAACAGAGCTTGAGCAAGATAGAAGTTTCCTTTCCTCATCCTTCTATCTACTTGTCTCTCTGCCTGTCTTCAGGTGAGTTCTCTTGTTCTAAAATGCCTTAATCTTCTCTCTTTCATTTTCAATCTGCCTCTGTTTTCCTTCCTCATCTGTTTTCCATTTCTCATGAAATAAATCCTTCTATCTACTTTTCTCTCTGTGTATCCCCAGTCCAACATACTGCATGTACATATTCTGCAAAAAGAAGCACCTATTATGGATGTACACATTTTTGAACTAGACAAGTTGCTATTTGAATCTATCAAGGAGACTTATAATCCTGATATAAAAACTCTGATCCCCGTCACAGAAAGCCACAATCCCCCCCCCTGAGCTAATTGATAGCTTACCTGAAACTTTTCTAAAACCCTATAAAGCAGAAAGGTTCACTCTATTAGATGGTAAATTATATAAAATGCATCAACATTCCATTGTCATATTACTAATCAAAGAAGAACATATTAAGAACATACTATCTGAATGCCATGAAAACTGTGCTTATGGACACCTCTAGTCAAGCAGAACTTTAAAAAGTGTCAAAAAGACTGCCCAGTGGATAAACTGGAGAGACTTTACTATTAAATATTTCTCCAGCTATGAAACCTTCCCCAAATCCAACAGAACTACTGGAAAAATATTTGGACTTTTACAAGAGATCTCTGAGCCCAGAAACAGATGGGAAGTCCTTAAAATGGACTTTTCAACTGAATTTCCTCCTGGAGGGCTCTACTCTTACAACTCTACCTTGCTAGAGTAGACAGGTTCTCCAAAAAGGCCAATATCCTAGCCAATCACAAAGAATGCACTGCCATGGATGTAAAATTACTCTTCCAATACAGGATTATTGCAGATGTAGGGTTACCTAAAATAGTAATAAGTGAAAGAGACCCAAATTTCACATCTGAGTTCTGGAGGAACCTCAATGAAATTTTTAGAACTACTCTAGCCTTCTCCGCTTTCTTCCATCCCCAAAAAGATGGATTGGATGAAAGAATTATCTACACACTAGAAGAAATTCTTAGAAGATTCTGAAGCTTTGTTTTAGAATATAAAAATAATGATTGATAATTCCTTGACTGGTTCAGCCTCTTACCTGCCTTATAAATGGCCTATAATAGCAGTAAGAATTCCACCAGCAAGGAAGCTCCTTATGTCCTAGAGAGAGGCTGGATCCCCAAACTACCCATGGATAATATCAACACCCAAATAGCTATTATACACTCAACTTTTATGGAATTCATGAAGATGATAGACATAGCCAACAAAAATGAGGATATATGTTTTCAAGAGGCTGTTGAATAAAATTAACAGAGATGGGGAAAAAACCACATAGAATCTGACTTTGAAATAGGAGACAAAGTCCTAGTATCAACACCAACTTTGGAAACTTGGCTGGTAAAAGGAAACTCAGAACTTCTTTTTTATGGCCTTTTACTATTAAATTTTTACATGACAAGAATGCTATAGTATCCATCTGGAGCCAAGAACTATCCAGGAAACACCCAGTATTCATAGTAATCCTGATCTAAAATTTCCACCCCAGGGTTGGAGAAGAAATCCCTACTCCTTCCATACCTATGGAAGCTGACTCCCAGAAAGAAAAAGGGAAAGCCAGTAAAATACTGCAAGAAAAAAAGGAGAGAATTAAATTGAGGAAAAGATTACAGACTCTACCTTGTCAGATTCAAAAGATAATCAGCAGACAAAGATGAATTTCTACCAAAAAACAACATCCCCAATGGTCCCAAACACCTGAGAAATCAAAAATCCAGTAAAATATACTAAAATTTGTTTTTTCTTGGAAATTTTTCAGATATCAACATATTATGGAGTAGCTCAATTTCAGCCTGCTACTATCTCAGAGATAGCTGATGTTAAAGTATGTATTCACTTGCGCGTGTGCTACGTATAATTGTAATCCAAATGGGATGCACATGTGGGCCTCCGCGGCCCATGGGACACACACACGGACCATACGGGCCTGTGTGAATATCACAGATTTGGGGAAACTGTCCTCAAAACGTCTGAAACCGGCCTATTGGTACACGGGCCCTATTGGGCCCAGAGTGGTATATGGGAAAATACAGCCAGATGAGCTTGTATGGGCATAATTGGGCCCAAGGTTTATTTTGGACATACTTGGCCAGAGTGGCTGGCCTGCCAAAGTATGTTACCTCAAATTTTGGGCTTGGGGCGGCCCAATGGGGCCACCACCCGTGTCGAAGCCCATTTGGGGCTACTGCCAGTGTTGCGGCCCGCTTGGGGCCGCTTGTCTCCCTTGATTTTGCCCATGCGGGGCCCGACAGCCTGCAAGGGGCAGTTGTAGCGGCCAAGGGATCCTGCGGGGTGCAACGCCGCGCGGGCCCGGCTGGTCATGACCGGCGGTCAGCTCCGCAGGGGCAGGGGCCAGCAGCCCCGGCTCCCCTCCCTCCCCTCGCTTGCCATTGCAAGAGGGAAGGAGAGGGCTGGCTGGGTTGAACCAGCCAGAAACCGGCCGCAGGAGGGCAACCAGTCAGGGTGAGGGGGATTTCATCACCCCCTACCAAGGGGGAGGAGCAAAGGACTGGAGGGGATTTGACCACCCCCCCAGCCCACTTACCTATGGAAAAGCCCTGGGGGTATCAACCTCCAGGGCCCCTGGTAGGGGGATTTGCCCACCACCTCCAGGGATTTGTGAGAAAGAGGGGGGGGGGACAGCATGTCTGCCGGTCACACCCCCCCCAGGTGAGTCTGAGACCGGACCCAGGTGTGTCCTGGGTCCCACCTGGCCATTTTTATGGCCAGGGGCTTGTTGCATGAGGCAAAAAGCCAGCATGTGAGGTAACAGGGCTGGTTGTAACAGAAAACCAGCCAGGGGATTGAACAGTAAAAGGTCTGGTTCAGCCCCATAATGGTGGAAACACCAGAAGTGACCAGAAAAGGCTGGTTGTAAGGGTACAGGGACTGATGCCATCTAGGCTGATGTAGCCCAAACCAAGTAACAATGCCAGTAGAGCCTGTAGAGCTCTTTTGGGGCGGAAAATTATCCTTTTGTCTTTTTATATCATGGGCTCACAAGAGGCCAATCTTTTTTACTTAAGGAGCTCTTCTACTTGCTGTTTTTCATCATTTATTCATCATCCAATCAAATTCATCACTGATATCATCAAACATATTTCCCCATTGTGAGAGCTCATTAGCAATTATTGACACCAGGTGTCCATAATTTCTTTTGCTTTAAATACTTCTCATTTTCCTAAGCTAATTGCTGGCCATAATTATAACACATTATCAGTACCAACATCATCACTACTTCCAAGCCATCTAGACCCTTGTACCTTACTCTGGAGAACCTCAAAGAACTCAAGTTTTCCAAGAAGATGTCCTATATCCCTGATGTTAGCTCCACCAAGATAGTTCTGAACAGTCAGAATTATAATGCTTGGGCTGTACTTATGGATAGTGAGCTTGAAAACATCTGTTGTGGGGAGATAATGGATGCAGATGACACTTTGATCAATTCAGAAGTGGAGAAAAAGTCTTATCATCTCATCCTTAGGCATCTTGATTAGAATCATGTGACATGGGTTGCTGATACTCTTAGGGAAGATGGGAGAAGGAGGGGCAGCATCCTTTGGAAGTTTCTTAAGTTCAAGTATGCTGGTGATTCTGTTCACCAGATGGGTATAGCCTTCAATAAACTATTCAAGTTACAATATTCAAATTGTAAGCAGTTTGTTGCAGAGGCTAGGTCTAGCATAGCTAAGTTCAAGTAACCGGGACTTAACATGGATCATGAGTGTTTTTCACGCTTAATCCTTCAGAAGCTACCAAAGGAGCTTGATTCTTTAGTAAGAATCATTTCTCAATTGGATCCTCTTCCTTGGGAGGAGGATGTGCTGAAGAGGATTGAAAAGGATGATCTTCAGTTCAAGATGAAGGGGGGCTCCAGAACAGCCCTTCTTGGAAAGACTGGAAAATCTTGCAAGAAGGCAACAAAGGATTTTTCCAAGGTCTTATGCTATAATTTTCAGAACAAGGGCCATTATGCTAAGGATTTCAAGGAGGCCAAGAAAAGGAAGAAGTCCAAAGAGAATGACAAGGAGGTCAATCTCACTACCAAAAATGTTACAATGGTGGTGTTGGGTGGTCCAATTAGAGAGTTTGTTGGTGAAGAAGGTCCCAACAAGAAGGCCAAAATTGATGAGGATCAAGAAATGGACTTGATTGATTATGAAGAGGATTGAGGGAGGATTTTCTTGTTTTGATTGATTCTGGTTGTATAGATCACATGTTTTTTGTACCAAATTTATTTTCAAATATTAGTGGTTATAATGGAGTTGTAAATATTGGTCAGAAAGGCAGAAAAATTCAGATTAAGGGAATTGGAAAAGTTATTCTTGCAAATCACTTGGGTTTCAAAATTTCTTTTGAGAAAGTGTCCTATGTACCATATTTGCCTTATAACCTTGTTTCTCTTGGAGTGTTCTGGAAAAAAGCTTTCCAGATTTGTTATCTTAAAGAAGATAGGTTTGTTATTGATATGGATGGGAGAACTTTTCTTAGTGGACAAGTTTGGAATAAGATTCTGTGTGCAAGCTTGTGCAAATTCTCAGCTCTGAGCACTGTTTCTCACAATATAAGTGGCCATAAGGTAAAGGACAGCAACTGTGAGAGTTTTACCTTGGAGGCTAAGACTAGAAATGTGTTCTCTAAGAGTAGAGATTGCACTGATGTTCCTAGAGAGGAATTTTCCATTGATTTGGCAGGTCGATTTACACCAGATTCCCTTGGTTGGGCAAGATACTTCATCAATTTAGTTGATACTGCAACTAATTATGTTTGGGTTGGACCAATTTGATTTAAGGATCAGACCACAGAGGAGGCTTCTGTAATCTTCAAAGTCTGGAAACAAAATGGTCTGATGAAGGAGATCAAGAGGGTTATTGCCAATGGAGGGGGTGAATTTGTGAGTAAAGAGTTTGAGAGGTTATTGAAAGATTATGGCATCATTCATATAGTCACTACTGTAAGTACTCCACAGAATAATGGAATAGTCAAGAGATTGAATAGGACTTTACTGGACAAAGTCAGAACTGTTATTTCTCAATCTGGTCTACCAAAGTTTTTATGGGCTGAGTTGTTGTGTACAGTCTGTCTGTTGCAAAACATTATAAATGTTAATGGGAAGAGTCCTCATTATCAGTTTTGGAAGTTGTACCCCAAAACATCACACCTAAGAACAATTGGTTGCTTGGTGTATGATAGTGTCCACCATAATGAGAGGGTTGGGAAATTAGACCCTAGAGCCAGAACAGGGGCACTTGTAGGCTATGATTTAATGAGTAAATTGTATAGGATCTATTGTCCAGGGAAAAGAAAGGTTATCCTTAGTAGGGATGTAAAATTTGATGAAAGTACCTTTCCACTCAAAAGGAGTGAAGGTGTTTTTGTGAATAAGTCACAGAAAGAAATAGAATTAGCACCATTTTCACCAGCAAAGGCTGAGGAAAATATGGTTCCAGAAGATGATGAGATGGCAGACCTGCCCCCAGAGGGTTCAGTACCCGCTTCAGGGGAGTCTGTTAATTCAGAACCTGATGAGCCTCCACCTCTGGTTAGAAGAAGTGGTAGGGTGAGAGTACCAGTTTACAGGTACAGGGAATTGAATTCCCATTATGCTGCTGCAGGATATGAGGAAGATACATTTCAGGAACAGTGTATGCTCAATGAAGTCCTGGAGTTGAGTTCAGAAATGGGTAGCAGGGTCATCCCAAGTAGCTTTGGCCAAGCTATGAATTCTGATGATAGAGCCAACTTGAAGAGTGCTATTTTTGAGGAATTTGATTCTCTAGAAAATCATAGTGTCTTTGAAGTGGTTAAGCGGGATTCTGTTCCAAAGGGAATGACCATTGTGGGGTCTAGATTGGTGTTAAACAAGAAGTTTGACACAAATGGAGTTTTAAAAAGATTAAAAGATAGATACGTTGCACAGGGATTCAAGCAGAGAGAGGGTATTGATTACCAAGAAATGTTCTCACCAACTGGAAGGCTGCCCACCTTCAGGTAAATCATTGCTCTGGCAGTGGAGTTGGGTGAAGAAATCAGACAAGCTGATTTTGTAACAGCATACTTGAATGCAAAACTTGGAGAGGAGGAGACTGTTCATATGTCAATTCCTGGTGGTTTTTGTGAATTGTTAGTAGAGACTAAACCATAAACCATGAAGAAAATCTGTGTTAGAAGTTTTCATTCAGCAGATAAAGGGGAGTATTTCCTCAATCTGTGTAGATCCCTGTATGGATTGAAGCAAGCATCTAGGTTGTGGTATAATACCATGAGTGAGAAACTGATACAGATTTGTTTCAAGACGTCTGAGGCCAACCCTTGTTTCTTTGTGAGAAAGGATGAAATTTTTTTTGTATGGGTTGATGACATTATCATTATTGGGAATGGTAAAGAGAGATTCATGGAGACACTCAAAAAGGAATTCAAGATAAATGATCATGGTCTGGTGCAACAGGTGCTAGGAATGAAAGTCAGTAATAGCAAGAATGGTATTAAGTTAGACCAGAGCCATTACTTGGCAGCTCTTTTTAAGAAATATGGCTTAGAGGATGCAAAGGAGTTTGGTACTCCCATGCAGTCAAACATTTGTTTAGAGAAGTCTACAGATGAGGAGTATCTGGAGTTTGTTCAATCTGGAAACAACTACAGGTCAGCTGTTGGATATCTTAATTATTTGGGGCAGTGTACAAGGCCCAATATTGCCTTTGCAATTGGTTTCTTGTTGCAACACTTAGAGAATCCAAGCATGAGGCATTTGTCAGTGTTTAAGAGAGTTATGAGGTATCTTAAGGGAACGCACAGTCTGGGACTTTTGTTCACAAAGTCAGAAAACTTTGATTTGGTTGGTTATTCCAATGCAAGTTGGGCAGATGGTAACACTAGGGAATCAACAAGTGGTTTTTTATTCTTCTTAGGTAAGAATCTGGTGTCATGGATGTCCAAGAAGGTATCAGCAATAAGTCTTTCATCAACAGAGGCTGAGTATAGAGCTTACTTAGCAGCTTCACAGGAAGAAAAATGGTTGAGAAAAGTCTTAGATGATACACATAAATCACAAGGGTTTGCGTTGTTGTATTCTGATAACCAGAGTGCCATTGCGTAGGAACAAAACCATGTGTTCCATTCAAGAACAAAACATATCAATGTTCACTATAAATGTATTTGCAATGCAGTTAACTGCAAAGAGATTGTGTTGAGGTACATGCCCACTGGAGCAATGATTGCAGATATCTTGACTAAGGCTTTAGATAGGAACAAGCATCAAGTCTTTGTGATTAATATGCCAATTTCACCCCTTTTGGATTAAGGGGGTGTGTTATAATACGTATTCACTTGCGCGTGTGCTATGTATAAGTGTAATCCAAATGGGATGCACATGTGGGCCTCTGCCGCCCATCGGACACACACACGGACCATACGGGCCTGTGTGGAGCTCACAGATTTGGGGAAACTGTCCTCAAAATGCATGAAACAGGCCTATTGATACACAGGCCCTATGGGGCCCAGAGGGGTATATGGGAAAATACAGCCAGATGGGCTTTTGTGGGCATAATTGGACTCAAGGTTTATTTTGGACATACTTGGCCAGACGGGCTGCCCTGCCAAAGTATTTTAAACTCACATTTTGGGATTGGGGCCACCGCCCGTGTCAGAGCCCATTTGGGGCTCCTGCCCGTGTTGTGGCCCGCTTTGGGCCGCTTGTCTCCCTTGATTTGGCCCATGGGCGGCCCAATGGCCCATGAGGGGCAGTTGTAGCGGCCAAGGGATCCTGCGCAGTGCAACGCTGCATGGGCCCGGCTGGTTGGGACCAGTGGTCAACACCGCAGGAGCAGGGACCAGCGGCCCCGGATCCCCTCCCTCACCTTGCTTGCCATTGCAAGAGGCAAGGAGAGGGCTGGCTGGGTTGAACCAGCCAGCAACTGGCCACAGGAGGGCAACCAGTCAGGGTGAGGGGGATTTCATCACCCCCTGGCCCAGGAGGATGGCTGGGCCAGTTGCAGCAAGGCAACCAGCAGTGGGGGGGATTTGATCACCCCTCCACCATTGAAGCAACATGGGTCCAAGGGGCGCTCTCCCCCCCCCCCCCCCCTTTAACAAGGGGGAGGAGCAACGGACTTGAGGGGATTTTACCATCCCCCCAGCCCACTTACCTATGACAAAGCCCTGGGGGTATCAACGTCCAGGGCCCCTGGTAGGGGGATTTGACCACCCCCTCCAGGGATTTGTGAGAAAGAAGGGGGGGCGGCATGTCCGCCGGTCACACCCCCCCCAGGTGAGTCTGAGACCGGACCCAGGTGTGTCCTGGGTCCCACCTGGCCATTTGTATGGCCAGGGGCTGGTTGCATCAGGCAACCAGCCAGCATGTGAGGTAACAGGGCCAGTTGTAACAGACAACCGGCCAGGGGATTGAACAGTAAAGGGGCTGGTTCAGCCCCATAATGGTGGAAACACCAGAAGTGACCGGAATAGGCTGGTTGAAAGGGTACAGGGGCTGATGTAGCCCAAACCAAGTAACAATGCCAGTAGAGCCTGTAGAGCTCTTTTGGGGCGGAAAATTTTCCTTTTGGCTTGTTTTATCATGGGATCATCAGAGGCCAATCTTTTGTAATTAAGGAGCTCTTCTCCCTGCTGTTTTCCATCATTCATTCATCATCCAATTGAATTCATCACTGATATCATCCAACATATTTCCCCATTGTGAGATCCCATTAGCAATTATTGACACCAGGTGTCCAGTATTTCTTTTGCTTTAAATACTGCTCATTTTCCTAAGCTAATTGCTGGTCATAATTATAACAGCTGAAAAAGTAGAAAATTTAAATAATAAATAATAATTTAAAACTTTTACAAGAAATTGTTAAATCCAAAATATCATGTCATAAATGGATCCCCACCTAAAATTAGGTAGGATCAACCACTGGTACAACCCCAAAATTCAAACTCCTTGAACATTTTATTAAATGAGACAAAAAATATCCACAGCCCTGGTTTGGCACCTTTTTGCCAGTTTTATTGTCAGCCTCATGGATGCCAAGGTCTTTTCTACCTTTTAGCTACCAGAGGTGATATATTAATTAATAAATATATTATTATAAAGATGCAGCAATAATAGGTAAAATATTTGGATAAAGCAAATGCAAGGTCAAATGGTTTGGATATTAATGATTATAATTAATAAATATTAATGAATTGATTATTAAATAAATTAAAAGAGGGGACACCATAATATTGGGGATCTTTAACACCTCCTCTCCAGGTAACTCACTTACTTTGGAACCTTTAATTTATATTCTTAAAGGGGGATATTTCCCAAAGATAATATATATATATAATATATAGTGAAGTGGCAAGCCCTTTTGACCAAGCTTCCACAAAATAAAAAGGACAATAAAATCACTGGTAAATTATTAAAGCCTTTGGGTACCTTTTTGGGATGTGTGCTGTTGGTTTTAGACCTGTGACTGGGGTTGAAGGTTGTTCAGCAGCATAAATTGATATAAATGGGTTTGTGACAGATAATATTAATCAGACTAGAGCCATAAATCACTTACTTATCTCTTTATAATTACTTGATCACTTTGGCACGGTGTCTGGATATATAATTAACTGGGTCTGGGGTCTCAATAACCTCAATAAGGGTCCTTTGTTTATATCTTTTAGGTCCCATTACTGTCCTTCTGAGGGCTATAGGGGCTCAAATGGACAAGTGCTAAGGCTAGCAGGCTAACAAGTGGTAGCCCATCACGTTTTCTTGGTGCTATACCATGGGTAGTGTCTAGTTCCACTGGGTAATGGAATTATTTTATATTTTAATTGAGTTATTGGAATGTGAATAAAACTGTATTTATCCACATGATCTTTATTTAATTAATCATCCTTAGTAAATTTTCCCAGGTTGTTTATATGTATTCTTAGTAGAAATTCCTAAGGATAATCTGATGTAAGATGATTTCTCATTATGTATTCACCAATGGGAGCAAACTCATAATATTTATTTTGGTCCTTATTTTCCAAATTTGATTCATTTACTAAAAATAATTAATAAAAAAAATACTTTGTGGGAGTATATGTAATATTTTTACATATTCAATTTGTTTGGTAGGTTACAGACATGCGTCTATCTTGAAGCTCTCACTTATGTAACTTTAAGTTATTTTAAAATATTTCTTAATCTCAGGTTATCTTTTTTTTGACATATTGGTGTTTTTTTATTATATTTAGTAAAAAATATGTAAAAAGTTTATTTTAAGTATTTTATGTATTTTTATGTATTTTTATACTATTTACTAACCATGGGGACATTTATTACATATTTAGTATGTTCCCATATCAGTTGTAGCACTTTTACATGGTACCTTGGCTTCTCAAGACATCTGTCAGTCTGTCAGTCCGTAGTCCTGCAGATGCGTACTTGTCAGATGCCCGGGACTGTGTACCCAGCTTGTCAGTATGAGGGCAGTGCTGCTGCTCAGCCGCGCACAGATGTCCTAGTTTCCACGGCTGCGTTTGGGAACTGTGACACAACACAAATCCGTGTGTAATGCCTAAAATATATGCAACACCTCAATTCTGAGTGAATTTTAGGTGTCAAACCTCTACATGAAATTACATGTGAAACGTTAAAATGTCCAAAAAGGTGCCATATTTGTTCCATGACATCTTGGTCAATTCTCATTTGATTATTTAAAATATGAAGGAGTTATATTTCAAGGGTGGGGTTTGTGAGTGACCCTACGTTATTTTGAGTGGGGAATCCATTTCTGCAATAATATTCATGGATTTCCTACTACTTCTTATTATTTTCTTTATTTTGTTTTTATTTTTTATTATTGTTAATTTGACAGATTGCTCTGTACATAGTAGCAAGCTGACATTGATATTTCACATGAAACATGAGATATGTTCTATAAAGTGCATCTGGGCCCCTTTCCAAGTTCAACTTGGCATGCACCCAGAAGAACTTGGATAGGCATCCAGAGGGATGGATCAGGTTGAGGTTGCAGGGGGAAAAAACTTGGTTACCAAACAAGCTCCCCTTGACGTCAATCAAATCTGGTCACACCAAAATGACCAGCCTCTCTCTCCACAACTTTCAACCATTGTTTGTTTTTTTTAAAAAAAATTCTTGTATTTGTTGGTTCAAAGCACCCAGCTTTGATTGGGGCAAAGATAAACTTGGCAAGGCATCAAGTCAACCTTGGCCAGGTGCCCAGAAATGTTTTCTAGCCCCCAAAATGGCTCTGCTAGACGCCACCCACGCTTTAGCCAATTTCTGAATAACCTTGGTTGCCACCCAGACAGGCTTTACAGACCATATATGTTACCTGAAAAAAATTCATTCAGAAATGAGGTGTTGTGTATAGTATAGCAGTTATGGACATATTTTTCTTTTGTATGAATTCCAGCAAGCAGCCATGTGCATACCAACATGCCTGAGACACGCAAACAGCCCTGTCTTCCAACATTACCCTGAAAAGCTGCATCAAAGCCAGGCCATGGCCATTGCCCAGGCTGACAGCTGTGCCCCAAGCTGTCAGAGTCAAAAATATCACAAAATCACATGGCAGAGAAGCTACAGCATGTATGGGAAAGGCATGCATATTTAATACGCATGCCAATCCGTCAAACATGTCAAAAAACCCATAGATAAGTCAAGATATGACAAAAAGGACATGAGACCAACTCTCAAAAGAGAATTTGAGGTTTTTGACCAAAATTACAGAAATAGCCAAAAATAACTTTCACAGGCTTCTCAAGCCCAAACCAGTGGCACTTGCTTTGAGTACATAACATAGAAATCTCCAGAAATTTTTTTTTTTAATCAAATAGGATTTTGCCTAACTTCACAAAAGTACAAATAAAAATACCAAAAAAAGGTATACACAGTTTTCAGGTTCATTTCCCCTGCCAAAATCAAGCTATAAATATTAAAAATAAAATATTTCTTGACATCTGAAAAGGCTATCTGGTCTAAACCACCAAAAGAAGCATGTGGTCCCTGTATGAATGCCCTTCTGGACCCAGCACACATTTTCTTCCCCTCCATTTACCCTGATCAACCTCATGGTAACCCCTGATAAACTGAAAAGTGATCAATACAGGCCTCATTTCAGGCTATTTATCTCCCATCTATTCATTATCATACTCAAAAACACCATTCCATACTGGAATCAAGTACTTCTTAAAGATAAGTAAGTGATTAAGAAATTTATACCTAACTTTATATTGAACATTTCACCTTCATAACTCAACTTTTGAACTATGGTAAACCCTCAAAGAATCATAATAGGCCCACAAAACACCCTCAATTTCAGTTATTGCAGGTACCAAGTTTCTAAACATCTACTCAGTAAGTCATCCCTCTCTTCTCTGTCTGGTTTTCTACCCAAGCCCATCCATACCACATATTTTTATGGTTAATGATCCCTTCTTTACTCTTGTACCAAGTTTCCAAGGCCCAGGTGCATGGATTACAATTTTAATCCCCTGATGAGAGGTTTTGAAAATCCCCAGTCCTTACTGTGGCCCTTTTTTCTATTCAATTAATATTTTTTTTAAAATTAATCCACCATTCAATCACACCAAACCACCACCTTGTATTTTCTTTTTCCATATTTTTATGGATAATTGCTGCATTACTTTGAATAATTTATTTATTCTCACTCTATCACCTTCAGTAGCTAAGGGATTGAAATGGTTCTAGAATCTGGTGGTCTGTCAACAATAAACCTTCAATTCTGGAAGCATCTGGACATTATTGAAATTTTAATGTGCTCTGTGGAACCAAGTGGGTGTAAATCCTAAATTATCTGGTATTTTAACTTTGAAAATCACTTGGAATCATTTTACATTTACATTTTGAAGAATCCCAATCAATTCTTTGCCTGTAAATTACAATACTCCCATCAGGGGGCTTCAAAATTTCATTTTATCTGTTATGTGAAGGGAAGAGTGGTTATTGGGAAACACTGGATGATCTGGAAAAGGCTCCCAGGAAGTTTCAGTGTAGATGCTGTATTTCATTTTTAAGTAATGACTGTCTTCAATTGTTTTTCTCTTGGAGATGACAATCATGGTACATTGAAAAAGTGAGAATAGGTTGTTGATGACCAGTTTGTGCAATGAAAAATCATTTTCCATGTTGGATTTGATTAAAAAATAAATTAAAGCCAAGGGTAAGTGAATGTTGAACAAAGTATGCATTCACTTGCATTGATCTTACCATTCTTTTGTCCTCCAAACCCTTGAGGCATCTGAGTTACCCCAGCAGGTACAACTACATAAATCATGGTAAAGATGAATTGGCTCTTCACTCTCTTGTCCAAGAAATTGATTGGAGAAGCATCCTGATGAGTTCAATTGGAAAAATTGCCATTCAAGCCCAAAAAAAATGGGAATGGTGTTTTCAAACACCATGGGTAGAAACAACATCACTAAGTAGGGTTCCAAGCCTCACAAAAAACATTTGACCAAAAGGAAAATGACTGTTTCAAACATTGATCCCATTGTTAAAATCAGTAATTTCATCAATTAATGGACAGAGTATTTTATTGATTGTTAACATTTCCAGTTGTGTTGGTGCTGGTATCATTCCACATAGAAATCTACATTGAGGCTTATGTTGGATGGAGCAAGGTAGATTGACATGGGTGAGGTCCATGATGCCAAGTGAAACTTGCTTTCTAGCCAGCTTGTTACCAAGAGGATTGAACAAATCATTGAAGAGATCAAATACTAGATTGAGAGATTTGATAGTTGATTTCAAGCCCTTTGTTTGGTATATCCTGCAGAAGGCCTTTGACTGACAATAGTCAAGAAAAAAATTGGCTTTTGGATCAATCTTAACAAAAAATTCATCAATGCTTTTTCTATCTCTGGCAAGGATAATGACCATTCAAACCATTTAAAAAATCTTTTGTAAAAAAAAGGCTAGAGGGGTTTGTAGGATGAGTGATGGTTTGATGGGATGTGTTTTTCTGTTTTGGGGTCCAAAAATCATTCAAAAATGATGCATTGTGATGATTCAAATATCCTGGCTGCATGTTGCTGTTTTGGGGGTGCATTGATAGCCACATTCAGATGGCACATCTTCAATTGGGTAAATTTAAAAGCACTTCTTAGAACAAGCATGATATTCAAGTGTTGGATTGAGTTTAAGACGCTTAGTTATAGTTTGGGGACTGATTCAATTTCAACCTGGGGAAGGATCTAGCAAAAAATTTGAGTAAGACATATGATATTGGTTGCTGCCAACTGACAATTATCCTGGATAATGCAATAAACAAGGTACATTCAAGCCAGGAGAGATAGAACATGATCTAAAAAAATCCAATTCTGGTCAAACTTCATTCAAAAAACAAGTTTATCTGAGTGAAAAAGGACTCACTCTGAATGCTACTAACAGACCCAGACATATCTTCATCAGGGTCACCAACATTGGTAGCATCATCAAAAGTTGAGTTGGTTAGAGCTTCAAGCAGCTTTGTGGCAGGATTGGGGGGTTTGCCCAAGGCTAATTCTGTAAGAGACTTGGTTTGGTAAGCTGAGGGGTTTCTGGTGATTTGGGCTCAATGTTGGGGGAGGGTGCAAGGATAGAAATAAAGCCCTTGGCAATGAAATTGATCTGAGTCAGTGAATTTATGCTTGAGGAACTCAGGACATGTGCATAGTTCAGCCACGGGAAATCTTGATGGGGGGAACAAAATCTTGAAGAGGAAACAAGGCCTGGTTTTTGACAATCTGAGGAGGGGGAGGGGCAGATATTGTTCTTGCAGGAGGTGTTCATGGGCTGGTGGGCAAGAAATAAGGAGCAGCCAACTGACAATGGAGTTGACACTTCCCAGGAGTGTGATGGCAGGTTGTGTATCCAGAGATTTCCAGACAATGCTCTGTAGCAAATTTCACCTGTGTGCAGGGGGTGTATAGTATTTGAGTACTATGCTTATCCTTTGAATTTCTGACACCAAGGTCATTGATTCAAGCCCTCATAGAGCCCAGAATAAATTGTTAAAAATTGTTTTTGAATTTTAGACCCAGAATAAATTGCTTTTGAATTGTAGAACAAATTTAAATCATATTTTATAACAATTTATCAGTATTTTTTTATAAGTATTGATTATGGAATAAAAACCTTGATAATGCATATTATCAAGATGGGGATCCCACATAACTTGAAACTAATTTATGAGGAACTGGCTGCATCCAAATTAATAGAATACAGATGCACAGAATAACTTACTTCTCTGGCAATAAATATCCTATAACGCATATCCCATAAGGGCGTATCAAAGTTAGCAAACCTGCCATTAGAAACCCGCCATTTTTTTGACAAAACCCGCCATTTTTAATGGCGGGTTTCTGAAATACACATACCCCCTAACTGGTGTATTTCAAAATGGCGTGTTTCATGAAAATGACGGATTTCAATCATCAAACACGCCATTAAACCCGCCATTTATGCATCATCATCCATCCACCATCAATCACATCAGCCAGGAAATCTGATCATCCATCCCAACCTCGATCTTCTTTCCATCCTTTGATTCTTGACAAGAGCACAAACTTCAACAAAATCTTGACGATTAGAAGATGATCCATCAAGACACTTTGAACGAGGATCCGACGATGCCAACGGATTCAGAACCAAAGATGCCATCATCAAGTTTGATGTTCAAGAAGAGGTCGTACTCGAAACCTCATCCAAGCCTCCCCCTTTCGTCCCTTTCTACCCTCTCATTCTTCCTCTCAAGCCCATCATCCTCACCTCATCCTCAATCCTGCAGCTACCAATGATACTCCTACCCCCACTCCCACCACTCCATTCACAACTCAAGTCCTGGCTCAACAACCCACACCTTCCAATCATCTACCCTTTGCCCCTCATTTGGTCCCCAGTCTCGGACTCACCAAGGAACAAAAACAGTTACTCTGGACTTGGAGTCTCTCCTTCCAGTGTGTCGTCAATATCGGCGTCAGGGGCACCGAATCCATTCGGTTTTTATTGTCATCCAATCAGATGTCTCTCCACATCCATCACTTTGACCCCCCTCCTTACCTACTCAACTGACATCATCATCATCATCTCTCCCTTCCTCCTGATTCTCTCCCTCTCGTCTCCCTCTCTATCTCTCTCTCTCTCTCTCCTTGGCTCCTACTCATCAGCACTCGGGTCGTGGAGGCTGGTGTTGTGCCAGTCATCATCAGTGTCCTTGGAGGTTATCTACATGAAATGGAGAGAGTTTGTCAACAGTCTGAGAACCTAGAACGCACTTGTCGGAAAGCTGTCCTTGCTACCAATTCCGCCGCATCTTCATTCAATCCCTCTCCTCAACTTTCCGCTTTGTTTGCTGTCAGGCCGTCCTCCTCTCATTCCGATCTACCACGACCTCCTCGTCCCGTTCTCTCCTCTCGGACCCTAGCTCAACCCATTCTTAATCCTACATCTCCACTCCCAACTTCAGACTTCCCTCCAGGGTTTTCAATCAGCCATCCTTGTAATACGCCTCTACCTCTCCCCTCAACACCCTCCCCGATCCTCCCCATCATCTTTCCTCTCAATCAACGTAATTCTGCCGTCTCAGATCCCATTCCTCCCAGACCCCTTCCTTCCCAGCAGGCACGCCGAACTCATCATCATCAGTCTCAGGCGTCCGAGGAGCTTCATGTGATTGTCACCTCCGACCAGTTGCCCCCTCAAAACTCAGTCCTTACCCATTCTCCCAATGATCCCGTCTTGCGAACTGGAAGCATCTCTCCCTCCTCAGTGTCCTCCTCATCATCCCTTGAAATCTCTTGTCTTCCGATCACCCATCAATCAGTCCTTCCCAACGTGGGTTCGACCCCCTTCTCTACTCTCGATCTTCCCGCTGGTCTGATCGATATCACTAACTCCAACAACCTCGAAGGCGACAGCCTCAATCGTCCAAGTCCTCAAGCCCGTCCAATAGTTACTGATCAGATCGACAATTCATCCGCTGCCGATGAGAGCGAGGCTGACCTCCTGCGCCTCTTGGCCTCAATTCTTCAACCTTGAGTTCTACATGGCTCATGACTCGGATTCAGTCAGCACCAACGAGCTATTGCATCGCTTGATCGCCGAAGTCAAAGGCCTTAGGGACTCACAAGCGTCATTGGAGCTGAAGGTTAGTCGTCGTGACATTTGATTCGCCGTGCTTGATTGGATCTCAGGAGCCCTTTCTGACCAAGCGGCGTGAGCCTTCCGATACCTGCAACATAGCTCGAAACCGGTTTATCAGTCCCGTCATCACAAACTTCTCCAACTCCCAAGGGAAGCACCCCAAATTTGCTCGCCCCTTCTTCTCTCACTCGACCTCCTCCTGCGCCTCTCGGCCTCAATTCTTCAACCTTGAGTTCTACATCCAGGGCTAACAAGCGAGGAGGGGCGTATGAGGATGAAGGAAGTCTGCGTGAGAAGGCTCGCTTTGCAGAGTGGATGAAGACCAAAGGGGCCTTGGTTGGTGCGGAACATAATTCATCCGAAGCAACCGCGATTGGTGGAATCAACCCCAACCACCGTCCCAATTTTACAAACGTCAGTCAGTTGAATTATCCCCATTTGAGATTCGGCGCCAGGAAATTGCGCTTGTCTAGACCTGACGGTGAATTTTGAACATTCGGATTTTTAAGACCAAACCCCCGTTCAATATCTCTCCCAATCCGTCTTGGTTTGATGCATCAAAGATTGTTAGTATGGATCCTTGGGGTCATCTAGCTCCTCAAATATTCAAGTCTTACTTTGAATCTGGCGTGGATATCCGACCCACTGGTCTGCCTATTCTTTAATTACAACGTAGCATCTCCATGCAACGATGTTCCTATCTGGAGATCGCACCAGTTGACTCTTGACCCTGAAAAATTAGTTGCCTGCACGAAGGCACACTTGAAACTAGCCTAGCTTGATGAAGCTGTTGTTGAGGGAAGGCTCTTAATTTATGGCAAGATTATTGTTAAGTCTCCCAGAAGCTGGGCCAAGGCGGCCGCGCAGACTGCAATTGAAACGAGTGGTGGGAAATGGGATGAACTTTCAGAGGAAGAACGCCAAATACAGACCTCCAAACGTGCAGGCGTTGAAGTTCAAGTGACCAAGGCCGCCGTTGAACCAGTTGTAAGATAGTCTCTCTTGGTGAACAACCCCGCTGGTCTCACTCACATCTTGTGTTGCACGTTGTATGCTTTAGTGGAACTTGCCTGGAGTAGCAACCCATTTTGGTGAGCGCAATGCCTCAAATCCACTATACTCCCCAACTTAGCCAAGTATGCTGAACCATGCCTCCTTTTGATCTGCCTACCCAAGGGATAAGCGAAGCAATACTTTGCCGTGCTTTGTTTGAAGACACAGGGGGAATGTACCCAGAACTGTTGACTTGCAGCAATCTCAAAACTTACTTACCTCCAATGGGCGGTTTGATGGTGTATATCTTTGGTGATCCCAACTTCATCAGCAATCCCAGCAAAGAGCTCATGCTGCGTGTTCATGACAAGTGCAACGGGAGCGATGTGTTTGGAAGTAGTGTAAGTCCAAAATTGATTGGCTTCTTAGACCAAATGAAAATCACCACAAGTTGAGAGGAAACAAGTTGCTCAAAGGAGAGATTGCATTCACCTGAAACCTATCACCGAGCGTACTTCTTCAAGCCAATAAAAAGGCTGTAAGAGAAGGAGTGATGTCAATTCCTTCACTGCCTACCAAACTCAAAATGTTATACAACCATTCAAATTTCACCTTGATCCTCACCTCGGGTGCAGCAAGTGCCTTGGAGGGAGAAAGATAGAAGGAGATGGTATGAAAAACATAAAGAGAGGTGGAAAGCAGAGGAATCGTTGATTTTCATCTTTTTTTTATTTTTTTAATCCCACCGTTTGTTGCCGATAATGAGAACGTTGCTGACATTTTTTTTTTATTTGTTTGACCTGTCTTTTTGTTTGTCCAACCCCTTTTTTGATATTGATTCCTTGACTGCCTACCAAACTCAAAATGTTATACAACCATTCAAATTTCACCTTGATCCTCACCTTGGGTGCAGAAAGTGCCTGGGAGGGAGAAAGATGGAAGGAGATGGTATGAAAAACATAAAGAGAGGTGGCAAGCAGAGGAATTGTAGAAAAAGGAGGGCTCAAATGAGGGATTTGGAAAGAGGAATCGTAGAAAAAGGAGGGCTCAAATCTTTTCGTTTGTCCAACCCCTTTTTTGATATTGATTCCTTCACTGCCTACCAAACTCAAAATGTTATACAACCATTCAAATTTCACCTTGATCCTCACCTTGGGTGCAGCAAGTGCCTGGGAGGGAGAAAGATGGAAGGAGATGGTATGAAAAACATAAAGAGAGGTGGCAAGCAGAGGAATCATAGAAAAAGGAGGGCTCAAATGAGGGATTCGGAAATTTCTTTGGAAGTGACTGACAACTGGATCAAGGAAAAGTTTGCCTGGTCTTCCAAGCCTACACCTTTTGATTGCTCCCCACACCTCACTTTCACCTTGGATTCTTTTTACAATTCTCCTCATATTGACAAAGGCAACATCTCTGGCTATTCCTTTTTACTTGTGGTCCCAACCAAAAAATCAAATGGTTGACTTATTGAATATACGCATGAATATCAAGTTTCAGAAGGTCAATTTGTTTTTCCTGACCTTGGCTTTGGAATTGATTTTAAGCAAAAAGGTATAGTCAAAATGGTTTGGGCCGCTAACAAGTACAAGCACTGTACCTTTCCAGCTGTGGACACAGCAACCCATACAAGAATGGACATGTCACTCCAAATTAATAAAAAAACTCAGAGCACTTGTAGGGACATGAAAAATGGCCAAATTTACTCTAGAGAAAAAAATATCAATAAAAACAAAAAAGATCTGTATATTGGTGGGGTTAAGAATGCTCTCAAACGTTGTTGTAGTAAAAAATAATTTGTTTTTCTTTCATCCATGCAAATATATTTACAAGCCCAGCATTTGACTAATCTGCTGTATTTCTTCTACCAATCTACCACTGCCAATGCAAGCCAAAGCTACTGATACCTTATCCTTTTTTTTGTTTGCCCGTTGTTCCCTCTCCTTTTCCAGTTGCACTTGCTGCCAATCCTTCTCCTTTTCCTCTTTTTGAAACTCTAGCTCAGCTTGTTTCAACCTCCACTCAGCATCCAATTTTTGTTGATTAGCCAAAGTCTCAGCTTGCTGCTTTTGACCATCCATGGCCAGTTGACGATCCCACTTTTGCTTTTCAAACTGAAGTTTATCTGATTCAATTTGTGATTTCACTGTTTTTTGGAGGGGAATGGCAATGAGCATGATTTTGAAAGCAAGGATATTGAATCAATCAACTTACATGAATCTCGCTTCTCCATGATTTCTTCAAAGCCCAAAAAACTGGAAGTTTTTCTCCTCTTTTGATGACTTTTGGGGTTGACATTGATGGAATTGGAGGCCTTTTGCTTACCCTTGGCAGAGGAGGTTTGAGTCTGAAAGTCCTCACTAGTGTTTGAAGGCAATGTGGGAGGCCCCATTGGCTTGATTTTTTGGCCAATCAAAAATGGATGAGCCTGTTTTTTTACAATGTAAATCAGTCAGGAGCAACCAGACAGAATTGAAAACAATTTAGTTCCTTACTTGAGCAGATGTTGATGGCAACGGTGATCCAGGAATAACATCCTCCTCATTGGGCAAGTTCTCCAGTTGTTCTGCCCCAGGAAGAGAGCAATCAAAAGAAGGAAGTGAGGGGTCCAAGGTCGGGATTGACTGATCAATCAATACCAAAGTAGAAGTGATTGGAGCCAATTGTGTTTGAATATCCTCCTTGTCATCAGATGGGGGCCACTCCAAGGCCAAGGTTTCATCAAGGTCCCCGTTGGTAGGCTGAGCATCCCCAGCCAAGTCCTTGGCATCAACAGAATTGGATTGTTGGGCATTGAAAGCAGCTAGGGGGGTGATGTTGGCCTTCTTTCCAAAGATTTCATCCATTTGAATATAAAAAGGACAAATGGAGTCCAACTTATCAACCACCAAGTTGATTCCTTTGGCTTTGTCCAAGTCGGTGATACCAAAGCCAGTGGAGATAGACATGGAGTGGGCCTTTTTGTACTTGGCTCAATAGTTTTTGAACCGCTCCCTCATCTGTTTGGATGACAGATCCAGCCTACCTTTTGTTTTTTTCTTGAGTTCATTGGCAATCAGGAGATAACCATTGACCTTAGAGGATGGAGGTTGGCCAACACATGTTTTGTTGTTGGATCCAAAGCAGGCATTGTAGTTGGAGGGAATTTTCAGCCAGTTTACCAGGATGATGTGATCAGCTCTCTTGAGCTGACTTGAGCACTTGGAAGCTGATGGGGGAGGATTGTTTGTTGTGGAGTTCCTTGGCAATGTTCTCTTGGGTGTGTTGGACTTGTGGGGGGAGGTTTGCTGAGGGGCCATTTGAAAGAGTAAGGGCTACGCAAGTGATGAGAGCAATAAAGTGATGAGAGTGGTGAAGTTCTGAGAGCGATAAAGTGGATGAGAGTGATCAAGTGATGAGAGTGGTTAAGTGATGAGAGTGATGAAGTTTTGAGAGAGATGAAGTGGTTGAGAGTGATCAAGTGATGAGAGCAATAAAGTGATGAGAGTGGTCCATCAATTTTATGATGAGGGTGGGGGTAAAAAATTTTCCGATGAGGTTGGAGGTAGAAGGAGGTGGGAAGACAGGGGTGTATGACGCAGACAGGTGGTGGAAGCATTTAAATACTTTATTTGAAAAAACCCACTTATTTCAGGTTAACTTTGACACATCTGATCTGAAATAAGTGGGTTTTTTTGATTTTTAATGGCGGGTTTGAAATGGCGGATTTGGGTTGAAACCCGCCATTAAAAAATGGCGGGTTTGGTTAACTTTGATACCCCCTATA
This sequence comes from Puccinia polysora, assembly GCA_025617555.3. Taxonomy (NCBI): domain Eukaryota; kingdom Fungi; phylum Basidiomycota; class Pucciniomycetes; order Pucciniales; family Pucciniaceae; genus Puccinia; species Puccinia polysora. The sequence continues at coordinate 24,615,677 of CM062635.1, forward strand.
GTATAGATAAACTGTATAAGCTTGATCTTATTCTTTTCTGATATTGATTAAAGCCTTATCAAGTTCAAAATGTCTTGAAAGAGTTTCCATACAGAGAACATCAAACATAACTGTATGGAATTAACCTTGTGAGATGATTTCCAAGGAGTATAAATACTTTATGTGTATAATTAATATTAACATACATGGTTTTGGTGGAGAAACACCTGCAAGGATATGTGTATAAGGTGTTTTATATTGATTTATACATGTTCTGAGGCTCTTTCACTCTTCATGTGATGGATATGTAAGTCATAAACTGATCACTCAACCTTCTGAGGTGTAAATTTAAACCTTAAATTGAAAATCTGCTCCAATGAGTATTTTCCCTTATTTCTCACTGGGGATGATTCAATGGGGCTTGAGCTCTTGAGGACAAAGACAGGGAGAGCCTTGTACTCCCCTGATGATCCCTTGAGTCCTCTGAGGGCTCCTGCCAACTCACAAGAGGAAGGAGGGTCTTTACATCATAGCCCCTTCCTCAGTTAGTTATTATTTATTATTGTTAAAGGATATTGCAAGAGTTAACAAGCCCAGCCATCTTAATCTCAAGAAGAAGATTGACTGGGGCCTTAAACTTTAGTATCAACATCAGCAGATAATCAACTCTTCAACTCCAAGTTTGGATGGAAAGTCCTTTGAAGTTGTAAAATTTATTGTTACTTTACAGAGTGTGGGTTTACTATTGTAAACAAGTCTCCTTTAGACTTTCTTCACTTGCAGCCAGGGCCCTTATCTCTTTAAAGTGATTTAAGGTGTGACCTTTTTACTCATAATACTCTGGTATTATTGAATTGTATTGTGTAGTAACAGTAATATCCTCATAATAAGTCAGAAACTGATTTACTTCTTAGTTTCTGTCTGAATTTTGCAGGTTTAACCATGGCCAGAGTGTAGCAATAGAGATTAAATCCCTGACAAGCTCAGTCAAATCACCTTGGTTGCTGCACATGCTTCAATAGGATACATCAACTATCAACTCTTCAACAGTGATGAGAAAATGTTACAAGGCATGAATGCAAGTGACTTCTCTGAACTTTTTTTTCAGATTACAACCCAAATGCCTAAGATTGGCTCTTTTAATGCTTGGTAATACACCAATTCTCAAAGGAGTAGAGGTTGAAAATGTTGAAGGCTACAAATGTCATCAAGCTTGAATTTCCTCCCCAATATTCACTATTTTTAAATCCGATTGAGCTCAGTTTTAACACTCTCAGATCATTTGTCCAAGGGAGGAAGCCCTAACTTCAACACTCTCAACTGGTTGATCTCATTCAACATGCTATTGAGGAAGAAAAGGGTTCACAATGGTTTGATCATTGTCAAAAGTTCTACAGAATTTTTTTCAGAGATGCAAACAATTACTGGTCCAATCTTAAAGCATTCCAAATGATTTGTTTGGATCTCTGGGCTTCCTGTTTTTTACCAGATTTTCGCAAGATATTTCACCTTTGTTTGTTGCTGATGTTGTATTCAACCCAAGTTTATTTACCCTACTACACTGGCCTTGAATTATTTGAACAGGGCTCTTGTTTGGTTGCAAAGTGTCCTTCTTCACTTGACAACTCGATATCGTTTCCTGTTCCACTGGACTTGCTTCTAACCGGGAATAATGTTATCTCCCCACTGACCTTGTCGACCGTCGACCGCCAAGGATGACCTTCATGACCACCACCATCGATGGCCATCACTCGATCCTATCGGCAGTCCTCGCAGCTGGTATCGGATTCATCGTCTTCGAACTAGTCTATCTTCATCGGAATCGTCATCATGGCCATCGAGCAGGATCTCAAAGGTTTCCCATCGGCCGTTTCACCCATCGAGCTCAAGCCGAGATCGAAGCAGTCAACGATCTGACGGAACTGATTGGTGGGTTTCATCAAATCCCACAGAGTCGGGATGAACATTAGATCCTGAATTTTTCCTGCGTTCGAAAATAAAACATCCAACGCATTGATGTTAGGCAACACACCTTTGTTACGTATCCGAAGCTTGAGCGAATTGACGGGGATCGAAATTCTAGCCAAGTGCGAGGTCAGTTCTTCGGACGCTAGTGGACTATCATAGAGTCCTTCAACCACTGATTCAATCCACTTTTCCTCGGACGTGCTCGTCTTTGGATTTACGCTCGTCAAAAAATAGTTTCTCAATCCTGGTGGTTCGATCAAGGACCGCATCGCGTTACAAAGTGGGTTCGGGTTTCTCGAGAAGAAGAGCGGGTTTTTTTTTTTTTTTTTTTATCACGCCACCTGGATAGTATCCCTTCCAGCTCTCCGGAGAATCGTTTTCCATGGTGACTACCTAGCGTTTGACGATTTCGAATCATGTTCTTCCATCACTCTATCGCCCTTTCGTTGGTCCTCTCCCTGATCATTTGATCGACTCCTCCAGTCATGAAAGAAGCTGAAGCATCGGGGCAGATAACCCCACACTCAGTACCCCGTTGTCGCGTATTTGAAGGCACGAGCGGCAGTACTGGAATAAGTTTGGCCCTAGTTGCTCGTGCATTGGGTTATGAAGCAGGTACCTATCTCCACCATTCACCAACTTGAGCCTTTTGGCTCGTAAATGCCACATGTCCTTTGTTTTTGGATTGATGAATCCTCATTCACTTCAACGTTCCACAGAAATCGTTTTGCCCGATGATACCGCCATTGAGAAGTCGCAGTTGATCGAACACATGGGTGCCACCGTGACCAAAGGTGGTTTGAGATCAAGCTTGCCCATCCATCTGATTCCTGATAATATACCAAAAGTAGATGGATGTAAATGTCAATTTCTAACATGTTGTTCACATCGTGGGTGCTTTCTTCCCTATCAATCGCCAGTCAGACCTGTAAGCATATCGAACCGTTCACATTATGTCAATGTGGCCCGCGATCGAGCTAAATTATTCATTGAACAAGGTGGGAAAGGGTTATTTGTGGATCAATTCGAAAACCCAGCGAATTGGTTAACACATTACCGGTATTGAAAGAACTCTTCTCGGTTATTTTTCCCTCCAAAGTATCGCCCTAACTCATTACATAACTCTCATTCTTCTTCAAATCTGTTCATCAAACCGCCACCTTTCAGATCGACTGGACCAGAAATATGGGATCAGACTCGGGGAATCATTAATGCTTTTGTAGCTGGTGCCGGAACAGGAGGGACGCTTGCCGGGGTAGGAAAGTTTTTGAAATCGAAAGATCCCAACATTCAACTCGTCCTGGCTGATCCACCTGGCTCGGGATTGTTCAACAAAGTGAGTTGGGGAATACGTTTTACTATTGAAGTCTTGATTGTTTCGCCTATATTTTTCATGACACTGGATGATGTTTTCTACTCAAACCATTCGAATACGGTTAGGTCAAACATGGTGTTATGTTTTCTCGTACCGAAATTGAAGGAAAGCGGAGGCGTCATCAGATGGACACAGTCAGTGGATCTTTTTCTCCGCGTACAGTTTCCGTCATCTCCAAACGTCCATCTGATTGCTTTTGATTGTAACAAACCGCTCTTAACTCGTTAACCCTACAAACGCTTATCCTAAACAGGTGGTCGAAGGGATTGGATCAAATCGTCTGACAGGGAACTTGAATGAAATTATTGATACTGTCGACGATGCCATCAGGTAATGGATTTCTTGATCCAATTTCCTCAGATCGACGCCATGCATGTGATTATGATATACTAATGAGTTTTTGTGGACTTGGGTAGTGTTACCGATGAAGAGGCGATCAAGATGTCCAGATTCATATTGAAAGAAGAAGGGCTATTTTTGGGCTCCTCATCTGCCGTCAACCTTGTAGCGATTTATAAACTTGCTAAGAAGGACCGCTGGAATTTGATGGCCAAGCACCGGAAATCTGATGATCGGCATCGGCCGAACCGATTGACGATGGTCACGATTCTATGTGATTCGGGCCAAAGGCATTTATCAAAGTTTTGGAACGATGATTACTTGATTCAGAACGGCATTTTAAGATCCTTGCCCGACGCAAACCCGAACGGTTTAGATTTTTGATCAGAGTATCAAACAACATTCATGAAATGCCCTTATTATTCGTTTCCAGAAATAGTGTCTAATCATGTCCTTTTGGAACTAGAACAAAAAGGGGAAAGAACCATGTGCACGATCAATGATCTTTGTTGGGGCTAACACTTTCTTTTCTGGATACAACCTGGCTCCAAAAGGAGGTATTAATAAAACATGAATCTTGAGACGTAGAAGTGAGTCGGCGAAGCATTGATATTCCAACCATCGATTGGAGTAATGAATCTTAAAGAAGAAATTAGTGCCCCCTGGGGGTTGTAGCGAGGGATCTTGTGAGTAGGTCTGGCGACCTGCCGTATCACTGGTATAATTGATCAGAAGTGTGCGCCTGGGCATACTACTAGTGCTCCCAGAAAACAAGTTCAGTGGAACAGTAAACAATGTCCGTTGCCAAGTGAAAAAGGACTCATTACAACCAAACAGGTCCCAAGCCAAAGTAATTAAAGGCAATTGGTCATCAACACGATAAGGCCCTTCAACAAGGAATTGAAAGCCTCTTTTGATGATTGTTCAAGTCCACCCAAAAAGGGTAGTAAGTCCACAGGACAAGCCAAGTGGCCACTGCGGTTTTTGACACAAAAAAAAAGTTTTACCATTGCTGGGTCTAACTGTTTGTAGTAGGGTGAATAAACTTGGATTGATTAAAAATAAATAAATCAAAAAGGTACTTTCTTGGGAAAACCTGGTAAAAAAAAACTGAGAACCAGTAGAAAAGAAAAAAGAAAGCCCAGAAGTTCAAACAAATCATTTGGGATGCTTTAAGACTGGACAAGTAATGGGTGGCATCTCTGAATACATTCTGTAGAATGTTTGACAATGATGAAACCAGTTTGAATTATTTTATTAATGGTTTCATCAATAGCATGTTTAATGAGATCAACCAGTTGAGAATGCTGAAGTAATGGCTTCCCTTTGACAAATGGTTTGAGTGTCAAAACTGAGCTCAATGGGACTTATAAATGGTAAATATGGGGGAAGAAGTTCAAGCTTGATATCATTGGTAGCCTTCAACGCATTTTCAACATTTTCCACCTCTTATCCCTTTTGAATTGATGCATTGTCAAGGATTAAAAGACAAGATCTTGGGCATGTGGGTTCTCAATCCAGAGAAGTCACTTGCATTCAAACCTTGCTGCATTTTACTTTCACTTTTGAAGATTTCACAGTGTAGAGGCTCCTGTGGGATAATATAAATAATTTAGCAAATAGCTTGCTGGCAGTCCTTGAAGGGGAATTTAGTACTAATTCTACTCCTTAGAGTATTAGTAGAACTAAGAGTGATTTTGAATTGCCTGCCCTTCTAGTACTATAGTAAGTCTGCACAATAATTTATTTAAATTAATGGCTGGTCTCTTTGAGACTTAATATAGGTCTCAGATCAGACCTAGATTAGTTATTAATTGTTATTGGTAGTTGAAGAATGGACCAGATGTATTGGGTTATTGGTTAGTGGTTGATCAGACATGTGTGATCTTAACCAATACCCTAATTTTTAAAGGTTTCAAGGTTTTTATCAAAGGGGGGTTTCAGGAGAGGACCCAAGGATGGATTTACCCACAGGGGGCTGGGTAGAGAAAAAAAGGTTGGTAGTCCCTTTTTTGTTATGCCCCATTTCTTTGTAAGGGTTAATTATTAGGTGATGGGTGGTTTCCTTCAATTTGGTAGTGAATAGTTCAGTTCACAGAAGAACCCTTATTCAAGGCATCTAATGGGGTGTTTTCAATGGCTGATGAGGTAAAATTGCTTTTGATTTCCTTTGTTTTATTGGTACACTGATAATCTCCTTTTTTTTTATATATCTGGGTAGGACCACAGATGGTTGGGTGGTGAATGGCTGATGAGATGGTGATGAGTGGTGTGGGATGAGTGGGGGATGATGTATGGGTGTGAGATGGATGGTGGATACAACCTGGATAGGGCAGAGAGGCCCTCCTTAAATAGAAAAATCCTGCCCTTAGGGGTGCTCAGGGCTGCCCCTGAGGTTCTCCCTGTCCTGGCGGGGAACAGTGGGATGCAGGTACATAAGGCATTTCTGCTGGTTGGAAAAATCTAATACAGTTACATGAGGCATATCTGCTGGTTGGAAAAATGTTTGTGCAGGGTTTTCATGCATGCACAGTCATGCATAAATTGCTGTGTATTGCAGATACAACATATTCCTGTGCAGTACTGGTGATTGGTTTGGTGCTACTTGATTCTACCCACATGTATTGCTGTGCACAATTGGTGGTTTTTTTGGTGCTAAATGATCTTGAGTGCATGCATATATTGCTGGGTAGTCTTTAGTGAGCTTGTACTGTTGGGCTGTTTGGTGTCATATGCTTCTGACCACATAAATTGCTGTATGGTTGGGGTTGTTCATTTACTGCATGATCTTGGCTGCCTGCATAAATTTCTGTGCATAGCTGGGATTCTTTGGTACTACATGATCCTGGCTGCCTGCATTAATTGCTGTGTGGTAGCTGGGGTTGTTTGGTACTACAAGATCCTGGCTGCCTGCATAAATTTCTGTGTGGTAGCTGGGGTTGTTTGGTAGTACAAGATCCTGGCTGCCTGCATAAATTTCTGTGTGGTATCTGGGGTTGTGTGGTACTAAAAGATCCTGGCTGCCTGTATAAATTTCTCTGTGGTAGCTGGGGTTGTTTGGTACTACAAGGGCCTGCTTATGGTTCTGAGTATACAGGTGAGGTGATTGGTTGTATGTTTGGTTGAGGTGTTGTGGTAAGATGTTACTGGTATTTTTTTAGGGATTCCAAGTATACCCATATGGCCTTTCACTTGTTTGTGATACCTGGGTGTGATATGAGCTGTCAACAATTGATTTTGGCTGTATCATCTAAACCATGGGAGATAGACGGTAGTTTGGCTGGGTGACTATAGGTTATTCTTGGTGTAGAATCCATTTCTGAGGTTATATTTATGATTGGGATTATATTTATACTGGAAAATTGAGTCTGATGGCTACAGATAAGGTTTGGTCTACCACAACAAAAAATGTATACTTTTTAGAAAGTGTAGCAACCCAGGTGATCTGGCTGAGCCAGGGGACCAGAATTTATAATTCTGGATCACCTGTATGTATGTACACAGACATGACTCCAATGTCTATATGGTTATTAAAGAATTTTTTTTCAATCAGCTAGCTAGTGATTGATGAGAGACCTACTCAAACTTGAATATCCATGAGTCCTATGGATACAAAGATCAAATGATTTTTCATCATAAAAACCACTTGTCTATCAAAATCAGTTGTATCCAGGAGGATATAAGTGTGTCTTCTTTGTGAGGTCTAAATGTAATCCCATTTTTTTTTAAAAAAAATGGGATAGAGAATCTTCCAATTTAAATCCATTTCTTTGAGAACTCTTTTGATAGCTTGGGCTGAGCAGATCATTCAATCTTAAGCAAGAAATTAAGCAGCCATCTAATTCAAATTGATTGTTGATTGGTGGCAATGTTTAAGAGCTAGTCCAAGAAAAAAACAAATTTGATTTTGGTCTGGGCCACAGAGAACAGTGAGTGTCTGAACTTCTTTGATCCTCATTATTTATGATGCAACATACAGCGCATTAAGATACATCAAAGGTGTGATCAACTTTCTTGTAATTTCAACACTTCTGTAAGAAAGCCTATTCAATGAGGTGATTCATCTCATTAGTGGCTGGCTGGGATTTCAACTGCAGCTTTTGAACAGGTTCAGGTTGGAATGATGATATTTCAGTCTCTCCATTTTGCTGTGAATTTTTGTATGAGATAAGGGTTCCTCATTTTTATTCTTGAGTTGAGAAGCAAGATTATTTATTTGATCTGGAATGCCTTCAATAGAATCCAATGGCTGGGTGTAAATTGCTTTAAAAGAGTTGATACAAGAGATTGAGTTGGTGCTTCAAATTGATTTGTAGATTGAGGATTTTTATGATGGCAAAACCCAGGGCCCATCCCATCTACCAGGGTGAAAGGCTCATGGGTTACCCTATTGAAAACTTACCTTCAAGTTTCCAAATCCTGGGGATAAATTCCACCAGAAAAGTTCCATTTTTTTGTAGACTTTTTTACCAGGAAAAGAAATGTTTGAAAAGGGTCTTCATGAGGCCAAGGGGGGTTTCTTTGGATAAGGAAGAAAATCAAAAATTTTGCAGCTCTGGAAACCAATGATCAAAAGAGGCATGCCTCAAGGTCCCAAAGGTGGTTCAAAAATTTAAAATCATATTCAGGTAGTTAGTTGAGCTCCAATGAAATGATATCTCATTGCACAAAAATTCATAAAGCTAGTTAGGGGTTGGGTCCAACCCTCATTGCACTTAAAAAACCCATTCAAGAAATCCCAGAGTGTTTTATATAGGGGGAACAAGAGTTTTCAATTATTATTAGGGCATTGATTTTCCCATGGGTGCAACCCTTTAAATCATGGAATTTTACATCTGCGGGCCATTGCTACTACAAGGAAAAATACTTTATTTCACAGTTCTTTCAAGAATTTTTTTTTTGAGTTATGACACCACATTCTTGTAGCCAGTTTTCATGAAAACTTGAAATAAATCTTTGAAATGTTTGTTGGAATTAGAACCCCTTCAAAAATTTAATCAAAGATAAATAAAAAACAAATGTTTCAATGGAGTTTTGGATCTTTATTTTTGCCTTTTTAATTAAATTTTTTTGGTGATTTCAGATTTCATAAATTTTTAAAAAAAAATTAAAGACCTTTTAAATGTTTTTTTCCAGATTTTTTTTGGATTTATTCATTTACCTTAAAAAATTCATTCAAAAAATCAGAAAAATCAAAAAATCCATAATTCTCATGGGACTTTTGCATCCTTTTATTTGCCTTTTTCATTTTTTCATTTTTTTTTGGTGATTAAAGCTCTCAGAAAGCTGCAAAAAACATCAAAGAGATTTCTAATATTTTTTTAAAAAATTTTGAATGTATTCTTATTACTTGAAAAACTCATTCAAAAGATCAAAAAAAATCTCTCATTGGACTTTTGCATCCTTTTATTTGCCCTTTGAATTATTATTTTTTGGAAATTTAAGCTCTGAGAATTTTTTTTTTTCAAAAAAAAAAAAAAAAGAGATCCTTAATATTTTTTACAGATTTTTTGGATGTTCACTGGGCCTCCAAAAATTGAATCCAACATAAAAAAAATAGCTCATTATTTTTGAAATGGAAAATGCCTTTTAATTTTAGGGCCATATGACTTTCTTATTAGGGTGTATCAAAGTTAAGCAAACCATTTTTTAATGGCTGGTTGCAACCCAGATCCGCCATTTCAAAACTGCCATTAAAAATCAAAAAAACCCACTTATTTCAGATCAGATGTGTCAAGTTTAAAATGAATAAGTCGGTTTTTTCAAGTAAAGTGTATAAAGGCCTTCAACAGCTCAACCATGCGTCATTCCACATCATCACCCCTGGTTTCAACCTCCAGCCTCATCAGAAAAAATTCTACCTCCAACCTCATCCAGAAATTTGATTCATTGCTCTCATCACTTTGTCAATCTCATCTCTTCCACTTCATCACTCTCATCCCCTCATCACTTCATCACTTAATCACTCTCACCTTGCTTTATCACTGTCATCACTTTATTTCTTTCATCATGTCCATCCTCTCATTGCTTCATTGCTTCATCACTTCATCCCCCCTTTCATCACATCCCAACTCTCATTGCTTTATTGCTTCATCACTTCATCCCTCTTACTCTTTTTAAATGGCCCCTCAGCAAAAATCCCCCCGCAAGTCCACTCAACCAAAGAAAACATCCCCCAGGAACTCAACATCCAACAATCCTCCCCAATCAGCTTCCAAAGGACCAAGTCATCTCAAGGGAGCTGATCACATCATCCTGGTAAACTGGCTCAAAATTGCGTCCAACTACAATCTTTGCTCTGGATCTGAAAACAAAACACAAGTTTTCCAGCCTCCTTCCTCTAAGTTTAATATTCATCTCCTGATGGCCAATGAAATGAAGAATAAAACCAAAGGTAGGCTGGATCTTTCATACAAACAGATGCGGGATCAATTCAAGAACTATTGAGCCAAGTACAAAAAAGCCCACTCCATGTCAATCTCCACTGGCTTTGGAATCACCAAATTCGATAAATCCAAAGGAACCACCTTGTTCTTTCATAAGTTTGACTCCATTTGTCCTTTTTATGCTCACATGGATGAAATATTTGGAAAGAAGGCCAAAATCACCCTGTTAGCTGATTTTGATGCCCAACAATCTGAATCTGTTAAAGCTGATGACTTGGCTGTGGATACTCAGCCTAGCAATGATGATCCAGACAAAACCTATGAGTGGTCCCAATCCAATGTGGAGGAGGATATTCCAACACAACCCATTCCAATCATGTTTGAATCAGCAGTGAAAAACCCTTCCTTGGACCCCTCACTTCTTTCTTTCAATTTCCCTCTTCCTGGGGTGGAAGAACTTAGCAACTTGGCCAATGAGGAGCAAGTTATTCCTGTATTGCCACTACCATCAAATTTTGCTCAACTAAGCACCCAAGTTCTTTTCTCTTCTGTCTGGTTAATCCTGAATGATTTATATTGTAAAAAAAAATCCTCATCCATTCCTGATTGGCCAAAAACTCAAGCCAATGGGGCCTCCCACATTGCCTTCAAATGAGGTTGACAACATTTTGGTGTCATTATATAGCCTTGGATTGGGAAATGTGTTGCAGCCTGTGCGCTCAGCATTAGTTAGGTCAGGCTCAGCAGTTGGGGTGTGCGTGGTCTCAGAAGTAGGAACTTCAGGGCTCAGCACACCAGGTATTGTTTGGGCTTAACCAGATGCAGCAGGCTGTGAACCGCTCAGGCATTATGGACCTAGGAATGGAGCCAGCCCAACCTAGTTTGTGGGTTGGTTAGTTTGAGGTAAGGGCAGGGCTATTGGGGAGGCTATGTGAGCGGGGAGGGCGTGCCCAAGTGCGGACCAATCCCTGGGCACTGGGAAATCTTGATGGCGGGTTGAGCGGATGCAGAAAATCATGGGGGGCTCTGAGTGGGGTGCGGGGGAGGGCCGTGTCAAAAGAAGGGCCACCCAGAAGTGCATGATGGCAGGCAAGTATAGAGGATTGGGAAGTATTGGTATGGGTTAGGCTTAGGGTAGGGTTCTGGGTTTTAGGGTTTCTTCTTTAATTTTTGTCTAGGCTGTGATTGAGCTTTTAATTAGGTTAGGGTTGAGAGGGAGGGAATAGAAGTCCTCTCCCTCATTGCCGGTTTGGAGGGAGGCATGCTACCCGGGGATTACGGTGGTGGAGGAAGGAATTCATATCTCTATCTCTCAACTTAAGGGTGCATTCCACACCTCCCAGACGCTAGAATAAATGACTTCCAAACTTGAGGACAATTTGGGGAGTACCTCTCTCTAATTTCAACATATGGAGGTCTGGCTGGGAAATTATCTTTTGTTCTCAGTCTCTTGGAGGTAACACAGGATACTGCCAAAAACTGTCCCTGGATCCAACTTTCCACCTGCTTTTCCTCTACAATCAGCTCCCAACAACCCGGCTCAACCTCAACCTCCACCACCAGAAGCTCATGCTGCTAGGATGGGCTTTTTTGCTCCCCCATCAGAGGAAGGGTAATTGGAGATGGTTTTCAAGACTCCTTGTGGCATTTGGCTTAGGCCTAGGGACTTCCCTCACCTCTGGTTCAACACTGCTGATGGGGAGCTATTTCTTTCTAGGTTTGGAGGGATTGTGGACTCTGAGGGTGCAAATGGCGCAGATAAGGTCCAAACTATTTTCCTCTTTATCACCAAGTAGGAGAAACTGCGGGACGTGGAGGATATGGTCAGGTAAAAAATGCAGGATTGGGGAAGGTTAAAGATAAAGATGTTGGAAAGGTGGGAAAAGCACAAGCCCCATTTCCAAGAAAGCAATTTCAAACAAGCCGCAGAGGAAGCAAGCAAGTACAGAGTTGTACTGATGTACAAAGGTTTGGTGGAGTACATGTCAAAGTTTGAGTGTATCTACGTGCATTTGGCAAAGAACAAGGTTTTTTTGGGGTAGACGGGGGCCATGAAGCGGGCATTCTTGGGTGGGCTTGGGAATCAACTTTGTTTGTGAGTGCAATGGTATCTGTATGATCACAGCTTGTTCAAAAGATTGCTAGATGGGATTGTTGCAATTATTCTGGACTTTTTGGTCATCTGCCAGGCTGTGGAAAGCAAAATCAACCTAGACAAGCTCATTGCAGACATGGCAAGAATGTACCTGGTGTGGAAAGCAAGAGGTAGCTACTCCCCTAGTTTTCCTTGAGTTTTGGAATCAATGGTCCTAGCGTCTGTAAGGATAAGGATGCTCCAGCAAAGAGAGAGAGATGAATTTCCTTTCCTTTTGATATCCTTTGCCGCATCCATCCATCCATCCATCCAATCTGATCCCCTTCCCCTCCTCCATACAACCTGGAGTTGAGAGTGAGGTATTTAAGTCCTCCCTCTCAACCCTAACCTAAGTACAAGCGCAAACAGAAAGCCTAGCAACAAAGAAAGAAAAACCTATGGCCAAGAACCCTAACCCAGCCCTACCCAATCTGTCCACTCCCTCCAAAACCTTTCCCTCCATCATTACGTACTTCCAGTTTGTCCTTCTCATGGCATGGCCCTCCGCCATGCCCTACTTGGAGCCACCTGCATCTGCAAATCCTGTGATCCGCCAATCAGTCCGCGCCTATGCTTGTGCAGACCTTCCCAGCGCGTATAACCCCGCTATTGCCCCGCTCCTGCTTCCCGGACTATCTTCCCACAAACTTGGTTGGGTTGGCTCCATCACATGGTCCACATTGTCCAAGTGGGTTGCAAGCCCGCCACGCTTGGAGTAGGCCCAACATGCACCCGGTGCTGATCCCTGCAATTCCTGCTGCTGAGCCCACAGCAGGGACTGCTGAGACTGCGCGCGCCCCAAATGCTGAGCCCAACCTACCCAACTTCTGAGGTCTTGGCCTGCAACGCAGTTCCGGATCCAAGGTTATAAATAAAATACCACACCGGTGGCCTCCAAGAAGTCAGTGAGGCTCTTGGTTCCAGCCCCTGCTCAAGCGCTGGCCATGCAACCACCAACACACTCTCATGCCAGGACACCTCAGCAAGCTCAGGGAACATGGGTGGGCAAAATGATGAAGATCTTGTGGGATCTACAGATCTTCCTCAACCGGACGTTGGCTCCAATGGTGCCAACCCAACCGCAAGCAACACCACCTCATATAGTGGAGGTTTTCCAGCCTCCCAGCGGGCCCTCTGGAGGTTTCAGGGTGCATGCTTTTACATATTGCAGGGAAGAAGGTCACTGGAAGTTGTGGTGCACCCACCTCACTCAAGAAATGAACAAGGGGCTGGTTTGCACGTCCGGCTTGACATACATATTCCCAATGGGTGAATTTGTGGATCTGACAACAGGTCAGCCTCCTCCCATGGTATGAATACAAGAAAAGGCAAAGTCTCCGGCCAAAACTTCTTGGGTATTGCTTGTAATACTCACGGCGCCTGGGACCTGGGAATACCAAAGAGTGGAGGCCAAAGTGAGGGCATTGGCAGCAAACAAATGGGTTGCAGTAGAAAGGATGGACCTTGACATTGAAGAACAACCATTGTCCCCAAAGGAAGCTGTGCCTGCGCCAACAGTGGACAGGCCGCCAGAAAATCCTGCGGCAAGAAAGAGGGCTGTGGAGATTTTCCAAAGAGTGATGGGGAATGCCTTGCAAATACCCCTAACTGTACATGAATCAGCGGCGGTGTCTCTGGCGGTCTTTTATGAGATGGTCCAGGTGTTAAAGGAGCAAGGGCAAGGCGGGGTTCAGGCAATGTTCCAGCAGGTGAACGTGGCAGAGGAGGAGGTAGACTGCAAGCTGTGCTGGTTGAAGTCTGTAATGGTTCTGCTTGCCTACTTCACAATGACTATTGCGGGGCGGAGGGTATGGGCAATGGTAGATAGCGGCTCAATGGTCAACTTTCTTCCATCAATATTGGTGGAAAAGCTGGGTTTGGTATGGAGGGAGTGCACAATGGGGCTTCAGGAGTTGTAGAGACTCCTTTGGGATTTGGTAAAGTTTGTAAAATTGCTTTCTGGCAGTCACTTGAGGGGTCATTTAGTACTACAACTATTGATATGATAGAAGAATACCAAGAGAGGTTTTGAATTGCCTGTACCTCTAAGTACTATAGTAAGTCTCACAAAAATAAAAAAACAGATATTGGTGGCTGATTTTCAGATAGATTAGCTACTATAGTAGTCTCTATCAGACCTAGGATCAATATTTTCAAGCTTGATAAGGAAGAAGTGGTGGAGCAGGTGGGTGACTTGAAGGATAGAAACTGAGTAAGGGAAGAATCCTTTATCTAGTCTTATCCTTTATGTATTTTATCTTGTTTTATTGGTGACTGATGGATACTCCCTCAATGTTACAGGTGGTGATTGAATAAGTTTGAAATGGTTGAGACTATACTTGATAAATGATGATTGTTGAGCTTATACTTTAATAATGATGATGGATGGATGGTGGATTATAATTTTTAAGGTTATGATGATGATGATGATGATGATGGATGGTGATGATGAGAGTTGATGATGATTAATTTATGGTGATGGTGATGGTCATGTGGTATTGGTTGATGATGGTGGTGGATGGTGATGGTGATGGTGATGGTCAAGGTATGTGGTATTGGTTGATGATGGTGGTGGATGTTGATGATGATGGTCAAGGTGTAAGGTATTGGATGATGGTGATGGTGGTCAAGTTATGTGGTAATGGTTTATGATGATGGTCAAGGGGGTATGGTATTGGATGATGATGATGGTGGTGGATGGTGGTCAAGGTATGTGGTAATGGTTGATGATGATGTTGGTGGATGGTGGTCAATTTATGTGGATGGTGGTCAATTTATGTGGTAATGGTTTACAATGATGGTGGTGGATGGTGGTCAAGGTGTGTGGTAATGGTTGATGATGGTGGTGATGGATGGTGGTCAAGGTATGTGGTAATGTTTGATGATGGTGGTGATGGATGGTGGTGGTTCATGCAAGGGTTGTTAATAAATTTAAGGTTTTATTATTGTTGGTAATGGTTTATATCCTTTATAAGGGTTTAATACCTTTTATAAGGATCAAGTATCCTTTATAAGGGGTGACCACCCCAGGCTGTGTGCCAGGGAAGGATGGGGTGGAAATTGCTGGAGAGAGGCCCTCTATTTATAGACATCAGGGGGTGTGCCACCTGTCACAAATTCTGTGATGGGTGGTGAAAGGTGTTGCTGACTGACTTGTGGTTCTAGATTTGTGGAGTGGTTGACTTGTGGGTGGCACAGTTGAACTTCTTTACTGGAACATTCCATTTGTTTCCAGCCTGGCTGACTTGTGGTTAAGGCTGTGCTGGATGATTACATAATCACTTCTGGTATGTCCATGTGTCTTTAACAGATACGTGATACCTGATTGGTTTATGGGTAGGCCAGGGTTGATTTGAGCTGTATCTTCCAATCCATGAGAGATAGAGGGGTACTGTGTCTGACAGAATATGGGTTATTTTTGGTTTAGAATCCATTTCTGAGGTTACTTTTGGTATTGGGATTATAGTTATACTAGAAAATTGAGTCTGATGGCTTCAGGTAAGGTTTGGTTTACCACAGCATTGAACAGTGGAGAGTGTTGCATGGACAGGGTAGTGGAGGCAGAGGAGGTAGAGGTTACAAAAGTCCAAAAGCCGCTATCATTTCTCTCAGCGGAGTGTGGCAACTTTATTTTGGGATGTCCATCTATGTTTGGATTCCAGGCCCAAATGGTCTTCAACTCCAAGGCGTGTACAGAAGGGTTAACAGTCATTGATTTGTTTGGCACACAGCTCAAGACAACAATCTGCAACCACAGAAGAGGGAAATGGGTGCAGATACTGGAGATGTGCAGAAACAACAAGTCTGATGGGGTTTTGGACTGTAAGGTTCACCTCATGGAGGATTTTGCCTAGTTGGCTGCAGTTAACATGCAGAGCAAGCTCCTGCTTTGTGCGGGTGGTAGACTAGCAAGGAGAAGGTGGGGGAGGAAGGCAGGCGGAGGGAGAAAGTGGTAGAAGTAAGTTCCCTTCCTCAGTATGCATCTCTGGGAGTTTCTACATTTTGAAAACCCTACCATTGTGCCACAGTTGTGAGAAAAGGAAAAAGCCCCAGTTTGGTTATTGCTAGGACTTACAACAACAAAGGCTGGGTTTGGATGGAAAGGTGCAATGTGGGAAAGTACAAACCGGTGGCTCAAAAGGTCCGGCCACGGAAGGATTCAATGCCGCAGGGGCTTCAGGGACCCCTGCGGTGAATTGCATGGTCCCGGGACCCATGGGAAACGCCTCTGAAGAAGTTTGGGTGGGTAACACAATTTGCACAAATCACGGATGAGCAAGTCAACACTGTCAACTTTGGGCCTGCAGGATGGTTGAGTCCCAAGGAAAAGGATTTATTGGTCTTGGTGTTTGTATTGCGGGAGAAGGCCCTTGCCTTTGGGCCTGAAAAGCGCGGATTGTTGAAAAGCAAGATTAGGGTCCCCTACGTAATCCCCACTGTTCTGCACAAGCCGTGGCAAATCAAGCCAATTCTGATGACTTGGACCGTTTGGGAGGCCTTTTTAGAGTTGGTGTGCAAGCGCGTGAGAATGGGGCTGTAGGAGAAGTCCACATTGAGCTACTCCAGTCCAATTTTTGCAGTTGTCAAGCAGGATGGGAAGTCATTGAGGATTGTTCATGATCTGCAGCAGCTCAACTCATTCACCATCCACAACATGGGGTTGCCCCATGCAAGGAGGAATTTCTGGATTCAATGGCCAGTTGTGCATGCTATGGATTAGTGAATGTGATGGGCTGGTACAATCAGCGGAAACTCCACCCCAATTTGTGACCGCTGACTGCAATCAAAACTGGGTTAGGAAGGATGCAACTAACACGGCTGCCACAAGGTGCAACCAACTTGGTGGCAGTGTACCAAGCCCAGATGACCTGGATACTGCGCAATGAACTTCCTGGGGGCTTCCAGATCTTTATCAACAACACCGGTATCAAAGCCCCAAAGACGGACTATGGGGGTGTGGCTTTGGCGGAAGCTCCTGCAATCCATTGGTTCATTTGGGAATATGCAGAGATGCTGGAGAAAATCTTGTTTTGGATCAAGGAGGTAGGAATTACTGTTTTGGGGAATAAGCTGGCTTTCTGAGTTCTTGTGCTCAATGTTTTGGGGCATGTGGTGGCTTTTGATGGCCAGCAGATTTCAGAGAAGAAGCAGATCAAGGTTCTCAATTGGTTGACTCTGCGGATGGTGTTGCACATTCTCCAGTTTCTGAGTTTTTGTAGCTACATCTGCATGTTCATCAAAAATTTTGCAGAGGTGGCAAGTCCCCTGCAGGCATTGACACGGAAGGGTGCAAAGTGGGAATGGAATGCCGGGTGTGACAACGTGTTTGAAAAGCTCAAGGAGATTGTGGGGCGCAACATTGTCCTCTGGGATTGCAATTAAAACGCCGGGGGATATGCTTGGAAGTCAACTCTAGTAAATTCAATGCAGGGGGAGTCCTCATGCAGGAGGAGGACGGGAAAGATTGGACATTTCTCTATGAGTCAGTCACCTTTACTGAAACAGAGAGTTGTTACTTGCAGCCAAAGTTGGAGTTGTGCTGGGTTACCAAAATTGTGCAAAGGCTGTAGCACCTTCTGTGGGGCATTCATTTTGAGCTCTTGGTGGATGTGGAGGCCTTGGCGCAGATGATCAACTTTCCAATGTTTCCAAAAGCACCCATGACCAGGTGGGTGGTGCTCCTTAAGCTATTCTCCTTTAGCGTGGTGCATGTTCCAGGGAAGGCTTTCACAATGCCGGATGCGCTGTGGGGGTATCCCCAGGAGGACCCCTAAAAAGTAGCAGAGCCCCTTGACATGGAATCCCTGGTCATCCGGGTAGGGGTAGTGGAGGCAGAGGTTTGTCTTCCATTGCATCAGTCTGGGTGTTATGCGTTCTTGTGCTCTTATTTGCAGGATCTTTGGTTCCCTGAGGGCACAGAAAGTTTTGTCATTCAATGGCTGAAGTGGCATGAAGTGAAATTCTACCTTCAGGAGGGGAAATTGTTGCAGCAGAACGCTCCCGTGCCCCTTGTGGTTGCAAAGTCTAGGATGGACCAAGAAGTGATCCTTAGGTGTTTGCATGATGACCTTGGTCACTGGGGTGAAATTGAGATGGGGAGAAGGGTGAAGGCACGGTTTTGGTGGCCAGGGGTTGTGCGTGTGGTACAGGAATGGGTGAGGACATGCAAAGCCTGTCAGCGGCAGAGCTCAATGCTTCCCAAGGAGGTTGGTCACCCAACAGGGGAGGAAAAATTTTTTAGACGGGTTTCCCTTGATGTGGTGCACATTAAGGCAGGGAAGTTTGTATATTTGCTCTTTGTGCAGGACAATCTTTCAGGATGGGTTGAGGCGCACCCTCTGGTAAAATTGTTGGAAGAGAAGGTTGCTCATTTCTTGGAGGAGGACTGGTTTGTGCGTTATGGATTGCTTTTTCTGATCACCATGGACAAAGGCACAGAGTTCCAGGGTTGTTTGGTGGCATTGGTTCAAAGTTTCAGGGCAAAGTTTGGCCGCGTAATGGAGTACTATCCGGAAGGGGCAGGGATGATCAAGAGGGGTCACCAACCTATCAGGGAGGCCCTGGTGAAGATGTGCAGGGAGGATGGCAAAAGGTGGCAGGAAATGCTTCTGGTGGTTCTCTTCATGGATTGGATCTCCGTGAAGCAGTCAAAGGGCTACTTGCCCTATGAGTTTCTCTTTGAACAGTAACCCATTCTTCAAGTAGACATTGAGTTGGATACGCTCTTAGGTGCTGACTGGTGGAAGGTCAAGACCTCCACGGATCTTGTTGAGGCCTGCACCAAACAGCTCCTCATTTGTGAAGCAACCTTAGAAAAGGCAGCAGAGAGGTTGAAGAAGACCCAAACGGTGTCCATCCACTAATGGTAAAAGTTCTGTTCCCACCACCTCTGGGATCTTCTACAGAAAGGGGACTTGTTGCTACTGTACAATTGCAGTCTGGAGTCTCAATGGGGATGACTATTTGCTAACCAATGGAAAGGTCTGTACCGCATGGCTTCCAAGTTCATGGGCAGAAGCTATCAGCTCAAGGAGCTGGACAGAACTCCTCTTAAAAAGAAGGCCATGGCCTTGCACGTGAAGCACTTTTTTGCGCAAGGAGCCACCTTGTTTAATGAGACTGCGGGGGATGGCGCGGACTCTGGAGATGGAGATGCAGCTTTGGAGACAATTGAAGACCTGGTTGGTCTGGAATACTTGACCAATGAAGAGTCTGTGTGTTGTGGTTGTTATTTATAGACACGGAGGCAAGTAGGCTCACCACTGGACATTTGACTTGGAGCGTCTCAGCTGTGGGTGGAAGTCCGCAGTACAATAGGCACAGAGAAGAGCGTTGGCACACTGTCTTTTCCAGGGTACATTAGCTGAGGGCTTGGCATTGGTGCGGTGTGCGCTTTTTGCGGGCAAAATGACAATAATGGGCTGTATTTTTTGCCTTTTTCAGAAATTGCATGGTCAAACATAACTTTCCCTCCGCAGCAGTGGGGTTACTTATGCCAAAGCAAGTGATCAAAGCTAAGTAGTACGGATTAGGTCAATTATGGGATATGCACTGAGATTGCGGGGTGCTGTGGGGCAATGAAAGCTAAAGTTGAGGAGGTGGCATGCGGGTCATTGGGGATCCGTAGTTATGCTGCATGCAGGATTGGGAGTGGTCCACTAGGGAAGATCAACAAGGAGCTTTTGTTAGTTAAGAATTGGTGCAACTCAACTGTTAGGGGTAATAGGCAACAGGATCATTGAATCTACTGCATATCATTGGATTGGGTAAGGATTGGACTATTAGTGAGGAGGATCAGTGCGGATTTCACAGAGGTGGTAGAAAAAGGAGTCTTTCTTTAGCATTTTACATTCCTTTTTATTTTTTGTATATATAAGGAAGATTTTCTTTTTTTGTATGAAGGGGAGGAGGGGAGAGGGAGAATTTTATCATCATTGTAGTTTACCATTATCAGAGATCACATCATCATTATCAGAGATTTTTGTGGCAAATTATAGCTTGAATCTTTTTCTTCTGTTACTTTGGAGTGTAATAACCAGCAAGAGTTCTTGGAGGTCATATTTAGGGAAATATTTCAAGTGTGGAGCTTGTTGGGGAGTCCAACTTGTTTATTTACTATTATTTCATTTCAAGTTAGCTTTAGTGGTTTCCAGCTTGGTTTCAGAAGCGGAGTTCAATTAGGAATTGCAGAGGTATAGGAGTGTGACTCAAGGGCTAGTGGGCTTTCAGGAACTTGGAGAGGGATTGTTGCAGAGAATTTTATATTGTTGCAGGGAATTTACCAAACACACAATCTCTTTCCACAGCCTGACGTGCTGCTCTGGAAAAGTAGGAGATTGTGCACCACTTGTGACAGCTGTCAAGTTGGGGGGGACACTAGTGCTGGATGGGAAATCCTGATTTGGTGAGGGGGTTCTCTAGCCAGTTCACAGATGGAATAACTAGGCACCCAAGAATTTCCGTTTTCTTAATTCTCAGAATGGATTGGTCTCTTGGATTGGCACTGGCTTTGGTTTATGATTGTTTAAGGAATGCGGGAGAGGTGCAATTCTGGGTCTGTGAACGCAAGGATAATCCCCGCAAGTGGAAGGCGGGACAAGGAGCAATAATGCAATAAAAAAATATTTCTTTCTTTCTCCTTTTGTCTGGGTCTGTTTCTCTTTATGATCTGTCTCTTTCTTTACATAAGGGCTTAATGGGCACGGATGAGTATATGGTTGGAGTGTACATGGTCAAATCTTGCCTTGGTAAGGGGATGCTCTAGCCAGTTCACAGCCAGAACAACTAGGCACCCCAGAATGTTTGTTCTCTATTGTCTCTCTTTTTCTGGTGGTTTTGTGCACATCCTGGCGGATAAGTGTTTGTTTGTTTTTCAGAAAGAGTATGGAGAACTTTGTGGCAGTTTTTCTGGGGCACTCCAGGTACCTCTTTGTAATGCTTAGGGACTCACAAAAGCGTGATGGACTGGGGATGTGTTGCCGGGCATTCACAGTTGCGTGGTTGCATGCAAAGTGGATAGGGACTCAGACTTCTCTTTCTATCACTCACTCAGGGAGTTTGGTTGCTCTCACAGGAATACTCAGCTTAAGAAGGAACACATGCTCAAGAAATGTGTATTTTGCATAATTCAATGAATGGCGCGGATACAAAGTAAAAAGAGGAAAAGAGTGGGAAAAGGGAGGAGGGGGGGCAATGCACCTAAGCCATCTTCATAATGTCCTCAATCCCCAACAGGAACAATGCCAGTAGGGCCCGGAATGAATCCAGGAGCTTGGTCCAGGATTCCAAAGATTGGGTGCCAGGGACCGCAAGGAAAGCCCGGAGTAGTGATGTTGACCAATTGGAAAAAGCTTTGAAATTGGCCGCTGGGAGAGCCACCACAATTGGTATCTTGGAAATTTTGGGTGGGCTTGGTGGAAGAGAAGCCGGTAGAAACGGTGGAGTCTCTGGTGGACTGTTTGAGGGATTTGGTCCAGGCGGAGGCAATGATGAGATAACAACCGGAGAAGGTCAATTTGGGGGTGCAACTGGTGTGGTTGAGGCCCTCTCCTCTGAGTCCAACAAGTACCTTTAGGAGGGATCCAAGGCAGGCTGAGGAGTTGGAGGAGGGGGGTGAGGCAGAGCTGGTGGAGGAGCTGCATGCTGTCCAAATAATTCCTTGACGCATGGGTCCCTTGTGCCTTGATTGATTTGGACACGGTCGGCCCAGTATTGAAGGGAAGTCCTGTAAGCTGAAAAGTTTGGGAAGCCCTCCCTCTGGGGTGGCCCTGCGCAACAAAGAGGGGAGGAAGAGTCACAACTCTCACCCAAGGCTTCCAGGGGAGGATAACAACAAGGAAGGGAGCCAGGAATAGTCCACAGGTCCTCCAAGATGGTATTGTTGTCCAAAACCACAAAAAAATCCTGGCAAGCCCTCTTGGGAATTCTAGGGCAAGAGCCCAATTGGGGGGAGCTTGGGGAATTCTCTTGCTAAGGGAGAAGCAAGGGTGGTCATAACAGAAAGAGGTGCAAGCGCAACAACCAGGAATCAGCAAGCATTCAAGCCCATTTCAAGCGCAGAAACTGAAGGATGTCATGGTGGCAATGGAGTGGGGAGGTTGGGTGGTATAGGGGTGAAGAGTGTGAGGGTAGAGGTGGTATAGGGGGCGCAATGTATGTTCAAGGTAACAATGGGAAGACCTCTGGGGACAGAACTCAAGTTGGGGGGGGATGTGGTGTCATTATATAGCCTTGGATTGGGAACTGCGTTGCGGCCTGCATGATCAGAATTAGGTAGGTCAGGCTCAGCAGTTGGGGTGCGCATGGTCTCAGCAGCTGCCGCTGTGGGCTCAGCAGTAGGCCTTGCAGGGCTCAGCACACCAGGTATGGGTTGTTCTTAAAAAGATAAAGCAGGCTGCAACCCCCTTGGACATTACGGACCTAGGAATGGAGCCGGCCCAATCAAGTTTGCCAGGAGATAAGGGAGGGGCAATTGGGGAGGCTATGTGAGCGGGGGACAGGCCCAAGCGTGGACCAATCCGCGGGCACTGGGAAATCTTGATGGAGCCTTGGGAAGATGTGGAAAATTGTGGGGGGATCCAAGTAGGGTGCTGCAGAGGGCCGTGTCATGAGAACCACAAACCAGATGTGTTTGATAGCAGGCAATTACAGAGGATTGGGTGGTATGGGGATGGGTTAGGGTTAGGCCAGGGTTTTGTGTTTTAGGTTTTCTTCTTTAATTTTTTTCTAGGCTGTCATTGCGCTTGTACATAGGTTAGGGTTGAGAGGGAGGGAATAAAAGTCCTCTCCCTCAGCGCAGGTCTGGAAGGGGACACGCTATCCCGGGATTATGGTGGTGGAGGAAGGAATTCACATCTCTATCTCTCAACTTAAGGGCGCATCCCACACCTCCCAGATGCTAGAATCAATAACTTCTGAACTTGTGGAAAATTTGGGGAGCGCCTTTCTCTAATTTCCACAATTTCCCCACACAAACCTCCTTTGAAAAGGGAAAACAAAAGGCCTGTGATTCCATCAACCTCAACCCTAATAGCCTTCAAAAGCAGAGAAACACTTGAAATTTTTCTGGCTTTGAGGATATCATGGAGAATCAAGATTCAAGAAAGTCAATTGATTGATTCTACTTGCTTTCCAAATCAAGCTGATTCCTATTCCCCTCCTCCAAAAAACAGCAAAATCACAAATTGAATCCAAAAAACTTCAATTTGAAAAGGAGAAGTGGGATTTTCAACTGGCTAGGTATTTTCAAAAGTGGAAAGATGAGAGTTTGGCTCATCAAAAAAATTTGGATACTGAGTGGCAAATCAAACAGGTCAAGCTGTAGTTTCAAAAAGAGGAAAAGGAGAAGGATTGATAGAAAGACCAACTCAAAAAGGAGAGGGAAAGGCTAGCCACAGAAAAAAAGATAGGTTATTGGTACCCATGGCATTTATTGGTAGCAGTAGAACTGTGGATGAAATAAAGGAAATTACTCAATTGCTTGTCTTGTAAATATATTTAATTTTATAAAAATGAAAAAAATGAAAAAAAAAATTTTTGATTGCAACAACATTTGAGTGTATTTTTTACACCCCCAATGAACAAATCTCTTCTATTTTTATTTATATTTTTTTTGCTAAGGTATATTATGCCCCTGGCCAATTCTTTGCTAGTTTTTTGAGTTGTTTTATTAATTTTAATGGACATGGCCATTCTGGTATGAGTGGCGGACTCCACAGCTGGAAAAGTACAGTGCTTGTACTTATTGGCTGCCCAAACCATTTTGAAAACACCTTTTTGTTTGAAATCAATCCCAAAACCCTAGTCAGGGAACACAAATTTGCCATTGGATACTTGATATTCATCGTTGTTGCTGATAATTTGTCCATTTGATTTTTTGGTTGGGACCACCAGTAAAAAGGAATAGGAGGAGGCATGACCTTTGTCAATATGGGGAGAGTTTTAGAAGGATTCTGAATTGAAGGTGATGTGAGGGGAGCAGTTGAAAGGAGTGAGGCCAGATTCAAATTCCAATTAGGAGAAGGAAGGGATATTTTTGTCCATCATAACTTCATGGCTGGGATCAAATGCAAGTTTGGCTAATTTTTGAAACAGTTGCCCCAATATTTGAGAGACCTTGTCAGAACTAAGGTTCAAAAAATAATACTCTTTAGGGGAGGATTTGACAGCATCTTTCTTCAAATATTTTCCAAATAGTTCAGAAGGGTGCATCAATTTTTGCCATCCAATTTCCCACATTTTCCCACCCCAAGATCTTGAGGGACCAACAGTGTTGACAAATTTTTGGATTGGTGAAGGAATGTTGTTACTGAGTTTATGTCCTTATTCTCTTTCTCAGAGAGTTCATCCAAAGGGACAAATTTGATGATTGCAACAATAGCCTCATTATCCAATCAATCTTGAACATATACTTTTCCAGAGCTGAAGAAATGGAATTGTTTGATCTTCTTTTTGGCCTGTTCCAAATCTTCAGGGGTTGGTTTTTGACTTTTCTTGAAAATGGAAGGATACAGTTTCAAGGGATGTGGTTTGCATAAAGACAAAACAACCTTTTCCTTAATTGTTTCCTCAGTCACGTCCATTGAAATTTCAGAATCCCGCATTTGAGCCCTCCTTTTCTGGCAAGCCGTTTTCTTCCCACTTCTCTGTATTTTTTTCAAACTAGCTCCTTCCATCTTTTTCCCTCCCAACTGTATACTTTGATTGGGTCAAGGATCAAGATGGAAATCCATTATTTGTAACATTTTGAGTTTGGTGGGGGAAGAATGGGCAGTCAAGAAAGGGTGGTCAAAGTGGTGAAATGTCCAATTGCATTGCATTGAATAAAAAAAAAACATTCATTAGTCCTGTATAGCCCACTTAGATGATCAACAAACATAGAAAATAACAAAACAATACCTGCAATTCTCCTACCAAAAAAATAAAAAAAATAAAAAAAAACAATCAGTCACCTTTTAATTATCAGCAAGGAGGAGGAGGAGCTGAAGGGGGGGAAGCTCATTTTTCAATCAATTGATTGCTCACCAATTAATCAGGAGGAGGAGGAGGAGGGGCAGGGGCTGGTTGGCCAATAACTTAATTGGAAACCAATCAATTTGTTTGCAAGCAAACAACCTTTTCTTTCCAGTTGGTTGATTTATCAACAGGAAAGCAATTAATTGTTTGGTCAGCCAGCAACCAATTGATAGTTTGCTTTCCGGTTGATAAATTGGTTGTCCAGCAAGCAATTGATCAATTTGTTGACCGGTGAGCAAACAATCAATTGCTTTCTGGTCAATCAATTGACCAACCAGCAAGCAAAGGTTGTTTGCTTGCCAACCAATCAATTGGTTGACTGGCAAGCAAACATTTGCTTGCTTGCCAATGGATCAATTGGTTGACCAACAAGCAATCAAGCACTTGCTTTCGAATGGACCAAAGAGGAGGAGGAGGGGGTGATGGGGAGCAAGAGGAGGGGTTGAAATGGAGGAGGAGGAGGGGGGGTGCTTACCAGAGTTACAAAGCAAGGAACAAGAAGGATCTCTAAAACAAGTAGAAGGAGGGGGGAGTTAGCTCCAATGAATCAAGGAGGAGTAGGAGGGGCTTAACTGGGGTGCTGAGCAAAGAAAAATAAGTACAAGTATTACTGGGTGAACTTGGAGGTAGGTGGAGGTGGATGGTGAGGTGGTTGTGGTGGGTGAGGAGGTTTGGTGAGGAGGAGGGAGTTGTGGACCTGTGGGTTGGTGGGTTGATGTGGTTTTTTGAGCAGGAGGAGTATTGAACCAGTGGTTTGGTGGGTGTTTTGAAAGTTATGGTTCTAAGTCCACCAAAAAAAAAAAAAAAAAGTCAGCCTAGGATTTGGACAATCAAAACCAAAAAAATTTGGTGATGTTATATTTCACCTATTTAACAGTTGAATGCTACTCATCAAAGTGAGCCGGTGTGAGCGGTAGAATCTTCCCTCTCAATGCAGAAGATGAGGCACAATATGAGACTGGGACAACATGAGGAGGATCAGTAATATTGTCTTCAAATATTTCTTCCCATTCATCTTTGATGTTGGAAAGAAGGTTGTGAAGTATCACACAAGTGATAATCCAGTTAATGAGAAACTTCATGTATTTGGAAGATTGGAGCTGTTTTTGCATCTACTATAAGCCATCCCATCTTCCTTTCATGATTCCTATGGAATGCTTAATCCAAACTTGTGAATGGTCAAGATAATAGTTGAAATTGGTTTTGGCTCAATCATTGGATGAAACATTGTGGTATGCTGGAACCACATATTTCCCACTCACATAAGCTGAATTGACCAAAAGGTATTGATCTTTCTCAAAGTAGTTATCTGGTTGTTGGGAAATCCGCATCCAATTGAAAACATATGAATTGTGACAATAACCTGGAAGGCTGGCATGGAGGTATATGAACTTCTTGTTGTTATCACAAACAAGTTGTAGTGACACAGAGTATCTATACAAACCAATGAAACATACTTTTTCAGTGTATTATCAAAGGCTTTGGAAAGGAAATGAATAAATTGCCTTTTTTTTGAATCAAAATAGTGGCTGCCATCTAGCTTGGGTTTTTGACCCAAGGGGATAGTGGCTCCATCAAAAAAACCAATGCAACCAGGAAAGCCTTCAGTCTTGATTACTTCAGATATCTCCTTGCTTTCTTCTTTGGTTGGCCAAAAAGGACTGAGAAATGGAAAGATACAATAGCAATCATGACTCTTTTTGTTTGCAAGTCAATGGATCCATAACTAACTGAGAATAGTTTTTCTAATTGGTGTATTTCTGCTCCATTTTCATTTAATCCCAATCTACAAAGAGAAAAAGCCAGTTTGATAGCTGGATTTCTTTGAGGATTCTGAGAATTTTTCCAGAAGATGTGGCGGTCTTCAATCATCTCCAGAAGTTCCATGAATGAAGGAAATAAAGTTTGGAACAGTTGCTGGAAGCTTAAGTTGGGGAGTAGATGAAGCTTTTGCCTTTCATAAATAGGGTTGTGGAGAGTGTGTCTTTTTGGAACCATTTATTGCTTTTCCAAAAGAGAATTCAAAGCTAACCATGTTGATTCCAAATGGAGTCTGAATCAGATTCTGAATCAGAGTCAAATAATAAAAAAAATTCAGTCAGCTTTTTTGCATTTTCAACTTGCTGGTGGGAAGTTTGATTGGACATGTTGAGAAAGATGATGTTGGGATTTGTTTGAAGCAATGGAGATGAGATGTGTGGGATGTGATGGAGATGGGATTGGTATGGATGTGCTCAGGTGGTGGTGTGGATGGGTGTTTTTCATGTGATGGGATGTGTGTGATGTGATGGAGATGTGAAGCAATGCAGATGTGAAGCAAAGGAGATTTGAATCAATGCAGATGTGAAGCAATTCAGATTTGATATGTGTGATGCAATTGAGATGGGATTGGTATGGATTTTCTGAGGTCGAGGTGTGGATGGGTTTTTTGCATTTTATGGATGGTGTATGGATGATAATGGCAGGTTTTATGTTTGAAACCCACCATTTTGAAATAGACCAGTTAGGGGGTATGTGTATTTCAGAAACCCGCAGTTAAAAATGGCAGGTTTGCAAAAAAATATGGCATGTTTTTAATGGTGGTTTTGCTAAATTTGATACACCCTATCATTAATTGCATGTTTCTATTATTATTGGGTGATGTCAAATTCACGGCTCCAACTGTGTGGTAGTTTTTTAGGGCCCTACACGGCTCAAATAATCCATGTAGGGCCCAAAGACGACTACAAAGGGCTTTTTCAAACATGCGCAACCCCCGGGGGGTTGTGTAGGAGCTGTGTGACGGCCAAACACATCTCATTTGAGCTGTATACCCCTGTATACGGCTCAAAAACGCCGTGTTTGGGGGTGCACAACCCCTTGGAAGTTGTTCCAGAATTTTGGGCACCCCCTGGACCACACTTGGGTTCTGTCAACCCAAATTTTGGATCAACGCATACTTTGTGGGACTGTTGTTCCACACCTAGCAATCCCAAAGAGACTTTAAATTGAAACCAAAGTGAAATTAAAGTGAAAATTGAAATCATATATAGTTCTGCAAAAAATTCTTTCTCAACTCAAAAGTGAGCAAACTTTGTTTTTTCAATTGAAAGTTGGATTGAATACTGAAGTATACCATTGCTTTTCTTTGCAAGGGAACAGTGGCAAGCCCTCCTTCTTCTGACATGGCTGCCTGGAAGGTCTAAATTGATAGTGCCATCAACAAAGCTTTGGAAAAAGAAGCAAAGGATTTGGGTAATGAAAAATTGGAAGCCCCAATTGCATCCTCATCAAGGATGAAAATCAAGGAACAAAATGTTTCACAGTGGGATTTGACCTCTGGTCTTGATTAACACTTTATGTTACTGGTATTTGCCTGATTTAATTTGATTGAAACTGATGGAGTGCATGCAATGAATATAACTATGTAACTATGACAGATCCACTTGACCCACCTCCTGTGAGAGCTTTTAATACTAAGGAAGGGGCACAAAACTATTGTCAAACATGGGCAATGAAGCATGGTTATGCTTTGACAGTTTTCAACTCAAAGTGTGACCAATATGTGGATTTAGCATGTGATAGACATGGTTCCTATTTAGGAAAACTTCTTACTAAATGGTCTAGACAAACTCACACAAGGAAGGTTGGGTGCAAGTTATTAATCCATGCAAGTTTCACAAAGGCAGACCCCCTGTGGCAAATCTACTATAAAGAAATGCAAAATAACCATCAACCATCTGAAAATCCCTCTGTGCATCCTCAACTGAGGAGAATCTCTGGGCAAGCCTTGGATTTACTTAAGGAAGGCATGAAATATGGGTTCAATACGTTACAGCTTAAGAGAAAATTGAGCAAGATTGATGGGTGTAATTATGTTGATTACCAAACAATCTATAACACTAAGCAGAAGGTAACGCTTGCAGAACTAAAGGGTAAAAGTGTTATGGAGGTACTCTATGAACAGCTTGAAGAAACAAGTTGGATTCACTGTTCAAAGTTCAGTGGAGAGGGTAACTTGGAGGCCCTGTACTTAGCACATCCTGATGCAGTAAAGCTTTCAAAACAATTCCATCATATTGCTATTTTGGATTGTACTTATAAGACAAATAAGTACAAAACCCCACTATTGCATGTTGTAGGAATGACAACCAATTGGAAAACTTTCACAAAAGCTCTTGTTTTTATAACAAAAGAAATGTTTGAGTTCTACAGTTGGTCTGTAAATTTGGCTTATGATCCTGAGAGACTTCCAAAAGTCTTTGTGACAGACCATGAAAAAGCACTGATTTGTGCTATTGAATCTAGTTCCCCTGATTCATCAAGACAATGTTGCACTTGGCACTTGTCTAAAAACATACAAGCAAACTGTAAAGCGCGCTTTGTTAATGACGTTGAAGGATGGGAAAGCTTTATGACTCTGTGGTAAAAGTATGAGGCCTCAAAGACCAAGGAGGAGGCGGAGGTCAATGATGCCAAACTCAGAGTAGGTCCAAATCACTGCTTCTTATTCTTCCTATTTTTGGTTTCTGACCTTTTGACTTTTATAGTGTTTCTTGAAAGACTATGAAGATGTACTTGAGTATATGGAAAATAACATTTTCTCTATCAAAGAGACGTTTGTAACAGCGTGGACTTGTATAAACCCAGATTTTGGAAACAAAACAACATCTTGGGTTGAAGGGGCCCATGGGACTCTCAAATGATTCCTTGAAAACTCTTCAGGAAACCTATTGGATGTTTGGAAAAGCCTTGATGGAACAGTTTTGAATCAAATTAAATTGGTTCATGCATCACTTTAAAAATCTTGAATTAAGTTAGGGAAAGTTCTTCCACCTGAACTGTTACCATTGGGTTACAAATTGTCTTTAGAGGCAATTCATCTTATTAGGGAAAAATTTTAGAAATTCAAACATGATCATGATGGCAAAGTGTGCACCTATTCATATTCCAAGACTATGGGTTTTCCCTGTTCCCACCAACTAGGTGATTGTCTAGCATTCAGAGGATCTGTGGTACCCAAAGATGTTCATCCTCAGTGGAGGTTGGACTATGACCCTTGCAGTTCTAGTTCTGTAAGTTGGCTTAAGTTGGAATGTTCAAATTTCTATGTTATTAATTCTTTTTGATTAATGAATCCTAATTCACTAATGGTTGATCCTTTTGAATTTTTCCAGTGCAATGTTGATGAAATGCTAATCATTCCTCAGTTATGTGAAAAATTGAATGCAATGATCTTGGAATCTCCAGATCATGATCAAAGCGGCCTATTGAAGTATATCATTCAGAATATTACAAAATATCAATCAAAGCCAAGACTTGAGCCTAAATTCTTACAATCAAGTAGGGGCAGGCCAAAATTGACAGATATGCTGCAAGAACCATGTTGGTTTGAGCATGTTGAAAAACAACTCAAGGGTGGAAAATGACTAGAAGGGCTCCAAACAAGAAAAGACAAAAGATTTTAAGTCTTTTCTTTTGGGATATGTTCATTTTTTTTGTTGAATGAACTTATTTACTAACTCATCATGAATTGTTAGTCAAAGTTGGCAGAATCTGAATCTGAATTTCATAGTTCAGAGGAAGAGACTGAAAGTGACTTGGGATCACTTAATTTGGAATCAGAATCCTCTTCAGAGGAAGACAGCGTGCAGCAAAGCTCAACCAAAATCTCATCTTTGGTATGTATTCATTTAATTGATCAGATTAAAGAAATCAATACTAAGTTAGTTTTCATGATTGGAACCAAACCTGAAATACCTCAATCAAATACCCAAGAAATCCCATAAGCTCTTGGGTGAGGTTTGGGATGAGATTTGAATTGGGAATTAGAGTCATTGCTAAATCTCTTGGTTATGAAGAAAATGGTTGGTTTAAAGTTAGGAAGGAAATGATTGAAAAATTAGAGAAAAATAAAGCATGCTACATTAAGATGCTTGGCTTTGAAAAGGAGCTTGAAAAGATTAAACAAAGACTTGATGTTGAAGAAATCAATGAAAAGATTCCCTCCTCAAAATGGCTGGCTAAATTAGATATGGGTCAAATCATAGCAGGCTCATATTCCAGACCTATATGTTTCATTTCATTGGAGTCATGTGATACTTATACTCCAATGAAAAATGGTTTTATTGATCAATCAGATACAAAGTTCATTTCCTTTGTAAACAATAACCACTGGCTTCTATTAGTACTTGAGGGAGAAATGATTCCAATCCTGCCCATTTTAGCAAAACCACATTCCTTGATTTCTAAAAAAGCCTCTGGTTGGGTTGATCATCTCAAAGATCAAATGCAAATGTATTCTAGATTTTAATAGACTTTGACTTCATTTCATCATTGGGTTTCATATA
Organism: Puccinia polysora; assembly: GCA_025617555.3. Classification (NCBI taxonomy): domain Eukaryota; kingdom Fungi; phylum Basidiomycota; class Pucciniomycetes; order Pucciniales; family Pucciniaceae; genus Puccinia; species Puccinia polysora. Next base: position 24,647,201 of record CM062635.1, read on the forward strand.
AATTTTAATTCTAATGCAGCTAACAAATTCTACTAATATAAAGGGTTATCACATTTTGAACATCATTATGTTGAGTGTTTTGAGTTAACATCATTATATTGAGTGTTTTTAATGAGATTTTATTGGAAAGTCAGTTCAACTTGTGTTGGGCTGATTCCATCACAAGCTTAACTTATGTTAAGCTTGGAATGGGATCAGCTTAACACAAGTTGAACTTGTTTTTTTTTTGGTGTTTTTACTTTGGGGCTAGTCAAAAGACTTGTATTTTTTGGAGAACTTTTGCTTTAGGGATGGTCAAAAAAATTCTTTAATTGTTGGGCCCTTATACTTTAGGGATGGTCAAGTTGAACTTAATTTAGGGCTTTTCAAGTTACTTGTATTTTTTTGGTGTTTTCACTTTAGGGCTTGTCAAGTTTGTTGCCTTTTTCTTTGGTGTTTTTAGTTTAGGGCTAGTCCAGTTAATTTTGTTTTTTTGGGTCTTTTTACTTTAGGGCTAGTCGATTGGATGGTATCAGTTTTTTTAGTTTTTTATTTATTTATTTATTTGGTGTTTTTTAACCAAAAAATGAACATTGTTTGATTTTTTGGTTGATTTCTGTTTTTTGGAAGGTTTATTTAGTTTATGGGTTATTTTAGTACCCTTTCATTGCTTTTTTTTGGCTCACCACGGTCTGGTGGCGTGTGGGATGCCACACAACTACATTTCAGCCGTGTAAAACTCCACATGGCTCAAATGTAGTCGTGTGGAATCCCACACACCAGCAGACCAGGCTGGGTTGGCTGCGCAACTCTTTGAGCCATGGGGGGTTGTACATGGCTTGGATTGGACCGTGTGGTGTTCCACACGGCCCTATTCAAACCGTGTGCACGGCTCAATGAGCCGTGAATTTAACATTTCCCATTATAATTAACTGTAGCATAAATATCTAATGAGATTAAAGAAATTTTATCTTCCTGTAATATCTTTTTAAATAAATGATCCTTAATCATCTTTCATCATTTTCAAAAGATTTATTATCATTCAACTTCACATTTGGTTTTTTGGAGCTCTCAAATAAGCTTGTTATAATTTGTAACAACCTCATTATTGATAAATTTTCAATATTTATATCATCTTTTCCATTTTTTTCTTGATTTATTTTTTTCATATAAATTTTTTTATGATTTTCTATTATGTTTATAATATCAGGTTGGAAAAATTGAATATTCTTGGTGTTTTCAGCCTATTTTTGTAGATCAAGTATCATACCTTGGTATTATTTTGTCAGGTTTCCACCACATATGCTGTGGTAATTACTGTGTTTGATTTCTATATGCAGATGACATCCTGTTTTCAGGACTTGGAAAATCAAATTAATATAATTTTGGGGCCTTTTCCAGGAATTTTTTGAATAAATTTTCTATGGAATTCCTTCTCAATCTGGTTTTAACAAAACAAAACTTGGTTTCTGGTAAATTATTTATTTTAACCATAATATCTACATCAAAATCAACAGATTTTCCCCAATATGAAAATTTTTTATCTTAAGAATCTCTGATATCCACATTGGCAGGTAGAATGGGCTCTAAGGCTTTCCAATACCAAGAGATATCAAGTCAATCAATCCTAATGACATTATTTTTTAAATTGATTTATTTTGAATTAAATTTTGAGCAATTAAATAGAAAGTTAAATGGTCAAGTTCTGAAGGGAAAGGAATATCCAAAAATTTATTTATTTGGTTTTTTGATTTACTGGAACCCACAAATCACATTTAATTATGGGAAATGTTAAATTCACAGCTCATTGAGCCATGTACACAACTATGTACACGGCTCTTTGAGTTGTGTACACAACTGTGTACACGGCTCTTTGAGTTGTGTACACAACTGTGTACACGGCTCTTTGAGTTGTGTACACAACTGTGTACACGGCTCTTTGAGTTGTGTACACAACTGTGTACACGGCTCTTTGAGTTGTGTACACAACTGTGTACATGGCTCTTTGAGTTGTGTACACAACTGTGTACACGGCTCTTTGAGATGTGTACATGGCTCAATGGGCCGTGTGGCACCCTACACAACTAAAATGAGCCGTGTGGCATGCTACACTGCTCAAATGGGCGGTGTGTCATGCTACACAACTCAAATGGGCTGTGTGGCATGCTACATCTCCCATTTGAGTTGTACAGCACCCTAAAAAACTAAAATCAAGTTGTGTAGCCTCCACTACATAATATATAATGGATAATAAATAATAAATAATAAATAATAAATAATAAATAATAAATAATAAATAATAAATAATAAATAATAAATAATAAATAATAAATAATAAATAATAAATAATAAATAATAAATAATAAATAATAAATAATAAATAATAAATAATAAATAATAAATAATAAATAATAAATAATAAATAATAAATAATAAATAATAAATAATAAATAATAAATAATAAATAATAAATAATAAATAATAAATAATAAATAATAAATAATAAATAATAAATAATAAATAATAAATAATAAATAATAAATAATAAATAATAAATAATAAATAATAAATAATAAATAATAAATAATAAATAATAAATAATAAATAATAAATAATAAATAATAAATAATAAATAATAAATAATAAATAATAAATAATAAATAATAAATAATAAATAATAAATAATAAATAATAAATAATAAATAATAAATAATAAATAATAAATAATAAATAATAAATAATAAATAATATGGAGTATTGTATGGGCCCCCACGCGTTGAGGGGCCCTACACACCACTCCCAGAGGTTGTGTGGGGCCCTACACGGCACCCACACAACTGGAGCCATGTACACGGCACCCACACGACTGGAGCCATGAATTTAACATCACCCGTTAATTATTTATACTAACAGAGGAAACTAGTGGAAGATGAAAAATTTTTAAAATCCAATACTTTACAATTAAGTCTTGAGTTTGAAAAAGCTCAGTTAAAAGATTTGAAATTTCAAGCAGGGTTTTTTTATTTTCAAAAGAAAAAATTGATGTAAGGTTTAAATGAGAGTTCATTTTGATAGAAAAATTAAACTTTGAATATTTAAAGCTTAGAATTCTGGATTGCAAAACTCAATAAAGTCATGGAAATGAACCATGTTAGAGAAAGAGATTTCAGTATTTCAAAAAAATTGTTTTTTTAAAAAAAGAAAATAGGAGTAGCCAAAGGTTCATTAATTTATTTGATAATTTTACTTTAATACCACCACCCCAAGTACCTAGTGAGAATAATAGGATGTATCAGAGTTTGAAAAACTGCCATTTTTTTAATGGTGGGTTTCCCAAAAATACCTCAATTTAAAACCCACCATTCACCATTGGAAAAAACCACTCATTTCACAAAAAAGGCGTCAAAGTTACAGGGGAAATAAGTGTTTTTTTTCAAATATATTATACACAGGTACCTCTTCCAATCAACTATCTCAAATCACCAATCACCACCAACCTCCAACCAATTTCAATCATCCACATCAACTTCCATCCAAGCAATCATCCATCAAAAAAACCATAAGATCAACAATTCAGCTTGTGGGATCTTATCCCATTTGCATCAGTCACCAAAATTTGGAATCTAATTAGTTGAATTTTTGTGATGAAATTTTGAGTCCTTATGAAAACTCTCAAAGTTCTACCAATGGCTGCACTCCACTCAAATTTGATGGGAATCAACACAAAACTTTGACTAAAACTATGAATACTATTTTCAAACCATTGGATCAAGAAAATGAAGATAGATTCATACAATAAATTTGATTGAAAAGATGGAATCAGGCAAGCTTTCCCGCTCAACATCATCTGTAAAATTTGAGTAAGAAACTCAAAATTAGCCCCCCCCCTAAGTTTATTTATTTTTTTTATTTTTTGGATCAACACCAATCCTGTAAAACAACTCTCTTAATTGGATCAGCATGGAACCATGAATTAGTATCAAGTCACCCCAAAACCTCCAACCTCTCTAACACAATCCTCCTCTGAACCAACAGGAATTATAAATAGTACAAAAATTGATCACAGAAATCCAACTGACCAAACATGGATCAAGAAATATTCCTTGGATCAATTAACATCCTCCTCAGTCTTGAGTACAACAAGCACTCAACTCCAAGCTGAAAGTACTCATTTTTTGAAAATCAAATGAACTGTCTGTTTTGAATATTGTGAGATTAATGATTTGATGCATTTGATAGGTAAAAAAAATAGAAACCAAAAATAGAAAAAAATAGAAAAAAATGAAAAAAATGTCCAATCACACAAGAATAAAGAATTTTTTTGTCCTTTTTTTCAATTCAAACAGGTTCCATTAAATAAAGAAATTATCCACATCATTTAGGCGGCTTGAATATTCTTAAAGATCTAAAAAAGAATTTTCATACTCCATCTATCATCAATCTGTTGAATTTCTGATCTAAATACCCCTCAATCCTACACATTTCTATTATATCCATGCGGGAAAGGGAAAAAACCTCAGCACTTGTGCCTAAGCTTTGACTTTCTGCCCTTTCCCTTTGATCTTACTTTGGTTGATCATATTCCTAACTAAAGTTGTAATTTTTGATTTAAATCCCACTCAATCTAAGAAAGAATTGAAACTAAAAAGTGTGGGGATATCAAATCAAACCTCCTTCCTCTAAATCCTTCTTTCCTTCTATTTTACTTAAAAATATAAAAGAGGATAAACTTTGTTTGGTGTCACAAGTTTCTTCAAGGATCCCCTCTCAAAATAACCTCTGTTGGAGCCCCAGAAAGCATGCTGAATCTCTGGGGAGGAGGTAACCAAACTTTCTGGGAGGAATCCCTCTCTGCCCTCCAAATTCTTGTTAATTTCCTCTGAATCAGTTTCAAATGATAGAAAACAGATTAATCTGAAAACCCATTTTTTGTACCAAGATGGTTTGTATATAAATCTCCCCTGGAGATCAAAAAAATCTTGCCCTGATTGTGCATAGGTTGAAAACCACCCTTCTATCCTGATGGTGCAATCAAGTATCATCTTGGAGTTTTTGCAAGAGGAGGATCATATTACTTCCCCCCCCCTCTGAGTACAGCATTTCTGGTTTAGCACACAGGATTTTCTTTCAGAATCACTATGATCACTTATACCGATTTTGGATAGACAAATCAGGATGAAATTAAACTTTGACCAAGTAAATTGGGATCTACATGATTTAAGCAACCAATTTATTGAAGCAAAAAACAAATTAGAAATAATCCAATCATGTTAGAGTTCCTCTATCTCCTTTTAATCAAGTTTATTTTGATAAAAACATGGAAATTGAAAAAAATTCCAATATCCCAGAATTTCTAATCCAATAATATTCAACAAGCTTATTAAAATGAAATTAATAAATGATCAGATAGTGAAAATTTAGAGGATCAGACATATTTTTGGTATTTTAAATTCAAAGGAAGTACCTCTCTCTGTCCCTTCTAACTCAAAAATCCAAAATTAAGGAATTTATGTCTGAATTAAAGAAATGGTTTTTATTTTCAAAGGAATAATCAATAATGGTTTGTTAATCAATCAGATAAAAGATTTATTATATTTTTGGGTTTCAGATGAGCACCTAATTTAACACAATGGTTAAAATCAAATGAAAGGGTGACAGAATGCTGAATGAATTGGTTTTCAGATCCACTTTTCAAATAAATAAATAAAAATAGGTACTACACTTAACCACTCCAGCCTAGTAGAATCATCCAAGAATATTTAATAACCTGACAAATGAATATTCAATGACACAAAACTATATCAGTTCAAATAAAATTACAGAAAACCAATGATTTCATTTTTTAAAAATAAGTATGAAATATTAAAAGTATACCACAAACATAACAGATCTTGATCTTTGATGACCACAAAACACATTGATAGATCAACTAGTTAATAAATAAAAAATACAAAAATGATTGGTAGATATTATAAAAGGGTGATGTTAAATTCACGGCTCCAGTTGTGTGGGAGCCAAGTGGGGCCCCACACGGCCTGTGGGAGTCGTCTGGGCCCCACACAACCTGTGGGAGTTGTTTAGGTCCCCTCAACGTGTGGGGGCCCATAAACTACTCCATATAATTTATTATTAATTATTTATCATTAATTATTTATTATATATGATTTATTATTTATTATTATTTATTATTTATTATTTATTTTTTATTAATTATTATTTATTATATATAATTTATAATTTATAATTTATTATTTATTATTTATTATTTATTATTTGTTATTTGTTATTTATTATTCATTATTTATTATTTAGTGGAGGCTACACAACTTTATTTTAGTTGTTTAGCGTGCCGCACAACTCAAATGGGACGTGTAGCATGCTACACAGCCCATTTGAGTTGTGTAGGGTGCCACACGGCCCATTGAGTCGTGTACATGGCTCAATGAGCTGTGAATTTAACATTTCCCATTATAAAATCATTAAAAAAATAGATGAAAATAATTTTACACAAATCTAATCAATCCAATAAATCATCATGTGCAGAATCAAAAAATTAAAAAATAAACAAAAAAACTGATCTAGACACAAAAACCATTCACTGATCCTACAGCTCCAGAATAACCTTTGCTAAAATACCAATAGACCATGCCAATACAGCTCTGTCTGCTCTGCTAGCCTCAGAAAATGGTACCTTTCCATCTCTATATTCCCTTAGAAGGCCATTTTCAACCCCAAAAAAGTTATATCTACAGTACTCCTTTTTGTTCTATTTACACACATAATCCATTAGATATCATCTGTAAACCATTCCAACAGCTTTTTTATTACTTATAAGGGATAATTAAGTGATCCATTTCCATATTCTATTAGTATATTTCAAATAAGTTGAAGATTTATAACCATTTTTGCTGATATAAGTCTTCAAGCACCCCACTTAGATTTATAACCATACAAGTTTGAATTAATGTAGGTACCAAGAAATTATTGACTTAAACAGAAAGTTATTCCCTCTCTGCTTTGACTGATGTGCTACTATATCCCATCCATACCACCTTATTCTGGATGATCCTTCCTTGTTGTCAAGCCATAAGTTTCCAATTTTGCAGGGAGTCAACTTTCAAAGTGAATCCACTAAAGTAGAGGTTTTAAGGACCCCCAGTCTGTGTAAACTGTGGCCCCTTTTAAACTCTTATCCATATTTAAAAAAAAAAAAAAACCACTTTGCATTCCACCATTGGCAACTATTAACATCTTTTTCAGGATTATATCATTCAAAGGAATATATTTATAATTTTATTTCATCATTTCTGGTAGCTAAAAGATTGGAAGGTACTTGGCATCCAGGAATCTGACAGCTAGTGAGTGATTTGTTTTTAAATCTTATACTTAATCTTTGATCCTGATTCATGGGGTTCTCTTTTTTATATATAGTCTTGTTTTGGACATGGTTTGATTCAAAATATCAAGATGATCAAAATGATTGAAGGAGGTTATAATTTCAATGGTTGGAATCAATTTTAGAAAAATTTTAAATCAGACCAACTTAATTTGAACCTCAGGTCAACAAGAACCTCAAGCAGCTCTCAAGGCGCCTGAAAGCTGAGAGCAAGTAGAAGACTTGAACAATATTATCATCAGATTCACAAAGAGCTTGAATGAGCATTTCTAAGTGGTTTCCATGACTTAAAACCAACCTATCTCAACATTATCATCACCATCTTACCAAGCCAATCAAAAATGAACATTAACCAAAATTTTGTTTAACTGTTTTTAGAAACTCTTAATCTCAACATTTTCATCATGAATGTTTTTCATTTTGATCCCCACTCAAAGCCTCATGAAAAAATAAGATCTTAAATGGTATAGAATTTTCTGATTTTTTTTTTCTTTCTTTTCCTCCAGCATGTTTTTTGAGTGCTTTTTGCTTTCAGGGTTCTTTTGAGTGTTTTGTGCCTTCAGGATTTTTTTATTTTTAAAAAATATATACATTAAAATATTTATAATTTGGTAGTTTTAAAAGTTTCAATTGTGTTTTATGTAAGTGAATTTAATAAAATTAAATAAATTCAATTTTTGAGCAGCAGATTTTGCTTGAAACACATGCCTCAAAAACAAACTGACCTTTTTTGGTCAATCATTCCCATTATCTTTGTCTACCCACTGTATGTATGTGCATACATACCTACACCACAGGTTCAATGTGATGTGGAGTCACCCAGGCATGAAACACTGGTTAAAAGGCACTCCCTTAGTGGGCAGAAGCTGTCAAAATAATGTCAGCATGCAATAATGTCAAGGCTGGTTGAGAGCCTGCAGACATTTCAGCACAATTTCAAAGCTTAGTTCTGGTGAGACAGTTTCAATTTTCTGTCAAAGTTGATTTGACAGCTCATCAACTTGTTGGTCAGATGGTCAAAAAAGGGTCAAATCATCATCAAGGATGACAATGATTCAACCTTTTTTTAATTGATTCCATGGTTGGCATGGTAGATAAAATTATTTAATATTTGTTTTTGATATAATTTTCATTTCTCATGTTTTAGTCAGAAATAAATAATATTACACAAATTTTCATGTTTTTATGGAGAGAAAGTGACAACCACCAGTTAAAAATGAAATAAGATTGAAATTTACGACTGATTGAGAAAAAATTTTGATCATTCACATTCATGGATTTCCCCTTCTGTTGGCATGATTAATGCCTCACATGTTCTTGCCATCAAACAATCATTCATCTTTTTCAGAATGGCTTTGGGCCAGCTGTTTCAAAGATTGAAGATTGATTTTAAGTAAGTAAAAAATTTGCAAAACATGGTGCTCAACCACCCAGAAAAAAAAAGTCTTACGCTGTGAAAAAACTAATTGGGTGCTGGCATAATTCTTGCAAGTCTATCAATATCCTTCCAGTGCACCATATCCCAATGTATGGGGCTGGCTCTATGAATTGCCATTTGGAGTTGTAAGAAGGCAAGTCTTACCTTTGCTTGAAGGGGAGCCTTACAAATGACGTTATTCACTAATTTGTGTTTGTGTCTGGGTCCAAACGCTTGATAGATCTGAAACAAGGTCATGATCAGCTTTTTCTTAGAATGAGAACCCAATCAAAAAATAAAAGAAAGCTTAACTTTAACAATAGGTCCGCCAGCTTGGTAATTGGCCCATTCCTTATGTGGGTACTTGTGTTGGGAACACTTTAGAGAAGATTGAGGTGGTTATTGGAACAGGTAAGTTAGAAAGATCTCAAAAAAGTTTTGGAAAGGTCAAATTTAAATCACCATGTTTCTTAAGCTTGATTTTTTGTACTTGACCAGCTTTCCAAGAAAATTTGCAACATCTTTTTGGGCCATTGGATCATTTGTTTTTTAACCTGGGGGAAGGTAGTTATTTTTGATCTTGCTCAATTGTTTGCCAAGAAAATCCTAATTGAACAATCTCAGTTAGTCTGAATATCAAATAAAAGACACAAAAAGTAAACTTACAATAGTCAAGAGTAGTAGTGAACCTTTGAGTGGCTCACCAAGGGCATTGTTAGTCTCCCCATTTGCCTCAACATTGCACCAGAGGATCTTTGCTCAAATCTCATTGTTTACCATTTAATTTTTTAATATATATGAGTCTAGTACTGGATGGTGATGATGAGAAATAGGAAAAGCTTACTTGGATGAAATTTCTGTATTGATAAATTTTGATTTTGTTCAATGGTCTTAATTTCATATCTGAGTAATTTTGTGGTTTGGGTATGGATGAGCTGTTCCTGTGGCCTTGATGGTTGAGGCTCAAGTTCATATGAATGAGGAACATTGTGAGTTGATGGTCACTCATATTCATATTTGAGTTTGGATAAACAAGAATCAATAGGTATGAAGATTAGGTGATGGATGTAGAGGAAAAAGGACAGAGGACAAGGTACAAAGGAAGAGAGTGGATTGAGAGAAGGAAAGAAGGTGTAGAGTGGGAAGAGAGAGAAGAGAGATTGGGGGAGGAGTTACATCATCACATTGGTCCACAAGTGCTTTGAGAGCGTTGGGAAGAGGGAAATTTTTTTTAGTTTCCTCTGAAACCAATTTGTTTTCATGTCCTCTGATGCACTGGTTGAGTGATGGTGAGTTTTATCATCTGATTTGGGGCTTGTATGAGGCAATGGAATGGGTAAGCTGGGATTTTGGGGGATTCAATGTTGTTGAGATCTTCATCCTCAATTTTCCTTTGCTTTCCAGAATTGTGGTGGGATGATGGAAGGGTGATTTTGAGTTTGGAAGGGATTACAGAACGATTCTATAATGGTGAAAGTCAGTTGGGGTGGGAATAGAATCAAATGCTGAAAGTATTGGGAATCTAATGTGAGACAATGAGATTCAGAGATAATAAATTCTGAAAATCTTGTCTGAGATGAGAGAGAAAAAAAGTGGATGGTCAAGAGGTCTACAATGGTCAGGGATTAAAATCAGATCTTGGCGAAGCCATTGGTTTTGACTGGCTGGGCTGACCACTTGGTGACATAATTTTTTTTGACTTTCCAGCCTTGCAACTGGTGGGGTCTTCCTGGCTATGCTTCAGAATCTTTTATTGGATTCTCCAATCACGGAAACTTACTCATTGGGTCATTCTTGGAAAAACCAATCAAGACTGACAAAAGAATGGAAAAAGTTTAGTTTCAAAGGTCACTGTTTAGCAGGAAGCAACTGATTTCAGACGCTGGTTTTTTTTTAAAAAAAAAATTGAAGGCTTTGAGGTTATTCCTACCTCCAATGTGTTAAGATATTTCTGTTGAATCTGTCAAGGAAGGCCTATGAATAGAGATAATCAACAAAGAAATATTGGATATTCATCAACTGAAACTTATAAATCTTGCAATAGAAACTCACCAAGACCCAACGTACATCAATTCATCCTCCAACCCAGAAAATCTTGAGGTGAAAAATTTTTTTGGATGGATTTGCCTTGTGAGAGTGATCCAACAATCCAAGCATTTGAAACAAGTCCTTGGGGGATTCTTTCCAATCTGGATGAAGCTGATGAGTTAATGAGAAATGATGATGAATGGGAAGATTTCATTAATGCTGATTTGAATAGAATACTTACCAATCCTTCCATGTTAGAAAATTTGGATTTCAATGTCAAAGAAGTCAAGCAATTACTGCGGGGGGGAGAAGATTTTTTGTTTTCTTTTAGGAATAAGGAGGTTAATGAGATTTTTTAGAAAAAAATTAAAAAATGATGATGAAATGATATACCATAAGAGAAAGAATGAAATAATGAGAGAAAACTTACGTTTGGTTGGGAATTTCGCTTGTAGGAGTTGGTTGGATCAATTCTTGTGGGATATACTCACCATATTTTCTTGCGGGCTCTATATGGGAAGATTTGGGGCATTCTGCGCCTATGCGGGGTAGAATTTCCCGCATGGAATTCAATCCAACGGGTGTGCACTCAGATTTGCAAATTCTTGCACTTCCCTGCACAATCTCAAATTTATGTATTGGGGATTCTGTGCTTCTCCCTCAAGTTGAAGGGAATCATATCCCATTTAGGATGTTTCCTATATTATTATAAATTAAAATTGGATTCTTTATCATTTTTAGAATTTATTTTATTAATTTATTTTTATATTTTTTTGAAAATCCCAGGAGCTTTCAAATCCATATGTGGTCCATTTTTTGGACTTTTATCCTGAAGAAAACCGTGGATTGAATTATTTCAAGCTCTCTCAATCCAAGAAATGGCAGGAACTTCTATCACCCAAACTAAGAAATCAAATTTTTATTAAAGACTCCCAACTTTCTTATATATTTGAACCTGCACAATTGATTTCCAAAGAAATTGTTTTTCCTGTTTTTATTTACTCTTTTGATTCAAAAATATATACCAAATGCACCCCACTGGAATTTTCCATGCTCAATTCAACCACAGTCAAGATAGCCATTCCTGCTCAAGCAAATTCCATGGAATCAAATTTAATGGAAATTTGTAGTTATCAATTTCTGAAGGAGTACTCCAAAACAGAACAAGATGGATTTTTCTTAACTGATATCTGTGACAAAAAATTGTATGGTGAGTTGATTTATCAAAATTAAATGATCATGAGAATTGAATTTTATCAAAATCAAATTATCATGAGAATTAATTTACAGCCATTTTTCAAATTAAATGGGTAATGTTAAATTCACAACTCTTTGAGTCATGCACACAACTCAAATGGGTCGTGTGGCACGCTAAACAACTCAAATGGGCCGTGTGGCATGCTACACAACTCAAATGGGCTGTGTGCCACGCTAAAAAACTCAAATGGGCCGTGTGGCATGCTACACGGCTCAAATGGGTTGTGTGGCATGCTACACGGCTCAAATGGGTTGTGTGGCATGCTAAACAACTCAAATGGGCGGTGTGGCATGCTACACAGCTCAAATGGGTTGTGTAGGGTTGTACATAACTCAAATCTAGTTTTGCTCTGTGCCGCAAAACTAAAATAATTGTAGGCTTAAAAGAAAAACTAAAATAAACTAAATAAATAAATAAAAAAACAGAAATCAACCAAAAAATCAAAAAATGTTGATTTTTTGGTTTAAAAAAACAAAAATATAAAATATAAAATAAAATAAAAATAACTAAATTCTTGAACAACCCTGGGGGGGTTGTATATCCCCATACACAGGTCTTAATGGTTATGTACAGGGGTAAAAAAATCAAAACTTCCCATTATGGGGGGTATATGCCCCCCCAGGGGTTGCACATGTTTGGCACAACCTTGGAGTATCTTATGGGACCCCACACATTGAGGGGCCCTAGACAACTCCCACAGGTTGTGTGGGGCCCTAGACAACTTCCACAGGTTGTGTGGGGCCCTACACAACTCCCACAGGTTGTGTGGTGCCCTAAACAACTCCCACAGGTTGTGCGGGGCCCTACACAACTCCCACAGGTTGTGTGGGGCCCTACACGACTCTCACACAACTTGAGTCATGAATTTATCATCACCCAAATTAAATTGTGCCATTTTATTACATAGAAATTGATGAAGGCAGTTAAAATATCATCAGTCTCCCTAATCCATGGTGTTTTAAGGCACAGGGAAAGAATATTAGACATGTACCAATAACATTATATTCAGATGATACTTCAGGAAATATATCAAAGCAATTCAACAAAAACCAATCCTTCTACTTGACACTATCTGTTCTTCCTCCTCATTTATCCAATCAAGAATATAATTTTAATTTTTTTTCAACATCCAAAAGAGCTGGAGTACTTGAAATGGCAGATACAATAGTTGGAGAGATAAAGTTATTCCCAAAATGAATCATCCCTTGACATGATATTGACATTTTTAATTGGAAAACAGTCAAATGGCCACCCAAGGATTTTCTGCTTTTGATATCACCATTTCTGAACCAGCTTTAGTTATCATCACAGTCTTATGTTTCTTGGCAGATTCACCAATGCATGAAGAAGTCACCAAAACTCCAGTTCCTGGAATATCACTCAACCCATGTCAAATTTTCAAATTACCTGTACCTAAGAGGAAAAATAAGCAAACAATTGCTTATATTCAAAATTTTCTTCAAATTGATAGGAATGGATTTGAGGTGAATTTTTAAATTATTTGAATAAAATTGATGATCATTTAAAATATTTTTTATGAATTTCTAGGCCCACAATCCCACCAGACTTTGGACTGAAAAAATTGAAAACACCCATCTTCTCTATGAGCTTTCCAAAAATAAACCAAAAATCCTTTCAAATAATGTCTTCATCCTATGGTCTTGTGGATTCAATTAACAAGAAATTTATAGAAAAAAAGAGAGAACCATCAATCCTTCAAAAAAATCCAAGAAATAGAACAAACAGACTAATCCAAACTCTTCAATCCATTTTTGAAGCTTGAAGGTGTTGTTCTCATTAAATTTTTGAAATTTGGATGATAATCAAACATTGATATTTTTTTTTATTTTCAAATTTACCAGGATTTGATGGCTGCCTTGACACTCCAGTTGAAATTCTCCATGTGTTTCTTCCTGTTATTGTCAAATACTTGGTCTGAGCTTTAATTCAATCTTTGAATAAATCTGAATTACAATTACTGAGTGGATAAAACCATTCTTTCAACACCAATTCACTCAACATCCCCTCCCTTCAGCCAAACTATTTAATCAAAAATTCACTCAGCCTGCTTGGAAAAGATTTCAAAATATTACTTCAAGCAGCACCCTTCACTTTTTTACACTTGATGAAAGCTGAACAAAGAATTTGGTGAACCTCACTTTGTCAACTTTGCACCTTCATATTTCAAACTCATATCAAAGACATGAATGAATATCAAACTCAAATGAAGGCACAAATAAAACACTTTTTATATCATTTGATCAAGATTTTTTGCCAATGGATCAACAAACCCAAGATTCACATGCTTCTTCACCTCCCAGACTCAATCTTGCGTTTTGGTCCAGCTAGTCTGTTTTCAACTGAAAAATTTGAAAGTTATAATTTAATTTTACACCAAGCTTCAATTCATTCAAACAAGATCAGTGCAGGACGTGATTTTGCCATCAGCTTCATTAATTATTGGTCTCTATGTTTTCTTCTCTCTGCTGGGGTGGTATACAATCAAGAGACTCAAATAACTTATCAAAGAATTTCATCAATTACCAGCATGTTTGAAGATGATCCAGTTATTCAACATTCCATGGGTTATAATAGCCAGATTTATCATCCCCTCAACCAATATCCCTTTGCTAAAATAAAATCTGTTCCCACTGAAGAAAGAGTCCAAGTTCCTCAGATACTCAGAGAAAAATTCCCTTCAAATGTTTAAAAAATTACTCAAACTCAATTAAACAATCATGATATAATCCAGAAGAATTACCACATCTTGGCAAGTTTTGGGCTTTACTTGAAATAAATAAATTCCAAAAATTGACATTTTTTTTGCATCAGATTGAATCTCCCAACTCAGTGGACTTAATTGGCAAGATCAGTTCATTATGGAAGACTACAGGGATTGGAACCACTAAATATTGAACCCAAGTCAACAAACTTACAATTATGGGAATCAGTCCATTTTACAACATGAGGGAATTTATTGAAACAAGCTCTGAATACACACTAAACTGTCAGGTTAGGAATTTCTTAATTTTTTTTTCTTTTTGGTTTCAGATTCCAAATATATTTTATTAACAAGAATTGATTTGTATTGAATACAGGCAATCAAAGCCTGCTTGAATATGCAGCATGGTTTCCATGATGGGGGTTGCCAGCTTCAAAAAACTCACATTTCCCAAGTTGAGCATCAAGATACCTCTCAAAGAACAATGGAAGTTATCCATTCAAACTACAATCATTGGATCCTTAACTCAGCTGCATTACATGCAGCTGAGGAGCACAGGTCAGCAGCCCAGTTGACCACTACACCAATTGAACCTGGCCAATGGGTGGAGTGTATGACCTCAGCCATGGCCAGGTGGGGTGAGTCAAGACAAGGACTTCCCTTGAATCTTGAGGCCAGCACATCACAAGTGATGCTTTAAATTTTTTGTATTTTTTTTTAGAAAAAAAAAACATCCCTTACAAGCAGAATTACCAAAAGAATCAACAAAGCAATATTAAAAAATGATTGAAGTTGAAAAATTAAAGAAAATAAACTTTTTTTTTAAAAAAAAAAAAAAGAAAAAAAAAGTTTCAAAGCGGTATACTTTCTCAATGAAGGGTTGATTTTGTTTAAATTATTTAGAAATGTTAAATGACCCTAAAACTGTACCTTTGCAGACTGAGGAATGGTGTAAGAGGTGTTGGGGCCACCCTTGATATATGTACAACCACTGGTCAGTCCAACAGAGACAGAGTGGCATTGATCCCGCAAGCGCGCCCTGCTGGTGAATCAACCGCGGGTGCGTACGTGGTTGGTCACAAGCCTGACCTCAACTCACCAATGATCAGTCCACTGGAAAATTGACGCATTGGTAAAATCCCCCATCATTTTTTGTTCAATGAACCCCTTGACCCACCCAGTTGTCAAAATTCCAGGCAGTCAATGCCCAGGCCGTTGATTTGACCCGCGTTGTTGGGTCCACGGCACTCAACCGCCCAAAGTGAATCCGGGGTGTAGATAGAATAGATACTTACATAAGAGTTGGGTGGGATGAACTTAATCCCAACTAGATTTTCATTGGCATGGTATGTAGAACTGGGTAGACAAAAGTTGTGGGACTGTTGGTCAAAGCAACCACACCAGGGTACTTCAAACATTAATGTAGGTGAAGCCCAGGGTGTCTTGATCTTGCTGTTGACCAACCAATCTTTGGGCTCCCACTCCATCCAACCCATTTCAACATCACCATTGACTTGTTTTTTTGATTTCAATGCCTGACTAATTTATTGATCAAAAAAGAGAAAGATGGTAAGTAACTTTTTTTTTTTGAATCTTATTCTTCATATTTGATTCTGATTCATGTTTTTGGTTTTTTTTCTTTTTTTTTTAGCAGTTCCCATGACTTACTAAATCTATCTCTTTCAAAATTATCATTGACATCTTATCAAAGCACTCAAAAATCAACATCAATCAAGATTGGGTTCCAAATGACGCGTCATTAGAAACCTCTAACATTAACATTTCCTTTGTGAAAAACATTCCTTCCCAAATCCTCCTCACTCACACCCTCACCAAGAAGAAAAAGTATCAATGGTACCAATTTTTTTTTGATCTTTTCCTTCTTTCCCCCTTCACCACCTTTCTTGAGTGTTTTGTGCTTTTGAAGAATTTTTTTTTTTCAAAAAATCATAATTTGATAATTTTTTTTTTTGAAATTCCTATGGTGTTGTAAGTGAAGTAAGGATTCTAAACTATCTAATCCCATGCATCAAATTAAATACATGCCTCCTTTTGAAAAATGGATTTAGCTTGAATTTCAGCTTGCTACTATTGCAAAGCAAGCTGCAAAAGTAACAAAAATTACATAAAAATAATAATCATATAATTAACCTAAGAAGTAGTAGCAAAACCATAAATATTATTACAGAAATGGATGCTCCACCCAAAATTAGGTAGGGTCACTCACTGACCCTACCCTTGAAATCCAACTCCTTATATTTTTAAATAATTAAGGAAAGAAAGACCAAAATACTATGGCTCCACTATTGAGATTTTGGTCAATTAAATCTTTCACACACATTTTCACGTATAGGTTTCACACCTAAAATTCAGTCAGAATTGAGGTGTTGTGTATATTTTAGGAGTTACGGATGGAAATGTGTTTTGTCACAATTCCCGCACGCAGTCGCGGCAGCCAATGCACCCGGGCGCGGCTGAGATACAGCCCTGTCACTCTGTCAAGTTTTTGTATGCAGCCCCGGGCCTCTGACAAGTACGCAGCCGCGGGACTACGGGTTGACAGGATGACAGGCCGCCTGAGAGGCTCAGGTACCGGGTAAACATTCTAAAACCCACACAGGAACATTCTACATATGTAAAAAATGTTCCCGTGGATAGTAGATAGTCTAAAAGTACATAATATTATATAAAAATACTTAAATAATCCTTATACGTGTTTTTATTTAATATCATTCAAAGTACCAAGAATGTCAAAAATAAGACAATTAAAACTTCTAAAAATATATTAAAATACTCTAATATACTTTTATGAGAATTTCTACACATCAATATCTTTGTGACATACCAAAAAAACTAATGATGTAAAAATATTACATGAATTCCAATGACTTATATTTTTAAGTAATTATTTTAGTAAATTAACTGGAACTTGAAAATAAGGAGTAAAATCAATACCATTACTTTTACTCCAGTTATATAATACATAATGAGAGCTCACCTGACATCAGGATGTCCGTAGAAATTTCTATTTATATAATTATTAAATTACTGGGAACATTTACTGAGGATAATTAATTAAATAATACATAAATGTGACTGATTAGTGTTATTCACATGTCCTAATATCTATTATGAAGTAGAATAATTCCCGTACCCTGAGGAATTAGATGCTACCCATGCTATAGCACCAAGAACACGTGACAGGCTACCCCTGGTTACCCTGCTAGCCTTAGTGTCTTTCCCTTTGAGCCCCTGCACCCCTCAGAAGGACAATTTTGGGACTCCAAAAGCTATAAATAAAGAGCTCTTTTAAGGATATTGATGGGCAGAGACCCATTTATATTTATATCCAGACACTGTTCCAAGGTAATCAAGTACTTATAAGAGATAAGTAAGTGATTTATGGCTAAGTCTGATCAATAATATCCATCCTCAACCTCTTTTTTATCAATTAAAACTTCTGAACAACCTTATAACCCCAGTATACAGGTTTAACCCATCAGTGCACGTCTCAAAAAGATACCCAAAGGATTTAATAATATACCAGTGAGTTTTATTATCCTTTTCTCTGTTGTGGCAGCTTTGCTACAAGGCCCTGCCACTCCACCGTGTATTTTGTATACATAATTATCTTTGGGTAAAATATCCTTTAAACTAAAGAGCCCAAAGTAACCAGGACTACATGTTTTCATACTGAAATCCCTGAAGAGAGGTGTTAAAGATCCCTAATATAATTGTGGCCCCTCTATAAAAATATTTAATAATCAATTAATTCATATTGAATTAAACCAATAAACCAAAACCAAACCACTTAACCTTGCAACAAGCTTAATCCAAATATTTTACACATTTTTGCTGCATTTATTAAATAATATATTCATTATTTATTCTATCACCTCTGGTAGCTAAGGGATAGCAAGGGTCTTGGCATCCAGGAGGCTGACAATTGGGGGTCTGGCCAGGAAATATTCCATTTTATATTTAATACCTTGGACCAGACATTTCATGAAAAAAATAAATCAAAGATAAATTTATCTGACTTTATAACTGTGATTTATCATTAAATTCTTTTGCAGTGGATTTAAAAACCAATGCAGAATTAATAATCTATTATCTAAATCTTTTAAAGATAAGAAAAGAAGAAATTATTAAAAAATTTAAGCCTACTGGTTGGAAAGCTTTAACTCAAGCTGAGCAACTTAATATCTCTTCTGCACGTAAACCCTTAGATAACCTCCTTGAACAAGAAGATCTTGAAAGTTTTATCAACTTTCAGGCCCTATTAAGGAAACATAAAGCTTGGAAGAAATACCGTATAAATTACTTTTTGAAATATAAGAGTAAGTATAAAACTTGTATTACCATATTATTTTTTTTTAAAAAAAAA
Organism: Puccinia polysora; assembly: GCA_025617555.3. Lineage (NCBI taxonomy): Eukaryota > Fungi > Basidiomycota > Pucciniomycetes > Pucciniales > Pucciniaceae > Puccinia > Puccinia polysora. Next base: position 24,666,388 of record CM062635.1, read on the forward strand.
TAATAATGATATATTTTATTAACCAATAAAATAAACTTTTTTATCAGTGAGCCCTCCTGTACCAGAAACCACCCCCACTGAAGTTGATTTATTGGATCAGGAAATCCCAGATATATCTGGACGCCCTGAAAATATTGATTGGGCAGGTGAAGACCTCATTGGAACACACCAAGACCCCGTAGGATTACCTACTAAGGATCAATTTAACCCCAATAAGGTCTTGGCACCTTTGAACATCAACTTAAGTGATTTTTGAATAAAAATTATTTTTACAGATTTTTTCTGAAAAATACTTATAAACATATTATTCTAAAATGAATAGACATAACACAATAGCCTCAGGAATAATTCCCTCCTATGGATCTTTGCCAACAGCTCTCAGTAACTGTGAGAGCACCAATAAGGACAACCATGAAGGGACTAGAACCCGTGAATCAAATTTTTATGGACAAGGAGCAGCACCAATTACTTCTGCCCTCTCCCAACCTAGAGCCAGAGAAGGTAGCAGAATCAAGCCACCCTCCTTTACAAAAAGATTCCCTGCAGCCACCCCAGCAGAATCTGGCCAAGGAAGCCAGGATCAAAGACTTAGTCAAAGAGCACATGAAATATTGGGAAGAATTCAAAGAAGCCCAAGCCAAGGAGGACATGGTGTCTATGAAAAAGATAATCTCCCAGGCAAAAGCCACCCAGATAGCTCTTCAGAAAAGGATTCCAAGGAAAGAGGTAGAATCCTATATAGAAAAACGGAATCCTTGGGATCAATTAGCCCAACTGAAAGGCAAAGGATCAGGAAAGAAGAGATCCTCTTCCCATTCCAAACCAAAGGGAAAGAAAGACTGGGATCAGATAATATCCCTAGCTCAAAAATTGAAAAAGGTTTACAAAAATTAGCTTCTAATTCTGAGCCCAAACAAACCTCTGATGTAATTACTTCCTTTTCAAATGATATGTGTCATAATTTCAAAATTTTTTGTGAAAATTTGGATGGTGTTTATACCCAAATGGATAAATTAACCTCAGTAGTAGCCAAATTGATTAATAACCAAACAAAGACGGTAGGAATGGAAGAAATAAAAGAACACACAGAACAGTTATTGGAGAAAATTAATCAAGGTAGGATCAGACAGACTCAAACAATTGAGAATATGTTATCAGGAATCCAAGAAGATTTTATTATGTCTTTCCACCCCTTAAAAGAAGAATTGGTAACCACTACTAACAGCTCTATTCTATCCCTTAGTGAAAAATTGGATGTGCTTAATAAAAAAGTTGACCTGCAACTTGATCTGATCAAAAATGATCTTAGAGACTTGAAATTCGGTCTGACCAACCCCTTGGGGAGTACCACAGAGGAACCAAAACCTCCCAGACAAACCACTACTCCTTATGCACCACCCTTATTAGGAATGCATAGGAGTGACACCTTTAGGCCTAGTCCTACCCCTGAGATGGAGCAAGCACTCAAACTGTTACCCCCTATTTCTGAATGGCCCAAGTTCTCTGGTGAAGGAGAATACAATCATATAAATTTTATTAAATTTATTGACTACACTATTAACTCTTATGACCTACCAGAAGCTATAGCTGTAGTTGGGCTGCCCAGGATATTTGAAGGAGTAGCATTGGACTGGTTTATCAGTAAGAGATAAGAAGTAGGATCCTTACCATGTAATTCTTGGAAAATTCTGATGGAAGAACAATTTGGTTCTAGAATGTGGAAAAGAAAAATGATGAAAATTTTTGAAAATTCCTCATTTGACCCCTCCAAGGATAAACCTCACAAATGGTGCTTGGAACAGAAGAAAAGGTTGGATTGCTTCTATCCAGATGCTGATAAAGATGAAGTAAATGAAAGACTCCTCAACCTGTGTCCTGGCAACCTTAACCATAGTGTAAGATGTAGGATGAGTATGGATGCTGACTTGCCAACTCTAATCAATGTGCTAGAGGAAGTAATAGACATGAATGGGTTAGACAAAAAAGTACCTTCCAGACCCAAAGAGAACTATAACATCAACAAAACCAGAGAACAACCTCCTCTGATGAATGCCTCTGATAATAAGAAACCTAATGAGAATAGGGATAAAGAGAGGATGTCTGCAACTTGTTGGAATTGTAACAAGACTGGGCATATGAGACAAGACTGCCCATTAACAAAAAGAAAGATAGCAGTCTTGGAAGGAGAGCAGGAGGTTGAAGGGAATCAGAACTATGAAGATATAGCTGATACTGAAGGATCTCTTTCTGAATGTGAATTGATCCTTACCAACCCTGTTACTGTTATAGAAGGAGATATAGGCACTTCTATAGAAATCAATAACATCCATGGGGATTCTAGCTTGCCCCAACAATGGGATCCTACCATAATTTCTAGACATATTATGGATGTCAAACCATTAAAAGTTAAACCTATGAGTGGGAAAAGTTATACCACTGGTCAAACTTGTTATGCAACAGGATTGTATAAAAACAGACCTATAAGGTTATTACTGGATAGTGGAGCCTTTTGCTCATGTGTCTGTGCTGAATTCTTAAACAAATGGGACCCCAATTGGAAAGAACACCTTTTTCCCATCCCAAAAGCCAGGTTCAGCTCTTGCAACTCTACCATGAATGCTATTGGAGTATGGACTGCTCCTATAATACTACCTCATACTAAAGGATCTTTGAGGATACAAGTGGAATTTTTAGTATTGCTCAACGGACTATGTGACTACCTGATACTGGGTAATGATGCCTTATGTCTATATGGTATAGATGTGTTCCAGAGTAAAGGAAGATACTTCACAGTAGGTGGTAATTGGGACAAGAAGTTTAAGATATGCACCATTCAGTCTAACTTCCCCTCCTCTACTTACCAAAAGCATTTAGAAGACTTTGACCAAAAATATTTCTCTCAAGCAGCTCTGAATATGAAACTTTCTGAGGAACAGAAGAAAGATATATTGAAAGTCTGCTTTGAGAGCCAGAATGCTTTTTGTACTAAAGATCACCCCATTGGTGATATTAAAGGACATGATATGGTATTGACATTGACCATTAAGCCTCCCTATCCTCCAAACTTAAGAATTCCAGCCTATCCTTCTAGTCCTAAGTCTAGAAAAGCTCTTGAGGAACATATCCAAGAACTAATAGACTTACAAGGATTAAGGAAAGTAGGGCATAATGAGCAGGTAGATGTGACCACACCTGTAATCATAGCCTGGCATAATGACAAGTCAAGAATGGTAGGAGACTTCAGAATGCTCAGCAATTATAATCAAGCAGATTTTTATCCTATACCCCAGATTGATCATGCTCTGCATAACTTGTCCAAGGCCAAGTACATCATTACTATGGATATGCTTAAAGGTTTTCACCAGATACCAATTAGCCCTGAAAACAGGAAGTTTATGAGAATAATCTGTCATTTGGGAATATATGAATATCTTAGGATGCCCTTTTGTATAAAGAATGCTCCATCACACTTCCAGAGAACAATGGATACAGTTCTAGGTACATCCATCAGACAAAGATGAATGGTTACCAGAAAATAACATACCTGATGGACCAATACATCTCAGAAACTACAGGGCCAGCAAAAGGAACTGAAACACACATGAAGTTAATTTTCTCCCAACATCCTCCAGATTTTTTTTCAGATATGGCCATATCTTGGAGTGGGGGAATGTCAGCTTGCTACTATTGCAAAGCAAGCTGCAAAAGTAACAGAAATTACATAAAAATAATAATAATATAATTAACCTAAGAAGGAGTAGGAAAACCATAAATATTATTACAGAAATGGATTTTCCACCCAAACTTAGGTAGGGTCACTCGCTGACCCCACCCTTGAAATCCAACTCCTTATATTTTTAAATAATTAACAAAAGAAAGACCAAAATACCATGGCTCCACTATTGAGCTTTTCCTCAATTAAATATTTCACAAGTATTTTCACGTATAGGTTTCACACCTAACATTCAGTCAGAATTGAGGTGTTGGGTATATTTTAGGAGTTATGGGTGGAAATGTGTTTTGTCACAATTCCCGCACCCAGCTGCAGCAGCTAATGCACCCACGCACGTCTGAGATACAGCACTGTCACTCTGTCAAGGTTGTGTACCCAGCCCCGGGCCTCTGACAAGTACGTAGCCGCAGGACTATGGGTTGACAGAGTGACAGGCGGCCTGAGAGGCTCAGGTACCGGGTAAACATGCTACAACTCACACGTGAACATTCTACATATGTAATAAATGTTCCTGTGGATAGTAGATAGTCTAAAAGTACATAATATTATATAAAAATACTTAAATAATCCTTATACCTATTTTTTATTTAATATCATTCAAAGTACCAAGAATGTCAAAAATAAGACAATGACAACTTCTAGAAATATATTAAAATACTTTAATATACTTTTATGAGAATTTCTAGACATCAATATCTTTGTGACATACTAAGAAAACTAATGATGTAAAAATATTACATGAAATCCCATGACCTATATTTTTAAGTAATTATCTTAGTAAATTAACTGGAACTCAAAAATAAGGAGTAAAATCAATATCATGACTTTTACTCCAGTTATATAATACATAATGAGAACTCACCTGACATCAGGATGTCCGTAGAAATGTCTATTTATATAATTATTAAATTACTGGGAACATTTACTAAGGATAATTGATTAAATAATACATAAATGGGACTGATTAGTGTTATTCACACATCCTAATATCTATTATGAAGTAGAATAATTCTCATACCCTGAGGAATTAGATGCTACCCGTGCTATAGAACCAAGAACACTTGACAGGCTACCCCTGGTTACCCTGCTAGCTATAGTGTCTGTCCCTTTGAGCCCCTGCACCCCTCAGAAGGACAATGTTGGGACTCCAAAAGCTATAAATAAAGAGCTCTTTTGAGGATATTGATGGGCAGAGACCCAGTTATATTTATATCCAGACACTGTGTCAAGGTAATCAAGTAAGTTATTTATGGCTAAGTCTGATCAATAATATCCATCCTCAACCTCTTTTTTATCAATTAAAACTGCTGAACAACCTTATAACCCCAGTATACAGGTTTAACCCATCAGTGCACATCTCAAACAGATACCCAAAGGATTCAATAATATACCAGTGAGTTTTATTATCCTTTTCTCTGTTGTGGCAGCTTTGCTACAAGGCCCTGCCACTCCACCGTGTATTTTGCATACATAATTATCTTTGGGTAAAATATCCTTTAAACTAAAGAGTCCAAAGTAACCAGGACTATGTGTTTTCATACTGAAATCCCTGAAGAGAGGTGTTAAAGATCTTTAATATAATTGTGGCCCCTCTATAAAAATATTTAATAATCAATTAATTCATATTGAATTAAACCAATTAACCATAACCAAACCACTTAACCTTGCAATAAGCTTAATCCAAATATTTTACGGATTTTTCCTGCATTTATTAAATAATATATTTATTATTTATTCTATCACCTCTGGTAGCTAAAGGATAGCAAGGGTCTTGGCATCCAGGAGGCTGACATTGAAACACATACCCAAAAATTAATGGCCTGCTTGAGGTCAACCAGTCCCAATATTTTTGTCTACCGACTGTAGGTATGTATGTACATACGTACGTACATGGTAGGTTCTGACCTTTGGGGATCGAGTCGATCAAACCATGTCTTCACTTCAACTTCCATCATCATCACACCCACACGATCTTCTCAATCCCCTCTCGCTCTCGGACGACCAACCTGATCGTTTGAAGGATTTTAGACCGGCTTGGCCGCCTCCCCTGGAGCTGAGGACAGCTAGTTCACAGCTCCGCCCAGCTACGTGGTGTGGTGCTCACTCTGGCTGCCCTTCCAGCCTCTGACCACCGATAGCGACATACCACCCAAGTGGGGTCCCTCGGATCCTCCTATGCTCCTTTTTGAGTGGCAGGGACCTAGGTCTTCGGAGGCTTCATCTCGACCTCACATCAAGATCCAGTCAACATCCTTCAAGGCCACGAGTATTCTGACCCGCACTCAAGATCTGCCATATGGTCGTCACCACCTCTAGGACTGTATGGATTAATCTGCCTGAATCGCTAAGGGATCATTGCGAGATGGCTCAAGGATCATCGTCGATGAACTCTAGAGATCCCAAAGAGTATGTATGATCCTTGAACATAGATGTGCCCCACATGACCAAACATCCGAATCTATCATCTTACCGTGGTTGTGGCCTCATTTCGGGAACACTGGATCTCCCGCTCTGGTAACTTTGGATCATGGTTCTATGGCCTCACACCTCCTTCCCAAAAAAAAATTTCAATCGGTCTAATCCATCTGTGAGGCATTCTGACTGATCGTAAGTGAGCCCCCAACAGTAGAGAAAAGCCTGGGATGATTGGGTCATTCGACCAGTCGGCCTTGGTCCTCAAGGATTGGCGCCTGATGGATCTTTCTTGTTTTCCTTTTTTTTCTTTTTTTTTGGGGGGGGGGGTTCAAGAAAAAAAAAACTATGATTAAAACAGTCGAATCACACTAAAGTGGGGTTTTCATGCCTGGTTTGACTAGTTCAAACTAGTCAACAAAATAGACCAGACGTTTTTTTTTTTGCTTGGATCAGCTCGTAATCGCATCTATACTTCCTTGGGAATGATTAGTATTTTTTTTTTTTTTTCGGATTGTCAACCCTGATAAGGTGGGATGATCATACTCGTCCGGGTGAGAATAAGGGGTGGCACAACCAAACGAAGCATTCATGGAGTGGCTCGAACTTCGTAGATGATCTTTTTCTAAAGAAAATAGTAGTAGCCAGCCCGAAGCGGTTCGATCCGTAGGGCTCTTTGGTTCCATGCCTTCATCCTTGCCGGTATGTATACATATAGCGAGCGACCTAGGGAGGAAGGACACAAAAGCCACCCAGGATCCGCTCATCATACGTCGTTGGTTTTGATCTCATGAGCATGGAGGGAAATGGCTTAGTGGGATCTGTCAGGATCCGATTCCCGGCGCGGTCTCTTGGACTTGGAAGGTCGATCGGAGTGCCGATCCGAGTGTCGATCCGAATGACGATGATGATGATGATCCTCATCTCGATCGCGTTCTCGTTCTCGTTCTCGTTCTCGTTCTGGGCTGTCAGGATCCCTTGGTCCACTGACCGAGTCCTTATCCTTATCCCTCTCTTTATCCTTACCGTCCTTGGGATTATTCTGATTTCCACCGGCGAACTCGGCCATCTCCTTAGCTCTCTCTTGATCTCTCGCCGATGGATTTAGCCTCCTCTCGACTCTCTGCTGGGCGTGTAACTCTCTGACTAGGGATGATCTTGGTTCCTTGAGGTGCCTAGAGGATCGAGAGAAGGATTTGAGTGGAGCTTGGGATCGATGGGTGAGATGAGGGGATGAGACTGACATGAAGTTACAGAATCCACCTCGGTTACACTCTCCCATATCATTCTGACGACAGCACGCCTCCCTGAAATCGGTCACTGGAGATAGTTCGGCAAAGAGCGGTCGACCTGAGGAGGGAGGGTGGTGGGGAGGAAGGTGAGGATAGGAATGGTAGGTAGGAAGAGGATGCAAGTTGAGAGGACTGACCGGCGTACCACCTCTGGTTGAAGGCATCGACTGCGATCTGAGCCTCATCCTCCCAATCGTACCTAGCATATACGTTACCGATGAGATGATCACCTACGTTATCACAGACGTGCATCTCGAGTAGGTTACCATATTTGACCAATTCACAGAATACATCCTCGTAGAAGGTCTCGAAGTAGGAGGTCAGTTCAGCCTCGGATAGTTTACAGTTCGGATCGTGGGCTGGGTTCTGGTACATGTTGGCGATCACCAAGGTTTGAGAGAAGGTGGGCTTGATATGCTTTCGAGAGCATCGTTCACCGTGTCGACAGGCACCGATCTTGAGGTAGAAGGAGCAGTTGACCTTATCTTGCTCGGAGCCATAGATATTACTGAGATGGGATGCCATGCTGGAGTGTCTGTCCTGGCTCTGTATCTGCTTGAATGGTGGGTACTTGACTTGGATCTATTCTATCCTGTTCTACGATGAGTTGAGTGAGATCGAGTGGTGGTGGTGGATGAAAGTGTGAGAGTTGATTTGAGTGAGGCTGGGCTAGGCTGGGTTGGGCTGGGCTGGGCTAGGCTGGGCTGGGCTGGGCTGGGCTGGGCTGGGTTGGGTTGGGCTGGGTTGGGTTGGGCTGGGCTGGGCCGGGCTGGGATGGGCCGGGCTGGGTTGGGCTGGGCTGGGTTGGGCTAACCGGCCGATGGTATGGTATGGTATGGTGTGGGTGCAGGCCTCTATTGCGCTGTGGTCACGCTGTGGTCACCGGTCCGTCGGTCGGTCTGTCGTCGTCGTGGCGGTGCCAGGATGCGCAGCAGGGCACACTAGAGTTCAGGATGAAGTATATTCTGTTGGTTGCAGGAGGAGGTAAATCCCATGAGCCTAGACTTGGGTTGTGCATTGTCTTGGTTTATATATGTGGGGGTTATGCATAGTTGTGTTTATGCATATGTAACCTCATGTGGTTACAACACACCCCCCCACGACTATGCACACGGCCTGTACAGCAGACTAGCACAAGGGTTGGAGCTCTACTCAAGGATATGGGGTACAACAGGAAGCGCAACAAAAATCCTTGGTAGTCACACTTTCAGAACAGCTGTAGCCGGTTGCGTAACCTCAGGAAGGTGGTTGCTCCTACTGACTTTGTTAGCACATTGGCAAGTTGATCTTCTGAGCTCACCCAGGTTAAGGTAGTCTGTTGCCGATACAGAGCGTCGTTGGCGATGTGGAAATCCCGCTCTGTATGGCAAGTTCTCTTGTTTGCAATGTCGTCGCCGGCAATCTTGACTGCTGCTTTGTTGTTGCAGAACAGGTGACCCACGTAATTGGAGCGTAGGATATCCTTGATGAGGTGACGCATCCACAGCACTTGTTGTGTTACCACGCCTAGTGCCATGTACTCCGCGTGGCACGTGGACATGGCCACGCAACGTTGCCTCCTTGAGATCCAGACTATCGGGCAATTGAGGAAGCTGACCAGGATCCCATGGGTTGATCGTGAGAGTTCACCCCCCCACAACGCGTCACAGTACCCCTTCAGGGCTTTGCCGTCATTGCTGGGGTGTAGGGCAAGTTTGAGGCCTTTTGTACTTGCAATGTAAGACACCAGATGGTATAGGCCTTTCCAGTGCGTGTGGTCTGGGCATGTGGCAAACCTGGACAGTAGGTTCACGGCAAACGCTATGTCCGGCCTTGTGCCGACCACTAGGTAACTGAGAGAGCCTACTAAGGAGAGGTATGCATCTTTGTTGACGGGAGCAGAGGAGACATTACTTACCGCCTGGAAATTTGCCGGCAGGGGTGTAGTAGCCCCCGTGGTCTTGTCCCAGTGTTCTGATAGGATTGAGTCAACCAGATTCGGCTGCAACAGGTCAAACCCCCTTGCGCTCCGGTCAATGTGAACACCCACAATTGAATCAAGGTAGGGTGACCACTTGATCTTGAGTGTGTCCTTCAGGTCCTTCTCCATTCGGCGTAGTACTTCCTCACTTGAGGCGGTCACAACTCCATTGTCCACATGAATCCAGATCACTCCCACTCTTGTGGCATGCTCAAGCACATAGAGGGACCCATCATATTGGGAGGGTCAGTACCCCAGATCACCAAGTAGGCCCTTCAGGTGTAGCCACCAGCACCGGGCTGCCTGCTTGGTGCCGTACAAAGCCTTGCAAAGCCGCAGGTATTTACCTTTCCCAATGGCCATCCCAGGAGGTGGTCAAACCCAAACTTCTTCAGTTATGGGTGAGTTGAGGTATGCCGCTACAAAATCAAAGCTGTGGACAGGCCAGCTGAACCTGGCCGCCATGGTTAGCAGTAGAAGTAAGGAGGCAAACGTGGCTGTAGGGGCAAAAGTCTCAACAAAATCAATGCCAGCCACTTGATTGTAGCCCTTAGCCACACATCAAGCCTTGTATATGTTGCCTGTGCCCCCAAAAACCTTCTTCATGGCAAAGACCCACCGGCAGTCCAGGGCCACCTTACCTTCTGGGAGTTCACCTACTTCCCAGACCCCCATATTGGCCAGCTTCGCTAGTTCCTCCTCAATGGCCGCTTTCCAGCAAGGCCATTCACCTGATTGCTTTGCCGCTAGGAAACTCCGGGGTATGCTGATGTTGTAGAATTTGCACGTAGCCAAGATCTGGTCAATGACCAGCTCCTGCTTGTCAAAACGGCGCTCACCACTGAACTCGTTGAGCTTCAGGGCGTCGGTTGAGTTGGCTGCCGGCGGGATGTCAACAGCGGTGCAGTTGGCTCCCGCAGAGGCGGCTGGCGCAACCAGGGCTGGAGGGGGCTGGACAAAACGGGCCATTGTGGAAGTTACGAAACGATGCTCACCGGGTACCCAAAATAACCAACCCTTGGACCTCTCCAAGTAAGCCACAACAATGCCCTCCACTGCACGGTCATCCAACCGCTTCCTCACTTCTGGTGCGATGTGCACAAAAGCTCTGGCCCCAAATGCTCGTAGTTGATCCACCGCCAGCTTTTCTTTGAAGAGCATCTTGTGGGGAGTTGACTGATGACACAGCTTGTTTGGTAAGCGGTTCAAGATGTAGCATGCCCAGACAAAGGCAAAGCCCCAGAACGACTTGGGCAGCTTGCTATTGGACAGGACCGTCCGGGCCATGTTGCTGACAGTCCAATTGTACCTTTCAATCATGCCGTTCTGGTAATGATGGTAGGGCAGGGATTGTTTGGTGGTGATACCTTTGCGGGAGAGAAAGTCAGCTAGGGCCTTGTTAGCAAATTCACCACCATTGTCACTGCGTAGGCGTTTCACTCTTAACAACATGAGGCATTCCACATGCTCAATGCAGTCCATTATGAATTGGGACGCATCTGATTTGCACTGTAGGACATTGACAAAGGCATACCCACTCCTGACATCCCTGATCGTCAGTAGGTAGCAACCATTGTTAAATGTAGGTACCTTGAAAGGGCCTATCAGATCAGCTTCCAGAACATCCAGGGGTTTTGCATTCCGATTTGAAGAGTGCAGGGGATTCAACTTGGTGCTCTTGCTCACCATGCACACTGGACATACAATGTTACCTGGCGGCAAGGACGCTGGTAGTCCCACCCCAAGGTTCAGTCATATCATCTTGTGAATCTCGTGCAAGCCTACATGACCAAAGACTTGGTGCCAGAACAAAAGTTCTTTCTCTGCAGCACTCAACTGGTTCTCGTTCCACTGGTAGTCAATAGACCTCTCAACGGGGGCTATAAACAGGTCAGCGTAGTCTGTCTTAAAGTTTTGGATGATATTGCAAACTGGGGAAGGAGTGGGAACAGAATAAAGTGCGGGGGAAACTGGTTGCTGTGGTTTGGGAGGCATAAGGCTGGGTACAATGAGTTTATTTGGGATACACCATTGGTTCCTGCCCCAGTCAAGAGGACACGTGAACACAGGGCTCGAGTCCTTGCCCAAAATCACAAAAGCATCATGGAGAACGTCATAGATGAATGTACATCCAGACTTCCGTAGGGCCGCAAGGGATATCAGGGTTGACCTGGCCAGGGTGCTGTACAGGACCCCTTTAATCGCGATATCTGAGCCGTCAGCTCCACAGAAACGGAGGGTTCCTATCCCCGACACACAGGCTGAGCTTCCCAAGGTGGCTACAAGCAACGGTATAGGTTTCAGAAGGGGCCAATAGTCATGCAGTAGGGAACGGTTGCCGCATAGATGGTGAGAGGCACCGGAGTCGATAATAACTGTGGGACTTACAATGGCGGGATCCACTTTGAGACTTTGGAACTCCAGGGCACCCACGTCACCGGGTTCATCACCAATGTCAACAAGCCTTGCCGTTGCTGTTGGGTCCCTTGGTGCAGCCTTGCTTGGATTTGGCCGGTAATAGTCAGCCTTCCAAAGCGCTGGCTGGGTTGTTGCCTGTGGTAAGCTTGCTGCCATTGTGGGAGGGAGTGGTGGTGTGGCGCCCACAGGGGGGTAGACAGCGCCGATGAGTCGGTAGAAGGATCCGGAAGGCGCCAAACCAAAGGCGGGGAGTGGGGCCTGGGGGTAAGGCCGGCCCTGCCACTGGCGGCGGCTTTTTGCCGGGCAGGTGCGTTGGGTGTGGCCAGGTTTGCCACAGTGCCAGCAACCAGTGACGCGTTGTGGTGTCATTATATAGCCTCGGGTCGGGGACTGCGTCGCGGCCTGCGCGCTCAGCATCTGGTAGGTTAGGCTCAGCAGTTGGGGTGCGCCGGTTCTCAGCAGTAGCCGCTGCGGGTTCAGCAGCAGCCGCTGCGGGTTCAGCAGCAGCCGCTGCGGGCTCAGCAGTAGGCGCGGCGGGATCGAGCACGCGACTGCGGGCCGGGCCTGACTAAGGGAGGCGGGCCGCGACCCGCTTGGATGTCCGACTCATGGATGGAGCCGGGCCGATCGGGTTCTCGGAGCGGCTAGTCGGGGAAGGAAGAAGCGGGGCGACAGCGGGGCTATATGCGTGGCAGCCGCGCGCAAGCGCGGGCCGGCCACGGGACGGGAAATTCGCGACGGCGCGTCGGGTGGATGCGCGCAAGCGCGGTGGATCTTGGGTATCGCGCGGCGGAGGGTCGCGTCGCGAAAAGACGAACCGGATGCGCGTAATGACAGGCGAGCTGGCGGGGGTAGGGTATGGGTATGGGTTTAGGGATAGGTTAGGGTTCTGGGTCTAGGTTTCCTTCTTCATGGTTGTCAGTCTGTCTTTGTGCTTGTGCTTAGGTTAGGGTTGAGGGGGAGGGCTCAAATACCCTACCCCTCGACTCCGGGTTGTAGGGGGGGGATTCCATAATCTATCATTCTCCGATCCATCTCTACATCTCATTCTCTCTCTCTCTCTCTCGGAGTAAAGGAAAGGAAGCATTCTCGGTCTTACAGACGCTAGAACCATCGATCCCGTAACTAGGGACAACTTTGTGAGGCTAACCTCAAAAGTTTCCACATCTGGGGGTCTGGCCGGGAATTCTCGATCCGTTCTCAGTCTCTTGAAGATTACGCAGAATGCTACCGACAACCACTCCGGGACCCAATGCTCCCCTTCCCTACCCTCCACGCCCGACTCCCGTCTCTGCTGTTCAACCCCCTCCGCCACCGTCCGCTCATGCTCCTAGAGTCAGCGGGTTTGCTCCTCCCTCGGAAGGGTCGTCGGAGATGGCGGTAGAGGCCCCTCGCCGCGTTTGGTTGAGGCCGAGGGATTTCCCCCATCTTCGGTTCAGTACTTCGGATGTCGAGCGGTTCCTTTCTAGGTTCGAAGGGATCGCGGACTCGGAGGGCGCGTCGGGCGCAGATAAGGTTCGGACTATCGTGTTGTTCATTACTGAGGAGGAGAAGCTGCGGGACGTGGAAGAAATGGTTGGATACGAGAGGCAAGACTGGGGGAAGTTGAAAAGCGAGATGTTGGCGAGGTGGGGAAGGCGTGAACCTCGGTTTCGGGAAAGCGACTTCGATCGAGCTGCGGAGGAGGCGATCGAGAAGGGCGGGGTGCGATCGCGCGAAGGATTAGTGGAATACATGTCAAGGTTCGAGCGAATCTACGGGTACCTTGCAAAGAACGAGGTCGTCGCGGGTCAGACGGGTGCCATGAAGCGGGCTTTCCTGGGGGGTCTCGCGCCCCAGCTTCGTTCCAGGGTGCAACGATACCTGTACGACCACGGCCTGGTTAAGAGGTCGTTGGATGGGAGCGTCGCGATTCTCCCCGATCTTTCGGTTATCCGTCAAGCCGCGGAAAGCGAAATCGATTTGGACGAGCTCATCGCGGATACGGCACAAACGTACCCGTCTTCCTCTAAGAAATCGGTCACAATCTCGGCGCCGGCCCCCGACCAAACTTCGGCCGTGAGGCCGCCGACGCCCTCTCATGTCGGACTTTCCCAGCAGCCTCCGGGACCATCTGTCGGGGAGATAACGGAGATTCTGCGGGACATAAGGGTTTTCCTCAACCGGACGCCGGCTCCTACAGCTCCGGCAGCCGCACCGATTCCGGCCGCTCCTTCCCAACCGCGCGCGGTGCCGCCTCACATGACGGAAGGGTTCCAGCCTCCTAGCGGATCATCCGGATCGTACGGGTCGCCGCGATGTTCATATTGCGGGGTGAGAGGGCACTGGAAGTCAGTTTGTGAGGATCTCACTCGGGACATGGACGAAGGGCTTGTTTGCGCATCCGGGATGACGTACATATTTCCGACGGGTGAATCGGTGGATCTGACTAAGGATAAGCCGCCACCAATGGTGCAAGTGCGGGAAAGAGCGAAGGCTAAGACCGAGACTGCTCGGGTCTTGCTCGGGATTGTCACCGCGCCCGGAACATGGGTAGCTCCGAGAGTGGAGGCCGAAGTCAGGGCGTTGGCGGCGAATGAGCGCATTGCGATGGATGTCGACGAGCGATCAACGGCGCCGAAGCCAGTCGCGCGAGTGCCGATTTCGGACGGGCCGTCCTCTAATCCCGTGGGAAAGAAGAAGGCCGCGGACATCGTCCGGAGGGTAATGGGGAACGACTCACCAATACCCCTGACCCTACGAGAGCTAGCGGCGGTGTCCCCCGCGGTCGTCAACGAGATGGTCCAGGCCTTGAAAGATTGCGGTCAGGGTCGGGTGCCGACGACGGTTCAGCGGGTTAACGTGGCGGAGGAGGAAATGGATCCCGAGCCGTGCCGGTCGAAGTCGGTATCCGTCCCGCTCGCTTATGTCGCGATGACCATCGCCGGGCGGAAGGTGTGGGCGATGGTGGATAGCGGGTCGATGGTCAACCTGCTCCCATCAAGGTTAGTGGACGAGCTTGGTCTGGTGCGGAGGAAGTGTGCGATGGGTCTTCGGGCGTTAAATGGCGGGGAATGTCGCGTGGACGGGGTAGTAGAGGCGGAGGAGGTGGAAGTCGCCAAGGTCTGTAAGCCTCTGTCATTTCTCTCAGTAGAGTGCGGAGACGTGATTTTAGGACGGCCATTCATGTTTGGGTTCCGAGCCCAAATGGCCTTCAACGCCGAGGAAGGAACGGAGGCGCTGACCGTCGAAGACTTGCTCGGAGCACGGTTCGAGACGACGATCTGCGATCACGGGAGAGGGAAATGGGTACAGGACCCAATATCTGGCGGCAACGGAGAGTCCGGCGCGGGGGTTGACCGTAAGGGTTACCCTGCGGAGGATTTTTCTTAGTCGGCCGCGGGAACCGTGCGGAGCAGGCTCCGGCTCTGCACGGGCGGCCGACAGATGAGGAGCAGGCGGGGGAGGACGCGCGTGTGGCGCAGGTGCCGGAAGTAAGTCCCATTCCTCAGTATGCATCGCCGGAAGGCTCTACGCTTCGAAAACCCTATCATCGTGCCACAGTCGTGAGCAAAGGCGAAAGCCCCGGTCTGGTCATTACTAGGACTTACGACGGCGACGATCGGGTCTGGATGGCGCGGTGTAATGCGGGCAAGTACAAACCGGTAGCGCGGAAAGTCCGGCCGCGGAACGAGCCAATGCCTCAGGGGCTCAACGGACCCTTACGACCGATTGCGTGGTCCCGTGACCCGTGGGAGACGCCCCTTAGGAAGAATGGATGGGTAACGCGGTCGGCGCGAATCACGGATGAGCGGGTGGACGCCCTTAACTTCGGACCGACGGGATGGCTGAGTGCGGAGGAGATGGATCTGCTGGTGTCGGTATTGGTACTGAGGGAGAAGGCACTTGCTTTTGGACCGGACGAGCGCGGGTTGTTGAGAAGTGAGATCGGGGACCCTTACGTTATTCCCACTGTCCCTCACGAACCGTGGCAAATCAAGCCGATTCCGATCCCCCGTACCGTTTGGGAGCCATTTCTGGAGCTGGTACGGGAGCGCGTGAGGACGGGGCTTTACGAGCAATCCACGTCAAGCTACTCGAGTCCTATCTTTGCGGTCGTTAAGCAGGACGGGAAGTCGCTAAGGATTGTTCACGACCTTCAGAGGCTAAATTCGTTCACTATTCGCGACGCGGGGCTTCCCCCGCGTGTTGAAGAATTTCTGGAGTCGATGGCCGGGCGCGCTTGCTACGGGCTGGTGGACGTGATGGGGGGATATGACCAGCGAGAACTCCACCCTGACTCGCGGCCACTGACGGCGTTTGAAACCGGGCTAGGAAGGATGCAGCTGACGCGGCTACCGCAAGGTGCGACCAACTCAGTGGCGGTATACCAAGCCCAAATGACCTGGATACTACGCGACGACCTTCCGGAAGGCGTGCAGATCTTCATCGACGACGCTGGCATTAAAGGCCCCAGGACGGACTACGAGGGCGCGGTCTTAGAGGATGCACCCGCGATCCGGCGATTCAATTTCTTCGCGCGCGGTTCCACTTCCTTCGACGAGACGGCGAGCGATGATTCGGGGCCCGGGGGCGAGGCGGTCTCGGAGTCGGACGACGGCGCGGATCGTTGGGACAGCGAAGTAGCGGCGCGCAACGCGCGACCCCGGAGAAGTAGGAGGTTGCAGACGGCTGGGGACAGCTGTCAAGCTGGGGGGGGGCGCTAGGTGGTTAAAGAATGATTTGGTAAGGGGGTGTTCTAGCCGGTTCACAGCCGGGACAACTAGACACCCCAGAATGTTCGTTTCCTTATGTTTTGGTTTGGGCTTGGCTTTGGATTGGTACTGGCTATGGGTTATTTATTGCAGGAACGCGGGCGCGGCGTGGTGTCGGGCCCGCAAACGCGAGGACGAGCCCCGCTCACGGATGGCGGGACGAAGAGCTAACTAACTGCAAAAAAAAAAAAAAAAAAAAAAAAAAAAAAAAAAAAAAAAAAAAAAAAAAAAAATGGAATGAATGGAATAATAAATATAGGATATTTTGTTTCTCTTCTTGGGATTCGGGCTGTTTCCTTTCTTTTTTTGTCTATTTCTCTCCTGTTTCTCTCTTCATTGGTTGCGCGTGACGGTCGGGGACGGTATGGACGCGGATTTAAGCTTAGCTTGGTAAGGGGGTGCTCTAGCCGGTTCACAGCCGGAACGACTAGACACCCCAGAATGTTCGTTCCCATCGCCTCTCCCTTATACTCCCGGTTGTGAGCGCGCGCTGTCGGCGCGGTGTTTGTTTTGTTTTGTAGAACGGGTACGGGGAACTGTGTGGCAGTCCGTCTGGGGCGGTCCAGGTACCTCTTTTCGTTGGGATAACTGGTCACTTGCGGTCTCTCACAGAGGGAGCGCGCGGACGCGGATCTCAACCTCAACCTCACTCACACTCACTTCTCACGCGGACGCGGATCTCGGCACTCACACTCACTTTCCACCCGGACGCGCGGACGCGGCCTTTCGTTTCCTCGCGCAGCAGAATATATTTCTCTAACGACCGCGGTACAACAATGGAACAAGAGAGTACACGAGAAAGGAGAAAAGGAAGGGGGCGGGGACGTCTAAGCCATTCGCATCATCTCCTCCATGTCCGCCCTCGATGATGCCAGAAGGGCCCGGTAAGACGCCAAGAACTCGCGCCGGGATTCGGAAGATTGGGCTCCGGGGGTCGCCAGGAAGTTGCGGAGCATCACGGTCGACCTTTCCGCGAAAGCCTCGAAGCCAGCCGCCGGGAGTGCCATCACGACCGGGATCTCCGGGATCTCGGGGGAGTTGGAGGAAGGCGGTGCCGGTGCTGGGACGGGGCTTGATCCGAGCGGACGAGGAGGTGATGAGGGGGTCCCTGGGGCATCGCGCGGAGGGCTCGGTCCATCTGGGGGCGACGACGGAACAACGATCGGGGACGGCGGAGGAGGGACCTCTGGAGTAGTAGGCCTCCCATCCGAGACCACGGGTGACGCGGGCGGCGGTGGAGTACCTTGCGGAGCCGGGGCGGAAGGAGCTGGTGTAGGGGCCGGAGGGGGAACTGGGGCTGCGGCAGCGCGACGTCGGAGAATCTCATTGAGTCGCGGGTCCCTCGCGCCTTCCCTCATCCAAACACGATCCGACCAGAATCGTACGGCCCTCCAATAGTCGTCAACGGACGAGAAATCCTCCTTCCGCGGCGGTCCCGCGCGGCGGAAGGGGGAAGCCGAGTCGCGATCCTCGCTCGGCGGAGGGTGACGGGACGGGGAGCCAGGCGGAGTCCACGAGTCCTCCGAGATGGTGTCGTCATCCGAAACCACGAACGGGTCCGGACGAGCCCTTTTGCGCGGCCTGGGGCGGGAGCCGAAGTTGGGTGGAGCTCGGGGCATTCGATCGCTAAGTGAGCAACGACGATGGCCGCGACGGCAAGCGACACAGGCGCGTCGACCAGGAGCGATCGAGCACGCCTGCCCGGTCCGGGCGCAGAATTCGCAGGGGAGCATGACGGCGATGAGTGCGGAAGGGGAGTTGGTGGAGTGTGGTGGAGTGTGGAAAGAGGAGTGGGTAGGGAGGAGCGGGGTGCGGGTAGTCAAGGTGGCGATGGGAAGGGACCTCTGGGGACAGAACTCAAGTTGGGGGGGGGATGTGGTGTCATTATATAGCCTCGGGTCGGGGACTGCGTCGCGGCCTGCGCGCTCAGCATCTGGTAGGTTAGGCTCAGCAGTTGGGGTGCGCCGGTTCTCAGCAGTAGCCGCTGCGGGTTCAGCAGCAGCCGCTGCGGGTTCAGCAGCAGCCGCTGCGGGTTCAGCAGCAGCCGCTGCGGGCTCAGCAGTAGGCGCGGCGGGATCGAGCACGCGACTGCGGGCCGGGCCTGACTAAGGGAGGCGGGCCGCGACCCGCTTGGATGTCCGACTCATGGATGGAGCCGGGCCGATCGGGTTCTCGGAGCGGCTAGTCGGGGAAGGAAGAAGCGGGGCGACAGCGGGGCTATATGCGTGGCAGCCGCGCGCAAGCGCGGGCCGGCCACGGGACGGGAAATTCGCGACGGCGCGTCGGGTGGATGCGCGCAAGCGCGGTGGATCTTGGGTATCGCGCGGCGGAGGGTCGCGTCGCGAAAAGACGAACCGGATGCGCGTAATGACAGGCGAGCTGGCGGGGGTAGGGTATGGGTATGGGTTTAGGGATAGGTTAGGGTTCTGGGTCTAGGTTTCCTTCTTCATGGTTGTCAGTCTGTCTTTGTGCTTGTGCTTAGGTTAGGGTTGAGGGGGAGGGCTCAAATACCCTACCCCTCGACTCCGGGTTGTAGGGGGGGGATTCCATAATCTATCATTCTCCGATCCATCTCTACATCTCATTCTCTCTCTCTCTCTCTCGGAGTAAAGGAAAGGAAGCATTCTCGGTCTTACAGACGCTAGAACCATCGATCCCGTAACTAGGGACAACTTCGTGAGGCTAACCTCAAAAGTTTCCACAGCGTGCTGCAAAGACTTTGAGGGCTTCAGACCACTGTTCCAGGGATAATCGGCAAGGAACGCTTCCACTGGAAACTTCAAAACTAAAAACTTGTTTGTAGTGTTGTTTGATGGAGGGGAGACCTCAGCTGAGTGGGCAAGGGTGGGGCCCAAGACGTCATTGCTACTCGTGTGGAGAAGTTGCTGTCTGCACACTTCCACCGTGTGGACAATGTAGGAGAGGCTGGGGGGGACCCGTTTGTTTTGTTGGACATACTGTTCGAGACAGCAATCAACCTCATTGCGCAGGCGGGAGTTCTGGGGAATGGAGTTTTGGACCACAAAACCAGGGAAGGTGTCCTCAGTCAAGGAGATACCCATGCTTTCCCATTCCAGCGTCATGTCCCGGAGCTTGGTGGTCACGCCAACCGTTTCATTTGAGTTGCCGAGTGTGAAGTTTAGGAAGCGTCTCCACAGGTTTACTTGCGCTGCCCTACTAACGGATTTGAAACGCTTCATAAGGACTTGGACCATGCCATAGGCCGTTACCTGGTCTTGAACATCAAACACCAGTGAGCTGTTGATACTTGCCAGGAGGATTGCTCTTCCTATGCGCTCATAAATGCGGTTGGTATTTTGTTGGGAGAAGAAATCCGGATTGTTCAGGTGGTCCCTGCCTAAGTCTCGCAGGTCATGTAGCCACTGACCAAAGTTACGGCCGTTGGGGAGGAGGCGGCGGTCCGGCCGGATCCTGTTGGTAGCCAAATCGATGACCTTGTTGCAAAGCAGCTGTTCTTCAAGGTTGGCTTTGATGGTTGCCAGGTCCAGCGGTGGATGTTTGTCATTGCTTGTTTTGGTTCCGACCATGTGGGGGGGGGCAGTTGGGGGACAAGAGAGGGTTTGGTTGGTTGAGAGGAACTCCTGAAGACCGGGTGGTTGGTGACATTGACAGTGGAGTAAGGGTCAATGAAGGAAAAGTTGGGGGGGGGGACACGGGGAAAACAAGAGAAGGAATAACAAGAACTAGAAACAGCTAGAAACAGGAGTGGAAGAGGACGCGGAAAAAGGGGGTAGGGAGGTGGTGGAAGGAAAACTGAGAAAAGGGCTGATAGCTAGGGTTCTAATGGGACAAAAGCCAACGGTTAGGTTGGGGATCCTTGTTGCCAAAGGATTGCACAACTAATGAACGTCAGGGTCTGTGCAGCCGGTGAACCCGGGATTCACGCAACAATAACTGGCCAGGTTATTCTGGCTTGTCAGACTCAGCAGAGCGTTTAGGCTGTGCAAAACTTTGACAATGGTGATAGAGGATGTGGTATGGCGCGGGAGTGCGGGCTCATAACCTGTTGGTTGCAGGAGGAGGTAAATCCCATGAGTCTAGACTCGCGGGTTGTGCATTGTCTTGGTTTATATATGTGGGGGTTATGCATAGTCGTGTTTATGCATATGTCACCTCATGTGGTTACAACATATTCACCGCAGGTTGAGGTGAATGACGTCATCGATCCGAGTCCGAGTCTCGTGACCATCCTCGTCCTCATGATATTTCTCTCTCTCTCTCTCTCTCTCGCATCGTCAAGCCAATTCCAATCGAGTGGCCATTGCCATTGCGATTGCCATCCACCATCCACACATACGATCCAAGAGTAAGAGTAGCAACTCATGATTCGATAGACTTACTGCTCATGACCAGTTCTGAGGGACTGACCATGATCCGTAATGTATCGTTAGGCACTCGGTTTGACTCTCCGATCGACATCTTGCACCAACCAACCAGCAGAAGCTTCCTCAGCTTGGAAGAACTCAAGCGATCCGAACCAGTCGACGATCGATTTAAAAAATTACTTGCCATCTAGCAACTAGGTACCCTCAACTCGATCATCATCTCGATCGTCGCACCTACCCACACCCCCCCCCCCTCATAGATCGACCGAGACTCATGATCCTAGTCGGAAGTACCCCAAGAGGCAGACTTACCATCATGCTCGATCGTACCTGGGTGAGATGATGATGAGCCATCGATTCGAAACGACTCGATCGATGACCACCACGATCGAGGCGATCATCAAGGCTCGTTGGTTATTACGATCCATCCCTTCCCTCGGAGCACCCTCGAGACCATCAAGTTTATCCCCAATCTCCAATCCCACTCATCCCCGCCGATTCGATCCCAGTCGATCATCATCAACCCTTTCGATAGTCAACCGATTGGACCATTCCCTCGAGGGTCTATACCAACTCATCTCGACTCACCCCATCCTCAAATCACGAATCGATCGAGACCCACGACTGACGAGCCTACGAACATTCATTCGAAACTCGTTAGGCGATCATCGACCGCGCGACGATCGATCGAACCCATTCAAGCTCTCGTTCTACGGCTCGAGGCTCAGTCGTCGATCCGAGGTGATCGATTACCTATTGATCAACCCTCAGCGGTGCTCGAACTCTGATTCTAACCATCTCATCAACGATCGATACGCTCGATTCGATCAACCCCATCCCTCCTCATCCCTCAAGATCGAGTGAGTACACTTCTTGGGTTCACACCAGGAGCGCTGGACTGGCAAACCTCCTGATCGATACTGAGCCATTCGACTTTACTCCTTAGGTTCGATCAACGAGCGGCATGGCTAGGGGATCAAAACGTCCTGAGGCTCAACAACCGGTGGTTGAAGGATAACGAGCTCGAGATCGAAGAGGTTCAAGTCGACTGGCGACCATCACCCTCGATCTCCTTCCTCGATCACCCTCCAACGGGTGATCTCATCATCATCGTACTAGACGCCCTGCGAGAAAATCATCTAGTCGATCGTCAGCTCCTACCACCCTCCATCCACCAACCAGTGATGATCCTCCTCAACTCTAACCACCCTCAACTAACCTCGAATCTCGTGCTCGACTCAGATCTCGAGCCTCTCACCCTTCGCATCAACTCAACTGCCGCCCTGATGGGTCTTCGAACCGTTTCGGATGATCCAAAATCAGCTTACGATCGAATCCAGGGCTCAGGCCTCAACGAAGTTCGAAGTGGCATTCTAAAGCTTCTGAATCCCACGCTGACTGACACCGGTTCGGCTATCTCGAAACCAAAACCGATCCAATTACTCAAATCATTATCGATTTGTGAATACGTCCTATCGATCACGATCGATCAATTGATTGAAATCTCGGAGGATGTTATGATCGCAACGACTAGGCTATACGAACATCGACGCAAGTTTGAAGAGCTTTCCAGTCGAGTCAATCAAGTTCTATCTGAAGATAGTAGTCTTGACCAACGATCGAATGCAACTCAAACCAGGCTTAGAGAGATCTTGAACAAACAAATAGGCTTTTGGAAGTTGCCGTTCGTATACGATCAGGTTGACTACCGAGTTATTAAAACTCTGGAAGATATCGAACTATCCGAGATTGAAAAAAAAGTAAGTAACTGCAGGAGTTCACGTGGCACGTGAAGTATGCCCATTCATCCTGTTCTTGCCCCCGATGGACTCATTGTTTCTCTTACCCAGCTCATCTTTCAAGCAGGACAACTTAAGATGCTTCAACTGCAATCAGAGGATTTGCTTGATGCTTTGATGGAAGATCCGATTCTCAAACAATACCAGACACCGACTATGATCAACCGAATCTTACAAGGTCAAAGCAAATCGAAGCACTATCGATCATCAACCGCATTGGCAACAAGGGAAGATTTAAATCAATTTGAATCGATCAAACTATTCGATCGACGGAGGAGTAACCTGTTCCATCGAGGAGGACCGATTGCAGTTTTGCAGAATCGATCTCATCAATTGATCCTACAGAATCTGACCTCGGGCCTTGGATTATCGATCTTGAGCTTTTTCTCTTACTTGGGTCATCACGATTCCCTTTCCGGAGGTAAAACCCTGGACTCGTTTAAATTCCTCACCGACAACTATCCATCCATTCCATGTTTTATCCTCGTCTATTTAATCTATCGTTCTCAATCGAGTTGGAAGAAATCGGTCGATCAATTCGTGTCTGACTTCACTCGCTGGAGGGAAAATTTGAATCATGACTTGACTGTAAGTCCCTCACCTGATTTTTACCGAATCTTTCGATGAGTTCTTAGTACTGATTCCCCCCCCCCTTCAATTGATTTCTACGTCGACGTGCAAATCTATGCGAATGTACTCCTTTCCAACATCAAAAGAATCACAAGCAGCTGATGATTGAGGGAATCTTGTTGACACGTCTCAAGGTAGACTTCGTTACAGAACTTGATACTAGAATCAAACGATCCTTAGATTTTCAGGCCACTGCTAGAATTAATCCCCGTCGTGGACTTGATAACGACCATGATGGTTCAGAATCTCAGTGTATGGTCACCGAAGCAGTTGACTCCCAAGACAAACCGATTGAACAGCCAATCTTAGATCTCAGAAAAAGTATTCCTAATGCTGATCAGCCTTATGGAATCAAGGATTTTGTCAACCAAGTCAAGAGTCAACTCGATTTAGCCCAAAATCAAATCTACTCCCTCTTCTCACCCCACACATTACTCCATCGATCTCGAGGACCGAAAAAGTAGATCAGTTAGAAATGGAAACCACAAAAAAAGAAAAACCCATGTTGCAAAATCCTTGTTGATCCTAAGTTCTTGTCTTCGACTAATGGGGCTGTCTCTCTTCTTCTGATGTCTATTGGTTCGAGTATATTGGGTTGGGTTGTATATTTATCATTGCAGTTTTGAGGTTGAGAGTCATTCCTTAAAAAAGAAAAAAGTAGGGGTATTTTTTTTCTTGGTCATCCTATTTCATTGCGTGCGACCCATAGGATGGGTCGTTCGCACGTGGCTCGAACCTGGTCGGACCCACCGATCGACCGAGTCTGTTGAGGAAATCGATGTTCGATCGGTATTTAAGATGCATCTCCTCATGGATTGAATGAGTCCCCGGGAGACTACTTTTCCCGGGCAACCTGCACCCTCGGCCCGAATGTTTTCGAGGGCGACCGGCTCTTATCCGGAATTGAGGATAGCCAGCCGGGGAATTAAATTTTTTGTTTTGTTTTCCCGTATTCCTCGTGCCCCTCATCCCGGTTTTTTTTTTTTTTTTTTTTGGTCCCGTTTCCCGCAGCAAAGGGCGTTGGGCGTCGGAGTTGGGTTTGCAAGTCAAGCCCGCCCCATTCGGATCGATCTCCCTTGGCAGGGAGATCTAAGAGCATCCACAATCGAGCTCGTTAACCCCGCTCGATAGGTAAAAAATATATCGAGTGGGGTCCCCAGCCGTGGCAAAAAACAGACCCTCGCTTGCAAGCGAGCTCCATAACTCCAACCCCAAATCGAGAAAGTTAGAAAAAGTTATGAAGCTCGCTAAGTGGGACCTTTGGTGGGATTCACGTGGGATAGACAGTGCATGATATCCCCTTGGTTTCTTCCTTCCCCTTCCACTTTGTACATACATCCACTCCCCATCTACCATATCCTACCCTCCCATCCCATGTACCATCCCCGTCCCCCCTCCCACATCCCTCCCCATCCCCATCCCCCCTCCCATATCCCTCCCTCAATTGGCAACCTCATCCTCATCCCCCTCCCATATCCCTCCCCCAATTGGCAAACCCATCCAACACAACCAACACCTTTGAAAAAAAAAAAAAAAAAAAAAAAAAAACATCAAGAAACCAACCAATGAGTTCCCTCCCAGTCACCCTGGACTTTCAATCATTCTCATCTCCTCCATCACTGTCTTCTCACAAAAAAGAAGGCACAAAGAAGAAAAGGGCCCCAAACTGGACCAGTCAAGAAGAGGAGCAGCTGGCTCAATCGTGCATCCACATCAACAAGGACCCCAAATTTGCAGCCAATCAATCAGGGATCCAGTTCTTCAAACAAGTTGAAGAGGATTTCAACAGACACATCAAAACCATCTATCCCAACTGGGAATGTATACACACTAGGTTTTTTTTTCTCAAAGCATTCAGTAATGTGATTGCTTACTCTTCCTTTTCTTTTTTTTTCATTTAAAATAGATGTGCCAAATTGAACACTGCAACACTCAAGTTCTCAGCAATCTACCAAAAAATCAAATGCTCACCTCTGAGTGGCTCCAGCCCCATGGATTGGATGCAAAATGTAAAAGAGCTCTATTTCCAGCAAACCAAAGGCCAATCCTTTGAGGTTGAATTGGCATGATAGGTACTGAGAGTTCACCCAAAACAGATTGGGGATTCCAGTCCTCATAGCAGCAACTGCCCTGAGACACCCAGTTCTGGTGTCCCATCCTCACCATTGCCATCCAACCAGCACCTGATGCAACCTCCCAGAGTGAAGGCCTCAAAAAAGAAACGATTGCCTTTGGAAACAAGTTCCAAAGCTGGAAGTGAACCTTTGATGCTTGGGGTCCTCATGACCAGCAATAGCATTTGAAACCAGCAGAAGAAAAAATTTCAGAAAGACCAAATGACTTGGCAGGAGCAATCTTTTGATTTGGAAGCCAAAAAAGGCAGGCATGAAGGTATTGCTGGCAAAGGTGTTGGTTGTTCTACAGGCTGAATCAAGCTTCCCTGAAGATGAGAGCAAGGAGATGTTGAGGATTCTGAAGAAGAAAGTGAGAGTCCAACTTGAAGAGGTTCAAATTTGAAAATATGCATTTTTTTTTTTTTTTTGGGGGGGGGGGTTGGTTTTGATATTGCTCCAAAAAAATTTTTTTAGGTTGGGAAAAACAAAATTGTTTTTTTTTTTCTGAAATATTTTAAATTAGATTGATCTGAAGTCTGACAGATGGAAATAAGACAGACAAACTTCAAAAAAAAAAAAAAAAAAAAAAAAATCCCCCCTAAATAATTAACAAATAAGATTTCTAAGTTGGATTTGACAGCACTCTTTTCATCCAATTGTGAATCTTCAAATCATTCATGAGCTTAAAATGCAGTCTAGAATCATGAGGGTGACAACATTTTTGGCTGAGGCTTTGAAATCAATGAAATAAATGTGTATCATCAAAGTTTGGTGTGATGATGACATTGGAACAATTATGGGAAATATTAGAACTGTTATTTAGAAAAGGATCACATGGTGAACTCTCCTCTACAATCATGTTATTGAGAGCTCTAAAGCATTTAATAAATTTGATGATGTCTTGCCTGAAACATAATCTACTGGGTTGAGCCAGAATAGCAAACCCACTCTGCAAAAATCCAAATGCATGTTCTATGTCCTCCCTTGCACTTTCTTGGAGGGTTTTGAAACGTTTGATGGGATCATCTTGAGTTGACTTATATGAGTTGAGAAAAACTTGCCAACTGGGGTATATTCCACATCTCTTAAATAGTCACCATAGGGATTTGGATTGTTGTTGAACTCAAAATTTAAATTGGAAGCTGAACCAATGAATGAAAATAAAATATAGTTAGATTAAAATCAGTAAATAAACCAAAAGGAAAACATGCACTCATTCCAAAAAAAGTTAAAGGAAAAAAAAAAAAACCTAAAACATACCATCCAGGACGTGATCAAAGATGTGGTTATTTTAATCTAAGTTGATATCATTATGAGTTCCAGTTGAACCAAAAAAAAAAAAAAAAAAACCTAAAACATACCATCCAGGAAGTGATCAAAGATGTGGTTACTTTAAACTAAGTTGACATCATTATGAGTTCCAGTTGAACCAAAAAAAAAAAAAAAAAAAAACAGTGCCATATTTGTAAGTTGAGCAATTCCACTGCTTCTAAAACCATTGTAGGAGCTCCAGCCTTTCCTTGGTACTGTGACAAGCCCAATCCTGGGGAAAAATTTTCCAGCCCCCATGCATTCCATCAATACTTTCACAAAAGCCAGGAAAACCACAATCCTCATATTCTTTCTTAATCAATTTGAGTCCATCATCTGTTGGAGCACAGAGGTATTCTTTTTCATCATTAAAAAATATCTTCAAGATTTCCAAGAGCTGTACTCTCTCCAACTCATACATGTTCATCTGTTGCATCATCTGGAAGACCATATGCTAGTCGGAAAATGGTCCTAGTGAGTTTCTTATGAGGGGAAAAGTCACCTTGGACACAGCAATCCTACATGAAGAAGAAAAATTCAAAAAAGATAAAGAAAAAAAAGGATTTGGTATCAGTATTTTTTTATTTTTATTTTTTTCAATTCAAAGGAAACCCAAAAAGTAGATAAGAATAAACCCCCATCCCAACAGAGCAGAATGGTATTTAGAAAAAGAGGGTTTAGAAATCCCTGGAAAAGTGCAGGATTGTTACAGATACTTAGAGTAGTACACTTTCTTGCACCACAACATACAAACACTTCATTTCACAGAGGTTTTAAGAATTTTTTTTTTTATTAACCAAAAAAAAAAAAATGAAGCTGAAGCACTGTAGCTGGTTTTCTCAAAACCTAAAAAAAAAAAAAAAAAAAAAAAGATACAAATATTTGGGAATTTTTTAAGCATTAGAAAACTTTAAAACAATCATTCAAAATTTCAAAACAAGATAAAAAAAAAAATACATATTTCTCATTCCACTTTTGAATTGTTTTCTTTTCTTTTTTTTTTAACTGTTTTTTTTTGTTGATTTATAATCTCTGAAAGTTGAACAATAAAACAAAGAGATTTTTTGATTTATTATTTTTGAATTTTTTGGATGGATTCTTACACCTTAAAAAATTCATTCAAAAAATTAAAATTTCTCATTGCAGTTTTGGATTGTTTTATTTGCCTTTTTGATTCTTTTTATTTTTCTTCTTCTTCTTCTTCTTCTTTTTTTTTTTTTTTTTTTTTTTTTTTGGTGATTCAAGCTTTCATATGGTCATAAAAAAAAACCAAAGAGCTCTTTGATATTTTTTTTACAGATCTTTTGGATGTATTCTTACACCTTAAAGAATTCACTCAAAAAATCAAAGGATTTTTTTATTTTTTTTAAAAAAAAAACAAATTTCTCATGGCAATTTTGGAGCCTTTTCTTTGCCTCTTGAAAAATATTTTTTTGGGGTGATTTAATCTTAAATATCAAATACTATCATCACTTCATTTTTTAAACAGAAAATCTCTATTCAAAATTGCTCAAGAAAAAAACCACCCACTTTTCAGAACTGTTTCCCCAGGCCCATCCTCCATTATCTCATCTAATCAAACTAGTGATTAAAATCCTCTTGCTAATTTCTCATCTACTCAAAATTTTCATTCAACCCCTCTGGCCCCTCCTCCTGAACTATCATATGCTCAAAAGGAGGAGCTACTTGATGCCATCCAATCATGGGAAAAGTCTGATAGATATGCCATATCTACCAGAGTATCCAATTTCAAGAAAAATTCCTACACATATTAATTTGATTAATCTGGGGAATAAAAAACCATCAAAGATAACCAGGGGTCAAAAAAATAAAGAAAGAAAAATTCCCCTTTCAGATCATCTGGGAATTTCTCCAAAAGATTGGGTCTCTGACATGTTAAGGTTATTTTTCCAGATCACAACCATCCACCTTCAAATGATCCTTCAACTCATCCAATCCACAGAATAATTCAAGGCAAGAAACAGGAAACTGTTGAAAATTTAACCAAAGCTGGAGTTACCCCCTTGAAAATTTTAAACTCTCTTATAAAAAACTCCTCCTCTCCTGTCCATACCAATCTCAATACTATTTAAAATAAAAGATACCAAATTTAAAAAACATCTCTTGATGGCAAGTCTCTCATTGAATACCTCATACTGGAAATCTAGAATTTTTCTTTCTTCTACAAAATCAAAAATATGGATGGAAAAATCACTTCTCTCCTCATTTCAAACCTGGATTCCATTGAAATTCTCAAATTTTCACTACTCTTCTAATGATGGACTGCACATATATAAAAAGAAATTTTGGCATTCCCCTTCTTCATATTATTGGGGTAAACAATTTTTCCAGAGCTTTCTCAGTTGGCTTCTTTTTTTATCTCAAGAAAACAAATATAACTATGAATGTGCCCTCACTCAACTTCCAGAAATTTTAGAAAATCAAGAACCCAGGGTTATTGTGACAGACAAAGAACAAGGGTGATGTTGAATTCATGGATCAAATGAGCCATGTGGCATGGCTACATGGCTACACCTGAGCCGTGAAGAACCCACACAATTTGAGTGTGGTTGGGCTGTACTTGACATGGCACTGGACCGCCATGTGGTGGCCGCACAACTACATTTGAGCCGTGTAGAGCCCCACACAGCTCAAATGTAGTTGTTTTGGCATGCCACATGGCCAGCCCAACCACATTCAAGTTGTGTGGGGCTCTACATGGCTTGAATTTAGTTGTCTAGCCGTGCCACATGGCTACAAGTCTGGTGGGCAGAAAAAAAAATAAAAAAAATAAATGGTATAAAATAAATCAAAATAAACCAAATGAAAATACAAAAAAAAAAAAAAAAAAAACAGAAATCAACCAAAAGATCAAGAAAAGTTGATTTTTTGGTTAAAAATAACAAAAAAATAAGAAATAAAAATAAAAATGAATAAATAAAAATATAAAAAACAAACACTGAAGCGGCTGCATACCCCCAAACAGGGCTCAAAACCGCTGTGTACAGGGGTACACGTCTCAAATATGCTATTTACAGGGTGTATAGGGCCCCTCAGGGGTTGCGCGTGTTTGAGACAACCCCTTGGGCGCCTCTAGACGCGTTTTCTTGCCCTCACGCACATCTTGGACACATGTATTGGCCACCACACGTCCATTGGGCTGTGTAGGGCCCTACAAAACTACCACACAACTGGGAGTTGTGAATTTAACATCACCCAAAGAAGAAGCATCAATTAGTTCCATTGAAACAGTTTTCCCTTCTTGTTTTCATCTTCTTTGTCTCTGGAACATTTCAAGAAAATATTGAAACCCATTTCACAAAGCACTTCAAACCTGAAGATGAATGGAAGCTTTTCCAGAAACAATTGAATCAGTTGGTCTATTCCAAATCTGAATCAATCTATCATCAAACCTTCACACAACTTTACATTTTCTGGAATACCCCTACATCAGACTATCTTCTTGAGAACTGGCTCCCAAACAAAACAAAAAAGTACATCTTGTATTTGGCTGAGCAACAATTTAAATTTCTAAATACAAGTACTTCAGGAATAGAAGTCTTTCATTCTTGCATTAAAAATTACATTAATTCATCAATTGGCTCTTGTTCTAATTTAGTTCAAAAAATTTACAATGCCCTCACCATCCAAATCCATGAGAAAGCTATTTAATTATCTCAGAAATATTTCAAGCACATAATTGGTTTTCCACACTGTGTGAATCATCTCCCTGGGAAAATAAGCCACTTTTTTCCTGAAAATCAGCCACTTTTTCCTGAAAATCAGCCACTTTTTTCCTGAAAATCAGCCACTTTTTCCTGAAAATCATTGATTTGTTTCATCACATTCCTGAATCTTTCACCTCTTGCATCAACTGTGATCACTTTTCTCATATGGGTATAACATGTATTTGCCCAGTCAAAAATGAGCTATCATAAAGGTTGAAATATTCCAAATTAAGGATTTCCATTCCCAATGGCATGTCACACCCTCCTTGGCAGTAAGTTTTTTATTTTCATTATTATTCAAGACCAAATGAATAATTTTTTTATTGATTCCTATTCTTCTTTCTCCAGTTAACTCTTAAATCTGATTCAACTGAAGAATCAGAAACCCCTGAATTTTCATCCAAAAACACTAATGAAAATCAATATGTGACTTGATTATCTTAAGAATCCATAAGCTTCCATCTTGAGAAAAACATTATTATCTGGGTCAAACAAAGAAGATTTACACTGGGAAATATCAACTTGTTATGATTCAAGAGGAAAATTCTACTCAAAAATCTAAAGTAAGAGGAAAACCCAATGGAACAGCAAATAAGCTCAAGATGATCTCTCAGTAATCAAGAAAAAGAGATCCAACTTTTTATGAATATTTGGAACCACCCAAGGGGAGATGAAGGGCAAGGAAGAAATTTAAAACATATTCAATGTTCAGTAACCATTTTTTGGAAAAAAAAATTCATAATTAATAGTTTTGATTTATTTATTCAAGTTTCAAGAAGGTGGAATTCCAAAAAGGAAAATGGAAATTTAAGGAAGGAGGAGGCATCAGAGGAAGATGTTAATTTATATATATACTTATTTTTTTACTAAATATGAACTGATTTTTTTTAATAATTCCTTTTGAGATTTTAAAAATAGGCTGATTTTCTGACTGAAGAAGAGTCCCCAGAAGATGAATAGCTCCCAGATTTGTATTTTATTGAGAGAGAAATGTTAAATTTGCCACCTTGTAACCCCCATTCACTACCTAAAAGGGCTTGCATGGTGCAATTTGCCACCCAAAATGGCCATTTGCAACCCATTCTGGGTTGCAAACCACGCCACAAAACCCATTTTGTGTTGTGAATGGCAAAAAAAAAATCAAAAAATGACAATTTGTAGAATATATTTATTTCGAATATATATATATATATATATTTTATATCTTTATTTTAAATTTAATTAATTAATTTATCTTTTATATATTTATATATATATTTAATTTCATTTTAATTTATTTATATTTATATTTTAATTTAATTGATTAATTTATTTTTTACTTATTTATTTATTTCATTTCATTTATTTATATTTTTGTTTTATATTTATATTTTCAATTTAATTGATTAATTTATATTTAATTTGTTTTTTTATTTTTTATTTTTTATTTAAATAAAAGAAAGGAATAATAGATAAAAAAAGTTAAAATATATATATATATGTATATAATATAACTGTTTGCAACTCAGATGGGTTGCAAATGGCCATTCACAACTCATATGGGTTGCAAACAGCTTTTTGCGCCCGTTTGCAACCACAGGGTTGCAAATTTAACATTGGCCTTACTAAGATGGTGATATTTCATTTTGGTTTTATTCTTTTTGATTTTTTTGATATTATTGTTCATTACTTTTTGCATTTAATCTTTTCTCAGAGGTCTGGAAATTATCTCATTATTCTTCTGGAATTTTGGGGATTTTTTAATGGAAAAATTATTTGAAATATTTCAAACATATTTTATTTCAGAAATAATTCTGATTCTTGCTTTCATTTCCAATACAAAGACTTTATCTCCCCTGCAACTGATATTCCTCATATATCCCACTGTCAATATGCTTTTGGAAATAAAAAATTTGGAAAAAGAGAAGAAACTGTTGGTATTGGAAGGATATTTAAATATTTGACTAAAATCAGGAAAGAAATTGTCAAATAAATCAATTAAAAATCAATCTTCAAGGACCCTGAAATGAATGCATGAAATCTGGGGTGAAAACTTTCATGAATCAAGAGGGAAACTCAACCACCTTTCTGGACCAGCTCCAATGAAGTTTTTGATGAAATTTTCATTCTATAGTTTCATTCTTTCTGAAACATATAATTTTCCAGTGGTTCTATTTTTGTCCTCAATGAATTTTACTTGTATTCCTCTTGATTCCCCAACCACTCCAACTTACCAATATTCTCCAATATGTATGATTCTTTTGGATGAATTAAAAAATATATTTTACTTCAAATCCAAGTCTGATCCTTGGTCAGACCCCAGATTAGATCCAATTTGGGAAGTATTTGTGACCAAGGATTAAAAATCATGTAAGACAATTGTTCAGAAGAATTTTCATCTCAGAAATGAGGATCTGTTTGCAACAAGAAAATACCATAGAAAAATAGAACCCATAGAGGCCTATAACTCATCTTAGTGATATTTTTTTTTCTTTTTTTTTTGTATTTATTAAACCAGAAAAAATATGGATTCAAAAATTTGGACCCCCCTTTTCCATTGAATTAATATCATTGTGATCATTATTTTTTGGGTTTAAAACCCCTCAAAAAACAATAAAAATCATTTTTATTTTACCATTTCATTTTGGGAAATGTTAAATTCACAGCTCATTTAGTTGTGTACACGACTCTGTAGATAACTCTTTGAGTTGTGTACACGGCTCAATGGGCCGTGTGGCAGCCTACAAGACTCAAATGAGATTTGTGGCATGCTACACGACTCAAATGGGCCATGGGGCATGCTACATGACTCAAATGGGCCGTGTGGCATTCTACACAACCCAAATGGGCCTTATGGCAAGCTTCACAACTCATATGGGCCGTGTCGCATGCTACACGTCCCATTTGAGTTGTGTGGCACGCTAAACAACTAAAATCAAGTTGTGTAGCCTCCACTAAATAATAAATAATGAATAATAAATTATAAATTATAAGTTCTAAATAATAAATAATAAATAATAAATAATAAATAATAAATAATAAATAATAAATAATAAATAATAAATAATAAATAATAAATAATAAATAATAAATAATAAATAATAAATAATAAATAATAAATAATAAATAATAAATAATAAATAATAAATAATAAATAATAAATAATAAATAATAAATAATAAATAATAAATAATAAATAATAAATAATAAATAATAAATAATAAATAATAAATAATAAATAATAAATAATAAATAATAAATAATAAATAATAAATAATAAATAATAAATAATAAATAATAAATAATAAATAATGAATAATAAATAATAAATAATAAATAATAAATAATAAATAATAAATAATAAATAATAAATAATAAATAATAAATAATAAATAATAAATAATAAATAATAAATAATAAATAATAAATAATAAATAATAAATAATAAATAATAAATAATAAATAATAAATAATGAATAATGAATAATAAATAATAAATAATAAATAATAAATAATAAATAATAAATAATAAATAATAAATAATAAATAATAAATAATAAATAATAAATCATAAATCATAAATAATAAATAATAAATCATAAATAATAAATAATAAATAATGAATCATAAATCATAAATAATAAATAATAAATAATAAATAATAAATAATAAATAATAAATAATAAATAATAAATAATAAATAATAAATAATAAATAATAAATAATAAATAATAAATAATGAATAATAAATAATAAATAATCAATAATAAATAATAAATAATAAATAATAAATAATAAATAATAAATAATAAATAATAAATAATAAATAATAAATAATAAATAATAAATAATAAATAATAAATAATAAATAATAAATAATAAATAATAAATAATAAATAATAAATAATAAATAATAAATAATAAATAATAAATAATAAATAATAAATAATAAATAATAAATAATAAATAATAAATAATAAATAATAAATAATAAATAATAAATAATAAATAATAAATAATAAATAATAAATAATAAATAATAAATAATAAATAATAAATAATAAATAATAAATAATAAATAATAAATAATAAATAATAAATAATAAATAATAAATAATAAATAATAAATAATAAATAATAAATAATAAATAATAAATAATAAATAATAAATAATAAATAATAAATAATAAATAATAAATAATAAATAATAAATAATAAATAATAAATAATAAATAATAAATAATAAATAATAAATAATAAATAATAAATAATAAATAATAAATAATAAATAATAAATAATAAATAATAAATAATAAATAATAAATAATAAATAATAAATAATAAATAATAAATAATAAATAATAAATAATAAATAATAAATAATAAATAATAAATAATAAATAATAAATAATAAATAATAAATAATGAATAATGAATAATGAATAATAAATAATAAATAATAAATAATAAATAATAAATAATAAATAATAAATAATAAATAATAAATAATAAATCATAAATCATAAATAATAAATAATAAATCATAAATAATAAATAATAAATAATAAATCATAAATCATAAATAATAAATAATAAATAATAAATAATAAATAATAAATAATAAATAATAAATAATAAATAATAAATAATAAATAATAAATAATAAATAATAAATAATAAATAATAAATAATAAATAATAAATAATAAATAATAAATAATAAATAATAAATAATAAATAATAAATAATAAATAATAAATAATAAATAATAAATAATAAATAATAAATAATAAATAATAAATAATAAATAATAAATAATAAATAATAAATAATAAATAATAAATAATAAATAATAAATAATAAATAATAAATAATAAATAATAAATAATAAATAATAAATAATAAATAATAAATAATAAATAATAAATAATAAATAATAAATAATAAATAATAAATAATAAATAATAAATAATAAATAATAAATAATAAATAATAAATAATAAATAATAAATAATAAATAATAAATAATAAATAATAAATAATAAATAATAAATAATAAATAATAAATAATAAATAATAAATAATAAATAATAAATAATAAATAATAAATAATAAATAATAAATAATAAATAATAAATAATAAATAATAAATAATAAATAATAAATAATAAATAATAAATAATAAATAATAAATAATAAATAATAAATAATAAATAATAAATAATAAATAATAAATAATAAATAATAAATAATAAATAATAAATAATAAATAATAAATAATAAATAATAAATAATAAATAATAAATAATAAATAATAAATAATAAATAATAAATAATAAATAATAAATAATAAATAATAAATAATAAATAATAAATAATAAATAATAAATAATAATAAATTATAAATTTTTAATTAAATGGAGTAGGGTATGGGCCCCCACGCGTTTAGGGGCTCTACACAACTCCCACAGGTTGTGTGGGACCCTACACAACTCCCACAGGCTGTGTGAGGCCCTACACGACTCCCACACGACTGGGGCTGTGAATTTAACATTACCCTTTCATTTTTTTACAAATTTCTACAAAAGAAAATTGAAATAATATTGAATATTCATTCTCAAATAAAATATTGAAAATTTTGTGTTAATTTTTCCTATTTTCTTGTTTTGGTTCCAATTTTTGGAAGCCAAAAATACATCGAAAAAAATATCAAAAAATATTTTAGATCTCTTCAATTGATCCCAAAAACCTTTATTGATTCAAAGTCCCCCAAAAAATCAAGCAAAAATTTAAAGTAAATGGTCCAAAAATGTGTATTGTGAAACATTAATTTTGTCATTTCTTTATTTTTTGGATGAATTTTTGAAGGCCTTCCAATAATTAAATTGCTCTGTAGAATTTTTTTGAAGTTTTTGAAAACACAGCTGCGGAATGAAATGCGTAGAGTTCAAACTGCTGGAAACACCTTTAAGTTCAAGGAACTACCTGTTTAGGTTTTAAATAAAAGATATGTAACTTACCCATGAGTTTAAGGGTAGGGGATGTGAGAAAAATAATTCTCTTTGTTCTTGGGGTGGCTGTCTTTACATCCCCAAATCACTCATTTAAAATCAATTTTTTGGCATGAACACCCAACAAACCATGATGTATGGCATGGCTGGGAACACATGCAAAATTCTGAAATCCCAACTCGCAATGGATGGTGTGTGTGGTGGTAAAAGCCAGCACCTTTGACATGTGGGATTTCACACCTCCCATTTACCAGCCAACAATTTTTTCTTTGCCCACACACCAACTTTTCTGGAATGTGGCATTTGTCCTTGATAAGGCTACAAAGAGCCAAGGAGGGAGGGAAAGTACTTGTATAGTCAAGTGAACTGATCTGAAGAGGAGGAAGGGACACTCTGGCTTAGCTGTCTGGTAATCAGATGATTTTCATTCATGGTCCAAGGGAAGGACCAGTATTTATGGACAACTAGAGAACACCAAAGGGGGCCTAAGGCAGCAGGTTAGAGACAACTAGAGAGCCCCAGAGGGGGCCTAAGAGATGTTTAATGAGATAATGAAAACAGTAAGATAGCAATAAGGTAACTAAATTTGTTAGTTACAGAATTTAAACATCAAAAAGACAAAAGAGCCATGAGATGGTGTGTCAGGCCACACATGTGACTCATTTGGCATTTTCTGACCCACCTGCCAGTAATTCCTGGATTGTGATAATTGATGCTCCATAAATTGGAAATATGAACACCATTTTTTTGGAGTGCATTGGTGCAGAATCCATTTTGAGATGGCATTCTGGAGTTAAATATCACTGACCTGGGAAATTTGTCAGAAAAATTCCGAGCTTTTGGCTTGAAACCACAAGCTTAGGCTTTAGGTACACCAAAATTAATCTTGTGAAATCAAGGTGCTTACTAGTGTTATTAGGCTATGGTTTTTACTCTAGATGTTGAAGGTGTGCCTGTATGTTATCAATATTTATCTGTGGTTTCATGGATAGAGTCAGCATCAATTAGTCAAAACCTCTTGACTTGGGAATCTGGTGCACTAATGTGAGGAGAATGTGTGTTGGACCCTCTGTATTAGTCCTTGTCTTGAACCCTTTAGGTAATGTGATCATGGAAGATAAAAGCTTATTGGAAAAGCAGATTTAATTAATTTCTTTTGAGAAAAACATGAAAAAATTCAAAAATAAATCTCTTTCTTTCTTTCATATATTCATGCAGAAACCTGTAATAAATTCATAAAAGTAAAAGTGGAAAGAAAACATTTGAATCAATCAGAAATAAACTCAAAAAAATAAGGAAGCAAAGAAAAAAAATAATATCACTAAATCAGAAACATAGTTTTGAAAAGATGAATTAACAATCAAGTCTTCTTTTTTTTCC
The DNA here is from genome assembly GCA_025617555.3 of Puccinia polysora. NCBI lineage: Eukaryota > Fungi > Basidiomycota > Pucciniomycetes > Pucciniales > Pucciniaceae > Puccinia > Puccinia polysora. Next base: position 24,704,254 of record CM062635.1, read on the forward strand.
TTTTTTAAACCTTTTATCAGTAGTCAATTATTTCTGAAAAAAGCTCCTCCAAGCCAGACCCTTCTTGAGGGTGAATCTTTGGCAGGATTTATTGGAAGGAATTGTTCTGACCCCATCAAATTTCTCAATATTGATCAGATAACAATGATAAGTGTTAATTTGGAGATAGATGGGGTCAGTAAACAAGGATTCAGAGGGTGAAGAGGTGGGGGAGATGAAGGAATAGCAGGCAGCCTAAATAGAAGAAAGAAATGAAACAGGCCTCTTTTATTTTTTCCCAATGTTTTGGCCATGTTTTGTTGGACTGAGCCATGCTTAAAATGGAATCTTGACATTCTTTTTGGAAAGATTTAAACTTTAAATAATCTTGGAATATTCATCTAGTCCTCCAAGAATTTTCTAGTAAAGGGTTGTGCTTTCTTCAATTTATTGGAAAGGTTCTTGTCCCTCCTGGACCCAGCCATCTTCTGTACCATAACCTAGGACTTTGGCCGAAAATCTAAAGCCAAAATTTACATTGCCCTTTAGATCATAGCTAATATCAATTGGGTAAATAATGGATTCCTGAAACTCAAAGTATTGCAGAATCATGAAATAATCAGAATTTGAAGCAAGATATGAAGGCACATAGATAAAGATAAGGTAGATGAACTGTCATTTAGTTTTTCACTTTTTTCCAACTGTTCCTTTTCAACTTCTTGATGATCCTTTTGTTCCACATCTTCAAAACTATATAATAATACCTTGGCTTTCTTTCTGGTCTGGGTTTTCAAAGATTTGGATGGCCTCTTCAGTGTGAATTTCCTGGAAACTTGTTTCAAATATTGTTCAAAGATTTCAAAAGATGAAGAAAAACTTTCAATGGAAGACTGGGCTTTCTTGAGCTTTTTTCTTCCTCTTCTTTCCTTCACCTTTTCAGGTTCCAATATTTTGGCCATATCAGAGGTTCCTTGAAGAATTTGTGGCATGTCTCAGATATCAACAGAATTGTTTGAGTTGGGAGATGATCCAATTCTAAAATTTGACTTCCAGAATTCAAAGTCAAGGTCAGTTTCTTGTTCTTCCTCCTGTAAAATAAGGACCAATTAGAAAAGGGTTGCCCATTAGAAAAATACCCCCAAAAACAAGAAAATATGAATATAAATATAAATCATAATTAAATAAAAATAAAAATAAAAATAAAAATAAAAATAAAAATAAAAATAAAAATAAAAATAAAAATAAAAATAAAAATAAAAATAAAAATAAAAATAAAAATAAAAATAAAAATAAAAATAAAAATGAAAATAAAAATAAAAATAAAAATAAAAATAAAAATAAAAATAAAAATAAAAATAAAAATAAAAATAAAAATAAAAATAAAAATAAAAATAAAAATAAAAATAAAAATAAAAATAAAAATAAAAATAAAAATAAAAATAAAAATAAAAATAAAAATAAAAATAAAAATAAAAATAAAAATAAAAATAAAAATAAAAATAAAAATAAAAATAAAAATAAAAATAAAAATAAAAATAAAAATAAATAAAAATAAAAATAAAAATACAAAATAAAATAAAAAATAAAATAAAAAATAAAATAAAAAATAAAATAAAAAATAAAAAGAGTAGAAATAGAAATAGAAATAAAAATAAAAATAGAGCATTAATTTTCTCAAGCTCCCAATCCTTCAAATCACAGAACTTTACGTCTGCATGCCATTGCGCGCCTCCACTGCTACATGGACAAATACTTTATTTCACGGTTGTTAATTTTTTTTTGAATTCTTATGCAAACGGCCCATAGCTGAGGTCTATGAACCAATCAAATGAATAATTGGTAATTCTGGGGCATTAGAAAACCCCCAAAAATTTAATCAAAAAATTAAAAAAATATGTGAAAACCAATTTTTCAATAGGTTTTTGGATCCTTATTTTGGCTATTTTAATTAATATTTTTGGTTAATTCATCTATCAGAAGGCTCAAGCAACATTCAAAGAAATTTAAAATAATTTTGGTCAGATTTTTTGAATGTATTCTTTTACCTTAAAAAATTCATTCAAAAAACCAAAAAAATCAAAACAAAAATCAAATTTCTGATTGTAAATTTGCATCCTTTTATTTTCCTTTTTATTTCATTTTTATTTGGTGAAGCTATAAAAAAGTTCAAAAAATATTCAAATAGAAGTCTAAAATTTCTTTTAGAAATTTTTGGATGTATCATTTTACCTTGAAAAATTCTTTCAAAAACTAAAAAAACTCAAACCATTCAATTTTCTCATTGGATGTTTGCATCCTTTTGTTTGCCTTTTTGATAATTTGTTTTTGTGATTCAAGATTTTATAAGTTTAACACAACTATTGAAGAGATCTTTTATATATATTTCAGAATTTTTGGATGTATCCTGGGTCTCCAAAAATTGAATCCATTATAAAAACACTTCAAATTAACACATTCATTTCAATGTTTTTTTTTACATCTGGAATCAAAGATTACACCATTTTTTCTCTAAAGAAATTTGGAATAGAATTCAAAGACTCAACTAAAAATTTATATGAATTCTTGTCACATTTTTTACACCTCAAATTATATATTAAAATGGTCATAATTCAAAATAAAAGGGTGGTTTCTCTTTAATCATCCTATTTTGATTTTTTTCTTCCTCAAAAAATTATTATTATCTGGAATATCTGAAGGTATTCTCTCAAGCTTCCCAAAATCATTTTTTGGTAATTTTTGAGGCACTATGAGTGTCTCAAAAGCCAAACCAAAAAAGTATCATAATAAACCCCTTTTGTGTGCTGGCACTCAACTTTTAGCCCTTTTGTATGCATAAATTCAATATGACTTAAAAGGTTTTCCTGGGCCCTGAACCCATCTTTGAGTACTCCAATTAGGGCGTACCAAAGTTAAGCAAACCCGCATTTTTTGAATCGCGGGTTTCAACCCAAATCCACCATTTCAAACCCGCCATTAAACATCAAAAAAAACCCACTTATTTCACATCAGACGTGTCAAAGTTACCTGAAAATAAATGGTTTTTTTCAAATAAAGTATATAAAGGCCTTCAACAGCTCAACCACGCTTTATTCCACATCATCACCCCTGGTTTCATCCTCCAACCTTATTGGAACACTTCATCTCTCTCATTGCTTCATTGCTATCCTCATCACTTCATCACTCTCATTGCTTCATTGCCATCCTCATAACTTCATCACTCTCATTGCTTAATTTCTATCCTCATCAATTCATCACTCTCATTGCTTCATTGCTATTTTCACACAACCACCCCATGTACTATAGGGAAATCTTAGATGATTGTGAGCGCAAAGGAAGAGACTGAGTGCAAGGGCAAGTTCAAGGTGGCAAAGCTAACTGCAAAGTGCAAACTTATAGTTGGGTAAATCAACACACAATGAGAGGGATTAATTGTTCCAATGGAAAGGAAACTAAAGCCAAGCCTGATGTGATAACTGGATTTAGCAGATGCAATAATGTATGAAATTAACTAACTGAGGAGACAATCTTCAGGCAAGAAGTGTAGCCTTTATAAGGTAATCCAAAATGACTAGATACAACCTGTTGGAAGGCCAATTACATTTTAGAGGCAATGAGGCAATGCATGAAATGAATGGATTGGGAAATGAAATAACAGTATAGATGTTTACAAGGTCATAAAGTAGATGCAAGGAAAATAGAGTCTGAGCGTACAAGGGTGTAACAGATGAGATAGGAAGGAAAGACGTGAGAGAAAATGCAAATATGAGAATGTAGCTTATGCAGGGTAAGGGACTAGTCCAATTGCAAACTATACAGTTGGTGTGGCTAAATAGCATGGGTGCAAGCTAGCAAGAGTGCATTACTGGGAATGGGAACCCAAGGTCTATTGATACCCAGGGTGGAAGAGCGGAGCTTGAATGGATGGTTGAATGGAGTAGAGTTAACTGCAAGTTTTTCAAGTAGGTTCTGAGTCAGTTTACAAGAATGGAAGGTTGTTATGCAAGCCAGAGTTGATAAGCAGAAGGAGCCATTGATGTTGTGCTTCTATTTGTGTCACAAATATGGACTGAGGTAGATGGTACTGAGCAAAGGATAGGTTGAAGTGAGGAAGACAATAATCCTTAAGCTTGAAGCATGAAAGTTGCCTGGGTATAAAGAGGCAAGCTCCTGCAAGCGTTCAGATGATTTTCCCATCAATTCCAAAATTCATTGTGAGTATTGTATACCCCTAATTATTATCCTACTTCTTTGTCTCTCAAATAAATTTATAATTAAATATGTTTTCATTGTCATCTTGTTGTTTTGAAAACTGTATTTGTCAAAATGAATGATGTGTTCCTAGTACTGCCACAAGAGGTCTCCAAGGAAAATTAGAGCAATGTTGTCTGCGCAAGGTTGCTTGTACTTTTCCTATAAATAGCAAACCAATAGTGGATACCCCCATAGCATCTAGGAGTGAGGTGCAAAGTCAAAGGTCTGCGCCAAAAGTGAACTACCATATACCGCCAGTGCTGGAGATCAAATTCTTGGGCGTCCAAAACCCTGGTAAGCTTAAGACTTAGGGACTAACAATAAATAAAATAAAAAGAAATGGAACTAATATAATTTATGTTCTTGATAGTACTACCACAATTCCAAAGGTACACGACTAATATGCCTCTGCCGCTGCCACCGTGTATTGCATTGTTGTCCAAATTCAAAGCAAATAAGATGAATCCCAAGGTGCAAGGCAAAGTGTGAGCTGATTAATGGGTGGTAGTCAAAGAAGCAAGGGAGGAAGGGAGAATGGCTGAAGCAGAGGGTTATACAGAATGGAGGGAAGGGAATGAAGAAGAAGTGAATTGGACAGTGGCAAGGGATGGAACGGAACAAGAGATAGAGGAATGGGGTGGAATGCAAGGCCAAGATTGAGGGAACCAGGTGCAAGTCAAAGCGCCCATTGAAACTGATGGGAGGCAATTAACTGGAAACGTTGAAGAAGGTTCATCAAGGGTTTGAAGGAAGAAAACATATGAGGAGCTCTGGAGGAAGTTGGATGGAATTCTCGGACTGAAAGGTGCAAGGAAATCTTTGAAAGACATCTGGTGATGCAATTAATGGTGTTGCAAATGATGTCTTCTTTGATAAACAATGAGGATTTGGATGAATTTAGGTCAATGGTAGAGGAATTGACCAAAAATTGGGAGGAAGAAGAAAGAGAAGTAAAGGAAAATTTTTAAAATTTATTTTATTTGTAATCTTATTTTATTATAATATATAGCTTATTTTATTATTATTATTATTTCTATATATATATATATATATATATTTTAAATAAACAAACGTGAAAGAATAAAAGATTTGGAAAAGAAAATGGATAAATTTTAGGAATTGAAAAGGAGACAAAGTAAGGAAATGGGATGAGATTGATGGGATGGAATGGGATGGAAGTGAGGAATGGGATTGGAGTCATGATTGGCAAGGTTTGCAAGGGTAACTTGCATGAAAGTCTCAACCCAAATTGGGAGAGTTGCAAAGGTGACGGGCTGGTTCCCATGAGGTGCAATCTTTGTTGGACTGGAAGCCAGTCCATTTGACAAGGTATTGAAGTTTTCCTTTGCATAACCTGGAATCCAGAATACAACTTACTTCCCACTCTAACTGATCTTGGATGTTGACTGGTTCAGGAGGGGGATGAGTCTTGCCCGGGTATAAGACTCAATCTGGCTCTAGGAGAGACACATGAAAGACCGGGTGGATACCTTTCCATTTTGCAGGTAAGTTGAGTTTAAAAGCGTTAGGGGAAATGACTGATTTGACTTTGAAGGGGCCAAGTTTTCTTTCAGAGAGTTTTTGGCTTGGGCAAGTACTGCAAATATTGCAAGCATTGAGCCATACCTGATCTCCTACTGCAAAGGTTGGGGCCAAAGTGCAAAGTTGGTCTGCTTGTTCCTTGTAGCGCTGGTTTGCCACTTTGAGGTTGGTTCAAAGTTGCATTTGAAGAGAATGAATTTGATTAAGGTAATTTGTTGCAGGTTGAGAAGGTGCTACATGAATAGAAGAGAAAGTTGGGTTTCTACCATAAAGAGTCTGGAAGGGCAACTGTATGGTGGAGGAATGAGTGGAGTTGTTGTAGGCAAACTTTGCTAATGGGAGCCATTGCAACCAGTTGTCCTGTTGGTAGGCAAAATACATTCAAAGATACTGTTTAAGAATCTGATTGAATTGCTCTGTTTTCCCATCTGTTTCCAGATGGTAAGCCGTTGATAAATTGCAAGTGATTTTTAAATGTTGGCAAAGCAAGGTCCAGAAGCTAGAGACAAACAAAGATCCACAATCAACAATTGTTTTATCAGGGAGACAATTTTTTGAGAATACATCTTCTATGAATAAATTAGCTAATTCTTATGAGGAGGCTGTCACATTCCTGCAAAGGAATAAAGCCATCTTCAAGAAGCAATCTACTACTAATAAAATAGCATCATAACCACTAGAAATAGGTAATTGCAAAATTAAATCCATAGACAGCAAGTTCCAAGGAATATGCAGAATTGGAAGTGGCTGGAGGAGCCCATAATTCCGGTATTTTGAGGACTTGTTACAATTACTATCATATCAGGCGTTAACATAGTCTTTTACTTCCTTGGTCATACCAGGCCAATAGAAGTCTTGTGCAATCAATTGGTAGGTTTTATCCTGCCCATGATGACCAGCAAGTGGATAATCATGCCTTGAATCAAAGATATCTAATTTAATGCAAGGATTATCTGGTACTACTATACAGTCTTTATAAACTAAATAACCATTTTTGTCAATACTGTAATCACTATCTAATAGCTTTGCATTCTTGCAAAGTTTGGTACACTTGGGATCATTGAGTTGAGCTTGTCATAGTTTGGAAGCTGTATCTCAAAGGTGAGTGATGATTGAACTGAGTTGGGCAGATTGGGTTGAGAAGAGTGTCCTAATGATTTTAGGGTTGTTGTCGAAAAAGGTGTTCCCCCCCCCTAGGTAAACATTGTCCTAACCTGATAAAGCATCAGGGAATACCGCTTGTTTCCCAGGAAGTTATGTCATTGTAAAGTTGAACTTGGAGAGGTATTTGGCCCATTGTGCCTGTCTGCGTGTAAGAAATTTTGAGCTCATGAAATATTTTAAAGAATTTTGATCATTTAGGACCTCAAAGGGTTCCATAAGACTCAAAAGGTATGAACACCATTTTTTCAAGCAAAAAACAATTGCGAGAAGTTCCTGGTCATGGATCTTGTAATTATGCTCTGCAGCAAGCAATTTGAAAGACTCAAAAGCTACAGGATGAAAGAGGTAACAAGAGGAGGAAGACTGCAAGATTACTCCTGCAACTGCATAGTCACTTTCATCCGTTTCTACAATAGTGCAAGCTAGCTTGTTGAAGTGAGCAAGTATTGGAGCAGTAGTGAATGCTTTCTTCAGAGCTTTGAAATCTAAAGCAGCTTGTTCTGTAAAAACAAAATGATTTTCTTTATGAAGAAGGTTAGTAAGGTTGACAGTTTTCTTGGCATAATGCTCAATAAACCTCCTGTAAAAATTACTGAAACCAAGGAAACCTTAAAGGGATTGGACTCAAGAAGGTGGTGGCCAGTCCAATATATGCTGGCTCTTGTCTGGATCCATTGATAGTCCTTTCTGAAAGACTATGACACCTAGAAACTGAAGAGAAGGAGTATGGAATTTGCACTTAGAGGCTTTTGCAAACAGGTCATTCTTGCAAAGTTACTGTAGCACCTCTTGCAAATGTGCAACATGATCCTCAAGAGTTTTTGAGTAGGCTAGTATATTGTCAAGATACACCACAAGGTATTTCTCTACAAGGTCAGAAAAAATGTTGTTGACAAAGTGTTGAAAAGTCAAAGGAGCATTGCAGAGGCCAAAAGGCATGATGGTATACTCATAACTGCCAAACCTTGTTCTCATCACAGTCAAATATTCATGACCTTTTGCAATGCAAACTAGGTTATAGGCGGCTCAAAGGTCTAACTTCAAGAAATAAGCAGCTCCATGGAAGGGAGTGAGGAGGTGCAAAATAGGTGGTAATGGGTAGGCATTCTTCTGGGTTACCTGGTTCAGTTTCCTGTAGTCAACACACAGGCAAAGTCTGCTGTCTTTCTTTGGAACAAATGTGACAGGTGAACCGGTATTCAGATTTCTTGGTCAAAGAAATCTTTTTGATACATTTTCTGCTATGTATTCTTGAAGCGCAGTTGATTCTTGCTTCAAGAGAGAGTAGACTGGTCCAGGTGCCGGAGGTGGGCCAGTAAGTTTGATCCTGTGATCATAAGAATGGGATGGGGGAAGTTTATCTGCTTTTAAAGCTGAAAAGATGTCAGCAAAGTCATGATAAACCAGAGGTAAAGACTCTTGAATGATTTCTAGATCTTCAATCTCATCATCTTCAAGCACCTGGTTTGAAGTTCTTGCATGATGCAAGAGGATTAAGGAGCTCAAGATACACTGTTTGGTTGGTGCCTGTTTCTCTTCAAAGAAAAAAGGAAAGGTTAAGTTGGAAAAATAAGTAATAAATCCTAAATCTGAATAGGGAACTTGGGAATGGAGGTCAGGATATTGCAAATCTCCTGGAGGAAAAATTCATCCAAGTCAATGAAATTGTCAGGTAGGTTGTTTAATTCCTGTTTGATGGAAGTTTTAGCGTCCTGGGGTTGCAAGTTTTGAAGGTTAATTACTCCTTCTTGGCAATTCACATCCGGATTCCAGTGAACTAGGAAGTTGTGGCCTAGAATGGTATCATCCATTCCGGGAATATCCAAGACAAATAAGTCCCATTCAAAGCTGGGGAAATTGGAGAATGCAAAGTTCCATTTTGCAGTTTGGGAAACCCAATGGGACAGCTTGGTTGAACTACTTACTAAATAGATGGTAAAAATATTTATTTTGGAACGCGTAAGATTTTTGGAAGTGGCAAAAGATTCACTCATAAAAGAAACATTAGTGCTGGAGTCAAGCAAAACTTGATAAGGGGAGTTGTTGGAATGGAAAAGGACAAATCTCAAACTTGGAGCACCTAGTGACTTGCAAGTAAAAAGATTGACTTGCTTTAATTTAGATAATGTGTAGTTCTCCTTGCAAGTATTAGAAAAACTAAAAGCTAATTTTTTGACTTTCTAGCAGCTTTGCACAACTATCAACATAATTGTTTCCTCCAAAATACATACATAACCCATTCTTTTCCCTCCTTAGCCCTTCCTTGTTCCGGAGCATCCCAGTTTCTTTGTCCAGGAACTTTGGAGTTTTGGCAATGGCCTTCCCTTTCAGGTTGGAGTGCAAGGTTGGATTTGGTTTGGATTTTTTTGGATTCTTCAATGATTCTTTTGAGGAGTTTTCCTCCTTTGGAGCCAAGTTTCGCGGTCCATGATTGTTTTGTCAAGAGTGGTTCTTGTTGTGATAGCCATTATCAATCTCAATCACCCGGTTGATTAACTTCTGAAGGGAGGTTGTGTTATCTCCCCCAACTGCGATTTTCTTGATTAGGAGTCCCAGTAAACCTTTTTGAAAAGGAAATAGAAGGGCTTCCTTGTTCCATTGGATGCAAGACTGCAAAGTTTGGAAATTGGAGATATAAACAGAAACTCTACTATTCTCTTTCATGACTAAGTTATTAAGTTTGTATTCTGCATTTTGGACTTCATTAGGGTTGCCAAACAGGGTGAACAATTGCTTCTCAAACTTTTCCCAGTTGTTGAGAATACAAGTGGGGCTAGTTTTATCTGATAGTTCAAGGTAAGTTTTTAACCAATGTGAGGCTTGTCCCCCAAGGAAGGAAGATGCATACATCACTCTGTGTCTATCAGTAGGAAAATTATGAGGATTGTTTGAGAATATGATTTTAGAGTACTGTAAGTAGGCTCTAAGTTTATGGGGGTGTTCCCCAGTAAAATGATCAGGCTGCTTCATGCCCAGAGTACAAAAACTAGTGCCACTTGGACCAGATTGCAAGGCAGTTTGGTTAAGAGCCTGGATCAGGATTGAGAGCAAGGTCAAAGAGTTGGGTTTAGGAGCATTAGTGCAAAACCTTGATCTACCAAGAGTTGAGGTTTCATTGGAAGAGTGCTTGGAGTCTTTGATTTCTTTGAGGGGATCCACTTCTTCCCGCGCAGGAGAAAGGGGATAATAAACAGGTTCAAGCAAAATGGATTTAGAAGAAGGAACATGTTCTAAAGGTTGCTGGACCAAGAAGCTCTGGATCTCCCTACCCAATGGATATCATCATTGTAAGGGGTGAGGGAAGCGTTCCCGGTTGATAAAGGATGAGATAGGAAGGAATTACATGAGAGAAAATGCAAATATGAGGATTTAGCTTATGCAGGCTAAGGGACTATTCCAATTGCAAACTATACAGTTGGTGTGGCTAAATAGCATGGGTGCAAGCTAGCAAGAGTGCATGACCGGGAATGGGAACCCAAGGGCTATTGATACCCAGGGTGGAAGAGCAGAGCTTGAATGGATGGGTGACTGGAGTAGAATTAACTGCAAGGTTTGCAAGTAGGTGCTGAGTCAGTTGCCAAGAATGGAAGTTTTTTATGCAAGCCACATTTGATAAGCAGAAGGCACCATTGATGTTGTGCTTCTATTTGTGTCACAAATATGGACTGAGGTAGATGGTACTGAGGAAAGGATATGTCAAAGTGAGGAAGAAAATGATCCTTAAGCTTGAAGTGTGACAGCTATCCTCATCACTTCATCACTCTCATTGCTTCATTTTGCTTCATCACTTCATCACTCTCACCGTGCTTTATCACTTTCATCACTTTATTGCTTTCATCACATCCATCCTCTCATTGCTTCATTGATTCATCACTTCACCCCCCCTTTCATCACATCCTAACTGTCATTGATTTATTGCTTCATCACTTCATCCCACTTACCCTTTTTAAATATCCCCTCAGTGACACTCCCCCCACAAGTCCACTCAACCAAAGCAAACATCCCCCAGGAACTCAACATCCAACAATCCCCCCCCCCCATCAGCTTCCAAAGGCTCAAGTCAGCTCAAGAGAGCTGCTCACCTCATCCTAGTAAACTTGCTCAAAATTCTGTCCAACTAAAATGCCTGCTTTGGATCCAACAATGAAACACAAGTTGGCCAACCTCCATCCTCTAAGGTTAATGGTTATCTCCTGATTTCCAATGAACTCAAGAATAAAACCAAACGTAGGTTTGATCTTTCATCCAAATAGATGTGGGAGCAATTCAAGAATTATTGAACCAAGTACAAAAAAGCCCACTCAATGTCAATCTCAACCGGCTTTGGTATCACCAATTCCAATAAAGCCAGGGGAATCAACTCAGTGGTTGATAAGTTGGACTCCATTTTTCCTTTTTATGTTCAAATGGATGAAATCTTTGGAAAGAAGGCCAATATCACCCCTTTAGCCGCTTTTGATTCCCAACAATCAGATTCAGTTGATGCTGAGGACCTGGCTGTGGATGCTTGGCCTAGCAATGATGATCCCAATGAAACCTATGAGTGGCCCCAATCTGATGTGGAGGAGGATATTTCAACAGAATCAGCTCTAATAACGTCTACATCAGCATTGATCAACAATTCAAACCCTTCCTTGGACCCCTCACTTCCTTCTTTGGATTTCTCTCTTCCTGGGGTGGAAGAACTTAACAACTTGGCCAACAAGGAGCAAGTTATTCCTGTATCACCACCATTGGAATCATCTGATCAAGTAAGGAACAAAGATCTTTTCTCTTCTGTCTGGTTAATCCTGACTGATTTAAATTGTAAAACAACAGGCTCATCCGTTCCTGAATGGCCAAATACTCAAGCCAATGGGGCCTCCCACATCCCCTTCAAATGAGGGAAATGAGGTTCCCACACAAACCTCCTCAGCAAAGATAAAGCAAAAGGCCTCCAATTCCATCAACCTCAACCCTAATAGCCGTCAAAAGCAGAGAAACACTTCAGATTTTTCTGGGTTTGAGGATATCATGGAGAAGAAAGATTCAATTAAATTCATTGATTGATTGTAATTGCTTTCAAAATCAAGCTCATTCCTATTCCCCTCCAAAAAACAGTGAAATCACAAATAGAATCCAAAAAACTTCAATTTGAAAAGGAGAAGTGGGATTGTCAACTGGCTATGGATTGTCAAAAGTGGAAAGATGAGATTTTGGCTCATCAACACAAGTTGGATGTTGAGTTGAAAATCAAACAGGCCAATCTGGAGTTTTAAAAAGAGGAAAAGGAGAAGGATCAAGAGCAAGACCAACTTGAAAAGGAGAGGGAAAGGCTAGCCACAGAAAAAAAAGATAGGTTATTGGTATCCATGGAATGTATTGGTAGCAGTACAACTGTGAATGAAATAAAGGAAATTAATTGATTTCTTGGTTTGTAAATATATTTACTTTGATAAAAATTTTAAATTATTATTGATTGCAACAATGTTTGAGAGTATTTTTAACACCACCAATGAACAAATCTTTTTTATTTTTATTTATATATTTTTTCCTAAGATATATTTTGCCACTGGCCAAATCCTTGCTAGTGTTTTGAGTTGTTCTATTGATTTGCATGGACATGGCCATCCTATTATGGTTGGCAGTATCCACTGCAGGAAAATTACAGTGTTTTTACTTGTTTTCTTCCCAAACCATTTTCACAATACCCTTTTGTTTGAAATCAATCCCAAAACCCAAGTCTGGGAACACAAATTGGCCATCAGATACTGTATATTCATCCTTGTTGTTGATAAGTTGTCCATTTGATTTTTTGGTTGGGACCACAAGTAAAAAGGAATACTCAGAGACATCACCTTGGTCAATATGGGGCAAGTTTTAGAAGGAGTCTGAGGTGAAGGTGATGTGAGGTGAGCAGTCAAAAGCAGTAAGGCCAGATCTGAATTCCAATGAGGAGAAGGAAGTGATTTTGTTGTCCATCATAGCTTCATGGTTGGAATTGAACGCAAGTTTGGCTAATTTTCAAAAAATTTGGCCCAATATATGAGAGACCTTGTCAGACCTAAGGTTCAAAAAATAATAATCTTTAGGGGAGGATTTAAAAGCATCTTTCTTCAAATATTTTCCAAATATTTCAGAAGGTTCTGTCAATTTTTGCCATCCAATTGCCCACATTTTCCCACCCCAAGATCTTGAGGGACCAACAGTTTTGAAAATTTTTTTGGATTGGTGAAGGAATGTTGTTACTGAGTTGATGTAATTCTTCTCTTGCTCAGAGAGTTCATCCAAAGGGATAAATTGGATGATGGCAACCATAGCCTCATAATCCAATTGATCTTGAACATATAATTTTCCAGAGCTGAAGAAATGGAACGGTTTGATCTTCTGTTTGGCCTGTTCCAACTCTTCAGGGGTGGGTTTTTGAATTTTATTGAAAATGGACAGATCAAGGTTCAAGGGACATAGTTTGTGTGAATACCAAACAAACTTTTCATTAATTTTTTCCTCAGTCACTTCCAATGCAAATTTGGAATCCCACATTTGAGCCCTCCTTCTCTGGCAAGCCCTTTTCTTCCCACTTCTCTGTATGTTTTTCAAGCTATCTCCTTCAATCTTTTTCCCTCCCAAATGTATACTTTGATTGGGGTGAGGATCAAGATGGAAATACATTAGTTGTAACATTTTGAGTTTGGTGGGTGAAGAATGGGCCTTCAAGAAAGGGTAATCAAAGCAGTGGAATGTCCAATTGCATTGCATTGAATCAAAAAAAAGTCATTAGTCTGGTATAAACCACTTAGATGATCAACAAACATAGAAAATAACAAAAACAATACCAGCAATTCTCCTACCAAAAAAACAAAAAAATAAAAAAACAATCATCAGTCTGGTATAAACCACTTAGATGATCAACCAACATAGAAAATAACAAGAACATTACCGGTAATTTCCTACCAAAAAAAAAAAGAAGAAGAAGAATGTCAGTCAACTTCTAAAGAACTGGGAGGAGGAGGAGGAGCTGAAGGGGGGCAGGTCACCGGTTGGTCAATCAATTGATTGATCAATTGGAAAGCAATTGATTGCGCGCCAGTCAACCAATTGATTGCTTGCTGGTCAACTAATTGATTGCTTGCTGGTCAACCAATTGATTGCTTTCTGGTAAATCAATCAATTGATTGGCAAACAATTGATTGCTTGCCGATCACCCGGCAAGGTGGTGGTGGGGAAAGATGGGGAGCAGGAGGAGGAGGAGGGGGGGTGCTGAGCAAGGGATCTTACCAGTGGGCCTGAGCAAGGAGGGATGAACGGCCTGGAACTTGTAAAAGGAGGAGGAGGAGGCCAGAGGTCAGCTCCAATGAATCAAGGAGGAGGAGGGGGGGCTTACCTGGGGAACTGAGCAAAGAAGAATAAGGATGAGGTTGACTGGGTGAACTTGGATGTTGGTAGAGGTGGATGGTGAGGTTGTTTGGTGAGGAGGAGGGAGGTGTGGACCGGTGGTTTGGTTTGGTGAGGTGATGTTTTTGTGAGGAGGAGGGAGGATTGGACTGGTTTTTTTGGCTGGGTGAGGTTGCTGTTTTGGAATTTGTGGTTCTGGCTTTTGTCTAAGTCCACCAAAAAAAAAAAGAAAAAAGAAAAAAAAAACCCTGGGAGTCAGCCTAGTATTCTGGGTTAAACAACCAAAACCAAAAAAGTCCATTGATTTTATTTTTTAACTATTTAAAAACCCAATGCTACTCATGGTAATGTTATTTTTTACCTATCTAAAAACCCAATGCTACTCATCAAAGTGAGCAAGTGTGAGGGGTAGAATCCGCTCTCTCATGGCCAAAGATGAGGTAGAAGATGAGGATTGGATGACTTGAGGTGGATCAGAAATATCTTCTTCAAATATTTCTTCCCATTCATCTTTGATGTTGGCAAGAAGGTTTTGAAGGATTACACAACTGATAATTCAGTTGATGAGGAACTTCATGTCTTTGGAAGATTGGAGCTGGTTTTTCATCTCCCATAAGCTGGCCCATCTTCCTTTCAGGATTCCTATGGCATGCTCAATCCAAACTTGTGATTGGGCAAGATGATAGTTGAAATCAGTTTTGGCTTGATCATTGGTTGAAAAATTGTGGTATGCTGGAACCTCATATTTCCTGCTAGCATAAGCTGAATTGGCCAGAAGGTATTGATCTTTGTAAAAGTATTTATCTGGTTTTTTGGAAATCTGCATCCAATTGAAAACATATGAATCATGACAAGAAGCCAGAAGGCCAGCATGGAGGGATATGAACTTCTTTTTGTTATCACAAACAAGTTTTAGTGCCACAGAGTATCTATAAAAACCAATAAAACAAATTTGGTCAGTGTATTATCAAAGGCTTTGGAAAGGAAATTAATCAATTGCCTTTTTTCCAATCAAAATAATGGTTGCCATCTAGCTTGGGTTTTTGACTCAAGGGGATAGTGGTTCCATCAACAAAACCAATGCAACCAGGAAAGCCTTCAGTCTCCATTACTTGATATTTCTCCTTGTGGTATTCTTTGGTTGGCCAACAAAGGATCAACCAACAGAAAGATAGGATAGCAATCATGACTCTTTTGGTGTATAAGTCAATGGTTCCATAACTGACCAAGAATAGATTTTCTAATTGATGAATTGCTGCTCCATTTCCATTTGATCCCAATCTAAAAAGAGCAAAAGCCAGTTGGATAGCTGGATTGCGTTGAGGATTCCAAGAATTTTCCTGGAAGATGTGGTGGTCTTCAATCATCTCTCAAATTTTCATGAAAGAAGTCAATAAAGTTTTTAACAGTTGCTGGAAGCTTAAGTCAGGCAGTAGGTGAAGCTTTTGCCTTTCATACATAGGTTTTCCAAGAGTGTGTCTTTGTGGAACCATGTATTGCTTTTCCAATAGAGAATTCAAAGCTAACCAAGTTGATTCCAGATTGGAGTCTGAATCCAATTCAAATCATAAAAAAAGTTCATTCAGCTTTTTTGCATTTTCAACTTGCTGCTGGAAAGTTTGATTGGACATGTTGAGAAAGATGGTGATGTGATTATTATGGGATGTGTGTGAAGCAATGTAGATGTGAAACAATGGAGATGTGAAGCAATGGAGATGTAAAGTAATAGAGATGCAAAGTAATGGAGATGTGAAGTGATGGAGATGTAAAGCAATGGAGATGTGAAGTGATGGAGATGTGAAGCAATGGAGATGTGAAGCAATGGAGATGTGAAGCAATGGAGATGAGATGTGTGTCATGAGTATGAATTTGATTAGTTGGAGGTGTGGATGGGTTTTTTTCATGCAATGGATGGTGGATGGATGAAATGGTTGGTTTGATGTTTCAAACACGCCATTTTGAAATACACCAGTTAGGGGGTACGTGTATTTCAGAAACACACCATTGCAAAAATTGGGTTTGGTCAAAAAAATGGCAGTTTTCTAATGGTGGTTTTGCTAACTTTGATACAAACTAATATCTTATAAACCACCCCCTTGAACTCTTCCACCTGCCCACCACCCCCACTGCACCCTCATCACCACACCACCCCACTACCATACCATACAACCCCTACCACAACACACTAAATCACAACACACCAAATCACAACACACCAAATCACAAACACCAAATCACAACACACCAAATCACAACACACCAAATCACAACACACCAAATCACAACACACCAAATCACAACACACCAAATCACACCACACCACACCACTCCACTCCACTCCACTCCAAACAACACCACTCAAGTCCAGTCCAGTCCACTCCACTCCTCACCACTCCACTCCACACCTTGCCACTCCTCACCACTCCAATCCACACCTCACCACTTCAAACCACTCTACTCAACTCATCACACCACACTAACCACACAAAAAACCACTCACCATCCATCAACACTCCTCAATAAAAACAACTCTAAACTCCAGATACTTCCAAAAAACTCTTTTCAATCTTATATCAAGTCTCTTAATACCTTTTTTAACTCAATTTCTGCTCAATATATTTCTCAACTATCAAATCCTATCTTTACTTCATTTTTTATAAAGAACATCTCTTTTTTCAATGGCTCAAGAAACCATCCACCCAATTTTCAGAACTGGTTCACCAGGCCCATTATCAATTATCTCATCTAATCAAACTAATCATTAGACTCCTCTTGCTCCTTCTTCATCTACTCAACCTCCTGATTCCACCCCTCTGGCACCTCCTCCTGAGATATCATATAATCAAAAGGAGGAGCTGGTTGAGGCTATCTAATCATAGGCAAATTCCCATGGATATGCTATGTTTAACAGATTATCCAATTGCAAGAAAAATACCTACACTTATCAATGCAATAAATCTGGGGAATATAAACCCAGAAAAGATACCATCAAGCTAATTAAATCAAAAAAATACCAATTGTCCTTTCAGAATATCAGGAAATTTTTCCAAAAGATTGAGTTCCTGGCTGGTAAAGATTATATTTCCAGACCACAACCATCCACCTTCCAATGATCCTTCCACTCATCCCACACACAGAAGAATTCAAGGGAAGCAACAAGATGTGGTTGAAAATTTAACCAAAGCTGGAGTTATCCCCTTAAAAATTATAAACTCTCTTATACAAAACTCTTCATCACCAATACATACAAATCTGAATACCATTTATAACAAAAGAGCACAAATACAAAAAAATTCCCTTGATGGAAAAACTCATATTGAAGCACTCATACTGCAACTCCAGAATTCTTCTTTTTTCTAAAAAATGAAGAATTTGGATGTTCAAATAGCTTCTTTATTCATTTCACACCCTGATTCCATGAAAATTCTCAAAATTTTCCCCACTCTTATAATGATGGACTGTACATTCAAAACAAGAAAGTTTGGAATTCCCCTTCTTCATATTGTTGGGGTAAACAATTGTTCAAGAAATTTGTCAGTTTCCTTCTGTTTTTTGTCTCAAGAGAAAAAATAGAACTATGAATGGGCCCTTAATCAACTTCTTAATATTTTAGAATATCAAGAACCCAGCATCATTGTTACAGAAAAAGAACAAGCACTTATTATTTAAATTGAAAATTTTTTCCCTTTCTTTCATCATCTTCTCAGTCTCTGGCACATTTCAAAAAATATTCAAACCCATTTTAGGAAGCACTTCAAATCTGAAGATGAATGGAAGCTTTCCCAGAAACAATGGCATCAGTTGGTCCATTCAAACTCTGAATCAAGCTATCAGGAAAAATTCAGAAAATTTTCTCTTGTCTGGAATCCTCCAACTTCTGACTACCTTCTTGGGAACTGGATTCCTCTAAAAAGAAAAGTTTTCACCTATTTTGCCCACAAACTCTATCACTTTGGAAACACAGGTACCCAAAAAATAGAAGTACTACACTCCTACATCAAACATTTCCTCAATTCATCTATTGGCTCTTTTTCTGATGTAGTTTAAAAAATTTACAATTCCCTCACCATACAAAACCAAGAGAGAGATATCAAAGCCTCTCAGTAACAATTCAAGCATCCCATTTGTTTAACTCACTGCGCGGATCATCTTTCTGGAAAAATCCGCCACTTTTCCCACAAAAAATTCATTCTTTTCATCAAGTTCCTCAATCTTCCACCACTTGCATCAACTGCAATTAATTTTCTTACATGGTTATAAAATGTATTCACAAAGTAAAATTAGCTATCAAAAAGGTTCAACTCTTCCAACTTGAAGATTCTCATCCTCAATGGCATCTCAAAGCCCCCTTCTCAGTAAGTTTTTTTGTCTTTTTCTTTTTTCTTTTTTCTTTCTTTTTTTTCTTTCTTTTCTTTCTTTTCTTTCTTTTTTTTTTTTTTGGATTCAAGATCAAATTAATAATTTCCTGATTTATCTTTATTTTTATTTCTCCATTTAACTCTGAACCCTTATTTTACTGAAGAATCAGCAACCCTTGAAGTTCCATTTAACATCATTAATGAAAAACTATATGTCATTGAACTATTTGAAGAATTCAACAAGTTGCCACCTGGAGAACAGCTATATTATCTGGGTGAAAGCAAGAAGCTATACAGTGGAAATATCAACTTACTCTGATTCAAGAGCCCAATTCAACTTGAATATCCAAAGTAAGAGGAAAACCCAAAGGAGAAGCCAACCAGTTCAAGAAAATCTCTCAGTCCTAAATTAAAAGAGATCTATCTGGTTTTGAATATTTAGAATAAAGCAAGAGGAGAGGAAGGCAAAAGAAGAAATCCATAGAAACTTTAAAGGTCAGTCATCATTTTTTTTAAAAAACTACCAACTTTCATAATTAATAATTTTTTCTATTTGTTCAGGTTTCAAGAAAGTGGAAGGCCATAAAGGGAAAGGGGAAGGTAAAGAAGAGGGAGGAATAAGATGAAGAGGCAAATCTATGCTTATTTTTTAAGCAATGGATTTTTTTAATGATTCCTTGTCATTTTTTTAACATAGGATGAATTTCTAACTGAAGAGGAATATTCAGAAGATAAAAAGGTTCCAGATTTGGATGAAGGGGAAGATTCAGCAGATGAGGAGCTTCCAGATTTATTTTAGCCTTTGATCTTGAAGGGGAAAAAAATTTTTCAGGTTGAGGATTCCTGTAATTAATCATTTTTGAGCTTTCCAGAATAGAAGCCACAGCAGTTTAATTCTAGATGAAAATTTATAACTTTATGTGAATTGGTTTTTTTCACAGAATATACATGGTACTGGTACCAATTCTTGCAAAAATTGGCCAAATATTCATAAGATTTAAATTCAAGTTTTTCAGGAGGCATCAAAGGAGCCAGTGATAGGTTCAGGAAAAAGAAATCAGAAAGTGATGATTTTTTATGTTTGTGGTGGTTTGATAAGAATTAAAATTGATTGGATTAAAAAAATATATATATAACATAAAGATGAAAATATAAAAATTGAAAGTAAAATGAAAATTAAAAATGAATAAAAAATAAAGATACAATAAAAAAAATCAATTTTTTTTTTTCAAAAAAAAACATACTAGTTGTTGCTTGATCATAATATTGGAAAATAAAACCCATTTTATGCGATACAGGGTCCAATTAGCCAGCAGCCACAGTGCTTGGGGTTTCAGCTACAATTGGATTGTCTTTATTGTTTACAGGACCATCCATGAGAATGTTATTGGAAGGTTCCTCTGCAGAAAATTAATCAAGGAAGGGAGGGGTGTAGTTGTTTCATTTACTTTCTTTGGTTTCCCAAGAGGTTTTTTGATAATTTGGGTGAGCAAATTGGTGATTTTTCGGGCTGGGATGACTGGTTGAGCAGCTAAAGGGTGATTTTGAGCTCGATTGGGAGCTGAGATTTGAGCCATATTGAATGTATTCATTAATCCCACTATTTTTTGGAACTTCAAAAGCATTTATGGGCCTATGAATACAGGGGCAGGTTTGTTGGCGTTGTTTTTTGAGATGTTTCTTTTTTGTTAAATTTTTGATTTTTAGGAACATCAATAGAATCCTGAGCAAAAGAAATTTAAGTGATGGGGGGAAATTTCAAAGAAAATTTGAAAAAAAATGTTGGAAAAAAATGTTGAAAAAATTTAAAAAGAAAAGTTGAGAAAGAAAGATTAAAAAGGTTGAAAAAAAAAAAAAAAAAAAAGTTGAGAAAACTTTAGAAAAAAAGTTGAAAAAACAAGTATGAAAAAAAAGTTCAAAAAAAAGAAAAGCAGGAAAAGGGTTGAAAGATTGACTTGAATTTGTAGTTGGTTTGAGTGATTTTGGGGTTTTTTGTGTGTGTGGTCTGTGAATGGAAACGTACAAGTAATTTAAAAATCTTCTGGTGGTAATTTAGGCTGGATGGGGGGGAAGGGGGGGGATGGTGGACCAATTATATACTTATAAGGTTTGTGCCTCCTTCCATACACTCAAAAATGGGTGTGTGGGAGGAGGCACTCCCCTGAGGTGGCCTGTGTGCATCTGGGAGGCCAAACTTGCAAAGTCTTCTCATAAAAGGCCTATGAACTTGGAAAACCAAATTTTGCAATTATCTTCTTGGGTGGCCACAGAAAGGGATGTGAAATTTAAAAATGGATAATAAAACCAAGTCTTGTTTGGCCCAATGAATAGATCAAATATTTGGAATCAGACTTTGAAAAAAAAAATAAAAAATAAAAAATAAAAAATAAAAAATAAAAAATAAAAAATAAAAAATAAAAAATAAAAAATAAAAAATAAAAAATAAAAAATAAAAAATAAAAAATAAAAAATAAAAAATAAAAAATAAAAAATAAAAAATAAAAAATAAAAAATAAAAAATAAAAAATAAAAAATAAAAAATAAAAAATAAAAAATAAAAAATAAAAAATAAAAAATAAAAAATAAAAAATAAAAAATAAAAAATAAAAAATAAAAAATAAAAAATAAAAAATAAAAAATAAAAAATAAAAAATAAAAAATAAAAAATAAAAAATAAAAAATAAAAAATAAAAAATAAAAAATAAAAAATAAAAAATAAAAAATAAAAAATAAAAAATAAAAAATAAAAAATAAAAAATAAAAAATAAAAAATAAAAAATAAAAAATAAAAAATAAAAAATAAAAAATAAAAAATAAAAAATAAAAAATAAAAAATAAAAAATAAAAAATAAAAAATAAAAAATAAAAAATAAAAAATAAAAAATAAAAAATAAAAAATAAAATAAAAACATGGAACCCTCAATCTTTTCATGGATTCCAAGGATGATTATTTTTGGGCAATGCACACCAGAGGGCGCTGGCATGCTGGGGGGGCAGGGTTGGATGCCATAAATTTCCTGGTGGGAGGGAAAAATTTGTTTTTGGCTTGTGGAACACCAAAGGCCTTGGTGTGCACCATTTCACACAGCACCTCTGCACACCATTTGACTTTGAATTATGTTTTTTTTTTTTAAAAAAAAAAGCCCTGATTTGGCATGCATGTTAACACTTACCAAGCTGTTTGGGGAAAAAAAAACCTGAAAGTGTGAGCCCTGGAATTTGGAACTGTGCATTCAAAAATTTATGTGCCATCAGTAATTTTGGGTTGTCAAAATATTCACCCCCTTATTTTTATTTCTTTATTTTTCATCTTCTTTTTTAATTTCTCTTTTTCTTCCCTTTTTTTTATTCTTTTCTCTTTTCTGTTGACTCTTTTTATTTTTTTTCTTTATTTTTTTATCTTCATTTTCATTTTCATTTTTTTTTCATTTTCTCATTTCTAGCTTTATTTCTTTTGATTTTTCATTTTTTTTCCCGGTTCCTTTTTTTCCCTTTTACCCACATTTCTTTTTATTTCCCCCCCTTTCCCCCCTTATTTTCCATTTTGTCCCATTTACCCCCCATTTTGCCCATTTTTCCCCTCTTATTCCCTTTTTCTTCCCTTTCCCCCCTTTTCTATTCTATCTATTTGCCTTTTTTCTCTTTATTTTTTACTTTTCCTCTTTCTTTCTTCTTTCTTCATATTTCTTTCTTTCTTTTTCTTTTTATCCCTCCTTTGTTTTTCTTTTTCTTCTGTCTCTTTTTTCTTCATTCTTCATTCTTATGCTTCCTTCTTATTTTTTCTCATTTTTTCCCTTCTATTTTCATTGTATCTTCCTTTATACTTTCTTCTTTTTGTTTCTTCTTTTCCTTTCCTCTTCAACCTTACCAATCCAAGAAGCTGGGAGTTCCACTCCTATGGATACTGAAATTTTGGAGCATTTTACTTAGGTCTCTATTCCACCAATTACATCCTTGGACAGAGCTAATTTTCACAGGGTCACATTATAATTTTTAGAAAATGTTTACCATGGTTTTTAATCTCCTTCTTTTTATCCCAGCTTGGTTTCAATCCATGCATATGAAAAAGAAGATTGCAAGTACAAAGGCTCTGGTTTTGATTCCAGTCCCTGATTCTTTTTTTCCTTCTGATTTTTTCTTCTCCAAACACAGATCATCTCTGAAAATATTGTATGCCTACTTCTCCCCCTCCTCTCCCAGGGATTTTTTGAGCCATATCATCAATTTTTCATTTTATTTTATTTTTGATAGAGATAGTTGGAAATTATTTTTCTGATTCATAGTGCTTAATGCCAATTTCAAGCAAAATCTGGCCAGAAAAAAATGGCAAGGCCAAGGGTGGACATACTTGGAAAAAGGACAACAATCCCTGCTGATAATCATTCAAATTAGGTAATGCATGTATGGAGCACCATGGTTGAATGGGATTCAAAAGCCTCTTACTCTGCATGCCTTTCATTCCTGTTGCACCCTCTGTCACATGATTGGTGGGATGATCAGTGTGATTTCAACAGGGTGTTGGATGCATGTTTGAAACACTTAAAAAAACCTGGTTTTTGTTTTGATTGCAACACTTGAAACAATCTTGCGTAATTTTACAAGTAAAATATTGTAATTTCCTTGGCCTAGTTGATCCAGAACCTTCAAATCATAATTAATAGTTTTTTTATCTTGGATTTTCTTTCAGTCAGTCCATACATATTCTCTTGGCCTGGCGCTATCTCCTGTTGATTGGATGAGATGAGAAAGAGTATTTCTTTGACTCTGGAACTGGATGATAGGTAAATCTTCCTGAATTTACTGATTTTTTTTGAATTTATTCTTTTACCAGGCAACATTTTTTCAATTTTTCCCCCCCTTTTTTTTAATCCAAATCTACCCAGGTTTTATTCCTGAGTTTTGTTCCAGGATGATTTTTCAATTTTTCATCACATTTTTCAAAAACACAAACCCCAATTTGTTTTTGTTTTTCTTTATCCCCCCAATTTAACCAACTGCCCACATCCCAATACAAAAATATCCATCAATTTTCCAAGTTAAAATCAAGCATCCCCTATCCATTCATCTCATCCTTTATCCTATCTGATAAGTCATTGATTCCTTTTTATTCTAATGTAAACTCTCACAAGGCAACTGATTTGATGTTTTTTATCCCATTTTTTTTATTCTTTGGTGGTGGGGGGGGACCAATCTATTCCAATACCAGACCACCAATGCTTTTCTTACAGTACAACCCAACTTATTTTGAGATGCTTGAGAAAGGTTTTTGGGATTGATTAAACCAAAGAAAAAATCTGTATTCTGATTTTCTTTTCTTAAAACAAGAAAAAAAGGTTGTATTCCAATTATATTTTTTATATTTATTTTATCTCTGTTTCTCTTTAATCAACACTAAGATTTAATTCAACACTCTGTTTTTTGAAGATGACCAAGATGAGCTTATTTAGATGAAAAATTTACTTCTTTCTGAAAATCAAGGATGGCCCTTTTCTTCCACAAACTCTTGAGCTTACTATTAACTGGGATTTGAAAACCTTGAGCATCTCAAAAGATTCCAATGTTTAAGTTTAAGCAGAAAGCAAACAGTTTTTTTGATGATCTTTTGATGCTTGAACCCCTGATTAGGACCATAGATTTGACTGTGATTTTATTTACCTCATTTATTGTGCTACAATCTAACTTGGTGATGTTGATTTTCTTGGACATGGAAATCTCTGCAGTTATTTGATTGATACCAACCAGAATTCCAGGCAGTTGATATTTTTCCAAAATAGAATTTGATTACAAACAGGTTGGTAATATTGCAATCAGGTAAAAAAAAATGTTGAAAGAACCAAAAAACAAACAAAAAATTGGAATACAAGAGTAACATACCAATGACAAACATAATGCAGAAGCTGTGGTGGGTGGTATGAGACGTTGAAAATACAGCATTTTGATCATCATTAGCAGTCTTGCATTGGACTAAATTGGTTCCCCATCCCCCACAAAGTCTGAAAGATACAAAAAAACGGGATAACCAGCATCAAATTGATTGTGTGGTGAGAGGTTTTCATTAGAAGAGAAGGGAATTGATGACTTTGCAGAAATAATAAGGCCTTTTTTGGGCCCACACAAAGCTTCATTTACCGTCATGAAAATCCAGGATCTTCATGAAGTTACTTGAAGATTTTGTAGTTTCATCTGGTTGGCATTTGGCATCCACTCATCCACTTCTGCCCAAATGACGGTAGTTGATGCTTCCTAAAGTTTCAAGTCTCCCATAAGCCAAAAACCAAGATGACACCAGATTTAGGTCCCAAACAAAATCTGGTGTCATGTATATACTTACATGCACATCCTCTTGAGTTTTGAGCCTCTCCCTGCTTAACATTACCTCCCCCCTCCCCTTTATACCTTACATATCCGTCCAATTTCACCTTTGGCCTTATTGAAGCCTCTCCCAATTCATCATACTGATCATACCCCCCATTTTCAAATTGGAAGACATCCCCCACCCACTATCTCAGAATTTTCTTCAACCATGCCGCCCAACACTCCCCTAAACTCCTACAGACTCCATTGTCTAATCCTTTCTCCCCCATCCCATTTTCCTCCCAGCTTCAGCTAAACTGGGTTCATTTCTTCACAGAATCTTCCCAATTGGAATCAATTGTCTAATTTTATTTTTCAGCCTGTTACCCAGCCACTTAGAATTTTTTGCCCTCCAAGATTTCAAAGTATGACCTTACCTCCAACTGAAATGCCATCTCTCTTGCAAATCAATGTTGCCAGCAACTTCTATTCAAAATCTTCTGAATCAGTTGAAGGCTGGTCTCCAACTCCATCTGCTGACCTTCAACCTGCCATCTTGTGAAATGAGGCCTCTAGCATCCCTTCTCTTATTAGCTTGCCCCAATCACATCAGCCCCTCAACAAATCCAATAAAACAAACTGGTTGGGACCTATGGAGGCAATGGCCTTGGATCTGTATGTGAAAGCTGTTGAGGGTGGAAAGCAATCTGATTCTGGTTTGAAACCCAAGGTGCACTGCTGGGTTGGCCATGAAATCATGGAAAAATTGAATGGCATCTACTTTGATGAACAAAGGGTCAAGTCAAAGTTGAGCCAGGTATGATTTTTGTCAGTGATCATGAAAAAAATTCGCTCAACTCTCAAGTTGTTTTGCCTTTAGTACTTCAAAAAGGACTCTGAGGCATTTATGTTGTTAAATGAGCAAAGTGGGTTTGGTTGGGATTAAACACAATCCATGGTGAAAGCGGGTGATTTGTTATGGGATTCATTCTTACAGGTATGTGCTTTCCTTCCCATGACTTTCAATACTCACATTCCAAAATTGGTGTTTCAAGTCACATCCCCAAGGTTGGAATTTCTGTGGCACTCTGTCTCCTGAGATCCAAAAGCTAGAGGTCATATTTGGGGCAAATACAGCAACTGGTTCAATGGCCATGTCTCACAATGGGCCTGTTGAAGAAGTCACCCAGCAAAATGGTCCTATTGGTTCCTCCAATGATTCTGATGTGGAGGTTGCACCATTGGGCCAAGTTTGACGGAATGATTGGAAAACTGCTGCACATGCCCTTAATAATGCTTTCAAAAAGTTAGTGGCTTCCTGGAATCAGCCTGCAGCCATTTTCCCATCAGTCATGGACCAATAAATCAACTTGTATCAAGATTCCATTGCACATGAGCTGACAGGTCTTGAAGAACTGACTGCTGGATTCAATGTCCTTGAATCTGAAGTGAAGTGTGTGATATTATTAAAAATCAAGGATCCTCATGTTTTTCTGGTGTTTTTCAAGCAGAAGATTCAGGCTTTCTTGAACAAATTGCAACAATCCTCTTCCTCATACTCCCAAAATTCCACCATTGGGTGATTTTTTATTGTTTTACTTGCTTCCTTGACAATAAAACACATGTATATTCATGTCTTTACTAAATAGTTTATGTCTTTATTTGGTAATGAAAGTGGATTAACAGCCCCAGAAGTAAAAATTGTTATTATCTTCTTACTCATTTGTGGGGATTAGAACCATTGCATTCCCAATCCTTGATCAAGTTTTGATATTGTTCCCACATTTCTTTAGCCAATCCATCTTGCCAACAATTCAAAGAGTTTGAAATTTTTGTTTTCCCAAGGGATGATGTATTCTGCTTGTCTTCTATTTCATTTCCCGCATGTGATTGTTCATATGGGAAATCCAAGGTTCCATGATTTAACACACAAAAATTGTGTAGGAACCCTAGTGCATAAACAAGATTACAATGGACAGTCAGGTGATAGTCAGCAGAATTGGCCATGATGTGGAATCTATTATTGAAACCCCCAAACACCCTCTAAATGAAATTCCTCAAGGATGAATGATGTAGGTTATACATCTTGCATGCATTTTGAGGCCTGTAATCAACAGAAAAAAAGTTAGGCAACAACCATCAGTGGTACATTAGTATGGTAACTTACTTTTGTGAGGCCAATGTCAGCTCCTTGAGGTGTTATCTAGTGCCCCTGTAAGGCACCAGAATACCTGAATTCAACCCATAACGTGCATCAGCCAGGTTGAAAAAACCGGGAGGAATGTTGAAGTCTTTGCTGCAGGCATCAGCCAATACCAGTGAATCATGGGATGAGCCCTCCCAGCCAGTATAGATGAATGTAAAGAGCATGTTGAAATTGCATACTTCCAGGAAATTTTGGGATAAAAATCCCTTGCGGTTACAATAGGCACCTGAGTGCCTTTCTGCTACTTTGAAAGGTATATGTACAGTGGGTAGACAGAAATAATGGGACTGATTGACCAAAAACAGTCAGCTTATTTTCAGGGATATGTTCCAAGCTAAATCAATTGTTCAAAAAAAGACATGTACTTATGTTTTTTCATGGGATCATATATTTCAGGATCTGGACTTCAATAATACAACAATGGAAATTTTGAAAAATATCAAACCATAATTTTCAAAAAAAAAGAAATCTGAAAAAGCAAAAAACGCTCAAAAAAACATGCAGGAGGAAAAAAAAATTGAAAAATTCTGTACCATTGATATTTTTTCTTCTTTATAGGGGTGTTAGAGAAGATCAAAAGGAATCATTTAAATGAAAGAAAAATTAATGTTGAGGGTTTCTAAAGATAATTAAAACTGATTTCAATCAATCTTGAATTTTCAGTGCCTTGGTGAGCTGGTAGCAATAATCTTGAGAGAGGTAGGTTGGAAGTCATGGAAACCAATGAAAAATGCTCATCCAAGCTTTTTATGTATTTGTGTTCATGTCTTTCAAGTTCTCTGCTGTTTGTCTACTTTGAGGTGCCTTGAAATGCTTGAGGTTATATTGGTCCAAGGTTAAATTTGAGTCAGGCTGATTGAAATCACTCTAAAATGGATTTGGACCATTGTGATTGTACCCTCTTCCAATGGTTGAACCATCTTGATCTTCTGAAACAACCAATTTCCTGAAGAAGACCAAATATTCAGAAACAAAAACATGTATCAGAATCAAAGATGAAGGATAAGATTTCAAAAAGATTACTTACTTTCTTTGTTTTTTGGATTGATTTATTTGTCTGACATCAAAATCAAAAAACCAAGTCAGTGGCAATGTGGCAATGGGTCGGATGGAGTGGGAGCCTGAAGATGGGATGGTCAACAGCAAGATTGCAAAACCCAGGGCTTCATCTACATTGTTTGAAGTACCCAGGTGTGGTTTCTTTGACAAACATTCCCACAATTTTTGTCTAGCCACTGTACACCATCAAGAGCTACAAGGCAGTTTTTGAAGAATGGATAATATTTAGGATCATCCAAGATTTGGATGGGCGTAGAGCCAGGTGAGGGTGAGCGTATGTATTTGGGAGCTAGGTTCATGAGTAGGCTAATGATGTGGTGGAAAATTTTGGAGATGGAGTCCCCAGAGTGTTGAAATCGGTCTTGAGTTTGGCAGTTTGATGCAGATTGGCCAACAATGTACAAGAAAATTGCCAGTTGTTCTTCTATACAGATCAACTTGGAGCATGGTTCAATGTTGATTGTATTGAATTCTTCTATAAGTTTGTGGAAGGTCAGGGTGTTCATGGGTTGGGCTGACCCACTGGGTATCCATACCCGGTGGGTATTTAGCCGGGTTTGGGCCAGGTGTCCTCTCAAAACCCTATTTTGACCCAACCCACCTCATTCTGCAGCGGGTCTGGGTCTGGGTTTGGGCAGGTCCATTGAATGATGCACCAACCCATGGGTACCCAAAAAAATAAAACACTTATTTTTTTATGTCTTTATTCTTCTCCATGTGCATATTTTGTCTTTTCATACGTTTTTCATGCTCTCCAACTATCAGCTTATACATCATCTCTAGTAATATGAGGTGATACCAACATTTAATGCCCTTAATTTTCAAAAGAAAAAAAAAACCCGGTGGGGTCCCATGACCCGCTGGCGGCCCGCGAATACCCGCCAAGACCCGCGGGTACCCATCACGGGTTTGGGTATGGATTCAGAGGCCATCGACCCGACCCGCTAAGACCCGCTTACTGGTGGGTCGGGTATAGGTAGCAATTTTTTGGGCCGACCCGGCCCATGAACACCCTGAGTGGAAGGTGGAGGCTGATCGACGTAGGACAGAAACAATTCGGCGGAGGTTCCCATTCAATAGTTTTTTACTGTATCCATAACCTGAGTAAGGCAAATTATTGTATGGGACTCGGATGTTTTGATAATAAAAAATGATAACATGGAGCGAAAGGAGCTGAAAAATTTGCCGATAGTTTTGCAATCTTTTTTTTTTTTTTTTGTTTTGGTGACTTATCTAGGTCCATCGTAGCTCTAATGCAGGTATGATCAAGAACGCGGAGGGGTAGCCTACGTAGTTGCGTAGTGGCTCAAAGTGGGAATTGTGGGACTTGACACTAGCCGACAGTTGCGTATAAGTGGTTCAAGGTGAAAGTTGTGGGACTTGAGACTAGCGGACACCGAACACCCAAGCAACCAGACACCCTTGACAACTACATGTCGCCGCTGGTGGACGCCGAGCACATCGGACCCAAAAATAAAGTTAGGTCATGTTGGATTTTGCGCAAAATCCAACATGACGCCAAGCTTGTGTCTGACATGACGGTTCATGACGCCTCGTGTGGGCCCGAAGAGGGCCTAAATGATGGGGTGTAAGGTACAAAACCTGGGCAGATGGATCATTTGGTTTGAGCGTCACAAACAAATTGCAAATTGGTCTGCCCGTCCAAGACTGATCATGATCGATACGGAACACAAGATGTGGAAAGGTTTGGATGAATCTAAATAATTACATACTCTCACACGCTAGTACTGATCACTTGACAGCACGTGGACGAGCGATGATGATTGGAAGTATTAAATAAATCAATAGATACGGTAGATCTGTACTGATCATTGCCCGGGTCTGTTGATGTTGGATTCAGGATTGATAATAGGATCGAGTTGCTTCGGCTGAAATCGGACGAGTCGAGTTGAGTTCCAAGTTGTCAACTTCCGACGCGCTCTCTGCCCGGCGCAAGCAAGATCTTGTGTGCTGCAGCGTGCGCTGGCTGTGGTGCGCTGAGGGCTGCCGAGGGAGACGGAGCGCTGCTGGGGTAGTCGGCCTGGCCTGGCTTGGCTTGGCTTACTGCCCCTGAGGCTGAGGCTGAGGCTGGGCGGTTGGCTGCTGTTGACCATGCCCACCGAGAACTGCCTGCATCCTCTTTCATCTCATCCCATCTCCCATCTCATCCCATCTCATCCCATCTCATCCCATCTCCTTCTCATCAAGATCTCGTTCATCTGCCCATTTCGATCGATCGGCTCAATCGGATGCTGACTTGAATCCATTCGAATTCACTACCTCCATCGATCCGTTCAACAAGATTCACAAATCAATCAATTACATACACAAAACCAGAACCGTACGAGTTCCCGCTATCCTCCTCGAATCTGTTTCATACTCTACCATCGTCTAATTAGAAACTATCCTTTCATCTCACTCCTCCCATCCCCATCAGCTTTCGATCGGCTCCCTCCAACTTACTTCCCCCGCCTCCCCCAAAGATGTCGGGTCATTGGTTCAAAGTCGTCTCCGGCGCCTGTAAACCCAAGCATGTCCCTCCCAAGTCCAAGTATATCGATGCTCTCGTCTCATCGACCTATCAAGCCGACGGATCCTTCCAAGATGTCTCCAAAGCCTTGCGTTCCAAACTCCGGGATCCCAACTCATCCGTCGTCTTCAAGGCCCTTCTGGTCATTCACACCCTCATCCGAGCCGGAAACGCCGAAGAAGTCATGTCCTACTGGTCCGGTGTCGATGGTCGCGATGGTCGATCCCTCGGTTTGAAAGACGTCGTGGCGACCACCGATACACCCCAAAACCTATCTCGTTATGCAAACTATCTACTCGCCAGGTTCAAGTGTTACGCAGCTCTGAAGCATGATCCCATCCGAACTCGATCCGAGGCTCCTGCCTCCCTTCGTCACTCCTCAAGGAATGGTGCCAATCGACTCCGGACCTTAACCGTCGAAAAGGGTCTTCTACGTGAAGTGGGTACCTTACAAAAGCTGATGGACGCCCTCGTTGATTGTAAGGTTGGTCACGTCTTCGTCGAATATTGATGCTTTTCCCTCTATTATCATAATTATCAAATCATCATCATCATCATCATCATCATCACAAAACCCAAGAGAACGGTCAGAAGAGCTAGATCAGATCCATCGGCACTATCTGCCCTGCTCAACCTTCTCTTCAATTTCTCGTTCGTCTCACTTATTTTTTTCATAGTTTTATTTGGAAGATACGGATGACGACCTCGTGATGTCTGCCCTGCGATTGCTGGTCAAGGATCTATTGGTCTTATTTCAGGCCGTCAACGAAGGGGTCATCAATGTGTTGGGTCAGTTTCTCCATCATCAGTCTTCTCCGTCTACTAGTCCTCATGTTTCCCATCGTTTCAAATCAAAAGTTCCAAATCCTTATCGCCTTATTGAAAGATTTGGAACCTTTTTGACTGATCATTCCCTTGCCCGTGTTCCTCGATCAATTGTCTTCATTTAACTCAGAGCATTACTTCGAAATGTCACATGTTGACGCTACAACTGCTTTGAAGACTTACAAGGTGTTCTGTAAACAATGTGAAAGGGTGGTTGCCTACTTGGGCGTTGCTAAAAAACTTCAGACCATCATCAACGTCAACATCCCAAACCTGAGGCATGCCCCGGTTTCACTCGCTGGCTCGTTGGAAGAATATCTCAACGATCCGAATTTCGAAACTAATCGGCAAGAGTATCGGGAAAGCAAGCGAGTCGCAGATGGTCGACGCCCTTCCCAGTCTCCTACCCCAAGTGAATTTTGTGTTCAATTTCTAATCCTCGGACCGACACATGAGCTCCTAAAATTGATGCGGTCCCAACCTGATCAAATTTGGCGTTTTTTCTCTTGTAGAGCCAAAAGCGGCAACATCTACCACTCCTGCTCCCACTGTCCCATCTACTTCTCAACCAGCAGAATCGCAGAAGGCATTCATTGATTTCTTTGAATCGATCGAATCCGAACAACATTCAATGTTCAATCCCGCCTCGATGTCCCCCAACTCGAACTACTTCCAACAGCAAGCTAGCATGAATCCGCTCGGCCAATCCAGCACTGCTTTGCCGCCGGTCCAGACAATTTTCCCCCAGCAAACCGGCTTGATACCTCCCGCTCCCGGTCGAGAATCTATGGGTCACGCTCTGTTTGGCGCTTTAAACGGATCCCAGGCGCCTCATTTGCTTCAAGCGCAGCCTACCGGATGGTCAGCTGGTGTTCCATCAGTGAATTCATTGCAACCTCAAATGACCGGAGCTCCAAATCCTTTTCGTCAGAGCATGTTTAATCCCAACGGGATGGGTAACATGAGTATGATATCATCTCAACCTACTGGTTTAAACCCATTCTCACAATTTACCACCAATCAACCCTCGAACCTTTTGAGCGCCAATCAAATTTTCCCTGGCTCGCCATGGAGTAATCCACCCGGCCAACTTGATCGATCTAACGGTGCCATGTCAGCTCCCCCAACCCAAGCAGTTGCCTCGGACAGTCTTGACGCATTTCCCTCTCCCAACTCTTCGACTTCGCCATCTAATAGCTCATCCCTGGTATCACCTCTTAAGGCTCAAGTGACTGGTTCCCGCAACCCGTTTGCGCTATTGCCCGGTTCAGTGGCGACGCCCCCAGTTCCGAAACTACCATCCGCCGAGGGTTTATCCTTGAACGCTCTTGCTGCCTCAGCCTTTTCACAATCTATGGTCCAACAGCGAGCGCGGGAACAAGCAGCCCTACTTCAATTCCAGCAGCAGCAACAAAGACAACAACAAAGTGCTGCTGAAAGAGATCTCTTGGCCGAGAACGATCGAGCCGCACAAGAGAAGTTGGAACAAGAAGCCAAGAAAAAGAAAGAGTTCCAAGACTTTTTCAGTCAACAGCTATCTAAGTTAGAGGGTGGAGGTAAAGACTTGGAATCGGCTAATATCCAAGGTACCAACGGATTATTTAGTAATGTAGCTAGTGAGTTTGCTGTTACTAAACCCAATGTAGCGGGCGAACAATCGAATGCCACATCCACATTACATCTCGGCTTGATGAACCAAACCACCGGTTTCCCTGGGGCACTCAACGGTCAATCCCAAGTTAGTATTACCAGTGGACTTAATAATAATACTCTCTCTTCAAGTACTTTACTACCCCAAAAGACTGGGTTTGGGGGTTCGAACATCAAACCGTTTCAACCCTCCTCATCGTTCGGAGCTTCATTAGCTGCTCAACTTGAACAGAAATCGGTAGTCAGTGGCCAATTTGCTCCGAGCGTCAACTCATCCACCGGACCCTTTAACCATGACGCTTCGATCGGTGGTACCACGTTGGCTGTGCCCAATTCTTCCAATCCTATGAATGAAGACCTCATGGGTTTTTCGAACCCTAACGGCAGTAATAACAATTCCTTGCAGTCATCATGTATTCCTCATCCTACTCCCAGTCTAATCTGATTTTGGTATCGAGTGTTCTTTCTCGTCTGTTGTCATTTTGTGTCCCTTTACAACGATATACTGTGCTCTTTCTTCTCAATGTTTGATTTGACCTGGAGTTTCCTTTTAGTCTGCACTGGCCAAACAAAGAAAAGAATCCCAAGAGAGAAAGGAGGAAGCAGATGAGTGTGTCCGGGATTCTTCCTTTGTAACTCTCCCATCTTTTACTCTTTTTTTTGGTCTTTTTGGACTTTGCTTTGCCATCATTGATTTCAACTTGCAGCTTTTGCCTTTATTTTTTATTTTATTTTTTTGGATGCAATGGTTCCATTAGCGCCCCCTCCCTCCTCCTTCTTTGTCTTGGTTGCCTTAATTTATTCAGTGAGTCAATGAGTAGGATTGTTTTTTGGGTTTTCTCTCTCTCTCTCTCTCTCTCTCTCTCTCTCTTCTCCATGGATTTGCATGATTGGGAAGACCTTCATGAATGGGTACATCACCCCCTTAGTTGGTCAGCCACACATCAAGACTGGTTGGCTTGGAGTGGCCTGAGAGGGAGGGCTCAAGGGATCTCACTGTCCAAAGCTATGGGCTTTTTTTATGTTAGAGCTCTAGCTTTCAGATTGACCATTACTGTGCCATCCTCAGGACCAACTTTTGGCACTGAAAGGGTCAGATCACCAAGTCTTGAGCACACTAATCACTATGTTTCAGGACTTTGATCTGTGTCAGCTTGGATGGTGATCTCCAAGATTAATAAGGTACCTAACCCCCCCTCCCTCCCCCCACCTCAATCTAGATTCTGAGTCTCATGGCTTGAGGCATGAGTGGTCTTTGCTACTCTTAGATCACTCATCAATCAGGATCCTCAAAAGATCCCTCAACCATTTGACTGATGATCCGATTGTGATAGGATGATTAAGACCCCTTAATCTATCTATCTTTAGGGAGGGACTTCTTAAATACTAGACCACAACAGCACTCACCCTCACAGTCTTTCTCCCTCAAAGGCCTTTCCTGCTCTCTTGATGACCAGCTCCTCACACCATGCCTTCCCCCTTCCTGGCAATCAGCACCTCAACTCTGCCACCCCCCCCCCCCCCACCAGTCTGCTTGTTCATCCAACCTGGCCAAAAAAAAAAAAAAAAAAAAAAAAAAAAAAAAACTCACACCACCTTGTACCCCATCCAACATGCCCAATTCTCCAGACTCCAAACCCTTGCCACCCAGTCTTCCAGAAATGGTCCCCAATCATTATCATCATCATCATCATCTGTTGATGCATCCTCATCACCATCCTGTATAACTTATCTCTCAATTGACCTGCAGACCAGATTTTTTTTTTTTTTTTTTTTTTTTTTTTTTTTTGGTTATTTACTTATGATCTAGAATTCATTCCCTTTTTTTTTTTTTTTTTTTTTTTTGAGCCCTCTTTTGATTCCTGATCCATACTGATCATACTTTCATCCCTTGGATTCCAATCCATCCATCTTGATTTAATGATTGGTTTTCTGGAGTGTGTGTGTGTGTGATCAATACTTTACACCTAGTCACTAGAAATCAACCTTACCCAGATCATGTTTTCTAAATTTCATCATGCCTTCCTTTTCCACTCTGTGATTTTTTTTTTTTTTTGGGGGGGGGGGGAGGGGATCAGGTCTGATACTTCCTCTTTCACTGGGAACTGTGCAGTAAACCACTTGCATCTATTTTACTTTGAGATCCACATCATCTTATTGGTGTGGTCTCAATCTAAGTAGAGGTCCATAAAAAAAAAAAATAAATAAATAGGCACAAGAGCCTTACTCCAACTTAGATTCTATCCCCAGGATCCTTTCCATACCAAAACTCCACAAAAATCCACCAATTTTTCACCATACCTAACACAAACCAAAGAAAGAAAAAGATATATATATATATTGTTGGAATTTCACCTGTCTACAATCTCTGCCTTCTTTTTGTTTCTGCTGAGTGTCACCTACCTCTCTATTCAATCTTGATCCATCACTTCCAACTCTCAGACCCACAAGTTGGTCAAGTTTTACTTAGTCTACTTAAGCTTGACTAGATGCCTTGAGCAACATTGATCATCAATCCTCCTGCTGGCACTTGAGCCCCACCAGGAGAATGCTCTCAGCAACACTTAAGCCCTGCTGAGTGTGTTATTAGACTCCTCAGACTTTGTCTTTACACCATAATTTCATCATATACATATATTTAACCATCATGATGTTTGATTCTTGTTTAAAGTACTGTCAGTTGGTGGAACAACCAATCCCACAACCAAATCCCCAGGAATCCCACTTGTGAAGCCTGCCAAATTGGTCATTTTTAGTACAACCCCATGATCCTTTCTCTCAGTATTTTTTTCCAAAACCTTCACCTACAAACAAGGTTGACATGAGTGCACATGCCCACAACCTGACTGTCAACTCCATATCCCTGGATGATAAATCCATCCAATCTAATCTAAGTTGTGGACCTTGGAAAACACTCTTCCAATTTTTTTTCCAAAAGGGATGATGTGACAACCTCCATGGTGGGCCAGCTAGACTACCATTATTGACTGCACCAACATCATTGTTTCCAAGTAACTGCTGAGCAAGGTATTTACATCCATTCTGAAAAGTCCATCTTTGTTCAGCTTCCACCTTCACAAATACCCATCCTGCCTATCTATCTTCCCTCTGAAAACTTCAAATTCATATCTTGCACTCCCAGCACCATTAAAAAACAATGATCACCTGATTAAAAGTGATCATTATTTTTTTCATGGTGCACGTTCCTCCAACATGGTGATTCTGGACCATACTAAAAATTCTTGAGCCATAAACTGTTGTTACCTTGGTGATTTTAAATTCCATTTTGTGAAACCCCATTGCATGACCTTTCACAAGAACCTAACCTCAGCTTACATCAGCAACCCTCAGACTATTTAAGGACAATTCCCCCCCGTCCCTTCTAGCTCAGTAGAGACCTTGACTTCCCTTTCTACTGAGCTAGTTAAGTTCCCTTCCTCCTCCTCAAATCCTTTGGACCTCACTCAATATTGTAATTGTACTTACAAGAGACCTTGACTTCCTTTTCTACTGAGCTAGCTTGAAGTCCAACTCTCATAGGTTGTAGAATTTTATCTCCAAAACTTGATAGCTTTGCTTTGTCCTGGCCTATTATTTCCTTCAGTGAAGAGTCTGCTTCAAGACTCTTACACTTTTTTTTTCTAGAACCTACCTTTCCCCTCCCCACGGCCTGCTGATTGATGACTAACCAGTCCCAATCAGATGCCCTCCTCCCTCCTACAAACCCAGAAACCATCATCAGAACGGCCAATGCAGCCTGCCAAAAAGCTAAAGTTGAGTCCCACCTACACCTGGAAACAACCAAGCCAGCCCCCCAAAAAACCCTGCCCACAATGTCAAGTTCACAAACCCTCCATCCATCCACACTGACTGGTCACAACAAGCAACCATTTTTGATAAAAATGGCTCCTGATCCTCTTGTGCTGCATGATTACTTGAGGGGCGTCATTCAGCTCCAGCACCGGAGTATTGAACAGGCCAATGCTGACCATCTGAAAGCCCAGGAAGCCCGCAAGGCAGACGCGGACAGGATTTCAAGACTTGAGGAGTCAATCCGCTTGCTCTCCATGCAGCCAGAGGAAAAGGAACCCACCCTCAAGCCAACATGCTTGGATTGTGTTGACCTCCAACGGAACAAGTTACTCTGGGCCATTCCAGGACGTGGAGCCTTTCATGAGCTGGATCCAGGGTGTTAAGATCTTCTTTGCAACAAATGCAGTGACTCACAACAACAACAAAATATGCATAATTGGTGGACTTATTTGGGAGACAAACACTCTAGCCTTCTACGCCAGTAGCGTGGATAATTACATTGGGAAACCCTGGTCATTGTTAAAGGTCAATCTCTTAACTTTTGCACTACCCCCTTTGTGGGGGACCAAAATCCAAGTTAAACTCTGGGACCTACGCATGACAAGCACAGAAAACTTCCTCACCTACAGCACATGGGCAAGGATGCTCCAGAGAATGCTGAGTTTTGATGCCAGCCCAATCTCTGACTTCACCCTGGCGGAATCAATGACTCTGGGAATGCCAGCCAATCTGCAAGCCAAGGTGAACAACCACCAATTTCTGCTGGTGGACCCCTTTGCATTCAGAACATTTGAAAGCCCAGCAAGGGTCTTCTGGACCAGCATTGTCAAACGGAGGATGGTAACCAGGTTGCAGACATCAAACTCCTCTGCATGCCAGAACCAGCAGAGCCCCCCGTAGAACATCTGGTGGGTTCAGCCATATCTAGATTCCCTTGGGCTATGCCACTTCTGCAAGAAAGCCTGTGGGAGTGCTCACGGCGCCTATACCGGGCAATGTAATAGATCCTTCCTCACAATCCCAGACTTGTTCCAACCGCCCGCTTGGCCTGAAAATTACAAACCACCTAAGGCCCACGGGAGCCCCTCCCCAAAAGCAGGAAGAGCAATAAAACCGCTGGCTGGGCGTCCAGACCCAGCAGAAACGGTGGCAGGTGTGGCCAAGGAGGGGCTATTCCCAACCCTTGATGCCGCCTCAATCTTAGCGCTGGAGGCATTGGATGCAGAACTCCTCCACGCAAACACTGAAGAGTACGTCCATCAACCTGAACCTAGACGTATCATTTTCCGCCTCACTCATGCCAGGAAAGAACTATGCGGCCTGATTGACATGGGGTCCAATCTAAATTTTATTTCATTGCAAACAGCTGATCACGTGGGCATGTCACTCCAGAAGTCCTCCACCCCAACAGTTGTACACCTTTTGCTGGACAACACAGCATCCCAACCAATAATCCTGGACCACTTTGTGGTGGCTTCCTTTGGCAAAACATCCTCCAGTTGGTTATTTGAAGGGGTCACACTCAAAGTTGGGGCGGTGAAAGGGGATTATGACATGATACTGGGAACCCCCTTCCTCTCACAATTCTGCTTGTCTGTTTCCATCTCTGAACAGGCAATCACCTGCTCTCACTTGGGTTTTAGAATAATTTACTACCATACTGGATCAATGCCACAACCGGGCAACCTGCCTCCACCTTTGTCCGCTGCCTCAGCAGCTACCTCTTGTGAGAAACTGGAGAAGGACGTATTAGCCAATTTCCAGGACCTATTCCCAACAGATATCCCAGAGGTAGCTGATGCGCCTGACAACAGGGCCCCAAGCCTTGACCCCCCTTCATGGGAAAGATGCAACCAGAGAGCTCAACGGTACAACATAAGATAATTCTGACAGACCCAAATGTGGTGATCAATGAGAAACAGTACCTGTATCCCAGGAAACACCTTCAATCCTGGCGGACACTGCTGGACCAAAATCTGAAAGCGGGTTGTATATGAGGATTGTTTAGCCAATATGCCTTGCCCAGCATGATTATCCCAAAGAAGGACCCAACTGCCCTACCCCTCTGGGTCTGTGAATAACAAACCCTCAACAAATTCACCATATGGGACTGCTCCCCCCTGCCCAAAGTTGAAAAACTAGTGCGTATGGTGGCATTGGGAAGGATATTCTCCATCCTGGACCAGACCAACACATTCTTTCAAACCAGGATGTGGGAAGATGACATCCTGCTAACAGAAGTGAAGACACTGTGGGGGCTAATGGAATGGGTGGTGATGCCAATGGGACTGAGGAACGCACCAGAAACCCATCAATCTTGCTTGGAGTAGGCCTTAGGTGGGCTAATAAATAGCATCTGTGTTGTTTACGTTGATGACATTGTGATCTTTTCTGATTCCCTCAAGGAACACATTATAGAGCGCCTCTGGGCGGCCAACTTGTACTGCAGACCAAAGAAGACCAAGCTCTTCCACAATAGCATCAAGTTCCTGGGCCATTGGATATCCAAAGCTGGGGTGGCTGCAGACAATAGCAAGGTGGACAACATTTGTAATTGGCCAACCCCCCAATCGTCAAAGGCTGTGAAACAGTTCCTTGGCACCGTTCAATGGATGAAAACATTCATCTGGGGCCTTCAAAAATATGTGGGAATGCTTTTGCCATTGACCAGCACCAAACTCAACGCAGAGGATTTCCACTGGGGCGATGCCAAGGAAAAGGCATTCAATAACATCAAATCCATCATGACCTCCCTGCCCTGCCTGAAGACCATTGACTACGACTCCAATGATCCACTCTGGCTCTTCACCAACCCAAGTGGCTTGGGACTGGGCGCAGCTCTTTTCCAGGGAAAAGAGTGGAAGTCTGCCTCCCCAATTTAGTACAAGTCTCACCTTATGACACCAGTCAAACAGAACTATCCAGTCCACAAACAGGAACTACTGGCTGTAATCCACGCCCTGCAGAAATGGAAGAAGCTACTATTGGGTATGAAGTTCAATGTAATGTCCAATAATCATTCACTGAATCACCTCCTGAGGCAGCAAAATCTCATCTTCCATCAAGCTTTTTGGACCAAGATCCGTGCAGACTTTTACCTGAATTTTGAGTACGTCAAAGGCAAGGAAAACTTAGTTGCAGATGCACTCTTGTGAAAACACTCTGAAGATGGTGGGGACATGGCCCACATGGCGGGATTCCGGTGTATAGCTGCCCTCACAGAACTGGGGACAAGCCTCTCCAAGTCACTTAACTCAGGTATCCTGGCGGGCTACACGGACAACAAATTCTGCACCTCTCTCTGGAAAGTCCTGCCGCTCCAGGAAGACTGCACCAAGATCAATGGGTGGTTTTTAATCCCAAAAACAACAGACCTACATACCAATCTCATCAAGGAGGCCCACCTCCGCCTCAGCCACCTGGGCTACCTGAAAAAAGCCACCAAATTGAGACACAACTTTTTCTGGCCGCAAATGAGCAAAGACTTAGCCAACTTTGTCCAGCACTGCTCCACCTGCCAACACACAAAGGCCCCAAACATGGAAAATCTGGGGAGGATGCTTACTCCACCCATGCCAATAGAGCCCCTTGCAGACCTGGCTATTGACTTTGTTGGCCCGCTTCCCTCATCAAACCATTACAACATGATCCTGACCTGCACGTGCCGGTTGTCTGGCTTCACCCGCATCATCCTGGTCACGCAATTGGAAACAGCAGAGAGAACAGTGTCCCTGCTGTTTAGTGGCTGGATGACAACCTTTTGTGCCCCAACCTCAATCATCAGCAACCAAGATAAGGCATGGAGCTCCAAGTTCTGGAAGGCCCTGATGTCTTGATTGAACGTCAACTTCCACATGTCTTCTGCATTCCACCCCCAAGCAGATGGCTGGGGCAAGCAGAAAAACAAGATGGTTGTTCAGGTTCTCCAATCCTTCATGGCAAAGCGGCAAGGTAAATGGCTGGATGCCCTACCAGCGGTGGAGTTTGCAATCAATTTGGCCATCAATGTTGCAAACAGTGTCAGCCCCTTTGAATTAGTTTTTGGGCGCCAGCCAAGGCTTTTACCCTCCTCTGATGGGACCCCAGACACGCCTCCCCCTCTCCAAACGTGGCTCAAGCAGGGGGAAGGAGCGTGGGAAAATTTGAAGAACACCCTCTGGCTGAGCAGGGTCAAACAGGCAATTCAGAATAACAAGCACCACCACTCCCCTGGACCCCCCCAGCTTGGCTCATGGGTCCTCCTCAATTCAGCCAATTGGCATGGATGCAAAGCTGGGGTGGATAAGCTGAAGGAGCAATTTGAAGGCCTGTATTGTGTGAAATGGGTCTTCAACCGTGTCCAAAACATGGTGCTTGAGCTGCCAGAAGGGGATTGCCAACACCCAACATTCTACATTTCAAAGATCAAGCCATTCTATTCAGAGGAGAATCTGACGCCAGCAGGGCCCATGGAAGTAAGTTCCTCCCAAGCTGTTGCACCACCAGAAGGTTCTAACCCCCCTCTTTTGCACCAAAAATGACCTTGACAACGCTGTGAGCACACCCATACCATTTGCAACAGTTTGAGGACCTGCAACAACACCGGCCAACTCCACCAAGCAATTGGGCCCACAGTGACAACCCCCCCTTTTTTTTTCTTCTTTCCTTCCTTTTTTTTTCCTTTTCTTCCCCTCCTCCTGGTCTTCTTCCTGTCCTTTGCCCCCCTTTTATATAGGAGGGGAGAATGTGAAACCCCATTTCATGACCTTTCACAAGAACCTAACCTCAGCTTACATCAGCACCCCTCAGACTATTTAAGGACAACTTCCCTCCATCCCTTCTAGCTCAGTAGAGACCTTGAATTCCCTTTCTACTGAGCTAGGTAAGTTCCCTTCCTCCTCCTCAAATCCTTTGGAACTCAGTCAATATTGTAATTTTACTTACAAGAGACTTTGACTTCCCTTTCTACTTAGCTAGCTTGAAATCCAACTCTAATAGGTCCTAGAATTGTCTCTCCAAAGCTTGATAGCTTTTTCCTGGCCTATTATTGCCTTCAGTGAAGATTCTGCTTTAAGACTCTTACAAATGTCTCTTTTGGCTCCCTTTCATGATTTAAAACCAAATCAAGTTTGGTGAGTTCCATTCACCAAAACTTCATTGAAGATTGAAGAAACCAATCAATGCACCTTTCAAAAGATGAGAAACTGATACCAACACCATCTAATGAACCACCCACCTCAAGAAATATCTCTGACTTTTTAATATTCTTCAGGGTTTAAAACTCCATAGAATCCTTCATAATAAATTTTCTTAAACTCATTCATTCAACCAAAACTATCTGTTGAGTCTCTGAACCATCACCAGTTCCTGATCAACATTGGCAAACTATCCGGAAGCATCTCTTGAAAAACATCAATTCTGGAAATGATCCAGAAGCTTCTCTTTGAAAACATTAGTTTTAAGAGGTTTTTCTGCAAAATCTGCTCATAAGAACCCCCTCCCTCCATGAAAAATAAAAATAAAAAATAAGAATAAGAATAAGAGCTTTTTCCTCACATTTTCTTTATTTTTATTTTTTCAATGAACTAATTACCTATTTCTAACCAGAATATCTGGTCTTCCTCAGTCTCAAAAACTCTCAATTATCCATACCCTTTCTAAAATCCTTAAAGACTCAAATCACTAAGAGAAACATACTAACACTCTTTGGCACCTGTACTAATGTAACATTCAGATCCTCCATATCCCTAGTCTTTCTAATAATATAAAAGCAGACCCTAAAAAAAGAAACAACTCATGGCTCCAAGACCTCAGTAGCTCTAATTCTATGCAAAAAAGACCTCAAACACACAAAATAAATGAATAATAACCACCCACACCCACCTGCACCCCTAGAAATGTATCCATGAGAAATCAGCCCCTACACAAAAACACACAAGACCACTAAAAATTTAACTGTTCCCTCTTCCCAAAATTCAAATGAAGCCAATGAATTCAATTTAAATCCAACAGCTGACATCTCCCAACCCCTGGGCACTCTGAAACAGCCTCTCTCCGCTCTTCTAGTTCAACCACCATGCTTTCTTTTTCCTCCATCTATAAATCTTCATCTTCCTATTCTTCATCTATTTTTGAACTAAATTTTACCCTCCAAATAGAAATTATTCAAATGCACTTATTAGGGCATATCAAAGTTAGCAAACCCGCCATTAGAAACACACCATTTTTTTTGACCAAACCTGCCATTTTTAATGGCAAGTTTCTGAAATACACATACCCCCTAACTGGTGTATTTCAAAATGGCGGGTTTCATGAAAATGGCGGATTTCAAACATCAAACCCGCCATTTATGCATCATCATCCATCCACCATCCATAACATCTAAAACACCCATCCACATCAGCAAATACATACCAGTTGCATCTCCATTGCATCACAAACATCTCATCTCCATCACTTCACATCTCTATTGATTTTCACATCTCCATCTTCACAAAAATCCCATCATCATCTCATCACCATCTTTCTCAACATGACCAATCAAACTTCCTGCCAGCAAGTTGAAAATACAAAAAAGCTGACTGAACTTTTGCTACTGTTTGAATCCCATTCAGACTCTGATTCAGAATCTGATTTGGAATCAACTTGGTTAGCTTTGAATTCTCTGTTGGAAAAGCAATACATGGTTCCAAGAATACACACCCTCCACAACCCTATGTATGAAAGGCAAAAGCTTCATCTCATCCCCGACTTAAGCTTCCAGCAACTATTCAAAACTTTGTTGCCTTCATTCATGAAACTTTTGGAGATGATTGAAGACCACCACATCTTCAAGAACAATTCTTGGAATCCTCAACACAATCCAGCCATCCAACTTGCTGTTGCTCATTGTAGATTGGGATCAAATGGAAATGGAGCAGCAATCCATCAATTGGAAAATCTATTCTCAGTCAGTTATGGAAGCATTGACTTATACACCAAAAGAGTCATGATTGCTATCCTATCTTTCTGTTGCTTGGTCCTTTGTTGGCCAACCAAAGAATACCACAAGGAGAAATCTAAAGTAATGGAGACTGAAGGCTTTCCTGGTTGCATTGGTTTTGTTGATGGAACCACCATCCCCTTGAGTCAAAAACCCAAGCTAGATGGCAACCACTATTTTGATTGCAAAAAAAAGGCAACTGATTCATTTCTTTTCCAATGACTTTGATAACACCTTTGATCACACCACTGACCAAATATGTTTCATCTTTTTTTTTTTAGATAATCCATGGCCCTACAACTTGTTTGTGATAACAACAAGAATTTCATATCCCTCCATGATGGCCTTCCAGGTTCTTGTCATGATTCATACATGTTCAATTGGATGCAAATTTCCCAAAAAACAGGGAACTACTTTGACCAAGATCAATACCTTCTGGCCAATTCAGCTTATGCTAGTGGCAAATATGTGGTTACAGCATACCGTAATGTTTCATCTAACAATCAAGGAAAAGACAATTTCAACTATCATCTTGCCCAATCACAAGTTTGGATTGAGAATTCCATAAGAGTCCTGAAAGGAACATGGGCCAGCTTAAGGGAAATGCAAAACCAGCTTCAAAACCCCAAAGACATGAAGTTCCTCATCAACTGGATTATCACTTGTGTAATCCTTCACAATCTTTTGGCCAACATCAAAGATGAATGGGACAAAATAGTTGA
The DNA here is from genome assembly GCA_025617555.3 of Puccinia polysora. Classification (NCBI taxonomy): domain Eukaryota; kingdom Fungi; phylum Basidiomycota; class Pucciniomycetes; order Pucciniales; family Pucciniaceae; genus Puccinia; species Puccinia polysora. The sequence goes on from CM062635.1 coordinate 24,748,982, forward strand.
AGATGATATTCCTGATCCGCCTCAAGTCATCCCTGTATCATCTTGTCCCTCATCTTCTTCTATGAGAGAGCGGATTTTACCCCTCACCCTTTCCCACTTTGATGAGTAAGATTCTGTTTTGAAATAGTTAAAAAATGTTTTTTCTTTTTGTTTTGGTTGTTCAACCAAGAATCCTAGGCTGACTCAATCCATTTTTTTTATTTTATTTTTATTTATTTTTATTTTATTTTTATTTTATTTTTATTTTTTTTTTATTTTTTTTTTTATTTATTTTTTATTTTTTTTATTTTTTTTTTATTTTTTTATTTTTTTTTCTTAGACAAAACTGACCCAAAACCTCACCCCACCACACCACCCACCTCACCCCACCCACCCACCAGTCCACTCTCCTCCTCAACCAAAACCTCCTCCTCACCCACCACCACCTCCTCACCCACCACCTCACCACCTCCTCACCCACCACCTCCTCCTCACCCACCACCTCCTCCTCACCCACCACCACCTCCTCACCCACCACCTCCACCTCACCCACCACCTTTGGCACCATTAAGCTCTCTCTCCTCATCCTCCCCATCATCACAAGCTAACCCGCTCCTTCACCCCCCCCTCCTTGCTTGCCTGCCGGCCCCACCTTGCCTCCCCTTGCCTCCTCCTTGCCCACCGGCCCCACCTTGGCCCCCCCCTCCTTGCTTGGCTGCCGGTGCCACCTTGCCCCCCCTCTTGATCTGCCGGCCCTTTCTCCTTGCTTTCCCCCTCCTTGCCCTCTGGCCCCACCTTGGCCACCAGTGCCACCTTGCCCCCCCTCTTGATCTGCTGTCCCCCTCCTTGCCCGCCGGCTCCACCTTTGCCCCCCTCCCTCCTTGATCAGCCGCCGGTGCCACCTTGGCCCCCACCTTGCCCCCCCCCCTTGTTTCTTGGCTGCCAGCGCCACCTTGGCCCCCCCTCTCAATCTGCTGGCCCCCGCCTCCTTGCTTGCCCCCTCCTTGCCCGCCGGAACCACCTCAGCCCCCCCTCCTTGCCCGCCGGCCCCTCCTTGCTTGCCTGCCGGCTCCATTGCCGCGGCCCGCCCCCCTCCCCCTTGCATCAGCCCCGTCCCCCCCCCCCCCTTGGACGCCCCCCCGCCCCAATCAATGCCTGCCCGGCTGACCAACCTCCCCCCCCCTCCCTGGTTCCTGGGCCTTGCCTACCTGGCCCCAGGCCCAAAACAAACCCAAACCAAAGGCCCAGCCTGATTCCCTCACACCCTGGTGAGTTTTTTTTTTTTTTTTTTTTTTTTTTTTTTTTTTTTTTTCTGGGTGCTGATGTGATGTTTTTTTTTTTTGGTACAGTTTTTTTTTTTTTTTGGTGATCACATTTCTGGTGAACTTGGGATCAAGTCCAGGTTTGGTTTCATTTTTTTTGATCCAATCTTGTTTCACTGATGATGTCCATTTGACTGACTGTTTTTTTTTTTTTTTCCAATCCCTCAACTCCTATTGGTGAATGTCCAATTCTTCTCCCACCCCCCTCAAAATGTTACACAAACAATCAAATCCTTCCTTGTTCATCACCCCAATCTAAGTATAGGATTGGGAGGGAGAAAGATGGAAGGAGATGGCTTGAAAAACACACAGAGAGGTGGGAAGAGTAGGGCTGCTTGCCAAAAGAGGCTTCAATCTTGGGATTCAGAAATGTCTTTGGAAGTTACTGAGGAAGGTATTCATGAAAAGGTGGTCTGGTATGGTCAGAAACCATTTCATTTGGATCTGTACCCTTCAATTGTTTCCAAAAAGAAAAAGAATAGTCAAAACCCCACCCAGGAAGAGTTTGAGCAAGCAAAAAAAAACAATCAAACGGTTCCATTTCTTCCACCATGAAAAAGTAATTGTCCTCTATCAATCTGATCACCAAGCCCTGGTTGCAATAATTGAATTTGTGCCCTTGGATAAACTCTCACAACAAGATAAGAAGGACATCAAATTTTTCACCACTTTCCTTCATGGTTCAAAAAAATTTGTCAACCCAGTTAGTCCTTCAAGATCTTGGGGTGGAAAAATGTGGGCAGTTGGATGGCAAAAATTGATGCACCTTTTGGAGTTATTTGGATGTTATGTGAAGAAAATATCTATTAGATCTTCTCCTCAAGAGTATGCTTTCCTCAAGCTTAAGGCCAAAAAATTATCCCAAATTCTAGGACAAATGTTTTGCAATTTGGCCAAACTTTCCTTTGAATCAAACCGTGATACCATGAAGTACAAAAACATCCCCTCTTTCTCTTTGTTGGAATTTGGTTCAAAGCCTACAACTTTTGATTGCTCCCCACACATCACTTTCACCTTGGATTCTTTTTAAAACTATCCTCATATTAACAAAGGCAACATCTGTGGCTAATCCTTTTTACTTGTGGTTCCAACAAAGAAATCAAATGGTTGACTTATTGAAAATATGGACAAATATCAAGTATTGGATGGCCAATTTGTTTTTCCTGACCTTGGATTTGTAATTGATTTCAAGCAAAAAGGTATAGTCAAAATGGTTTGGGAAGCTAATAAGTACAAGCACTGTACCTTTCCTGCTGTGGACACAGCAAGCCATACCAGAATGGCCATGTCACTTCAAATTAATAAAACAACTAGAAAAACTTGTAGTGAATTGAATAATGGCCAAATTTACTCTAGAAAAAAAATATACATAAAAACAAAAAAGATCTGTATGTTGATGGGGTTAAGAATACTCTCAAATGTTGTAATCAAAAATATTTTTTTTTCTTTCACCCATGCAGTATATTTACAATCCCAGAATTTGAGTTATCTGCTGTATTTCATCTTCTTTTCTACTGCTACCAATGCAAGCCAAGGCTACTGATACCTTATCCTTTTTTTTGGTTGCAAGTCTTTCCCTCTCCTTTTCCAGTTGTGCTTTCTGTCAATCCTTCTCCTTTTCCTCTTTTTGAAACTCTAGCTCAGCCTGTTTCAACTTCCACTCTGCATCCCATTTTTTTGATGAGCCAAACTCCCGGCTTTCTAATTTTGAACATCCATTGCCAGTTGACAATCCCACTTTTGCTTTTAAAACTCAAGTTTTTTGGATTCAATTTGTGATTTGACTTTTCATTCAGGGGAAAAGCAATGAGCATGATTTTGAAAGAAAGGATATTCAACCAATTGACTTACATGAATCTTGCTTCTCCATGATTTCTTCAAAGCCCAAAAAACTGGAAGTTTTTCTACTCTTTTGATGAATTTTGGGGTTGATATTGATGGAATTGGAGGCCTTTTTCTTACCCTTGGAAGAGGAGGTTTGAGTCTGAAAGTTTTCACTAGTTTTTGAAGGCAATGTGAGATGCCCCATTGGCTTGAGTTTTTTGGCCATTCAGGAATAGATGAGCCTGTTTTTTTACAATCTAAATCATTCAGGATTAACCAGACAGAAGAGAAAAGAGCTTGGTTCCTTACTTGAACCAATTTTGAGGGTAATGGAGACTGAGGAGTATCTTGTTCCGCATCAGAAAGGTTGATGAGATCTGCTAACCCAGGAAGAGAGCAATCCAAAGAAGGAGGGGAGGGGTCCAAGGTATGGGTTGACACATAAATAAACGTGGAAGTAGATGTGATTGGAGCTGATTGTGTTTGAATATCCTCCTTGCCATCGGATGGGGGCCACTCCAAGGCAAAGGTTTCTTCAGGATCACCATTGCTAGGCTGAGCATCCCCAGTCAAGTCCTCAGCGTCAACTGAATTGGATTGTTGGGAATCAAAAGCGGCTAAAGGGGTGATGTTGGCCTTCTTTCCAAAGATTTCATCCATTTGAATATAAAAAGGACAAATTAAGTCCAACTTATCAACCACAGAGTTGATTCCCTTGGCTTTTTCAGAGTTGGTGATACCAAAGCTGGTGGAGATTGACATGGAGTGGGCCTTTTTGTACTTGGCTTGATAATTTATGAATTGCTCCCTCATCTGTTTGAATGGCAGATCCAGCCTACCTTTTGTTTTGTTCTTGAGTTCATTGGCCATCAGGAGATAGCCATTGACCTTAGAGGATGGAGGTTGGCCAACACATGTTTCATTGTCTGATCCAAAGCAGGCATCATAGTTGGAGGGAATTTTGAGCCAGTTGACCAGGATGATGTGATCAGCTCTCTTGAGCTGACTTGAGCCCTTGGAAGCTGATGGGGGAGGATTTTTTGTTGGGGGGAGGTTTGCTGAGGGGCCATTTGGAAAGAGTAAGGGCAATAAGGTGATGAGATGGATAAAGTGACAAGAAAGATAAATTTATGAGAGATATGAAGTGATGAGAGCAATAAAGTGACAAGAGCAATAAAACAATGATTGGATTCTTTGGATGAGGTTGGAGGTACAATTTCTTGGTGGAGGTAGAGTGATGAGAGCAATGAAGCAATGAGAGCAATAAAGTGGTGATTGATCAAGTGATGAGGGTGATAAATTGATGAGAGTGATGATGAGAGTGATAAAGTGATGAGAGTGGTGAATCTTTTTCTGATGAGGCTGGAGGTAAAAAAATTTGCAATGAGGTTGGAGGTAGAAGGAGGTGGGAAGCCAGGGGTGGATGACGTGGACAGGTGGCGGAAGCCTATAAATACTTTATTTGAAAAAACCCACTTATTTCATGTTAAATTTGACACGTCATTTGAAATGGCGGATTTGGGTTGAAACCCACCATTAAAAAATGGCAGGTTTGGTTAACTTTGATATGCCCTATTCTGCCTTATGATTCAATTGAAACCCATCCAACTCCTCCATCTGTTAAATCCTGCCCATCAATTGGCAAACCACCCAATAAGGCCCCTTTTAGTTTTTCAAAAGAATAATATGACTGAATATCCAAGATTTTGTTGCAAAAAATAACCAGTTACACCTTCTCTAAGGGGACTCTCAACCATTTAGCACACCTTTGATCCCAATAAATGACCACAAATTCTTTATTCTCCTTGAACCTAGAAGCCACCTTTTTCAACATCCTCTCCCTTCTCAAAAGCTGCTCTCACCTTGCAAATACCAAATCTGCAAAATTTAGGGCCTTCCACCAATTCACCACCAATTAATTTCAAAACTCCAGGTCTTTAGGCACAACCATTTTCTTCCTGAATGAGAGCTTGTACAAAAAATAACCAATCCCATTCTTGACCAACATAAAATATCCAAACAGCAAAACAGGTAAGTACTTCTGCCACTTCTTTTAATTCTCACTGGAAAAATTGAATATAGGATCCTTTAGTGGCCAATGGCCCTTCTCAATTTCTCCATTAAACTCATGAGAATTTTCATCATTTTAAAAAAATTTTCTCTCCTCAAAAAGACTCAATCTTTTGGTTTTCTTTGAAAATATGGTCTGAAATCTAATTTTATCAGACACAGGTACCCGAAATCTTGAAGAAATTACTCCTCTAAAGAATGAATGAACCTTTTTGAAAGAACATTTACCAAAGGATCTGCCCTCACCCACCCAGAAAGACTTTCACCATCCACAAGTAAGTATGCAAAATTTCCCACCTTGATATTCACCAAATCCAAGGACACTATACCAAAGGGTACATCCTGATAAGTATTCCTTATTTTCCCAGAGAAATAATTCTCTCAAATTGGAATTCTTTGAAAATCTTCATCATTTCAGGCACCATCTACCCTAACTCTTGAAATAAAAAAAAAAATCAAAATATTTTCTTGGTACCTTTCCAAATTAAACCAATTAATTGCAAATTCTCCAACCTTCTCCTGAACCTTTTACTATCTGAATAAAACAAGTAGAAACAAGGAACTCTCTTTCAATAAATCCCCTTCTAGTTAAAATAACTGAGCCATCCATGGATAGACCAAATCAACAATGACCTCTGGAGGTCCTTTTGAAAATCTTAGAGTACAAGTGTATTGCTCCAAAGTGGAAAAACTCCAAAAATGCCAGAGTTTTATCTCATTTGTCTCTAAATTTAATGTGACTACCATCAACTAAATGTTTTAAAGATATCAAAATCCTCACTTTCTAAATGAAGGGCCTGTGGATAAATTTAACATAAATCCAGAATTGTGAATGAATTTCCTGGAAAACTCAATACCAAAAATATGAAAAACTTCAAGTAATAAATCAAAATTTTAATTAGGGAATCAGAAAACAAAATGGAGCTAATCATCCCATCTAATGTCTCCACACCCACTAGCAAATTGAATGACACCCACCAGATGACATACCACAACCTACTCAAACTCTTTTTGTACCCTTCAAAGCTCCAGTTTTGGCTGAGAACATTAGGACTAACCTCTGAGAAATGAAAAAACATTTATCTACACCTTTTTAATTTTTTCAGAGGTGAGTCCATATACATTTTGTTAATTTTTTCATTTTCCTCCCGCATCAACACCTCTTCCACTCAAAAGTTTCTCAAATCTACCACCAAATAAATCCCCCCACAGAATAGTGCAGCATCTTCAGGATTTTTTGGTGACCCACTAGGTCTTTGAGCTCTGAAAAGGACCTGTGGCACTCCTCTTTCCACTCCCACTTCATTTTCCCTCTTTCCAAAATCAGAAGTTGTCTTGAAACCTTCAAAACTTTCTTCATAAAAAATCCCCCAAAAACATGCAAACCTATAGAAATAGCAGGATGTGGGAGAAAATTTTTGGAATGGGCCAATTGAGGAATTTTATAGATTTTTCTGTTGTGATTGCCCAACAACACTCTCTTCAATCATTCCCCAAACCCTAAAAGTTCAGAAAATACACCATCCATCTATCCAATGACACAATTATTCCCTTCTTCTCAACCCATAAAAAGGTACACTGCAATTTCTGTGAATATTACCATACAGAATTTTGGACTTTGGGATTCTAATCCCTAAACTCTCCTATGTATTCTAATAACAGACACTTCATTATCATATTTATGATCAAGATACATAATACATCTGGTATTTCTTTCTGAAATTTCCTTTCAATCCATTCCTGTTACACTTCAACAGATTTGATTTACCCATGCATGCAGAAGTATTTCAAGCTTCAATTTTCCTTTCCTTGTTGGGAATTCAATCAGAAGAATAAACTCTTGATGGAACTCTTGCTTTTCCTATCCTCTAACCACCTATACCAGCTCATAACACACCCTCCCCACAATATTTTACAAGAATTCAACCCACTTGGGAGGCAATCTTGAATTATGGATTACATACAACTCAGTTTAAATTATAAAGATTGTGTACTACCAGCAAGCTTTTTCAATCCTGATTCTCCACTTGAAAAAATTGAATCAAGGAGCTTGAGCAGGACTTCTTGAACAAACCCATCTGCACCCACTTTCCCACTAAATTTTTGAATTGGTCCCAAATTTCCATTTAAATTTGGATTGGATTATTCTGAAAAGGCTTGCAATCTAACCTGGTAATCCAATATGGATTTAAAATGAAAATCTTTAGCAGCCATCTTTCCTTTTGAAGCACTTCAAACAAGTTCTATCAGAGGACTGAAACAGAGAAAATCCAGTTCAATTCCTTTGTAGTTAACCACCCCCAGGCCCAAATTTCAAACTTCCACTTTTATCTTCCATGGTATTATTTGTTAGGGTTTACTCCAATTTTTGAAGAAACAGTGGTTTCTGTTAGAGATCCCATACCCATTCATCTCTTTTTCTTCAGGAGGGTGTTTCAATCTTGAAACATCAAATTGTTGAATTTTTGGAACCTTCTTGAAACCATATTTGACTTCCTGCCACAGGTCTGGACTTCTACCAGGCTTCCTTAATTAATAAATTCCTTGAATTCAATTCCCCATCTTGGTTTTTTCAATGAGTTTCTCACAAAAACTGCACAAATGGAACAAGGCTAGATTATTTAATCACAAAGAATTGGAGGCATATTTGTGAAAGGAATTAATTTTATTATTTTACTTTTCCACCTGGAAAAACTTCAACCAAAGAACCTTTCATGGTTCTCCCCACTATTATCATTCCAAATTTAATGTACAGACTTATCCAGACCTTGATCTGTATGGCCCCTAAAATCAAAATTTAAAAATAACCCATCAGAGGCTCCTTATACTTTTCAATAACTCCCTCTCCTTTTAAGAACATTCTTACCCATTTTTCACTATCCAGCTGGAAGATGGTTGGTTTGAACCACTTCCCTGGATCTACACTACCAAAAATTCATCTTCAATGCATTTTGGATGGTATCTAAAAGATCACTCAAGCATAAAAATAAAATGCTGAACCAACACTATATCTAAACTTTTATTCACCTGGAAGGAAATAAGATTCCTAAAATTAGACAATTCACTACTAGTAGGTGTTACTTGGTTTCAATAATTAAATGGGTATGATAAAAGGATATCATTAAATGATAAATTGGTTTTCAATTGAAAATCTCTCTTCAACAGTTGAAGAAGTTCACAGTTTTATACCTAGTAAAATTTCATTCTATGGATTCAAAGCATTATTATCATAGATCTACTTTCAGCATTTACCTCTGAACGCTAAGGGTCTGATTTTGAAATTGAAAGCATACCATCAACCCAAAACCAAACAGATTTATCAGTTCTTTCTAACCCCAAATATTACCTTGAAAATCAATGGACAATCTAGTCTTACTACTCACTATCTCTGGCTGGTCTTTGCACCTTTTCCATTTATCAAACTTAACAGATATGGAATTTGGACCAAGTTGATTTGAGAAAACCTTGCATTCCTGATTCATTCATCCATTCACTGGTCACCCTTGGAATTTTCTGATCATACTCTACCTATCTTTGGAATTATTTATTGTCATCAATAGGTTTTTCCATTACCCATCCACTTACCATCAATACCTAGGATCACATTTTCATTGTTTTCCTTCAAGATTCTCATTGAAATCTGTCTCACTTACAATGTGTTCCTAGCACCAGAAAGCTGTAAACTTCTTTGAAATCATTCATGAATATTTGAAATTTGGCCTTTATCACTTGTTATGCACATTCCTTGTTAACTGTAGGCAGAATTCTTCAGGATTTTCACATTTTGAATGAAGTTCTAAATTCCTAAAACTTAAAAATCACCCTTTTTTATGGTTTCATTTTTCCTTATTGAGTTGATTTCATGTGTTCTCAAATTTCCTGCACTGAAAGTATTACTTTGGGATTATACCAATTTGCTTATTCATTTAAATCTTCATCTCAACCCTGCACTTATCTTTGAAGGTTCCTTCAAACCTTGACTTGAGTAGATCAAACTTTGAGGTTAATTTTAGACTTCTTTGTATGCTGGTTATCTCATTTCCACCATGCTCATCTAACATCCCATCCATCCTTGAAGTATGTGGGATGGGTGTGTGAAAGTTTCTCCTATGAGCTCAATGAGTAATTTGAACACCTAGTGACCAAGATATCATAAGTAATGGGTTCTCTGAACACACTCTTTTTTGGGGGGATTAAGAAGGATGAGAAAAAAGAATTTACTCATTAGATTCTTACTCTTGAATGCTGTGGGTGTATGTATTAATGTATGTACATACATCCCTAGAGAGATACATGGTTCAGCTTGTGTATCTAGAACTGATTGCTTTTTTTTTTTCTCATCTGTTGGTCTCTCTCTACATTTTTTTCTCTTTGAAGGGGGCAGTGGGGGTGAAGAGGAGATGCATATGTTGGGTATTTTGGGGATTATGATTAATGCCTGTTCAATCTATCAATGTATCTATGTATCTATGGATGTACTATGCATTTCTGCAAACCTTGGAATCTTGGTTTTTTTTTAGTACTTATTCAAATGAGTGGTTTGATCAGATTTCGATCGTGATAAGTCGTATTAAGGCTTGATATGAAGCTTTCTTTCCTAGGTTTAAGTGTAAGTGGACTTGAACCATCAAACATCATGTATCGTAGTAGATCCAGTTGTGGAATTGGGTACGATGTATAAATGTTTGACGTTTGATCTGAGACTTGTTGATGAATGAGAAGAGTATTGTATAAGTTCTGAGTCACTATATATATTTCTGGTTGATTGTTTGCAGCTAGTGAACTGTGAGAGTGACTTGCATCCTGCTCTGCTCATGCTCCCATGCAACCTTGCCCATTACTCGAGGAGACCCACGAACTGGACCAAGTTTAGGTTTCGAGTCAAGAATTCCCTGCAGGTCTCCATCGAGGGTTGACGAGGACGACGGAGGAATTAGGAAACCGAACGAAAACTATCATCCAAGATTTGAGAGGATGGCGACCAAGAAACGACCGATCGGTCTTAAGGCTCAAAAGCTTCAACACCAACAGCATGAGAACGATCGTAAGAAGCCTCGAATCGACGACGAGCTGGATGGCTCGTTTACGACGGTCGCATTGGTCGATTCTAAGGATAACGAGCATGGATCCGATGACGGTCTCACGTTGGCTGACTTGATCCAACTTAAGAATCAAGCCGATGAACTGATCGATAATCCCTCTGGACTCGAAGCTGATGAGAACCAACTGTTGAACCTGCTCCGTGGACTGTGTCATGAAGCCGTTCGACTGATCGATCTCGCCGAGCAACAGAACGAGGGTAGGAGGACCTCGACGACCAGGTTGCTCCATCAGTTACTTGCTTGGGCTACCCTCGAGTTGGGCATCTTCCTCCAACTCCATCCAGACTCTCAAAGGCTCTCCCAGGCCGATGAACCGAATTCTATCGATCGTTGGCTTTCGATATCCCAAACTATCCTCGACGATCATTTAAACTCCTCAGATCTCGATCGAGAACCTCCCCCAGAGGATTTATCCGATCTCAAGTTTCTACCTCATGTCATCTCCATCCTCAAATCTCAGCAATCATCCGAGATCTCAAGTATCCTCACCAGCTCCTTCAAGACGATCTCAAACCAAAGAGAGTCGACTTATCTACTCCGGACGATCGATCGATTGATTCTTCTCGAGCCCACCGGACTCTGTCGAGAACCAACCCCGGTCTTCAAAATCTTGATCGAGTGCTTGAAGGACATTCGTGATCTACCGAGACCCGAGGATTCAAAACTCGAAGACCATCAAACGTTTCATAGACTGATCGATCAACGTTTGGGAGATTGTTACCTTGCTCACGCCTCTATCTTGGCAGAAGAGCTCGAGAACAAATATTATGATGACCAGGAGGTTGAAAGCAGTCATGGGAACCCTGTGGATGAGGAAGAATTCCCGATCGACACCCAAGATCCGATTTATTCACTCGCACTCGATCACTTGACTCTCGGTTCGCTGCCGTACTCTCTATCCTAGCTCCTCCCCAGGAACCTATAAATATGGCTCTGATTCGTTTCAGCTCTCTTTCTTATCATCTAGCCGAAGAGACCTTTTCAAGGTTGTTGAAAGAAATAGATGAGGAGGATGAGAACCAAGCTGGATTGAAGACTAAAGTAAGCGATCCTCTTCTCCCTCGGTCGACCAAGTTAAATGATCTTGCAATTCCTTCCTCTCGTCGTTCGCACTCGGTTTTTGCAGCGTGTTAAGATGCTCATCGAATGTTATATCAACTTTTTTTCCCCCCACGTCAGTTGAACGAAACCCTTCTGACCCGAGGGAATCTCACGGCGCCTGGGCCTGAGCGTGAAAAACTATATCTTTGTGCAGGGCTGAGCCATGATAAAGACGGCGAAAAATAAGTGAAAACCATCCTTGCTGGTAATCGGTAAATCAAGAGACTCATCTCTGGATTCTTGGGACTACAAACGTCGACGATTGGAAGGTTGAGTTGTTCACACGCCTGATTCCCTTTATGAGTTACTCGACCCGCGCAATCAAACTGGAACTGTTGACTCGCCTCGACAGGCTTTCAGCTTGATAGAAGGGATATTGCTTACGGCAAGCCAGGGCTCACGACGACTCATTAATACTGACATGTAAGCACTAGCCTGTATAGATACCATCGATGGGAAAGCCACTTGCCACCTTCGCCCCTAGATGTCCGGTTACTTGATTAGAACGAGAAAGTTATTTTGATGAGCTTGAGAATTGGTTCAGATCCTGTGAAGACTCTGGGAGTATTGATAGACATCCTCTTGAACCAAAGCGGTCTCCTTGGAGATTGTTCATATCTTCTTGGCAAAATCCAGGTGGCTCGGCTTGAGAAAATAGAGCTTGATTTCATCCTTGAAAGGGAAAAATGGGTGGTGCAGATTTGTGGACCAAGGTTTGAGCTCAGAAAAATCAGTAAGTGCTCAAGATTAAATTAGAATGCCAAACGTAGGACGAAAGATTGAGAAGAAAGAATTGACATTGTCAAATCTCTTACCCCATGGAGTAAAAAAGAAAAAAAAAGCCATGATCAGAAAAAGAACAAAGAAAGGACTTATGTACTGAAGGTGTGAGCTAAAAAGAAAAAGGACCCGGGAATTCTTTTTTTTATGCCCCCAACCTTTAAACTCATGGTGTTGATGTTGCGGTGCTTCCTGTGCATGCTCTTTTCCCAATTCTCGTTTTTTCTCTCTTGCCATTTTGATGTGGCAGGCTTATGGGCCGAGCTCTTACAAAAGATGTTGTGTAAATTAATTTTTTGAAATGGGATTTCAAACTCTCCAACACTTTCTTTCAAACGATAAAAAGAGGGCACACGGAAGAAAGAAAACGGAATTGAAATTGAGGGAAATGAGAAAACAAACAAACAAAACAACACACCAAAAATAGAAAGATCAAAAGAGAGAGAGAGAGAAAAGAAGAAATAAAAAAAAGTAACCACAGAGAACAAGAACCAAAAAAAAAAAAGAAAGTGTGGGATGTTGAAAAGGAGTGAATCAAGCAGAATGAAGGCAGAGAGATGACTTAAATGATCAGGTGTGAAAGTCATGGAATCAGGGTGAGGAAGTTGTGACAGACTTATTTGAATTAAATTCAAGTATTCATACCTCTCTTTTTTTTTTAAAAAAAAAAAAAATAGACCTAAGGCTTTCAAACATTTATTTGGGTTTGGAAAACAAACTGCCTGAATGGGTATGAATTCAACCAACAAGGTGTGGAGTGATCTAGGGAAGAAAGAAAGGAAAAGAGAAGGGTAATGGATCCATAGGTTTTGAAGTTGGGAATTCAATGCTGGGTTTTTATGTGAAGGAAATTGAAGGTGTGTAATGATTCAAACCTGATATCTATTTTTATAGGGTTTAATTTCAATCTCAAAGCACTCAGGGACCAAGTTTAGAATTTGAAAGTTTGATACCAACCAAAATGACACTAGTTCACTCTCTAATGCCAACAATGATCTCTGAAAACAGAGGACCGTTTAATTTTCCTTTCTCAGTCACTAGCTTTGATTGCTCCTTTCTCCACTTGGATTACTTCAAATAAGCAACTATAAAATTTGAACCTAGTTCACTGGGGCAGTCCAAACTTTGGTTCAATATCTAGAATCAATTGGTTCCTGTGCTGGTAACTATGAACTTTTTTAAATCTCTGTAATAGCTCCAATCAAAAATTCTTTCCCTACCAATTCCACAGTATTGTTCTACCTCAAACATTTTCACACTGTAAGAATCATTACTGTTTGATCCTGATTCTGGAAACTTTCCCTTTGCTTTACAGCATCCTTCTGGTAGTTCCCACTTGCTACAAATTGCTTACCTATGATTTGAGATATACCCAGCTTCCCAAAAGGTCCACCAAAATCCCTTCAATTTCCCTCTGAAACCTAATAATTGGTAATAAAAAAATATATAAAAAACTGGAAAATAAGATAATTTGATGACCCCCCTCTATCTACAAGAAAAGGACTTTATTGAATATTAAATTACATTGGAACACACCCTCATTGTCTCTTCCCCTTGAAAAACCTTGGTTCACCTCTCCCAACCTGCATTTCAAGTCATGCCTGCACTGCATCTTCACACATCACTTATCATATCTTCCAGAATACTTGTGGTTCTATCCTACTGGAATTCTCACCAAATTCCCCCTTTGACAGGCCTCATTTCCTTAAACCCCAACATACCCACTCAGAATCCCTGTCAGCTGTCAAATCATGCCAAAATCCAGCCTGCATATTCTAACTGCTGATTGGCATCCAGAGCCTCTCTGTTCTTTCCTCTTCAAAAAAAAAACTCTTTTTCAATTGCATAATACATAAAAACATTTTTATAGCCTACTTTGAATGCATCTTCACTTGGCAATTTAATTCCTTGATTCTCAGAAAGTAATATGAACTTACTTGATTTCACCAACTGGAAAGAGAACTCCATGAATGTAGAATGCACTTTCCAAATCATTTAGTGCTTTTATTTTGCCTCTCTGTGATATTTCAGGTCAGGCATCCTTCCTAATCTTGCAATGGGGACTGTGGAGGGCAGCATTTGAAGCTATTTTTATGTGGGATTCTTTTTTGAATGCTTCCAATCTGAACATAGTTCTATGAATAGACACCAGATCAGCATGAATTATTCATACCATGATTGATTCCTTCCATTACTGGTGGCCACCTTTGGAATCTTTCAATTCAAACTCAATTTTTAATTTTCATTTATTCATGATAAACAATAGATTTAGGGCATTAATTTTCTCACAGGCACAAAACTTTAATTCACAGAGGTTTTACATCTGCACAGAATAGCTCCCACATGGACAAATACTTTATTTCACACAGGTTTCAAAGATGATTTTTTATGTTCTTTTGATGCCCCATTCCTGTAGCTGGATGTTTCAAACCCACAAAAAAAAGTTGTTGGTAATTTTGGGGGAATTAGAACACCTTCAAAAATTCATTCAAAAAAAAAAAAAAAAGAATCAAAAAAACCAAAGTTCTCATTGCATTTTTGGATCCCTTTCCTTGCCTTTTCAATTACATTTTTTTTGGTGATTTAAGCTCCCAGACATTTGAAAAAACAATCAAACAGATTTTATTTTATTTTTTGATTTTCTGGATGGTTTCTTAGACCCTAAAAACTTCATTCAAAAAAATCAAAAAATTCAAATTTCTTGTGGCACTTTTGAATGCTTTCAATTGCCTTTTTAATTAATTTATTTTGGTAATTCAATCTCTCAGAAATTAATAAAAACAAAAAAAGAGCTTTTTGATATTCTTGAAGGATTTTTTGAATGTATTCTTACTTCAATAATTCACTCCAAAAATCAAACAATTTGAAAAACACCAGATCTCTCATTGCACTTTTGGATCCTTTTCTTTGCCTTTTGATTTTGATTTTTTTTTTTGGTGATTGAATCTGCTAGAAATTTAATAAAAAAAATTAAACAGCTTTCCAATATCTTTTTGCAATTTTTTGGATGTATTCTTGGCCTCCAAAAATTGATTCCAACATTAAAACACTTCAAAACAATACATCCATTACAATGTTTTTTTTTCACATCTGGTATCAAAATTTAACTCAATCTTTCTTTACAGAAAACTTGAACAGTATCAAAAGATGAAGCTAAAACTTTTTTCTGACTGCTTTTCACATGTTTGACCCCTCAAAATATATGTTCCAATGAAAACAATTCAAAATAAAAGGGGTGAAAAAATGTGACAATCAGTCAGGATAAGTTTTAGCTTCATCTTTTGATAATTTTCTAATTTGATGTGAAAAAAATTGAGGTAAATTTTGATTCTGGATTTTTTTTTTTAAAAAAAAAAAAACATTGAAATGAATGTGTTATTTTGATTTTTTTTAATGTGGGATTCAATTTTTCAAGGCCAAGAATACATCCAAAAAATACCAAAAAAATGAGAAAGCCCTTTAATTGTTTGATCAAATTTATAACAGGTCAATTTGAAAAAAGAAATCAATTCAAAAGGCAAATAAAAGGATCCAAAAGTGCAATGAGAGATTTGGTGTTTTTTGAATTTTTTGAATTTATGAGTGAATTTTTTGAGGTGTAAGAATACAATCAAAAACTCTGTAAAAAATATTAAAAAACCTTTGTTTGTTTTTATAAATTTCTGAGAACTTGAATTACCAAAAGAAAGTAATCAAAAAGGCAAATGAGAGGATCCAAAAGTGCAATGAGAATGAGAAATTTGTTTTTTTTTTTGATTTTTTGAATGATTTTTTAAAGTTCCAAGAATACATCCAAAAAGATCCAGAAAACACACCAAAAATATCTTTGACTATTTTTTCAACTTTATAAGACCTTAAATAACCATAAAAATTTAATTAAAAAGGCAAGGAAAAGGATCCAAAAATGAAATGAGAATTCTAGTTTTTTTTCATTTTTTTTCATTTTTGAATGAATTTTTGAAGGTATTCCAATGCCCCCAAAATTACCTTTTTTTTTGAGGGTTTGAAACACCCAGCTGCAGTAATGCCACATCAAAAATTAAAAAAAAAAATTCTTGAAACCTCCTTGAAATAAAGTATTTGTCTGTGTGGGGCTTGCATTGTGCAGACATCATAATCTATGATTTCAAGGTTTGCGCCTGTGAGAAAATTAATGCCCAAGATTTATTTCCAGAAATTAAGAATTCAATTCAATGCAATTTGATCATAAGTACTTATTATTATTCAATAATTATAACTGTCAGTATATATTCTTCTTCACCCCTCTACACTTGAATCAACTTCCTTATAGTCTCATTTGAATTAATTGAGATTCAAAGTATTAATTTTTTTGTAGAATAAAGGGAGCCATAGATTAATTTATCATCAATCATAATTTTTTTTTCATCTATACCTAAATTATTTTTCATTTGGATTATTTTTATTATTACTGTTGACAAAAAAATTTCAGGTTGTTCTTTTCAAACCAAGAGAATTTTCCTTCTAATTGAAAGAAAACTTCCTCCCCTCTTGTATTTATTCCTCATTAATTTAATTTTTTTTTCTGCTATGAGCATCTGCTTCCTAAAAAAGTAGAGGCTTCTGGGTATAGAAAATAACAAGGTAAAAAATAAATTTTCAAAAATAAAAAATGAAATGAAATGAAAAACTAAATCAATAGGTAAGAAATCCTAAATTGTTTTTTCAGAAATTGATTTTTGGTGCCCTTTTAGGTATATCCACCTACTGAAATCACCCCCAAATTTTCAAATCCATTTATGAGTTCCAATCAGATCAAGGTGTCCCAGGAGCAAATAGACAGAATTTACTATTGAAATTCATCTCACCTATATGCCATAAGTTATATATGAATTCAGAAATTGAATTTTATGTAAATTTTAGTATTTATTATCATAAAGAGCCTGCTTAAAAAACTCCTGCATACAGCTGCATGCATAAATATCATAGCTGCTTTTCATGTACAAGTTATTGAACAATAAAGAAAGCTGTGTACATAATACAGGCCTGCATGCATGAAATATGAAAATTACAATCTGAATTCAATTTGTTCCAGTTATTTTATAAAACTAAAAAGCATATTTAAATTATATGTAATCTTGTTGCGCATGGATTCTATGTGGATGGAAAACATCAAAATCAATTTAGCATAATAATATAAAATACATGTTGATCCTAGAAAAGTTGATTTTAAGTATTTAAAATCACCACAAATCTGGATGTTTAACAAGATACTGGAATTATTTCAAAAACAATTGCACCTTATAGTAGTGCCACATGATGATTAATTAATAATTGATTATAAATAATAATAAAATGAAATAATGGGTAATGTTAAATTCAGAACCCATTTTATTTGTGTAAAAAACTCAAATGTTCCATGTGGCATGCTACACAACTACAATTGAGTTGTGTAACCTCTACACAACTAAAACTGAGTTGTTTAGCCTTTACACAACTAAAATCAAGTTGTTTAGCCTCTACATGAGTACAATCAAGTTGTGTAGCCTCTACACAACTTGATTGAGTTGTTTAGCCCCCAGACAATGTTTGGAGTTGTGTGGCACCACACATGACTACATTCAAGCCGTGTGGGTTTTTACATGACTTGGATGTAGTCCTGTAGCATGCCCAACCACTACAAACTGTTGTGGGCCAAAAATAAAAAACTAATAAACAAATAAAAATTGGTGGGACCCAGGACTCACCTGGGTCTGATCTCATCCTCACATAAGGGGGGGTTTAACTGGTGTACATGCCTCCCCCCCCTCTTTCTGTCAATTCCCTGGAGGGGGAGGTCAAATCCCCCCACCAGGCCCCTGGAGGTTGATGCCCCCAGGGTGTTGCTAACAACAGATGGGCTGGGGGGTGATCAGATCCCTCTTGGTAAAGAGGAGGGGGGAGGGAGAGTGCCCCTTGTTGTTGGTGGGAGGGTTTTCAGGTCCCCCCCACCACTGGTTGCCTTTCTGCCACTGGTCCACACAGGAGGGGAGGTGATCAAATCCACCCCACCACCAGTTGCCTGTATGCAACCTGCCTAGTCTTCTTTTCTGGCTGGTTGCAACCAGGGTTGCCATGTATGGGCACCCATGGGTTGAATGGGCCGTGTAGGGCCCTAGACAACTCCCAGATGACTAGGGGTCATGAATTTATCATCACCCTAAAATAATAAAATAATCTATCAATCATAAATAAAAAAATCTTGTGCATATGAGCTTCAAAGATAATCATGGCCAATTTAATAAATAAAAAGTATGCTCTAACTCCACAGAGATTCATGGTCAACTATTTTGGGGGGATGGGTGATATTCATGATAATAAGCATTGGATTTGTTAGTGTTAATCCATTTTGGGAGTATTTGGGTGAAGATAATGGCTATTTTGAGTAAATATTGATGAATATTTGGACATTGATGACAAAAAAATATTTAAGAGTCTCTTGTAACACTTTTTAAGAGAAAGCCCTTGGGAGAGTTGTAGAAACTGTTCAGAATCCAGTTCAAACATAAAAAAATGTTCTTATTAAAATTCATGTAAAATTCTTCAAAAAGAAACAAGAAATATATTTTCAAACTATGGAGCATGAATCAGAATGTGATTTTATTTTATTTTTTTTATTTTTTCATTTTTTTTAATTTTTTTTTTTTAAAAATATATAACTAAATAAATAAAATTTTCAGCAAAATCAAATATATATAAAAAATCAAAAAAAATGAAAATGAAAATGAAAATGAAAAAATAAGAGAGAATCAAGGTGGGCTGGTGGTGACAGCCATGAAAAAAGCCCCCATGTAGGCTTTCAAAACAAATCCATCTGCAGAATTAAGGGAAAAGGCCCTGTCAAAACCACAGCAGCATAAGTTTTGACAGCCTTCCAGTGGGGTCTGGGGGACCTATTTTAGAGCCCCAAGGCCCCAGTTAACAATTCCAGGCCTAAAAAGGCCCAACACATCTTCAAAAGGTGTTTTTCCCCACCCCAAGTTCCCCTTTGAACCTTGGAAGGTGTGCTTTCCCATCCCAGGGAGCCTCTTGAACCTCAAAAATTCCTGCACATGCCCTTGATTGGTTTCCCACCCTAGGCATCCCTTGAAACCCTGAAAAGGTGTGCCAAACCTCAAATGTCTGTATACATGCCTTTTCTTACCATGGCACAAACTTTCAAGTTTTACACACCTTTCTTGGCTTGGGGAAGTATGCCAAAGGAATGGATTTAGAAAAAAGAAGAAAAAAAAAGATGATATGACCATGACTTCATTGAAAGAAAGGTATAGATTTAGAGAGTGAATTACTTATACCATCCTGAATTCTTCACGCGAATTCTGTGGGTTTAGCCCAGGGCTTATTGAATTTTCTTTTTTTTATCACTCCAGATAAACTTTCAAGTATCCCCACCAATCCTCTTAACTCCCCAACAGTCTCATTCTTCCAAACCAATACATTTCCCAGTTCAATTTTCATTAAGAAATCGTCAATCAATTAACTGGATCTGGTTCATGGTTTTAATCTACCAGAAATTTATTGAACTGGTGATCTTTTAGGTACTATACCACAGATTGGTTGCACATCATTTTAGGTGAATTCATCTTCTTTTAAAGATTAGAATGTAGATTTAAAGAAAAATAAAAAGACAACTTATTATTAGTTCATATCAGGATTTTAAGATTTCATCTGAATAGATTGATCCTTATATATCCTCATCAAACCTATCACCTCCAGTAGATTAACTTGTACAAAAATTTCCTTAGTATCTATGGGTCTAACACCACCCATGATTCTGAAAGAACCTATTCCTCACACCCATCAACTGAGTTGATCAGTTGATCTTGAGCTTGATTCAAACTCTTGAGAAGGTCCTTGAACAACCTACACCTTCTTTCTCATAATGGTTTGAATCTTGAAATCAAACAGATAGGTTAGGACACATCACAAGAAACTTTTTTTGATCTTGTTGATTCATTAGGCCTACTAGACTCAAACAGAGTAATATGCATTTCCAGAAAACTTTCCTGGTCTTTCATCAATTTTTTCCTCTTGTTCAGAGTCTTTTTCCTGTTTACCCCCCCACCCACCTTTTTTTGAAGTTCCAGTCCTCACTTTTAATTTTTATTCTCCTATATTTTTATCCTATATACAGATTTCAATGTCCTAAATTCAAAATAGGAAATCCTGTGTAGTGATTCAAAAAATCCTGTGTTGTGATTCAAAAATCCCTATTGTCCTTTGTTTTTTGTCCTTTTTTTTTCTATCCTATCTTTTCAAGTCCTCTATCCAGATTTCAATTTTGGTCAACAGGCAATTTTGTATAGTCTAACCAAGCAACAATCAAAAAAAGTATTCAAAGGAGAATATGGAGGGTAGGCTTGAAGATTCCTGTTCAGTTTGTAAAAAAAAAAAAACCTGGTACAGGTAACCCATGACACAAATAATCCTGGGAATCCATTCTTCACTTGTATGTAGATACATCTAGGTATTTTTTTTCTTTTTCTCTTTACTTTGCCCTACATAGACATGTGCCACAAAAAAAAATAGGCCAGGCTTCTGGCAACCCATAATATCTATCAAGTAATATGATTTTTTTTGTTTTTTTCTATATGATAATAATAATAATAATAAGAATAATGATAATAACAATAATAATAATAATAATAATAATAATAATAATAATAATAATA